>CM060924.1:241245196-243745196 GCA_030737875.1 Allium sativum
AATCCTTCGATTTGTTTATATTTATTTCATTTTAAATACACGTTAAAAATTCTATTTTTAACTATAAAATATTTTTAACTATATAAATATTTTATTTCATTTCACATCACATTACACAATCAACAACACATCAAAATCAAACAAACAAGCATACAAGCCGTCCATGGTCTGTGGACGACGGGTGTCGGGTGCTATTGCATCCTAGTATATATTTTAACTAGAAAAATAAATTAAAAGTTAGAAGTTCTCACCCAAGCTAATCCAAACGCCTCGACTCTTCTTACGTAGAAAATCTTCGCCGTTTCTTCTTTCGTTACTTTCGTCATCCATATTCACTACATATATAAAAATCGAATTTTTACTTTGCTATTCAATTTATAAAAATCGAATTTTTTATTTTCACTTCACGTATATAAAAATTGAATTTTTATCTTACTACACATATAAAAGTTATATTTTTACCCTTTCTATAATATAAAAATTATATTTTTATCTTGTCCTTCTCTTCATAAAGATTATATTTTTATTACTCTACATGAATAAAAATCATATTTTTACTATCTTACCTATATAAAAATCATGTTTTTACATTCTCTGCTATATAAAAATCATATTTTTAATATGCCACTAGTATAAAAATTATATTTTTAACTTCTCTATTATATAAAAATTCTATTTTTATTCTTCTAAAAATAAATTCATATCATATTTTTATTATCTCTATTATATAAAAATTATATTTCATTAAAAAATCATTTCTTTTTGTTTTCAAAAATCACATCTTTACATGGTTTTCAAAATGATAAAAAATCAAATCTTTATTCGATTAAAAGAATATAATCTTTCTTCGATAAAAAGAACAAATCTTTCTTTGATTATAAATCAACTCTTTTTACCTTGTAAAAATCACAGCTTTCCATTGTAAAAATCATATATTTTACTTCACAAAAATCATATGCTTTCCATTAATAAAACTTAAACAAAACAAATTAAACACTCACCTTTTTTCGAACTAGGGATCACTGTCGAGGGGAGGGGGTTCTACGAGATTGGAGGGCTGCCGGGGGTTGCTGCGCCGGAGTGGGGTCCTCCCTTGGCGGTCGGCGGCGTTCAGGGCTTAAGGGTTGCGGGCTAGGGCATTGGGGATCTCGCAGGTCGAGGAAGAAGAAAAGGGGGGGTCGCGTACGAAGTGGCGGGACGGAGAGGGGGTAGCTCGACGGGGTGGCTCGACGGCTTGGGCGGTGGTGCGGCTGAGGCTTGGGGGACGGGGTTCGATCGATTTAGGGCTTTCATTTTTTTTTCTCTTATTTCAGAAACAGTCGGATTGGAAGTGAGGAGGGAGAGAGAAGTTAGGGGGTGGATTATATTATATATATTTAATTATTTATTAAATTCCAAAAAGCAACTTTTTATTTCGAACTCGAAACGGGACCCACTGACTGTCATCCCTAGCATTTTACCCCCATTCCAAACACAATGGGATATGTATCGTAGGCTGATTCGATCATTTCGATTAGTTTTCGTCAAAATCAACATATAACTCTATATATTGAATTTGAACACGCATTTCAATTTACCGGGGTCACATATTAACTCTAAAAATTCCCGAAAAATATTTTCTAGCTTCGTATTGACGATATGGTCCTAACAAAACTAGTTTCATCGAATTCTAAGACCATTTGAAAAATGGTCATTTTCCAGTCGATTAAAATCAACTAAAACTGGTCAAACTTGTTTTCCTTTGCCACACTCACATATTGATTCGAAAAATTACGAAATTTGAAACCTAGCAATAATTTGACATCGCGGATCCAACAAAAGTGGTTTCGTCGAAATCCGAGGTCATTTGCAAAATGGCCATTTTCAAGGGCCGAAATTCCATAGCGACTATTCTGAAATTTCAACTGGACGTAACTTTTTACCCCCGCTATGAAATTTTGATTTTTCGGATTCGTTGGAAAGATATTCTCAATTAGATTCAAATATTTTTGGTTTCACTAGAATCCGGTTTATTTTGCACCCGGTACATTCATTTGAAGTTTGAAATCGAATTATCGAACTACCGCGCCATTTTCAATTCCTTTTATAATTTAAAATAAATTTTTATATTCGAACGACGATCTATATAAATCTATACGTTCGAATTCTATTCAAAATAAATTTCTCGTCGATATTATTCAAAATAATTCATTTTAAATAATCAAAATTCGCTAAAATTGCCAAAATAAAAAATTTAAATTGGCTCGGATTTCCGGGTTATTACAATCTCCCCCACTTAAAACTTTTCGTCCCCGAAAAGGAACGAAGCCGAAAGTTATTTAACAAATGAACTCAACTTCCCTTGTTTTCGTTACGGCTTAAGTTCTTCAACTTTTCAGTTTCTAAGAACTTTTCAAATTTTTCAAAAATTTGGCTAACCCCCTAAATTTCCGAAAAATTTCGCCATAACCTCCCCTGCACCGGGGACTTCGAGATATTTCATATAGCCTCCCATGGCCTTCTTCAATCCAAAAGGAAAAAAAGCCAAGCGGCTAGCCAATCGGCTCATAAAATCACCCAAAACTTAAGAAATACAATAAACATGTACCTATTTGTCGGGCAAACAATTTTATTCTTTTGCTCTAGCCTCCTTGCTATGACCTGTTCAATGTAAGTACATGTATATGCAAGCAAATGCGACTAATTTTTAATACAACTTGCTATTTGATTCAATTTGGCTAAAGGTTCAAATTTTAATTAATCAAACAACACAATCGGCAATCAATTAGTTAATTATCATTTCAAACACATAATTTTGATATATAGTCAAAAATCACATTTTGATGCCAAATCACAACAATAGGCCCTATCTAATTTTGGGTTCTCACACCAGTCAATAGGAAATAAATAGTCATCACACTTTCGAAACACGAACACAATCACCGATGATGCCCGGGCATCACCAGAATTATCCCCGAGCGGCTAGAGTGTGATTCTATATCTGCCCAATATATTAAAACTTCGAATACACGCGGATCAGACGTATATGCAAAATCTTTATATACTGGAGAGTCCAAATCAATATAAATAAATATTCAAATACGAATAATTGAATTAAATTTTCAAAACAAAATTTGTTTTCATTTTCAAAAATATACTCTTCACACTCGTTCTAGGATACTACTGATCCCATCTCTAACGAGTCATTCCCATTGGATATTACTAATCCAATATCTGATGAATTCTTTCATATGGTTTTAATGTGTCTTGTCCTCTGAGGTTTGTAAACCAAAGCTCTGATACCAAGCTGAGACAACCCGAACTTCCCCGGTGAGGAAAGCCCGGATTAAGTCGAGAACAAGCCACATCAGAACGCAGACGGAAGAACATTTCATTGTATATTACAACAATTCCATCATAATACAAGAATAAACAGAGTATAAATCAATATTACACATTCGATAAATATCAGATATTACAATAAATTACATAGCAACGGAAAAATAATACAAAATACAACTGAAGAAGATACACGGATACAAAGCTTTCCGGATATCGTTCCAGCTGTAAACCAGGTTCCTGTAAATATAAATCTGCAAAACCAAAACTACTAGCTGCCCGTGTCAAAATAAGGCCACCTAGAGTTTAGGTTAAAACAATAAACTCTAGGTCTGTCATGGGACTGGTGTGAGAACTAAAAACAGTTATTAATCTTTATTTTAAAGTTAGGTAAATCAAGGGACCACTCTTTATAACACGAAACGGGTTTCCTCCCAAGAATACCAGTGCATATAACAAACGGTGCAATGCTAAATAAAGAACAATGAAGCTGTTATAAGACCCAGGTCCCATCACACAATGCAACACAAACTGGAGGATAGGATTTTACCTTATAACAACCAAAGAATGCTTGATACGCTAAATTTCATTTGATACTATTATAAGTGCATAGTGTATATAAAACAACTTCAAATCATAAGTATTAATCATAGACGGCATGAGTACCATATATCATGTCGCCATACTAGGTTCTACAATCAAAACCGCAAATGTCACGTATTTGGAAATTGGATTTCCATCTATGAACCAAGGTCGGGGATCGTCCTCTACTGATTCGAGACAATCTAGCCCATGTCTCAGGCAAGCGCGCAGACAAGCCTTGGATCGTCAGGGCAGGTCCACCGATGCGGATTAAAATGCCTGAACATTGCGTCTCCCCGCCCTATGGGGCATAAATGAGCCAACGAATGACCCCATCGGACCCGGATCATCCGATCAAACCGAGGCGCCTCGCAACAGCAACAACGACATAAGTCAAACTCGTCAGGGCGTGTAAAACCACTGAGGCCACTTCTAGCTAGAAGGAAACGCATGCCCTCCCTGATGTCCTCTCCCGTTTCTGGTTCACAACCGGGGTGTGAGGCTCGCGAATTCATGTTACACAAAGCTGTGCCACACAGGCTGTGCTTTGATCATCACCACAAGATTTTCTTTTCAACAGAAGCCTTGATCAATTGCCACTTAGGCATGCCACACAGGCAATTCACTCCATGCGTTTGATATCCATTGATATATAACCCCTGAGCTCGTACGTCTCAGAGAAGGGCGTTAAGCAAGAGAATAAATTCTCTGCCGCCAAACAGATATATATTTAATAGAAATCGACCACACAGAATAAAATCCAATGTCAGACACACAGTTCATTTACAAGTTTGTTCTGCGTCTGAACGAAACCGGAGGCACCTAGTACCCCACATATCCATCGATCTCCAAGTACGTCTGGACGATCACCAACTGTTTCCATCTTCTTGGGTGTATAGCCCAATCAAGATCATCAGTAATTATCCAAACGAAGTGAAGACCTCCGGTCTTCAACCACCGTCTTCATCTTCGACACCACGTCGAATTAGTTATTCAGAATGGGATAAACCCGGTCTTTCTGAACAAATCGCGTATATAATAAGCACGTGTTAGACAAACACAACATACGCCTCATTCCAATTCAGAATATTCTTTTGCTCAAATATTCTTATACTTTGGGAAAGGTTCCCATTAATTTTATCAAAGATAAATTCTTTAAATTTATTCTTTAATCTTCTTTTGAATATCAATTCAAACTGGTTGGGATTAGCGAACCACACCGGAGTAATCATTTATTTTATTTCCCAATCCCCACCTATTCATCCCATGAAGTAAAACTGGTAATACTTCATATCCAACACCATGGTTTTATCGGTAAATTCAATTACCATTTCACGTTCAAATCTAATTAAAGATTTAACTATCGCCTGGAGGAAAACTGGTGATACTCCATTCTCGACCATTTCAATCTAATTAAAGATTCATTAAAACCCCACTTAGTTTTAATCTTTACAGAAGTCAATATCCTGTCTTTACTGGGTTAAAGAACCAATGTCATTTAAACACGGTTCACGATAAACCCAAAATCACATTCCATTAATTATCGGGTTAAAGAACAAGTGTTATTTAAAACACTCTTCACGATAAACCCAAAAATCAATACCAATTTAATTCCAATTAAATATTGTTTAATTGGTGCACTTCATTAAATCTAAATAAAAAGATTTAATCTTTTTCTCAACCGGGCTTAAGAACAGTGTTAATGAAGACACCATTCATGACAAACCCAAATCACATTTGATATTAAATACAAGGCTCTGAATAGAAAATATATCGGCTTATATTCAATATCAAATTCTACGACCAACAAATATCGTATTGGAAATAACGATATATATATATATATATATATATATATATCTTTCAAATTTCCACAAGAATATCTGTAAAATCACGAAATCCTACATCGAAATATTCCGAAGACAATTTCGATTCAAATCCATTCCAATGCAATTATTGGAAATTCTGGTTATTTTCAAAACCATTTCAAATCCAATTTATTTATTTTAAAAATAAATAAATATTCTAGTTCAAAAACTAGTTCATTTCAATAAAAATCTATTTTTATCTTTTCAAATATGGAGTTTTTCATCCTAATTCTTCACAAATCATTTCTGATGATTTTACACAAATTATTGATATTTTTAATAGTTTTATCAAGGCCCGTACTGTCGATTTCCATCAACGGCCATCGAACCGCACTTACAGCGACCTTTTTCAAATTCTATTTGGATATAATTCCAAATCCAACCGTTAGATTTCAAATTTCTAATATTCGTTAGAAAGCTCTTTTCGATACGAACCCAACGGTTCCGGATTTAGGAGAATCCAACGGTCGGATCTCCCGCAATATCCATTCGAAGTCAATGGTCGAAATTAGCGAACTGCCGCGGCGCGGCGCGTTCTATTCAGGCCATTATATTATATATATGATATATACTTCGTCGATTTCCTTTTGAAACGAAATTTATAAATCGTTTTAAATTCGTTTTCAGAACGATTTCAACTTCCATCTCAAATTCAAATCAAAATTGAATCTTTCCAATATAAATTCGTTTTAATTTCATTTCAAATCGATTTCAATTTGAATCGATTTCAATTCAATTTCAATTCGTTTAAATTCAATTCAAAACGATTTCATTTCTATTTCAAATTTAATTCGAATTTCAATTTAATTTGAATTTCAATTCACTTCAATTTAATTCGATTTTCAATTCACTTCGATTTAATTCGAATTTTAATTCACTTCAATTTAATTCGAATTTCAATTCACTTCAATTTAATTCGAATTTCAATTCACTTCAATTTAATTCGAATTTCAATTCACTTCAATATAATTCAAATTCCAATTCACTTCAATATAATTCGAATTTCAATTCACTTCAATTTAATTCGAATTTCAATTCACTTCAATATAATTCGAATTCCAATTCACTTCAATATAATTCGAATTTCAATTCACTTCAATATTCATTTCAATTTGAATAAAATTGATATAAATATCGTTCACGTCAAAATGGCGCAAATCTAATCAACACGGCTTTATATATTTCTATTTTCAAATATTTCTATTTCAAATATTTCTATTTCAAAACTGGAATGAGGCCCAATCAATTACCATATAATGTTAATTATATGGATTTGCTACAACACATGTATAAAATAACAACGATAAACAATCAACCATCATCCAGAGTGCACCATACAACTGCATAAGCATTAAATATAAATAATTAACGCTTACACTGTCTGTCGACCAATCGATCGACATACAACTAAACAATCGGGATTAGTGTACGTCAAATATCATCCCAATACCCGTGTGTGGTTTCAAACAATCAAACACAGATTTTATTTGTGCAGTTGGGCGATGTGTAAAATTTATCGTCCCAATCAATATCAGTCAAATGTGTGTATATAAACAAATCCTTCGATTTGTTTATATTTATTTCATTTTAAATACACGTTAAAAATTCTATTTTTAACTATAAAATATTTTTAACTATATAAATATTTTATTTCATTTCACATTACATTACACAATCAACAACACATCAAAATCAAACAAACAAGCATACAAGTCGTCAATGGTCTGTGGACGACGGGTGTCGGGTGCTACTAAACACCGTCTGCATCCTAGTATATATTTTAACTAGAAAATTAAATTAAAAGTGAGAAGTTCTCACCCAAGCTAATCCAAACACCTCGACTCTTCTTATGTAGAAAATCTTCGCCGTTTCTTCTTTCGTTACTTTCGTCATCCATATTCACTACATATATAAAAATCGAATTTTTACTTTGCTATTCAATATATAAAAATCGAATTTTTTATTTTCACTTCACGTATATAAAAATTGAATTTTTTATCTTACTACACATATAAAAATTATATTTTTACCCTTTCTATAATATAAAAATTATATTTTTATCTTGTCCTTCTCTTTATAAAGATTGTATTTTTATTACTCTACATGAATAAAAATCATATTTTTACTATCATACCTATATAAAAATCATGTTTTTATATTCTTTGCTATATAAAAATCATATTTTTAATATGCCACTAGTATAAAAATTATATTTTTAACTTCTCTATTATATAAAAATTCTATTTTTATTCTTCTAAAAATAATTTCATATCATATTTTTATTATCTCTATTATATAAAAATTATATTTCATTAAAAAATCATTTCTTTTTGTTTTCAAAAATAACATCTTTACATGGTTTTCAAAACGATAAAAAATCAAATCTTTATTTGATTAAAAAAATATTATCTTTCTTCGATAAAAAGAACAAATCTTTCTTTGATTATAAATCAACTCTTTTTGCCTTGTAAAAATCAAAGCTTTCCATTGTAAAAATCATATATTTTACTTCACAAAAATCATATGCTTTCCATTAATAAAACTTAAACAAAACAAATTAAACACTCACCTTTTTTCGAACTAGGGATCACTGTCGAGGGGAGGGGGTTCTGCGTGATTGGAGGGCTGCCGGTGGTTGCGGCGCCGGAGTGGGGTCCTCCCTTGGCGGTCGGCGGCATTCAGGGCTTAAGGGTTGCGGGCTAGGGCATTGGGGATCTCACGGGTCGAGGAAGAAGAAAAGGGCGGGTCGCGTACGAAGTGGTGGGACAGAGAGGGGGTAGCTCGACGGGGTGGCTCACCGGCCTGGGCGGTGGTGCGGCTGAGGCTTGGGCGACGGGGTTCGATCGATTTAGGGCTTTCGTTTTTTTTCTCTTATTTCAGAAACCGTCGGATTGGAAGTGAGGAGGGAGAGAGAAGTTAGGGGGTGGATTATATTATATATATTTAATTATTTATTAAATTCCAAAAAGCAACTTTTTGTTTCGAACTCGAAATGGGACCCACCGCCTGTCGTCCCTAGCGTTTTACCCCCATTCCAAACACAATGGGATATGTATCGTAGGCTGATTCGATCATTTCGATCAGTTTTCGTCAAAATCAACATATAACTCTATATATTGAATTTGAACCCGCATTTCAATTTACCGGGGTCACATATTAACTCTAAAAATACCCAAAAAATATTTTCTAGCTTCGTATTGACGATACGGTCCTAACAAAACTAGTTTCATCGAATTCTGAGACCGTTTGAAAAATGGCCATTTTCTAGTCGATTAAAATCAACTAAAACTGGTCAAACGTGTTTTCCTTTGCCACGCTCATATATTGATTAAAAAGATTACGAAATTTGAAATCTAGCAATACTTTGACATCGCGGATCCAACAAAAGTGGTTTCGTCGAAATCCGAGATCGTTTGCAAAATGGCCATTTTCAAGGGCCGAAATTCCATAGCGACTATTCTGAAATTTCAACTGGACGTAACTTTTTTCCCCCGCTATGAAATTTTGATTTTTCGGATTCGTTGGAAAGATATTCTCAATTAGATTCAAATATTTTTGGTTTCACTAAAATCCGGTTTATTTTGCACCTGGTAAATTCATTTGAAGTTTGAAATCGAATTATCGAACTACCGCGCCATTTTCAATTCCTTTTATAATTTAAAATAAATTTTTATATTCTAACGACGATCTATATAAATTTATACGTTCGAATTCTATTCAAAATAAATTTCTCGTCGATATTATTTAAAATAATTCATTTTAAATAATCAAAATTCGCTAAAATTGCCAAAATAAAAATTTTAAATTGGCTCGGATTTCCGGGTTATTACAATCTCCCCCACTTAAAACTTTTCGTCCCCGAAAAGGAACGAAGCCGAAAGTTGTTTAACAAATCAATTCAACTTCCCTTGTTTTCGTTGCGGCTTAAGTTCTTCAACTTTTCAGTTTCTAAGAACTTTTCAAATTTTTCAAAAATTTGGTTAACACCCTAAATTTCCGAAAAATTTCGCCATAACCTCCCCTGCACCGGGGACTTCGGGATATTTCATATAGCCTCCCATGGCCTTCTTCAATCCAAAAGAAAAAGCCAAGCGGCTAGCCAATCGACTCATAAAATCACCCAAAACTCAAGAAATACAATAAACATGTACTTATTTGTCGGGCAAACAATTTTATTCTTTTGCTCTAGCCTCCTTGCTATGACCTTTTCAATGTAAGTACATGTATATGCAAGCAAATGCAACTAATTTTTAATACAACTCACTATTTGATTCAATTTGGCTAAAGGTTCAAAATTTAATTAATCAAACAATAATCAAACAACACAATCAGCAATCAATTAGTTAATTATCATTTCAAACACATAATTTTGATATATAGTCAAAAATCATATTTTGATGCCAAATCACAACAATAGGCCGTATCAAATTTTGGGTTCCCACACCAGTCAATAGGAAATATATAGACAACACACTTTCGAAACACGAACACAATCACCGATGATGCCCGGGCATCACCAGAATTATCCCTGAGCGGCTAGAGTGTGATTCAGTATCTGCCCAATATATTAAAACTTCGAATACACGCGGATCAGACGTATATGCAAAATCTTTATATACCGGATTGTCCAAATCAATATAAATAAATATTCAAATACGAATAATTGAATTAAATTTTCAAAACAAAATTTGTTTTCATTTTCAAAAATATACTCTTCACACTCGTTCTAGGATACTACTGATCCCATCTCTAATGAGTCATTCCCATTGGATATTACTAATCCAATATCTGACGAATTCTTTCGTATGGTTTTAATGTGTCTTGCCCTCTGAGCTTTGTAAACCAAAGCTCTGATACCAAGCTGAGATGAACCGAACTTCCCCGGTGAGGAAAGCCCGGATTGAGTCGAGAACAAGCCACATCAGAACGCAGACGGAAGAACATTTCATTGTATATTACAACAATTCCATCAGAATAAAAGAATAAACAGAGTATAAATCAATATTACACATTCGATAAATATCAGAGATTATAATAAATTACATAGCAGCGGAAAAATAATACAAAATACAACTGAAGAAGATACACGGATACAAAGCTTTCTGGATATCGTTCCAGCTGTAAACCAGGTTCCTGTGAATATAAATATGTAAAACCAAAACTACTAGCTACTCGTGTCAAAATAAGGGCACCCAGAGTTTAGGTTAAAACAATAAACTCTTGGTCAGTCATGGGACTGGTGTGAGAACTAAAATCAGTTATTAATCTTTATTCTAAAGTTAGGTAAATCAAGGGACCACGCCGTATAACACGAAACGGGTTTCCTCCCAAGAATACCAGTGCATATAACAAACAGCGCAATGCTAAATAAAGAACAAGGAAGCTGTTATAAGACCCAGGTCCCATCACACAATGCAACACAAACCGGGGGATAGGGTTTTACCTTATAACAACCAAAGAATGCTTGATACGCTAAATTTCATTTGATACTATTATAAGTGCATAATGTACGTAAAACAACTTCAAATCATAAGTATCAATCATAGACGGCATGGGTACCATATATCATGTCGCCATACTAGGTTCTACAATCAAAACCGCAAATGTAACGTATTTGGAAATTGGATTTCCATCTATGAACCGAGGCCAGGGATCGTCCTCTACCGATTCGAGACAATCTAGCCCATGTCTCAGGCAAGCGCGCATACATGTCTTGGATCGTCCGGACCGGTCCACCGATGTGGATTAAAATGCCTGAATACTGCGTCTCCCCGCCCTATGGGGCGTAAATGAGCCAAGGAATGACTCCATCGGACCCGGATCGTCCGATCAAACCGAGGCGCCTCGCAACAGCAACAACCACATAAGTCAAACTCGTCAGGGCGTGTAAAACCACTAACGCCACTTCTAGCTAGAAGGAAATGCATGCCCTCCCTGATGTCCTCTCCCGTTTCTGGTTCACAACCGGGGTGTGAGGCTCGCGAATTCACGTTACACAAAGCTGTGCTATACAGGCTGTGCTTTGATCATCACCACAAGACTTTGCTTTTCAACAGAAGTCTTGATCAATTGCCACTTAGGCATGCCACACAGGCACGTCACTCCACGCGTTTGATATCCATCGATATATAACCTCTGAGCTCTTATGTCTCAGAGAAGGGCGTTAAGCAAGAGAATAAATTCTCCGCCGCCAAACAGATATATATTTAATATAAATCGACCACACAGAATAAAATCCAATGTCAGACACACAGTCCATTTACAAGTTCGTTCTGGGTCTGAACGAAACCGGAGGCACCAAGTACCCCGCATATCCATCGATCTCCAAGTACGTCTGGACGATCACCAACTGTTTCCATCTTCTTGGGTGTACAACCCAATCAAGATCATCAGTAATTATCCAGACAACGTGAAGACCTCCGGTCTTCAACCACCGTCTTCATCTTCGACACCACGTCGAATTAGTTATTCAGAATGGGATAAACCCGGTCTTTCTGAACAACTCGCGTATATAATAAACACGTGTTACACAAACACAACATACGCCTCATTCCAATTCAGAATATTCTTTTTCCCAAATATTCTTATACTTTGGGAAAGGTTCCCATTAATTTTATCAAAGATAAATTCTTTAAATTTATTCTTTAATCTTCTTTTGAATATCAATTCAAACTGGTTGGGATTAGCGAACCACACCGGAGTAATCATTTATTTTATTTCCCAATCCCCACCTATTCATCCCATGAAGTAAAACTGGTAATACTTCATATCTAACACCACGGTGTTATCGGTAAATCCAATTACCATTTCACGTTCAAATCTAATTAAAGATTTAACTATCGCCTGGAGGAAAACTGGTGATACTCCATTCTCGACCATTTCAATCTAATTAAAGATTAATTAAAACCCCACTTAGTTTTAATCTTTACAGAAGTCAATATCCTGTCTTTAACTGGTTAAAGAACCAATGTCATTTAAAACATGGTTCACGATAAACCCAAAATCACATTCCATTAATTATCGGGTTAAAGAACAAGTGTTATTTAAAACACTGTTCACGATAAACCCAAAAATCAATACCAATTCAATTCCAATTAAATATTATTTAATTGGTGCACTTCATTAAATCTAAATAAAAAGATTTAATCTTTTTCTCAATCGGGCTTAAGAACAGTGATAATGAAGACACCATTCACGACAAACCCAAATCACATTTGATATTAAATACAAGGCTCTGAATAGAAAATATATCGGCTTATATTCAACATCAAATTCTACGACCAAGAAATATCGTATTGGAAATAACGATATATATATATATATACATATATATACACACATATATATCTTTCAAATTTCCACAATAATATCTGTATAATCACGAAATCCCACATCGAAATATTCCGAAGACAATTTCGATTCAAATCCATTCCAATGCAATTATTGGAAATTCTGGTTATTTTCAAAACCATTTCAAATCCAATTTATTTATTTTAAAAATAAATAAATTATTATTCTAGTTTAAAAACTAGTTCATTTCGATAAAAATCTATTTTTATCTTTTCAAATATGGAGTTTTTCATCCCAATTCTTCACAAATCATTTCTGATGATTTTACACAAATTATTGATATTTTTAATAATTTTATCAAGGCACGTACAGTCCATTTCCATCAACGGCCATCGAACTGCACTTACAGCGACGTTTTTCAAATTTGATTTGGACATAATTCCAAATCCAACCGTTAGATTTCAAATTTCTAATATTCTTAGAAAGCTCTTTTCGATACGAACCCAACAGTTCCGGTTTTAGGAGAATTCGACGGTCGGATCTCCCGCAATATCCATTCGAAGTCAATGGTCGAAATTCGCGAACTGCCTCGGCGCGGCGCGTTCTATTCAGGCCATTATATTATATATATATATATAATATATACTTCGTCGATTTCCTTTCGAAACGAAATTTATAAATCGTTTTAAATTCGTTTTCAGAACGATTTCAACTTCCATCTCAAATTCAAATCAAAATTGAATCTTTCCAATATAAATTTGTTTTAATTTCATTTCAAATCGATTTCAATTTGAATCGATTTCAATTCGAATCAATTTCAATTCAATTTCAATTCGTTTAAATTCAATTCAAAACGATTTCATTTCTATTTCAAATTTAATTCGAATTTCAATTTAATTCGAATTTCAGTTCACTTCAATTTAATTCGAATTTCAATTCACTTCAATTTAATTCGAATTTCAATTCACTTCAATTTAATTCGAATTTCAATTCACTTCAATTTAATTCAAATTTCAATTTAATTCGAATTTCAGTTCACTTCAATATAATTCGAATTCCAATTCACTTCAACATAATTCGAATTTCAATTCGCTTCAATTTAATTCGAATTTCAATTCACTTCAATATAATTTGAATTCCAATTCAATTCAATATAATTCGAATTTCAATTCACTTCAATTTGAATAAAATCAATATAAATATCGTTCACGTCAAAATGACGTAAATCTAATCAACACGGCTTTATATATTTCTATTTTCAAATATTTCTATTTCAAATATTTCTATTTCAAAATTGGAATGAGGCCCAATCAATTACCATATAATGTTAATTATATGGATTTGCTACAACACATGTATAAAATAACAACGATAAACAATCAACCATCATCCAGAGTGCACCATACAACTGCATAAGCATTAAATATAAATAATTAACGCTTACACAGTCTGTTGACCAATCGATTTACATACAACTAAACAATCGGGATTAGTGTACGTCAAATATCATCCCAATACCCGTGTAGGGTTTCAAACAATCAAACATAGATTTTATTTGTGCAGTTGGGCGATATGTAAAATTTATTGTCCCAATCAATATCAGTCAAATGTGTGTATATAAACAAATCCTTCGATTTGTTTATATTTATTTCATTTTAAATACACGTTAAAAATTCTATTTTTAACTATAAAATATTTTTAACTATATAAATATTTTATTTCATTTCACATCACATTACACAATCAACAACACATCAAAAATCAAACAAACAAGCATACAAGACGTCCATAGTCTGTGGACGACGGGTGTCGGGTGCTATTGCATCCTAGTATATATTTTAACTAGAAAATTAAATTAAAAGTGAGAAGTTCTCACCCAAGCTAATCCAAACGCCTCGACTCTTCTTATGTAGAAAATCTTCGCCGTTTCTTCTTTCGTTACTTTCGTCATCCATATTCACTACATATATAAAAATCGAATTTTTACTTTGCTATTCAATATATAAAAATCGAATTTTTTATTTTCGCTTCACGTATATAAAAATTGAATTTTTATCTTACTACACATATAAAAATAATATTTTTATCCTTTCTATAATATAAAAATTATATTTTTATCTTGTCCTTCTCTTCATAAAGATTATATTTTTATTACTCTACATGAATAAAAATCATATTTTTACTATCATACCTATATAAAAATCATGTTTTTATATTCTCTACTATATAAAAATCATATATTTAATATGCCACTAGTATAAAAATTATATTTTTAACTTCTCTATTATATAAAAATTCTATTTTTATTCTTCTAAAAATAATTTCATATCATCTTTTTATTATCTCTATTATATAAAAAATTATATTTCATTAAAAAATCATTTCTTTTTGTTTTCAAAAATAACATCTTTACATGGTTTTCAAAACGATAAAATAATCAAATCTTTATTCGATTAAAAAAATATAATCTTTCTTCGATAAAAAGAACAAATCTTTCTTTGATTATAAATCAACTCTTTTGCCTTGTAAAAATCACAGCTTTCCATTGTAAAAATCATATATTTTACTTCACAAAAATCATATGCTTTCCATTAATAAAACTTAAACAAAACAAATTAAACACTCACCTTTTTTCGAACTAGGGATCACTGTCGAGGGGAGGGGGGTCTGCGAGATTGGAGGGCTGCCGGGGGTTGCTGCGCCGGAGTGGGGTCCTCCCTTGGCGGTCGGCGGCGTTCAGGGCTTAAGGGTTGCGGGCTAGGGCATTGGGGATCTCGCGGGTCGAGGAAGAAGAAAAGGGGGGTCGCATATGAAGTGGCGGGACGGAGAGGGGGTAGCTCGACGGGGTGGCTCGACGGCCTGGGCGGTGGTGCGGCTGAGGCTTGGGCGACGGGGTTCGATCGATTTAGGGCTTTCATTTTTTTTCCTCTTATTTTAGAAACCGTCGGATTGGAAGTGAGGAGGGAGAGAGAAGTTAGGGGGTGGATTATATTATATATATTTAATTATTTATTAAATTCCAAAAAGCAACTTTTTATTTCGAACTTGAAATGGGACCCACCGCCTGTCGTCCCTAGCGTTTTACCCCCATTCCAAACACAATGGGATATGTATCGTAGGCTGATTCGATCGTTTCGATCAGTTTTCGTCAAAATCAACATATAACTCTATATATTGAATTTGAACGCGCATTTCAATTTACCGGGGTCATATATTAACTGTAAAAATTTCCGAAAAATATTTTCTAGCTTCGTATTGATGATACGGTCCTAACAAAACTAATTTCATTAAATTCTGAGACAGTTTGAAAAATGGCCATTTTCCAGTCGATTAAAATCAACTGAAACCGGTCAAACGTGTTTTCCTTTGCCATACTCACATATTGATTCGAAAAATTACGAAATTTGAAACCTAGTAATAATTTGACATCGCGGATCCAACAAAAGTGGTTTCGTCGAAATCCGAGGTCGTTTGCAGAATGGCCATTTTCAATGGCCGAAATTCCATAGCGACTATTCTGAAATTTCAACTGGACGTAGCTTTTTACCCCCGCTATGAAATTTTGATATTTCGGATTCGTTGAGAATATACTCTCAATTAGATTCAAATATTTTTGGATTCACTAAAATCCGGTTTATTTTGCACCCGGTACATTCATTTGAAGTTTGTAATCGAATTATCGAACTACCGCGCCATTTTCAATTGCTTTTATAATTTAAAATAAATTTTTATATTCTAACGACGATCTATATAAATTTATACGTTCGAATTCTATTCAAAATAAATTTCTCATCGATATTATTTAAAATAATTCATTTTAAATAATCAAAATTCGCTAAAATTGCCAAAATAAAATTTTAAATTGGCTCGGATTTCCGGGTTATTACAATTGGTGTGAGAATTCTTAGCTAATTTAACTAAAAGTAATGAGGCAAATCCCAGGACCACGCCGCTAACGCGGAACGGGTTTATTCCAATGGATTGCCGTGCATAATTAAAGTAAATCGTTAAATAACGCAATGCCCTTTAGAAAAATGAAACTATCATAAGACCTAAGTCCCATCACACAATGCAACACAAACCAGAGGATAGGGTTTTACCTTATAAAGGTCAAAAATGCTTGATACGTTAAAACGAATTTGATATTATTATTAGTGTATATATGTTTCAAAAACAGTTCAAAGTAAATGTATCAATCCTAGGAAGAATAGTATCACATACTACTATGCCTCCATACTAGTAATACAATCAAAACCGCATGAGGTCGTATTGGAAATTGGGTTTCCATCATGAGTCAAGGCTAGGGAGGAGCTCCTTACCGATTCGAGACACTCTAGCTAATGTCTCAGGATCCCTCGCAGTGAACCCTTGGAAAGCTGCAGGGCCGGGCCACACATACAGCTTCGTGGATTGGCAATTCTTGAACACACGTTTCCCGGTCCTATAGGACCTATCATCCGAGGCGCGCCACATTCCATCATCCACATAAGTAAATATCAGCCAGTCTAAGCACCGACACCAATTCTAGCTAGAAAGAAACGTGCTGCTCTCCCTGCGTTCCCTTCTCCCGTTTTAGACTCAACCGGGTTGTGAGCTCGCGAAGTCACGCTATACACAAAGCTACGCCTAAACAGGCCGTGCTTTTATCATCAACCACAAGGCCTGCTTTTCAACAAGAAACCTTGATCATTGCATATTGGCGTGCCACATTGACAATTCACGCCATGCGATCAATCACTATTAATATATACCAGGGTGTTAAGCAGAGAATGAATTCTCCACCACCAAACAGATATACATTAATAAAAATCAATTTTATTTACATGGAATGAAATTCAACGTCGGACACACATCCATTTATACGCTTATGCTCTGGGTCTGAGCGAAAGCCAAATCCGTACAAATCAATACTACGTCCGGACGGCTACCACTGTAGCCCCTTCAAGGTAGCTACTCCAATCAAGGGCATCAGCATTCGTCGTCCATTCGATATGAAGATCGTCGGTCTTCAATCGCCGTCTTCAACTCTTGAATTTTAAACGTCGTTCAAATTATTTGGAATGAGATAGACTCGGACTTTCCAAATAATTCTCGTATATATATAAGTTGGAAATCATTTCATATCGTTATTAGTAATTTAGAACGATTTATCTTTATTTTTATATATAAAAATAATTAAATTCCATTTCATTAACGTAATTACATAACAAGTAGTGAATGTTTTGCTTCACAACCTATCGAAATGTTTATAATGTGTAATGAAATGTATCTTATTTCATTACATTTTGCTAATGAAAAACATTCCTATTCGTATATACAATATTAACGTACAATGTACACACCATAATGTTTATTTTTATTTTCATACACATACACATCTTATATATAACAATGTACATTTTCTTGTTTCATCTTTCGAATTACACAAAATGTATATTTTGTTTATCATACCAATTCCAACAAAAATGGGCCTTCTTGCGTTTCATTTCAATTTCAACCAATGAATATTTTGTTCATTCACTTTTACTTATACAAAAATGAGTATTTTGTTTGTTTATTTCAATGTAACAAAATTGATAATTTTGTTATCTTTTCAATGCAAAACACAAAAATAATAATTTTACATTACAAACAAAACGATAATTTTGTGTGCTAATCTATTTACATGAAAATGAAATTTCCATATCTTAAATCTTTTTAATGAAAAACTAATTCATTAAAATATAAATTTCATATCCTTATTCTTTTTAGTTAAAATCCAATTACATAAAAATGTAATTTCACACTTTTAATCTACATGCATGAAAGAATGAAATTTTCCCTTTTTAATCTAATTTACATTAAAATGTAAACTTTTCTTTATTTATACCAATTACATAAAAAAAATGTAACTTTTACCTTTAATCTTAATTTCAAAAAAAATGTAAATTTCTTACTTTTGGTTTTAATCACATAAAGATGTAATTTTCTTTCTTTCTTTTAATAAAAATATAAATTTCTTCTTTTAATCTAATTACATAAAAAAAATGTAATTTTCTCTTTCTTTAATCTAATTACATAAAAATGAAATTTTTCATTCTTTTAAACATGATGGTGAAAATAATGTTCATTTTCTATTTAACTATTTGTATTTTAATATGGGCCAGACCTCTCACATTAGGCCTGCAACTTGTGGATGCTGGATAGGCCGGTCGGTTCCGGGCATACTTAACCCACAAGTTGGGCTCAACCTCGTGTCTTGGCCCAATTTGTATTTGCGCACTTGGACCTCTCACATTAGGCCCAACATTTGTGGCTGCTGGATATGTCGGTCGGGTCCGGGCAGACTTCCATCACAAATGTAACCTAACCTCGTGTCCAAGTACAATTGTAATTTTTAATTATGATTATAAATACTTTAATGAAAATTATTTTAAACGTTCTTTATTAAAATAATCCTCATACTACAAATGCTCTTTATATATTCCAATCTTTCTATTGTAATAGTAAAGCCCAGTCTTTTAATGTAACCTCTTTATATATATAAAAAGGTACTTTTACATAAATATGTACTCTTACATAAATATATTTCTTTTATATAAATATGTTTCTTTTTCATATAGAAATGTACCCTTACATAAAATGATTATTTTATTTTCATAACCTATTGAAGGTGGCATTTTTAATGTACAAGTATTGAATTCAATAAATGATTATCTTGTTTTCATTAGCATATGAAAGGTTATATTGTTGGTGTACAAAAGTATGATCCAAGAAATGATTTTCATTAGCGTCAACAACTTGAATTGCCTTTCAAATTTTTTTTATATTACATTAAAAAGATAAATTTTTAATGTACTAATATTTTTGAATCACAACATAAATGTTTATTTCTAACATAAATGTTCTTTCTAACATAAATGTGCTTTCTAATCATAAATGACGTTCTTGAATTCTAACATAAATGACGTTCTTGAATTCTAACATAAATGACGTCTTTTAATTAACATAAATGACAATCTTTTTATAATAACATAAATGTTTGCTTTACTTTCTAACATGAACGACTACTTTTATTCTATTTCAACATTTTATGACAAAAATGTACTTTAAACTCTTCTATTCTTTTTGCATATAAAATGACAACAATAATGATACTTTAAGACCCATTCTTTTCACTACCACTAAACTGATGGTGAAATCAATTTTTTTTCCCTTTTTTTTTCAAAAATGATAGTCAAATCATCTTTTTAATTTGACAAAAAAAATGGCGGTGAAAATATCACTTTTGTAATTTGACAAAAGTGACGGTGGAAATTCCTTCTTTGTAATTTGACAAAAATGACTGTGTAAATAATGTGCTTTCCTTTTAATCAAAATAAATGAATATTTTCATGTTACTGCACTTAAGGTAAACATAAGTTTATTCTCATATTTTAACTACGACGCTAAAAATATGTTTATTTTTCTAATTTCATGAATACGTTAAAAATTTGATAATTTTTCTATCTTCATGAACGCGCTAAAGATTTTATAAATTTTCCTACTTTCATTAATGCACTAGAAATATGATCATTTTCCTTATTTTCATTAACGCGCTAGAGATATGATATTTTTCTCTATTTTCACCTACATATGAGGACGACTTATAATTTTGGTGTCAATTTCATAACAACATATAATTTGGTGTCAAATGTCACAACCACTACTTATGAGAACATTATATAATTTGGTGTCAACATAAGATATAAATTTTCGCATCGTGATTCAAAACATGAAACAAAAATTATGTTATGGTGTCACATTCATTTCATGATCTAACCTAAAACATGTAACCAAAATTATATCTTTGGTGCCAACAAATCTATCATGATTCAAATCCATACATAATACATCATCAATAATTGATTCATTTTAATGAAAAACAATTCTATGTAAACTAACAAATTTAATTCTCTAACACAAATGGTATTTTTAATTTACATGTCATGATTCTATCAAAGTGATGTTTTTAATCTACATATAATGATTCTATCAAAGTGTTGTTTTTGTCCACACAACATATTTCTAATCAGAATGGCTTTTGAAATCTAATATAACATTTCTATAAAATAAATGTTATTTTTAATCGAATAAACATCTAACTAAAATATATTTTTTTTCTAGCATAACATTTCTATAATATAATGGTATTTTTAAATCTGACCATAATCTAATTCAACAAAACATAAATAAATGATAATTTTATTTCTAACATAATAATCAATCACCTTAACAGATCATTCTAACAACATCAAACAAACCAAATCAAATTACATATACAACAACCTTAATTTAACAGCAGATCAAAAATGATTTTTTTTTTCATGATTATAATTAATAAAGTTTAATTATTTTAAAAGAAAAGAATTCTCACCTCGCTTTTAATTCAGATATGAAATTTAGTCTAAATTTGATCTGCTCTATTTCAGAACTAGCCTGTCCCAAGTTGTAGATCTCTCTGATACGAGTGCAACGCAACTTACGGTTCGTAAATTGGATCTCGTACGAAGAAGATACGATAAATTACACATTTGGTAATTTAGTAAATAATTAACTTAAATAATGAACTAAATTTTCCCTTTAACCTCTTAAACCAAATTCAGGCCGCCCTCATCATCTTCGTTCCAAGTATAAGGCGTTCACCGAAACGCATAGATTGATTTTCAAGTTATGTTTTGATCTGCCATTAGAGAAAGAAATGAGAAGATGCAAAATATACGTACAATGAAAATTGGCTGACGAGGAGGAACTGAATTTTATTTGGCATATGTGTAGATGGTCCAATAGGAGAAATAAACAATTATTCCATTGCATTGATTCCTATTAATTACAATTTTGATTGAAAATTCAATTTTAATTCCAATTATAAATTAATTAATTCCGTTTCATTCAAATACATAAATATAAATTTTAATACTTACCAAAACAAACCAAATTTTAATTTCAATTATAATCAATAAAGTTACTATTTTCAAGTAAGTTGGATTTCATTATTTACAAATTCAAAATTGTATTTCAATTATTAATTACACCAATAAATTTCCATAATCAATTACAAAATTAAATTATGAATTTATTAACCCAATTTAACATAAATAATTTAATATTTAATCCCAACTCTCAATAATTACCATATAAATCAATTGATAATTTAAATTTTAAATTCATATAAATAATGATACTTATTACCGGTGGACCTTCATTACACAAACAACGAACGTATATTATTACCATATAAGTTAATTTAAAATTTCAACATATATGAAATTCCAAATATGATTAAAATGGTTCTAGTTATAAATCTTATTTATGAGGACCCAAAATAGATCATTTACAATTACATTTATTTATATGACTTTTATATTTGTAGTTTCCATTTTGAAGCAATTAATTAACCTGCTGAATTTCCCATTTCAAATTTATTAGCATCCTAAAATCATAGTTATATTAACTACTATACTTGTTATATCATTAGGGAAAAGTTTAGAATCGAATCAAATTCTTCTTTCTTAAATTTCCATTTAAATCCATATTAATCATTTATTTTAATTTCCACTTTTATTATTAACGATATCAAAGTTAATTATCTTTCCAATTACAAATCAACAAGTTATAAGTCTCTATGAAAACAATAAACGTTAGTTAAAATTCATTATAAAATTATTATCTAAAAATTTATTATCTAACATTTAAATCTCATAAATTTCATACTGATTTAAAATAGATAAAGAAATGAAACATACCGGTTGTTATTTTAAAGTAATTCCAATCATATTCATAAATCTATAGTTTTCAAGCAATATTATAATTATTAGCCAACTTTATTTTAATCAAAATAAAATTTAATCTTACTTAGTAAATCAAAATTTATTCCAATTTTTATATTTCAATAATTATTTACACAAATCAAAATATTTAAATATTAAGTTTCAACTTTCAATATTTATAGATACAAACTAAATCAAAATTTCAAACTGCAACGCTATTTCTAACTCCTTTTATAATTAAATAAAATTTATTCGTTTTTAACTTTGATTAAAATAAATTTTTTATCGTTATTATTTAAATTATTTTATATTCTCAAAATTCATTAAAATTTTCTAAAATAAAAATTTTAAGTTGGTTCAGAATTTGCGGCTTGTTACACCATATCTCCAAAGCTTGCACCAACATGCTTCATCAGGGCATTCTTCCCTATTATGTTGTTGCTTTATAGTGCATACTGTATAAAAGTTTGTACTTCTATCTTTGCTTTATTCCAAATTACAAGCACGATCTTTCCAAGCTCATACTATTTGTTTATATAAAAATGGATAGATACATAATGGTTGTAACACTTCATTACTCTATCACTATAGCACCTTGGTATGCAGCTCCAACTACATTGCCCCTTGCACTTCATTGCACAATCGCTTACTATAGCACTGCCTCATTTCATAACATGCAACACAAGCACCTTGCCTCTGCCTCTAAGTTAAAGTTTTATGTTCAGAAGTTGACTTTGTCATTTGCCACTGTTTTTGTTGTAATGTTGAATTTTAATTTATTACCAATGTTCTGAATTTTCAAAAGACAAAATTAGGGATCAAAGACATGCAAGAAGAAAGGATTTGAGCAGTTGAAGTTCTTAATGATGCGTTTGATACTTGTAGACTTTTACTACAAACCATGTCTTGTCTTTTGTTACCTCAAATTGACATCAATATGAAATTACAACTATTGTACTGAATTTGGTAAATCATGTACTAAAATTACTTTTTATTAGTTGATACTTTATTTTGTTATCATGAATATGCATTACATTTACTAAACTACTTTTTTCATTTATACATTGCTCTTTAAATTGTTATGAAGATTCATTTTGATTGTTATTGTTAAAATGTAATATATATATATATATATATATATATATATATATATATAGGCATAGCTTTTGAAAAACGTTATACAATAACATGTTTATTTAATAGCGTCATATAGCCGCTATCGAATAATTATGTTATAGCGGTTATACTGTGTTATAAAGATTCTCACTTTCATTGAGTTTAAATGTTTAATAGTGGTGAGGACGAGCTTTTGTCTTTAAGTAACATAGTGACAAATTTGTTCTATAAAACCATGCTTTTTTATAACGAAATTTTATGTGTTATAAATATTCAGCAGTTTTTTTTGTAACATGTCGATATACAACGTTTATCGAACTGCTATAGTATTGATTAATAGTTGTTATATGCCTCTATAAAAGACAATTTTTGTTGTAGTGAATTCTTTTACCATTTATACTGCCTTCACCTATATGAGAAATGCTTATGCACTCACCATTCCCAATAGATATAGACTGATTACCTCTGTATTCTCTATTGGAATGATTAAGATTTTCAAGATTATTTGTGATGTGGTTAGTAGCACCGGAATAAGGATACCAGCTGTCATCGTTTATGTGATCAATTCTTGCTCTTTCACTTTGATTTCTAGATGATTCAGGTTGAATAGCTGTATCAGTTTGAGTCTAAGCAAGTTTGGCACTTGGGTTTGAATCCCTTTGGGTGACTGGATTCTGGTTCACTACATAGTTTGCATTGAACCCGAAAAAGCATCTTGGTGCAGTGTGACCAACCTTCTTGCAGATTTGACATTCTGGCTTGTTACTGCTGCTGTTCCACCTGCCTCTTCCTCTGGTTGGTTGACCACCTCTTTGAAAGGTTTGTTCATTCTTGAAATTCTGGTTTTTTGTTTCTTGAATTGCTAGCAGCATAGTTGACATTAAATTCACTTTCTTGTGCTCTTTTACTTTCGAGTCTAGCTTCATGTGATAAGAGAATAACATATGAGAATTCCTTTTGTGATGCAATAATAGTTTTCACTGCTTCATATTCTTCACTCAATCCATTTAAAATACAAAGAATTTGTTCAGAATCTGGTAGTTTGTGTCCTGCAGCATTGAGCATATCACTTATAGATTTAACTTTGCTTAGATATTCTCTCATGGTTAGATTGTCTTTGTTAATCTTCTGCAACTGCTTCTTGTAGAACATAACCTTAGCATAGGACCGATTATTAAAGGATTTTTCAAATGTTTGCCATATTTCAACTATTGTCTTGCATTCAATAACTTGTGGCAATAACTTTTCACCAATAAATGGAAGTAACCATGCAGAAATCAACTGATCTTGCTTATGATATTTATTGTGTTCTTCATTGCGGATGATGTAGTTGGCTTGATAAGTGATAAACTTTAGTGGTGTTGTGTTGGTTCCTTGATAAATTCTTCGAGGCCATACCCTTGTATAGCGGTTTCAATCTGCAATTTCCAAAAAAGATAGTTGTTTTCATCTGTGATTGTGGACTAACTACAGTTTTAATCAAATTGTCTACGGCTGTCCCTGTATTAGTTGACCAAATAGATGGATTAATGGTTGTTGATGAAGTGGTATTGTTGGCCATGATGATAATTCAACGATCACAAATACAGAACAAAAGGCAAGAATCAACTATCAAGGAGGAAAACAAAGTACACTAACACCCTGATGTAAGCAGATGTCCGAGGGTGATGAATCAAGACTCTAACAAGGGTTACTGGTAATGTAAAGTGGTGTTGAAATGCTTTCTTGATTGACTTTCTTGAACAACTTTCTATTACCAGTTGTTTACTGCAATGATGCAGCCACTGGATTTGCACTGGCGAGGCATACAAAGATATGCTGCTGTGTATAATCTTGATCAGGCACGGCATAAGGCAGTGATCAACTTCACACTCTGATGATGAAGCTTTTCCGAGGAAGGGAAAAATCAAATCTGCTGATGATATTGGATCTGAGGAGTTGAATGGATGATCAGAACCAGGATGTTGATTGTTGTTAAGCAATGATTTAAAGCTCTGATATCAAGTTAAGTTTTGTAGTAAGCTGAAACAGAAAGAAGATAGAAATTGCAAAAGAAATTTCGTATTATGAATTGATGATTCAAACTGTACAAATGATGTTATATTTATATACAAATAGTTGGGCTGAATAAACAGAAGGCCCAACACACTAATATTAATGTGGAAAATAAAAGATGCAGACGACATGAGGAAAGCTCGTGCCCTCATGTCCATAAAAGAAAACAATGTACATAGGTTAGTCGCATTCTTATTTTTATTAACCATTGTGATTGTTGGGTAAGTAATGCTGGTTGATTACTTAATTGATTTGATTAAGTATTCCAGTGATCCACTCAATAGTATAATGTCACTGGATATTTGTTTACTTGTATTCTAACTATTGGATATTCAAGGGGAAGGGCAAACAATTTAGAATTTTCTTATAAATGCTTTGTTTATTTAATTTGAAAAGGTAGGTATTAACGGAATCAAATCCCCTATAACTATAATCTGTTATCCCCTGTATCCATCCAATCAGGATTCCTTAATTTTCCCCTCAAGAGCCAGAGTGAGAAAGATGAGTTAATTGCAAAAAAATGAAAACTAGGGGGTTTCGATTGATTGGGTATAGAGGATAGATGATTTGGGTATTGGGGATTTGCTCTCGGTATTAAGTATTAACAAGGGGTGTGTTGGTGATGTGGTCTATTGTCTCACTTCCTTAATGACGTCATGTGTTTGATACTTTGGTGCTGCAAATATTTTCTCCTTATTGCTGCTTTTCCTCTCCTTTCCCTTCTGCCGTTGTTTTCTATTTTCCACACTTCGTGTTTGCCTTGAGCAACCCAAGTACAAGGGCCGACCCTGGTTAGTAATACAAAGGCGGGCAATGCCTACCGTAACAATTTTACTATGTGTTGTGCTTTTTAGACTGTTAAATATCAGTAGACACAAGCTATATTGACATTGTCACTATGACATAACTGACATATGCTTTGAATTTCAGTAACCAAATAATGGATGGTCACTACGTGTAATGATCATGTCTATGTGACAGACTTTACCGACATGCCTCAGCGTACGTACTTTAGGTAGGAATGAAAACAATGTTTCCCCATGCATAACATATTAACAATATCCTTAAACTGGTAGAATTAGAAGCAAAATTAATAACCGAGCATACAAGAATACAAAGCACCAATACCAGAAACAGACCACAAGACGATGTCTTCTTTATTTATTACATGCCTCCCCCACGCCCATTTTCAGTTATCAGTACATAACCGCAGACTTGCAAGGAGGCAAGGGCGCGCCACAAAGGCACTTATTATGAGAAAACCTGGATGCATCAAAGCCATCAAACCTACCTCCAGTTGGAATTTCGCCGCAAAGTCTGTTATAACTCACATTAAAAGTTTGCCATAAAAACTTAGTAAAGCGACTTGGTATCCCGCCATAAATTTTGTTATGGTTCAAATCCAGCTGGACGATGACTTTAGGCAACTTCACCTTGCCCAGATCGAACTCAAACATGTTCCTCGACAAGTCTAGCATAATCACTGGCTTATTCCGTCCAAAGAAAACCGATGCATCTCCGCTAAAACCGTTCCCCGAAAGATCTATCACACCCAACTTTGTATTAGCAAACGCCTTTGGGATAGTTCCAGATAAGTTGTTATGCGACAAGTATAAATACGCAATGCTGGGGATTCCAGCTATAGATTCAGGAATGGGTCCAGTAAGTCTGTTACCGTCGAGTCCAAGGTAAGTGAGCGGAAGTGCTCCAAGTGATGAAGGAATAGACCCAGAAAAGTGGTTAAAAGCCAGGTCCAGAGTGTTAAGTTTAGTGAGTTGAGAAAGGAAACCAGGAACAGGGCCTGAAAGGTCGTTCCAGCTCAGAGTGAGAGAAGTGAGGCTGGTGAGTTTAGTGATAGCGTCTGGAATTGTCCCAGTGAGGTTAGTGAGGTTGTGAAATGATAGAGAAGTTAGGTAGGGTAGGTCACCAATTGAAGGTGATATTTGACCAGAAACGCTGTCGTCGAATATGTAGAGGCCTGTGACACGACCCGCATTGTCACAGTCGATGCCGTTCCATTCGCAGCAGTCTGAAGTTTGCTGTGGATCACCCCATGTTATGATTCCGTGGGGGTTGCCCACGGCTGACTTTATTGATAAGAGGGTATTCCTGTCATTTTTGTGGCATTTGTCCGAAAGAGCTGGGAGGAAAAAGGATGATGCTATGAGTACAGAAAAGAAGAGATTGCTTGGATTCATTGTTTGTGAGCAGTCGGTGAGGTTTTGATGAGTGAAGTCGCTGGCGATTGTGATCTTTATATAGATATTTTTAGATTGGATGCCTCACTATAATTTTGCATAAAGATATGCAAGTTACTTAATTTGGATTTACATCTTCTTTTATAGCATGTTTTTAACATTTCAGGCATGGTCGGCTGAAAGTGATATTGAAGTATATTATACTATATTTCTAATGTTATGACCTGTAGCGAAACGTTTTTACACGAGGACATCAATATTTTAGACACAGTAATTAATCATGCATGTGTGAGTGCGTTCTTCACATACATTATATTGGCTAAAGCCATCTCTTGTAGGGTAAGGAATGACAACAAATGTGCGTTCACATACATTATATTGACCATGTAATCAATGGCATTGCGGACTCGCAGTAGAATGATGAAAAGTAAGAGCTGCAATAATTTTGAACTAAAGCAATTGAATGGTATATCCACAGCCCCGAGCATGATGAGAAACATGGTGGTAAGACGATTACATACAGCGCTACGGCATGCGTTTTGCACGAGATTATAACACACGATTTGCATATGAATTGTTTTCTCTGTAAATTGTGTGTATTCAACAAGTTCAAAAGAAAAACAATCTACATAGATATTTAGTCATATTTTTGCGTTGGAATGATGACGTTTGGTTTGAAATTTATCTTTAACTTTTGAACTAATTTTCTTTTATTAGTTTAAGTTCTGATTTTTAGTATTGATTAATAAAGACTAATTTGTAAAGAAATTTTATCTGTTAAAATCTATATTTAATGGACCATTAAGATGTGAAAAAATCAATGTGAATCGTTTGAGTTTTGATTCCGTATCCCTTCTGGGATACGAAATTTCGGATGCAAAACATTCAAGTTTGTTAAGTTAAATTCCTGAGCCAATCGGCCCGATGCTCGATCGTGGAAAATGGTCATTTTCCCATGTCCATCACCACATTTTTTGTGTCATATCAAATGATTGACCACTTTTTCAGACGTGATCAGTCAAGCACGAACATGTGGTTTTTTTATGATTTTCACATGTCGATCACATATGTTTTTTAACGTAATAAACCAAAATTTTGCTAAGTGCCAGATTTCGATGTCGTGAGTCGCGCAACCAATTTTTCGTAATCATGTCATGCCGATTAACTGTTTTTGAGTGTGCGACACTGCTTTTTACCAAAATCCATATATTTCCACGATGAGTTTTTCCTATGTGATCGGATCGACACGCTCAAGCATTTTTAGCTGATTGGACTGAGTCGATCGCGTATTTAACCACGTCAGGTTTTCCAAGCCCATTGACGATGATTTCATGACTCGACGGTATTTCTATTCTTTTTCTGAACACGTTGCGACTTCGATCAAATCGTTTTGTGTCTTCTGATGACGTTCTCGAAACCTGACGTGTCTCTAACCAGAATCTTGATGTGTGATAGTTTTACGAAAAGCATGTCAACGGTCATCATAACGGAAGATGCAGCTTACCATGGGCAATGACTTCTATGCTCTATATATTCAAATTCAATAACAATGAATTTATGTGACTAGAGCAACCTAACCTTCTTTTATTCCCTTGATTCGAACCATTTGAGAGAGTTGCAGTTCTTGAGCTTTGCTCTTCAGCTCAGTTGTACCAATTTCTTGGGTAACTGATACACAAATTGCTCTATGAGGGTCAACTTTCTTGTATCTTTCTATGTCATCCGCGATATAATTGGTTGGCGGATCTTGCAGCAAATTGCACTTAGAAACAACATCAAGCCAAAGGTGTTCAGGAAGCTTTTCTTTATTTATGTGTATGTGATGAACTGATCTTCAGGAGAAGTCCCACATTCTCTGGTAAGAACATGAACAAATAGAACAATAGTTGGTAAATGAGTCAACACTGGCAGGGTCAAACTTTCTAAATTATTCCAGTCATCGTCATGTTTGTAAGAAGGCCTGGAGTGTCAGTAACCTGAAAATGCTTGAAATTTATAATATGATGACCCATTATAATCCCTCTAGTGGTAAAAGGATTGTTGCAAACCTCTGGTTTTCCAAGTGAGAGTATGCGATATAGAGATGATTATACGCCCCGACAAGACAGCATAAACGTCTCTTGGTTAACTATAGGCATAACACGTAGATTTGGATCATTTCTCGATTTGTGCGTGATCTTTGCGCAGAGGCCATGTTAACACGTAGAGTCTTTGCAATATATATCATATTATCTATAGCCTTTCCTTGAAGATGAAAAATCTCCTCGTGTTTTCTAAGACCATCATTTAACTGGTCTTTTGCTTCTCGCTTTGCCTTGGACTGAGCGCGCACTGATGCATGCTCCTTTCCAACAGATAAAAGCTTCCTTCTGAGGACAACTACTCTTCCTAATACCTGTTCATATTGACCTTTTTTGGTGTAGTAATGATGATTTGGTGTAGTGCTTCTTCGAAGCTTAACTCTGTAAGGGATCGTTCATGAGGATGTAAGTATTGTTTCTTTGGGAACTTTTCTTTATATTGTCGTAAAGGGACAGTTAATTCTTTGGTCAATGTGTCATGTTGTTTTGCAGCTTTGTTTCTCTCTCTTTTTGCAATATTTGTAATGCCTTTTGCTGGAGAGATATTTCTTGTTCTTCTTTGTGCTAAATTGAGTTCATCAACTGAAGGCATCACCATTGGCAGCTTCTGAAACGCTCCAACAGTTTTATGTCCAAAGATTTATCTTTACAAGCAGTAGGATCAGGTGTGCTGCGAGACCCAACTATGTTATACTTATCATCTAATGAGTGTATTTTTTGAATAGAAACACAATTTATCTGCAAGACTTTCAATGTTCTGCTTCTTTCTCTACTTCCTTGTAAATTTCCGAAGAGAAAGGTAAACCACATTGGTTGAAAAGGGATAAGGACCTCATTGAAATAATATAAGATGATTTGAAAATAAAGAGGTGGTGAGGATAACAACAACGCAGTGTTTTTTGCTTGGATCTTTTATTAGAAGTTGAGTTTTTTTAGTACCCAAAAAGGCCCCTACAACAATCTACTTTACATGTTTAATTTTATTTCAATGGAAATTAGAATGCTCATTTTATTTTTATTTTATTTTATTTATTTTTTTGAAAATTGGTATATTTATTTAAGGCTTTTTCCAGCCCAAAAGAGGATACACGTTACAGAAATTGACAACGCATCATACTCACGCGTAAACATTAAAAGAGAACAGACTGTTCTACTTTCACTCAAAACATTCCTCAAATTACTCGAGTTGCCCTAAATGGCTTTTAATGTCGGCGGCGGCGCTCCACAGCAATTCGATGATGATTTCATGGCGGATAATGGTTTTCAGCTTCAGTACGAAGTACCCGCCTACCCTCTCGATCCAGATTTCCACTTGCAGACTGTAATTCTACCGCGCCTGACGTGAGTCTTCTTCTTCTTGTCTTCTCAATTAGCTTAATTTCTAACTCAATTAGTTTGCTTAATTCCTCCACTGATCTCTGTTTACTTTGAAATGCTCTTCGATTTCGCTCTTTCCAAATCCACCATACTGAAGATACCAAGCCAACACTGCCATTTTCACGTACAGAGTTCACACCCGTTCTACTCTCACTCAGGTTTGCAATAATTGTTTGGAGATTATCATCATAATTGCCCAAGTTTAGATTACGTTTAACGCGAATTATGTTCAGTACTTCTTTTGTGTAATTGCAGTTGAAAAATAAATGATTGTGGGATTCCTCCTGAGTATTACACAGAACACAGTCACTATTATCTAATATACCCCATTTTCTCAATATGTCTTTAGTTGGCAATCGATGCATCAATGCTTTATAAATTGTAAAAGATTGTTTGGGAGGTATGATTCTGTTCCATATAACATCATGCCAATTTGTTCTCGTTTGTCTACTTCTGCATGCATTCCAAGCATTCTTGATAGAGAACTCGTTGCCTGATTTCCACCTACAAATATCGAACTCTCTGTCAATGTACAGAGGAGTATATTCGATTTGTCTTTTTTGGTCTTCCGTACATGGTATACCTTCACATGCCCATCTACCTTCTTGAATGATGTGATTCACTTTTAATTTAGGACAACTGTAAGCAGAAAAGGTGTCCCAACCCCAAATATCTATTAAAGATTTCCCATTGATCCAAGGATCTCTCCATAAATCAGTTTCATTTCCATTGGCAAACTCTTTCTCACAACAACTAGCAAGTTTGTTTCTTATTCGTAAAATAGCTTTCCATGTAGTAGAAGCATTGTTATCGCTGACCATAGTCCAGAAGTTGTCTTTAATATATCTCCTTCTCATCCATCTAGACCACAAGCCATTATCAGTAATAATTTTCCATCCTTCCTTCAAAGTAAATGCCTCTCTCATGTCTGTAATTTTACGTAGTCCAACCCCACCTTCTTCTTTGGGTCTGCATAGGTCATGATACTTGATCTTGTGAAATTTGCCTTTCCATATAAAATCAGCACACACCTGCTCAATCTTGTTGATTGAGGCATCTGGCAGTTGAAAAGTTTGGAGCCAAAAATTCACCTTCGCTTGAATAACAGTATGAACCAATTCTATACGCCTCGCAAAAGATAATAATCTTGAGTTCCAACCTTGCAACTTCTCTCTGATTTTTGAGACTAGTTCAGCACATTGTCGATCTGTAATTTTATTCGATGATAAAGGAACACCAAGATATTTGACTGGTAGTACACCCTCTTTCACTTTCAAAATGTCAAGAATGTTATTTTTAATACGACAAAACTTATTAAAGTAGCATTTCGTCTTCTGCTCATTCATTTTCAGACCCACAAATTTTTCTAGCTTTTCAAAAATCTTCAAAATAGTTTGGGCTGCAATGTCATTAGCTTTAATGCATATTATCAGATCATCCACGTACAACAAGTGAGTAATAGAAGGTTGCAAATTATGGACTGGCCAAATTGCCTTCCTATGTTCTTCAATCTCCATCTGTAGTGTGAAAAATTCCATGGCAATAGCAAAAAGGTATGGAGAAAGCGGGTCACCTGGCCTAATGCCACGATTACTGGTAATATATCCTTTAGGAACGCCATTAATCAAAATAGAGAAGGTAGGTGAATTAATACATTCATCAATTAGTCTAACCATTTTCTCTGGAAACCCCATAACCTTGAGCATGTGAATTATAAAATTTCGGTTTATTTTATCATATGCTTTGTGGAGGTCCACTTTCAGGCAAAATTTGTCTGCACCTTTTTTGTTGAAGTTTCTTATCAGTTCATGTGCCAAGAGAGAATTCTCTGAAATGCTCCTCCCCTTAATGAAAGCACTCTAACATTCAGCAATCAAGTCTGGTAACACTTTCTTCATTCTGTTGCAAATGACTTTACTCAAAATTTTGTACAAAACATTGCAACACGCAATAGGCCGATAATCAGCTATTTTAGTAGGTTTCTCTGTCTTTGGAATTAAACAAATAAACGTGTGATTGATTTCTTTTAATATTTTCCCTGTTCTGAATGCTTCATCAATTGCTAATGTAATCTTGTTTTTCAGATTGCTCCAGTGCCAACTGTAGAAGCAGAACCCGAGCCCATCGGGACCGGGAGCGGAATCATGATGGATGGAGTTGATGGCATCAGCAACTTCGATCTCGTTGATGGCTCTACACAGCATCCTCCGACCCTTGACATTGAGCTTTCGTCTGGGCACAATATGGGGTAAGTCATTTGAACATTCACCATTGTACAGCTCTGTGAAATATGTGCACGCTTCATCCTCAAACTTTGATAAGTCCACCAAATTATTTCCTTCCTGGTCAAAAAATTGAAAGTTAAAATTAGAATTTCTTCTAACAGACATTTTAGTATAAAAAAATTTCGAGCATTCATCCCCTTCAGCTAGCCATTTTTCTTTAGCTTTTTGTTTTAATTCCACTGATTTGATTTGCAACGCCTCCTTTAATTCTTTTTGGCTTTGTGCATATAGACCCCATGTGTGATCATTGTCATCCCCATCATCAATTTTTTGTAAAAGCTCAGCACATCTCCTTTCAATGCCATCTATATGATCATTATTTTTTGGTCTAGTTCTATTCTACTCTTTCAATTGTTTCTTTGAGTATTTGAGGAATTGAACAAAATTGTACATGTAGGATGCATCGTACTGCTGAAGCATGTCAAAGTTGAAACTTTCGTTGTACCCATCTAACAGTCTCCAGTGATTCACATATCTGAAAGGCCTCCCTTTGCTGCTAACATCACGTGTCGCAAGATTAACATGAATATGACAATGATCACTAGTAGACGAAGGCAACACGCTGACTTTCATATCTGAAAACAAATTGATGCATTCTGAATTAATTAGCACCCTATCCAATTTGCAACTAATTTTCCTGCTTTCACCGCTTCTCCATGTACAATACAGGCCGCAATGTACAGGCTCAACCAGTCCAGATGCTACAACACAGGTATTGAATTCTGCAAGTTGTGAGACACGTACATTAACTCCCCCTTTCTTTTCACTAGCCCTCAAGATAGCATTAAAATCACCCATCACCAACCATGGATCATTAATGTTTGTTGCCAAGTACTTTATTTTGTTCCACAGCTCTGTTCTTTGGTTCGTTAGGTTACTTGCATACACTACTGATATAATAAGTTTCAAACCCCCCAAATTATCAAGTTTAACTGTAATTTGTTGATCATCTTTATCCGACACGGCACATGTCCACACATTGGTACACCATAATATAAGAATTCTGCCATTGTCAGTAAACTCATTATTAGTAACATGTAACCAATCGTTACCCATAGACCCTACAAAGAAATTCAAATTATTTTCATTCATCTTGTTCTCCAAGATACCCAAAAAGGAAGGAAGATGCTTCCTTCGAAGATTGTCGAGGTCTAACAAGCGGGTATCATTGTTAAGGCCTCGAACATTCCATGATATCAAGGACATTTGGGAATAGGTGGACGACCCCTAGCAGATCTAGGAGGTTGCACCCGCATGCTTGTAGCTGCCTTAAGACCTTCAGACGATGTTTTAAATTGTGCATTGTAATCTGGGTTTGGTTTTGTGAATCCTTTTATAGAGTTATCATTTTCCTCTTGCTCATCATCTTCATATTCTTCTAAGTTTATGTCTAATTTTGCCAATTCTTTAACATTTTCAGGCTCTACTTCATCCACAGGGGGATCATCAGTATGGGGAGTTGTCTCCTTTGATTCATCAGCCATCTGCTGCTGGATCTGCTGCGCCAGTGACTGATCTGCCTCAACTGTAGCTACTTCAGCCTCAACTGTATCTACTTCAACCTCAGTTTGTTTAGGAGTAGTTAGATCAATAGCTGACTCGTTGCTAGTATGTCCATATTTAGGGGGAGTGGTATGACTGTTAGCAGCAATTTTGTCTCTGATATGCTCATTATTTTTGTCTTGTTGCGTTTCAGAGGAACTGGGTACTGTTGTATCTTTTGCCTTCCAGACTTGTTTGACTGGTTTAACCACTGTCACACACTGACTGTCTGTGTGACCAAAACATTTGCAACTTTTACATGATGGGGGCATGTACTCATATTCTACCTCTTGCAAGTAAATGTTACCACTTTTATCCTTTGCTCTCAGTTGTTTCTTGCATTCAGAATTTACATTTATGTCCACAAGAACACGCGCATAATTTAGTCTTTTAATGTTCTTTGTGTGATCATCCATGGCTAGGGGGTACCAATTAGGCTAGCTAATTTACTTATACCCCTAGCATTCCAAAGAGAGAGATCAAGGTTAAGTAATTTGATCCAGACAGGGTGCGATTCCAGCATATCCCGTTCCAATCGTAAATTTGGTTCCCATTTCTTAATAAAAATCAGTTTACTGTCCATGAACCAAGGTCCTCTTTCAAGAACTGAATTACAATCTTCCTCTTTTTCAAATTTAATTAAATAAAACCCGTTTTCTCGAGCAAAAACGTCCCACGATCCCTTTGGATTCCATTCCCTTTTGATATAGGCGTTCAAATGCACATAATAAGGTCGTCTACCTACCAAATAAATGTATATAGAGTTTCCGCATATCCTTAGCCGCATCAAAAACTAAATCGTCCAGATCCGCATATTCCCCATCTTCGTCTGTAGCATTATTGAAAGTTTCAACTCCTCCTTCGATTTTGGTATTGCCAGCAACAGCAGCTGCCCAAGATCTGACACCTTGCCTTACGTGGAAATTTGATTTGCTCGTATTGTTTGGTTTAACAGTTCCAGATGTGGTATTAATTCGTTCCTTGCCTTTCAGCACCTGAGCAAAAGTCTTTCGTCCCTTACTTACCTCTTGCCATCCCTCTTCATCAAACGCTGAATCTTCCTGTTGCGATTCTTCAGTGGATGTGGAATTTTCATGATTTCCTGAATTAGGGTTTTTTCCTGTGGACGCCATTGAAAATTATATATTATTATATCCCAATTACCTCATTTTATTATTATTTTGTGTATTTATTTAATACTATCTTTAACATAGTTCAAAGTTAGTCGATGAAGTTTTACAACATAGCATTTCCAGAAGACATTATACACTACTAAAAAACACTTCAATTTTCTACATAAATTTTCCTACGTCTTTGCTACGACGTAATGCGGGGCGTAGGAAAGGCATAGGAAATACGTGAAAGGATCTTGTGGCGTAGGAAGGACATAGGAAATTTTCTACGCCCTTATTAAAAAGTCAGGGGTGGGAATGCCGTAGGAATTTTCCACACCATTTCTAAGCCAAAAAATTGTGTGACCCAAACCATCATTCAATGTTAACATCCAGCTGTTGGTTAACATCAGAATCAATGGTTCAAATAAACAATCCACGCACTCATCTGTGATTGGTAGGAGAAATGCCACCGTACCATTCCAAACTAGGTTTCCATCCCCGATCGTTAGGGATTTTAATGAGATGCGGATCAACAACATAACCAAAGGAATCTCTACATTCCACCTTCACAATGCAATACTTCCAAACACAATCAAGATTCAATCTCTATTGCCCACTTTAATCCACCACAACCCGAGAATCATTCCCAAAACCCTAACCGGAATACTACTACTGCTATCGTCGATTCCCAAAATCCTCCAAGACTCCTGCAAAATACCGTTATTAAACTTGACTTCCCCACTTATAATGGAGATAGCGAGGTTGTTGAATGGCTCAACCAAGTCGAGCACTTGTTCCAATATCATCACACACTAAAACCGAATGGGTTCCTACTTGTTCTTTCCATTTGAGAGAAGATACACATAAATGGTTCATTTGGCTAACTAAGAAAGTCAAGAATTATGAGACATGGGGTGTGTTTAAAGAAGAATTTCTTGTTAGGTTTGCACCAGAAGAGTTCTTGACACCTTATGGAGCTATCTGTAACACCCCGTGAATTCTATAACATTAAGCTTCACAAATGAAAGTGTAATTAATTCTAAATGAAAGAATTAACGGAAATGGGTTACGCCATTGCGTTCGTCTCGGAATTCTGCTTGAGATAGAGTCCGAGTTTGCGTGAATCGGACTCCGTATGAAGGAGTTATGACCCTCGGAAGTTTCAGAATAAAATTTAAATTCAAACAGCTCAGTTTTAAATTCGAAATTCGAAAAACAGGTTCAAACTGGGCTGGGCGGGAAAATTCCCGCCCAGAGACCAGGTCAGCCATAGGGTCGACCATGGTGTCGACCTGGCCACCCCAGGTCGACTATAGTGTCGACATGGGTGTCGACCTTCCAGTCGACCTACCTGGTCGACCTGGCTGGCTAGGTCTAGCTCTGGCTCGAATTTCTATGGCTCGGTGCGTCACTAGAGCTGACATGTCACCTATTGATTGGCTCTTTGAACTTTGTATGGTCTAGATTCCTCCTGTCTTCATCTAACGGCTCAAAACAATTTAAAAATCTATAAATACACCCTAAGTCTCAACTAAAAATTCACATAAAAAAATAAGATGGGAGTCGTCATGCTGCCGGGGAGTAATTGAGCATAGCCGTCAAGATTATAGTTTAATCAAATAAATCAACACAACATTAGTCTACCCAAAGGAGCGCATCTCAATTTCAGAATTCAGAATCCAGAATTCAAGATTCTGCATTCGTTGTAAGTATAGTGACCTTTCAGAATATGAATAAAAACTGTGATGTGACTCGATGTAAATGAAAATAGAATTGTGTTATTGTGATAAAAATTCTATGTATTGTAATGATTCTGTCATGACTTGTGTATTGATATTTGTGGCCTAAATTGATTGATGCAAGCCTATTGGACATTTGTACATGAAAGTAATAACAATAGCAAGTTGTGGCAAAAACTAGAAATTGATCCCTTTATGTATATGTCGATGGCATGGACCATGTATACTCCCTTAATCTAAGTTAGAATTTATGTAAACATGTTCTAGATTTGAGATCCTTTTTATGCCTACATGACCCAAAACCTATGGTATCATTCTTATGTTAATTTGCAAGTATAATTGTATCAATGTTAAGTATCGTTTGGGTTTCATAAACTATGCAAGTTCATGTTGAAATAGGCTATGTGATTAGATGTTATAATTGGACATTTTGGTGAATATACAACATGCTAGTTTTGTGGTTGACATTATGCCAAGTTAAACATGTTTAAACACAAGTTTGTATTAGCCTAAACTATGCCATTTCATATGTTACCTACTTAGTTATACTTTGATTTGACTGCAAGTTCACATGACCCATATTATATGTTAGTTGAATCGCTAAATTGCAAGTTCATGCGCCACACACCTTTATGTATTACATGTTCTTGATTTCCCCTTTTTCTCATGTTTATAAAGTTGGGCTGAATTGTGACAAGCCCAACACATGTTATAATGTTGCGAACGTACAAACGGGGGTAATAACGTTGGGTGTAAAACATGAAAATATATGTTGGCATGGTTGGCACATGCCAACGTCAATGACATTTAAGCGGTATGAATTGATATACCCAAGAATAAAAGATATGACATTTACATATATAATTGAGAAATAATAAAATATGTAAATTTAGAAAACACGATATGCTTAACCCGAGGTTGGATTGATTTGTGATGTAAACCTGCCCGGACCCGCCCGGCTGTCCAGTAGTCACAACAATACCTATCCAATGTGGGTGGGTAAGCATTGAGCCCAATAATGACCCGAGCTTAGACTGAGCTACGGTGTAAACCTGCCCGGAACCGACCGGCACATCCAGTAACCGTAGCAATACCTGTCTAATGTGAGTGGTCTGGTGCTCTAAGAGGCTAAGGACAGATGGTAGGGTTAAGTCAACTATAACACTTAACCAAATTCAACATGTTAACAAGAATGGATGGGTGAGGTTAGGTAAATACAGACACTTAACAACTTAACATGTTTGACTATAAAATCCTGGTAACGAGGGACCTGTTTCAGCAGTAACCCAAGTTAGGTATCATGGTACCCTGAAACTAGGCAGGGTGGGGCACGATTACTGGGCTGATTGTAAGCGGTCAAAGCGACGGCGGTAGGTGCAACAGTGTAGGTTCTAACGGGGTGCGGGCGTGCACACACTCCGGAGCAGACAAACAGGGCACTGGGGGCACCAGTAGTATAACCTATGCCTTCTAGAATTTGTGTCGGGGATGCCACCATGGGTCTTGATACACCCCATGGTGGGACCAGCATAGGTATCTACAATTCTTGGGGGCCGTATGACACACGTTTACGCGAGTAGGAGCCGATCTTTAAACAAAAATGGAGATCACTTCACCCTCAGCATGGGGTGCCAGTTAAAGTAAGCTCAAGTAGGTGCAGAGATGTAGTATGGGTGCGATAGTACATTCGACACTTCCTTAGCTTGTGACACTTTCCTATTTTCAGTTTATATCTATCATGCCCTTTTCTTATTCACATACTTAAGAGTTACTAGATTTACTTAGGCTTTATGTCTGACTCTATTTATTTTTTCCGTCTTCTTTTCTTTCGTCCCCCCCCCCCCAAGTCCACAGGGACGAAACAACTCAGCTCAGTCAGACTCTTTACAAGCTCCAAGAACGTAAATGTATGATTTGGATCTCTTTTGCTTGGATTATGGCTTTGGATATCACTATGGGGATTTTTGTCACTTTATTTATGTTTTATGCTTCTTTAATAATCAAGACAGTAATGAGGTTGTAATGTTGGAAGTATTTTGAGACAATTATGGAATGTTTTTGTTTGAACATGTATTGATGAAATAAAAGTCTGTTTGGTTTCCGCTGTTTAAAATTTGTGTATATATATTTGTCTTGAGTTTATCTGTGGCTTTTACTTATAAACCTCCACCAAAGTTAAGGCATTCCCTTTGTGAGTGACCTTAACGGAGGTGGGGTGTTTCACTTGGTATCAGAGCATAGGTTTACCAGACAAGATAAAAGTTTTTGAAATTGTTTTCAAAAAGAAAGTTTAAAGAAGCATTTTTCAAGAAAAAGTGTTATATTTTAAAAAGGCATAATCCCCCAAAGGCATGTGCACTATCTCTCTCTATCCTTCGTTTTGAATCTTTCCTTTCTGTTTCAGCATGTCTGGAGACCTTAATCTTCCTGAAGGAGTGCCGATACCCGGCTGGTTTAGCAGGTATTTAGAAGCGAGGGCCAATGGCGCGGGCCCAGCAGACATCCCCCCTCCAGTGGCCACGGTTCCTCCTCCTCCTCCTCGTGGGAATGCCTTCGCAAAAACATGCAGAGACTTCATGGCAATGGGTGGAAAAGACTTTTATGGGACAGAATCCTTTGTAGGTGCAAGAAACTGGCTAAAGGAGACTGAGGATCTGTTTGTCATCTTCGGAGTTGATGACAGGCAAAAGATACAGCTAGCAGTATGGTTACTTAAAGATGAAGCTTCCTATTGGTGGGAAATTACCAATGCTCAGAGGGCGGTGGAAACATGGGAAGACTTCAGGACAAGGTTTGAGATGAAATTCCTCTCCCAAGCTGAAAGAAGCCCGCAAATGGAGAAGTTTCTAACTCTGAAACAGGGAAGTATGACAATCATGGAGTATGTTAATCAGTTTAATCTGCTGGCCAGATTTGGGCTAGACTTAGTAAACACCCAACATAAGAAGGCACTTCGCTTCGTCAGGGGTTTGAATGAGCCTCTACACAGCCTTGCCATGACCCATGTATCCACGGAAGTGACTTATGAAAGCTTGGTGGACATGGCGTTGCTACACGAGGAAGACCACGGCAAGAAAGAAACTAAGGTGGAAGAGAAGAAAGAGGGTCTACAAACAAAGAAAACAGACTTTAAGAAAGGAGGGAAGAACAATAAGCCCCATGAGAGGAGAAGGTGCAACTTCTATGGCATTGTGGGACATATATCAAAAGACTGCGGAAAAAGGAAGGCGAAGATGGGTGGTTGCTTCCATTGTGGAGAAACTGGACACCAAGCTAAGGACTGCCTAAAGAAGAAAGGGCAGGGACAGAAAGCCGGACCCACTTCAGGGGGTCAGGTTCATACGCTAGTGGCACCTCAGCAGGAACGAGGTAGTAATATTTCTGTAGAAAGTGTAGTTTATCTTTATGATCATCCAGTTGACACACTTTTTGACTCTGGCGCATCACACTCTTTTATTTCATCTGCCTTAGTAGAATCTCTGCATCTAGACACTAGTATGGTAGAAGATCCCTTAGTAGTATCAAATCCAATTGGGGGCTCCGCTTACTTGTCAATGGTTTGTTTGGGTTTGAAAATCTCTATTCTCAGCGTTGAGTTTAGTTGTAATGCCTTTGTTTTGGGCTTCTCGGGATATGGTTTGATCTTAGGCATGGACTGGTTATCCAGTAATAGTGCCATTCTTGATTGTGAGAAAAGAGTAGTCAGACTCTTGACTTGGCTTGGTAACACTCTAGAAATTTCTTGTAATCCCTTGAATGCTGTTATGCTTAGTTATCTAGATTCGCTTGATGCTTTTGATGAGAATTTGCAATCAGTTAGAGTAGTCCGGGAATATCTGGATGTCTTTGAGGAAGTGAAAGGCTTACCTCCGAGGCGGGAAATATACTTCCGCATATATCTTGTGGATAATGCAAAGCCTGTAGCTTTACCTATCAGACACATGGCTCCAAAGGAGAGAAAGGAGCTCAGTAAGCAGGTTAAGGAACTTCTCGAAAAGGGGTTCACTAGACAGAGCATTTCGGAATGGGGTGCTCCAGTGGTGTTCGCAACCAAAGCGGACGGTTCGCTTCGCCTTTGCGTCGACTATAGGGAGTTAAACAAATTGACCAAGAAAAATAGGCACCCTCTTCCCCGAATCGACGATTTATTCAATCATCTTGTAGGAGCGTCGGTCTTCTCCCAACTTGATCTGGCAACTGGGTTCCATCAGCTAAGAGTAGCTGAAGATAGCATTGATAAGACGGCATTCAGAACCCCAGACGGTTTCTTCGAGTGGCTTGTCTTGCCTTTCGGCTTGACAAATGCACCCGCTTATTTCGTGGACCTAATGAGCAGGGTGTTCAGAGAATTCCTCAACAAATTTGTGGTTGTCTTCGTAGATGATATCTTAATCTTTTCAAAGAATGAGGAAGAGCATGCTCAGCATCTGAAAGAAATCATGGAAACTCTCCGTTCACATCAGCTAAAAGCCAAATTCGCCAAGTGCCACTTTTGGAGAAAGGAGGTAAGATTTCTGGTGCATATAGTGTCCAAAGAGGGGTTGATTGTGGACCCCGCCAAAGTGGTGGCAGTACAAGATTGGAGGACACAAAGAAATGCAACCGAAGTTCGAAGCTTTCTTGGGCTCGCCGGGTTTTACCGAAAGTTTATTAGGGATTTCGCTAAAATCTCTGCCCCACTCACAAGGCTAACAAAGATGAATCTGGCGTTCACTTGGGATTTGGACTGCGAGTTTGCTTTCCAATGATTAAAAAGGGCTCTCACAACAGCCCCAGTTCTGACCTTGCCATATGGAAGCAAAATGTTCACAGTATACACGGATGCATGTGGAACGGGACTAGGCGCTGTTCTAATGCAAGAAGGAAGGGTAGTAGCTTATGGCGGAAGACAATTGAAAGTTCATGAAAAGAACTACCCAACCCACGATCTTGAGTTAGCCGCCATCGTCTTTGCACTGAAGTCTTGGCGCCGTTATCTCCTAGGTGAGAAGTTCGAATTATACACTGACCATAAATCGTTGAAATATCTCTTCTCGCAGAAGGATCTTAACTTGAGGCAGCAAAGATGGATGGAGTTTCTTGCCTCGTATGACTTTGAAATTTCCTATACTCCTGGAAAAGGCAACGTGGTAGCAGACGCGTTGAGCAGAAAGAAACTGACCTTAAGCCCGCTCTTTGTGGAAAGGCAGAGCTTGGAGTATATAGCCAGTTTTAACTTTAGGCCCTCCTCAGACTTTGTACCGGGTTTGTTAGCACCTCTCGAAGTACGCCCTACTCTCTTGGACTCAATAGGGGCTGCGGAACGTGAAGACCCTCAGCTTTTTGATGTGATTGATAAACTTATTAGGGGTGAGACTGCTAGTCACCTCAGTAGGTACGCCATCGATGATAAGGGTTGGCTGAGGCGAGATGGAAGATTATGCGTCCCACAAGCAAGGGAGTTGACAAAGAAGGTTCTCGAGGAAGCGCATCATTCCAAGATGACTATACACCCTGGCGGTGGTAAGATGTACAAGGATATAAAAAGGACTTTCTTTTGGAGCGGCATGAAGCAATACGTGGCAGATTTTGTTTCTAAGTGCATGACCTGCTAACAGGTCAAGGCGGAACAGAAGAAGCCTGGAGGACTACTTCATCCTTTAGAGGTCCCATAGTGGAAGTGGAATAGCATTTCAACGGATTTCATTGATGGAATGCCTAGGTCGAGAAGAGGCAACACTAGCATTTGGGTAATAGTGGATAGGCTTACTAAAAGCGCCCACTTTATACCTATCAAGAGCAAAAGGACTGCCGCATCCCTAGCATCTCTTTATCTCAAGGAAATAGTTCGAATCCATGGGATACCCTCCAGCATTTTTAGTGACCGAGACCCTATCTTCACAAGTGAGTTTTGGCGGAGTCTGTAAGAAGCTGTAGGCACACAGTTATGTTTGAGCACGGCCTATCACCCCCAAACCGATGGCCAGACGGAAAGGGTGAATAGAGTTTTGGAGGATCTTTTAAGACTTTGCGTTCTTGACTTTGGAGGGATGTGGGAGGATCACCTTCCTTTAGTGGAATTTGCCTACAACAACAGCTACCAAGCTACCATAGGCATGGCACCCTTCGAAGCCTTGTATGGAAGACCGTGCAAATCACCAACTTGTTGGTGGGAGTCTACAGATAAGCTTATACTTGGGCCAGACATGATTCGAGAGACTTCGAAGAAAGTGGACTTGATACGTAGGAGAATGAAGACTGCCCAACACAGACAGAAATCCTACGCCGACAAAAGAAGGACCGACCTTGAGTTTGAGGTTGGGGACAGGGTTTTCCTTAAGGTATCTCCTTTAAGGAACGTCGTTCGCTTTGGATCCACGGGAAAGCTAGCACCAAGATTTGTAGGACTGTTTCCTATCATCAAGAAGGTTGGGAAGATGGCATATAGATTAGAGCTACCCGAGAGACTGGTCGGAGTTCACAACGTCTTTCATGTTTCTCACCTCCGGAAGTGTTTGCATCAGTCTGCAGAAGTGGTAGAACCTAGCACTCTAGAAGAAGCCGAAGTGGAACGTGAAGCAACTGTGAGGAAAGTTCCAACCCGCATCTTAGGAACTGAAGTGAAAAAGCTACGCAACCGCGAAGTCAAACTCGTTAAAGTTCAGTGGAACGATGCTGAGGAAGACGCGACTTGGGAAACTGAGGTCAGAATACGCGCTGCCTACCCTCTTCTTTTTTAGGGTACATCTTTGATCTTTCTTTTTCCTTAAGTTATGCTTTATCTATCTTTTTAGGTATATCTCCTCGGTCCTTTTCCTAACTCCTTAGGTAGAAAACAAATGGATGCAAACATGTAATTGAAAAGATGTTATGGATGATGGCTGCAAATGGTTGCTAGTGATTGCTAGTGGTTGCCCGTGGATGCATATACACACACACCCTAGGTTATAGATCGGCTCAGTCACTTCATATTGCATATGCATATATGTATTCTCATTTGTATATGATTGAAACTTGATATGCTGTCATATGGTCGTCACATTTGTATGAATAATTGTGCACTCATGTAGAATTACGAGTGGGAAAAATTTGCATACATAATGGATTCATGACACTTACATGATTCGCATTAAGGAGGTCAACTGAATCAGTAGACCGCCTGATTTCTGCATTAGATAAGGACATGTACACACACTATGCATATGATCATGAAGCATTAGAAGTCTTTTAGGACAGTGGACGCCTGTGTTTGTTGGTTGAGTAGATGGACTGTTGGATGGTAGGATATACATTCTTCCTAACTTGAAGATTTCGAGGACGAAATCCTTTTAAGGGGGGAGAATATAACACCCCGTGAATTATATAACATTAAGATTCACAAATTAAAGTGTAATTAATTCTAAATGAAAGAATTAAGGGAAATGGGTTACGCCATAGCGTTCGTCTCGGAATTCTGCTTGAGATAGAGTCCGAGTTTGCGAGAATCGGACTCCGTATGAAGGAGTTATGACCTTCGGAAGTTTCAGAATAAAATTTAAATTCAAACCGCTCAGTTTTAAATTTGAAATTTGAAAAACAGGTTCAAACTGGGCTGGGCGGGAAAATTCCCGCCCAGAGACCAGGTCGACCATAGGGTCGACCGTGGTGTCGACCTGGCCACCCCAGGTCGACCATAGTGTCGACCTGGGTGTCGACCTGCCAGTCGACCTACCTGGTCGACCTGGCTGGCTAGGTCTGGCTCTGGCTCGAATTTCTATGGCTCGGTGTGTCACTAGGGCTGACATGTCACCTCTTGATTTTCTCTTTGAACTTTGAATGGTCTAGATTCCTCCTGTCTTCATCTGACGGCTCAAAACAATTTAAAAATCTATAAATACACCCTAAGTCTCAACTGAAAATTCACATAAAAAATAAGATGGGAGTCGTCATGCTGCTGGGGAGGAATTGAGCATAGCCGTCAAGAGAGAAAAGCCTAGAGACGAATCAAATTAAGAAGAAGATTATAGTTTAACCAAATAAATCAACGCAACGTTAGTCTACCCAAAGGAGCGCATCTCAATTTCAGAATTCAGAATCCAGAATTCAAGATTCTGCATTCGTTGTAAGTATAGTGACCTTTCAAAATATGAATAAAATCTGTGATGTGACTCGATGTAAATGAAAATAGAATTGTGTTATTGTATGAATATGATAAAAATTCTATGTATTGTAATGATTCTGTCATGACTTGTGTATTGATATTTGTGGCCTAAATTGATTGATGCAAGCCTATTGGACATTTGTACATGAAAGTAATAATAATAGCTAGTTGTGGCAAAAACTAGAAATTGATCCCTTTATGTATATGTCGATGGAATGGACCATGTATACTCCCTTAATCTAAGGTAGAATTTATGTAAACATGTTCTAGATTTGAGATCCATTTTATGCCTACATGACCCAAAACCTATGGTATCATTCTTATGTTAATTTGCAAGTATATTTGGATCAATGTTAAGTATCGTTTGAGTTTCATAAACTATGCAAGTTCATGTTGAAATAGGCTATGTGATTAGATGTTATAATTGGACATTTTGGTGAATATACAACATGCTAGTTTTGTGGTTGACATTATGCCAAGTTAAACATGTTTAAACACAAGTTTGTATTAGCCTAAACTATGCCATTTCATATGTCACCTACTTAGTTATACTTTGATTTGACTGCAAGTTCACATGACCTATATTATATGTTAGTTGAATCGCTAAATTGCAAGTTCATGCGCCACACACCTTTATGTATTACATGTTCTTGATTTCCCCTTTTTCTCACGTTTATAAAGTTGGGCTGAATTGTGACAAGCCCAACACATGTTATAATGTTGTGAACGTACAAACGGGGGTAATTGGGTGTAAAACATGAAAATATATGTTGGCATGGTTGGCACATGCCAACGACAATGACATTTAAGCAGTATGAATTGATATACCCAAGAATAAAAGATATGACATTTACATATATAATTGAGAAATAATAAAATATGTAAATTTAGAAAACACGATATGCTTAACCCGAGGTTGGATTGAGTTGTGATGTAAACCTGCCCGGACCCGCCCGGCTGTCCAGTAGTCACAACAATACCTATCCAATGTGGGTGGTTAAGCATTGAGCCCAATAATGAACCGAGGTTAGACTGAGCTACGGTGTAAACCTGCCCGGAACCGACCGGCACATCCATTAACCGTAGCAATACCTGTCTAATGTGAGTGTTCTAGTGCTCTAAGAGGCTAAGGACAGATGGTAGGGTTAAGTCAACTATAACACTTAACCAAATTCAACATGTTAACAAGAATGGATGGGTGGGGTTAGGTAAATACAGACACTTAACCACTTAACATGTTTGACTAGAAAATCCTGGTAACGAGGGACCCGTTTCAGCAGTAACCCAAGTTAGGTATCATGGTACCCTAAAACTAGGCAGGGTGGGGCACGATTACTGGGCTGATTGTAAGCGGTCAAAGCAACGACGGTGGGTGCAACAGTGTAGGTTCTAACGGGGTGCGGGCGTGCACACACTCCGGAGCAGACAAACAGGGCACTGGGGGCACCAGTAGTATAACCTATGCCTTCTAGAATTTGTGTCGGGGCCACCACCATGGGTCTTGATACACCCCATGGTGGGACCAGCATAGGTATCTACAATTCATGGGGGCCGTATGACACACGATTACGTGAGTAGGAGCCGATCTTTAAACAAAAATGGGGATCACTTCATCCTCAGCATGGGGTCCTAGTTAAAGTAAACTCAAGTAGGTGCAGAGATATAATATGGGTGCGATAGTACATTCGACACTTCCTTAGCTTGTGACACTTTCCTGTTTTCAATTTATATCTATCATGCCCTTTTCTTATTCACATACTGAAGAGTTACTAGATTTACTCAGGCTTTATGTCTGACTCTATTTTTTTGTCTTCTTTTCTTTCGTTCCCCCCCCCCCCCCCAGGTCCACAGGGAGGAAACAACTCAGCTCAGTCGGACTCTTTACAAGCTCTAAGAACGTAGATGTATGATTTGGATCTCTTTTGCTTGGATTATGGCTTTGGATATCACTATGGGGATTTTTGTCACTTTATTTATGTTTTATGATTCTTTAATAATCAAGACAGTAATGAGGTTGTAATGTTGGAAGTATTTTGAGACAACTATGGAATGTTTTTGTTTGAACATGTATTGATGAAATAAAAGTCTGTTTGGTTTCCGCTGTTTAAAATATGTGTATTTATATCTGGCTTGAGTTTATCTGTGGCTTTTACTTATAAACCTCCACCAAAGTTAAGGCATTCCCTTTGTGAGTGACCTTAACGGAGGTGGGGTGTTTCACTATCACTAACGTTAAGCAAACCAGGACTGTGGCGGCATATCTATCACAGTTTAAACACCTTGTTGGACTATGCGAGGACATACCTGACCAGTTTATGTTGGAGAAGTTTGTGGATGGGCTTAAAGAGGAGATTAAGTACGCCATGATGGTCTACAGCCTGCGGACTACAAACAGGCAGTGAGCTTAGCCAATGTTTTCAAGTGCAAGAGACTGAACCAAAGAAAACTCAAAGGCAGTAAATTCTCCAAGAAGATCACTGATGCCAAGACCACCAAGAAAGACTCTTCTAGTAAGGAGGTCAACGCTAAAATGAAGGGCCTCACCCCACAAGAAATAATAGAAAGAAGGAGGAAGAACTTATATCGGTCGTAATGAGAAATGGCACCTTGGCCATCAATGCCAAACAAAACAAGTCTATATAGTGGAAAGAATCATGTCCATGCAAAATGAGGAAAGGGAAGAAACTCAAGATGAAGCTAAGGAAGACGAGTCTCTGGAATTGACAAAACCAGATCCACTTAATGCTAACAAATCTGAAGAAGAACAAACATATGTTATCACGTTGAGTGCTATGTGCAGTATCCTTACTTTATCTACTTAAGGTTTGTGAGTATATTAACAAACACAAGGTAGAAGTGCTTATAAATTCAGGTTCTACCCACAGTTATCTCAATACTGAATTATCCAAGAAGTTCAAATTGAATGTTCAAGACACCCAAGAATACACTGTTCAAGTAGCAAATGGAGAAAGACTTCATGGTAATGGCATGTGTAAGGGAGTAATTTTTTAAGTGTCAAGGCTATCGATCTGTTGTTGGTGCTGCTCGAGGGTTGCCAACTTGTCCTACGTGCCCAATGGATGAAAGATTAGGTGTGGTATCATTTAACTTTTCTCAATTACAAGTCAAGATTCAGTTGCAAGGGAAAAATTATGTGTGGCAAGGCGTTCAAACAAATAACATGGTTGTGGATAGCAAGGATATAATGAAGGCGAGTTCACAATGCCAAGTTTCTTTATTATTATGTTCAAGTGAAGTCAAAAGCAATGCTCCACAAACCACTGCAGAAATTCCTGAAGAGATACGACAAATACTGACTAGATTTCCTACTATCATCGCTGCTACTCCATGCCTCCCACCACAACGTGAATGTGATCACAAGATACCCCTGACACCTCTATCTAAACCCGTTTTCTTGAGGCCTTACAGACACTCCTATCATATCAAAAATGAGCTAGAAAAGTTAATCAAAGAAATGTTGGAGGCAGGCATAATCAGGCCTAGCACGAGTGAATACTCTTCTCCGGTGGTTATGGTCAGAAAAAAGCATTGCTCTTGAGGATGTGCATCGATTACAGGACTCTTAGTCAGCACACTATTAAAGACAAGTATCTGATACCCTTAATTGATGATTTATTAGATGAGTTATTTGGGTTTATTTATTTTTCTAAATTGGATTTGAGGTCTGGGTCCATTAAATTCGCATGCATGAAAAAGATATTCATAAGACTGCTTTTAAGACTCACGAAGGGTATTACGAATTCTTGGTCATGTCGTTTGGCTTATCGAATGCTCCTTCTACTTTCTAGGCACTTATGAATACCATTTTCAAACCTTACTTAAGGAAATTCTTATTAGTATTTTTTGATGACATACTAATATACAGCCAGACCCGGTCTAAGCATATTCAGCACCTATATTTAACTCTATATGTTTTGAAGGACAATCATTGGTGGTTAAGCTCTCTAAACGCTCATTTGCAAAAAACCAGATTGTTTATCTCGGCCATATCATCATGAAAAATGGAATAGCTGTGAATCCTGACAAAATTAAAGCAATAAAGGAATGGCCCCAACCAAAAAACATAAAGGCATTGCGAGGATTTCTTGGGCTCACTGGGTATTATCGTAAATTCATCAAGCATTATGGGTTATTGGCTCAACCTCTCACCAGTTTGCCAAAAAAGAACTCGTTCAAATGGAGTACACAGTCCACAATTGCATTTGAAAAACTGAAGGAATGTTTGCTTAAACCGCCTGTGCTCGCTATGCCAGATTTCAACAAAGAATTCATGGTAGAGAGTGATGCTAGCAGAATAGGCATTGGAGCAGTCTTAACTCAAGAGGACAAGCCTATTGCATACCTTACCCAAGCCTTAAGTGGGAAAAATTTACTTCTATCTACTTACGAAAAGGAACTACTAGTAGTACTCTACAAAAAAGTGGACACAGTACCTTTTGGGTTGGCAGTCTACTATCAAAACTGATCACCAAAGTCTAAAACATCTGTTATCACAACGCTTAACCACTGGAATCCAAGGTCGATGGCTTGCAAAGCTGCACGGGTTTGACTACAAGGTGAAGTATAAGAAAGGCAAAGAAAATACAACAGCGAATTCGCTGTCTCGTCTACCTGAAGAACTGAAGGATAATGATGCTACTATACCTTGCAATGCTATCACTACCTTAGAGAGTAGCTAGTTAAATGAACTAAAAAAGGTGCTTGAAAGTTCTGTATCTTACCAATCCTCAAGAGAAAAAAACCAGAATGGTACATTGAGCAACAAATATACCATGATCGACCATCTTATATACTATAAAAACAAGTTGCTAATAACTAAAGACTACCGAGATATCATTAATTTTCTAATCCAAGAACACCACTCTACACCACTGGGTGGGCACGTTGGCATTAAGAAAACTCGACACAGGATTAAGTAGGTATTTTATTGGAAAGGCTTAAAAACTGATGTGGAAAAAATTTGTAAAGGAATGTGATATTTGTCAGAGAAACAAACAAGAGAATATAGAAATTCCTGGATTTTTGCAACCCCTACTATACCTGAACCTATGTGGAAAGATATTTCCATGGATTTCGTAATCGGTCTACCATGGAGCAACAAGTACACAGCAATTCTTGTAGTGGTAGATAGGCTATCAAAATACGCTCACTTCTTCCCTTTGCAACATCCATATACTGCTGTTCAGGTGGCGCAGATTTTCTTTGATGGAGTTTTTAAATTACATGGTATCCCTAGTAGCGTAGTATCAGATAGGGATGCGATATGTACTAGTGTTTTCTAACAAGAGTTAATGAAGCTACAGGGTTGCACTTTAAAAATGAGCTCTGCCTACCGCCCACAGTCTGATGGGCAAACCGAGGCAATCAATAAGTTTTTGGAGAGCTATTTGCGGTGCTTTGTATGCCACAAACCACATGAGTGGTCCAAATGGTTGATAGTGGCCGAATATTGGTACAACACCAACTAGCAAAGTTCCACCAATATGACCCCATTCTTGGCTGTGTATGGCACACTACCTCCTACATTACTCACCTATGTACCAAAGACGGCGAGGGTGCCACAAGTTGAACAGGAGCTTTACTCGCGTGACATTGTTTTGCAATTACTAAGGGATAACTTAAGGCTTACTCAGGAGCTCATGAAGCAGCACGCAGATTGTCAAAGAACAAAAAGGCATTTTCAGGTTGATGATTGGGTGTACCTGAAGCTGCAACCCTATAGACAGATTACTTTTAGCAATATGAAAACAACTAAGTTATCTCCAAGATACTATGGTCCATATAAAGTCACTAGAAAAATTGGAGAAGTAGCTTATGAACTGGAATTGCCTAGAGGAGCGAGGATACATCCAGTGTTCCATGTATCTCAATTAAAGCGAAAGTTGGGACAATAAATTATCATATAGCAAAGTAATCCTAGCTTCATTGAAGAAATAATTGATGAGCCCGAAGAGATACACTTGATCGAAGGATTTTTCCAAAGGACTACGCTGCTGTGGTACAGGTATTAGTTAGGTGGAAGAAAAGTGGATGAGAGGAAGCGATTTGGGAAGATTACTGGCCGTTGGTGAAAAGATTTCCGACGTTTGACATTGAGACAAGGTCAAATTTTCAAGGGGAAGGGAGTGTTATGCATCCATCATCTTCAACCAACTTTCTGGAAGCTACAGTTACAAGTGAAGGATCAATTAAGACTATTTGTATAAATCAACATACAACAGACAATTCCTCAAGCACCTTGGTTAAAAAAAGTGAAAGCTCAAGACAATAATCAGCCAACGCCGAAGGACAGTGCACAGTTCGAGGATGATGTGGAAGGCTGTCTGATCGAAACCATGCTCACTGGTCAATAATCGAAGCACTGGATTGTGTGTGCATGTGCACACATGCGCAACCGTGTCACATTCTAGATTATGTTTATTTTCTATTTATATTGTGGGCTTGTTATTATTAAGGCTTGTTTGCAATTTACCTAATAAATACAGGCAGTCTGATCAGTATGAGGGGTGTTGAGTTTTGTCGAGGATTTATTTTCTCTCTCTCAAATCTTCAGCTGTTATTTCATCTAGTTTTTGATTAAATAAAGTTTTCCTCTTATTCATTTGTGTGCACGTTAACTGTTTGATCTTATTCTCACTTCATCTTTCTTTAAGCAAACTCTTGCTATCAGGATTTCATTCATGGATTCAAAACTTACAAGAAACCAAGCAAAAAAGAATGGGCCTAACAGTTACCCACTTCTTCGTCTCACTGTGTTTGTCCCTATTTTCCTCATTATTTTTTCTATTTCGCTTTATTCATTTTCCATGGCCTTTGTAGCTTGTCCTCTTCCTTATCCCGCCCTTTAAAATCAAACTCAAATTCACGTTCACTACCTCGTCGCCTAAGAGTTCCCCTTAATCGACTGTCAGTCTCATCAAATCCTTGCGTACCATGACAAACGTTTCTTTAGAAAAACCTTGACACTCCACTCGTTATTCCCTATCTTTACAGGCAAACTATTATGAGCCCTGTATTGGTTTTAGACCGAGCAAGATAGACATGCATGGTGATTATCAAGTAAGCTGTGGTTTTGTTTCTGGATGATGTCAATTTTTTTGGGTGTTTTGTGCGCCAATTTAGGCAAGAGGCATCATTTTATTCTAGTGGTGTTTTCTACTTAAATTGCATTTTTTTGGTTGGGAGTGAGTTTTGTTCATCGGTGGTTTTGTAGCGTAGAAGGTCATAAGAACTGTTGCCACTGTTTTGGTATACTAGTACATTGCAGGTTATAGATTAGCTCTTTCTTTATGAGCTTGCAGTTCATTTATATATATTTTCAGATTATTGTTTTTGTCTACCTTTGGTAGGTTGCTATAGGTAGGTGGCATTTTGCCCATAGTTAAGTCATATTCCTTTTTGTTGCATAACTATTATTTTGTGCTTCTTGTATTATATCTTCACCCTACGTGTTTTATGGACCCAAAAAAAATGTGAAGGAAAAATGTTTTATTTTCATTCTCTTTAAAAACGAGTACATACCATTTTAGTGTTTCTTTTTCATCCTTATGGAAGACTCTCAGACAATACCTTAGGTAGGTTGCTATGAGTGTGTCACTTGAGAACTTAAAAACATACCCATTTGTGAAGCAAGGTATCGAAAAGGGAACTCTAGCCATTTATGGAGGACACTATGACTTTGTTAAAGGCACATTCGAGACATGGCAGTAACAACTATAACTCTCTTTTGATTTCCCTATTTTATGTAATACTTTTGCTTTTGTGGTATTATATCCTCATTGTTTCTTTGAACTGGATAAAGTAATATATAATTGTATGTTATGCATATGCTCTTCCAACTTGCTTGTATCTATATTTCCAAAATAAGAGAGAGGTTATTTCAATAATATTTGTTGGAAATTTTATGAATTATTTAAAATATGAAATAAGTGTATGATGGCTCTTATTTGTGAATAGTCCCACATCATGGGATTATAAGAAAGATGCAAGTATTTATACTTGTTTCTAAGAAGTCATGTTGGGGCCTTGGGCTCCCAATGCATGCTTTGTTGTATGGAGGGAGACCATGCATCATGACCACCACACACGCGCGCACGACAGACCGACTCGACCCGGCGCGGCTCGGTTCGGTTCGGGATTGGGCTTGGGCCTTGGCTATGTGGTGCAGACACTTATATTTTTGGTCCAGTAAACACTGCATTTTTCGAACCAGTTTTTAAATACGGAAAATATTTCTGAGCCTACTTTTATATGAAGTGGTAAACTTTTGACCAAGTATTTCACAAATCCTATTTTCCTCCACTGACCAGTATTTTCGTTCAGCCCTAATCCTGTCTATATATTATTTTCAGTTGTAGACGATTCCTCCGCCATTAAAAAAAAATATTCTTTCAGAAATTTTCGAGTATTTAAATTTGAAAGTGCAAATCTGCACTGATTTGTTGTGCAAAGCAAATCAGTTATTCATTTTAGAGAGGCCGTTTTATTCTAGAGGCGGCGGCGGAAGTACGAACTGGTTTTGCACCACCGACCAGATCGTCGAATCGTCTTCAAGAAAGCGACAAAGTACGTGACTCGGCCATTGTTTCCCAACAATTTGTAGACGAACAGAAACAATGGCTTCAACAACAACCATAGATGATGCTGCTCCTCCCTCTGCATTCCAGATCCCATTGGTGACTGCTGCCCCATTCCGTTTCGAAGATCTGCACTTCAAATGATGGCGTCAGAAGATGGAGTTCTACCTGACGATGAGGAAGGTGGTTGCTGCTCTGACCACCGACAATTCGCAGTTGCCAGACAAGCCTGACGGAACTGATGAAGCGCAGATGACATCCTGGACTGAACAATCAAAGCAGTTGCAGACCTGGACTGAACAGTATTATCTGTGCAAGAATTTTATTCTGAACGGATTGAGCGATGATCTGTATGACTACTACAACTCAGAGGACAAGACAGCGAAGCAGATCTGGGAAGCGTTGCAGAAGAAATACGATACCGAGGAGGCAGGGGGAAAGAAGTATGTTGTAAGCCGCTATCTCAAGTACCAGATGACAGACGATAGGTCAGTAGAGATGCAGTCTCATGAGCTACAGAAAATAGCTCATGAGATCATCTCCGAAGGTATGGTTTTGGATGAACAGTTTCAAATTGCTGTTATTATTGACAAACTGCCCCCAGGTTGGAAAGACTTTAAGAATTTCTTACGGCATAAGACTAAGGAATTTTCCTTAGAGAGTTTGATCACTTGCCTTCGCATTGAGGAGGCGGCACGCAAACAGGACCAGAAAGAGGAAGTGTTGTTTGTTTCAAACAACAACACTAAAAAAACCAAACCCGCAGTTTTGAAACCAAACTAGAAGTTTTTTAAGAATCAGAACTGACGCAACAAACAGAATGGGAATCCGCAAGGAAACCCAAAAGGACAGCAAAAATCAGCCCAAAAGAATGACTCTGGACAGTTGTTTCTATGTTACAACTGTGGAAAACCAGGTCATATGGCACGAAAGTGTCGGAACAAGCCTAGCTCTGTACCACAGGCTAACATGACTGAGGAGGAGCCTCTTATGGCTATGATTACTGAGATTCACCTTGTTGGTGGATCAGAGGGTTGGTGGGTAGACACTGGTGCTTCCCTCCATGTCTGCTATGATCGTGCTATGTTTTCCACATACACGGCTGCTGATGATCAGAAAGTGTTGCTGGGTGATTCTCACACCACTAAAGTTGCAGGGATTGGAAACGTGGAGATCAAGTTTACCTCTGGAAAGACTGTGATCCTCAAAGATGTTTTGCTTACTCCAGAGATGAGGAAGAATTTGGTGTCTGGCTATCTCCTTAATAAGGCAGGGTTTACTCAATTTATTGGGGCTGATTTGTGTACCATAGTGTATAAGGGAAATTTTGTAGGAAAGGGTTATGCTTGTGAGGGAATGTTCAAATTAAATGTTGAATCTAATAAAGTGAATAATTCTGCTTATATGCTGTGTGATTTTAATATTTGGCACTCTAGATTATAGCATGTTAATAAACGGATAATTCATAACATGAGCACTCTAGATATGATACCTAAGATAGCAGAATCTGAATCTAATAAATGTGAATTCTGTACACAAGCAAAAATCACAAAGAAACCTCATAAATCTGTTGATAAAGAATCTGAACCCTTAGACTTGATCCATTCTGACATATGTGAACTTGATGGCACATTGACTAGACATGGACATCGCTATTTTATCACTTTTATCGATGATTGTTCTGATTTCACATATGTTTATCTTATGAAAAATAAAAGTGATGCTTTTGACATGTTTAAAACATTCAAAACTGAGATTGAGAATCAAACAAATAGAAAAATCAAGAGATTTCGTAGTGATAGAAGAACAGAATATGAATCCAATTCAATTCTGGACTTCTATAAATTACACGATATTGTACATGAGAGAACTGCACCCTATTCACCTGAAATGAACGTTAAAGCTGAAAGAAAAAATAGGACTTTTACCGAATTAGTAGTTGCCATCCTACTAAATTCTGGTGCAGCAAAACAATGGTGGGGGGATATTTTATTGACTGTATGTTATGTTCTAAATAGAATCCCTAAATCTAAGAATAAAATTTCACCTTATGAAATTTTAAAGAATCATAAACCCAATGTCTCATACTTTAGAACTTGGGGTTGTCTAGCATATGTTCGCATTCCAGACCCTAAGAGAATAAAATTGGCAAGTAGAGCATATGAATGTGTATTTGTAGGCTATGCTATTAAAAGCAAAGCATATCGATTTTATGATATAAATGCACATAACATAATTGAATCAAATGATGTCGATTTTTATGAAACTAAATTTCCTTTTAAATTAAAGAATAGTGGGGACACATCAAGTACGCCTTAGAACAGAACTTAATAAAAGTTATGAAGCTGAACCTAGGAGAAGTAAAAGAGCAAGAACCATAAAAGATTTTGGTTCGGATTTTAGCGCTTTTACTATAGAGGAGGATCCCTTAAACCTCCAAGAGGCCTTATCTTCATTAGATGCCGGTTTCTGGCGAGAGGCTATAAATGATGAGATGGATTCTCTTGAATCCAATAAGACTTGGCATTTGGCAGATTTATCCCTTTAGTTGTAAATCTATAGGTTGTAAATGGGTACTTAAAAAGAAACTAAAACCTGATGGTACTATAGATAAATACAAAGCACGACTAGTAGCTAAAGGTTTTAGACAAAAATAAAATATAGATTTCTTCGATACTTTTTCACCTGTAACTAGAATAACATCCATTCGAGTATTAATCTCACTTTCTTCCATTCATAATTTACTAATACACCAAATGGATGTTAAAACCGCTTTCTTGAACGTTGAATTAGACGAAGAAATTTATATGGACCAGCCTGAAGGATTTGTAGTACATGGTCAAGAACATAAAGTATGCAAATTAGATAAATCATTATATGGTTTAAAACAAGCACCTAAACAATGGCATGAAAAATTTGATAACTTAATCATTTCAAATGGTTTTAAAGTTAATGAAAGTGACAAATGCATTTATTTCAAATTTGAGAATGACATTTGCACTATTATATGCCTTTATGTAGATGACCTACTCATCTTTGGGTCAAATATTCATGCCATAAATTCAGTCAAATCCTTATTAAGTGCCAATTATGAAAGATCTAGGTGAGGCGAGTGTAATCCTTGGTATTAAAATTACTAGGTCAGAAAAGGGAATTTCTTTGGATCAGTCTCATTACATTGAGAAGATACTAAAGAAATATAATTACTTTGACTGTAAACCTGCATGTATACCATACGATCCAAGTGTAAAGTTATTTAAGAAAACTGGTGAAGGTGCAAGACAGTCTGATTATGCAAGCATCATTGACAGCCTTCGGTATGCCACTGATTGTACTAGACCAGACATTGCCTATGTCGTGGGATTATTGTGCAGGTTTACCAGTAGACCTAGTATAGAGCACTGGCATGCTATTGAAAGGGTCATGAGATACCTTAAACGAACTATGAACCTTGGATTACATTATGAAAAGTTTCCAGCTGTATTTGAAGGATACTCAGATGCAGACTGGAATACTTTATCAGATGATTCTAAAGCGACCAGTGGCTATATATTTAGCATTGTTGGAGGAGCTGTTTCTTGGAAATCCAAGAAACATACTATTTTAGCTCAGTCCACTATGGAGTCTGAGATGATAGCACTAGCTACAGCTAGTGAAGAAGCATAGTATTTGAGAAATCTGCTAGCTGAGATTCCCTTATGGGAAAAACTGATACCGGCTGTGTTGATACATTGCGATAGTACGACTATTGCAAAAGTTCAGAACCGTTATTATAATGGTAAGAGACGACAAATACGTCGTAAGCACATCACAGTTAGGGAGCTACTATCTACAGGTACCGTTAGAGTAGATTACGTACGTAGCAAAGAAAATTTGGCAGATCCTTTGACGAAAGGACTGTCCAGAGAGAAAGTCCATAATTCTTCTAAAAGAATGGGACTATTGCCCTTAGATTGTTGAGTCACGCACAATGGTAACCAGACCTAAATGACTGGAGATCCCAAGAAATAGGTTCAATGGGTAAAAACAAGTTATGTAGTGATAGAAGTTGAACATGCTATATAATAAAATAAGAAGCATGTATTCCTGATGTGATAGAGGATGAGTTAATAGAAACTCTTAATGAGATCTATAGTCTATTTGGAGTGGAGTATCTACCTTCAGGAGTACTCTTGATGGACTTACCTATGTGAATGTGGCTGTTTCCTATGGAGTTTTGGGCAAAACTTCTATAGCGTTCACTAAACTGGGATAGACGTGTATGGCCATAAATGCATGGGCTTTTTTGATTGCACTATAGAAGAGATTGTGTGTGGTTTGATGTCAGGAATAGAGTTCAAGACTACGTGTCACTCTAGTAAAAACTAAATCTTATTCACTATGCAAAGGTTCAAGTCGGATGACACGTTTGTTTATGCACAGTCTTACGTTTTTAGAAACTGCTCGATAATATTTTAAAAAATTCAAGTGGGGAATTGTTGGAAATTTTATGAATTATTTAAAATATGAAATAAGTGTATGATGGCTCCTATTTGTGAATAGTCCCACATCATGGGATTATAAGAAAGATGCAAGTATTTATACTTGTTTCTAAGAAGTCATGTTGGGGCCTTGGGCTCCCAATGTTTGCTTTGTTGTGAGGAGGGAGACCATGCATCATGACCACCACAGACGCGCGCGCGACCGTACGACCCGGCCCGGCCCGGCCCGGCTCAGCTCGGTTCGGGATTGGGCTTGGGCCTTGACTATGAGGTGTAGACACTTATATTTTTGGTCCAGTAAACACTGCATTTTTCGAACCATATTTTAAATACGGAAAATATTTCTGAGCCGACTTTTATATGAAGCGGTAAACTTTTGATCAAGTATTTCGCAAATCATATTTTCCTCCATTGACCAGTATTTTCGTTCAGCCCTAATCCTGGCTATATATTATCTTCAATTGTAGACGAGATTGATACAGAAAAAAAATCTACTTTTCTTCCTCCGCCATTAAAAAAAAAAATCTTTCAAAAATTTTCGAGCAGTTAAATTTGAAAGTGCAAATCTGCACTGATTTGTTGTGCAAAGCAAATCAGTTATTCATATTAGAGAGGCCGTTTTATCCTAGAGGCGGCGGCGGAAGTACGAACTGGTTTAGCACCACCGACCAGATCGCAGAATCGTCTTCAAGAAAGTGACAAAGTACGTGACTCAGCCATTGTTTCCCAACAATATTTTCATACCTCACTTTAGACTAATAATTATGTTTATATGTGTAATTCTCTAAATTTGATCGTACAGAGTCACCTTGTTCAAAATCTTATGTGTGTGCTTAATTTGATTCTCCATATTATGAGTCACATAAGGAATAAGGAATCATCGTTGTTCAAAATCTTATGTGCATATTAGTTGCATTTACTATTTCGATTAACAGCTAACTTTCCTAGGAAAGACAATGAAATTGGGTTCGAATAACCCATCGTTTATTCTGCATTTTTAACATGTTATATTAATGATTTTTATTTTACTATACAACGAAATGATTATAAAAATGAAACTAAATAATCACCGCATTTTTTTATTAGGTAGATATCTACTTTTTTTAGCTTTAGAAACTCTACATCAACTTTTTAAATCCAGTAGTTATATAAAGCAATTTTAGGGCCCGAATGATATCCCTTATTTTATTTTATTCAGTTTAGTTTATCTTTTGTAACATGCAGTCTTATTGATTGATAGCCGGTTAGCTGGTTGAACAAACAGGTAAACTTATATCATACTACAACTCACAGTATCTTAGTAAGTTCTTGAAAATGCTTCCCTCTATAATTTCTAGAATGATTTAAATCCGGTGATGATTCGGTTTCCTTAAGTAGTTAACAAAATGGTTTATTTTGATAATGAGTTAACCAATCTATTTTGAAAATAAGTTTTCTAGAGTAAATTTATTAAAATTTGTCCTTTACTACTGGTAAAAACCAAACAAGGCGACCTGTGAAATTGCCAAATGCATATTTACCCTTAATATTACCTTGAAGTGCAAGGCTATCTACGCGATTATTTAAGTACAAATTCATGCATAGTGTTGGCTTATCATGCATGTTCGTTTCTAAGGATGAAATCATTTCTTACACTATTATTATAATGATAGCATTAGTTACAATTTTACGGCTACAGAAGAGGGAAATACATCGGAATCCAAGTCCTTACAGAACAAAGGTGAATTTGACATCTTACCTCATCTTTAAAAAAAATGATCACATGAGAAAAATGATTATAAAAATGAAACTAACTAATCGCTGCATCTTTTTATTAGGTAGATGTCATACTGCATATGTTAAATTTTCGATCTTATTCAAAAGATTGACATAAGCTTGCAAGACCATACTCAAAAGTATAATAATGTACAAAAGTCACTACACCATAATGGCCATTTGGTAACCCTTTTTTTTCAATTGTCAACACGTATTTGTGTTGCAGGGTAGTAACAATAATATGTGTTGCTATATTAAAAAAGTGTTATCAAAAATACATAATTGTAATTTTTTTTGTCAACACTTATTTGTGTTGGTAAGGCGGGTTTATGAGGGTAAAAATGTAAACTATAGTCCATAAACCTATTTTCCATTTCTCATTCCTTCTTCCAACGCTTTTCCCAAAAGCGGCCGCCTAAATTAGAAATACAAATCCCACGATGACAGAAGGAAAAAAAATACGAATCCTCGAATGGCTAAAAATAAAAGATTCAAATCCGTTCTTCTCTAATCGGATTTGGGGGTCGCTTCAGGGAATAATTCACATTCAGTTTTAGGGATCTTTGTTCAATTTCTGCTCACATTCAGTCACTTCCAGTATAAATTTTGTTCGATTCGTGCTTTGTCGATTTCAGGTTTAGGACTTGCTTTCAGATCATTTTCGTGCTAAAAGAGTTGTTCAAATGGAAACTCTTGGACTTACAAAGCCTTCTCAAACTGAAACTCCTCAGGTAATTGTCCGATGTTTAATACATCTTCCTTTTCCGATTGATTTACAGATGGTCAAGTGATGTATTTTGTACTTTAATTTTAGATTGTATTGGCTTTGAGAGACAATTTATGGTACTTGAATGATTTTACGGAACTATTATTTTGGATTATGTACTACTTAGTTACTAGTCATGGTTGACTTGGATTCTACGGATCTCTATTTTTCATGATTTACAAACAAAGACCGGCTATTTTTCCAAACAAAGGGTGTTTTTATTCCCTGAGGGTTGCGAAGTAATATATTATGATGGATAAATGCATTAGAAAAAAAATTCTATTTTGTAGATTAAAAGTTAATTAGCTTGAAAGGAATTAATTTTTGGTAGCTGCTTGTTTTGAGTACAGTTTGTTCACTATGCTGGTCAAATAACCAAATAGTTGATGTTGTCATGAATTAGAAATGGCACCCTGTGAACCGCATATAGCATACTAGAAAAGGGAAATGCTTCAGTACCTGAAAGAGTTAAAAAAAGGAAATCATGGGGCCAATTGTATTTTAGCGACTTAGACTATTGCTACAGTACCTGAATTATTGATTAGAAAACTATTTAATACAATGGTTTCTACTTACATAAAGCATCTAGTGAAGATTCAAACTTTGCATGTTGAACCAAGCTCAATCTCTTACTCAGTTTTGGATTTAAGATGTAACATAATTTGGACTATTTAATGGCAGTATAAAGTAACAATTAAGAGAAAAACACAAACAGTTGTCTTATTACAATAATGAAAATGTAGACTTGTATTTAATTAGAGTGAATGAAAAAAGGATCGTGATGGCTATGTCCACATCAAGAAAAACATTTGTTCTACATTTCAGCTAGTATCCGATATTAGTATATGAGTATAATCTATGTTTATAAAAATATGCCCATGTATTATACTTTTAGTGCATATATGTACCGCTTCCTTATGCCTCGCATGAACATGTTATTATGAACCAATATTAAACCACCGTTTACGTGTTATATATATATATATATATATATATATATACAGTGGCGGATCCAGGAGAAAACTTCAGCGGGGGCAAAATTTTATGCAATAGCACTGTTTGCAACAATTTCGTTTTGGCACCTAACTAGTTAATCAAAATAAATAACGCCGAAATTATAGGGTGGTAAAGAGTTGGAAGGGCTATTAATGTCGAGTAGGAAAACTTATTCGAATGCACACTGTGGAGAGGTAAGAAGAGGAATTCAACTTCCCAGAACTACAGTCGGGAGCGGCAAGTAATTCCAAATCGAATAAAGTGTTCGAAGGATGCTTGTGTTCTTTTTTTTTTTTTTTTTGAGGTCTCCCATGGCGGGGTTTGCAAGCAGTTTGCAAAGTAAGTAAATAAATACTGAAGAATATACGGTGGTTGTTCCAAGCAGCATTGGTTAACAAGGGAATACTATGGTGGCTGTTCCAAGCAGCACAGATAAGAGATGAGCCTGTAACGAATGTACTTAAAAGGAATACTGCAGTGGTTGTTTCAAAGTTCAAACAGTAATAAAAAAGAGATATATTTCTTAAAGAATAAGTCCAAAAAGGAATATTGTGGTGGTGAGTTATACTGTGGATCGAGAATTGAAGGTTCTTAAAAAAAAAAAAAAAATCTCAGTGGGTGCAGCTGCCCCCACTGGTCCCCACGTAGCTCCGCCAGTGTATACATATATATATATATATTAAGGTTTATAATTTAACTTTATTTGTTTCACTATTCAGATTTGAAAGCCGTTTATTTTTTATTGTTTTTTCGTTATTGTAACAGGAGAATAACACATGAATATCTATGAGGAAGAGATATGTTTTTAAATAACTATTAGCGTTGTGCTGGTAAGTGCTAAGGAGAGGGGAGACACTAATGTGCCATAGGCCTAGTAACCTTTAACTTCATAACCGCTAACTTATTTACCCGCAAACCCACTTTTCAATTATATATTTTATACGCTTATCCATCCAAGTTTAGAAGGAAAAAAAAACTTTAGCTTACTTCAAATTGGATGTTAACTATTCATATTTAGCTTATTCATGTATATAATACCACTCATATATGTAATATCAACAATGTTATTAATACAAACATCTTGACATCTAAACAAAGTTAAACATTTCTTAAATATTTTACTTCACATCTTACAGTATGTTACATGTGCCATAAATTTGACTTAATTGATTGTGAAGTGCATGTCACATTAACTGAATCATTTACTTTGTTATTATGATGGTGATTATACATTTGTCTGATGTATAATCTGCTTTTGTAAAGGGAGTGTAATAACTAATTGTAGAGTTTATTGAGTATGGACAGGGGATGTAATATTTTAGGGAGGAACATATTTGGCAGCAGTGGAATAGTTAAGAAAATTAACATAGATGACAAAATTAGAGGGAAAACTAAAATGAAAGGGAATAATAGCTGAATTAGGTTAATTACAATGATCCTTTTGTTGAAATATAAAACAGTTTGAAAATAATACTTAAAAAGTAAAATAGTAAATTGGCTTTTTTTTTCAGGTGCTAGTGATATAGCATGAATTAATGTAACATGAGTTAATATAGCATTAGTTATAATATATAAATGTTTGTCGAGGAATGACGTTACAATGTGACAAAGGAATTGCATACAAAATTATGGTAGATTAAATTATTAATTCAGTCCGAGGAAATATAATAAAGGATACAATATGAGGAGTTAACAGATCAAAGTATATATATTCATTTCGTACAAAGTTTAGTAATATGCATATTATCTGTTTATGAAGAATGTAAATAACGAAACATGGTAGGTAGCAACCTTTTTTAAAGCTGTATTAACTGTGTATCGATATTAGAAAGGAAGAAAGTCTGACATAAAGGAAAACATAAATATATGCACAAACGCAGCGGCGTACCTAGTTTACTATTTTTTATATATTAGACATATATATTAGATAATTCTGTATCAAAATTAAAATTATTTGCTGGATTGTACTGGATAAAGTGGAAAATTTTGTATCAAAACTCAGCTTTCTATTACTCGTATATTATCAATATCAGAATGTTTCATTTTGTATGATGTTATTTTAAATGTTTTAAATTGATGTTATTTTAAATGTTTTAAATTGAAACGTTTGAAATCAATGTTGTTGTTAATCATTGCTACTTCTGCTATAAAATTTGGTTCATTGTTTCCTAAATTTTTGAGTTTATTGGCCTTCACAAAAATAATTTGGAAGATGGAGGAGTAGAAAACATGATCATAGTTGTTTCGGTCTATAGAGCCTTGAAATTTCAGAATACATGCAAATTCATTACAGTGAATTCAAAATCATTATGTGTTCCACAAACATTTCCTTGTTCCTAAATTATTGAGTAGTGTGTTTTTGACTGGTGTTGCACATATATTTGAAATTCTGTTCTACAAACGGTCATTCCCAAAAACCAGCTGTAAAAGAAATCATGCTTCAAAATCATCATATTAATCAGATACGGGCTGAAGCATATATATTAGACAGCATTCAATAAATTAAATATATATGTTGCATGATGCATGCTCGATAGGTAAATTTATTTTTGTATGGGATTAAGCATGGCGGCCTAGTTTACTATTTTTTTTCTCACTTCTTTTCCATTATTTTTATTTATTATTTTCCAATCTAGAATTTTCTACATATGTGCGTTGCATGAACTTGGGTGAGAATGTAATTTTTGTTAAGCTGCTTTCATGACTATTCTATATAAGATATGAATGGGCAATATGGACAGTAGTTATTGTACCAGTAGACATTTGGGCCTCTTAATCAGGGGAAAGTTTAAAAGTTGACCAGTTTAAACATTTAATAGTGATATTTATAAACAGGCAGTACATTGAAATAGGAAATTTATTTATGTTCAATAATCACTTCCCTTTCCACTAAGCAAAGTTTTGCAATGTTTTACTTTTTTCATATCAACGACCGCCTTTAAATGCATTTATCATTCACATGCATATGGGAGGAGCAATATTAGGTAATAAACTGATATATCCCAAAAGTAACCAATTTGTTATCAAATATTATCAAATATTATCAGTTTGTCAATGTTAGGTAACAAACTGATAATATTAGGTAACAAATTGATAATATTTAATTTTGTCCAGTTATGCAAGGATGGGAAGGCATGTATCTTTTGGGATATATCTAATTCAACGCATGAAAGGACAGAGCCAGCTCTTACTAGAAGAGTTAGACTGGGGGCAGTTGCACTTGCATCTAAGGCTGAAACAATGGTTATGGAAACTTGGAGGGTAAGAAGAGGAGAGATGATTACCTCGTATGACTTGTAAGTTCATGCCGAATGATCTTCACCTTTTTCTTAGTTATATTTAAGTAATTTAGCTTTTTTATATTTAAGTAATTAGAACCCTTGTTTCATACCTCCAACTTCATATAATTTTATAATTGATCTTCACCTTTTTCTTAGTTAAAACTATCCCATTTAATTACACTCTTATTTGTTGCTTGGTATGCTTTTGCTGTATTTCATCTTTATGTCAAGCAAGCATTTAGGGGATATTTTTTAAATATCCGTCGTTTTCCGGTTTCTTCAACTGAGTGAGAATTTTCATCAATAAATTGGTGTTCTGGGTCTATGAGATCTGTTCGCTCATCTGAATTTGATTCAATATTTAGGACCAAAGCCGAGCTTTCTTCTTAGCCATACCGCGCAATCATATGCACTTGTTTCATGGTATATGCAATTTAGATGAAGCTGTCCTTAAAAGACCATTTAATTTGCATATGGTAGTAGCTTGCTTGGTTATATGATTTTCTTTTAGTACATACGTTCATTTATTTATTAAGTGGTGTTTTAGGAGAATGAATTACCATTGTTATGTTTATTTTAACCTGGATTAGAGGATGGAGGTCAAGGCGTGTTGTGTTTTATTCATTTAGAAATCATCTACTCTTTTATTTACCAAATCATTTTTATACTCTGCATTGCATCGCGTAAACCATATATTTTTTAATCTACTTGCTTTTTTATTAACAATGCCATTAGAACTTCTGTTTTTTTTTTACTTTGATGGCTTGATTTTGTCCATCTTATGTATGTAATTGACTTCGGTCATCTTCACTTAAAATTTCATTGCATAATAGTGTATTACACTCATTGTTGCAGTTTACTTCTGTATTGGTCATGTTATGCTTTTGGCTCAGTTTTACTGAGTTTCCTTTTGGCGCAGTTTTACTGGGCCGTTCGGCTTAGTATAACCGAGTCACTGGAGCTTACAATTTAATATATTTTTTATGCGTGATGCATACTCATATTTTTCTGTTTTTAACAAGGAACTGAAATTTTCAATTTAATGTGATATTCATGAATGCAGGCACTTCTAGAGGCAGTGGAAGAAAAGAGAAAATTAGATGGTAGTTCTAATGGTGCAGTAGGCGATCTTGAAAACAATCCAATTGTAGAAGTTTTTGTTTCCGACACGAAGAAAAATTGGATGGTATTGAATTTGACAACTTAATTGTGTATTGTACTTGTTTGTTGTTAACTGATATTCTATGTTGTTACGTGATTATGAATGTTGTCTATTAATTTGCATTGAGTTTTAATTCAGAATAATATTAGTTTTCTATTCATATTAAATATCGTCTATATTATCATCATGTTGGTTAATACTTGACTATTAATGTTAGAATATGCGAGTTATTAATACATATTTCTGTTACTATTAAAATTTATATTTGTTGTGAAATAAAATTTTGCAACATGTATACGCGTTGCAAACAAAAAAATTGCAACATGTATAAGCATTGCAATCAAAAATCTTCCAACATTTGTAAGCGTTGGCAAAGAAAATATGCCAATGCTTATAAGCGTTGCGAAAGAAAATCTACTAACGCTTATAAGCGTTGCGAATGAAAATATACCAACGCTTGTAAGCGTTGCAAAAGAAAATTTACCAATGCTTATATGCGTTGGAAATAAATTGCCACGCCCTCATAGCAACACTAATAAGCGTTGCTGAAATTGTTTGCGACGATTATACTCGTTGGGAATCACCTGTTTTGGTGTAGTGAGTATTGCCTTGAAATAAATTTTGAGGGAAACATTTAACTACCATATCATGTTTGTGGCTTTCTAGTGAGAGAACACTGAAAATAAGTACGATTACCATTCAGTTTATTCATTTGCAGCTCTTGTATGTGAAAAATGTGGAAGTCGAAGACTACAAGGTGCTTTGCTATGTTGTAGTTAAGTTATGGGATAGAGAACTTGATGCAATTGGCATACTAGGTGGCTGGTGGGTGGTCCGGAGCTCGACTATATAATGCAATTGATATAACACACGTTGATAATTTAATACAAGTATTCTACAGTGCATGAATGGAAAGGTACCAGCTGGAATTTGTGAGTAATATGTTGTTGAATAATAATGTTGATGCACTCTTCAATTTGTTCTTTGCAGAGTTTGTGAACAAGTTTAAATATTCTTCTTGCATCCATATAAAAATTTTCGTCTTATGCCTCGACTCTTTTTGTGAGGGGAACTTCTGACTGCCGGTAAATGTAAGAAATAGATCATCCTAACATGTTTTGTTCATTTTGGTTCTAACTGTTGTTTTGAAATATTTTGTATTTTATAATGTTGGAGCAGTTATGAAAATGATAATCTTGTCGAGGAACAGGGAAGCCTGAGGCTCGGTAAAGTATGCATAATATTAAGCCCTAACCACGGGGTCTCTGCATTTCGTCTTCTCTTCGCTGTGTAGTAAAATAGCAATAATATTCGTTGGTTTTTTTTTATAAATTAGGAAACGGATGTGCTGTCCAAGTAGAAATAGCTGTAAGACTTTATAGCATATGTTAGCGATGATGCTGGTTTTGTTACTGAACCATTTAGAGTTTCCTGACCAGCAAAGGGAAGAAGAAGAGTGTCTACGTGTGGTATGTTCGTGTTATATTTCCAGTGATCATAAAAAGAAGTATTGATGGGGGGATAATATCAAATTTGAGATACAAGGTTCAGTGGTACTAGACAGAAATTCACTTTAGAGCAAGTTGTCTGAGAACTAGTTTCAATTGCTATTTACACAAAACTAGTTCAACAGAACTTTTTAGTTGTCTTTAAACAACAGTTTGGAATTACTACTTGATTGTCTTTGCAATTTTGCCTGCAATTATATTTAGACTCTTCAATTTCTAGGTACTCGAGTATTATCAAGTATTAGTTACCTATTTTAGTTAGCTGAGTGCATATTACTTTTGGAGAATTATTAAAATTATTTCGAAGCTGTGTATTGGATAAGTGGGGATCATTTCACTTTTCACAAAATTGTCTTAGGCATACAAAAATATTGGCAACAAAAAATTATTTCCTTAGCTATTCTCTATTTTTTATGATTAATTACATTTTTTTTCAAATGATCAACTGCAGAAAAAATTTCATTGCTGTTGTGTGTTTTCTACATTGATATTTTTCCATTTAATTGCTGGTGAATTGAACCGTAAAATCTTAATGTAGCAAAACTCAAAAGTTCATACCCATTACACCTTTTGTTGCTACATCAAAAGCTTACACTTTGTTAACTTGTATTTTTGTGAATTGCAGGTTTTGGAATGTATGACATGCAGTGGCGGAGCTAGCTCATTAGTTGAGCTGGGGCAAAAAATAGTCCTATATTCCAAAATTTGTTCGAATTCTTCTGCATACATACATACATACATATACATACATACATACATACATATATATATATATATATCAACATACACTCTCTTACCACAAATCAAACAGCTAATAGTTTCATGTAGCCAAAGTGTGGCTGCTTTCCTTCCAGATGGGGCAAGATTAAATTTCTAGCTGGGGTTGATGATTGGTTTTGCCAGGAAAACAATTTTACAGCTAGGGCATTTGCCCTAGCTAGCCTAATAGTAGCTACACCCCAGATGGCATGCACAAGCATACAGGCTGAATACTGAGGGATTTTTGTTAATCTAGAACTATGTCTAAACTTATTTAGCTATCAATGAGGTCTCATCTTATTTATATGTAACAGTTATGGTAAGACCACTTTTATTGTCTTGAAATAAAATATGCTCTTGGTATTAAAAAAAATTTTGCTATTGATTTTTTTTTATCATTTACTGTTTAATTGTCTTTAAAGTGCACAATTCAAGCAAGAGAGAAGCACATTGTAGACATAACATGATTGCCAAATATGTGATATATTAAACATATTGATAGCGGAAAATGAGCCCTATGGAAGTAGAAAGCGACTTGCTATAGAAAATCATATTAGAGGAAAGGTGCAATAAAAAAGAATATGATATTAAAATCTGGTGTAGTGAATTATTTTGGATGTAGAAAATATCTGGCTTAGGAATGGCGCAAGAGAAAAACTGGATATGGGAATGACGTAGGAGGAAAATTATCTGACGTAGGAATGAAGTAGGAATTATCTGGGTAGGAATGACGTAGGAAAAATATGTAGCATATGAATGGCGTAGGAATTATATCTGGCGTAGGAATGACGTAGGACTTATATCTGGCGTAGGAAAAGCGTAATTGTAACAACATGGAATTTATGAACCAATTTAAAATTTTATTTTTAATGTATTTTAAAATGATTTATTTTGAGAATTAACGATTTAAAATTTATTTAAATCGAAGTTAGAACGTACATTTTTTTAATGCTTATACATTTGTAGAATGCACTCTTAATGATGTTTGAATGTTTAATGATTATTTATCATTATTGTTGAATACATGCGATGTATAAAATTGTCATGCAATGAAATAATTATTGGATCGCTAAAAGTATAAACTTTAACATATATATGTGATGTATAAAATTGTCATGTAATGAAATAATTGTTGGATGATTAAAAATATAATTTTTAACTTTAAATGGAATGAATAAAATTGTCATGTAATGAAATAATTATTGGATCGTTAAAAATATAATTTTTAACATATATATGCGATGTATAAAATTGTCATGTAATGAAATAATTATTGGATGGTTAAAAATATAATTTTTAACTATATATGGAATATTCAATTTTGATTTAAAATTGAAAATGAAGTTAAAATCATTTTAAAATTAATTTATAAATGATTTATAAAATACGATTTAAATGGAAATCGATGATATATATATATATATATATATAGGCTTGAATAGAACGCGCCGTATAGCGACCGTTCGCGAATTTCAACCATTAACTTCAAATTGATGTAATGGGAGGTCCAACCATTCTCCTAAATTCAGAACCGTTGGGTTCGTATCAAAAAAATCTTTCCAACGAATATAAGATATTTAAATTTGAATGGTTGGATTTTAAAATCAATTTTACAAAAGGTCGCTATGGATGTAGTTCGGAGGCCGATATTGGAAACCAACTGTAAAGGCCATAATAAAATTATTAAAAATATGGAAAAATTGTATAAAATCATAATAAGTGATTTGGAAAGATTTTGGATGAAAAATTCCAAGTTTTGAAAAGATAAAAGATATTTTTATCTTAATGAACTAGCTATTAACTAGAATAATAATCCAATGTTTTTAAATAAATAAATTAGATTCGTAAATGGTTTTAAAATAACCATAATGTTCCAATGTACGGATTGGAATGGATTTGAATGGAAATAGTCTTCGGAATATTTCGATATTGGATTCCGTGATTATATGGATATTGTTGAGGAATTTGGAAGATATAGATATCGTTATTCTCAATACGATAGCTGTTGGTTTCAGAATTTGATGTTTAATATAAGCCGATATTATTTCTATTCAGAGCCTTATATTTAATATCAAATTAGATTTTGGGTTTGTCGTGAATGGTGTCTTCAATAACACCGTTCTTAAACCCAGTTGAGAAAAGAATAAATCTTTTAATTAAGATTAATGAAGTTTTCCAATTTATAATTATAATTTGGAATTTAGTGGAAGATGATTTTGGGTTCATTATGAACAATGTTTTAAATAACATTTGTTCTTAAAACCCAATTAACAGTGAAGATATGATTTGTAATTTATAAATCTTTTTATAAAGATTAATGGAGATTTTTTCCAAAGTAAAGTTTTTCAATGAAATACATTAAATTTGAATTGAATGGAAATCGATTTGGTAATAATCGAGATGGGCTTCTGTAAAGTAAGGTCGTTACTATATATAGAATTTAAAAGGCTTTGCCGTTATTTCATTTATATTATTAGTCTAATACAGAAATTTATATCGATTATATATTGATCTGTTTTCCATGGAGATTCCATAGTTAATGGAAGCTGATTTGGGTTTATTTTGATCTTTGTTTTAAATAACATTGGTTCTTTAACCCAGTTAAAGAGTAGATTAATTTCTTAAATTTGAATAATCATTAAGTAATGATTTTTGAGATTAAAACTGAACCAGATTTTTAATGAATCTTTAAGTAGATAAAAAATGAGAATGGAACAATTAAATTTATCGAATTCATGAAATGATCGAGAATGGAGGATCACCAATTTTACTCCAGGCGATTGTTAAATCTTTAATTAGATTTAAACATGAAATGGTAATTAAATTTACCGATAACACCGTTGGTGTTAGATAGGAGTACTACCAGTTTTTCTCTATGGGATGAATAGGTTGGGATTGGAAAGATAAAATAAATGATTACTTCGGTAAGGCTCAATAATCTCGACTAGTTAATAAAATCTTTTGAAAATGATATCCAAAGGAAGATTAAAGAATAAATTTAAAAGAATCTATCTTTGATAAAATTAACGGGAACCTTTCCCTAAATATGTGAACATTTGAATAAAATAATATATTGAGTGGAATGAGGCGTATGACATGTTTTTGTAGCATTTGATAATAAGATACACGATTTATTCGGAAAGACCGAGTTTAACCCATTCTGAATAACTGATCAGGCGACTACATGTCGATGGTGTAACGATGGTGGTTGAAGACCGGAGATCTTCACATCGTTTGGATGATTACTGATGTCTTGATTGGGATGTACACCCAAGACAAGGTAATAAGTGGTGATCGTCCAGACGTACTTGGAGATCGACCGAATATGCGAAGGCCTCTCTCCTGTATTGGACATATAGGACGAGGACTAAGTTGCCTCCGGTTTCATTCAGACCCAGAACAGACTTGCAAATGGATAGTATGTCTGACATTGTATTCCTTTATACTGTATTCGTTGATCTTCGCTAAATATATTTTTGTTTGGTGGCGGAGAATTTATTCTCTTGCTTAACACCCTTCTCTGAGACATACGGGCTTAGAGGTTATATATTGGTGGAAATCAATGGTACGGTATGGATTGACAGTGTGGCATGCTGAGATGCAAATGATCAAGGCTTTTGTTGAAAAGTAGAGTCTTGTGGTTGATGATCGAAGCACGGCTTTAAATAGCATAGCTTTGTGTAGCGTTAATTCGCGAGCTTCACTCCCCGGTTTGAACCTAAAACATAGAGACTGCAGGGAAATAGACATATGTTAGTTTCTAGCTACGAGTAACGTCATGGTATGGAGCCCAGACTATTTACTTATGTGGATGTTGGAAAACTTTATGACAGAAAGCGAGGTACCTCGGATGAGATTCGAGTCCTTGGTGGCTCTTGAGTGGTCGATGTACTGACCCATTTTGGAGGTTCAATAAAACCGGCTAACATATAGTTTATGGTATAACTAATCATTGACAGATAACCGACCCTGAAGATCCGAGGGGTTGCCCATAGGTGTGATCATAATGCATTGCTAGTGTGTCTAAAAACTAGAAGAAACATCCCTTGCCTTGGTTCATAGATGGAAACCCAATTTCCAATATGCGATTTTACGATTTTAGTTATAAACCTATATGGCGACGTAATATAATGGTACCTACGCTGCCTATGATTGATACATTTATATTTGACGTTGATTTCTTCACTTATAGTAATAATAAAAGATGAAATTTCGCGTATTGAGCATCTTTGGCTATTATAAGGTAAAACTCTATCCTCGACTGCGTTCATTGTGTGATGGGACCTGAGTCTTATAATAGCTTCATTTTTTTGTTTAGCATTGCGCTTTTTGTTTTATGAACTGGTATTCATGGGGGATAAACCCATTCCGTGTTATACAGCATGGTCCCATGATTTACCCAACTTTAAATTAAAAGCTGATAACTGTTTTAGTTCTCAAACCAGTCCCATGACTGACTCGGAGTTTATTGTTTTAATCTAAACTCTGGGTGCCTATATTTTCCACACCGGCAGCTAGTAGTTTCAGTTTTGTAGATATTTCTTTACGTAGGATCCTCGATTTGCAGCTGGAGCTATATTCAGAAAGCTTTATATCCGTGTATTTCTTTCTGTTGTTATAGTTGATGTCTTCCACTGCACATTATACTCATGTATTATTTTTCCGCTATTTTGTAATTTAAAACTCTAATATTATTTTCCGCTATGTAATATTTATTCATACTCTGTTATATTCTTGTACTCTAATGTAAATTGTTGTAATAGCAATGAAATGTTCTACTATTTTTGTTTTGATGCGTCGTGTTCTCAAAGAAATCCAGGCTCCTCCGTCTCCTCGGGGAGCAGGGGATTTCGGGTCGTCATAGTTGGTTTTAGAGCTTTGGTTTACAAAGCACGAGAACAAGACACATTAGAACCGAACGAAAGAATTCATCAGAGATGGGATTAGTAATATCCTATAAGAATGACTCGTTAGAGATAGAGTTAGTAATGCCCTAAAATGAACTAGAAGAGGGTAATTTATAAAAATGAATTTTGTTTTGAAAATTATATCTTATTATACGTATTTGAGTATTTTATTTTACATTGATTATAAGGAGATTTTTATACACGTCTGATCCACGTGTATTTAAAGTCTCAAATATACTAGATAGATATAGAGTCACACTCTAGTCGCTCGGAGATGATTCTGATGATTGTAGCTACATCATCAGTATCTATGTTTGAGTCTCAAAAGTGGAATATCTATATATTTCCAATTGACCGGTGTGAGAACCAAACCTAGTTATAGTTTACTGTTTGTGATTTGGCACTGAAAATAGATTTTTGAATATATAGAAGTTATATATTTGAAAAATTAATCAATAAATTGATTGTTGGTTGTGAAGTGTGATTATCAGTTTAACTAATTAAAATATTGGAATAATCAAACCAATAAGAGAATGAAAGGTAAAATTTAGCCAAATCAAATTTAATATTGAACTAAATTGAAAATTGATTGGAATTGCGTACATATACGTGTATATATATTGAACAGACCAGGTTATGGATTCATTATTGAGTAAAGAAATAAATTGCGTGCCCGACAAACAGGTGCACCTTAATGAGTTGGTTGCGCAATTTTACTATTATATCAACTCCTGTGAATGAATTTGAATGCGTTGTGATGGTTGTTCTATGTGAGATTATAAACATACGCCATAGGATAGTAACAAATAAATTATGAATTACACTGCATGGCATACTACATGAAGATAACATATCATATCATATTTCATATAAACATTTGGTGCTTATATGAGAGGTTTAGATTACCATATAAGCAAGATGCTTGTATGGCGAGGACTGAATTACAGGTTGAACAAAAGACTGATTATGGACTTAATAAAATACATATAAAGGTGCTCGGTGCAGGATTTAATAAAAACCCTACACAGGTTTGGAGATGACAAAAATTCACATCTCTCTTGTTTTTAATTAAGGCACACGGATTATTTTATTTCCAACATTGTGTTAATGTATGAGATTTCGACCTTTTTACACGTCTCCCTTGGGCATAGATAGGTAACAAAAATTATGTATGCTTTTTATTGATTTATTGGGTACCTAATATAGTCCAACAAAATTTTCAAACCCTCCCCGTACAAAGGAGGTTATGGTGAAATTTTTTGAAAATTTAGGGTGTTACCCAAATTTTTGAGAAATTTGAAAGTTCTTAAAAACTGAAAAGTTGAAGAATGAATGCCCGAATTAAAGTTGAGTTGGTTAGTTAAACAACTTTCTGCTTCGTTCCTTTTCGAGGACGAAAAGATTTTAAGTGGGAGAGATTGTAACAACCCAAAATTTCTAAACTAATTTAAAAATTTATTTTTAATTGATTTAATGGATTTTAAAGATTTAGAATGATTTATTTTGAGAATTAACGATTTAAAATTTATTTAAATCGAAGTTAGAATGTATAAATTTATTTTAATGCTTATACAATTGTAGAATGCACTCTGGATGTGTTTGAATATTTAATGATTATTTATCATTATTGTTGAATACACGTGATGTATAAAATTGTCAAGTAATGAAATAATAATTGGATCATTAAAAATATAAATTTTAACATATATATGCAATGTATAAAATTGTCGTTTAATGAAATAATTATTGGATGGTTAAAAATATAATTTTTAACTATAAATGGAATGAATAAAATTGTCATGTAATGAAATAATTATTGGATCTTTAAAAATATAATTTTTAACATATATATGCGATGTATAAAATTGTCATGTAATGAAATAATTATTGGACGGTTAAAATATAATTTTTTACTATATATGGAATATTCGATTTTGATTTAAAATTGAAAATGAAGTTGAAATCATTTTAAAATGAATTTATAAATGATTTATAAAATATGTTTTAAATGGAAATCGACAATATATATATTATATATATTAAATGGCTTGAATAGAACGTGCCGCGCAGCGAGCGTTCGCGAATTTCAACTATGAACTTCAAATTGATGTAACGGGAGATCAGACCATCAAATTCTCCTAAATCCAGAACCTTGGGTTCATATCAAAAAGATCTTTCCAATGAATATAAGAGATTTAAATTTGTATGGTTGGATTTTAAAATATGTCCAAATCAATTTCAGAAATGGTCGACTTGGATGCAGTTCGGTGGCCGATATTGGAAACCAACTGTAAAGGTCTTCATAAAATTATTAAAAATATGGAAAAAAATGTGTAAAATCATAATAATTGATTTGGAAAGATTTTGGATGAAAAATTCCAAGTTTTGAAAAGATAAAAGATATTTTTATCTTCATGAACTAGTTATTAACTAGAATAATAATCCAATGTTTTTAAATAAATAAATTGGATTTGTAAATGGTTTTAAAATAACCAGAATGTTCCAATGTACGGATTGGAATGGATTTGAATGAAAATAATCTTCGGAATATTTCAATATTGGATTCCATGATTATACAGATATTGTTGAGGAATTTGGAAGATTTTGATATCGTTATTCCCAATATGATACCTGTTAGTTTCAGAATTTGATGTTGAATATAAGTCGATATTCTTTCTATTCAGAGCTTTCTATTTAATATCAAATTGGATTTTGGGTTTGTTGTGAATGATGTCTTCAATAACACTATTCTTAAACTCAGTTGAGAAAAGAATAATCTTTTAATTAAAATTAATGAAGTTTTCCAATTTATAGTTATATATTGGAATTTAATGGAAGATGATTTTAGGTACATTGTGAACAATGATCTAAACAACATTTGTTCTTAAAACCCAATTAACATTGAATATATGATTTGGAATTTATAATCTTTTTATAAAGATTAATGGACATTTTGTCCAAAGTAAAGTTTTTCAATTAAATACATTAAATTGGAATTGAATGGAATTCGATTTGGTAATAATCGAGATGAGCTATTGTAAAGGAAGATGTTGCTATATATGCAATTTAAAAGGCTTTGCCGTTATTCCATTTATATTATTAATCTGATACGGAAATTTATATTAATTATATATTGATATGTTTTTCGTGGAGATTCCATAGTTAATGGAAGCTGATTTGGGTTTATTGTGAACTGTGTTTATAATAACATTGGTTCTTTAACACAACTAAATATAAGATTAATTTCTTAAATTTGAATAATCATTAAGTAATGATTTTTGAGATTAAAACTAAACTACAGTTTTAATGAATCTTTAAGTAGATAAAAAATGAGAATGGAATAATTAAATTTATTGAATTCAAGAAATAATTGAGAATGGAGTATCACCAGATTTACTCTAGGCGATAGTTAAATCCTTAATTAGATTTAAATGTGAAATGGTAATTAAATTTACTGATAACACCGTGGGTGTTAGATATGGAGTATTACTAGTTTTGCTTTATGGGATGAATAGGCTGGGATTGGAAAGATAAAATAAATGATTACTTCGGTAAGGCTCGATAATCTGGACTAGTTAATAAAATCTCTTGAAAATGATATCCAAAGTAAGATTAAAGAATAAATTTAAAAGAATTTATCTTTGATTAAATTAACGGGAACCTTTCCCTAAAGATGTGAACATTTGAATAAAAGAATATTCTGAATTGGAATGAGGTGTATGATATGTTTTTATAGCACTTGATAAAATGATACGTGAGTAATTCAGAATGACCGGGTTTAGCCCATTCTGAATAACTGATACAACGAATAAATGTCGATGATATGAATATGGTGGTTGAAGACCGGAGATCTTCACATTGTTTGGATGTTTACTGATGTATTGGTTGGGATGTACACCCAAGATAAGGTAATAAGTAGTGATCGTCTAGAGGTACTTGGAGATCGACCGGATATGCGAGGGCCCCTCTCCTGTGTTGGACATATGGGACGAGAAATAAGCTGCCTCCGGTTTCGTTCAGACTTAGAACGGACTTGCAAATGAATGGTATGTCTGATATTGTATTCCTTTATACTATATTGGTTGATCTCTGCTAAATATATGTCTGTTTGGCGGCAGAGAATTTATTCTCTTGCTCAACACCCTTCTCTGAGATGTACGAGCTTAGAGGTTATATATTAGTGAAATCAGTGGAACGGTACGGATTGACAGTGTGGCATGCTGAGATGCAAATGATCAAGGCTTTTGTTGAAAAGTAGAGTTTGTGGTTGATGATCAAATCATGACTTTAAATAGCATAGCTTTGTGTAGCGTTAATTCACGAGCTTCACTCCCTGGTATGAACCTAAAACGGGATTAGGGACTATAGGGAAATAAACAAATGTTAGTTTCTAGCTACAAGTAACATCATGGTCTGGAGCCCAGACTGTTTAAATATGTGGATACTGGAAAATTTTATGACGAAAAGCAAGGTACCTCGGATGAGATTTGAGTCCCTGGTGGCTCTTGAGTGGTCGATGTACTGACCCATTTTGGAGGTTCGATAGAACCGGCTAACATATAGTTTATGGTATAACTAATCATCGATGGATGACCGACCCTGAAGATCCAAGGGGTTTGCCCGTGGGTGTGATCCTGAGGCAATTATAGTGTGTCTCAAAACCGGAAGGAACATCCCTTGCCTTGGTTCATAGATGTAAACCCAATTTCCAATATACAATTTTACAATTTTAGTTGTAAACCTATATGGCGACGTAATATAATGGTACCTACGCCGCCTGTGATTGATACATTTATATTTGAAGTTGATTTCTTCACTTATAGTAATAATAAAACATGAAATTTAGAGTATCAAGCATGTTTGGCTATTATAAGGTAAAACTCTACCCTCGACTGCGTTCATTGTGTGATGGGACCTGAGTCTTATAGTAGCTTCATTTTCTGTTTAGCATTGCGCTGTTTGTTTTATGAACTGATATTCATGGGGGATAAATACGTTTCGTGTTATACAACGTAGTCCCGTGATTTACCCAACTTTAAATTAAACGCTAATAAATATTTTATTTCTCAAGCCAGTCCCATGACTGACTCGGAGTTTATTGTTTTAACCTAAACTCTGGGTGCCCATATTTTCCACACGGACAGCTAGTAGTTTCGGTTTTGCAGATATATCTTAACAAAGGATCCTGGATTTACAGCTGGAGCTATATTCAGAAAGCTTTGTATCCGTGTATTTCTTTCTGTTATTGTAGTTGATGTGTTCCACTGCACATTATATGTATATATTATTTTTCCACTGCTTTGTAATTCAAAACTCTGATATTATTTTCCGCTGTGTAACATTTAGTTATACTCTATTATATTCTTATACTCTGATGTAAATTGTTGTAATAACAATGAAATGTTCTACTCTTTGTGTTCTGATGCGTCGTGTTCTCAAAGAAGTCCGTGCTCCTCCATCTCCTCGGTGACCGGGGGGGTCGTCATAGTAATAAACTGTGATACGCATGTAGTAGAAAAGGCGTACGAAATATTTTTGTCGCGCTTGAATTTTTGACGCTTTGTTTGGCATAGGAAAGGCATAGGGAAATACAATTTCCTATGCCTTTCCTGTGCCAAATAGGCGTAGGAAAATCCCAAAATTCTTGTAGTTTTACTTAAACAGTAGACAGCATTTTACATTTTTCAATAACTACCTAATTGTGAGTTGGTTTTAAGCTTGAATGAAATTATTTCCATTACTTAATAAGTTGGTAAATGCTTGGTTTAGTGTACTTCAGATTTGACATAGGCAGTTATTTTATGGTTTGTTTCCATTTATCACAAGCTATTCATGGTATGATTAAATAAATGAATTCCACATGTACATATGCCAATTCTTAAATCCGGCAGATAGAAAAGCCCAATAATGGAAGAGAATCCCAGCAAGACTAAGTAATTATCCAAATTGAACCTTACTACACCATAATGTTTGTAAAAAAATAAAATACTTACCGATCAGCTATTTCATGCTTGGCCGTTACACTTATAATTATATTTTTAAACTAATTTTAAAGTCTTAACCTGTACAGGATAATAATCTTCCATGATACTATCGGTTGCATCAGTGCTAGCCCTGACACTATCAATGCCTCAGGCCAGTCCGAAAGTTTGGCAAGGTAAAAATGCCCCATGTGTTGCAAATCTGAAGTTTAGTTACTGATCCAAATACATGCCAAGGATTTCATATTTTTATATGTCAATAATCGTTATAAGAAGAAAAACCACTGAAGATCATGAATAATATATAAAAACAAAAGAAAATACCATATACTTGGATGAAAGTCAAAGGTGCAAAGAATGAAAGTATCATCAATGCAAGATGTACTACAAATTTAGTACTCCACCAACTTGAATGAAATAAATCAAGAACGTTATGAAGCTTCCTTACTCTTAACGTAGTGACCCACATTAAGCCGAAAAATATCTAAAATATTTGTTAAGAAATACAAAAGAGCAACCATTTTTCATTGTATATACAATAAGCTGATGATCAATAATTCAATATACATTACTAATCATATTCATGGATTTAATTAATTAAAAGATACAAAGCACCCGAAAATCATATGAAGCACTCCACTTTCATGAAAACACTGCTTCCTTTGACAGATGGTTGCATCAGAAAGGATTTTTTCAGGTATTTTATCAGTTCATGAAAATTGCCATGACAGATTATTAAGAAAGAAAGTCATCATTTGTTATGACATAAAGAACTATCGGTGTTACAAACCAAATATATTATCACAAAAATCTATTGCAAAAAGATTCATCCGTAATGTTTGTTTTCTGGGCATTATACTGAAAGCATCAGGGCAGCTTGAACACAAGACCTCTTGATTCCAATTCATATAACATGCCACCACAACATCCATACTTTTGAATTTTTTTATTATCACTATACTATTACCGATCACCAACCTGCTGCCCCCACCTCCAACGTGCTGCAATAGGCGGATACCTCGGCAGCCTACCCCTAGGGCCGGCTCTGGGTTGCATATACACATTTTATGATAGAAGGAGAGCAACATCTTTGGTATTGTAATAAATCATTGATGTTTTGAAGTAAAAAAATTGCTTGCGTATTAGTTTTTAAACAATACATTAGTTGAATTTTGAAACCACATCATAGGTTTATTTCAAAATACTTAGTGGACAGAAAATATCCATTTTCTATTCATGCGTTTTACAAATTATATTGGGTTCCATTTGTGGAATTGCTTCATTAGGCTTTTCGTTAAAGATGTGCATATAATTTGGTTTGTGTGAAAATAAAAATGGCAGTCGCCTACTTCCCTGTGATGACCTAATCTTTATCTGCTCGCGCCTCCGCCTCATTTTAACCCTCTCTCCTTATCGCTATTTCTCAACTCCTCTTTATGGCCAAGCATAAAAAATACAATCCCTCTTTATCTATCCTCACCAGATCTAGAAGTCGCAACCTAGCTCATGCGTCCTGTCAGAGACGGATGGCGAGCGTGAAGCTGTTGCTTTAGGTGCACCGCCTCTTTGATCTGTGTACATGTTACCTGAGTCTCACCCTCTCAATGCTTTAATTGCAGAAATAGCTACTTCAAAACTATCAACGTCTTCGGATCCCCAAACCTCTGGAAAGTTCCATTTGGCTCCTATGCTAGCGCAAGCAACTATGGACTGGCCGCTGCCAGTTGAGCTCTCGCTCGTTGTACCTGATGTCAATTTGGGTACTACTGGTGCCAATTTGGGTGAGGTTGATTCCAATAAGGCTTTGGGTCATATTTCTGGAATTTCCAATATTAATTGTGAAACTGTATTGGCAAAAGAATGTGGTAGTGCTTTTGGGAATGATGGAAATGTACAATTCCCTCCAACTGTTCGACTTAATTCCCCTTCAAGCCAGGAAATTCACATTGCTGCTCCCACCCGAAACGTAATTTTTGGTAATACATCATGGGCATATCTGTTTGCAACTCTCCCAAATATAGCTGATGTCTATGTTCTAATTGACTTTACAATTCAGCATGACGAATTTGGAGCGAGTCCACCTCCAGAAGTGCATCAGGAATCTTCGGTGTTATGGAAGAATCAAGCTGTTGATTTTTTCTTAGACACTAAGATTCCTGATGTTGACATGATCACCGCTTGTCGTAATTCTTGGCGAACTAGTGCGGGTTTGCGTATGATGCAAGTAGACGGTCTTCACTATATGAAGTTCTCGTCTACTGATGTGCAACTGCGTGTCTTGGAATCATCTCCTGCAATCATAGTTGGTAAATCGTTATTGTGACTCCATGGAACTATATTGTTGATAAAGTTAAGGAGCAAGTTCAATCTATTCCTGTCTGGGCTCAATTTAACCATGTTCCATCTATTCTGCAACCTCTTATATGTCTTAATTGGCTGGAATGCCATATTGGAAAGCTAAAATGCTTTGATGCTAACACTGTTGCAATGAGAAATCTTTCGTTTGCTAGAGCTTTGATAGAAGTCACCCCTGACAAACCACTTCCTTCTCAACTTATGGTTCGAATTGATGATCGCCAATATTTGGTTGAAGTGAGCTACAAAGGGCAACCTGAAATTTGCATGTTGTGCAAGGCCTTTGGTCATTCCTCGGAAACTTGTGGTAGAGTGCCTAATGCCCACCCCCTATTAGACTTCCCCTACCTAGACCTACTCGTCGAGTTTGGGCTCCTAAAATGAAACTGCCTAACCCTACCATTGTGCCTGCTGATGCGGAGCCTGTAGTGGACATGGTCATTGGGCCTAAGGTGATAGTGCTTGTCATTGTTTCTAATGATGATGAGGATATAGTTGATGCAGCGCCTACCGTGGACATGGTTGTTGATCCAGAGGATTCTATCAGTCAGTTTTCTTCTCATGATATTGATCCCGATCCTGACTTTTACTGTGATCCTGAGGACAGAGCGTGGGTTCATGCACCTAATGGTATGCGCCATGACTTTGAGTACTATTTCTATAGGCTAGTAGGACCTAGTCATTTACACCGCATTTTTTTATCAACCTGTTGATGGCGACTTACAGATCTAGGATGAAGGTGAACTTGGTATGGATAACGCAGTTATGATGCAGGATTCTTCCTGGGATCGATGCACCATCTTTTCTCTCGATTCCGAGAATTATGTGAAGAATTTGGTTAGATGTTTTTCTCATCACATTACGATTATGACTCCTTTTGCAGATACTTTCAATGATGAGGATTCATCTTGAGCTATAATATGATGTTGTTTGTAATATTTTATTTCTTATTTTGTTACTAGACAGTGGCTGGTCACTTCAAACCAGATAGTTGTTTTTTGCGCTTGTGCAAAGCACCTGTTTCTTACTTTTTTTTATAATAAACAGTGGAATGACCACCATAATCCGGCTTGCCTTGCAAGGAAAAAAAATTGGTTTGTGTGAAATGAATGACATGTGTTGGATTTCAAATGGCAATGGAAGAATCATTGTAAAGCCACCAATGTAATATCAATGAGTACATCTTATTTTATTGTATGTTTAGGTTCTTTTGGGTTGATTATGTAAAATTTTATTGCTCTGTCATTATTCGCTTTTGTGTTACTTCTGTGACATTTGCTATTACATGTGATGCCATAAGTCATAATTCTCACATGCTATCTGTGTTCCTCACATATTTTATCATTTCTTATTTTATTAATCAGTTGCCTTTGTATTTTCTATCCATTTTAAACAACTTGAACCTATTTGAAACCTTAAAAAATAAATTCACTTTGTCCATTAAAAAAATTCAACGCTTTAACAATTTGCTAATGAGTTTCTGCTGGTACAATCCATCTGTGCAACCAATCTATATTCATTCTGGGAGCGTATAAGATAGATCTATCCATATCCAAATAATTATGTTTATTTCTTTGTAACTCCCTTTTTACAACAAAAAAGACAGATCTATAAGAGCAACTATTAGACTGCTTCTTAGGTAATTACTTATATCTAACAAAAATTTGCAGCAACTATTCATTATTGTTTTCAATTTTTTGTTTGACATATTTATCACTTATATGTTGTGTTGTGTGCAGTATGAGTTGATTTTTTTAACATAATTTCTTAGATTAGCATACTATTACGATCTTCTCATTCAATTTGAAATTTTTTCTCACCGCTGTAACAAACCATTTTATTTTTCACACTTAAAGTTCAATGTTACAACTCTCATTTGACAATCTACATCGATCATGTTTCAGTTTTCAGCTGCTAATCCTTCCCCATACAGTTGAAGCCGTTACGACCATTTCTTAATTTCCAGTATGCCTATAAATATATTACTGATCAAATTTTTTTACTTTCATCAAACCGACCGTCAGGGAGGTTTGTGTTGGGCTTTTGTGTGCAGCAAAAGTTTGACAAAACACCATAAAAATATGATATTTTTCATCAATCACTTGAAGATGAATTTGATTGAAAATAACAACACAATAAATCGAAAGTAGTAGCACTACACAAGATATTGCACCCAACCACCCTCTTTACTAATTCAACCAAAAATAAATTTTGTTTACACTCAATGGATCAAAACCAAAAATAAATAAAATAACTGAACCAATAACCTTAATGAGATAGGCAAAGAATATCTAGAGGACTATAAATATTATTGGAGCAGAAGAGCAATGTAGAATGACAACAAACTCTTGAATCTACCTGGAGGCATGAACTACGTCTCTCAGCAGTAAATAGGAATAGCTACCCTCAGCCCAAATTCCTACATCTTCTTCTCCAGGGCACAAGCCCCCGGAGGCACACAACCTCACCAAATATTCTCATATGGTTTATTTTTATTCGGATATAACCAATAAGGCAACATATATAAAGGATAGAAGACTTAGGCAAATATTCAAATTGCCCCTTTAAAATATCTATAAAATAGAAACTTTCATTTCTTTCTTTCTATGATAAAATCAACCAATCAAATCAAATAATTAACCAATCAATCAACGAATGAATCAAATCAATTAGTCAATTAATTAATCAATCAATCAATTAACCAAATCAGTTAATTGACTACATCCTCTTCATAAAATATTTCAACCAAAAAATTTAACACTCCACCTTGATTCAAATATCACATTTCTCCAACAATCCACAAACAAGTCAACCTAACTCTTTCAGCAACACCTACTCTCAATTAAAACCAATCTCGATTTCAAGGAAATAAGATGCACCCCAGTCGATTTGAAAGGACTACAACAACACCTCAATTACAAACACAATCAACCACATGCAAAAGATGCATCTACCACGTAAGCTGCACCGCGCAAAACTAACGGTCTGAAAGTGTTCGTAATACCACAAAGACCTCTGTCTCGTCTTCGTGGATTTCACAACTCGACATCTATCTTCCGTTTGACATGATTTATTCATCTCCGGGATCCCTCGTGCATCATCAACATCTAGACCCCTATCAATACCATGATCCTCCACCTTAGGACCATCAGCAGTGACCATATTAACCTCTCTACCTTGTTGTGGACTAAGTTCTTCATTCGTCACTTGCCTTCTTATATCAGAGGGTTTCTTCTCATCTTCATTAATCAAACCATTGAGGTATGAAGCATCCACCATTATAGGCCTTCAAAATCCACCAATATCTACCATAAAACATAGTCATCTATGAAAGAAACATTTTCTCCGATATCTACAATCTTCAATCCAAAATCACTCCACGCTATGTGATGAACTGAGCTCTGATACCAACTGTTGGGGTTTTGTGTGTAGTAAAAGTTTGACAAAACACCAAAAAAGGGATCTTTTTCACCCAATCACTTGAAGATGAATTTGATTGAAAATAACAACATAATAGCTCCTTCGAAATATCTCCAGAATATAAACTTTCATTTCTTTTCTTTTATGATAAAATCAATCAATCAATCAACCAACTAACCAACCAATCAATCAAACCAATTAGTCAATTGATTAATTGATTAATTAATCAATCAGTCAAATCAATCAAATCAATTAATTAATTACATCCTCTTCATAAAATATTTGAATCTAAAAATTCAACAGTTTGCCTACTATCAGATGAAATAAATTTTGTCTAAAGTAAAAAACATACGGCTTCTGTTTCCTTTTTGTTTCCCGTATTCTTCTCCTCCCCGCATTCTTTTCCTCCGAATCATAACCGCAATTTAATCGGAGAATGTATTCCCCTCCTTGAAAACGAATCAAGTAACCCACTATTCATTAATTTATCATTTCCATAGTCTTTTCGCTTTTATTCTCTAACTCATTTTCATTTTTTGATCCAATTTGATTAAAAATCCCTAATCTATTCTCATATCTTACAAAATGAGGCGAGAGGAAGAGCATAACGAAAAGCCAAGAGTTACGAAATCAGGTAAATTTATAATACAACAAAATTTACGGTTTCAAATGCTCCGATTTGTTGTATTCGGTAGTGGAGTATCTACAGTTTGCTCTCAGATCTGGCTTTCGCGCTATCATCCAAGGTTTGTGTCGGGGTCTACTTACATTTTAAGATGTATATTAAAGAGGGAATTAGGTTGGAGGAAAAACCTGAGAATAGTGTTAGTCTAAAGGACACAAGTTTTAAAATTTAGTCCGAAGGACAATAAAATGACATATGCATATCGCATTACACATATAAAACTTTATATTCATATAGCATTACACATGTAATTCTATGAAATAAATTATTAATATATAATTTGTAAGTTAATGTTTGTTCATAACTAGTTTTATTCTTGTTTTTACATGATTGCATTATTGATTATTGAATTCCCAATATAGTGCGTGCGTATAAATACATTATTTTAAGTTGCCCTCTAACAAATGATGTCTTCTTACTTGGTTGAGATCTTATAGATCATGCAACTAAAAGTTTCTTACTTGTAAAAGTCAATCAATATCTTTTCATAACATTTTTTATATGAAATGCTAAATCAGTATCTCATTATATATTTTTAATGCTATATGAATATATAATTTTGTCGTCCTTTAGACCAAATTTTAAAACTTATGCTCTCAAACTAATTCCCTATATATTTAAATTCTATCATTATTTGTTTGTAGATGTAAAAGAATTTGAAGAAATGTTTTATTGATTCAAAAGTAATGAACAGAAGAAGAATGGAATATTATGGAGAAAAAGTTAATTGTATTGAACTGATAATAATACAGTATACACAGAGAGTATTTATAGTTGTAAAATAACTCGACTTGGGTTTATAGCAATAAGCCCATAGCTATTTCTATGTACATAATAAAGCATGAAGTAAATGGGCTTTGGTCTTCGAAATAAATGTCACCCGATGCCTTGTGAATGCTTTAACCCTAGCAGCCGACTTTGTTGTGTATTTTATTTCACCCCCTCAAATCAATATTAGAGTTTGTCTTCAATGGCGACTGTTGTCGTGATTTTATGATTTTATCCTCTTGAATAGAAAAATCAGTTGTTATGGCATCTTCTTTTCCTTGTTTCAGCTTAGATTTATCTTTTTGAGCTGAAATTCTCTCGAGTTGATTGTTGATTTGATGAGATTCGAGAGATTCAGCTTCTAATCTTGTTCCTTTCTACTGTTCTTCGAGATGTTGAGTGTTGGAGATTTTGACTCTTGTCTTTGCTTGGGTACTTTCATCACTCACCTTCGTAACTTTCAGATCTTCTCGAAACTTTGCAAAGTTCAGGTATGACAATGCCTTTGTCAAAGTATCGGCACGTTGTAAGCAGCAGGTACATGTCTAGCTTCAAGGTTTCCTTTTTGAAATTGCTCTCTCACAAAGTACTGATCTATTTCAATGTGCTTTTAAGTACTGTATTTGATGATATGTATACACCACTTTCATTATCACACCATAATATTTATTTGTTGTTGGGATGTTTGGTTTCAGATAGCAGTGATCTTAACCACATTATTTCTGCAGTTGTATTTGCAATACTCATGTATTCTGCCTCTGTACTTGATCTTGGTATTGTTGACTATTTCTTAGAGCACCATGACTCAATATCATCACCAATGTAAATGCAATATCCAATAGTTAACTTCCTGTCATCTGGGTAAGATGCCTAGTTAGCATCTGTGAATCCAGTGATATTGAACTTGTTGTTTTCTTTGATTGTGAGTCCATAGTTTATAGTAGCTTTCAAATATTTTAGTATCCTCTTCACTTCCATCCAGTGAGTATCCAGAGGAGCCTGCATAAATTGACAGACTTTTTTAATTAACACTGAACACAATATCAGGTATAGTGATAATTGCATACTGCAAAGCACCAACTACTCTTCTATATTGTTTTGCATTATATATGGGTTCTCCCTTGTGTTTAGAATAGTGTTGACTGCTAATTTTTTCTGTTGGTTACCCATTTACATCACTCATATGTGTTTTTCCTAGTAGTTCTTCTATATATTTTCTTTGAGATAGAACAATCTCTATTGATGATCTAATTATGTTCACTTCTACTCCCAGGAAGTAGTTTTGTTGTCCTAAGTCTTTTACTGAGAATTGTTTGTCTAATTGAATCACAATTGTGTTGATTTCCTCAGTATTATTTCCTGTAGTAACAAGACCATCAACATATATTAGAATGTATATAGTAGAATACTTCCTAATTTTGATGAACAAGGAGTTATCTGATTTGGCAGATATGAAATTCATTGCATGCAATGTATTTCTTAGTTTGTCAAACCAGACTCTGGGTGCCTGTTTTAAGCCATAAATAGATCTATTAAGCTTGCACTCATATTCATAATTCTGATTGTATCCTTGAGGTTGATCCATGTACACCACTTCTTCCAGTATGCCATTTTAGAAGGCATTATTGATATCTAACTGCTTGACTTGCCATCCTCTGCTTATAACAATTGTGAGCATAACTCTAATAATTAATGGCTTAACTACCAATGAGAAAGTTTCTTTGTAATCAAAATCTTGTTGTTGGGTGAATCCTTTTGCAACTAATCTTGCTTTATATCTGTATATGGATCCATCTGGCTTCCTTGTAATTCTGTATGACCATTTGCACCCAATGATATTTTTATCCTTTGGTGCCTTAACTAATTCCCATGTTTGATTTTATATGAGGACTTGATATTCATTTTCCATTGCTTCCTCTAGTTGTTATCAGTTTTAACTTGATCATAGCTAGCTGGTTCATCAACTAAGGTGACAACAGTGCATAGTTTGGGTTGAAATATCCCACTTTTGTCTTTTGTGATCATTGGGTGAGTGGATGTAATTTTAGGTTGAGTGCAAGGTTAACCATTTTCACTTGAGCTTTGATTTTGATCTTCATATCTTCTGCTTTGTTGATCACTGACACTTTGTTTTTGATTTTTCATTTAGGTCAATGACTGTGCATAATGGGTGACCGGATAGTATCATTATTGAGTAATGTTATCATTTCATAAGCCCTCAAAGTTTCATCTGCACTTAACAAAGTTGAATATACAGATAATTGAGGTATCGAAACTCTAGTATCATATAACTTATTTATAGTTTTAATATTCTCATATTAATATAGGAAGATTTCTTCATTGAATACAACATGTCTACTTATGAATACCCTTCCATTATGATCTAAATGTTTATATCTTTTATGATTCTAAGCATACCCTATAAAGGTACATGGTTTAGATCTAAACTCAAATTTTATGTCTATTGTATGGTCTCAAATATGGGTAGCACAAACATCCAAATGTTCTTAAGTAATTATAGCCTGGTTTAGCATTCATTAGCTTTTCAAATGGACTTATTCCTTTCAGTACCCTTGTTGGTAATATGTTTATCAAATAAAAAGCAGTACTAAAGGATTCAAGCTAAAATTTCAAATGCACTTTTGCCTGAGCTAATAATGTTAAACTAGTCTTTACTACATGTTTGTGCTTCCTTTCAACAAGACCATTTTGCTCAGAGGTATATATATGGACAAGTTGTCCGATGAACTATTCCTCTTTTCATAAAGTAATCCTTTAAGGACTTGTACTCTGTACCTCCATTAGACTAAATGATTTGACTTGTGATTTTTTTTTGCTTTTCAGCCTGAGTTATAAAATGTACTACAATATCATGAGTTTCGGATTTGGATTTCATAAAATATATCCATGTGAATCTACTAAATGCATTTGCAAATGATATGTAATACTTATATCCATAATCTGAACTAATTGGTTCAGGGTTCCATAGATCAGTAGCTATCAAGCTTAGGGTTTTTTGTATTCAGTATTCGAATCACAGAAAGGTAATTTATGACTTTTACCCATATGGAAATATGTAAAAATAAGAGGCAAAGATATATCTTCATATTTAATATTGTTTTCTACAAAAACTTGTGTGACAATACTAGTATTGGGATGACCTAGTTTATTATGCCAAAGATTAAAAACATTATTCTGTTGTTCATTATTGTTTTCACTGTGATTACAAAGTAAGTTTTTCTTCATATTGCTGCAGTTGTTTTGACTGAACTTGTACAGTCCCTTCGCCTTATTGCCCTACAGTGAAATATTCTTAGTAAGTATGTCCCTAACCAAGCAATATCTTGGATAAAATAAAAAATATAATTAGTTATCATATGCAATTTGAGACACACTTAGAAGATTTTTCTTGATACCAGGGACTCTTACTAACTTATTTAAAATAAGATGCTTATTTCCAGTAATATAATCACTACCAGTATGAGTAATGTTGGTAGGCATACCATTTCCTATGCACACAGATTGATTACCCCAATACTCCTAGCATCCCAAGTTTAAGTTGTCTAAATTGTTAGTTAGATGATTTGTTTCCCCTAAGTCTGGATACCAGCTGTCATCATTAATATGTTCCATTCTTGCTATCTTTGTCTGGACAGTGAATTTATTGCCACTTTGTGTACTTTGGTTTTGCTGCACATGAGCTACACAAGCATTTGGGTTTCCATTTCTTTAATTGCTCACTAGCTGACTTGGATTGTAATTTTGATTGAACCTAAAATAACATTTAAATGCAGTATGACCAATTCTTTCACATATTTGGCACTTTGGTCGATTTCCATTATTGTTATTTCTGCCTCTTCCTCTAGACCTACCACTATAACCGCCTCTTTGAGTTTGAAAGTAAATTATTAAGTATTTATTTTTACTACTACTAGGAAAATTGATGTTCACATCAATTTCTTGGTTCTTCTTGCTTTCCAATATGGCTTCAGGTGCCAGAAGTATGGAATGAACTTCTTCCATTGATTGTGTTATTTTCTGTGATGATATTATTGCTTCCACTACTTCATACTCACTATTGAATCCATTCAAGATAGTTAAGACTTGTTATGATTCTTGAACCTTGTGACTTGCAGCCTCAAATTGGTCATAGATTGTTTTGACTTTAGCCAGATATTCTCTCATGCTACTGTTTCTTTTCTTGAATTGTGTAGTTGTCTTCTATAGTGCATGATCTTGGTTGATGACTGGGAATGGAAATTTTTCTCAACATTAATCCAAATTACATTGGTAGAATTGCACCCAACCACTTGAGATTGTATGTTGCTTATTGATGATAATAACCAAGCATTGATCATTCTGTCTTGTATGTGATACTTGGTATACTCTTCATTGATGATTAATTTATTTTCTTGATTTGTGATGAATTTTTGTGGTATTTCCAGGGTATCATAAAGATGTCTCTAAAGACTATATCCTTCCATGGCAGTTTCGATCTGAAATTCCCATAATAAGTAGTTGTTTTCTTTTAGTTTAACAGTGATAAGTTGACTTTGCACTACAACAAAATGACCCTATTACAACGGTGGAACACTGTTGTAATATACATTTTACAAGGTGGGCTAACCGTCGTGTATTAAGAAGTTATAATAGACTAAAATCTTTTACAACTTTTTTGCACCGTTGCAACACCGTTGTAATATGTATATTTTACAACATTTTTCCACTGTTGTAATAAACTTTATTACAACAGTTATGCACCATTGTAATAATATCTACTACAACTGTTATGCACCGTTGTGATTGACATTTGGGTTTAAAAAAAATAGACATCTTTTGCAACTGAAAAGAACAATACACTAAATATAGCAATACTTCATAAGAAAATCAGATATCACAGTTATTTGCAAACTAATTTATTAAAATACTCAAATATTCAATATTACAAACAATAAGTTTTAGACAACATTTTGTGCATTATTACATACTTGACTGTTACAAAGCAACTTAATACAAGCACAGGTTATCCACAAAAATTGCATATCCTACGGAAGTACAATAGTTGAAGACACCGAAATCTTTACGCCATTTATCTTTTTGGTGCAAGTTCACTGCAGTGATCAAACCTGTTGCATAAAAATATGTCTGTTGTTAGAAAAAAAAACAAAAAGTGTTTTTTTAAGCTGACAATACCAAACTTAATACCATTAAACATAACTAGTATTCTATACACAAGCTACAACACACTCAAAACTTTGATTCCACAATCCTACATATCAAATACCCATTATACGCAAGAAACTTAGCAAATATATTTCAAACAAAGGATTGTGCATATGAATATGAAGTTCACTAGTACAATATTTCACACTCTTCGTATTCAGTTTAAACCTCAAAACGAAGAAATGACCAAAAATATATATTATATGGATAATTAAAAAAAACCATATGGAAAATATGATTCTTACATTACATATTTACCAACGTCCTCATCGGAACTATTACAAAACCACAAACAATAATTATATTATTTTAGCATAATTAGTTTTAAGAAATAATATTAATGTGTTATAGCTAAAACCGTTCCCCAAACTCCTGACTGAAACCTTTATTTTTTACATACTTTTTCAAATCAATTGACATAGAAGAAAGTTTCATACTTGGAACTTGGAAGCATGCTTCTTCTTTTTTGAATGGCAAGCAAGGTGTCGAGTCCTATAGCAGATGTTATTGAAAAAAATTACATAAAAAACACAATTAGCTTTGGCTGACAAAACAAAAAACAACAAAAAAAATAACTACCAGCCCATTTCATATAAAAATGTACCTTTATGATGCTAAAGCACTTCAACTCTCCTCCTCTTGTTTTCAAAACATATCAAATTTCTTTCAATACTAACTCGCTGTAAATATTTCTTCAGACTTGTCAAAACAAGAGGAAGCTTCTTGCTTCTCCACTTGGTTGGTTTGAGAATCAATTCCATTCAATTTCAGAATTTACACAAACTTGCACCGAATGGAAAACAAAGCACCATAATTAAAAAGAAAACATTTGCTCGGGATGACTATTGTAGAATACACACAATATCGTCACCGCTGAAACCATATTTTACTTAGTATATCAATTTATCTCAACCTGAAAGCAATTTTTCACTATCTTTCTTTCTAAATTTCTAAAAATATAAGAAATAAGTTAACAAAAAAGGAATTTGGAATTAGGTTGCTTACTTGGAAATTGCGGCTTTGAGACAACACCGCCTTCATGATAATCAAATTCCCCCTGTTACATAGGGCATAAAAAAATATCTTCCACAACCCTCAATTACGATCAACCACGCAAAATTGAACGCCAGAAGGAAACACCCAAGTTTAGTCATAGCCTGAACAACCATGCAGCCCCATTCAATAGATGAACAACCTAAACCAAAAAACAAACACAGCAAACCACCATAAACAGAAACGAAACCAAATCTGACTCCTAGCTTGGTCGAGCTACATCGATCTAAAACAAGAACCAAGACTCAAGAGGCCATTGTGAATACAGGGTAGCACACATGGAGAGGTATGGGAAAGCTACTAAGTGGACTCGAGCAGTTGGATCTGAAACAGCAGAATGATTGAAAGAGGATGGAGGATGCGAGCAAGTGGAAGAAAAAGCGGAGATGTGTTGGAGAAACCGAGAAAATTGGGCACCTGGATAAATAAGATGGTGGAGGCGAAAAGCTTGGATAAGAGAAAAAACGTTGCTGCTTTGGTCAAGATGTGGTGTTTTGCTCCTGAACGACGTTGTGTGGTCTGCAAAGATTCTTTCTGAAAGTAATTTGGGATTTACGGTGGTGGGAATTTACTGTGGTGTAATTTGGAAATTAGGGTTGCATAGAAGAAGATAAGAGGGAATTGAAAATTAAAACGAAATGATCTGGTGGGAAACGAAATTTTGGGGGGAGGAGGAGCGGGAAGCTAAGTAACGTTGTTACCCTTAATTAATTTATGGGAAGCGTGTAAGCAATGAAATATTAGGGAAAAGAAGTTATTTCTAAATTCAAGGAAAGCCATTTAATATGATAACGTAATTAAATACTATTTTTAGGATATATCGTTTTGAAAGCCATTTAATATGGTAAGTTAAATGATATATAATAACTACTAATTAATTTATGATTTTCCTTTTCTATATTTTTCTTTAAAAATTATATTAAAACATTATATAAAAGTAGCTTGAAATTTTTTGTTACAATATTAAATATTACCTTTTAATTAACTAATATTACTTATTAATTATTAGTTATCACTTCTTATTAGTAGTTCTAAAATTTTAAATAATCGTTTTTAATTTCAAATTATTACTTTATTATTAATATTAGTTGTTGCATGTTTTCAAATTAATTATTATTAGATAGTAATGATTAATTATTAATAATTTAATTAATTGTTTAATAATTGACTATTAAGTATTGTTATTTAATAATTATAATTATCAATGTACTATTTAAATAGAAAAAGGAAAATATCACATATTGCAACATATGCATTTTTTACAACTGGCTAGGAAGAAATGTGGTTAATTGTATTAAAATATAGTCATATATTACAACAGTCAAAAAATAAAAGTTGTGATATGCTTTTATTACAACTATCAAAATAACACAGTTGTTAAAAATAAGTTTATTACAACTTTTCTAGAAAAAGTTGTAAAAAACATTTATTACAATGGTGCTTTTACCACCGTTGTAAAACTAAAGTTATAATATGGTGTTTTTGCTGTAGTGTTGTGGGATTATCACTGTTTTAACTAGTTGATCTATTACAGAAACAAGGGTTGCTGATTTAGGGATGAGAAGTGATTTTGAGAACCTACTGAACCAAATACTCTTGTGGCATCACCCATGATGAAGAATCTTGAACAATAAGAGATGAATTTGCAAGCAGAATTTTGATTGAGGAATTATCACCTTCAAAATGATGGAAGCAAGAAACACAATACATGTAATATTTTGCAACCTGATGCCTATCACGTGATGATAAAGATTCTAATGACTGGCACTGGTAAGGAAATTGTAACACCTAGTAATTTCAAGGAACATTAATAAACTTAAGAATACTAATTAAATATTGGAAATTAAGTAAAACAGACTATACCATTGCGTTCGTCTTGGAATTCTACTTAAGATAGACACTGAGTTTGCTAAAACGACCATCATATGAAGAAGATAGTAAGGCTTGAAGTTTGTATACATATAAGGGAAATATATGTAAACAAAATAAGTCCTGAATTTCAAAATAGTTCAAAAATCGAAGCGGGAAAGGGATGCTGGACCGAGACCCATTGGGGGTTAACCCACGCCCTAGGTGCCCAGGCTCATTTTCTGAACCTGGACTTGTTTCTGAACGAGATTCGTTGGTAGCAGGCTATAAATAGGACATCATTTTTATTGTTATATTCATCTAAAACAATGGAGACAATGAGATGCTTCCCCAGCTTGGATTGAATTAGCCTATTTTTCTTCGATAATGGCATTTACGCATACAAGAATCTCAACTGCAACTTCAACATATCATTCTCTATTCTTTAGATCCAGTCTCTGTAAGTTTATATTGCTTTAAGATTTAAATATTTAACAAGTAATCCTGACATGTTTATAAATCTGGATCTAAAATCTATGCCTGTTAAGAATGTGATTCACCCCTAATCAGTCCTGCTATTACATGTACACTTGATCTGCTATTTAGTTCTAATATGCCTATTTTTGATATGCCTATTTCTGTTATCATATGCCTGTTCTATTATTATGCCTATTTATGTTCTTCTTCCTCTCTCTAATTCCTTTTTTATTTTTATAGCCAGGCTACCTTTGAACCTAGGCTGATATCGCTAAAATATGTGTACGAACGAAATTGATTTAAATTGGGAATGATAATTTAAGGCATAACTTGTACTATGAATCATGACTGGGATTTGGGGGCATAAACTATACCATGAAACATGACTAAAATTTAGGGCATATCTTAGACTGTGAATTATGACTTGAGATTTGGGGCATATAAACTTGTAGGCTTAATTTAAGATTAAGCGAAACGTGTAAATGGGACTGTAAAACATGTTGGGCGTTATGCATAACTGTTAACCTGTAATATTTAACCTGTTTAATTTGTGGGGGGTTATATATAAACATATTAATCTGTGGCATGTTTAATCTATGGTTTGGGTTAAGTAAACATGTTGAATCTGTGGGGTTAAGTACATATATTAAATCTGTGTGTGTATGGGGGATGGGGTATATGAACCCATTAAACTTAACCTGTGGAAATCCTAGTTGGTTGAGGATACAAGCCTAAGTGGTGGCTTGTGTCATCTATTCTGTGGGACCCATATTAGTTAGTAACCCATTCTGGTATTAAAGGGGGGACTCGACACTACGTAGGGGTTAGGTGCACGCTTACCGAGCTAATTATAAGAGGTTCATTTGGGGAAAGATGTTCTGATAACGCGTTCCAAGGGAGTCATGTGCGTGCATGGGTCCAGCTTGCTCGGGAAAATAAGCCGCTATAACACCTGTAAATAGGACTGTGTTCTTCTGATGGTTGTCACTTTAGGAAGTAATACACCATACTGTGGGGCCGATACAGGGTATTTACGTGGTAGGAAGCCAATCACTGGGGGTAGCAATTAGGGTACATCTAGTCTTGTTTAGGTACCTATTATTTCTGTTTGGGGTAATACCCGTTATTTCTAGTTAGATACCTACTATTTCTGTTTGGGGTAAAACCCGTTACTAGATGTATACCTAAGTCTACCATTTGTGTTTCTGTTGGTATTATTCTGTTTCTGTTAAGTAACTTGAAAACGCTTAATGTGATATACAAGTATCGGTGCAGAGAAAAGTAATTGAGAAGCATAGTTTATTCTGTCCATCCAGTTCATACCTGTTATTTACTATTGTTATCTCTCATCCAGTCTATTTACTGCCATGATGCTTTTACTTATTTATATGTTAAAAATATCTGGACTCGCTAGACGTTATGTCTAACCCATTTTGTTTTGTTTTCTCTCCCTTCCTTTCCCTCCCCCTTAGGTTCTCAGGGTGGGATTTCTCAGGCTTAATTATTACACTCTCTCTTCTATTTCTGCTTGGATTGGATTTGCTCCGATGTATCGATTTGACTACTTGTCTACTTGTGTATGGCTACTTGTCTACTTGTTAATGGATTCTTACGGGGATTATGATTTTTAGTTCTGTACTCTGATGGTTTGTAGCGCAAGACAGATGTTTTTATTTGATGTATTTTATTCCATTATTTCAGTCTGATGTTACAACTGGATTTTAGACCATGAAGTTTTCTATTAGAAAATAGAGTTTTAAATTCCACTGCTATTATATATATATATATATTTATATTTATATGCCATGTGATATTCTGTTTATGTTTTCCTATAATGCTTTACTGAACTTAATGCATTCTATTAAAGAGTGACATTAACAAATGTGGGGTGTCACAGAAATTATCTTGTGTTGGTTACTTGACTTTTCTTGGTGACTTGATTCTGACTACTCTGATACAATTTGCTCTAGCCCATGGAATGTAGATAAAATGCAGCCTATCTGAAGATAAGGTGAGGCACATGTGACGACCACCCATAACCCCTGCACTACACAAGTGGAATAATGCGCTGAAAGGCGTGCCAAACTACTATGAACGATCATCAAAGCAGGTAAACAAAAGCGGAACCTATCGTAGAACTCACAACGCAAGGATGAAATATAATAGAACATATATAGCATGCAATAATAGTGGAACATCATATATCAAACACTTAAACTTTCACAACATCCTGAAAGATTATCCATGCATCGTTGGATACAACAACAAAGTTTTCCTCACTACAAACACTCAAAGCAAACATGTAACAGCGGAAACAAATACTAGATAGTAGAAAAGATAAAACATTATCCTCCTGCTCGCCTTCGCACAACAACATCGTCCTCACTAATTACCTGTCACCTGCCACCTAGTCTGCCCATCCACAACCAGATGTACAACCTAAGGTAATAAAAGGGAAACATAAAACATTGAGTCAGACAACGGCCTTAGTGAGAGATAAAACAACTAACAAACATCATAAACAAAGTATACAGGAATAGGTAGATTAACAAACCAATCTACCAAACACCGGAGAAGAACCCAAACCTGCCTTCCCCACATCCGACACTGATAGCCTTTATAAAATAAGCAATTAGAAGCAACCATTCATCCATGGAAATCAAAGAACAACCAAAAGCTAAACATCCATGGAAACCAGGAGTAACCAAAGCATAACAACCAGCAATTAGTTATATCTCACGTAAACCATCCTAACCGATATCAATATCCCTCAAGCACAAGCCCCAGAGGCCTAAACCAGTATCAGACAAGCACCCAAGAAACATCTCCTTAGACTCCAGACAATCTACGTGAGACAATACAAGCAAAACAACTAAAACACTCATGACCTTGGCTATCACTGCCTTTTCTTCTTCGAAACTACCATTAATCAAATGATGGACGACCTTGCCATACGTCAAGGGCTAATGGTAACCCCGGTTCTAGCAAAAACTTCAAATGCCTTTCAACAATATGTATGTTTGTTCAACCTTAACAATTACGCCTTTCAACGATACCTAGGGTACTCGACCAGCAACCTTCCAGTCATTTAGGTGCCCCCATTATACCCCTGATTTGAGCCTACTAGAACCCACGACAATGATAATCTCTCGGCCTTCGCATCTCTAGTCATCTAACCCGATGACCATTCATAGCTCAAGCAATCTTCTCGAGCAACCATTATCCACCAACTCATGACCTTTGACTTGTCACCACATTCGTTGCTCTATGTTGATCAACAAACACATCTCATCACTTCGAACATTCCCACCTGGACACACATCGAAGTCACATCATTACTGAACCAAACAACATCCATAGAAGGTTCAATACAATCCGTAGAGTTCAACTGTTCACTACGGAGACAAACCACATCATTTATGCCATCAACCATAGCGTTAAAAAGTGCATCAACAACTCTTACATGCCGACCCACTTATGGTTCGGACATCCGATCCATACCAACATCATGACGTGCCCGACCGATCCATCATGACTACGCCCGACCAACCCATCATAAGGACGCACGATCTATCCATCATCACTTCACCTGGCCGACCCATACCTAAAGCATACGGACCGACCCAACATTTTTGAGCCCAACCCAACCCTCTAAGCTCGACCCGATCCATCTCTGGAATCACCCCCGACCCAAAACTCTTTCACCCTGATCGATTGATCCATCTTGTAAACGATCGATCCATACTCTAAGCCTACTGACCCATGCTTGAAGCCGTGACCGACCCATCACCGAGCAACACTTCCGAGCGACCCGTCATTATCGATCCATCCCCTTCATGTTCCGACCAATCCATTGACTTTTTCCCTCGACCGATCCATGATTTGACATAATCTCCAAGCCATACCTCGACCGGTCGACCCATCATCTTCAATCCGGCCGATCCATTCCTGCTCTAATCCGAACCATCTCCAAACTTGATCAAAATTTCGCCAAACAACAATATCGACGAAATCAACTCATCCAATTCAACCACAAACATATTATGAAATCACTAATTGCTTGAAAATGACAATTTCATCAATAATTATGTAAAATTCACCAAAATCATGATAAATGAACATATGGACTAAGATTATGGATCTAACTTGCATAAACATATGGAATAACATTGAATTACCGGTTTTAAATTGCTAGATTAGATCCTATGGTGATTCATATGAAAATAGACTTACCATGATGTAGATCGATTAGAAAATATTTGAAAATGATGAAATTATACTCAAACAACTCATACACTTGATTGAATCCATGTGAGAGATGCATATCACTCACCATTCTCCAAATCAACTCAAAAACACTTAGATCTAGATCCAAACAATGAAGAATTTGCTCTAAACTCTTCGATTCGATAAACTCTCTCTTTGATTGGTGTAGATCTACCTTCGAACGATGTAGATCTTCGATTCTCTAAACTTTAATGGTAGAAAGATAATATGATGGATTAATGGAGGATCACAAGATCTTACAAAATGAGAGAATGGAGAAAGTAAACTATTCTCTATACCTCCTACCCCCTATTTATGGCCTTCCACCAACCCATATATGGGTCCCTTCAGATCATCCCATTATGGCCTTAAAACCCGAATAATCAATTGTAAAACCTTAAAACAGCGATTCCTTCCAACCGCTGAACCAAAACTTTAATGTGACCACTCTACGGAATGGGAATCATCATTTCGTTTCCAGTTAGACCGATCTTAGCAGCTGATTCTATCCGAGCCAAAGTTATTCCTTGTACAAGACTAATTGGGGCAAGATGGTCACAAACAAAATTGGCAAAAATTATGGACATGCCTCACATGCGCATAAACAAAATATCAAAATATGAGAATGATCCAACCCTCAGGGAATAAAATAAAAATATTTTACGATCCTCTGATACGTAAAATTCGGGCTGTTACATTCTCCCCCCTTTAGGAATTTCGCCCCCGAAATCCCAACAAACATAGACAACAAACAGTTCTGCATGCCTATCATCCATGAGAAGCCAATTCTTTCTCCCAAACTAGCAGCCATGCATCCATAGCCTTAACCTAGCATGTGGAATTCTAACAACAACAATCATAAAACAAGTTACAATGATGCAAGGTTATACGATATCAATGGGTCCTACCGACGAAGAGTTCTAGATGGGTTGCCTTCATACTCCCTTACGTCTCCCACGTACAATCGCCGCCATCCTCACTCCATTGTACCTTGACTAGTTTAACCGTCTTCCTCCTAAGTTGTTTCGTGTCGTTCCCCACAACACTAAGCGGCTTACGAGGTCTCGTAACTACGGTTTCTACTTCTAAGTTTTTATACTGTTCTGGAGATACCACCACATTCGAATCATGCATGAATTTCCGTAGAAACGAAACATGGAAAACATTATGCACACTCGACATCTTCTCGGGTAAGTCCAATCTATATGCGAGCTTTCCAATCCGGTCGACTATTGAAATGGTCTAACAAACGTAGGAGATAACTTTCCTTTACTCCCAAACCGAACAACACGCTTTAAAAGCGAAATCTTCATGAACACCATATCGCCAATGTCGAATTCCAAATCCTTACGACGCTTATCGGCATAACTCTTTTGATGATTGGGCTGCCTTCATTCGTTGCTGAATGCTCTCGATACAGTTTGAGGTCTCTCTAATCATTTCTGGCCCAAGTATCAACTTATCTCCATTTTCTAACCAACAAGCTGGAGAATTACACGGTCTTTCATACAACGCCTCGTATGGTGCCATCCCAATGCTCGATTGGTAGCTATTATTATACACAAACTCAACTAGATGTAGATGGTCTTCCCATGATCCTCCGAAGTCTAACACACAAGCCCTTAAGAGATCTTCCAAGACTCGATTAACCCTCTCTGTTTGACCATCTGTTTGGGGATGATAAGTCGTGCTCAAACACAACTCGATTCCCAAAGTCTCTTGCAAACTTTTCCAAAATCCACTCGCGAAAAAGGGATCTTGATCACTCAATATGCTGTTCGGGATACCATGGAATCGAATTATCCATTTTATATAAAGCTCAGCCAACTTCGATGCTGTTCTAGTAGATTTGACAGGAATAGACCTTGCACTTTTGGTCAAGTGATCCAGAAGACCCAAATACCTTCATTTCCTGTCTTGGTTCGTGGTAGTCCATCAATAAAATCCATCGATATCTGTTCCCACTTCCATGTAGGAACTTCCAATGGCTGAAGCGAACCACTCGGCTTCTTTTGTTCAGCTTTCACAACCTGACAGTTCATACATTTGGAAATGAAATTTCCAATATCCTTTTTCTTCCCCTCCCAATAATAGGCTCGCTTCATGTCCTGATACATCTTACTACACTAGCATGAATCATCAACTTTGAGTGATGACATTCCCTCAGAACCTCATCTCTCAATCCGTCGATATCAGGAACAATCAATCGTCCTTGCTTTCGAAACCATCCCTCTCAATCGACCTCGAACTCTTTATTCTCTGGTTCCAACTTCTGGATAAACTCGACAAGCTTTGCATCTTGCTTTTGGCTCTCGCCTATCCTTCTGATAATAGTAGGTCATATCGATAAGCCTGCCAATATTTCAGGTTCCAATTCACACCTTGGCCTGAAATCAAACCTTACCAAATACTCAAAACTTTTCCATTCCGAAAACATCACTCCCAAACTTGCATGTCTTCGACTTAATTAATGCATCTACAACTGCGTTACTTTTACCAGGAGTACATGCTATACTAAAATCATATGATGCCAGAAACTCTAATCATTGTTGCTGTCGAAGATTTAAATCACTTTGTTAGAAAAGATACTTTAACGAATTGTGATCCGTAAATAACTCGAGTCGAACTCCCAACAAGTAATGTGTGACACCCCACGTCCATCAATGTCACTCTTTATCAGAATGCATTAAGTTTCTTGAAGCTTTATAGGTAAATAGAAACATTACGAGAAATATATAAAATAGCAGCGGAATTAAAAACTTTATTAAATAGAAAACATCGTGGTCCAAAACATGGTTACATCATAAGTCAGAAATACTTAAAAAATAAAACTTCTGCCTCATACAAAAATCATCAGAGTACAATAAACATGAAAAGAGCATAATCCCCAAAAACATAGCCATAGTAGAGAAGATGCGAAATCAAGCAGTACATCTAAGCAGCTCCAAGCAGAATGAAAGAAGAATCCTGATCAAGCTTGAGTATTCCCTCCTTGAGAACCTAGGGGTTGGGGAAATGGAAAAGAAAGAAGAGGAAACAAAATAGGTCAGACATAAGTCTGGTGAGTCCAGTTACTTTTAGCATATAAATAAGTTAAAGCAGCATGACAAGTATAAACTGGGTAAGAGAGAGATATAGCATACAAGGCAGGTATGACGAGGTAAACAGGATAAACAGGATAGAATAAATAGCGCTTCCTTAACACTTTTCTTTTCTCTGCACCAATACTAGTATACTAGACAAGATGATCCCCAACAATTACAAGATGGTAGTTTAGGTGCACTTCTAGTGAGAAGTTTTACCCCATACAATAATAGGCAGCCCAACTGAACATATTGTGTTACCCCTAAGGATAATAACGGGCTCCTAAACAAGTGAGACTAGGTGTAACCTAGTTACTACCATAATCGATTGGCTCTCTACTCCGTAGATACCATGTGCTAGCCCTACAGTAAGATGTATCACTTCCTAAAGTGGCAACCCTTTGTTTTCAGGATGCGCACAACCATGTCTACCGATGTAACGGCATCTAAGCCTCCTTTAGTCTGGAACCATGCACGCACATGACCCCGTCTGAATGCACCGCCCACACCGTCCCCTCTTTTGGATATCTTACAATCAGCTCAGAAAGCGTGCCCCGACTCCGACCTAGTTCAGAGTACTCATTTGATACCTATATATGGGTTACTGATTGAAACGGTTCCCACACACAAGATGATACAAGCTTCCATCTAGGCTAGCATCCCCATTACTAGGATTTCCACAGGTTATGATTACTAGTGTAATAAGATTGCATAATCCCAATAGGTTAAGCATGTGGGTCTATACATATAAATATTACCCACCACCGCCAAGATATACTTAACCCTCCCACTGTTTCAAGCAAGTTTACTTAACCCTTACCCAAGTAAACATGTTCATGTAATCCCTATGGATTCAAACATATTAAGTATTCAAGTTCATTAACATTTATTTATTTATGGTTATAATGCGCTAGACCTCCCACATTAAGCCTACAACTTATGGATGGTGGATATGCCGGGCGGGCCCGGGCAGACTTCTTCCACAAGTCGGACTTAAACTCGTGTCTTAGCCCGTTACGTGATTATGCACTTATACCCCTCATATTAGATTCATCACTTGTGGTCGCTGGATATGCCGGTCGGATCCAGGCAGACTTCTACCAGAAGTTCAATATAACCTCATGTCTAAGCGCTATTATAGTTTCTAATTAATTTAATTTAGGCATTTTCATTATTTACCCATTATCCCTATTTCATTATAGGTTTTTATGTCCCTTTTCCTAGTCATATTCATCATGTACCATATGCCCCAAATCCGTTTTCATGTTTTCAATTCAAGTTATGCCCCAGTCTCGAAGGTTGCCTGGCTATAAAATAAAAAGGGAAAAGAAGAAGGGAAGAGAACAGGAATAAACATAATAACAAAATAGACATAGAACGACAGAAATAGGCTTAGCAACTGTATAAATATATAGTGACATAATTGGGCATAATGACATAATTAGGCAGACTAACATAATAGGCATAAGTTGACATGATTAGGCAAGCTAGCATAATAAGGATATCATAAAAATGCATGATGAGATCTAAACAGTGGATTAGACCTACAAGTAATGGAAAATCTGATATGATTCAAATAATCATATGCTTGGATCCAATCTTATAGGCATGTCAAGATTACATTTTAATTATTTTTATCTAAAAATAACAAAGACTCACAGAGAATGGATCTAAGAACAGGGAATAAGATGTAGATGACGTAGCACAGATCTATGTGTTTGTCGAACTCTTGTTGTTGAAGAAAAATAGGCTAGATCAAACTAAGTTGGGGAAGTACCTCGTTGTCGCCATTGTATTTGGATGAATAAAACAATGAGAATGAGGTCTTATTTATAGTCATCAATCAAAGAATCTAGACCAGAAATAAGTCCAAGTTCGTAGGCAGTGATCTTCCCAAATCCGTATAGGGGTCGACCCCTCCTTTAGTGTGTCAACCCAGGGGTCGACACTGGGGTCGACACCCCCTTGATGGGATCGACCTATGGGTCGACACCCATAGCGGGAAATTTCCCGCTTCCCCTCTGCTGTTCGATTTTGAATTATTTTGAATTCTGGATTTATTTTATTTATACATATTTATCTTATGCGTAAACAAACTTCTAACCTTAATAACTTCTCCATACAATGTTTGTTTTATACAAACTCGGAGTCTATCTTAAGCAGAATTCCAAGACAAACGCAATGGTGTAGTCCGTTTTACTTAATTACCACTATTTAATTAAATATTCCTTAATTTATTGTTAATAGTGTATTTTAAATTACGAGGTGTTACATTCTCCCCTACTTAAAAGGATTTCGTCTCCGAAATCTCTAAGTTAAGAAAAATGTATATCCTAACATCAATCATCCATCTGCTCATCCACCAATCACAGGCATCCACTGTCCTTAAAAGATTTCTAATGCTTATATGACCATTTGTAAAAATGTGTGTGTGTATATCCCCATGCTAATGCAAAAGATCAGGCGGTCTACTGATTCAGTCAACCTCCTTAATGCAAGGTATGTTAGTGCCATGAATCTAGCATGTATGCAAATAATCCTATTATATCATGTAAGTTCTATATGCATGCGAAGTCATTCATCCAAATGCAACATACACATGATGATACACCCATTTCCATCCAATAAAAGAAGAAATATACACGCACATCCATATGCTGTATGAGAGTGATTGAGTTGTTCTAGTGCATAATGTGTGTGTATATGCATCCACGAGCAACCATTACCAAATACTTGCATCCACTTGTATCCATCAAACATAACATGTCTCAAACACATGTCTACATCCATGGGTTACCTACCTAAAGGTCGAAAATCCAATCGATAGGATATGCTCATGCGATGGAAACAAACATGAATAAAAGTTATAGAAAAAGAAGTTAAGGACATACTCTCAAAAAGGAAAGGATATGAAGTGCAAATCTTGTCTTTAGTCTCCCAAGTTGCATTCTCGGGGTCCTCTCCCCATTGCACTTTTATTAACTTAACCTTTCTGTTTCATAGCTTCTTCACCTCTGATCCAAGAATATGGGTGGGAACTCGTCTAACTGTCGCCTCCCATTCCATCTCTACTTCCTCAAGGATACTCGACTCAACTACTCCTGCTGTAACATGCAAGCACTTCCGTAAATGAGAAACGTGAAAAACATCATGAATGCGAAACAACCTCTCTGGTAGCTTTTCTCTATACGCCATTTGGCCAATCCTTTTTGTTGTAGGAAATGGCACTACAAACCTTGGTGCCAATTTCCCTATAGACCCAAGACGAACTACATTCCTCAGAGGCGACACCTTAATGAAAACATATCTCCCACCTCAGACTCAATATCAGTCCTTCTTTTATCTGCATAGGATTTCTGCCTGTCCTAAGTTATCTTCATACGCCTGCGGATGAGATCAATCTTTTTCAAAATTTCTCTAACCATCTCAGGTCCAAGTAGAAGCCTTTCTGTAGATTCTCAGCAACAAGTCGGTGATCTACAGGGTTGTCCATACAATGTTTCGAAGGGTGCCATGCCAATACTAGCCTGGTAATTGTTGTTGTAGGAGAACTCTACCAAAGGAAGATGCTCTTCCCAAGTCCCTCCAAAGTCTAGGATACACAGTCTTAAAAGATCTTCAAAGACTCTGTTCACCTTCTCTGTCTGTCCATCGGTCTGAGGATGATAAGCGATACTCAAACATAACTGTGTACCAATTGCCTCTTGCAAGCTCTTCCAAAACTCACTAGTAAAAATGGGGTCATGATCACTCATGATACTAGAATGTACGCCATGTTGATGAACTATCTCACGAAGATAAACTGCCACTAACCTTGTTGTTGTCCTCATACTCTTAACGGGAATGAAATGAGCGCTCTTAGTATGCATGTCCACTATAACCCAAATCTGGTGTTGCCTTTCCTCGATCTAGGCAAAACATCAATGAAAATCCATAGAGACGCTCTCCCACTTCCACTGTGGGACTTCCAAAGGATGAAGTAAACCACCGGACTTCTTTTGCTCAGCTTTGACTTGCTGGCAAATCAAACATTGAGAAATAAACTCTGCTACATCTTTCTTTATCCCAACCCAAAAGAAAACCCTCTTCATATCTCTATACATCTTATCACCACCTAGATGTATAGTCATCTTGGAATGGTGGGCTTCCTCAAGAACTGTCTTCAACAAACTCCCAACTCGGGGAGACACAAAGCCTTCCATCTCGTCGCAACTACTCTCTATCATTTGTGGAATATCTATTGAGGTGACTAGAAGTCTCCCCTTTACAGAGTCTATCCAAGATGTCTGAAATCTGTGGATCCTCTCGCTGTGAAGTTCCTATTTGATCCAAAAGAGTAGGTCGTACCTCTAGTGATGCCAATAAACCAGGTATAAACTCGGTGGAGGGTCTAAAATAAAAATTCGATATAAACTCCGAGCTTTTCCTCTCCACAAACGGAGGACTAAGCACCATCGTCTGCCTACTCAATGCGTCTGCCACCACATTACCCTTACCAGGGGTATAAGCAATCTCAAAGTCATAGGATGCTAGGAACTCCATCCGCTTTTATTGCCTCAAATTGAGATATTTATATGAGAATAAGTACTTGAGAGATCTGTGATCAGTGTACAACTCGAATTTCTCTCCAAGTAGATAATGGCACTACGTTTTAAGTGCAAATACTGCGGCAGCTAGCTCCAAGTCATGGGCAGGGTAGTACTTCTCATGAACCCTTAGTTGTCTACCTCCATAACGTGGCACCCTTCCCTCTTGCATCATGGCCGCACCAAGCCCTGTACCACATGCATCAGTGTATACTGTAAACACTTTGTTCCCGTAAGGAAAGCTCAAAACTAGGGCTATTATCAGAGCCCTCCTCAATCACTGAAAAGAATTGTCATAATCTACATCCCAAGAGAATACCAGATTCTTATTTGTAAGCCTGGTAAGTGGGACTGATATCTTTGCGAAGTCCTTAATGAACTTCCTATAATAGCCTATTAATCCAAGAAAACTCCTCACCTCTGTTGCATTCTTTGGGATCTGCCAATCTTGAACTGCAACTACCTTTGCGGGATCTACGGCTATCCCATCTTTAGAGACCATATGCTTTAAAAATCTCACTTCCTTTCTCCAAAAATGACATTTGGAGAACTTCGCCGTAAGCTAATGCGCACGGAGAGTTTTCATAACCTCTCTCAAATGTAGGGCATGCTCTTTCTCGTTCTTCGAGAAAATCAAGATATCATCAACAGAGACCACAATGAACTTATTTAGGAACGCCCGAAACACCTTACTCATCAAATCAACAAAATAGGCGGGTGCATTCGTCAACCCAAAAGGCATGACGAGCCACTCGAAGAAACCAACTAGAGTTCTAAAAGCAGTCTTGTCTATACTGTCCTCGACCACCCTCAACTGATGAAACCCCGTGGCCAAGTCTAACTTGGAGAAAACAAATGCACCAACAAACTGGTCAAATAGATCATCTATCCTCGGAAGTGGGTGCCTATTCTTCTTAGTGAGCTTATATAATTCTCTATAATTCACACGTAAGCGAAGCGAACCATCTGCCTTAGTCACGAATACCACCGGAGCACCCCATTCAGATATTCTTCTCCTATTAAACCCTTTCTTAAGTAGCTCCCCTACTTGCTTCCTGAGCTCCCTCCTTTCTCTTGGAACCATGTTGCACACAAGCAATGCAACTGGTTTTGCATTGTCCAACAAGTATATATGAAAGTCAATCTCGCGCCTCGAAGGTAAGCCTCGAACCTCCTGAAAAACATCAGGATACTCACAAACTACTGGTACAGATTGCAGATCATCGATAGATGCATGATGTGAATCCAGGAAAATAAGCATTACATATCCATTAGGGTCACAAGAAATCTTGAGGGTCCTCTCATGGCAAGTCAAAAATCTAACGACCCTCCTCTCATAATCCAGAATGGCACCATACATAGCTAGCCAATCCATCCCTAGAATTAAAGCATAGCCCATGAACCCAAGCACATATGCGTCGCACTCAAACTCGATGCCTAACACAGATATTCTCAAACCCCAACAAATCATAGACAAATGAGCCGTACCACCAATGGGGTTTGAGACAACTACGGAATCCAAAACCATACAAGTACTAAGGTGCAGAGACTCAACCAAAAAATTAGATATAAAAGAATGCTAAGCACCATAATCAAAAAGAGTTCTAACTAGATGATTGGAATGAGAAATCAAACCTTCAATGGAAACTTTCCTACCTCTATCTGGCACACTAGCCACGAGAGCCATGCACCTGCCCTCCAGAAGATCCTGCCCTTTGACTTTGTCCTTACTTCTTCGGGCACTTCTTAGAAAAGTGTCTGACCTCTCCACAATTGAAACAAGAATTCTTCCTTCTTTTGCAGTCCTTGATCAAATGAACCTCACGTCTGCAATTGTGACATTTCCTCTTATCTTTAGCCTTGTCGTTCTTTCCGCCCTTCTTTTGTTGTTGTTGTTGTCCTTTCTTGGGCCACACTTTCTTGTTTTATGTTTCCTCGGCCTTAGCTTCTTTCTTTTCACCTTTATCTCCCTCGTGCATTAATGCCATATCAACGAGCTTCTCAAAAGTTTCCCCTATCGGAATATAAGACATATCCAACACATAAAGGGGTTCATTCAGTCCTCTAGCAAACCGCGAAGCTTTCTTATGCAGGGTATCTACCAGCTCCAACCCAAACCTCACCAGTTGATTGAACTTGTTAATACACTCTTTGACAGTCATGCCTCCTTACTTGAGCGCTAAAAATCTTTACATTTGCGTACTTTTCTCAGCTTGAGAAAGAAACTTCATCTTGAGTCTCTGTCGGAAATCATCCCAAGTCTCCACTGGACTACCTGCTTGCGTCACTTCCCACCAAAATGAAGCCTCATCTTTCAGCAGCCAAGCGACCAATTGAATCTTTCTATGATCATCAACTTTGAAAATTCCAAACAAATCCTCTGTCTCTTTAAGCTAGTTCCTTGCCTCTACAAAAGTTTCATTTCCTTGGAATGGCTTTCCACACATAACACATAAATCTTTGCATATTTTATTTTTAGCACGCGGAGGAGGAGGAGGAACAGCGGGTGCAACCAGGGGAGGAACGTCTGCTTAACCTCCAGCAGGCGTCCTGGCCTCAAGATACCTACGAAACCAGCCAGGTATCATAACGCCCTCAGAAATATTAGGTTCCCTAGACATGCTGAAAAGAAAAAGAAAAGTGGCTCAAATAGAGAATCGAAAGATATTACATATGGCTTTGGGGAATATGTTTTTCAAAACAGACTTTTCTTTTGAAAATGCTTTCCTTTTAAAACCTTTTTGAAAACAACTTTCAAAATCTTTTATCCAATCTGGTAACCTTCAGCTCTGATACCAAATGTGACACCCCACGTCCGTTAATGTCACTCTTTATCAGAATGCATTAAGTTTCATGAAGCGTTATAGGTAAAAAGAAACAAAAACATTATGAGATAGATATAAAATAACAGCGGAATTAAAAAAATTATTAAATAGAAAACATCATGGTCCAAAACATGGTTACATCATAAGTCTGAAATAATGAAAACGTAAAACTTCTGCCTTGTACAAAAATCATCAAAGTACAATAAACCCGAAAAGAGCATAATCCCCAAAACATAGCCATAGTAGAGAAGATGCGAAATCAAGCAGTACATCTAAGCAGTTCCAAGCAGAATGAAAGAAGAATCCTGATCAAGCTTGAGTATTCCCTCCCTGAGAACCTAGGGGGTGGGGAAATGGAAGAGAAAGAAGAGGAAACAAAATAGGTCAGACATAAGTCTAGTGAGTCCAATTACTTTTAGCATATAAATAATAAAAGCATCATGACAAGTAAAACTGTGTAAGAGAGAGATATAGCATACAAGGCAGGTATGACAAGGTAAACAGGATAAACAAGATAGAATAAATAGCACTTCCTTAATACATTTCTTTTCTCTGCACCAATACTATTATACAAGACAAGATGATCCCCAACAAGTACAAGATAGTAGATTTAGGTGTACTTCTAGTGAGAGGTTTTACGCCGTACAATAACAGGCAGCCCAATTGAACATACCGGTGTTATCTCTAAGGATAATAACGGTCTCCTAAACAAGCGAGAATAGATTTACCCTAATTACCACCTCAATAGATTGGCTCCCTACTCCGTAGGTACTTTGTGCTGGCCTCACAGTAGGATGTATCACTTCCTAAAGTGGCAACCCATTGTTTTCAGGATGTGCATAACCATATCTACCGATGTCACGACGTCTTAGCCTTATCTAATCCGGACCCATGCACACATATGACCCCGTCGGAATGCGCTGCCCACATTGTCCCCTCTTTTAGATCTCTTACAATCAGCTCAGTAAGCATGCCCCAACTCCGACCTAGTTCGAGGTACTTGTTTGATACCTATATATGGGTTACTGATTGAAACGGGTCCCACACACAAGATGATACAAGCTTCCCCTAGGCTTGCATCCCCACTACTAGGATTTCCACAGTTTATGCCTACCAGTGTAACAAGATTGCATAACCCCAACAGGTTAAGCATGTGGGCCTATATGTATAAATATTACCCACCACCCCCAAGATATTCTTAACCCTCCCACTGTTTCAAGCAAGTTTACTTAACCCCTACTCAAGTTAACATGTTCATGTAATCCCTATGGATTCAAACAAGTTAAGTATTCAAGTTCATTAACATTTATTCATTTATGGTTATAATGCGCTAGACCTCCCACATTAAGCCTACAACTTATGGATCCCGGATATGCCGGGCGGGCTCGGGCAGACTTCTTCCACAAGTCGGACTTAACCTTAGCCCGTTACGTGTTTATGCACTTAGACCCCTCACATTAGATTCACCACTTGTGGTCGCTGGATATGTCGACCGGGTCTGGGAAGATTTCTACCACAAGTGTAATCTAACCTTGTGTCTAAGCGTTGTTACAGTTTCTAATTACTATAAATCTAGTCATTTTCAATATTTAACCATTATCCCTATTTCATTATAGATTTTCATGCCCCTTTTTCAAGTCATATTCATCATGTACTATATGCTCCAAATCCATATTCATGTTTTCAATTCAAGTTAAGCCAAAATTTCACAGACTTCTTCCACAAGTCGGACTTAACCTTAGCCCGTTACGTGTTTATGCACTTAGACCCCTCACATTAGATTCATCACTTGTGGTTGCTGGACATGTCGGTCGGGTCCGGACAGACTTTTACCATAAGTGTAATCTAACCTTGTGTCTAAGTGCTGTTATAGTTTCTAAGTACTGTAAATCTAGGCATTTTCATAATTTAACCATTATCCCTATTTTATTATAGGTTTTCATGCCCCTTTTCCAATCATATTCATCATGTACCATATGCCCCAAATCCATATTCATGTTTTCAATTCAGGTTATGCCCAAATTTCCTAATACAAGTTATGCCCCAATTTTAACGTTTTCCCCTCGTTTCCAATTTCGTACGTTCGCATATTTCAGCGGTATGTCTAGGCTCGAAGGTAGCCTGGCTATAAAATAAAATGGGAAAAGAAGAAGTGATGAGAACGGGAATAAAACATAATAATAAAATAGATATATGATGGCTGAAATAGGCTTAGCAACTGAATAAACATATAGTGACATAATTGGGCATAATGATATAATTAGGCAAACTATCATAATAGGCATATTGCGACATGATTAAGCAAACTAGCATAATAGGGATATCATAAATAGGCATGATGAGATCTAAACAGTGGATTAGACATACAAGTAATGGCAGATCTGATGTGATTCAAATAGTCATAGGCTTAGATCCAATCTTATAGGCATATCAAGATTACATTTTAATTATTTTTATCAAAAAATAACATAGACTCACAGAGAATGGATCTAAGAATAGGGAATAAGATGTAGATGACATAACACAGATCTCTGAATTTGTCCAACTCTTGTTGTTGAAGAAAAATAGGTTAGATCAAACTAAGTTGGGGCAGCACCTTGTTGTCGCCATTGTTTTTGGATGAATAAAACAATGAGAATGAGGTCTTATTTATAGTCATCAGCCAAAGAATCTAGACTGGAAATTAGTCCATGTTCGGAGGCATGGATCTTCCCAGATCCGTATGAGGGGTGACCCCCCTTTAGTGTGTCGACCCAGGGGTCGACAAAAGGGTCGAAACCCCCTTGATGGGGTCGACCCATGGGTCGACACCCATAGCGGGAAATTTCCCGCTCCCCCCTTTGCTGTTCGATTTTGAATTATTTTGAATCTGGATTTATTTTATTTATATATATTTCTCTTATGCATAAACAAACTTCTAACCTTAATAATTTCTCCATACGATGTCCGTTTTAAGCAAACTTGGAGTCTATCTTAAGCAGAATTCCGAGACGAACACAATGGCGCAGTCCATCTTGAACAATTCCCCTTATTTAGTTAAGTATTCTTTAATTTATTGTTAACAGTGTATTTTAAATTATGGGGTGTTACATAATGTATCCACATCTTTAGCTTAAACACAATTGCTACCAACTCTAGATCATGAATTGGGTAATTCCTCTCATATGGCTTTAGCTGTCGACTCGCGTAGGCTACAACTATGTCCTTCTACATCAGCACTATTCCAAGCTCAGTACCACATGCATCGGTATACATAACCATATCTTCATTCCCACTTGGAATGGTCGACACAGGAGCACTCGTCAATCTTTCCTTCATGATTCTGAAAGCTTGTTCACACTTTGCATCCCATGTGAACACTTGGTTCTTCTTCGTCAATCATGTTAGCGGTGCAACTACTTAGAGAAATCCTTGATAAACCGTCTGTAATAACCATCCAACCGAAGGAAACTTCTCACATCCGTCGCATTCTTATGTCTATCCCAGTCCTGGATTGCTTCCACTTTAGCGAGGTCAACTGCAATTCCATTTCTGGAAACAACATGGCCTAAGAACCTCATTTCATTCTTCCAGAAGTGACACTTCGAAAACTTAGCTCTCAGCTGATGTTTTCGCACGATTTCCAAAACAATTTGCAAGTTCGTCTTATGTTCTTCCTCATTCCGGGAGTAAACTAGAATATCATCCACAAACATAAGCACGAATTTGTTCAACTGATCTCTGAAAGCTCTATTCATATGATCCACAAAATACGCTGGACCGTTAGTCAACCCGAATGTCATCACCAACCATTCGAAGAAACCAGATAGTGTTCCAAAAGTAGTCTTCGGCACATTATCCCTTGCCACTCTCAACTAGTGGAATCCCGTTGCCAAATCCATCTAAGAAAACACTTTGGCCTCGTGAAGCTGATCGAATAAGTCATCAGTCCTCAACAATAGATACTTGTTCTTCTTGGTCACCTTGCTCAGCTCACTATAGTCCACAGACAATCTCAATGAGTCATTTGCCTTGGTTGCAAACACTGTTGGTGTACCACATTCGGAAACACTTCTCCAAATGAATCCTTTTCCTAAAAGGTCACGAACTTACACCTCTAACTCTCACAGTTCCGTAGGCTCCATTCGCCTAAGAGGCATAACGATTGGCTTAACACGCTCAACCAAATCGATCCTAAACTCGATCTCATGAGGCGGCGACAACCCATTGACCTCGTCAAAGACATCCTCAAACTCTTTTTGCGATCAGCACAGATGACAAGTCTTCTTGTGGAATCACAAGCGAATATAGATAGCTAACGAAGACCCCGTCTTCGGTCTTACATATGATCAACACCTTTCGCCCTTCCACATCTCGACTCTCACCTTCAGCTTTTCACAATTCACTCTTGCCTCATACCTGTTGAGCCAATCCATACCCAAGATGATCCCAAACCCAGCGAAGTTCAACACAAAGAAATCACACACAAAGGAGCAACCATGACTTGATAACACTAGACCAAGACAAAGCATACAAAGGCTAGACGAATTCCCTACTGGATTAGTCACAACCAAAGGTCTATCACAATTCTCGGGTCCCAAACCCAAGCGACACACTAGCTCATTATAAATGAATGAATGTGATGCTCCAATATCAAACAACACACGCACTGAAACACCTCAAACAGAATGAGTACCTTGAACGATGAAACCCGTTCCCTTCTCCTCTACAGTACGAGCTCTTGAAGAAGATGGCACAAATTCGAAAGCATATGCCTTCACAATCTGCTTCCCTTTAGATGATTTCAGACAATCCTTCCTCTCATGCCTAAGCTTTCTATACCTGAAGCACGTCTTCTCAGCTTTAGGATTCTTGAACTCATTAGTAAAATGGCCTTTCCACTGCTGGTTAAAGCAAACGACCTCACTCTTTGGCTTCTTCTGACCATCTTTTCCTTTCTGTTGTTGCTGCTTCCTCTTCTACTTATTATTATCATCTTGTTGTGGTTTTTGAACTTCCTTGGTTGCAGCGACAACATTTGCTTCCTTAGGAAACAAGCTGTCATAACGAACAACTTTTTCCACTATCTTCTCAAACGAATCATCCAAATGATTAACCAACGACTTTCCAATATAGGTATTGGACCCATATTAAAATTTTCATTCTTCTGAAAAATAGAATCAATGTACGAATGAGCAGACCTCAAAATCAGAGATATACTCAAGCACTGATCGACCATTTTGTTTCAGCTCCACAAACTTTTTGAACATAACTGACTTCTGAGCTGTAGAGATAAACTCCGTCTCAAACTTCACTTGGAGATGCTCCCAATATATCTCATCTTATGGAATCTTAATCGTAACTGAGTTCCACCAATCCATGGCTCTACCATGCAGCTGTCTTGATGCAAGCTTCCTCTTAATTGCATCCTCTATGCCCAAGTCTCCAAATATCCGTACACACGCATCCAACCATCTCTGAATCTCTTCAGTCGGCCCTGTCCCCTTGAACGGCTTCCCTCCTAGAGATGTATAATCTTTGCACAGATTTGTGAAGTCCACAGCTCTAGGTACCTACAATTGAACCCCTACATCAACTGCAGCTGTATTTGGAGCGGGAGCCCTTTTAATGATCACGGCCACCATGGCTTAGAATATGGCTAGGTAATTTGGTGTACCGCCATTTCCCCTTCCAGTATCAGTTTCCTCCCTAGCAATGTGTCTTGATGATCTTCTACTCATTCTAAATCTGCAGTTCAGAATAATTAACCACTTCCAAGAAAAACTGCTAAATGGAGTTCAAACGCTACTATACTATATACACTATACAGTACATCCATCAAAAATCTACAAATATGTCTCTTATATGTAATTACGTCGTCGAACTTTGGCTAAAATCAATAAGCAGAGCTCTGATAGCAAATATGACGATCGCCCATAACCCCTGCACTAAACAAGAGGAATAATGTGCTGAAAGGTGTGTCAGGCTGCTATGGACGATCATCATAGTAGGTAAACATAAGCGGAACCTGTCGTAGAACTCACATTGCAAGGATAAAATATAACAGAACATACACAACTAGCAATAATAGTGGAGCATCATATATCAAACTCTCAAACTTTCACAACATCCTGAAAGATTATCCATACATCATTGGATACAACAAAAAAGTTTGTACATGAAGCCTCACGACAAACACTCAAAGCAAACATCTAACAGCGGAAATAAATATTAGATAGTAGAAAAGATAATATTTATCCTCCTGCTCTCCTTCGCACAGCAACATCATCCTCACTAATCACCGATCACCTACCACCTCATCTGCCTATCCACAACCGTTTGAACAACCCAAGGTAATAAGAGGGAAACATAAAATCTTGAGTCAGACAGCAGTCTTACTAAGCGATAAAACAGCCAACAAACATCATCAACAAAGTATAAGAGAATAGGTAGATTAACAAACCAATCTACCAAACACCAGTGAAGGACCCAAACCTGCCATCCCCACATCCGACAGTGATAGCCTTTACAAAACAAGCAATTGGAAACAACCATTCATCTATGAAAATCAAAGACCAACCAACAACTAAACATCCATGGCAACCAGAAGTAACCAAACCATAACAATCAACGATTAGTTATATCTCACGTAAACCATCCTAATCGAGGTCAATATCCCTTAAGAACAAGCCCAGAGGCCTAAACAAATATCAGATAGGCACCCAAGAAACATCTCCTTTGACTTCAGACAATCTACGTGAGACGATACAAGCAAAACAACCAAAACACTCATAACCTTGGCTATCGCTACCTTTCCTGCTTTGAAATTATCGTTAGTTGTATGATGGCCAACCTTGTCATATGTCAAGGGCTAATTGTGACCCTGGTTCTAGCAAATATTCCATATGCCTTTCAACAATACGTATGTTTATCCAACCTTGACAACTAGGCCTTTAAACGATACCCAAGGTACTCGACCAGCAACCTTCCAGTCTTTTGGGGGCCCCCATTGGACCCCTGCTTTGAGCCTACTAGAACCTACGACAATGATAATCTCTCGGCCTTCGCATCTCTAGTCATCCAACCCGATGACCATTCATAGCTCAAGAAATCTTCTTGAGCAACCGTTATCCACCAACTCACGACCTTTGAGTTGTCACCACGTTCGTCGCTCTACACCAATCAACGAACATAACTCATCACTTCGAACATTCCCACCTGGATACACATCGAAGTCACATCATCAATGAATTAAACAACATCCATATAAGGTTCAATACAATCCATAGCGTTCAACCGTTCACTATGAAAACAAACCACAATGTTTATGCCATCAGCCATAGCATTAAAAAGTGCTTCAACAACTCTTGCACGTCGGCCTACTTATGGTTCAGACATCTGATCCATACCAACGTCATGACCGATCCATCGTGACTTGCCCGACCGATCCATCATGACAGATGGACCGACCCATCATAAGGACACACGACCGGTCCATCATCGCTTCATCTGGCCGACCCATACCCAAAGCATACAGACTGACCCATCATTTTTGGGCCCGACCCATCCCTCTGAGCACGACACGATCCATCTCTGGAATCACCCGTAACCTAGAACTCCTTCGCCCAGACCTACTGATCTATCTTGTAACTTACTGATCCATACTTTGAGCCAACCGACCCATGCTTGAAGCCGTGACTGACCCATCACCGAGCTACATGTTCGACCGACGCTTCATGAACAATCCATCCCCTTCACGTTTCAACCAGTCCATCGACTTTTTCCCTCGACCGATCCATGCTTTGACTTGCTCCTCACGCCATACCATCTTCAATCCGACCAATCCATTCTTGGCCTGATCCGATCCATCTCCAAACTTGACCAAAATTTCGCCGAATGACAATCTTGACGAAATCAACACATCCAATTTAACCACAAACATGTTATCAAATCACTAATGGCTCGAAAATGACAATTTCATCAATAATTATGTAAAATTCACCAAAATCATGATAAATGAACATATGAACTAAAATTATGGATCTAACTTACATAAACATATGAAATAACATAGAAATTACCAGTTTTAAGTTGCTAAATAAGATCCTATGACGACTCATATGAAAATAGACTTACCATGACGTGGATCTATGAGAAAACACATGAAAATGATGAAATTATACTCAAACAACTCATATACTTGATTGAATCCATGTAAGAGATGCATATCACTCGCCAATTCTCCAAAACAACACAAAAAAACTTAGATCTAGAATCGAACAATGAAGAATTTGCTCTAAACTCTTCGATTCGATGAACTCTCTCTTCGATTGGTGTAGATCTTGCTTCAAACGATGTAGATCTTTGATTCTCTAAGCTTTAATGGTTGAAAGATGAAGAAGATGAAGTAATGAAGGATACAAGCTCTTCCAAAATGAGAGAATGGAGATAGTAAACTATTCTCTATACCTCCTACCCCTATTTATAGTCTTCCACCAACTCATAAATGGGCCTCTCCAAATCAGCTCATTATGGCCTTAGAACCTGAACAACCAACTGTAAAACCTTAAAACAACGATTCCTCCCAAACCGCTTAACCAAAACTCTAATGTGACCGCTCTACGGAATGGGAATCATCATTTCCTTTCCAATGAGACCATCTTAGCACCTGATTCAATCCGAGTCAAAATTTATCCCCTGTACAAGAGTAACAGGGGCAAAATGGTCACAAACAAAATTGGAAAAAAAATTATGGACATGTCTCACATCCCCATAAACAACATATCAAAATATGAGTATGATCCAACCCTCAAGGAATAAAATAAAAATATTTTACTATCCTCTGATACATAAAATGTGGGCTGTTACAACACATATTTGAATTTGGCTAACTCTCAGTTATCAACTCAGATGGGAGGAAGACGCAAACGATGAAATAACTCTGATGGGTCTAAAAGAACTTTCTCTCTCGATTTGACCGAATGATTGATGTGAAGCTTTGCGGCTTTGATACCATAAAAGAATTTGAAGCAAGGTTTTATCAATTCAATAGTAATAAATAGAAGAAAAGTGAAATATTTTGGAGAAAATATTTACTGTATTGAATTGACAATAATACAGTATACGAATAGAATGTTTATAGTTGTAAAATAACTCGACTTGGGCTTTTAACAATAGGACCATAGCTATTTCTATGTACATAATAAATCATGCGGTAAATGGGCCTTGGCCTTTGAAATAAATGTAACTCGATGCCTTGTGAATGCTTTAACCATAGCAGCCGACTTTGTTGTGTATTTTATTTAAATGTAAACTTATCTTGTGAACTAATGTAGATTTGAATTAGTTCCCTTTTATTTTTAATCAGTTATATTTTATTTTATCTTATATTAGATTCACTGCAAATTTGATGTTGACATTGTAAAATGAACAAGTCATTTTTCCGTTGTTGTCCTAAATAAAAATAAATAGTGATTTTGTTTTCTAATAGCATATGTTGATATACTTCACATGATTGTTAAAATTCAAAACTTAAATGGCATAGTTTACTAATGTTTAGAAAATTTATTATTGGTTAAATGCGCAATTAAGAGGACACCAGATCTTGGTTGTCTGGTTTAAGACTACGAAATAAATTTGTAATGCAAAATTATTTCAAAAAATAAGGTTTACAGTAATCAAGCACATGTTTGTTTATGCGATATTATTTTTTCCAAAGACATTTAAAGCTAAAAAATGACAACTTTGTCCCAAAGAAAGTTGATTTCACTGGAAATGTATCATACTTTGAAAAATAAATAATTCCGGTGAACAGTTTTAGATGTTTCAAATTAATGTGAATCTAATTATTTTTCTTCCATAAATTTGTTATTTGATGTCGAATTTAATGTGTATAAACCATTTTAGTATCTTTTTGTATAAATTTTCTTTTCTTTGTATAACACTTTGTTTTTCATACGTTATTGATTGTAAAAATTATTTACATTAGGTTTACAATTGTAAAAAAAGGTAATACATAGAAATATTGGGTGCAAAATTGTTAAACATCTCTCGTACTCTTTCTATACCACCTAATGCAGCATATAAATTTTATTAGCTGGCATCGACTCTAATTTAGCTATTGAATTTATGATCGGTTTAGTTTCTTTACATTTTTTTCCTTTGCTTTTTTTTTTCTATGCATTTGATAAATATTTTGTACAAAAGTTAGGTGTATAATATTATCATAAAAATTTGTTAAATAATATAAGTTAAATTTACCTAATAGTTATTCTAGATTTTCTAGTCTTAGTGCGTAAAATGTAAAAAATCATGTCATAAAATAAGACTTACAAAAGTTAAAAAAATTGTTCTCTAGTTTAATTTTCTTTTTTAAAGATATATTTTCGCCATTAAAATTAAACCCAGTTGCAAAGATAGCCATTTCATACCAAATGCGTTGTGTATTAAGAAAAAGATACTTTTGGTCAATAATATTAGAAATTTCCATCTCCTTTAAAATAGTCATTATAACCGAATTGTAGTTTGTGTGAACTAATTTTGTAATTCAATCGATCGATTGTTATTTGTGTCCAATTAAATTTTTGTATTAAAGTTTCTGCTCTTTGTTTCACTTTGAATTTCTATTAGTATGATACTGATTATAATTTGCTTTCCATTAGGTTTACAAACAGAAAATATTTTGTGCAAGATTGGTAAATGACTCTAATATTGATTATTAGCAACTATTAGATTATATAATTGTCATTAAATGCATTTGTTATTGCTCTAAAATTAGTTATCCAACTTAATTTTTGATTAAGTTTCTTTGTAGATTTTTTTTTTCTTTACACAAGTATTTTGTATATAAAGGTTAAGCATATTAATGTATCATGCAAATTTGTTTAACTTAAATACCGCATAGATTAAATGTATGATAGTGGTTGAGTATGATAATTTAGGTGTTTGATTGAGTACATGTTTCAAAATTCATTGATTGTATGTGCTCATTGCCTGAAGTATGAAATGGAAACGGAAATCGAGAAGGCTATGTGATCCATAAATAAACAAAAAACGGAAATGTAGCACAGGTAGGAAAAAAGGGCTTAAATACTATACTGAAAATTATCAGTTTCTTATATGTGGAGGACACGTTAGTTATGCTGCGCATTTCACACACAAAAAGGATTAAATAAGGCTAATTAAATTAATCTGCTATATAAAGAAAATTATACTAACTATATTTGACATATCAATTTTCTCTAAAATTTCATGAGATTAAGATAAAATGGTAGAGAGAAAATTGAAAATGTTTCCCTTTTTATTGTTAATAAAATATGTGATTATGTAGGTTACTTATTGATAAAAAATTTCTAGTAATAGTAAAATGCTTGAATTGAAACTTAACAATAAAGTGCGAGTACTAAAATTCATTTTCTTATAAATCTTCCTGATTTTATGGCTTGAAAGTTGCATGGCTAGGCAAGAAATATAGTAGCAGAAATGTATCTGGGTAGCCATTTTTGACACATTTATGGCTTGGAAGCTATGGACAATAATGTTTTCATTGGTGAGAAAAATATATATCATGAGTGATGCTAAGAAAGAAAAGGAGATTGGATTCAGCATGTCTGTTTTACATTCTCTTGCATGCCAAAAACTATTACTTGGGGTGCAATGTTGAGTAGTCAATTAATGCCTTATGTTATTATTTTCCAAGTGTAATGCTATTTTATTGTGCTTACTTGCAGAGAAGACCACTATATATAACCAAAACTCAGCAAAGAGATTGTTTCTAACTTGGTTGAGGAAGCAAGTGGACATGTACCAACTTTTTATTATCATTTAGTGTGTTGGCAAATGATTTATGGGATCTATCGAGACACAGATTGTGACACAATATGTCTCACTTATGGGATCTAAAAGTCACATAGATAAGGGTTTATCTTTCATAAGAGATCTTTTGGAAAACTTCAATTTCATACAGAATTAATATCTAATTTTTTGTTGTTTCTTAGGTCTATGTTTTCCTCTTACACGTTTCAGTTGATTGGTACTACGTTCTAAATTTACTTAATACCAATTTTTTTAATAGTTTCTGATTCATTATCTGTCAATTTTATTTTTGTGTTTTTCACATTTTTAACTGTTTCTGCAATTATTTGTTGATGCTTAGTTATTGAATTACAGTGAAGAAGTATTGAATTACAGTGAAGAAGATGCAAAAGAGAAAGAAATGAATTGCAGTATTATTGCTTCGATGAAAATATATAGAGAATGATGGGTTGCTATATATATAGTTTTGTATAACTGTCAAATATGAGCAATTGGGCTTAATGGGTTGTAACGTTATATAACAAGTTATGCCCATAAATGTAATATATCTAACATATTATTTTGTGGCCTTGTACATTATTCTAACTCTCTTCCTCAAACATTAGGGTTTCCGCCTCTGAGAATTAGAAATGTCTAAGATCACCTATTCTTCAAATTATAAATCTGGCACTTTCTACTACTTCCCTCCGAGCTCCTGAAACATTGTTGACAGTAGACCTGACTTCAGATTTGGCTTTGTGCACTTGAGATATGTCGAGGCTGAGAGAGTTAGAACTTGAAGATAGGTGTTGCGACTTTTGAGATGATAAGATTTCTGTATCTCTATCCTTTTTGCATATGCTTGAATTTGCTTGAGATTCCGCTTCTACATGGCTTTTGTCTGGAAGGAGATGGCTTTTGTGTAATTTGGTTCTCATATGTTCCTCCAGATTGCTAATGCTCGTATCTGCTTTAGAGTCACTTCTGTTATGTCCCTTATCTGAAAGGGACACTCTGGTATAACACCGAACCTTGTTTTTCACTTATGCATAGGTCCTTTTTGAATCTGTTGAAGTTTATTGCTGATAAGGCTTTAGTTAATATGTATTCTCTCTGATGTGTGCCTAGAACATGATTAACACTGTGTTTTCCCTTCAACACTTGTTCTCTAATGAAGTATAAGTCTAATTCTATGAGTTTGGTTTGAGAGTGAAGTATAGGGTTAGTTGTTAGAGACACAGTGCTGAGGTTATCACACCATAGTGTAGCTTTATTGATATTGACTTTTAACTCACTTAATAAAGATTCAATCCACATTATCTCAGCAGCTGCACTTGCCACACTTCTAAATTCTGCTTTTGTGCTTGACCTAGACACTGTAGTCTTCTTCTTTGAATACCATAAAATAGGATTCTGACCCAAGTATATACATTATCTTCTTTTTGACCTCCTATCATCTGGGTCACTTCCCCAATCAGATTCTGCAAATCCAAATAGATTAATATTAGAAGAAGATTTGAATACAAGACCATGATTAGTTGTCTCTTTTAGGAATCTCAAAATCATTTTGACAGCCTTCCAGTGTTGATCCATAGGATTTTGCATGAATTGACTGATTTATTTACACAAAATGTAATATTCGGTCTTGTAATAGTTGCATATCGTAGAGCACTAACCACACTTCTGTATTGCTTTGCATTCTGTATGGGCTCACCTTGAAATTTAGGTAAGTGCAAATTGGTTGTTATTGATGTGGGCAAGCTATTAGCTTGGTCCATTTTGGTTTTCAATAGAATTTCAGAAATATATTTTCTTTGACTTAAAATAATTGATGATTCTGAAATTCTATTAAACTCAATGCCAAGAAAATACTGTAGCTCACCCAATATTTTGTTGGTTGACTAGTGCGTTGATCTCGTTGTTATTGTTACTAGTAACAATGAAATCATCTACATAGTCCAGCATATACATAATTGTGTCATTGTTAAACCTGGTTAATAGAGAATTTTCATATTTTAATGGAATAAATTTTAACTTAATCGGAGTTGATTTTAATTTCTCAAACCAAACTCGAGGTGCCTGCTTTAGGCCTTATATGGCCTTGTTGAGTCTGCAGACCAGATCAGTGTTGCCTTGGTTATATCCTGGTGGTTTCTCCATGAATACTTCTTCTAAGAGTATATCACTGAAGAAGGCATTGTCGACATCAACCGGTCTGATGCTCCACTTCTGGTGCAGAGCAATGTTCAGGATAACTCTGATTGTAGTGGGTTTGACTACAGGGAGAAAGTTTCATTGAAGTTAGTCAAACCCATGCTGTTGAAAGAATCCCTTGACCACCAGTCTTGCTTTATATTTCTGAACACTACCATCAAAATTTCTTTACAGTTTGAAGGTCCATTTACATCGCACAATATTTTTATGTTTTGGCAAAGTGACTAAGCTCCAGGTATTATTGTTAATGATGGCTTTAAATTCCTCATCCACTGCATTTTTCCAATTAACATTTTGACTATCTTGTTGGTAATTGTCTGGTTCTTCAAAGTCCAAGTTAATGCTGAAAGCCATAGGTTTGAAGATTCCACACTTTACCGTTGTCATCATGGGATGAGTTGACTGACCAGCCTGATGAGTAGTTGGTTTCCAATAGGCTCTAGTCTAGATTGACAAGTGTCAGGATTGTGATTATTTGCAGAGTTGTTGTCACTATCATTTTGAGCTTGAACATCTTCATCCTCAGTATCATACTAAAGGGTACAGCGAGGAACATTATCCCTGAGTGATTCAATATTATTGTGCCTGCTTTCTTCTCTAGAAAGTTGAGCCAATGAATCACTTAGACATATTTGATTCTGAGCACTAGTGGTAAGATCATTATATATTGGTATATGAGGTAAAGAAAACTTCGCATTATAAATTTTATTGGTTGTTTTTATTCTTTCCACTTTAAAAGGGAATGCATACTCATTAAAAACTACATGTCTTGATATGAAAACATTTCCAATTTCATCTAGATACTTATAGCCCTTTATATTATAAGCATAGCCTATAAATGTACATGGTGACGATCTAAAATCAAGTTTGTGTGATTTGTACATTCGTAGGAGGGGAAAAATAAGAAACCAAACATTTTGAGACTCCCATAATCAAGTTTTTATTTAAATAATACCTCAGCTGGAATTTTGTATTGTAGCACTTTGGTCGGTAACTTGTTAATGAGAAACACTATTATGGCAAAATCATCTAGCCAAAACTAAAGAGACATGGATGCTTGTGCAAGCAGGTAAGTCAAGTCTCAACTATATGTCTATTTTTCCTTTCAGTTAACCCATTTTGCTCAGATGTGTAAGGAAAAGTCACTCTATGAAAAATACCTCTTTCTTGAAAGTAAGATTTAAGAGGATTAAACTCTGTTCCCCCATCAGTTTGAGTAGCCTTAAGTTCACACCCATTTTGTTTTTCAGAAACTTTATAAACTATAACACGACACTAGATGTTTCAAATTTATTCCTTAGAAAAATTATCCAAACATGCGTATAATAAGCATAAATAAAGACACATAGTCAACTACCACTAAGGAAGTGTGATATTTTGTATCAAAATTTTTAAAAGGGATCTTATGACTTTTTCCTAATTGGTAATAAATACAAATAGTAGAAACAGATGACTTATCAACATGAATTTTATTAGTACCTAAGATCCTTTTCATAACATCAATATTTGGATGCCCAAGTTTAGCATGCCAGTGATCAATAGAATTACTACTGATTCCTTTTCAGAAAGTTCTGATACATAGCAATATGTATTGTCATTGCTCAATTCTCCTGAATTATTGTAGTGAATTAGTGCAACCCCTTGTGTGCCGTACCCTGCAATAAAATATTCTTAGTCAGAATGTTCTTGGTGAAACAATGGTTAGGATAAAATTCAAAAAATATATTATTATCACATGCATGTTGAGAAACACTTATCAGATTTTTTCTTCTTCTTGTTTTGAGGAACACGGAGAATATTATTTAAGTAAGTTTTCTATCACCTTGTATGTAAGCTTTCCCGGTATGAGTGATATTTGTGTTGTGACCATTACCCATTTGTATGCATTTCTTACCTCTGTAGTCTTTATTCCCAAGATTTAAATTGCTTAAATTGTTAGTTATGTGGTTTATGGCACCCGAATCTAGAAACCAGTCATCATTGCATATATCTTCGGACCTTGCTATGTCATCACTTCTTGAATTATCATTCGGGTTTCTTGATTCTTAGTGTGCATTTGCCAGATTAACACTCATATTACAAGCCTTTTAATTGCCTTGGGTTGAATTATAATTTGAGTCCAAACGAAAATAACACCAGTTTGCAAAATGGTCAAACTTTTCGTAAATCTGACATCTTGGCCTACTGTTAGAGTTACCCCACCTTCCTCCTCTTCCATGTTGACCTCTATTAATAAAGCCACTCCTATGAGAATTGCTTGATTTTTATTGATTTTTTTCTTTGTTTATAGAAACATAGATTTTGATAACTCAATTACTGTAGCTTTGTTGTGATCAAGCCTTCCTTCATGTGCAAGAAGGGTGGAATGAACGCAGGAGACGGAGGGTGTGGGTCCATGGATAAAATAATGGACACCACAGCCTCATAATCTTCATCTTGACCATTTAATATGTATATTATCTGTTCAGAATCTGAAATGATATGAACTGCAGAAGCAAGTAAGTCACAAAGATGTTTTACCTTAATAAGATACTCTTTCATTAGCATGCTATCTTTCTTTGTGTTTTGAAGTTATTTTCTATAATGCATAACTTTAGCAAAACTCTGCAAACCAAAAACCTTTTGCACTTTGCTCCATATCTCACACAAAGTTTTGCAACCAATGAGTTGTTGAACTAAATTTGCATTGATTGATGATAGTATCAATGAACATAGCAGATGGTCTTACCTCTTGTAAATACTATAATATTTGTTTATGGTGGTATTACCATCACTACCAGTAGTAAACTATTCTGGAATTTCTTTTGTTCCATTGATGTAATCATCAAGACCGTAGCTTTCAACTATAGTTTCTATCTAAAATTTCCATAACATAAAATTTGTTTCATCAAGTTGTATGGCTATTAGTTGATTTTGAGGACTGATTATGATTTTTTTCAAGATTTTAAGGTTGGTTTGGGTGGACCACATCAGTGGTTCTTGAATTCTTGGATGCAGTAGACTCATTGTTGTCTCCTACCATAATTCAGATACTGACGGTGGTGATAACAGTGGTTGAATATAGTCAGAATGAACTAAGAAAGATCAAGAATCAGAAAACTAAGTTATGAGAGCAACCAAAACTAGGTGATGCAAGACTAATGATTACTGGCGAGGCTCAATGGTTAACTCAGTAAGAATTATCAGAAATTAAACTGTAAGAACAGAACTATGCTCCACAAGTAGAATCTAATGAAGGGAGATGATTCTCTAACGATCTACCGCCAGTTGCAACCCCTAGCACATGATGATACTTTTCTGATGCTGGGTTGGGCGACAACTACGTTCGTTAGACGATTATCTCTGATACCACATTGAATTACGGTGAAGAAGATGCAAAAGAGAAAGAAATTAATTGTAGTATTATTGCTTGGATAAAAATGTACAGAGAACGATGGGTTGCTATATATACAGTTTTGTATAACGGTCAAATATGACCAACTGGGCTTAATGGGTTGTAGCGTTATATTACAAGGTAAGCCCATAAATGTAATATATCTAATATATTATTCTACGGCCTTGTACATTATTCTAACTTCTCTGGTTTGCTGCTTTTTTTGTTTTTTAAGCCTATGAATCAAACGAAGTTCCAAGATTTTTTTAAAATTTGTTAAAGAGGGAAACCGACCAGAGTCGTAAAACCATCTAGTGCACCTAGCTCGGTCCACAGGTACCACATAAGTGGTTGATCTTAGTGAGTGCACATGGTACTCCCTTAGCATACCATTCCGGATACCACGCACAAGTCCTTACCTTGACACAAGTTCCAAGAATTTATTAGGATGTTGATATTAAACCGATATGTGATAGTTTTCATGTTTTTTTTTTGGGGAAACAGACATCCAGTTCTATGTTAAAGCGAGTATTGTTCTGTTTTGCTGTAAAGCTAGCTTTTCTTCTTCATTTTAGTATTTATATGGGTATTAGATGTCGAAATAGCTGTTGTTTGTGAAAAAAATTCATTACTGTTTTACTATCTTGATTCAGTTCATGTACATTTAAGGATAGCTTGTATTATGAAAGAACTTGCGTCTGCCATCATCGAATATTAATGCGTACTATTTTATTTTTAAAGAGTGGTACAAAATGCCCAATTTTTTTCATTGCATTGGCTTTTTTATGCAGGTTACTTAAGCTCTCTCATGGTTTGAAATCTTTAAATCTTGTAGTTAACATCGACTTCACAAAGAGTAACAAGGTGACAGGTTTGGTTATGTGCTTCAAATTGCAAACAATATCATTTTGACCCAGTTTTTTGTAACACCCTAAAAATTTAATACACCATAACTATACAATAAAGACAATAAAATGAATATCATATAATAAAACATTTATAATTAAGTAAAACTGACTTTACTGTTACATTCATCTTATAATTCTAGTTCAGATAGACCTTGAGTTTACATAAATAGGATAACGTATGAAAAAGTTATGGACATAGGAAGATTATATACATATATCATATATAAAAAACAAAAAAAATTAACGAAGGAACCGAGGTCATGGGACGACCCATCCCATACCTGGATCGACCTATAGGTCGACCCATGTCTAAGGGGGTCATCCATGGGTCGACATGGTAAGTAGGGGTCGATCCACGCGCATACAGACCCGATTTGAGTTACGTTTTTATACTATTTTATATCCTAGGTTCATTGGACGATTTGTATGGCTAAATTTGAAACCCTAATATCTAACTGTTAAGAATTAGCTTAGTAAATCTTCCATCTTATCTACACATAGCTATTCTTCATTTTCTCTCTTCCTCCATGGCTCTATTCTAAATAAATAAAATGGGGAGACGTTGCTGAAAGTTAGATCTACAGAGATAATTCAACATCTACAATCAATGTACAAGATTTTTCAAGAACTATTTATGAACTTAATACCTAACACTGTGAGTTCAAGTTATTTTCAGATTTGATATCTAAACAATTATTATGACAGTAAATAAATTTTGTTCTAGGACATATAGTACTTATAAGTTATTTTCCTGACTGTTCTTTAACTATTATTCATCTATGCAGTTGTTACATTAATATATGTTCTTTTACTGTCAGTTGATTAATCAGATATGTTCATACATATCTATCTTCGTTATCCCTATTCTACTGTTCAATTTATTTACAGTCTTGTTTATATGCCTATTTTATACAATTTGATTTGGATTTGTTCTTCTCCTTCTATTTTTCCCTTTTATTTACGCTGAGCCTAGGCCATCAAGAGCCTAAGCCACTTCAGATTTAAGATTGCGTATAATTGAAATTGAGATAATATGAAATGGCAGTGAAAAAGGAGAACTTGGGGGCATATTATGAATTGAGGACTTCTGGCTATAATTTGGGAATATAATCAAAAGGAAGAATATGCAAATATGTAAACATGTTAGATTAGACTTAATACAGACATTAAGTAAAGAACATGTTATGAAAATGTAGGTACCAAATGTAAGTTAAGCAAACTGAAATACTATAATGTATAGGTACATCTTGGCAGGTGCTTGTTTTGGGGAAGGGTCTGTACACATAATACAATTCACAGAAAAATGTTGTATTACTACCATGCTTATTAATGAACTTAAACCTACTATGTTAAACTTGATTTTTAATAAGCTAAGAGGTCCCTCTTTCTGCTATTGTATTGGGTTTTGGGGACACTTAAATTCTGGTTACTTGGGGGTACAAGCTTAGGGTGTATAGCTTGTGTCAATCTTGTTGTGTGGAACCCATATTAACCAGTGTCCCTGTTGGTACCTTATTAGGTGGCCTCACACTAGGTTGGGGCCAAGGCACGCTTTACTGAACTAGATAGTAAGAGGTTCAAACAAGGAAGGTGGGTACGGTGCATTTCGGTGGAGTCATGAGCATGCTTGAGTCCGATTATGGAAACCAAGACATTGTAGCACCAGTAAATAGGTCTATTTTTTATAAGTTGCTGGGTTAGGGAGTGATACACCCTACCGTCGTGCCTAACAAAGGGTATTTACGTATAGGGAGCCGATCGCATGGGTAGTAATTAGGGTAACAAATAACCCTGATATGTAATTAGGGTAACACCTAATCCTGATATACTAGTATTGGTGTAGAGAAAAACTTGTTCTTGGGATATAAATGAGAAGCTTTCCTCGATCATTGTTTTATCATGCTGTCTTGTTTACCTTTTACTTACATGCTACTGTACTTTCTCATCTAGTCTTATTTATCTATCTTGATACCTCTATTTTATGCATATACTGAAGACCACTGGAACTCGCCAAGCTTTATGTCTGACTTATTTTTTTTGCTTCTTTCCCTTCCTTTCTCCCCTAGGGTCCTCAAGGTGGCAGTACTCCGCAGTGATTAGGATTTTCTTTCATCTTGGATCGAGACTTCTTCCGATTTGATGTACCACTTTAGTTATCTTTCTGCTTTGCTATGGCTTGTTAAAAGGGATATGTTTTGGTATTATTGTACTCTGATGTTTGGCATTATAAGGCAGATGGTTTTATTTGAAGTATTTGGTATTTGATGATATAATTGGTTCGGAACAATGTTTTACTTGTAACAATAAAAGTTAATTTTCCACTGCGTATTTATATATATCTTGTGAATTTTGGTTACTGTTTACCTATAGCGCTTCATGAAACTTAATGCATTCTCTTATGAGTTACATTAACGAACGTGGGGTGTCATATTTGGTATCAGAGCTAAAGGTTACAAGATCAGAGAAAAGTTTTGAAAAATGGTTTTCACAAAGTAAAGTATTTTCAGATAAAAACCTATTATTGAAAATCATATCCACTCAAGCTATATGCAATATTCTTTCGATCTCTTTTTTAATCTTTGTTTCTTCTCTTTTTAGCATGTCTTGGGAACCTAATCTCCCTTAGGGCATTCTGCTACTAACATGGTTTCATTGGTATTTAGAGGCTACGACAGCAGCCGTAGTTCAAGGAGATGCCTCGTCCTAGCTGCAGCCGCAATATCTCTACCTCCTCATGTAGTCAACTTTTCTAAGCTTTGTAAGGATTTCTATGCAATGGAAGGAAGCCATTTCGTGTTACGAAGAGTTTTATTGAGCCACACAATTGGCTTAGAGAAACAGAGAATGTATTTGGACTTTTCGAGCTCGATGATAGGAGGAAGATAAAATTGGCTGCTTGGCAACTGAAGGAAGAACCTTCATACTAGTGGGAGGTGACATAGGCGGGACAACTAGTAGCTACTTGGGAGGATTTCAGATAAAGATTTGAGATGAAGTTTTTGTCTCAGGCGGAAGAAGGAATGCAAATGAAGAGAGTTTTGGCTTTAAAACAAGGAAATATGCATGTTAAGGAATATGTTAACAAGTTTAATCATCTAACAAGATTCGTTTTGGACTTGGTAGATACTTCGCATAAGAAGGCTCTTAGGTTTGTGAGAGGGTTGAACCAACCTCTGAAGGACTTGCACTTTCACATATACCAAGGAAATATGATAGCAACGCGTATGTTCTTGGCTTTATAGGTTATGGCTTGATTCTAGGAATGGACTGGCTTGGCATTTATGGTGCCATCCTAGACTGTGAGAGGAAAGTGGTTAGGCTTCTGATGTGCCAAGGGAGAACTCTTGAGATTTCGGGTGACCCAAAAGGGTCAGTTATGCTCAGTTTCCTAGATTCTCTTGATACTTCTATTGACGATTTGCGATCAGTATCCATAGAAAGAGATTATCCAGACGTGTTTGATGAGGTTAGGGGATTACCTCCGAGGCTTGAGATAGACATCCGAATTCACTTAATAGAGAATGCGAAGCCAGTCGCTTTACCTAGGGCTATCAATGAATACTCAAAAAATTCGATATCCGTTACCAAAAATATGAAAAATATCCGTTATCCGGCATTATCCGAAAAGCGGATACAGATATCTGATATTCGAAAAGCTTTTCGAAAACGGATATGGTTATAGTAGTATCCATATCTAAAAAATATCTATCCGACTAGTTGATGTAAACTCAAAATAGAAAGATAGAGTTAATATTTATTTTGTAACTGTTGGATGTTACTATGATGTAAATTTTTGTCCATTTTTTGTGAAAGATGGTAGTTTAATATTTAATTTTGGAATATTTTTGGATATGGTTATGGATATTAGTATAAAACAATGTTTCATCATTACATCTCTTTATTTTCTGGCTTTTTACCAACATCAATATAAAAATTATTTTATATTGATCCAAACTTTTTTATTTATACTCTTAAATTTATTAATTACAGGCGGAGCGGATAAATACCGATATCCGTCCGTATCCAAAAATTAAGCGGATACGGATATCTGATATCCGAAAATTAAACGGATACAGATATTCGATATCCAAAAATAATTTCAGATACAAATGTGATATGGCACTATCCATATCCGAAAGCATTCGTTAACAACCCTAACTTTACCAGTGCGCCACATGGCTCCCAAAGAGAGGAGGGAGCTCAACAAGTAAGTACCGGAGCTATTCGAGTAAGGATTAATTAGACGGAGCATATCAGAGTGGGGAGCTCCAGTCGTCTTTGCAACTAAGAAAGAAGGATTACTTCGTCTATGCGCGGACTATAGAGAGATGAATAAGCTCATCAAGAAGAATAGGTCCCCACTTCCGAGGATTAACGACTTATTTGACCAGCTAGTTGGTGCATCAGTTTTCTCAAAAATGGATTTGGCCATGGGATTTCATCAGTTGAGGGTGGAAGAGGACAATATTGATAAGACTACTTTCAAAACACCAAAAGGTTTCTTTGAGTGGTTGGTCATGCCTTTTGGGTTGACCATTGCACCCGCATATTTTGTGGACTTGATGAGCAGGATGTTTAGAGAGTTTATGAACAAGTTTGTGGTAGTCTTCGTGGATGATATTCTGATCTTCTCAAAGAATGAGGAGGAACATGCCCTACACTTAGGAGAGGTTCTACGCACTCTCATATTGCATCAACTTAATGCAAAATTTTCTAAATGTCAATATTGGAGAAAGGAAGTAAGGTTCCTAGGCAATGTAGTCTCCAATGATAGGATAGCGGTAGACTCTGCTATAGTCCTCGCAGTTCAAGATTGGAGGGCTTTGAAAAATGCGATGGAGGAGAGGAGTTTCCTAGGGTTGGCCGGCTATTATAAGAAGTTCATCAAAGACTTTGCAAGGATATCAGCCGCACCCACCCGACTGACGAAGAAGAACTTGACTTTTTCTTAGAGCATTGATTGTGAAGATGCTTTTCGGATGTCGAAGAGGGCTCTGACATTAGCCTCAGTTCTAACTCTCCTCGATAGAAGCAAGTTGTTTATAGTCGACGCAGACGCTTGTGGCACATGACTTGGTGCCGTATTGATGCAAGAAGGTAGCGTAGTATGTTATGGTAGTAGACAATTGAGAGTTCACGAGAAGAACTACCCTACCTATGACCTAGAGTTGTATGCTATAATGTTCGCAGTGAAGTCTTGGCGACATTACCAACTTGGAGAGAGATTTGAGCTATACATGGATCATAAGTTGTTAAAATATTTGTTCTCATTGCAGGATCCTAACCTAAGGCAACTACGATGGATGGAGTTCCTAGCGTCATATGACTTTGACATAGCTTATACCCCAGGCAAGGCTAATGTAGTGGCGGACGCGTTGAGTAGGCAGAGGATGGCCTTGAGTCCTCTATTTGTAGAGAGGTTGAGCATGGAGTTTATATCGACCTTAGATTTTAGGCCATCGACGGATCTTACACCTGATTTGTTAGCACCGATTACTGTACAACTACTCTCATGGGGCGATTGGATCCATAATGCGAGAGGATCCGAAGATAGTAGACGTCTTGGACAGGTTTAGTAGAGGAGAGACCTCTAGTCACCTTAGTAGAGACTCTGTGGATGATAAAAGGTGGCTACGACGAGATGGAAGGCTTTGTGTTCCCTGAGTTAGAGATTTGTTGAGGACAGTCCTTGAGGAGGCTCATCATTCTCGAATGACTATCCATCCGGGCAGCGACAAGATATATCGAGATATGAAAAGAGTTTTCTTTTGGACTGGTATGAAAAAGGACGTGGAGGAATTTGTGGCCCGATGTATGACATACCAACAGTGAAGGCTGAACAATGGAAACCAGGCGGATTACTTCAGCCCTTGGATGTCCTACAATGGAAGTAGGATAGTGTCCTTATGGACTTCATCGATGGACTACCCAGATCGAGGAAGGGAAACACTAGTATTTGGGTGATACTAGACAGATTTATGAAGAGCACTCACTTTGTTTTTGTCAAGAGCTTGAGGACAACAGCTTGGCTAGCATCGGTATACCTTCGAGAGATAGTCCGACTTTATGGGGGTGCATTCCAGTATAGTAAGTGACCATGACCCCATCTTCACTACTGAGTTTTGGAAGAGCTTACAAGATACACTAGGTACACAACTATGTTTGAGCACAACATTCTACCCTTCGACCGATGGACAGACTGAGAGGTTGAATAAGGTTCCTGAGGACCTTCTGAGACTTTTGTATCCTAGATTTCGGAGGGACTTTAGAGGAGCATCTCCCATTGGTTGAGTTTTCCTACAACAACAATTATCAATCAAGCATAGGCATGGCACCCTTCGAGGCACTTTACAGATGACCTTGCAAATCGCTGACTTGTTGGTGGGAGTTTACGGACAGACTTCTACTTGGACCAGAGATGATTCGAGAGACTTCTAAGAAGATTGATCTTATTCAACGACGGATGAAAGCATCACAGGATAGGCAGAAGGCATATACCGATAAAAGGAGGACTGATTTGGAATTCGAAGTAGGAGATATGGTCTTCATCAAAGTATCACCTCAAAGGAATGTAGTTCGCTTTGGCTCAGTAGGGAAGTTGGCACCGAGGTTTGTCGGGTCATTCCGCATAGTGGAGAGGATACGCCAAATGCCTATAGGGTTAGACTACCAAAGAGGCTGATGGGCGTACACGACGTGTTCCATGTTTCCCATTTTAATAAATGTCTACATGATACAGCAGAGGTAGTGGTGCCGTTTGCACTTGAAGATGTGGAGGTTGAGAAGGAAGCATCGGTGAGAAGAGTTCCAACTCATATTCTTGGACTACAGGTTAAGAAACTATGCAACCAAGAAATCAGATTAGTATAGATACAGTGGGGAGAAGACCGCGAAGATGCAACATGGGAACCTGAAGACAAGATTCTTGCTTCTTACCCTTTTCTTTTTAAGAGTACGTTCCTAATTTTCTTCCGAACTTTGAATTTGCATTTGGTTCTATCATTCGAGTATGTTTATCATATTATTCGAATCTTCGATCCTTAGGTAGAAACCAATGGTTGGAAACATGTGTTTGAGACATGTTATGATTGATGGTTGCAAGTGTTTGCTAATGGTTGCCCGCGGACGTATGTACACACACTAGGCACTGGAACGGCTCAAGCACTTACATAACGCATATGCATGTGTGCACATTTTAATTTCCAAAGGATAAAAATGGTTGAATCATCATATGAATGTCGCATTTTGGTGAATGATAGTGCGCACATATAAAACTTATATGTTATACTAGGACCCTTTTGCCTACATATTGGATACATTGCACAAAGATATATCGCATTATGGAGGTTAACAGAATTAGTCGACCGCTAGATTTTCGCATTAGTGTAAGGACATAAACACACAACACCTTTGCATATATTCATACAATCATTAGAAATTGTTAAGAACAGTGGATGCCAGTGGATGATGGATGAGTAGATAGTCGTAGGTGGTTGTTAGAATAATAACATTCTTCTTAAACTTGGAGATTTTTAGGATGAAATCCTTTCTGTAGGGGAAAACGTGGCACCCTAAAATTTAATACACCATACCTATAAAGTAAAGACAATAAAATGAATTTTATATAGTTAAATATTCAGAATTAATTAAAACTGACATTACTGTTGCGTTCGTCTTGGAATTCCGGTTCAGTTAGACCTCGAGTTTGCATAAATCGGAGAACATATGAAAAAGTTATGGACATAGGAAGATTGTATACATATATATGGGATGTATATTAATAAAATTCAAATAGAAAGATTAACGCAGGAACCAACGGCCATAGGATGACCCATACCATTAATGGGTCTACCCTGGGTCGACCTGATGGGTCGGCACATGCCCAAGGGGGTAGACCCATGGGTCGGCACGATAAGTAGGGGTCGACCCACCCGCATGCAGACCCAATTCTGAGTTATGTTTTTGGACTATTTTATATGCTAGGTTCCTTGGATGACTTGTATGGACAGATTTGAAACCTTAAAATATTAAGAATTAGTTCAGTAAATCTATAAATAGAGTAGGCTCTCTCCTATTGTACCTATACATATTTGTTCTTAGTTTTCACTCTTCCTCCATGGCTCTATTCTAAATAAACAAAATGGGGAAACACTACTGAAAGTTAGATTTATAGAGATAATTCAAGATCTGCAATCAACATACAAACTTTTTCAAATACCTACCACTGTGAGTTCAAGTTATTTTTAGATCTGGTATCTAGACAAGTATTATTACAGTAAATAAATTTAGTTCTAGAACATACATCACTTATAAGTTATTTTCTATACTGTTATTCATCTATGCAGTAGCTTCAGTGATAAATGTTCATACATATCTATCTTAACCCTATTCTGTTCATTAATTTATTTACAGTCTTGTTTATATGCATTTTTTTTAATACAGTTTGATTTGATTATGTTCTTCTCCATATATTTTCCCTTTTATTTACGCTTAGCCTAGGCCATCGAGAGCCTAGGCCATTTCCGATTTAAGATTGCGCGTACAATTGAAATTAGGATAATATGAAATGATAGTGACAAAGGAGAATTTAGGGAAATATTATAAATTAAGGACTTTTGACTGTAATTTGGGAATATAATCAAAAGGAAGAATATGCAAATGTGTAAACATGTTAGATTAGACTTAATACAAACATTAAGTAAAGAACATGTTACGAAAATGTAGGTACCATATGTAAGTTAAGCATACTGAAATACTATAATGTACAGGTACATCTGCGCAGGTGCTTGTTTTGGGTAAGGGGTTGTACACATAATGGCATTTACAGAAAAATGTCATATTACAACCATGCTTATTAATGAACTTAAAACTGCTAAGTTAAACCTGATTATTAATAAGCTAAGAGGTCCCTCGTTCTGTTATTGTATCGGGTTTTAAGGGCTCTTAAATCCTAGTTACTTAGGAGCACAAGCTTAAGGGGTATAGCTTGTGTCAAATTTGCTATATGGAACCCACATTAGTCAGTATCCCTGTTGGTATCTTGTTAGGGGGCCTCGAACTAGATAGGGCCCAGGGCACGCTTTACTGAACTGGACAGTAAACGGTTCAAACGAGGAAGGTGGGTACTGGCACGTTCCGGTGGAGTCATGAGCGTGCATGGGTCCGATTAGGGAGACTAAGAAGGTGTAACACCAGTTAATAAATATGTGCTCTATAAGTTGCTGGGTTAGGGAGTGATACACTCTACTGTCGGGCCTGACAAAGGGTATTTACGTAGTAGGGAGCCGATCACACGGAAAGTAATTAGGGTAACGACTAATCCTGATATGTAATTATGGTAAAACCTAATCCCGATATACTAGTATTGGTGTAGAGAAGAACTTGTTTTGGGGATATAAATGAGAATCTTTAATCGATCATTGTTTTATCTTACTGTCTTGTTTACCTTGCACTTATATGCTACTTTACTTTCTCATCCAGTCTTATTTATTTGTCTTTATACCTCTATTTAATGCATATACTGAAAATCACTGGAATTCGCCAGGCTTTATGTCTAACCTATTTTGTTTATCTTCCTTCTCTTCCTTTCCCCCTCAGGTCCTTAAGGTGGTAGTACTCCGCAGTGATTAGGATTTTCTATAAACTTGGATCAAGACGTCTTCCGATTTGATGTACCGCTTTGGTTATCTTTCTGCTTTGCTATGGCTTGGTAAAATGGATATAGTTTTGCATTATTGTACTCTGATGTTTGGCATTATAAGATAAATGGTTTTATTTGAAGTATTTGGTATTTGATGATGTAACTGGTTTGGATCAATGTTTTACTTTTAATAATAAAAGTTAATTTTCTGCTGCTTACTTATTTATATCTTGTGAATTTTGGTTACTGTTTACCTATAGCACTTCACGAAACTTAATGCATTCTCTTATGAGTGATATTAACTCAACCTTTTCCTGACCTTGCATAGAAGGTAAACATTCTTTTAGAAATGCAATCTGCACACCATCAGTAATGCTCAAAATCCTTACGAACAAGCGAGCTCTATCATTGGGAAAACTCATTCGGTGTTGTTTGATGAAGATGACTTGATCCCTTAATTTCACTACACCATAGATGTCTTATTGCAACGAAATTACAAGATGTTGCTAGCTACAATTAGCTATCCTGATTTTTGTCTATTGCAACATTCGCTTCAAGGTGTTAGCACAGATATCAGGAAGATGTTGCAGTAGCTATAAATATATTCGAATTAAAAAAATTGAAAAAAAGTTACACCTCAGTGATCCATACCATCATTTAAAACAAAATCTCAACCATCAATCACACCTCAGCTATTTCTATTTCCTACTTTTATTTTCATTTACCCGCTTTCCTTTTCATTTCGTTCTCACTTCCAAATTTTCACCAATCCTTAATTTTCATTCTGATCCCTAATTTCCAAAATCATCTCGTTTCGATCCAAAACAAGCAATAATCTTTTCAGGTAGCTGTTGTAAATAGCACAATGGGTTTCTCTAAGTTGTGGATGCTTCAAAATCAGTTGTTTTGAAGTGTATCATGGCTCCGAATCTGATGTTAATTCTTCGGCTTCGATTGGTGCTTCGAAGTGAGATTTTGGTTTTGAATCAGATATATTTCAATCAGTGGAATGATTTTACTCCCTTTCACATAGATATAAGTTTGGTGAAATTTACACCATCATAAATCATCTATTTGGTGAAGGAAACGGTATAATATTTCCATAACTATTTCGTCAAAAATCATCCACATAGGTTTTTCGTTAGAGAGGTAAGAATACCACAACTATTGGGGAGGTAATATTTTATTTACATTCATTTTAATTTTTTATATAAAAATATTTCGAGGTACATGTGTATTATCCAAATAGTCATACCACAAAAAAGTTGGGTCATACTATCGTAAGCAATTTTAAATCAAATGGCCCCTAAATTTTTTATATGAACTAGAATTATGAGTAAGTGTACTAAATCACTTCTATACAAGGAGCGTTGCCTTTTGGTTGAAAGGTAAATCCTTAAAACTACACTTGTGCACCTGCAGTTATTTCTTATTTGTATGGTTTATTGACTAAACAATACACTTGATTGCTAATATGTTAATTAAAAGCAAATTGAACTCGCTTAAACGCCATTACTACCATTACTATTTGGTTGCGTGTGTATAATGTTTTAATAATAATAATAACAATCATATTGTTTTCAATAATGCAGCTAAACAAATCTTGTATTGAAATCTGTAAATCTGCACAAGTTCCTGTAGTTGGAATGCTCAAGTTCACAAGCATGTGTGGAGTTCTCAATGATCAGGTTGGAATTACAAACTGCTACTTACATGTGATATAAGATACAACATTAATGCCCGCTATTTTATTGTATAGGGACTAATCGAACTTGGAAAACATAAGAAAGACAGATTAAGGAGAGTGAAATTGCAAATTAATAGTGTAGATGTCATGTTTGCTTTCAAGGTTTGGAATATATAGCATATCTTTGATCATTTGTGTTTTGACCCGTGAAGTACTTAATTTAATAATGTAATACTGTTATTTTGCTAGAATATGAAGGAAGATAGATTTGTCTAGAGTTTTCCTCAGTGCTGATGGTCTAAATAGCCTTTATATCTTCCTCACTTATTTGATAATTTATAGTCAAAGTGGTAAGTCCTTTTTATTTTTTAAGCTACAAAAGAAGTTGTATTCCATCTTATAGTACCATTCTAAAGCAAAGCTTTTGAATCATTTTAGTAATTCTTTTTAAGTATTTGCATATTATTTAAGGATGTTTTGTTTTGCATCTACTTGCAGTATGCTAGGAGTTGTGGTGTACTTGTTATGAAGTTGCTTTTATTATACAATCAGCTGTAGTATGCCAAATCTTGGATATTGCTGAAAAAGATTTTGAAACTAACCGGATGCATATTATTTAAGGTCGATCCCCGCCGAGGCTACGGGGCATCGAACCCCAGCCGACGCTGCGCCAGACCCACTACTCGGCTCGCCTTCGAATCGACACTTAGCTCGACATGTATTTGTCAGTGTCAGTGTGTATAAATTGAAACTGCAAATGTAATGAGTGAAATGAGTGATGTAGTAAGGAGTATATGTATATGTGAATAATCACTGTTGTATTAAATCATTGAGTTGTAAATAGTTGGAGTCAGAAATTTGCATATTTTAGTTATTGAAATAAAATATTTTGTTTAATAAAACACTATTTGAATTCAAATTTGTGTAGTAGTATTCTATTATATAAATATTTAATCCTGTTAGAGATGAAATGTCTAGAGCAAAATTTTTGGAATGTTGCTAAAGACACCTAAGGGTGTTGCTATACACTCAAATAGGGTTCTATTGCAACAATATTTGTTATGTTGCCTTTGAGGTCTGCAGCAATGGTGAAAATTGCTTCATAGTAAAAGTGTTGCTAATGACCTATGCCAACATTTTTTAGGCTTGACCTAACACTTTTTCTGTTGCAGAAGGCCATTTATGGCATAGTGTTTAACCTTGGAGATGGTAACTCTTTGGAACATAATTGGTTGTAGCATAAAATGATTTATTTTTATAGTATATCATGTTTATATTGTGTGCAAACCCTGGAGGCTGCTTATCTAAATTAGTTATGTATGATATATATCTGTCCTGAACTTGTATGAGACAAAATGCCATAAATGAAGTATATGCTAATCTGACTGATCCTAATATTACTTTGGAAGGCCATGTAAAAAGCTTGGCTTATAGTATAAGATGAAGGTTTCAAAACCAGACTATTAGTTATATAATCAACTTTTTATTCTATTTTCCTCCTGATTTAAATACTGCCGCTTTATTTGACATTGATTTGAATGTAAAGCAGGTCTGTCCAATATGCCTTCCAAATCCGAAGTACATGGCATTTGGTTGTGGATACTATGTAAAATTATATCAAAGCTTAGTAAGTTGAGCACGGCATATAAAGATATGCAGACTTTTGACGTTAAATTGAATGATTTATTTGTGGATGCACTATGCCCACATGCAATGAATGTGCACCAAGTCTACAAGCCTGTCCTATTTGAAATTTTGACTAGAATAAGACTTTACTGATCTCATTGAAGTAATTCTTCTTGCTGCCTATAATTTAAATGGCGTAGCCTCTTGAAGTTAATCGGAAGCTGAAATGGAACGCAAAGATATATTGTAATGTCCCAGATTTTTGAATATTAATTATGAATATTTAAATCCGTTTTAAATGTTGATTAGATAATATAAATGAATTTTGTTCAAATTTATTTATCAAAAACGTAAGTTTAAACGTATAAATTTATAATATAATTAAAACAAGCTCGAAATGACGCGGTAGTTCGTAATATTGAGTTTTGAACTTTAATTGAATATACAAAATCCGATATAAGTCGGAATTCTGTGAAACAAGAAACGTTTGAATCTATTTGATTATATTTTTCTAATGAAAGAGAACAACCGAGATTTTAGCCTATAAATTGTAAGTTATGTCCAATTCAAGTTTTAAATTAGTCGCAATGGAATTTGTTAATAAACGATAACTTTTATTAAATAAAATATAGGGTTTTTATATAGATTTGAATATCGTTTAAACCGAGATTTTTGATATTGAGCTTAAAATCTACATTGCCTTATTTTGAAGCTGTATAATATTTCATTTAGAAATATACGATAATAATAATTTATTATTATTTAATTTGATTTGTTTTGGAATTAAATTATTTTATCGATATTATATAAGCCTCAGACATAATTATTTTTAAAAATAACCCCCGTTTTCGATGAAACAAGTTTTATTGGAATACGTATAACTAGTTATTGCTAGATTTCCAGTTTAGAGTCGATTAGAGTTTTTTATCTGTGCGTGCAATTTAAAGGTAAATCGATAAATTAAATTAAGGTCGTTGTGCAAATGGGGTCCGTTTTCAACGAAACGAGTTTCATTGGAACGAGAACGTCAAGAGGTAGCGGTACATCCATTTTCATTATGTTCGGAATTTGTGTGTGTCGTTTGTATATTTAACATCCAACGTTCAATAACTGTAGAATTTAAATAATCATATAAAATAAAAAGGCCACCGAGTCAAAGCAAATTTTATAAATGTAACATGCAGCCTGGTGTATTTGTAGGTACAGACCGATTGAAATATGAAGTTACAACTACCTAAAACCGAAAAGAAAACACATGCTGACAACAGACCTACCCTAACTCAATGCAACAACATGTATAAATTGTTCTATGCATATGAAAACACACAACCAAATTAAGCAGCCTACAGATCAAATTTCTTCGAGCCACCCTATTTCTTTATTTAGCCTGCCTAAATTAGACTGAATAACGCAACCATTTATTTCTCTTTAGATGCCATGAAAAAATTGTCAACCCCTATTATTCTGCAAACCTACTGCACGCACATGGCCAATGAAAATGAATTTGATCCTATCATCTTCTCCCTTCTTCTATATATATAGGGAGTTGGTTTCATCTTGTTTGTTTTTATTTTCTGAAGATTAAACCGAAAGCCTTCATTTAAAACCAAACAAAGCTTCCTCCCAGATATATTCACAATGCAAGTCCATATTTTGTTTAAAATCAAAACTCAGCCCCATTTCTAATAACAATATAACTCCTCATTTTATCCCTTTTGCATCAACTAAAAGGAGAAAAGGGAAGATCGAAGGGCTCGCGATTTGTTGGCAAACGCCGCGAGTTGGTTTAGACCAGAAAGGTGGTTAGAAATCAATACTGTTAAAAGAAGGTTGGTTCTCGAGGTGGCGTCCGATCTTGTGCATGGTGTTGTGCGTTTTTCAGATGTTGGGTGACATGCGGTGCTTGGTGTTCATTTGTTGGAGCACGAGAAGCTCGAATACAGTCAGTTCGGATTTTGAAGGGGGGATGAAGCATGCAGTCTCAGGAGAGAGTTTGGTGATATTTGTATGGCCATTGGATAGGGAAAGTCCTGGTGAATGTGGTAGATGGTGGGTGAAATAATGCTGTTTGAGTTGGAGCTATAGGCGTGATGGATAAGTGGCTGAGGAAGGTTCAGCTGCTCCATTGGGGAAGAAGGAGTTGTTGATGCATGAGCTTGGGCGAGGTGTTGTTTCAGACGGTGGAAGGTGAGGGGATAGAGAGAGGCTTCACGGTTTCTGAAGTGTATGCAGGAAGGATTCAATTTTCATGCGGGAGGTGGAAAGCCACGGTTGCGTGGGAAAGTTGACATCAGAAAAAAAGAATGAGACTAGGAAGGAAATATATGGGATGGGGACTGTGTGAAGAAGAACAGTAAGACCATAACCAACCATCAATTCTGTTCAGTTATTCTCTCTCTTGTTTTGAAATTGGTCCAACGAAAGAAGCAACCAGAAGAAGTAAACCAGCCACGGGTCAGGTAAGGGGGGGGGGGTACAACGGCAAAGTGTTCGCCGTTATAAGGTTACAACGGAAAACACTTTGCCATTGTAACATTATAACGGCAAACACTTTGCCGTTATAACCCCCCCAGAAAACCTCCCCGTCGCCACCACTCTTCTTCATTCTCCTTCTCCATATTTCAAACCCGGAAATCAAACCTCATCCCCCATTTTTCACCAATTTTTTCCCACCAATTCGTCAGCTTTGAACCAAATTAATTACCGTATTTGAGATATTCGTTCGAAAATATGGCCAGATTACTTAAAAATTTTGCCAAAAAATTCATGCACGGCGACGATGGTGGCACCGGGGGAAGTGGTGCAGGCGGGAGTGGTGCAGGGGGTAGTGGGGAACAACCAACGCTCGGAGTAGAAGACTTGCTTGCAGCCGCCGAAAACATGGAGAACGAAGATGTAGGGGCGCACGAGGAAGGCGGCTATCGTGGACGTGGCGGGCGTAGAGGCGGACGAGCAGGCAGGGTGCGTAGGGGTGTGGGATCGGTTTCCGCTAGACAGGCCGATCTCGATGGCTTTCTGGATATGAACCTCAGCGCCGTGAAGCTTCCTTTCCTATCCAACTTTCGCATTCTTCCAGAAGTCGAAGTACACGTTAGCACGCAGTCGAGTTTGGCTGTAAGTATTTTTAGTATTATTTAAATAGTATTCTTTGAGTATTAGATATTGGGTAGATAGTATAACATTTTGTTGAACCGTTGACAGTCGCGGAATATACGTTCACGTGGTTCGTTAGCGACCACACTTAGATATTATCATGCACACTTGGCGGGTAAGGAGGGGGTCGCAGGACTGTTACATGCTCTTGGATTTCAATTTTTTCTAGGTAATATTAAAGACCTTTTAATGAAACCAGTGGATAATTTATTAGTCATATTTTATCTTATTGTGCGCTTTATAATTTTAGGAATAAACCATGTTATAAATGCCGATGTCCAATTGTGTGCGGCCATTGCTCTACGGTGGTACAAAACCACCCACACATTTCACTTTCCTTGTGGTGAGTTAGGACTTACACCGCTTGATTTCTCCATGCTTACTGGTATTAGCATTGGAGTAGGTGCTTATCCCCCACCGCCTTATGACAATGGTCGATGGCGTGATCGTGCACTTGTTCATGATCTACTGCCTTATTTTGATGTTTCTGCTGCGTCGTATCAGGCAGAAGGCGCTATTAGAGTGAGTGCCATCCGTGTGGCCATGGACAGCATACTCGGTCAGTACTCCGTTGATGAGGACTTGGAGCTTGCTCGATTATTTATGTTATACCTTATGGGTAACCTTTTCTTTAGTTCTTCGAGTAGTAGTTTGCCTATGGGGTTTCTTGAGGTCGCAACTGAGTTAAATGCCGATGGGGCGATTTTATATGATTGGGGCACACCTATCCTTGCATACCTATACAGATGTCTCGACATGCAGTGCACCATCTCTGATTCTCAGGTTTCTTTATTTGGATTCTGGGAGTTGTTACAGTATTGGTACTTCGGGTACTCTAGGAACTTTCATTTTGTCACCCGTACTGCAGACCCATCGACCTTTTTCCCTCGTATATCCTTTTGGACTGCGGACAACTGGGGGTCCAGGGATAATGAGTCACGCCATGTGTATCCAGTTGCCCACAACCAGATTGAGCTGAGGATGTATAAGGATCAGATTATATGGCATCCATTTGAGCAGAGTACATCCATCGATCTTGAGATCATACAGATTGCTAGGATGCTTGCCGGACGGAGATTTCCACTTATATCTTATCCCGTGGCGGTAGGTGCTTATTGGTATCTTGGTGAGAAGTGCTGGAGACAGTTGTATGACTTTGATGCTATTCCGGATGATCCACACCCACATACTTATCGGTGTATGATTTACCCGACGGAGCAGCTAGATATAGCCAGGGCAGCAGGCTGGTGGACGGCCGAGAGCTTTGTTATTACCGGGGAGAGTAACCTTACCTTTTGGCGTAGATTTTTCACCGGGTCCTCCGACACGATTACACATGCAGCATCGATTGATTTAGTAGGGCCATCTGCTATACGACACGGCATACGTCCACCTGTTGTCGAGGATATTACCCATCCTAGCCAGAGTTTTCGTGCAGCTAATCATGTGGCGGCCGCCAGTCATTTTGGATGGACCATGGCAGTGCCCACCATTGGACCGGATCGTTACGTTGACGTGTTTCATCCTCCGGCCCATCACGATTACCCAGATCCTACGCAGATATCATATCATGATCTGTATGATATGCAGATGGGGATTAGGCATACGGGCTATATAGAGCATAGGCGTAGCCTAGATTACTATGATGGTGAGCTACGTCGTGTTGCAGAGGAGGCACGACAGCAGCAGGCGCATTTAGAGGCCCAGCTTGAGGCAGAGCGCAACAGACTTCAGGACTTGCAGATGTATTACCACCATAGGTCTAGTGCTGGGTCCAGTCAGCCTCCAGATGTTGGTGATAATGAGAGACGTCATCGGCGCCGCACACATATACGTACACATCCACCTTCAGATGACTCGGACGAGTGACTTACTACCACTTTCATGTACTTTCGTAGTTGTCAGTTGTATGTACTTTTTATGTATTACGTTTTCCTAGTTGTTAGTTGTATGTCTCTGTTGTTTGAGTAGACGTTCTGCATTTGTTCACAACCACTATTATGTACTTTCGATGTATTACGTTTTCGCAGTTGTCAGTTGTATGTTCCTATTGTTTGAGTACGCGTTCTGTATTTGTTGACTACCACTATTATGTACTTTCGATGTATTTTGTGTATGTTCTGGTTATGTTTCTGTGTAAAGACTGTATTTGGTTCTGTGTAGTGACTGTATATCTGTGTAGAAACTGTTTTTGTGTAGAGCCGGTATGTTCTGTTGTTCTAGTTCCTGTAAGTGTTGTTTGGAATGTAATAACGTTTGAATTTTATGTTGAACAAGATTGCCCTCTTCTGGTGTAGGAATGCAAAATTCTTAAATAGCATGCCAACATACCAAGGTTTACAGATAACTCCATATTCTACGGAAAAACATCAAATTAAATAGACAGTAAAACAACAATAAAATCACAATACCATAAGCCTACTCAGTTCCATAGCGGGTCAACCAACTGTAGCGGAGTTTACGCTTGTAACCAACAAACTCCTCACCGTACTCGAAAAGGTAATGAGAATCATATGTTGCTTGTTTTGTTTTAAATATGTTCTCGTATTCAACAGTTTCGATAATCTTTGTGTACCGATCACAAGCATTTGCAAAATGATGATTAGCCATTTGAATTTCAACCGATGTTCGTCTAGTGGGCCGGGAACGATGGTTGTTGTATAGCCTCGTGATCATTGCTCATCTTTCTTCATATGTTAAACCCCCTCCACTTTGTGACTCATCTCTCTTTTCAACCTCAATATAGGATTTTACGAGGGCCAGCAAATCCTTCGACGAAAAATCTGGAGTAGGAGAATTCAATGTTTGAGCACTATTACTAGGTCGTTGATTTACTGGAGAAGGACGTGGAGCTGTAACCGCTCGATGCTGAATCGCGACAGGCACCTCTTCAACTTGTGTATCATGAACTAATCCAACTTCGTTATCGTTCACTAAGTTTCGTTCGTACTCATCATAAATCCTTCCCATTTGTTCATCACTTATTTCTGAATCGTCCATGTAACCTACGCATCAGTAAAATAAGTAGAGTTACTAGAAGTACGAATTTTGTTGATAATAAACGTTACCTTTAAGAAAACATGAAAATAAAATTTCTCACTTGAGCCTGCAACGGTGCTGCTTGAAGCTGCAGAAGGTATGAGATGGATTATCAAATATGGAGTACTTATAAGGGCAATGTACGACTTGAATACCCATTACAGAGTTCTCATGATATTATGTTAGATTCTGTACAATGACCGGTCACATCATTGCAACACGAAAAATGGTGCCATCACATGAAATGTTGCCATGTACTTTTAATCTCGTGATATTACGTTAGATTCCCTACAGTGACTTTTCACATCACAACAAATGTGGGCAGTTACTATTAATTTCGTATACTGTTGTCATTTAATTCGGAAGAGACTACTCAATGCAGTCTGCGAAAGATGGAGACGTTTAATGGAATCCCAGCAACGAATGATGGAGACGCGTCTTTATTTTTTTCTTCTCAGTATGGTCTAATCATGTCATACATGCATGTGAAAGGGTATACTCTACATACACGTGACTCGTATCAATTTCACAGTGATATTGCAGTATGTAATATTGTTGTATGCCTCAGTGTCAAGTCATTTCATTGACTGTAGTAGGCTTTGAAAACATTATTCGTAATTGTTTTGTCATAGTGGCAATTTTGTGTATATGTAGGAGTTTAAAAATAGGGGTCGCCCACCGGTTCTTTAACCATTTCAATTTACGAAAGGGTTAAGAAAAATGGGTCGTTCCCAGGTGCCTTACATAACTTAGAATCTTATATGACTTGACAATTATAACAACTACGATAATTGAGCTATTATAACAACTGAAACAACGACAACTAGAACAACAGAAGGAAATTCCAAACCATAATCATACAAACTACAACAACTGAGCACACAAGCATCAAATTCAAACACGTACACCTACCATGGCCTAGGGAAAGGACCATCTCCAGTCTTACTGGCATTAATCTTGCTCAAGCGTCTTATTTCTGCTTGCGCTTCGAGTGCATACTGACGTCCACGTTCGCACATGGGAGGGTCAATCCACTGGTTAAAGCAATAACAATCAAGGTCATCATGATAATTCATGTGGTCGTTGTAGGCTTGACAGCCGAAAAATCGACGACCAGCATTTGTTTCGGTCTCGTCAACAGCCACGACCGACTCTTGTCCACAATGGAAAATAGGGTTGGATCCAATCGTCCGTAGTGGCTCGGAAACCTTCCCTTCAAGTACAATTTATTTTCCAGATCTTTGATGAACAGAAGAGGCATCTTCGTTTGAATACGGTGACGAGTGCGCTTGGGACATAGGTTTCTTACTTGCAGATTTTTTGCCGGTACGCTTGGGTTCAGACGAAGACATTTTTCTGGTTGTCACAAATGAATTTGAGAAGGTGGTCTGGTTGTGTGGAAGAAGGAGGAGGTAGGTTGGTATATAAAGGGAGGGCTTGCGACCGTTTAAGTAGCCGCTGTGGTGCCACGACTATAAAATATAACGGCAAATTGTTTGCCATTATATTTTTATACAAGCAATTTCTTTTCCTAGTGTGTAGGCCTGTCAATCTTTTTCTACAGTTTTCAGACCAGAGTGTGGTCATGTCACTCTTTTTCTAAAGTTAAGAACACATTTTCCAACGTAGCTACAGGAAACAGTGCACAGTGTACAGTATGCAATAAAATGCACAGTATACAGTGCGCAGTCCAACGTAAACATTACCCATTCTCATTTTGTTTTCACATTACGTATGCTTTGGAACTAGAGGAAGAAATAAGAAAGCTGCGAAATCAAGTAAACGACCTAAGTAATGCAAATTATCGCCTGCAACGTGGGTTAAATTAGGATTTAAATATTTTACGTTATGCGTACTATGCACTGCGAAATCAAGTAAACGACCGAAGGATGTAACCCTATAGCTGTGTAACGTTTAGGTTATGTAGGCTGATTTTATTTGTGGAACCTATTGTTTGTCTAATCTACCGTTTGTGTAATTTATCATATTTGTTACTTATTATCGCTTATGTAACCTATGCGTAAGGGTCGTTCCTAGGTGCATTAAACGATTCAATACAACAACGAGTTAAAAAATATGGGTCGTTCCGCATTGACTGGTCAAGTCTTGCACAGTTCCCATAGTTTAGCCATGTTTTATGGCAGGGTGGAGTCATGCCACTGTTTTTCGAGAGTAGGAGTTAAAAATAGGGGTCGTACTCGGGTGCATTTACCATTTCAATATGTATAGGAGTTAAAAAAAAAGGGTCAGCCTACTATGTGTCAAACAATTTATGAAAACAGTCAAACAGTATACAGTGCAAACAGTGATACACTATACATTGATACAGTACCAGTAATTATGTTACTGATAAAGTTGATGCATTATATATCCATACCAAAAGTTTATCACAGGTATCACCTACTTTGTGTTTATGTTGGGAATTGCAACATCTCTTTTTACAAATCTAGCCCTGCTTTGTGTTCGAACGCAACAATAAATATGCACCAGGTTTATATCTCTAACAGAACAAAAATTCCTTACACTTTGAATTCATTTCAATTGCTTAAGGTTTTGTTTTGTATTGAAGCTATGGACAACTAGATGTTGATGATGAAACAATGAATAATTGTTATGAAGAGTTTGAACGGTCAAGGAATAGTGTACGACACAACAAGCCTACTGTAGAATTCGGTGAAGGAGCACAAGTTCAGTCTAAATCAGTGAAGCCGAGAACAAAATCTTTAAATGCTCGACTGCGCGAAGTTGCAGCAAATCAAAGACCTGGTAAGAAGATCATATTCGAAGGACAAGAAATCGAGCCCTTACATCCAACCGGTCCAACGCTACCTAGTGGAGCTTACCCTATTGGTTGTTGTGGAGATGAATCGGTTGTTGTTGTTGCCAAAACTGAAAAAAATGCTGGACGCCGATTCTTCGGATGTCCTGCCTTCGAAGACCATAGGTATTACCCCAATGATATTCGATGTTGTAATTTTATGCAGTGGGTAGACCCCCCGATGTGCCAACGTGGACTTCAATATGCATTGGAAGCGCAAGCCGAAATAAGGCGGTTGAACAAGATTGTTGCGGATGCAATAGAGCTGGCTATCTCAGAAATCGTTAGGATTTGGTTTTTCTTGGATCGAAGATTTATTACTGTACTTTGAATTTGATGTTGTTATGTTCTGTTGTTCTAGTTCCTGTCCTGTAAGTGTTGTTTGAAATGTATTAGCGTTTGAATTTGATCGTGAACAAGATTGTCATCTTCTCGTTTCGAAATGCAAAATTCTTAAATAACGCGCCAGCATAACAAGGTTTGCAGATAACTCCATATTCTACGTAAGAACATAATTGGTCAACCAACTGTAGCGCAATGACTGGTCAAGTCTTGCGTTCTTCGCATAGTGCAGTCATGTCATCTGGCAGATTCCATATAGTGTTCCCTACAGTGTAGCTTTTGACCATTCACACCATTACCAATCTTCCAGCTACATATACATATGTTAACTTACTCACAACATACAAAACTCAAACAACTTCTTCCCCATTCTTAGAGCAGATCGTTGGATTCACACTCACTGAAAATGTCTTCATGGGCAACATCTACAGATTCCGAGGAACAAGCTTACGAATACATGAGGCTACAGGAGCTTGAAGACGAACTTCAGTTCCTAAACCAAATGAAACCGCAAACTATACCGCCATACGAACAAGTGAACGTTCAATGCTATATTGATTTTATATCGAGTTTATTATATAAAATGACGTTTGAAAATATATATAGTTTATAATATAATTAAAACGATCCCAAAATGCGGCGGTAGTTCGTAATTTTATATCATAGCTTTCGTCTCCTCCAACTTCTCTCGTACCATTGCTTTCTTCTCCTCCTGCTTCTCTCATAGCATAGCTTTCTTCTCCTCATGCTTTTCTCGTACCATGGCTTGTTTCTCCGTATGTACATGTCTGCGAAGCTCTCGATCATCCCTAACTGCCTTTTGGAACTCTTCGTCGCTGCGGTTTCTTTGCACCGAAAATCGAGCTATATGCTCTTTTGTCGCCTTAGATGAATTCTCTATTGTTTCCATAAATCTAGAAAACTCTGCACCGCGTTGCTCCAGCTGAATTGACTTGGCTCTGCTAACAAGTCATCCGTCGCTAGTTCCAAATAAATGGTTTCTTCCTTGCGAACTCGGGTCACTTCCTGGACTAGAATCAGAGTAGTTCATCCTTCTAGCTTTGTTATACTGCTCAAACATGAAGTTGCTTGGGTTCTTCCACTTCGGCAAACTAGATAGAAGCTCGAAACAGTCTTGAAATTTAAATGGATGACCATACTTTTGTTGGTAGGCCTTTCGTGACTCTTCAATCTATAACACAAAGTGGAAATTGAATGAGCGTATTACATTTCTAACTAATCAATCATAGTATAATAAGTTATTTTTCAAAGTAATCTACGGTACTTACAACGTCATAAGGTGCAACACCGCTTTGCTGTCTGTTCTGCAAGCCTGTCAGTATTGCCAGATAGTTCTGACATGCGGCATTCATAACTCTATAACCGACTCTAAGTGATGCCCATGTTCTATTCCTCGCTTCCAACGAACTGTAAAACTCTGCTACTCTTTCCCAAAATTTCTGACCTTTCATATTATTCCCAATAATGCTGTCTTGTGAAATGCGTATCCACGATTTAGCAAGTGAAACGTACTGCTCGGAAGTAAACTTACATTGTTTTTTTCATCTGCTGCTAATCCTTCCCCTTCTGCATGATCATCCTCAATATCTTCTATTCCGGGATCCAGCTCCGATTCAACTTCGGTTTGGTGTCGTTTACTGAAAATGCCGTTTAAAGACTTCCACTTCGTCTTCTTTTGGTTATATTCGGGACTAATAGGTGCAACGTATTCTTGAATAAATTCTTCAGAATTTGTAACATTCGCATCCTCATTTGCATCTTCCTCCGCCTCCTCCGTTAAAGTTACAACATTTTCTTCGGTAGTAGGAGAGACATACCCGTACGAAAACTGTCTTTCAAGATTTTGCATAGCTTCACGGTCACGAACCTCGGTCTGTTGCGGAGTTAGGTGAGGTTGTTGACTTTGATCGGTCTGCATCATCATTGACATATACAATGAATGATCGTCATACACGCCTACCCCGGTCGGTCGTTGGTAAAACTGTGGTTAGGCGATAGATTGGATGGGAGGAAAATTAGGAGGAGCGAGCAGTTGGTACGGTGGTCGGTATGGATAATTTGAATACGGCGAGTAGCCATATTCGTGAGATGGCTGCAACCGTTGCTGTTGTTGGATTGACTGTTGCATGGCATACGATGATGAGTGCGGTTTGGACATGATGTCCTATTTGCGGATTTTTTCCCGCATCGTTTGGGTGCAGAAGAAGACATTTTGTTGTTGAAGAAGTTGAAGTTGAGAAGGTGGAGTGGTTGTGTGGAAGAAGAAGGAGGTGGTTGGTATATAGGGAAGAAGTGCACTAGCCATTGGAGTGCAACGACTAGTGCTTATAACGGCAAACACTTTGCCGTTATAAGCACTAGCCCCTGTTCAGTCAACCAGCCACGAACGAGCTCAAAACTAGCCACAGACTAGCCACGGGTGACTGAACAAGCCACACCTGGTTGCTCTGTGGCTTGTTTAGTAACTAAACAAGCCATTGTTGGTTGTGCTCTAAAATGGAATTAAAATGGTGGGATGAATTATTTTGCAGAGGGCGTGGGCTTGGGCCTTAGAAGATAAATAATAATAATGATAATAATAATAATAATAATAGAGAACGATGAAAAAGCTTGGCCTGTTTCACAGTTTATGTTGAATAAATGTAGTAGGCTACAACGAGGGAAGATGAATGTGGTATCAGGTACAGGCTTTGTTGTGTGCTTGATCATTTAATTCGATATGCCTAATATTACTAATCCTATTATAATTGTTATATGTTATACGTCGGTGCATGAATTTCTAACATGATTTGTAGTTTGAAACCTTGCCTAACCCATTTGTGTATAGCATGCCAAACCCGGTTGTAAACTTATAACGTGACTGGAACTTTCGAAACGCATAAACATGCTCAGTATGCCGCCACCTAGTGATTTCAAATATGCCTAATTGAAGTTAATTAATTTAACTAGGAATCAGGTTTAAAAAATTATCATTAAAGGTTTAATGTTATTAACTTAATAAGTGAATACTGCATTAAATTGAAAATGTTATCATACGTTGACGGGATTGACTGAAATAAGGAGAATTGGAATAGACGGAGTTGGACGCAAGTGGAAATTTAAATTAAACTAAACGCATGTTTAATCTAATTAAAACGAACTGTGTCAACGACAGACGAATCAAGGTGAGTACAACTCACTCAGTTCTATCCCACTTATATTTATATAAGTTGGGTTTTTATTTTGTGTGCAATGTTTGCTAATGATTGATAATTTAATGACTGTTTGCATGGATGTTGGATATTTTTAAATATTCATTGATTAAAATAAAAGTTTGTTTAATTGAATCGAATTAAGTTGTTAATTTACTGATTAAACTCCATACGAGGTAAGTTACCTTGTTGGTTACGTTTATAATAATATAAACATATTAAATAAATAATTGGATGTTATTAATTGATTGATGATTGTTAAATTGTTTATTTATATCATCGTGATGAATAAATATATTGTTGTATTGAAATTGATGTAACCCATTATAATGCAGGGAAGAACAGGTTGGACGAATCCAACTGGATTCCTCGAATATATTGGATGCTATTAATTATGAATTATTGAACCGATTGTTGATTGTTTGTCATTGTGATAATCCAATAGATAGTAATTGCTGAGTAGTTGGCAGCGGATGGCCAAAGAATGAATCGTTTTATAAATACGACCCATCGTCAGGTAGTTCAACTGAGTAGAGTTATTGAATTTATTTTATAATTGGAAATAGATTTTTAAATCTATTTATATAAATTATTTTAAATAAAAGCTTTATTGAGGGAAGAATAAATGTTTATTATTTATTATCATATTTTATAAGTAATTATAAAGTGATTTTAAATAAGAAAGGTATAAAGCCAAGTTTGGAAATGGATCAATGTTATAAACTATTTTCGAAAAAATCGAAAACGAATGTATAACTCGAGTATAAACTTAAGGAAGTTGCTAAATGGAATTTTAAAAGTTTAAAAGCGATAAAGTATGAATTAAAATTGAGATAAGAACCTAAAATGAATTGAATCTGGGAAAGTTGAGCTTGATAATTTGATTCAAATTCGAATAATTGGAATAAGAAAAGGAGCTTTGTTGAGAAAAGACCAAAGTAAGTTTGAATTAAACGTATAAGACATTTAGTAAGAGGTTCTATTTATAATTAAATCAAGGCTCGTATAAAATGTTGAAAGATGTTTTAAAAGGAAAATAAATATGATTTTAAATTAAGAACATGTGTTGAGATTTAAATGAAGTTTTCCAAAGGGAAGAGTCTGAATTTGAAAACCATATTTAAATCGAATAGCATATGGAATTTCCATGATATTTATTGAAAGTGGGGTTTTTATTAACAAACGGGTGTTTATTTTGAAGGTAAGAATGTTGTCAAACCAAGGTCTGAGAGGTAAATAAAATTCCCCAACATGGATGACTTCATGATTATCCAAAGAAAATACTAGTTTGGTAACAAGGGTAGACGAGGGAAACAATTCTATTATTTCCATCAAGGATGATTATAATCATTTAATTTCAAGGTTTATTAGTTAAACACAATGATTTGTTAATATTCTTGTTTTATAAATAAGAAGTAAAAGTTGTATTCCATATATTTAAAGATTTAGAAGTTCGATTTACTAATTGTCAATTTAAGAGGCCAGGTGACGTTGTGTGTTGAACCAATGAATCCATTTTTATTTTTATGGATGAGTGATTGTTTATTTGATAGTTAAATAACCGACTATCAAATCTAGTCAATACGATTGTTGATATGGAAAGACCGAGATCGAATTTATATTCAAAAACCATTCCGACCAACAAATACGTAAACGTGAAAGATATGAAATATTGTTCAAGATGGAGAAATTGAAGACCGTGGATCTTCATAAAGTGGAAGGATTACTTAAGATCTTAGGTTAACTCCCCCTGTTTTAATATAATAAAAAGAATTTATAAAATATATTTTTGTTTTTTTAAATGTTTAACCAGAGATATATTGTGATTATGTCATGGTTGGAATCTACGGATTGCAAGGACTTCTTGCTACTGATCTGTTGGGTGATTCCTCAAATGCGGTAGGAGGGTGCCTTCGGTTCATCCTGTTCCAGGATGACTTGTATGGACGGATGTCTGATAGAGTATTTCCAAAAGGGTCACGTACTTTGATTTCTTCAAACGTACCAGGTATGGTGGCGAAGAATTTATTCTCTTGCTTAACACCCAGAGTATTTTTGTGAGAATCAATTAGTGATTTCTAGCGGATTTGATGATATGGCATTCAAAGTGATGTTCTAAAAAGGAAACGTAGACTCAAGCCTCATTAACCAGGTAATGACAAAAATCGGGCAGGTAGTATGGCTAGGTGGGCCATCCCCAAGCAGGGTGTATTATCACCATCTAGAGAAATTCCTTATTTGTTCTTCTTTCGCTTTTGTATCTCCACGGATGGATGGTGGGCCCTTGAAACCATCGGGTGATAATACATTTTCTACACTCAAGCTAAATAAGTGGGCGGTCATGTGTGGCCGGGTTGCAAGATGTTCTTGTTGAACCCAAGTATATCCCTTCTAAAGTACACTGATCAGAAGGTGGTACCATACCTTGTCCTAGTTGGAATCCATTATCCATTAGGAGCCCATGATTTTTGATTATAAACTATGTATGTAAGATGCAAGCGTTCTACTATTTGGTTATTTATTTGAAATAGACACTATCATTATATCATAGAATTTCATATCAAGAATGTTTTGTGTAACAACCCTGAATTTTGGGGGTAAATTTTAAAATTTATTTTAAGTAATTTTAATGAGTTTTTGATATTTAAAATAATTTATTTTAAATGATCACGATTAAAAATTTATGTGATTTGTAAGTTTAATTTTCACAAGAATAAACTAAACACAATTGTTGACATTAATTAATTTAGTACTGTATATTGGAATTTACATTCCAATATAAGTGGCTAAGAACAATAATAGAAACCATATAAAGGACATTTATTAGTGGTTCACAATATTTAGACTAAGCGTTACACGTAAGGTAAATTCTTAGTTTGTATTATTTAATTTCTTTCCCTATTCAAGTTCTTTTCTAGGTCTACAAATTTCTACTATGTAAACATATTCCCTTTTGTACATATCATATATCTATTGGGATTTTAAATCATAGCAACTCGAAATATAGAAAGGTTGTTCTTGTCGCCCGTTTGGACTAGCATGTAAATTATTTAGAATTAAGAAATTTTGTAAATGAATGAATATGAAAATAAAAATATACGCCAAACAAAATATATATTAATATCATATCCATCCAAAAACATACGTAATTAATGCTAGTTATTATTATTATTAATAGGTAGACGTTAAAATAGGTTTGAATTTGAATGTTCTCCATTAATGACATGTGTATGGTAACATTTCCAATAATAAAATATGTATAAATAGTTGTAACCTTGGGATTCTGGGCAACAAATGTCGAATTTATTATAGAATTTGAAAAGGTTCCAATTAGTGTAAATATGAACTAAAGATTGTAACCATGCAACATTGTTGGGAATGGACGTGTTAATAAATTTTAGAAGTTGAAGAAGATTTCAATAAATGTGATAAATGGGAAATAAATATTCTAATTCCAATTTAGGAGTAATTAATGTAGTAAACATAATTATATACACACACACACGCGCGCACACACTCACATAAAAAACAGTTAATATGATGAATCGTAATTAATGTGTTTAATAATAATTAATGCAATTAATAAAATTAATTTGAATGTCTATCGTGTTTGGGAAAAATACCTTATGTTTCTCCCTAACATGGTTCAAACCATGTGACACGGTTATTTAATAGTAGGTTTTTGAATGTTAATTCGGCATCAATAGAAATATTTTTCAAATGACAAAAAAAGAGACAACATTAAATGCTAAAGTCCATTTATTACAATTAAAAGTGTAGAATTTGAAAACATGTTTTTATTGTCATATTGCAAATTGCCTATAAATTGGTTCTAATTCATTCATATGTACAGAGTTATCAATTAACCATACTTGCATATTATTAACTATTATGTCACACAATTGAATAATGAACATATTTGCTATATATATATATATATTTTTTTTTAAAAAAAAAAAGAATTTCCATATCTCAGCACTGTTTATATATTCACACAAATGGATGTATTTGATGCACCTTTATAATACCATAAATTAAGTTTCATTCAAGTTTTCAATTAAATTAATATACATGATGTCCTTTATTTATTTCGTTTACTTATGTGATATGCCTTCTTATTACACTTATCTACATGTTAATACAGTATCAATTTATGCCATGAATAATTTTGATTAATAGCATTTATGAATCAATCAATGCAAATTAAAGATAAAATATAAAAGGTTTCTTTCTCCATTTTGTGTAATTTATGTATTCAATTAATTACTTCTTTAGGGAAAGAAACTTAAAGTTTTTTTTATTTATATATATATACTAGTTAGGATAAGTTTATGGTCAAAACACAAAACCCTATTATAGAATACGTAGCTGCCGCCCTTTACATTTTCAATGGCTGAAAATGCACAAAAAGAAAAAAATTTAATTCCTCCTAGCCTACCAAAAATTAAAATATGAAATCAAGACAAATAATCAAGAGTAAGACTTCGAAGTGGCGGGGCTGGATGGTGGACTCGGTGGTCTTGGAGCGTGCGATGGGGGCGACTTGAGCGTGCGTTTTGGGTTCATTTCGAACGATCTAAGGAGGAGGACGAAGACGGCCGGTGTTCCCTTTGCTAATCAATAATTCGATGAAATTTGGTGAGATTTCTTTTTTATATATATATTTTTATAACAAATTAATTATCATCATGATTTGAAAAATTCTTACATATACGTGATTTGCTTGTTTGATACTGATTGGTTGATTGGATGAAATACATTTTTGCATAAATGTTATACATTAGAGTAAAATAACATTAAAAAAAAATGTTCTTTTTATTTACATTTGAAATATAGGCTTTGTTATTTTTAATGTTAACATATTAGAATTTGCCGCTTGTGTTAAAATTAGTATTAGCATACAAATTTGTTACTGTTGCTAAAATTAGAATTGACATACAAATTTGTCACTTATGTTAGAATTCATTTTATGAGAATTTACATGTCACTTACATTAGATTCATGTTATGAAAATTTACATGTCACTCATGTTAGATTCATGTTATGTAAATTAGCGTATCACTTTTGTTAGAATCAAGTTACATTAGGATAAAAATATCACTTGTGTTAGTAATGAAATATTAGAATATAAAGATGTATTTTTAGTTAGAATATTAAAATATCATTTTTACTATAAATTTTAGGTTAGATTAAAGTGTCATTTTTGGTAAAATGATGTTTTACTAGAAATGATTATTTAAAATAAAAAGAACCAAATATGAGGTTGCATTTATTTACATTTATTAAGTAAATAAGATATGGAAATGAAAAGAACAAAACTTAATGAAAATTTATTTACATTCCATGTGTAAATAAAATGAATAATTTAGCGAAGATACTTTATTTACATTTCTTATGTAAATAAAATGAACGTATTTATGGCGACGACCTTTATTTACACCTTCTTATGTAAATGAGAAGAATAACTTAGCGAGGACATTTTTGTACACTTTCTTATGTAGGAAAAGATAAGGTTACATTTATTTACTGGTAGTATAAATAAATAGAGAATAAGAAAAGTTTACATTTTCTTAATGTAAACAAGAAAAAGAAAAGTTACATTTTTCAATGTAATTAGATATGAAATAAAAAGTATACATTTTGCCAAATGTGAAAAAAAAAATTGTCATTGAAACTAAAATTACATTTTAATGTTTAAGAAATTAGATTGACGAGAAAGTTTACATTTGTATGGAGATTAGATTAAAAAGAAAAGTTTACATTTTTATACATAAATTAGATTAAATAGAAAAGTCAAATTTGTCATTTACGTAAAAATTGAATTTGTTATTTATGTAAAAATTGAATTTGTCATTTATGTAAAAATTAATTTGTCAGTTATGCGAAATTTAATTTGTCATTTGTGTGAAGATTGGAATTGGCATTTATGTTAAGATAAATTTGCCCTTCATGCTTAAATATTATAAGGTCATTTATTGAAAATATCATTAGAATTTGAATGTCATTGAAACTAGAATATCACTAGATTAAAATGTCGTTAAATTATAAAGTCAGTAAAACTAGAAGGTCATTAGATGAAAAAAAAGGTCATTAGAATTCATAGAAAATATGTTTCCATATAAAATATCCTCTTTATATGACATTAGAATTCATCACTTTTATTTAAGAATGGCACGTTAATTAAAAACATCAATTTTGTTAAGAAGTGCCATGTAAAATAATATTTTTAGTAGAACAATTATAATGATTAACTAAAATTGTACTTGGACACGAGGTTAGGTCACATTTGTGGTGGAAGTCTGCCCGGACCCGACCGGCATATCCAGTAGCCACAAATGTTGGGCCTAATGTGAGAGGTCCAAGTGCGCAAATACAAATTGGGGCAAGACACGAGGTTAAGCCTGACTTGTGGGATAAGTCTGCCCGGAACCAACCGGCATATCCAGCATTCACAAGTTGCAGGCCTAATGTGAGAGGTCTGGCCCATATTAAGATGTAAATGGTTAAATAGAAAATGAACATTATTTACACCATCAGGAGTTAAATTAGAAAGTTACATTATTTTCACCGTCATGTTTAAAGAAGAGAAAATTACATTTTTATGTAATTAAGATGAAGAGAAAGAAAGAAAATTACAGCTTTATGTAATTAAAACCAAAAGAAAGAAATTTACATTTTTATGAAATTAAGATAAAAAAAGTTACATTTTTAATGTAAATTAGATTAAAAGGGAAAAATTACATTTTTCATGCATGTATATTAAAAGTGAAAAATTACATTTTTATGTAACTGGATTTTCATAAAAATATAAAAAAATAAGGATATGAAATTTATATCTTAATGAATTAGGTTTTCATTAAAAAGATTAAAGATATGAAAATTATATTTCCACGTAAATAGATTAACACACAAAATTATCATTTTGTTTGTAATATAAAATTATTATTTTTGTTTTGCATTGAAGGATAATAAAATTATCAATTTTGTTACATTGAAATAAACAAACAAAAATACTCATTCTTGTAGAAGTAAAGGTGACTGAACAAAAAAATATTCGTTTGTTGAAATGAAACACAAAAATACTCATTTTTGTTGGAATTGGTATGATAAACAAAATATACATTTTGTGTAATTCGAAAGATGAAACAAGAAAATGTACATTGTTGTTTATAAGATGTGTATGTGTATGAAAATAAATGGTGTGTACATTGTACGTTAATATTGTATATACGAATAGGAATATTTTTCGTTAGCAAAATGTAATGAAATAAAATACATTTCATTACACATTATAAACATTTCGATAGGTTGTGAAACAAAACATTCACTACTTGTTATATAATTACGTTAATGAAATGGAATTTAATTATTTTTATATATATATATATAAAAATAAAGATAAATCGTTATAAATTACTAATAACGATATGAAATGATTTCCAACTTATATATATACGAGAATTATTTGGAAAGTCTGAGTCTATCTCATTCTAAATAATTTAAGCGACGTTTAAAATTCAAGCTTTGAAGACAACGATAGAAGACCGACGATCTTCATATCGAATGGACGACGACTGCTGATGCCCATGGTTGGATTAGCTACCTTGAAGGGGATACAGTGGAGGTCGTCCGGACGTAGTGTTGATTTGTACAGATTTGGCTTTCGCTAAGACCCAGAGCATAAGCTTATAAATGTAATGTGTCTGACGTTGAATTTTGTTCTATGTAAATTGATTTCTATTAATATACGACCGTTGGTGGCGGAGAATTTATTCTCTTGCTCAACACCCTTAGAGGTTGTGTATTAATAGTTATCAATCGCATGGCGTGAATTGTCAACGTGGCACGCTAAGATGAAGATGATCAAGGCTTTGTTGAAAAGCAGGCCTTGTGGTTATAACGTTACTTCGCGAACCTCACAACCCGGTTGAGTCTAAAATGGGAGAAGGGAACGCAGGGGCAGCAGCACGTTTCTTTCTAGCTAGAAGTGGTGTCGGTGCTTAAACTGGCTGATATTTACTTATGTGGATGATGGAATGTGGCGCGCCTCGGATGTTAGGTCGTATAGGACCGGGAAACGTGTGTTCAGGAATAACTAATCCACAAACCGCAAGTGCGGACCGGCCTTGCAGGATCCAAGGGTTCTCTGCGGGGAATCCTGAGACATTAGCTAGAGCGTCTCGAATCGGTAAGGAGCTCCTCCCTAGCCTTGACTCATGTTGGAAACCCAATTTCCAATACGACCCTCCGAATTTGATTGTATTACTAGTACGGAGGCATAGTATACGGTAGCTATGCTTCCTAGGATTGATACATTTACTTTGAAATGTTTTTGAAACATATACACATAAATAATAATATCAAATTCGTTTTTAACGTATCAAGCATTTTTGACCATTATAAGGTAAAACCCTATCCTCCGGTTTGCGTTGCATTGTGTAATGGGACTTGGGTCTTATGATGGTTTCATTTTTCAAAAAGGCATTGCGTTATTTAACGATTTACTTTAATTATGCGCGGCAATCCATTGGAATAAACCCGTTCCGCATTAGCGGCGTGGTCCTGGGATTTGCCTCATTACTTTTAGTCAAATTAGCTAAGAATTCTCACACTAGTCCAATGACTGACCCGTTGTTTGTTTCCACCTTTGCAAACTGGGGTGCCCTCTTTTCCACACGGGCAGTCGAGTAGTTTGTCTACAGGTTCTTATCTCGTGCAGGATGCTGTATTGAAGCTTAAAGCTGTGTCCAGAGCATAGTTATCTTCCGCTGTATCTATTTTATTGTTTCCGCTGCAATATATTAAAATATTGTAATTTATCTTCCGCTGTAATTTATCGATGTACTCTGGTATTCTGTACTCTGATGTAACATTATTGTAATGTTTATAAAAGTCTGCTGTTATTGTTCTGATATTGTTGTATTCCCAAAGTTAACGTATGCGGATTTTGAACGGTCTTGGTCGATTTAGCGATCAATTAAGGTCGGGCAAAATGCGTGTCGTTACATTTTGGGTTAATGTAAGGTAAAAACTGTCCATGTTTATGTCTGGTCTGATCTTACTTTTATCCATTTCTTTCAAAGGAGTTTTCTAAAGTTAAGCAATATGGTTTTTATTTAAACTTAGTGAGTATTTCTTGCGCTGGTTCACCAGATTTTGATCTGTGGTAATTGCAACACTCGGGTTAGACCGAGTTATACAGGTGCCGAGACCGGATGCTGTGAAGTTCAGAGACGAGCTAGGGAAGTCCAAATGTATGGTATCTATATATTTATCCTACTATGTGTTATATATGGGGACAGGTTGTAATAGTTGTCCAGATGTATTGATTCTCTGCTATACTCTGATGATTGTAAGTATTATTTCAAAGCTCTCAACAAAAAATTGTTTATATATTATATTTTATTCCGTTGCGATGTGAGACTCTGAATCGGGTGTTGGTTCTTCTTCTTATTCTTCTATACTAATATTTCTTTCTTTCTTTTCTCATCCTCTAATTTTCTTTCTCTTAACTTTCTGCTTTTCTATATAATTTGGGTTAACTATGCTAGTTAAATGTTAGCTTAAATTGTACAGAAAAGTGGTACGTTACAACTTGGTATCAAAGCAAAGTTTAGCAATAACCTTGGCTCTGTGGCATAACTCGATAGAGATAGGGTTAATGATACCCTAGATTGAGTTTGATTGTGTGTATATATATGAGAGAGCGTATTAGTAGATTTCATATAAAACTGTTTTATATTGTTTTGGCTTATCGGTTGAGTGTTTAAATTTCCTAATCAATATGGATTAGCTGGCCTTATTGATAAGGATTTCTAAACTCTTAGACCAGGTAAATTGACACAATATTGTTTTTGTAAAGAGAGTAAATGAAATATTTTTTCCTAGGCTATATTTCTATATAGAAAAGGTATAATTTTCCTAAATTATAGTAGTTTTGTTTGTTTGATTTATATAAATGGAATTCAAATTGAACATGAAAGATGAGTTAACTTGGTTAAGTGGAGTAAATGAATATAGTAATGAAATTAAATCGAATAGACATGAGATTTGGAATTTGAACGAGAGATGATTAAATAGAAGTTAATCGAATATTAAATAATTGATATTAAAGTATATTTGTCCCCAGTGAAGATTAATATTGAATATTAACTAAAATTAAACTAAACCAATTGAATTTAATTGAATAATTTGGTTAGGTTGATTGTTGATTACTTGGATGATTAGATTGGATTGAATTAAATCCATTACTGGTTTAATAAAGAAGTTGAATAAATGGAAAAGAAAAGAATTCCATTATAATGAATTTGGATGGAAACTAAAAGATTTAACCCAGTATTTGTTACTGCCATTGTAATCTAGTACAGACTACCAAAAGGCTACGTGAGTTGATTTTGTTATACAGATTGGAAGAACAAGTTGGAAGATGACGGGCTGTTAGTTGATTTGCTTCGAAATTGAGTTGCCCGACAAATGGGTAACCTTAATATATTGAAGTGATTGATTTTATACCCCTGAGTTGGGTAGCCATTTGGCTTTCGGTTTTCTTTTGGTGAAGTTGAGGCGCGAAGTGACAGTTGCAGTTCTTTTAATTAAACCACGCAGCGGAGGTGCTGGCGAAATTTTTAGAAAATAGTTAAAACTTGGAATTGTTGATAATAAATTCAAAAATGATTATTTTAATATAATTGGGTTTGGAGCATTCTTCTTACCTTGTAATTTCGGGGGGAATTTCTTTTAAGATGGGAAGAATGTAACGTCCCGGATTTTTGAACATTAATTATGAATATTTAAATCTATTTTAAATATTGATTTGATAATATAAATGAATTTTGTTCGACTTTATTTATCAAAAACGAAGCTTGAACATATACATTTATAATATAATTAAAACGAGCTTGAAACGACGCAGTAGTTCGTAATATTGAATTTTGAACTTTATTTGAATATACAAGATCCGTTATAAGTCAGAATTCTGTGAAACAAGAAACGTTTGAATCTATTTGATTATTTTTCTAATGATAGAGATTAATCAATATTTTAGCTTATAAATTGTAAGTTATGTCCAATTCAAAATTTAAATTAGTCGCTATGGAATTCGTTAATAAACGGTAATGTTTATTAAGTAAAATATAAAGGGTTTTATATAGATTTGTATACCATTTAATAGGACTGCACACAACCCATATCCAACCCGACCCAACCCACCAACCCGACCCAACCCACATAAACCCAACCCAACCCATCGTAGTTCGGGTCGGATATGGGTTACAATTTGTAACCCATACTATATGCGGGTCGGGTTTGACATTTTGTTCAACCCAACCTCATTTTAACCCAACCCAAATCTATTTAAAAAAACTAATTTAATATGCATCCAATTAAAATTAGAATAGTATAATCCTAGAATAATGTTTATGTATTCTATAATAAATGTACAAAAAAATATTTCATGTCAATCCAAACTAGATAGAATTTGATAAATATATTTTAAAGAGCATTTTAATGTATTTTAAAATAAAACACTTGCTCAACTATGTAGTAAATTAATTTCATATGATGTGTTTTACAACGAAATTTTAATTATATGTCTTGTAATGAATCGGTTATTTTAAATGCATTATGTTAGCTAAAATCTGATATATTATGCTGAATATTTTGATATAATTTTTTGAAAAAATCCCTCATATTCGCATTTTTTATTGTATTCAAGTGACCCAACCCAACCTTACTTAACCCGACCCAACCCATACTACAACCCAACCCATATCCAACCTCATATAGGGTCGGGTACGGGTTGAGCTACCTTAAACCCATACCTATGCGGGTCGGATAAAGTATTTGGTCTAACCCGACCCAACCCATACTTTGTGCAGCCCTACCATTTAAACCAAGCTTTTTGATATTGAGTTTAAAATCTACATTGGCTTATTTTGAAGCTGTATAATTTTTCATTTAGATATATATGATAATAATAATTTATTATTATTTAATTTGAGCTGTTTTGGAATTAAATTATTTTATTGATATTATATAAGCCTCAGAAATAATTATTTCTCAAACGACCTCCGTTTTCGATGAAACAAGTTTTATTGGAATATGTATTACTAGTTATTGCTAGATTTCCGGTTTGGAGCCGATTAGCGTTGTTTTATCCATGCGTGCAATTTAAAGGTGAACCGATAGATTAATACAGGTCCATGTTAAGGTTTTAAATTAGGCTCAGGTCCGGTCATAAATTTATTGTAAATTTAGTCTCTATTTTTCGAAAATTCACTAAAAAAATTAAAAAAAATACGTAAATTCATATTTAAATACATGCACTTGACAAAAAATTCAGATAAAAAAAAACATTAAACAAGGCATCAAAAACGAAAAAAACAGCGAAACTGCGGTTAAATGCATAATAGTATGCATATATTTGAATTTTCCTTCATACATCTGTGCAAGTATTCCATTCATGCGTCATTGTTTGTTTTTGTTGCATACATCTGTGCAAGTATTGCCTAATTCTTGCATAAAAGTGTGCAACAAATACGTAGGCTAAATTTCACTTGAGTTTTCTTTATGCAAAACATGCATATACGTGTGCTTATGTATGCAAGTTTCGGTCCAGATTTTTCAAACCAAACAGCTTATGCAACAGTTGCACATATGTATGCAGCTATTGGTAATAGTTGCATACATGTATGCAACTTTTTTTTTTGAATTGCGTGGACTTCCGAGAATATTTACAGAATTTAGATTTTTTTTTATATGTCAGGGCCTTTTTCGGTCAAAAAACAAAAAAGGCCAAAGTTAAAAAACAGGAGGTGAATTTGAATGGAAACTTAGGGAGGGATGTGAGCATAATTAAGTTTGGTTTTAGGGATGTGTGCCTAATTTCACTAGGTTAAAATGATGTTGTTGTGTAAATGGAGTCTGTTTTCAAAGAAACGAGTTTCATTGGAATGGGAACATCAAGATGTAGCGGTACATCCATTTTTCGCTGTGTTTGGAATTTGTGTATGCCGTTCGTATATTTAACGTCCAACGTTCAATAATGGTAGAATTTAATTAACCGTATATAATAAAAATGCCACCGAGTCAAAGAAAATTTTATAGATATAACATGCAGCCCGATGTATTCATAAGTATAGATCGATTGAAATATGAAGTTACATCTACCTAAAACCAAAAAGAAAACACATGCTGACCGTAGACCTACCCTAACTCAACGCAACAACATGTATAAATTGTTTTGTCTATACATATGCAAACACACAACCAAATCAAGCAGCCTACAAATCAAATTTCATTGAGCCACCCTATTTCTTTATTTAGCCTACCCAAATTAGACTGAATAGCGAAGCCTTTTATTTCTTTTCAGATGCCATGAAAAAATTATCAACCCCTATTATTCTGCAAACCTACTCCATGCACATGGCCAATGAAAATGACTTTAATCCTGTCATCTTCTCCCATCTTCTATCTATATACGGGGAGTTGGTTTCATATTATTTGTTTTTATTTTTTGAAGCTTAAATTGAAAGCCTTCATTTAAAACCAAACAAAGCTTCCTCCCAAATATATTCACAATACTAGTCCATATTTTGTTTAAAATCAAAACCTAACCTAATTTCTAATAACAATATAACTCCTCATTCTAGCCCTTTTGCGTTAACTAAAAGGAGAAAAGGGAAGATCGAAGTGGGCGCAGTTTGCTAGTGAACGCCGCGAGTGGGTTCAGACTGGAAAGGTGGTTCGAAATCAATAATGTTCAAACGAGGTTGGTTCTCAAGGTGGCGTCTGATCTTGTGCATGGTGTCATGCATTTGTCCGATGTTAGGTGACATGTGGTGCAGATGTTCATCGGTAGGAGCAGGAGAAGCTCAGATTGTAATAGCCCGCATTTTACGTATCAGAGGATCGTAAAATATTTTTATTTTATTCCCCGAGGGTTGGGTCATTCTCATACTTTGATATGTTGTATGTGGGGATGTGAGACATGTCCATAATTTTTACCAATTTTTTTGGAGACCAAATGATCGTCACATCACCACTAATTAAGGAGAAGCTCAGATTGTAATAGCCCGCATTTTACGTATCAGAGGATCGTAAAATATTTTTATTTTATTCCCCGAGGGTTGGGTCATTCTCATACTTTGATATGTTGTATGTGGGGATGTGAGACATGTCCATAATTTTTACCAATTTTTTTGGAGACCAGTTTTCCCCTGTCAGCCTTGTACAGGGAATAACATTTGACTCGGGTTGAATCAGGTGTCCAAACTTATGTCATTTGAAAGGAAATGGTATTTGCCTTTCCGTAGAGTAGTTACATTAAAGATTTGGCTCAGCGGTTTGGGAGAAATCGTTGTTTTAAGGTTTTTCAATTGGTTGTTCATGTTTGTGAATCCTTAATGGGTTGATTTGTAGAGGCTAATTAGTGGGCTGTGGAAAGCTATAAATATGGGGTAAGAGGTATGGAGAATAGTTTACTTTCTCTATTCTCTCATTTGGTGGTTTTGTGTTCCTCCTTCCTATAACACCTTTGCACCATTAAAATCGAGATCTAAGGAAGGGAATCCATGATCTACCCCATTTGAAGCTAGATAAACATCATTTGAAGTGAGAGTTCATCAAATTGAAGGATTTGGATCAAGTTCTTCGCTGCCTGGAATCTAGTTTCACCGTTTTTTTTTAATTTGGAGAATTGGTGAGTGATATGCATCCCTCACACGGATTCAATCAAGGATATGAACGTTTGATCATGTTTTTCACCAAATTCAAGTCGTTTTCCTTAGATCTACATCACGGCAAGTCTACTTTTATATGAATCACCATAGGATCTAATTTAGCAACTTAAAACCGGTAATTTCTAAGCTATTTCATATGTTTATGCAAGTTAGATCCATTTTTAGTTTATATGTTCATTTATCATAATTTTTGGTGAATTTGCATAATTTTAGTGATAACCATAATATTTATGTTGTTAATGATTTCATAACATGCTTATGGTTGTTTTGAATGAATTAGATGAGTATGTTTCGTCGATTGGTGAAATTTTGGTTGAAATTGGACTTGGGCCACGGGTCGAGCGTGTAGTACAAGTGTAGTACGGTGTAGTACAAAATGGGGTCGGTCGTGCACACAATTGGGGTCGATCGTGTACAGTTTTTTCAGCCGAGTAGGGAGTGGTCGAGCCAAGGGGTCATGCACGATTTGGTCGGTCGCTCATTACTTTGGGCCATTCATGCAATTCAAGTTATGTCGGTCCAGTCAAGGAGAAAGTGGACAGGGTCGGTCGGTCGAGCAAAGCAGAGGCTGGGTTGAGCAAGCCTAGTCAGTCGGGCACTATGGGTTCGATCGCACCATGTTGGGGTCGAGAGCAAGACATGGGGTCGAGCACGGCCAGGGGTCGATCGCACAGGGTTATTTTCTGAAAAATTATATTTTTTGGGCATGACTCAGATTTGAAAAAAAAAGTGTCTAAAAAAAAATCGGGGGCAACCCCCCGAACCCTAGCCACAGCGCAGTGATGTAATTTGGCTCAGTGATGTTGTGACTTCGAAGTAAGTTCAAGTGGGGAAATTCGAAGTGTTGAATGTGTTCGTTGATTGGTGTAGAACAACGAATGAGGTGGCAACTCAAAGGTCATGAGTTGGGGATAATGGTTACTCTAGAAGGTTTCTTGAGTAATGCAAGGTCATCAAGGTTGGATGACTAGAGATGTGAAGGCCGAGAAGTTATCATTGTCATAAGTTCTAGAAAGCTCGAAACAGGGGTACAATAGGGGAACCAAAAAGACTGGTTGTAGGTCGAGTACCTTGGGTATCGTTGAAAGGCCTAGTTGTCAGGGTTGGACAAACACACGTATCGTTGAAAGGCATATGGATTTTATGCTAGAACTGGGGTTATCATTAGCCCTTGACGTATGGCAAGGTCGGTCATCATATGATTAACGATGGTTTCGAAGCAGGATTAGCGGTGATGGCCAGAGTCTGTCATGGATGATTGGTTGCTTTGTATGAACCATCTCATGTAGATTGTCCAACGTCGACGGAGATGTTCCTTAGGTTCTTGTCCAATATTGGTTTAGGCCTTTGGGGCTTGTGCTTAAGGGATGTTGAATTCGATTAGGATGGTTTACGTAAGATATATATATAATCTGGATGGTTTGAATGCTATTGTTAGTCGCTTCTGATTTCCATGAATAAATGGTTGTTCTGGTTTCCTTTAGTTGATTGGATTGTAAAGGCTATCACTATTCGATGTGGGGAATATCGGGTTGAGTTCTTCTCTGGTGCTGTGAGTAGATTAGTATGTTTATTTATCCATTCTCATATACTTTATTGTTGATGCTTGTTAGATGTTTTATCGATCACTAAGACTGTTGTCTGACTCAAGGTTTTATGTTTCCCTCTTATTAACTTGGGTTGTTCATATAGTTGGGGATGGGCATACTATGTGGCAGGTGACAGGTGATAGCTTAGTGAGGATGATGTTTTAGTTCGGAGGTTTTATGTTTCTGCTGTTTGAGTTGCTATGTGAGTGTTATAGTTAGGCTTTATGTAAAAACTTCGATATTTCCTATGATGTTTGGATAATCTTTCAGGATGTTGTGAAAATTTCAAAAGTTTGTTATATGATTCTTCACTATTATTACCTGTTGTATATTTTCTACTATATTTTATCCTTGCGTTGTGAGTTCTACGACAGGTACCGATGTTGTTGTTTAACTATGATGATCGCCCATAGCTTCTTGGCACACCTTTCAACACATTGTTTCTCTTGTTTAGTGCAGGGGTTGTGGGCGATCGTCACTCGGATACAGTCAGTTCGGATTTCGAAGGGGGAGCTGAAGCATGCAGCCTCAGGAGAGAGTTTTGTAATATTCGTATGGCCATTGGATGGGGGAAGTCCTAGTGAAAGCATTAGATGGTGGGTGAAGTAATGTTGTTTGAGATAGAGCTACGGACGTAATGGATAAGTGGATGAGGAAGGTTCAGCTGCTCCAACAGGAGAGGAGCTGTTGATGTGTGAGCTTGGGCGAGGTGTTCTTTCAGATGATGGAAGGTGAGGGGATGAGGAGAGGCTTCACAGTTTCGGAAGAGCATACTGGAAGGATTCAATTTTCATGTGGGAGGTGGAAAGCCACAATTACATGGAAAAGTTGACATCAGAAAAAAGAACGACACTGGGAAAGAAATATATAGGATGGGGATTGTTGACACGCATTTTGGTAAAAGCTGTCACAATGAATGTCTGGATAGCATCACGCTCGGATATGGAGAACATTGTCAGAAGACAGGCGTCGATTTGGTCAAAGTCGCATCACGAACAAAGAAAGGCCCGAAACTCCTATCATACGACCTCTTTTGGGCCCGAAAACAGCAATTACGGAGCCAAGCTTAGTAACTCTAATAGATCTCTGAATCAGCTTCAAAATGAGCTTGGTTTGGCTCAATCGGGCTTACGGTTTGAAAGTTATGCTCGTTTCCGTAAACTGGTGTAATCTGGCAATTTCCTAGATAAAGCAACGAAGCGTCACATGATTGGAGTATGGCTCATGCACCCTCGGATCGCCCCTCATCGGATCACCCCCCTCGGCTCGCGGTACACCTCCAGATCACGACCCGACCGTGGACACTAGCTTCCCACTCCATCTCACGACCAAACTTCGGTTCGTGGAGACCTCATCACAACCCGACCCCATGACCACGAACCGACCACCGAATTTGCTAATACTACACCTAGATCTTGACCTATTCTCAAGGCTATTCACACTCCTATTTTCCCGGATCGGATGCCACGTACCCCATCACAAACAAGTCTTCCTAGAAGCTCTCCTACAGCTATAAATACACCATTTGAAGGCATTTTAAAGGATCTTTTGGCTCTAACACTTCAGGGCTTCCACCATTGCTCTCTGCAAAGCATTTTCAGCAGCAAAGAAGCCAAATTCCACATTATAACATGAGGATTTTGTGTATAATCTTATGATTTCATACCTCTTTTCATTGTAAACATGAGAATTTCGTGTATAAACCGAGAGAATTGTGCTTATAACTTCTTCGGATTTAAGAAGAGATAAAGTGGACGTAGGCTTGATTCGAGCCGAACCACTATAAATACTTCATGTATCTCCTCTTTATTTACTGTTTTCTGCATGCTGTGATATGTGATCTACAATTGGGTGTTAGGTCCAGATTTTGGTCTAACATTTTAGCGCGCCAGGTAGGGGGGCACACGACAGCTTCAACTTCTACTTGGATTTTTTGGCTATTGGATAAATGGCAATCAAAAGGAAGAAGACTGGAACTTCCGCTCATGCTGATGATGCTGACGCTGAAGACACAAGAAACGACGCAAGCCAGGAAGCTTTCTCTCATAGAGATCCTTCTGCATACTTGACCAGAGACGAGATGGACGGAGTTCTCACTGAACTGAGAGATCAGATGGCACGGCAAGATGATCTCCTCCAAAAACAATAGGAAATGATCAACCAATTCTTCGCTCGGAGGGAAGGCAGAGTAACGCTCAAGTCATTGGAAAAGAAGCCACAGAAGCAGCTCGGGCATCACATGGACTCGGGGCAACCACCTCGTTATTGGAAATGCACAGCGACCGGCTTCAGCTCCAGATCGGATGGATACCGGAGCGTAAACTCTCACTCAACCACAGCAGGGATCGCCTCGTGACAGGCCACCAATACCGGGTCGGATCGCCCCTCCTCAGTTCACTCCCCACGAACCACGATCCGGCCTTCACGACCCTGCCTCACGAACCGACCCCCTCGAACCGGGTCGGGTCGCCACCCTCGATCCGCTATCCGCGAGTCGCGGTCCCCAGGAAACAGCTCACCAACAGCTTCCATCCTCTCCTGCATTCAATGCTGGGGGCACCAGCTTTGATTTTGGTAGTTTGCAAAAACTTTTTGAAGGCAATCGACTCGCTGATCTAATTCAACGCCTCTCGAGAGGCCGCATCTATCAAAATGATGTGGATGACGTCAATCACAACCCATTCACTCAGGAAATTAGGAATTCCCGCAATCCCCCGGATTTCAAACTCCCACAACTGGAGCCATACAACGGAAGGACGAATCCTACCGTGCACCTGATGCGCTACAAACGGCATTGGAAGTTCAATCGGCGTCGGAAAATGTAATGGCTAAGTGTTTTCCCCTCTTTCTGACTGATATAGCAGCCATGTGGATTCGGAAGCTAGAAACGGAATCGATCAACAGCTGGAATATGTTGGTCGCTCGCTTCCTTGAACAGTTTCGGGTCCACATCGCATGACCCAAGAACGTCATGTTACTCACTACAATCAAGAAGAGGCCTAGAGAAACTTTGTGTTCATTCCTGGAAAGATTCAACGTTGCAGCAACATCAGTTGATCTCCCTGAACAATCGATGGTACTGATGGCAGCGGTATCCAGCGTTATGGATAACACGGAATTCAAGATATCTTTGTACCGATACCCACCACGGAATCTCAGCGAGTTCTACCTTGAATCGGATAGATTTCTACGTGAGGAAGACGCAACTTCCGAGATGAAAGTTCTCGATGTCAACATGCTCAAAGATGGAGAACCATCTGATTCTGGAAATGGCAAAGGAAAAGTCGCCGTCAAGAATGACCGCAACACTCAGCCCCGGAGAGGGCCTAGATATGAAAAGTATACTGAGCTCATTGCTTCACTTTCTGACATCTACATGGACACAAACGGTATTGTCTCCTACCCAAAGCCTCCCAGGAGGGAGATATCGCAAAGAGAACGCGATTCTGGAAAGCACTGCATATTCCATGATATGGACGAACATGACACGAATGAGTGCAGACATCTTCGGGATTTGATTGAGGAGCGGGTTAGACGTGGAGAGCTACACGAGTATGTGAAACCATCAATAGCACCTGCGCTTCCACCTCCTGCTCCCCGGAGAGGGAATGACCTTGGATCCAGCTCTCGTGGGCTCATCATCAACTGATCTGGATAAGATCAGCTTTCGTTTTCTGTATTTCTTTGGCTTTAAGATTTGTTTTTACTTTCATTAGGTTTTTCGATTGGTTGAATCGGAGTACACACATACGGGGTTAGGATGTATCTCCAAAGCGTGCTTTGGACTCAGTGTCAAACCAATCAGGATTTGCTTTGGTTTTTCATTTTAAATTGAATAAGGACTTTCCAAGTATAGATTATCTTTGGAGAATTTAAGTATCTTGTTAGGATGTAGCAGGATCCTCAACTTCGGTTAAAGTATGGCTTATACTTATTATGGAACTCTAGGTATGGATTATGCCTAGGGACGGACTATCTTGTCAGGCTGTGGCAAGCGTAGCTCTACTTCAGGTCTGAGTATGGTTTATACCCACTTTGGAATCTTAAGTATGGATTATACTTAGGAACGACAAATGGTCGTGTCAGGATGTGACAAAAGAAATCGGGTATGGATTATACTCGGTTTGAACTCCAAGGTATGGATTATGCCCTGCAAACGGTCTTGTCAGGATGTGACAAAAGAAATCGGGTATGGATTACACTCGAGTTGGACTTCTGGGTATGGATTATGCCGTAAAATGTTGGCCTTTGCCAGGATTTGGTAGGATGACTCAAACGTCCCTTGAGTATGGTTTATGCTCACTAGACGCCGAAGCATGGTTTATACTTAGAAAATTTGAACAATCTCGCCAGGATTTGGCACGTTTGTTTTTCCTTTATCTCTTTACAGGTATGGATTATATCTGTAGCTGGCAGACCCGGTAAGGACATGGCATTATCGAATTTCTATGACTTATAGATTTCCTGGACTATTTAGAGCACATCTTCCTTCAACCAGCAAGATATGTTCTGGGGGGAAAACTTGTTGACACACTTTTTGGTAAAAGCTATCACACTGAATATCTTGATAGCATCGCGCTCGGATATGGAGAATATTGTCAGAAGACAGGCAGCGATTTGGTCAAAGTCGCATCATGAACAAAGAAAGGCCCGAAAATCCTATTAGACGACCTCTTTTGGGCCCAAAAACAGCAATTACTGAGCTAGGCTCAGTAACTCTTGTAGATCTCTGAATTAGCTTCAGTTAATGCTTTGGTTTGGCTCAATCGGGCTTACGGTTTGAAAGTTATGCATGTTTCCGTAAACTGGTGTAATCTGGCAATTTCCTGGATAAACAACGAAGTGTCACACGATCGGAGTATGGCTCATGCACCCTCGAATCGCCCCCCTCGGCTCGTGGTACACCTCCTGATCGTGGACACCAGCTTCCCACTCCATCTCACGACCAAACTTCGGTTCGTTGAGACCTCATCACGACCTGACCCATGACCACGAACCGACCACCGAATCTGCTAATACACGCGTAGATCTTGACCTATTCTCAAGGCTATTCACACTCCTATTTTCCCAGATCGGATGCCACGTACCCCATCACGAACCAGTCTCCCAGAAGCTCTCCTACAGCTATAAATACACCATTTGAAGGCATTTTAAATGATCTTTTGGCTCTAACACCTCAGGGATTCCACCATTGCTCTCTGCAAAGCATTTTCAGCAGCAAAGAAGCCAAATTCCACATTATAACACGAGGATTTCGTGTATAATCTTATGATTTCTTACCTCTTTTCATTGTAAACACGAGGATTTCGTGTATAAACCGAGAGAATTATACTTGTAACTTCTAATTTAAGAAGAGATAAAGTGGACGTAGGCTTGGTTCGAGCCGAACCACTATAAAAACTTCGTGTGTCTCCACTTTATTTACTGTTTTCTGCATTCTGTGATCTGTGATCTGTAATTGGGTGTTAGGCCCAGATTTTGGTCTAACAAGGACTATGTGAAGAAGAATAGTAAAGTGGAATTAAAATGGTGGGTTAAGTTATTTTGTAGAGGGCGTGGGGTTGGAATTTATAAGATAAATAATAATAATAATAAAAGAACGATGAAAAAGCTTGGCCTGTTTCACAGTTTATGTTGAACGAACGTAATAGGCTAAAACCAGGGAAGATGCATGTGGTATTAGTTACAGCCTTTATTGCATGCCTAATCATTTGATTTGATATGCCTAATATTACTAATCCTATTATAATTGTTATATGTTATATGTCGGTGCATGAATTTCTAATGTGATTTATGGTTTGAAACCTCGCCTAACCCATTTGTGTATAGCATGCCAAACCCGGTTGTAAACTTATAACGTGACTGAAACTTTCGATACGCCTAAAAATGTTTAGTATGTCGCCACCTAGTGATTTAAAATATGCCTAATTGAAGTTAAATAATTTAACTAGGAATTATGCTAAAAAATATATTATTAAAGGTTTAATCTTATTAACTTAATAAGTGAATACCGCATTAAATTGATAACATTATCATACAGTGACGTGATTGACTAAATCAAGGAGGATTGGAACAGAGGGAGCTGGACGCAAGTGGAAATTTTAATTAAATTAAATTTTTGTTTAATTTAATTAATATGAAATGCTTCAGCGATAGACGAATCAAGGTGAGTAAAACTCATTCAGTTCTATCCCACTTATATTTATATAAGTCGGGTTTTTATTTTGTGTGCAATGTTTGGTAATGATTGATGATTTGATGACTATTTGCATGGATGTTGAATATATTTAAATATTCATTAATTATTTTAATCAAATTAAATCGTTAATTTAACGATTAACCTCAAACGAGGTAAGTTATCTTATTAGTTACGTTTATAATAATATAAACGTATTGAATAAATAATTAGATGTTATTAATTGATTGATGATTGTTAAATTGTTTATTTTCATCATCGTGATGAATAAATATATTTTTGTGTCGAAATTGATGTAACCCATTGTAACGACCCAGGGATTTTCGACCCCCGAAAATTGACATAAATACAATTACCGTATCTCATGCCGACCTTCCAAGCCCCGGAAACACCGGACGTTATTAGAAAGAATTTAGAGGGTGAGGAAAGAAAGAAATATTAGAATAGAAGAAAGAAGAAGAACCACACATCAGAATCTCACAGCGGAACAGATAAAATATAATATAACAAATCTTTTTATACAAAAGAACTGTATACACATACCATCTATCAGGGTACAACATATCTCAGACACAGCGGAATATTAACTTTATATAACTAGCGGTGAAGCTTCCTTCTTCCAGTTCCTGAAACTCCAAGCGAAACCTAACCTGGAACCTACTCGGTCTGACCCGAGCACATTTGAAGCAAAGAAAAATACAGCGGGTAAGTCTGGAATACTTTCAGTGATAAATTCAAAGAACAACAACTTGTTTAACTTTGGAAAATCCTTTGTGAAATCAAAGGATAATAGTAAGACTAGCCAACACATAAACACGGACGGTTTTTACCTTACTATAACCCAAAACGTTTTTGGAATCATAACTTATTCTGATATTATCATAATGTCTAAATACAAATAACTAACAATCTAGCGGAACGCTTGCATCTCACGCTCCACATATATAGTATACAATCGAAAACCGCGGGCGCTTATTGGAAATTGGATTCCGACTTTGACAAGGTATGGGACCACCTTCCGAATGTGTATCTCTAGAGGCGAATACACTGGGTTCAACAAGAACATCTTGCAACCCGGCCCTCACATGACCGACCACTCATTTCGCTTGAGTGTATCGAATGTATATCACCGACGGTTGGGATCAGCAACCGTCTCCCGAAAAGGGACAACATCGAAATAGATTAAAGAAGAAAATGAAATTTCTCTAGATAGGTGATTATACACCCTAATGGGAGTGACCCACATAGCCATGCTGCCTGCCCGATTTTTGTCATTTTCCGGTTGATGAGGCTTGAGGCTAGAATTTACCCTTTAATCCTCTGGTCATCATTTACTTTGAATGCCACATCGTCAAATCCATCAGATATCACTAATTGACGTCCACAAAAATACTCTAATTGGGAGCTAACCAACTATAATATGTTTGAAGAAATCAACGTACGTGATCCTTTGGAAATACTCTGCCAGACACTCGTCCATACAAGTCATCCAGGAAGAGGATGAACCGAAGGCACTCTCCTACTGCATCTCATATAGGAATCACCCCGTGGATCAGTAGCGAGAAGTCATTGCAACCCGTAGATTCCAGCCACGATAGAACCACAGTTTATCTCTGGTTGCAATCCCAAAGATTTTTAGCAGTTCTTCCGTTTATGAAAACCCACAGTCTTCAATGCTCCATCTCGATCATCTTTCAATATCTTCAAGTATTTGTTGGCCGGAATGGTTTTTCGAATATAAATTCGATCCCGGTCTTTCCATACCAACAAGTGTATTGGTCAGGTTTGATAGTCGGTGATTTAACTATCAAATAACAATAGTGTGAATGAAATGATTTCTCTGATTTTGTATTTGGCGTTTCTTGAACTGTTTAAACTATATTTAACAAATGGTTAATCAACCTTTAAATTTTCCAATGTATTGAAAATATTATATATATTCTTATTTATAACAAAAACTATTTTATACATTTCAGAGTATGTATACTTAACTTTCAATTTCCTTTACTATTGAATACATTGTTATATTTATCAAATTCCTTTCCCCCTTTTCTAACATTCGGCATCTCGTTCTTTATACATATACAAATATAACACTCAATGGTATGAACCAAATTACCAATTCTGATATGATAAATCAAATGTTAAATTATATACCTTAAAATCAAATATCCTTATTTATTTGAAACTAATATTGCGATATGATTTATATTCCAAACCTCGCAATAGTGTTCAGTCTTCCTTGTATATGATAAAACCCATTTCAACACCTTCACTTATTCCAAACTAATACTATTCCTCGATAATAGTGAAGCCGTTCAAGTTGGGGTATTTTATTTACCTCTCAGACCTTGATCGACCCCGTTCTTACCTTAGAATAATATTAGTTCGATACTCAACCACTGATATAAAAATCTCATTTACCAACTTGATTTCAAATCTGGTTTTATAAAACCGTTTCTTATATTTGAAAACTTTGTTCAATAATCCCTTTGCTTAATTCCTTTAATCAAGTAAATATCCACTAAAACATAAATTTACACTTAAAACATTATTTCACTTATAACCTTTGGGTTTATAATAAAATCCCTTGTCAAATAATTAGTTTCAATCTATCTAGGCATTCTTATACTGAAGCTTATTTTAGATTTTGTAACTAAAATAAGATCCCTTCTGACTTGGATTTTATTTCCAATCCTTTTACCAATATTTGACACAAAACAATTGTATGTAATTTACTTTGTGTTTGAAATCCTTATTTCAATTACCTTGCTCGCTTAACCCAGTCCTTTAACATTTAAAGGTATCACTTTGGTTTAAACCCTTTTTAAACCTTGATTAGATTTCTTCCAAATTACCTTAACTAACTCGTTTAACATCTTATAATATTTGGCTTAGCTCTCATCCCAATCATATCCCTTACTAATTACATTTCTGTCCCTTAATAATCTTATAACCTTTCCTGGTTTAAAGACCCCTTTTTAATATTCACATCTCACTCCCTTGCCAATGTATTAACCATCGCCCTTAAAAGGTTCATTTCAATTGAATTTACTTTACTTAATTTAACAATTAAGAAAAATCCTATTTAAATCTCCACAATTACTTGCCAATTCCGTTTGCAATTCTCGTTTAAACTTTGAATTATAAATCTCCTTTATAAAACTCTTATCACCCTTTTGATCAAACTATAAGGCCACTTAATCATTCCTTAATTGAAATTCCAATTTAAAGTCATTGCTTTAATTATTATTAATCGAAATAACCATCAACATTTATATTAACTATGATAAAAATAGTTACTTAGGTATTAATTGAAAATAGGATAATTATCATTTTGAAAAGCCTATCAAATAACAATTAATGTTATTAACACCAATAAATTCAATAATTTCCTTAAATTATAGTTAATCAAAGATTAACTGATAATTTACACTATTTGTTGAATTTAACGAATATCCAGTTTAATCAGGTTAATTCCATTCTCGATTTCAATTAAACATGGTTGATTTTGCCAACCGTACATATCAATTAACTATTAACTGAATTTCCTTGTCATGTCCCCTTTTAAATTAATTAAATAACTTAATTAATTTAAAAACACTATTTAATTGTTATAAAAACAATTATTCTATTTTACCAACCCATAGGTAATTCATTTGGGTTTTCTGCTTTTACTTGTATAAACCCTTTAAATAATTTCTTTATAAACTCAATTCAGTTATAAAATAATTTATAACTTTCTAATTTAATTATTTATATAAAATAATTGGAAACCTTTAATTCAGTTATTTTTATAATTTATTACTTTAAAACCCCATCGATTCACCTAATGGTAGAACGACGTTAAAACAATACATTTAGGCCATTTACTGCCAATTACCCAATCAACACGGTCGATTGATTTTAATTACAAAAATGATGAATATATATTCAACCATCAACATTCAAAACAGGTTTTGATGTCAGTCAGGGTGAACAATTTATATATATGCACAACAATCAAAAATACAGTTTATTTGAGGAATCCGGTCGGATCCCTCCAACCTGTCCTTCTCTGCATCACATATACAGATTGATATAATATGAAAATAAAATAATTGACGAAATATAGATAACTGCAACCAATCAAAAATAAACAACTAATTTGCATCCATCGCATCCAATCAACCAATTTATACTGTTAACGGTGAATTATATTTTTCTATGGATCTACCACATCACAGAATTTCAGAGGGTGTGAGAATTAACTCACCAGATTATTTCGGTTGACGGTTGATGCGTTTGTTGCTTTTAATTTTGAACGGAAGTTCAAAATTAACTGAAATTTCAACTACGTCAGATCAGTGCCATCACCTAGGCCTCGTCCCTGCGATCCCAACGGATCCAGTTTTGCTGAATTTCGTTAACGAGTGAATTAGTTAAGACCGTTTAAAGTTTTAAACTCGTTTTAACTTAAATGAAATAAATAATTAATTAAACATTACCTTAATTACCTTTTTAGCCGTTAATCCTGTGATTAGCCACTAATAACTACCTAATCATCCACGTCATCATCGTAATAAACAAAACAATGCGTTTTGTACTGTTGAACAGCTTGAACCTCGTCTTCTCCTTTCCAGGCACATATTCACCATACCTTGACATCTCAACATCATCAGAGGCCAAATCCGTCGCCATCGCTGCACCAGAGACCCCATCGACCAGACCATCAGCTCCGCCTCGACGAGGCGCCCCTCCGCCCTGATTGCCGTCCCTCTAGATGGACCGAGCTCGCCAGAAACCTCCCACAACTAGAACACGAACGGACCCAAAATCCAACCACCACCTGCGACGAGACGCCACCATCGGCTAGCCCTCGCCACGCCCCAATTTTCCCCTCATACCACCATTGCTAGTTCGTCCTCCTCCGGCCGGATCTCCCCAAAAACTATGAAAAACGAAAATCAAAATCTACGATTCCATGCCGATTCCGACCACCACACTCGACGAAACTCCCCAACTTTTTATGGTAGCTAAATAAGGACCTGATCTACAACTTTTGTTCAGGTTCTCCCAACAAATTCCTCTCGGATTCAAAGATATAAATTATTTTGTGATCGAGGGCTTTATTGCAAAATGTTTTGCTGGAAAAAGATTTAGAGGGTGTTGATCAGAAATATCGACTGAAAATAGTGTATATATAAGGGAGAAAATTATTTATTTATTGTGATGTGACGAACGATATTTTATTTCGTACCTATTGCTATTTTAAACGCTATTTATTGGCTCCTACGCTCACGTACAAACCCCGTTCATGATGCAAATGGACGGCATAGTACAATTTGATAATACGGTCCAAACGAAACTTGTTTCATCGAATTCCGAGTCCGTTTGCTAAAACGGTGCTCGTTCACGTCCAAATGATCGTTTTATTTGCATTTTATTTTGCCACGCTCACAAATTAACCCCGATTAATGCGCAACTTGAAACCTAGCAATAATTTACTGTTACGGTCTCAATAAAATTTGTTTTGTCGAAAACGAAGGTCATTTGAATAAAGTCTTTTTTTCAAAAAAATTAAACCAATTTTAAAATACCTCAATATAATATTTTTAAAATATTGAAATTAGCCATACACGACCAGAATATCATATATTACCACAATAAAATATCCCGGGTTGAATTTCAAGCCAAATCGATATTATAAATATTTAAAAAACCCCTTTATTTAATATAAATAACGTTATAATTTATAAAGGAATTCCACAGCGACCTTTTCAAAATTTGATTTGGACATAAAATAAAATCTACAATACAAAAACTCGATTTTTCTCTTCCATTAGAAAGATATTATCCAACAGATTCCGACGTTTCTTGTTTCAAGAAAATCCGACTTATTTGGATCCAGTACAACCAATTGAAGTTCAAACGCCAAATTACGAACTGCCACGCCGCCACAACTCGTTTTTTTTTTAAATTAAATTTTAATTATATTGCTCAACCGTCGTTTTAGAATTGAAATCGTCAATATAATTTCACTATAAACAATATAAACAATTTGAAATCGCCCGATCACATTATATTTCAAATTCTATATTTTCCCAAATATGTTGGAATTGAAATATTATTATATTATTAAATATAATATTCAAATAAAATGGTTAATCTCGATTATTTATTCTCAAATCAATATTTTAAATAAATAAAATATTTCATTAAAATGGCCAAAACACGGGACGTTACACCCATTGTAATTTAGGGAAGGACAAGTTGGAGGAATCCAACCGGATTCCTTGAATATATTGAATTCTATTAATTATGAATTGTTGAACCGATTATTGATTTTTTATCATTGTGATAATCCAATAGATAGTAATTGTTGAGTAATTGGCAGTGGAGGGAAAAAGAATGAATCGTTTTATAAATACGACCCACTATCAAGTAGATCAACTGAGTAGAGTTGTAGAATTTATTTTATAACTGGAAATAGATTTTTAAACCTATTTATATGAATTATTTTAAATAAAAGCTTTATTGAGGGAAGAATAAATATTTACTATTTATTGTTGAATTTTATAAGTAATTATAAAGTGATTTAAATAAACAAGGTATAAAGCTAAGTTTGGAAATGGATCAACGTTATAAAAAATTTCCAAAAAAATCGAAAACGAGTGTGCAACTCGAGTATAAAGTTAAGGAAGCTGCTAAATGAAATTTTAAAAGTTTAAAAGCGATAAAGTATGAATTGAAATTGAGATAAGAACCTTAAATGAATTAAATCGGGGAATGTAAGTTAAGCTTGATAATTTGATTTAAATTCGAGAAATTGGAATATGAAAAGGAGCTTTGTTGAGATAAAAAAGTATGTTTGAATTAAACTTATAAGACATTTAGTAAGGCATTCTATTTATAATTAAATCAAGGCTCGTATAAAATGCTAAAAGATGTTTTAGTCGGAAAATAAATATGATTTTAAATTAACAAAATGTGTTGAGATTTAAATGAAGTTTCCAAAGGGAAGAGTATGAATTTGAAATAATTAAATTGAATAGAAAATGAAATTTCCTTGATATTTATTGAAGGTTGGGTTTTTATTAACAAACTTGTGTTTATTCCAGTGGTAAGAATGTTGTCGAACTAAGGTCAGAGACGTAAATAAAATACCCCAACTTGGATGACTTCATGATTATCCAAATAATAATACTAGTTCGGTAACAAGGTAAATGAGGGAAACAAATCTATTATTTCCATGAAGGATGGTTATAATCATGTTAGGGTTTATTAGTTAAGCACAATGTTTTGTGAATATTCTTATTTTATAATTAAGAAGTTAAAGTTGTATTCCATATATTTAAAGATTTAGAAGTTCGAGTTACTAGTGGTCAACTTAAGTGGCCAAGTGACGTTGTATACTGAACCAGTGAATCCATTTTTTTTTATGGATGAGTGATTATTTATTTGATAGTTAAATAACCGACCATCAAATCTGGCCAATGCGATTGTTGGTATGGAAAGACTGGGATAGAATTTATATTCGAAAACCATTCCGACCAACAAATACGTAAACATGAAAGATATCAAATGTTGTTCAAGATGGATCAATTGAAGACCTTGGATCTTCATAAAGCAGAAGGATTACCTAAGATCTCTGGTTAACTCCCCCTGTTTTAAAATGATAAAAAGAATTTATAAATTTTTTGTTTTTTGTTTTTTTAAATGTTTAACCAGAGATATATTGTGATTCTATCGTGGTTGGAATCTATGAATTGCAAGGACTTCTCGCTACTGATCTGTTGGGTGATTCCTCGGATGTGGTAAGAGGGTGCCTTCGGTTCATCCTGTTCCTGGATGACTTGTATGGATGGATGTCTGATAGAGTATTTCCAAAAGGGTCACGTACTTTGGTTTCTTCAAACGTACCAGGTATGGTAGCAGAGAATTTATTCTCTTGCTTAACACCCAGAGTATTTTTGTGAAAATCAATTAGTGATTTCTGGTGGAATTAACGATGTAACATTCAAAGTGATGTGTTGTTCTAAAAAGGAATCGTAGCCTCAAGCCTCACCAAATAGAAATGACAAAAATCGGACAGGCAGCATGGCTAGGTGGGTCATCCCCAAGCAAGGTGTATGTAACACCCCTAAGTCCCACATCGTGGAAGCCTGTGTGAACTGGGTAGTTATATAGTAGAGCCCATCTCTTACTAACGTCGAGGCCTAGTGATGGAAAACCTACACCTGAAAGGTGGCAAAGTAGGGACAATATCGGTGTTAGTAGAGAGGTTGGCTCAGTCTGTGTGGCAACGCCATGTGTTTGCGGATCTCGAAACTTAGCCGAGGCCTTTTGAGGAACAAAACACCACACCTATACGGTGGCTAAGTTGGGAACAATATCTTACATGAACGGAGGTGCGGGTTGTTACAGTGGTATCAAAGCCAATACCCAGCCGGAATTGTGGCTCCTGTGTGGACCACAACGCCTGGGTGAGGTATTTGTGAGCCAACGGGGACGTTGGGCTCTGTAGGAGGGGAGAATGTAACACCCCTAAGTCCCACATCATGGAAGCCTATGTGAACTGGGTACTTATATAGTAGAGCAAATCTCTTACTAATACTAAGGCCTAGTGATGGAAAACCCTACACCTGAAAGGTGGCAAAGTAGGGACAATATCGGTGTTAGTAGAGAGGTTGGCTCAGTCTGTGTGGCAATGCCATGTGTTGGCGGATCTCGAAACTTAGCCGATGCCTTTTGATGAACAAAACCCCACATCTATACGGTGGCTTAGTTGGGGACAATATCTTGAGTGAACGGAGGTGTGGGTTGTTACAGTGTATTATCACCATCTAAAGAAATTCCTTATTTATTCTTCTTTTGCTTCTGTATCTCCGCTGATGGATGGTGGGCCTTTAAAATCATTGGGTGGTAATACATTTTCTACACTCAAGCTAAATAAGTGGGCGGTCATGTGTGGCTGGGTTGCAAGATGTTCTTGTTGAACCCAGTGATCCCCTCTAGAGTACACTAATCAGAAGGTGGTCACCTTATCATAGTTGGAATTCATTCTCCAATAATAGCCCGAGGTTTTTGATCATAAACTTTGTATGTAGGGCGTGAGATGCAAGCGTTCTACTATTTAATTATTTATTTGATATAGACACTATATAATATCATGGGATTTCATAACAAAAAATTTTGGGTTATAGTAAGGTAAAAACAGTCCATGTTTATTTGTGGGTTGACCTTACTATTATCCTTTTCTGTCAAAGGAGTTTTCCAAAGTTAAGCAACATGGTTGTTATTTAAACTAAGTGAGTTTTTCTCACGCTGGTTCATTAGACTGATTCGTGGCATTTGCAATGCTCGGGTCAGACCGAGTTGTACAGGTTCAGGGAACCAGATGCTATAAAGTTCAGAGACGAGGGGAAGTCCAGATGTATGATATCTATATATTTATCTCGCTGTGTGGTATATATTAGGACAGGTTGTAATAGTTGTCCATATGTATTGATTCTCTGTTATACTTTGATGATTGCAAGCATTATTTCAAAGCTCTCAATAAAGATTTATTTCTATATTATATTTTATTTCATTGTGATGCGAGACTCTGAATTCGGTGTTGGTTCTTCTTCTTATTCTTCTATTGTAATATTTCTTTCTTTCTTTTCTCATCCTCTAATTTTCTTTCCCTTAACTTTCTGCTTTTCTATATAATTTGAGTTGGCTATGGTAGTTAAATGTCGGCTTAAGTTGCACAGAAAAGTGGGACGTTACATATATAAAGAAGATAAATGGTCTCATTAAGCATCTTAGGGTTTCATTAATTTGTTGGTTTTTCATTGTTGATACCGTTCTTTCATTTAGCATTCTTGCATGGAGCGGTTGTGTATAAAAGCATGTATCTAAATATCATTTCTAATATTTAGTTACATCGTAAAAGCATTAACACCACTTTTCTTTTTTGATATTCATGGAAAATGGAGATTCAGCTTCGATCCATTGGATTCTTTTTATTTTAATTTTCAACTTTTGTTAAGATTAAAATATCACATTAATTTTTTTGAAATTTTGTTCTCGCTTAATAAAATGTCTTTCAAATTTTACTGTTATGGAAATATGTATGGCAGTTTCTCACTTTGAATTTTTATGAATTTATTGTGGTTTCATCTCTCTACATGCATTAAAGACAAATACTTGTTACTACACTTCAAGAGAAAACTATACTCGGAAACAACTGGGCTTGCTTTTTCCTAACAAAAATTTCCTTTTTTAATCACATGAATGAATTCATGAGCAGTTCTCGTATTCTCAAGCGGTGAGAATTTTTGGGTGATATACTGTTGAATTTTCACTGTTCTAATTTGGCATTATGCGTGTATCCTATTACTTGTTTGCTGCAATAAACTTTTGCATTGTCTGTTTCTACTCCTGGTTGAGGTTTTATGTCAAACGATTATTAGCCAATTACGACATGGTATCTACTTGCAGATCTTTTGTGCTTTTATTGTTTATCAGTTTTGCAAAACGTTTATTCTCCTAATGTATGTATGTTATACTAGGAAGGAATAGTTTTGTTCGTTTGATGACCATAAATATGTACTTACTTCTTAGAGATATGAAACGTTATCAGTAAATGGAGTAGGTGTCAAAAGGAAATCTGTTTGATGTTTCTACTATGATGCAACGGCTGTGTTGAGCTATTTCCTTTAGTTTTGGAATATTTCCTCTAATTTTTGGGATAATTGGCATTTTCAAAAATGAGTTAGTTTAGGAATAAGTGACATATTCAACTAGTTGATTTTAGTAGTATCGTGTTCATTATTATGCATAGTTTCAGTTTTTATAAGCCTTATAAAAGGCACTTGTTATTCATTAATAAAGGTATATGATTCCTTTGCTAATTGTGATTTTCTGAGCTAACTTTCACATTTATTATCGGAGTTGAGTGATCCTGGAGAAAAAAACAATACTCACCAAAATTCCATGCTTTGATGGTCATTATGATCACTGGAGTGAACTGATGGAGAATCTTTTGCGAGCGAAAGATTTTTGGAGCATGGTGGCTGATGGTAACAATGAGATGACTGAAGGAGTCGAGCTAACTGCTGCGCAACAGAGACACATATAGAAGATGAAGGATCGTTAGGTAAAGCATTACCTGTTCTAGGCGATTGATAGGACCGTGTTCGAACAAATCTTGGATCACCAAACATCCAAAATTATTTGGGATTCAATGAAGAGGAAATTTAGGAGAAATGAGAAGGTAAAGCGATCCCTTCTCAATGCTTTGAGGAGAGAGTTTGACGTCCTTTCTATGAAGATGGAAGATAAAATTATAAATTACTTTGCACAAGTAATAAAAGTTTCCAACAAAATGAGGAGCAATAGGGAAGACATGCCAGACTCAAAGATAATTGATAAGATCCTTCGAAAGCTGATAGGCAAGCTCAAATATGTGGTAGTTTCTATGAAGGAATCTAAAGATACTAGAAGAATGTTTATCTTTGAGTTGCAAAGCTTATTGGTTGTTCATGAGCAAAAGTTTACGATGACTAGTTATGAAGATGTAATCGGGCTATCAATGTCAATGGCAGAGATTCTTATAGGGGCCGACGTAGGGGTAGAGGGTGCTCTTTCTACAAGGCATTGATTGAATTCTATAAATATCATAACCTAGGGTATTTTCTACATGAGTGCCTAGACTTAAACAAAGAAGCTCATTACACAGAGATGTACGAGGAGGATGAAATTCTAATAATGGCACATGTGGAACTTCAAGGAGCAAAGAGAAATGATGCTTGGTTTGTTGACTCCGGATGTTCAAATCATATGTGCAGAGATCGAGGTATGTTCTCAAGTTTGGATACTACTTTCACTCATACTGTTAAGCTTGGGAATAATTATAAGTCGATTGTAAATGGGAAAGTCGATTGAAAATGGCGACCTTGAAATTGCCTCCTTCTTCTTTCACCTCCTTAATTCAAGCCTTCGATTCTTCCTTCCCTCCTCTTCCCTCTCGCCCTCCTCTTCCCCCCGATCCACCTCCCTCTGGTGTTCCTCCCTCCTCTGATAATCGCTCTGGTGATAATCCTGGAGTAAATTCCTCTTTTCCAGATCCAAGAAACCCTCCTCTTCGATCTAATTCTAATTCACATGCTTCTCAAGCATCTTATCCTTCTTTTACGAAATTGGATTACGCCTCTCTCTTTAATTCTCTACCCCGGAATGCTGGTGCTTACCAACCACTACATTTTGACATCCCTAGAGATGGTGTGCCAAAGTTGATTCCTGAGATGGTTAAAGATGAAGGTCTGAAGTACTGGAGTGAGTTCTTGGTTGGTTTCTTTCTGGATGGAACCTGTTCTTACGCATCGGTGGTAAATTTCTTGAATCGTCTTTCGAAATTAGATGGTGAATTTAGTACTAGATTTGATGGTATTCACTTTTATTTCAAGTTTTCAAATCAATCAGACAGGGAAAGAATTTTAAAATCAGATCCAATCTTTATAAGAGGTCGTATGTTCATTTTAACAAGATGGGATCCCTCTATAGGAAATACACATGCTCAGGTTAAAAAAGTGCCTATTTGGGTTCATTTTTATAGAATCCCTACTATTCTTTGGAAATTATTGGGAATAAATTGGCTCGCTTGTCATATTGGGAGGTTAATTTGTTTTGATTGTAGTACGGAAAAGTTGCAACATTTTAGATACGCTAGGGCTCTAATAGAGATAGAGTTTGATCTTCCAGATTCAATTATGGTAGGCGGTTTAGGTAAAGATTGTCCATCTGTTAGGGTTTCATATGATTGGAGACCCAATATTTGTACTATTTGTAAGATTTTTGGTCATGAGATAACTAACTATGAATTCAATGACAAGGTAGACCTGAGTTGTGAGGATCATGTTCAGAATTTTGGTAACAGTTATCATGGTAGATTTACTGGTGCGGATGAATATAATAGTAGGAAGCCTTCAACTCATAATAATCATAGTAACTGGAACTCAGCTAATACAAAAGTCAAAAAGTTTTGGGTTAGGAAAGGATTAACTTCTAATAAAGCTGGTAAGAATGTTAACTCAGAAGTGCCTAATGTGAACTCCAATCCATTTGACGTATTAGTTAATGAGTTTGATGGAAATAACACCATGGAGGAGAACAATGTTGAGGACAGTTCAAATACTTCTGAGCAAGTTAATAGTAAAGTCATTGAAAATATTTTTGATGATAAGGGTACTGATGGATCTGGATTAGATGATCATTTGAATAAGAGTAATGGGGAAGAAGTTCTTAACAATATGGTTAATGAAGAAGCTCAAAATGAGGATAATGAAACTTTGGAAGGAAATCTGTTTGATGATATAATTGATAAGGTTGATACTGGTTCAAATTCTGTGAAGCCTTCAACTTGCATGAGTTCATTTGTTTCTTCTTCTGATAAGTGTACTTCATCTGCTAAGGCTTCAACTAGCAGGAGCTCATCTGCTTCTTCTTCTGATAAGTGTGCTGCTAGTTCTGCAAATTCAATGTCTTGCTCATCGATGTTCTCTACACCATCTTCTGATTTTTCCACTTTGAGCAAGACATCTTCAGTTTCTGCCTCATCTCCATATATTTCCTCCCCTTATGCTAATTTGCAACCTCCATCTTTTATCAAGTTACCTCCTCCTTCTGTAGTATCTGGCTGTGGTCTGACTTTCCCCAAAGTAAAGCTATCAGCAATGCCATCTGGATCAGGTTCCAAAGCTAAACATAGGAAATTGAAAGGAAAATTTTGGCAGGACCCTGATATGGATAGTGATCTTAATGAAGGCCATGAATACAAAGCTAAAGATGTGATGCCTTTGAGTAGTGGTCTTAAATCAGGTAAGAGGCATACGCGAAGAAATCCAATTGCTTTTGAATTCTGGTTTGGTGTACTTGATATTGCATTCTGTTCAGAGAGGATTTTACTGCTTTTAGCAGCTGTTGGTTTGAAAGGTTATTGAAGCATGATTAATGTTTTCTTTGTTTAATGATTTTGATGGGATTATCTTTTGATGTTAGAGCGTGTTCTGTTGTTAGAGATGAGGGGTTTTCTCTGGTGAAGGCTTGATTAGTAACGGCAAGGACATGGATTGTACAGGTGGATGGTTTTCTGTTTTGTAGTGGGTGATTAATGAAGATAGGTAGTTTTTTGATAGTTTTGATATTGATGAAAACTTGCAGATTTGAGTTTCCTCTGGATCTTGAATGTAATACTTGTATAGTTTTTTTCTCATTCCTGTCAAGTTTTATGTGTAATTGACTGTATAGCGATTTTTTGTTTGTAAATGTCTTTGAAGTGAATAATAATATGCTTACCTTTCAAAGTAAATGGGAAAGGCATTATGAAAATTATCCTTAAGGGAATAAGCTATGTGATGGGTAATGTGTATTATGTTCCTAAACTACAGAACAACTTGCTAAGTGTTGGACAACTCTAGGAAAAAGGATTAAATGTTCTATTCAAAGGAGGAGTGCATAGCACATGCATCATATTTCACCCTATGAAAGAATTGCCGAGTCTGTCATGAGTGCAAATTGAATGTATGTTTTACTTGGTGAATCTTACAAAAAGACAGAGGACGAAAGATGTTTTCTGGTTGATGTCATAGATAAAGCAAAATTATGGCATCATCGGTATCGGCATCTTAGCTATAAGGGTCTTCACACCTTATTCAGTAAGGAAATGGTCATTGACTTAACAAAAATTGGACAAGCAAAGATCACACATGAAGCATGTATGAAAGGGAAACAACACCGAGTATCGTTTACAAAACAAAGCAGGTGGAGAGCATCTGAAAGACGGCAGCTCATCCACTCTCAACTATGTGTCCGATCACCCCTCAATCAAACAGCCAAAATAGGTACCTCATAAGTTTTATAGATGGTTTCTCTAAAAAAACTCCAGGTCCAGATGGGATTGACTCCGGATATTACAAGACTCACTGGGTGGACCTAAAAAAAGTTGGTGTAAGCAATTCAAGAAGCATATCAAATGGGTAAAATCCCCAAAGATATAAATCAAATATTTTTATGTCTCATTCCTAAGAAATAAAAACCTACCACGATTGCTGATTATAGACTGATTGCATGTTGTAATGTTATTTACAAAATTTTGAGCAAGGTGATATGCAACAGAATGAAAAAAGTGTTACCAGACATGATTACAGAATGCTAGAGTGCTTTCATTAAAGGTAGACATATTTCAACGAACTCTCGGCAGGCACATGAATTGATAAGAAATTTTAATAAGAAGGGTGCAGACAAATTTTGCTTAAAGGTTGACCTCTACAAAGCATATGATAAAATTAATCGACGCTTTATTATTCATATGCTTAAGGCTACGGGGTTTCCATAGAAAATGGTTAGACTTATTTCAGAGTGTATTAACATGCCTAACTTCTCTATTCTGATAAGTGGAGTTCCAAAGGAATTCATTACGAGCAATCGTGGCATTAGACAAGGAGATTCGCTTTCCCCATATTTGTTTGCAATTGCAATAGAGTATTTTTCTCTCCAAATGGAACTAGCTGTGTTTGATAAAAGTATCCTTCCGGTGCACAATTTTCAGCCTTGTATTAGTCATTTGTTATATGTTAATGATTTGATAATTTGTGCGAAATCAAATTATAAAGATGCCCATAAAGTTATGGAAATTTTTGACAAATTAGATAAAAAATTGGGATTGAGAATGAATGAGAAAAAAAACTAAATGCAGTTTCAACAAGTTTTGTGTGAGAAGGAATCAAATTTTGGTAATACTTAAAGTGAAAGAGGGTGAAATACCTGTCAAATATCTTGGTGTTCCACTTTCATCTTACAAAATTACTAACAGAGAATGTGATGAATTGCTAGAAAGAATAGAGAAAGAATTCAAGGTTGGATTTCCAGGCTTTTATCTTTTGCGAGTAGAATTGAACTGATTCATACAGCCATTCAATCTAAAGTTAATTTTTGGATTTAAACTTTTCAAATTCTTGAAGCTTCGATAGACATGATTTAAAGTGTTTGTGTTAATTTCATTTGGAGAGGAAAATTACATAAAATTAAATATGAAACTCTATGATAACCGAAAGCAGAAGGAGGAGTTGGTCTAAGAAGTACAAGAGACATGAGAGATGCTTGTACTATCAAACAAGCCTGGAAATTTTTTTCAGAGAACGGTCTAGTGGCACAATGGATGAGAAGAAGATATATTAAAGATAATTTATGGACTATGGCAATTTATAACAATGCATCATTTACGTGGAAAACAACTATGAAAATGAGACATAAACTAACAATGTGTTGTGAAAGGGAATTTGCAAATGGAAATTAAACCGATCTTTGGAAGGACCTATGGCTAAAAGGTAAATCTTTAATTGATTATATGGGATGGGATACATACTCTGCTTTTGGTAGTTTAACTAAAAGGTTAATCATATAATTCAAAACACTGCTTGGAGGTGTGATTAAATATAATGCAGTGATGAACAAAAAAGAGAGATTGAATTCATGCTTTTATTCATAGACAGGGAATTTGATAAATGGAAGTGGACACCAAGCAATGAGTTTACTATCAGATCTTCTTGGGAAGTGTGCAGAATCAAAAATCTTAATGTTGATTGGCATAAATTTGTCCGGGATAAAATATTTCCTCCCAAATTATCTATGACAGTATACATAGCATTGCTCAAGAGGCTACCAACAAAAGATCGATTGTATAATTGGGATATCATTAACTCTAGTGGGTGCAATTTATATGATAATCAAGCATTAGAGTCACATGAACACATATTTTTTAGTGCAATTACACAAAGGAAGTAATTAACAAGAGCTGCAACAAATACATTACGCATGCAAGCCTATAACTGAATAATTTGAGAAATAGCATCAATTACCTGGCCAGTGGTTGGACGAGTGTAGACAAAAAAATTAAATACTATGGCATTAGCTTCGTATCTGCAATTTGGTGGTTATGGAAAGAAAGAAATCGAAGGGTTTTTCACAACAAACATCGATCAGTTGATGAGCTAATTAAATATACTGAAATAGAAGCTAATTTGATAATCAAATTAAGGAGCAAGAAACTTACGTCACCATTGGAAGTACGATCTGCTATTGGAGGAGAAAGGGATTCAAGTGATGAGCAGGCACCATCTACTGAATTTGAAAACCTAAGGCCGCCATGAAGGCTTCATTGAGTTCGAAGTAACTGTCGCCTTCCATTAATGGTTATTCTAGAGTTATTTTTCGTCTTAGGAAGGAAAGAGTGAGTTGTAACTTGTTATCATTAATGCGTTGTCGATTTCTTTTGCGCTTGTTTTGGAGCATTATAAAACACCATTTTGGGCTGAATATGCGTAATAAAAGAGAATACCCTTTTTCAAAAAAAAAAAAAAAACTTAGGTACGTTTTGTGCTAGAGAAATCCGAAACTTTCTATCATTTCAAATTTTTCGAAACACTTATGGAAAAGGAAACAAGCATGTTTATCAAGGGTTTAAGAACAGACAGAGAGGGAGAATACAATTCTGAAGAATACAATTCTGGAGAATTCAAGGAGTATGCAAGGAACATGGAATCAAAAGGCAGTTGACCATCTCATATACCCCTCAGCAGAATGGAGATACTGAGCGAAAAAAATCAAACGATTACGAGAATGGTAAGAGCCCTTCTAACGGATAAGGGGGTACCAAAAACATTCTGGCCAGAAGCCATGTGATGGACTAACCATGTTCTTAACATATCCCGTACACTAGCCATGAAAGACATGACACCTGAAGAAGCATGGTGCAGTGAAAAGCCATTAGTAGAGCACTTCAGGATCTATGGTTATATAGGACATGTTCATATTCCAGATGTGAAAAGAACCAAAATCGATAATAAGAGTGTGAAATGTGTATTTCTAGGCTTCAACAGTGAGTCAATGTTTGATCCAATTGAAAAGAAGATTCACATCTACCGAGACGTAATATCGGAAGAAGGCAAGATGTGTAATTGGGATACTAGTTATGCTGCTGAACAGTTTACAGAGCTTGAATGGAAAAACGAATATGATACTATTATGAATGAGGAAGGGAACGCAGAAGAAGAGAATGTAAATCTGACTGAAAATCCCGTCCAACTACAAAATGATGTTCCTCAAATTGAAGCGGTCACATCAAGGGAGGGTAGAGTCAGACAACTACTGATACAGGCTAATGATTACACCTTAGGAGAAGGATTATCATATGCATAGGATGAGATAAATTTGACTAAAGTTAGCAGTTTTAACACTGATAATCTTGCATGCGTGATTATCATAGATCCCACAAGTTTTCAAGGGGCAGTCAAGCACTTGATATGGTGGCAATTGATGATGAGAAATAAAGCCAATTGAAAAGAATCAAACATGTGCTCTGACTTTGTTTCGCAAAGGAGCCAGAACAGTTGGTGTGAAATGGATTTATAAAACCAAATGAAATGAACTAGGGAAGGTGGACAAATTCAAGGCCAGACTTGTTGTGAAGGGTTATTCGCAGCAATATGGGGTGGACCACACGGATGTATTTGCACATATTGCACAAATGGACACTGTAAGAATGATTATTGCCTTGGATGCACAAAAAGGATGGGTGCTCTACTAGTTGGATGTAAAATCTTCTTTTTTGCATGGAGAATTGAAGGAAGATGTATTTGTGGAGTAACCTCAAGGTTGTGAAATAGTTGGGAAAAAAACATGGTTACAAGCTGCGAAAAGCTCTCTACGATTTAAATCAAGCGCCAAGAGCTTGGTTCAGTCGCATAGAATCTTATTTCATAAAGGAAGGATTCAAGAGCCGTTCAAGTGAACAAACTTTGTTCGTCAAGCGAAGAGAAGGTAAAATTTTTATTGTTAGCATTCATGTTGATGTTCTGATGTTTACTACTGATGAAGAAGGGTTTTTGAATGAGTTCAAGTGTTCCATAAAGGATGAATTTGACGTGACATACGTAGGAAGGGTGAGATATTTCCTCGGAATAAAGGTAATGCAAAGATCTGATGGAATCTTCATATTTCAAAGAAAGTATGTTGCTGAAGTGATTGCCAGATTTGGAATGCAAGACTACAATTCTGTCAATAATCTAATGGCTCCTGGACAAAAAATTGGTCGAGATGAAGCTCGTGTGACAATCGAATCAACCTTATACAAGCAAATGGTGGACAACTTAATGTATCTTACTGCAGCATGTCTTGATCTGATATTCGTGGTAAGTCTCATTAGCAGATTTATGGAAAAACCCACTCAACTACATCTTGCAATGGCTAAAAGAATCATGCGATATTTAAAGGGAACAATAGATATGGAATCTGGTACAAACAAGAGAAAGAAGTGACCTCATAGCCTACATTGACAACGACCATGCGGGGGATATGGATGATAGCAATAGCACATCGGGTTATGTATTTCTAGTGAGTGGCGGAGTCGTAGCTTTGTCCTCACGAAAACAACCCATAGTGACCTTTTCGACCACTGAAGCGAAATATGTGGAAACTATCACATGTTCCTGTCAAGCCATCTAGATGAGAGAAATATTGAAGGAGATCGAGCATGCACAAGCTGAATAAATGGTGCTTTTATGTGACAATGCATCTACTATCAATTTGTCCAAGAACCTGGTCATGCATGGACGATCTAAGCACATAAAAGTTCAGTATCATTTTATTAGAGATTTAACCAAAAAAGGTGTTTTCAAACTTGTTTACTGCAATACATAGATGCAGCTAGCAGATATGATGACGAACCCATTGAAGTTGGCATCATTTCAGAAGATCCAAGAAGCCGTAAGGATGAGCACAGGTGAGCTGAACTTTTCAGAGAGTCACATTTAAAGGAGGTATTGTTGAGCTATTTCCTTTAGTTTTGGAGTAACCGACGTTTTCAAATATGAGTTAGTTTAGGGATAAGTGATGTATTCAACTAGTTGATTTAGTAGTATTACGTCCATTATTTATGCATTATTTCAGTTTTTGTAAGCCTTATAAAAGGCCCTTGGAATTCACTAATAAAGGTAGATCATTCCTGTGCTAATTGTGATTTTCTGAACTAACTTTCAGAGCTTGAAGTAAACTTTTTCAGCTATTGAGGGATTAAATCAAAGTGCTTTTTCCTTCTTATCGAGTATTTAACAAACCACGACCAAAATGTTTTTTTACGATAGGTCATACATGGAAATTGTGGCCAAATTCAGCATTTTCTAGTTCAAAGGCAATTGGTTTGCTCGTATTCCAGTTGCCTTGACAAGGTGGAAATTGGAAATGCTTCATTTGGCTATATAAATATAAAAGATAAAAAAGGGTAAAATCTGAGAGCTCTCCTCCAAGAAACTCCAGCAGCCATGGCTGCCCCTTTTTTCAAGAATCCGATTTTCGAGGACAATCCAACCTCTAAAGAGGGTCCTTCTTTCTCTTCTAATCCTCCTAACCTCCCTTCCAAACCTTCTCATCCATCTCCTGATTTTTTTAGTGGATGAGGAAGGCTTTACTAGAGTTGTCAATCACAAAAAAGGAGCGAAAGACACGAGTCCCATCTTCTTTCCTAAGAATTCTGTCCATTCGAAAAAGGCAGCGGGTTTCATTAATGAAGTGCATACAAAACCCAAGCAAAAGCCTTACCCCTCCTCTAATGGAGCGCGATACCAACCAAGAAACCCAACAAAGATGGCACAAGATCCAGTTCAGACACCAAAAGCCCCTGCCAAAGATCTTAAGGCATCTTCATGGGCAGATCTTGTCAAGAAAAGCAATCAAGATTCGAACTTTGGCTTAACTTTTATTGAGCCAGTAGAAATGATTGCTGAAAGAATAGTCGTGGCATCTGAAGAAATATGTAATCGCCCTGAGAATTTTCTATTGTTGCTTAGGTTTTTGGAAAGAGACCAGCATACCATTATTTCAGGAATTTTGTTGTAAGAACATGGAACCCGAGCGGTACATTTGAAATCTTTACTAGAGAGAATGGGTTCTTCATATTTAGATTTACAAATGCTGAAGACAGCGAAAAGCTTTTGAATGGAGGTCCCTATTTTATAAATGAAAAGCTGATTATTTTAAAAAAATGGTCAAAGAAAGTAGTTCTTGACCGAGATTTGTTGAGTACCATGCCTATATGGATTCGATTACCAGAGCTGAATCTTCGTTTTTGGGATAAAGAAATTTTTAGCGCGATTGGGAGTCGAGTTGGAATTCCATTAAAGATGGACGAACAAACAGCTAAGGAAACAAGGTTGAGCTATGCGAGACTACTTGTTGAAATTAAAGCGGATGCTGATCTACCTAATGAGGATTCTATCTACACGCATGACGGAGAGTTCATCTCTCAACCAATCACATACGAAACTATACCAGATAGATGTATATTCTGCAAGTGTTTCAGACACACTACTGATTTTTGTCCGATCAACAAGGATCAGCAAAATCAGCCAAAAGACGCTGAAATAAACGACAGTAACTCTAATGGTAAAGAATCTGAAATCATTTCAAATTTTGTTAACACAGAAATGAATGCAACTGGATCTAATTCAGCATCTATGGTCAACAACCCTGATCAGGCAGTTGCTAATAAGATAATAGGCCAGGATGAGATGAGTATTGATGCACCATCACTGCATTCGACACAAGGACATAGCAGCCACAAACATACGGCTGAAACTCCCTCAGATTCTGCAATCTCCTCTGGAAAAATGCAGAACCCGCATGTGTCAGTCCCCACAGTGGAAATAAACTCTGAAATTCCCACATGTGCAATGGACAAAACAATATTAGAAAATACAAAGGAAAAAGTATCAGAGGGATCCTACGCTACTCAGACTCTAGAGACCCCTCCACTCTCAAAAGTCGCAAGAATTATTACAGATACGACAAATAGCTCAAAAAACGATTATATGGAAAATTGCAGTGAGCTTCTTGATGCAGATCCTATATATACTGACATCTCATTGTTGGCTGATGGTCTAGCTCCATCCAAATCTAGCATCACCATTGAAAACATCCAGGAAGCTGTAAACCAATCTATTGCTGCAACTAAGCCCTCAAAGCCTGCTCCCCCTGTAAGCAAAAAGAAAAAAGGCAGAACCAAGAGCCTAACAGACATAGCTTTTGCAGAAGACACTGAAGATGACAAAGATCATGACTTCAGAAACAAATACATTAACAGAAATGCTAAATGGGACAAACAGCTAAAGCCTAAGGACAAAAGCAGCTACAAAAAAATGGCAAACAGGTGGGAGTTAAAGTGGATAACAAAAGGAACAGTGGTCCCCCTTAGGTACTATGTTCTTTTTCTTTTACATTTTTTTAATTAGTTTTTTATATGGATATAATTGCTTGGAATTTAAGGGGTCTCAATTCCCCTGAAAGACAGTTAGATTTAGTTAATTTTTTAGGAAAGCACAAGCCTAGCATTATTGGTTTAATTGAACACAAACTCAATGATCAAAAGATCAATGATTTGCAGTTTAAAATCTTTTCAAATTGGAGCATTATCAACAATAACCTGATGGGTGGAAATGGCAGGATCATGGTACTTTACAATCCTACCATTTGGTCACTCATCAATTATTTCATTGATAAGCAATATATTCATTGCACTTTTCAAAATAAGGGTGGTTTTTCACTTAAAATTACCTTTATTTATGCATCCAACTTTGAAAATGATAGACATTTGCTTTGGAATTATATTGAGCAGTTCAGTAATGTTATTAAAAGTCCTTGGATGCTTATAGGGGATTTCAACACTGTTTTTCACAATAGTGAGAAAAAAGGAGGCAATCCTATTCCTTTTGCTAAACTTAATAAGATTGCCTGTTTTATGTTGAAAACTGGATTAATAGAACTCCAAATTGCTGGCAATAAATTCACTTGGAAGTCAGGGGAGTTTAGAAATACTCATTGCAAGCTAGACAGAGTTCTATTTAATCAGCATTTCATTGATTTTTTCCCTAACATCTACTGTAGTACTTTACCTCAAAATACTAGTGACCATACACCTATCCTGGTCACTCTCAGTACTAATAAGGGTAAAGTAAGTTTCTCTCCTTTCAGATTTGTTAATGGATGGGTGTATGATAAATACTACAAAGATACTGTTTCCAATTGCTTTAATAACAACTACTATGGAACTGCTCAATTTAAGTTCAACAAAACCTTATAGATGGTTAAGAACACCTTGAAAAATTGGAACTATTCTAGAAAAAGAAATGACATCAATTCTATTAGGAATGATTGTGATAAATTACAGGACGAATTAGATAACAATTACTCAGACTTGAAAAAGGCTGAGGAATTTTTCAATGCTCAAGCCAAGTTAATTAATGCTCTTCATATTAGCTCGGTTAATCTCAAGCAAAAAGCTAAAGTTGATTGGCTTACTGCTGGGGATGAAGCTAGTAAATTCTTTTATGCTAAGATGTCCAGTAGGAAAAATAGGAATAATATTGGTAAGATTATTGATAGTGCAGGAAAGATAGTTAATGAAGCTACCATCATTGAGAAGGAAGCCATTAACTACTTTTCCTCTCTATATAACACTGATAAGCCTACCAATAATTTTCCTGATATTGAGTTTAAATATTTAGCTAATAACAATAGCACTGATATTCTGCTTGCCCCTATTAGACAAGAGGAGATTAAAAATATTATTTTTAATGTTAATAATGATAAAAGTCCAGGGCCTGATGGGTTTGGAGCAAAGTTTTACAAAACACATTGGGATGAGATGCAAAATACTCTTAGTGATTCTATTAAAGAATTTTTCATTTCTGGAAAAAATTTGAAGAACACTAACCACACTTATATCACCTTAATCCCAAAAGTTGAAAACCCATCAGTACTGGATGAGTACAGGCCAATAGCCTGTTGCAATTTTATTTATAAAATTATTTCTTCCCTCTTGTGTAATAGGTTGAAATGTTTTTTAAAGTTTATTATTTCAGAAAACCAGAGTGCTTTCATACCCGGTAGATTAATCTATGAAAACTCCTTATTAGCTCATGAACTAATCAGGAATTTTAATATGAAAAACAGAAATCTCATGTGCATAAAGAATGATCTTCACAAAGCTTTTGATAAAATTAATAGAAATTTTATCATTTATGCTATGCAGAAAATGGGCTTTGAGGAAAGATTTTGTGATTTGATCAAAGAGTGTATATGTAATGTGTCTTACTCTATTATGATAAATGGTTCCCCTAAGGGATACATTCATAACAATAGAGGAATAAGGAAAGGTGACCCATTGTCACCTTACTTATTCTCTATTGTTATGGAATATTTCTCCATGCAAATGGAGATAGAAGTTCTTAAGGGAAACATCAAACCAATTAATAGGGTAAAGCCACACATTACACACCTTCTATATGCAGATGATATGCTTCTATTTTTAAAAGCAGATAAAAGCAGTGCTATTGCTATTCACAAATTTTTAAATAATATGGAAAAATATGCTGGATTAGCTGTTAATCTTAATAAAAGCAAGGTGTATTTCAGCAAAGATGTCCTCGTTAAAGATGAGATTTTAAATCTCCTAAAGTTTAAAGAGGGTAATCTTCCTGTCAAATACTTAGGGTTGCCTTTAAGTATTAATCAGGTTAATGATAGAGATTGCCTTAGATTATTAGATACGATTCAGAACAAACTTGATGGGTGATCTGGCAAATTACTTTCTTTAGCCGGCAGGATGGAGTTAACTCACACAGTCATCACTGCAATGGTTATCTACTGGGTCCAGTCTCACAACATTCCTAATAGTGTTATTACCAAAATTGAAAAAATGTGCTCCAATTTTATATGGAGAGGTAAGTATCATAAAGTTGCATGGGACTTAGTGTGCAAGCCTAAAAAATTTGGAGGACTTGGGCTTAGAAAAATTAAGGATATTGGTGAAGTTAGTAAATTTAAGCTTTTATGGAAATTCCTAGATGGTACATCTCTTTGGTCCAGATGGATGAGAGCAAAATACTTAAAAAACAATAAAAACTTCTGGACTGCTAGAAAAGAGATGCACCATTCCTATGTTTGGAAAAACATTTTGGACTGCAGAAAAACAGGTAGGAAATTTCTACTTAGAAAGTTAAAGGATGGAAGTCAAGCCAGTTTATGGTTTGACCCATGGATTAGTGGCAATTCATTAATCAATCTTCTGGGCTGGAACAACCTATACATACTAGGGGGGTTAACAACAAAGTGCAGAATATTATATCAAATAACTTTTGGAGCTTTTCTAATAACCTGCTGCTAGTATTTTTAAAAATGCTATTTTGGACATTCATATTGATCAGGACAATTATAGGGATCATTGGTCCTAGATTTTGTGTTCCAAGGATAAATTCTCTTTTAAAAAAGTGTGGGAGTTTTTACAAGGAGAGGTAGTTGAGGTGAACTGGCATAAAATTATTTGGTGCAAAGCAAATAGTCCTAAAATGGCTCACTATTCTTTTTTTGCTATTTTAAATAAGCTTCCTACTAGGGATCGATGTAGCAAATGGTTTAAAAATTCTGAAAACATTTGTCTTTTATGTAAAAAAAGAGGTTGAAAGCTCCAATCACTTATTTTTTGTCTGCATTTCTCCCTGTACATCTGGATTAAAGCCAAATGTACTTTGGGTCTCAGTCATTCATCTGATACTATGAGCATTAGGGACAGCATAGAGTTAATTCTAAAAAAATTTAAGCCCAAGTCCTACAATTTTAATAGAGTCTGTGTTTTACTCTCTGCTTCTGTTTATTATATTTGGAGAGAAAGAAATCAGAGACTTCACACTGGTAAGGAAACTAATTGCATCCAAGTCTGGAAAACTATTTATCATGACAGTGACATTATCATGAAAAAAGCCAACAGATTTGGCAATGAGAACAAGCATATATTTATGTCACATAAAGATATTGCAGATGTAGATAAACAGGTTGAAGATTTTTTACTTAATGGCAAGCAGCTCCCCAATAATAAGCTCTCAAGCCTCGAATTTGGTGATAGAAATCTTTGCCATGCCAATAGTCATCAACATTGCAAAGGGAAGAACCACAACTTTATTGATAGTCATCCTCTTAATGCATATAATAGGAACAATAATACTGTGACTTTACCTATTGTAGGAAACAAAGACTATATTCACACCAGTACAGATGCTTTATTCAGATCTGACGTCCTTACTGGGGCTTCCACAAACCCTGCATTCAATACGAATGTTAGAAAGGGAAGTGGACTTAATTCTGATAATAAAGTTCATGATTTTGTGAGTAATTCATATAGTAATCACAAGTTTTTACCTATGACAGAGCGTGGTTCCTCCAGCAGTGATCCAGATCTCACAAAGCACCTGGATAAGAAGAAATCAGAAGAAAAGATCAGATTTTTACACAGAATCGGGGATAGTCATTACAAGAGCAAGATGAACAACCAGATCTATCACCTATCTGTTTGGTCCGAAGGAGATAGTAGCTCTAACAACTTTGAGAACATCAACAGAGACTCATTTGGTCTGAAGAGAAGCTTTGAAAGCATGGAAAAGTCCGATTTAAAATATATAAGCTCAATAACTCACATCGAGCCTCTAGATCCCCCTTCGAGAAAGGATCGTATGCTTTTGAGACACTATGAAGTCAATCATATGATGGTTTCGAGCAAGCAAAGCAAGGATACTAACGAAGAGAAGGTGTGGAAGCCGCCATAAAAAAAACAGAATTTTTTCCACAGAAAAGCAGCCATTTTTGTGTTTTCTCAAGCGATTACGAGAGATTGGTTGTGTCGGCTAGGGTTTCTAACCCTTCGCCTTTTGTTGTTTGCTGGGCTATGTACCCAGTTTATTTGGGCCTTGGGCCTTTCACTTTTTTTATCCTGTTTCAAAAAAAAAAAATATAAAAGATTTCAACGCACCAGATAAGATTTGATCATTGTTATTTTGCTGCTTATCTTCATTGTCTATAATGCCTGGGATATGTAGTTTAAAGTTCAATCTTTGCGGTAGATATTTGTGAATGAAAAAAAAAAAAAAAAAGTAAAAAAAAATTAATTATAACATTTTGTTTATCATTATCACTATATGTTGGTTGAAATATATGTAAAACTAAGATATCCTTTTTTTTAAATGATTCAACCAAACAGTCGGTTTCTCCACCATTATGCGATAATATTAGTATTGCATTTTTTAGATAAGTGTGAGATATATGTACAACATTTGACCATCGTACGTAATGATGTTTTAGTGTGCATAAAGACAAGCGACTTTTCTAGCTTTTATTCCGATATGTCTAATGGTTTTCTCTTCCATTTTTATTTTTTCACTTATCACGAAAAACAACTATTTTATTTTACGCAACCAACGATCCATCATTCTTTTAACCCTATTTTGGCATTCTACATCCATTTTATTTACTCTCAAAAGCCTGCAGAAAACAGTATTTAGGCAAATCTCCCCATCATTTTAATCCTAGGTTTGTATTTCTATAGAACCATTTTGTTTCCCCTTCGTGACATCATTTGGATGCATATAAACTATTCGATTATATGTGGTACTACAAGTAATGTACTATAGACCATACTAATTTATTACTATTATCATTAAATTGTTATTCACTAATACTAATATGCTATTCGATCAAATTATTATTCACTAATACTAATATGATAACGTATTCTCCAAATTAATTGCTTTTCAAAATTATTATCAGGCTGCACGAATTACTAGAATTATGGACAAACATTTTATTTCTGTTCAAACGATTCCCTGTTGAATTGAATGGTCGTCAAAAAAAGGAAATTGAAATGGCTTTAGTATCATCAAAAAATTTACTTGAACTATTAAGTTATACTTTCAAACTATTGTACTGATGAATATTAGATTTATTTGACTATCTAAACACAATTGGTGAATTTTATCAACATCGCTCTTATATGAGCTAATGGCAGTTGTATTGATTTGTTAAGTTCAGTCATTTATGTAGCTGGTCATCAATGTTTTTTAGGTTGAATGGTAATATACATACTCGTGAACAGGTTAAACAAGACGAGGCCTTTGCACAGTCCAGAATTCAACATAATGTGACAAGTTCAGTTACCAAATGGACGAATACAGGTATGACAAATTTAGATAGTCAACAAATTCAAACATATGATAAAGCTAATTCTTCGAATATTCAAGCAGTTATGGATTGTGAGAAATCACAAGTATGGGATGACCTTGCATGAGAAAAGGATAATAAGCATGGGAAGATTTCTCAAAGCTAGGGGCAATCACCTCGAATTTTATATAAAGAACCTGCAAATCATAAATACAGTGCAAGGTTAGAAAATGGTGATTCAACAGATATGGTCATGCATAGGAAAAATTAAAATCATGAGAAATTGAGCGTAGTAGTGGATTCACATGTTTTTGCAACTTCCAGCCTTCGAGTTATTCGACATAGTAGACGAGATGATGATAACTTCACATTCCAAGCATCTAATATTAAAAAGGCGTAATCCAAAAACATGCATATGTTGAATTAGTTAATCAAAGAAAAGTAGAAAAAACAAGGGAAATAAGGTGAGTACTAATTTTGATCATACTAACAGTGGGGATATTTTTGCTAAATCAAATTGATTGCTTTCTTGTTTTTGTAATATGAGTGGTCTTACTACCATATTTTGATATCGAAACCAAACAGAGGTGAAGGGGAATCGAAGTACAATTAGCACCAAGGGAAGGCCTCAGAAGCATATGATCGACACCAAACCACTAAGACAAATGATACTGGAAGTAAGAGGGGAAAGGATTTGGTTCATACGTTATTTGTACCAACATGGGAAGCATGAGCTTAGTATCGATACAGGAAAGTTAGCATCAAGGCGGTACCAAAACCAATATGCAACAATAAAATCAAAAGGCGTTATGACACCGACACCGAAAGTAAACAACGGAAGAAAGCCAAAGGCATATGATTCGATGCCGAGCTGCAGAGCTATAAAGTGGAAGGAAAGAGACAAAATTGGGTTGAAGCAAAGAGCTATTGAAACCAATATATTTTGTATCAATACCGCTACCGAAAAGCAGCTTCGAAGTTATCAGAAAGTATCCATAAGAAATGTGAGTTCAAAGCCAACACAGGAAATAAAGATTATTGATGTAAGTCAAGGTTCATAAAACAGCGCAACAAAGAAGGTTCATCCATACTAACATGCTTACTGATACCAAGGAGGATGCCAAAGTCATAAGAAAGAGAGGTATAAAGGCAATACTCAGGAATCACTAAGGCAGGGCAGAGCTTAGGACTTGCTATCGGAACAGAAGCTTATCATTGAAACCAAAAGCAAGAAAGGAGGTTATTCATACCAATTTACTTGGCATCGATACATTATGCAGACGCGACACCGGAGTTAAAAGCCACTAGGGACTGAGACCGGCACCTCGAAAACAAAGGTGGACCGATACCGACATTAAATAACAGCCACTGAAGCTGAAAGTGCTCAAAACCTAGCTTCTGCTGACCGCAACTGAAAGGGTCCTAACTTGTCTATAAATAAGACCCCAAGAGTCTCATTTTGATGGGACTTTTCCTCATTCCATAATCTTGAATTCAATTCTTAGAGAGAAAACCCTAATTTGTAAATTATTTTAGGGATTTTACTTACATTCACTTATGTACTCATGCAAATGATCAATAAATGGGGCTCGACACTTGTTATCGATTTCATGCATTTACTTATCGTTTTTGTCACTTATTTTCCTATTGCCACCTTACGACAAAGCTTCATACATAAGCCTAATTAACGAAGTAACGTACCGTAAGCCGTTTAGCTTCCTAATTTTTGTTGATCTTAGGGAACCCTTATCCCAAAATAAATGTTGGTTCTTGAGTCACGTAAGCGTGATACTCACCTCTCGAAGGAAGAGTAACTAATCTTCTGGTTTAGGACCTTGATATCTAGGAAACGGTGAACTAACTTAATCTTGTAGGAACTAAATAATACCTTTGTTCCCCCTGAATCCATATTTTTTTACCTTAATTCTGATGTTGACGAAAAATAACGTTCACATTTTGGCGCTAGAAAGAGGGCTTGAACCTCCGCCCCTTCGGATAATCTACCACATCCTTAGCCGTTCCATCCCGGTTGGACTAAGCTTTGAAGAAGCAAGACAATGAATAAAGGCTCCCTACTAGTATCTTCTGAATCTCGAATTACAACGTCAAGCATTAGTGACCCAAGAATTATTGAAAAGCAAGGGGTTGGATTGGAAGCCTTACGAATCGAGAACAAGAATAAGGAAGTAAAACACATGACCTTGGATGTTGGAGCATTAACCCTTTCCACATAGAACTAACCCTAATATTTGCTCTAAGAAATTCTAAATCAAAGGAATACAACCTATTCGCTCACATAAAAGAAGCCATCCATTCACAGGCTAAGCGAACTATATTTGAGGAAAGAACAGTGGAGAAATTCAATCACTTTACCCTAAGATGGTCTAAGAAAGTCACACCTCAGTCTCAAAACACAGTAAAAATAAAGCTTGGGGATGTAGAGGAACCTATAAAATTGAGTAACAAAAGGGCTAAGTTCCGGCGCCTAAAAGGAGTCTTTGAATCAAGATTTCCTGAAGAATGCAAACTCACTACATCGATCGATAATGTATACTTTCTAACTAAACATGATCTTTACTTTTGGTCGTCACTAAAGAAGAAACCCAAGAAAGAAATTAAATTAGGAGGTCCCTACTGCTACTGTCATTTGATGAGTGGACATGAAACCAATCACTGCAGAGTCCTAGAAGGTGCAATCATCAAGGTTTTCAATCAAGGCCAGCTATATAGATATGTAAAGAAGACTTAATCAACTACAACAAAGGAGTCTTTAAAGAAATAATGTCTACATGGTCGGGAGTACAAAAGTCCTTTAAATTTGGAACCACCTAAAATGGGTGAAGCTACTTACGATAGTAGAAAAACCCTTGTCACTGCCAAGATGGCTAGGGTAGGACACCCCTCAGAAGGGGGGCATGTGTAAGCCTTTATCCATGCCCAAATCCGAAAGGGCCAGGTTAAAGAATCGAAAGTGTAAGCCTCTATCCCCATGGTGGAGCAACTAAAACTCTTACTCCCGCCTACGATGGCCGAGGTAAGGCACCCCTTGGAGGGGCAAAGTGTAAACCTTTATCCGCGTCCAATTCAGACTGGGCCAGGATAAAGCTTCGAAAACCCTTATCCGTGTCTACAATGGCCAGATTAAGGCACCCCTTGGAGGGAGCGATGTGTAATCCTCTATCACCACCTATGATGGTCAGGGTAGAGCATCAAAAGAGTAAGCTTTTAGTCGCGCCTACGATGGCTAGATTAAAGCATTTAAGCCCTTATCACAGCCTACGATGGCCAGGGTAAGGCGCCTTCTGGAGAGAGGTCGGGTAAGCCCTTGGGCCCTGCTTGAGATAAGCTAGCCAAGAGCACCCGATGCACAAACCCAAACAGTGGCTAATAAAGCACGTACATCCTCTACTTTGACAATCAAAAGCCCAGAGAGTGGCTAACAAAGCACGTGCATCCTCAGCTTTGCTAATCAAACTCGAAGGTGGTAACAAAACTAAAAACTATCAGATATGGATATCTTGCCTTCCGTTAAATACCCGAATCTGGTTATGGTTCAGGACTTTTAATTAATACCAAAAGTGGATTCCTGTTCTATCAGATACCCAAATCGAAGTTATGGCCCGGGACTTCTGTTAATTACCAGATGTGGATATCTGACCTCAAACTTAATACCTAAATCTTGGTTATGGTTCTGGACTTCTAGTTATTGCCAGAAGTGGATTTTTGGTCTTCTGTTAAAATACCTGAATCTGGGTTATGGTTCGGGACTTCTAATTACTTCCAATTGTGGACTTTTGGTCTTCTATCATCGAATGCTCGAAGGAGGGTTTCAAAGATTCTACTTATGCTTCCAAAGGAGGAATTCTGGGTTTCTATTCTAGTACCTTAATCTAGGTCACGAGACTCTAGTTCTAATTCCTGGAAAAGGAATCTCTCTTAATACTTAGGTTGCTGACTCAAGTCCGTTATCTAAGAGCCATCAAACGAAGATCGTGATCTTCCACCTTTCACAGGGAGATTTTCTAAACAAAAACTCAAGTCACAATTATGAATTCCTATTTTCAGACTAGACTTCTGGATTTAACCTCAAATTGGTACAATACAAATACCCAAATTTAGATGATAATATTCTCATTCTCATTTTCCAAGAAAAAAAAGGTTTTTGAACCTCTATTGTTACACCCGATTAAGGGAGTAAGCTTACCATCTTATTTTCAAAAAGAGGATTTGTTGGCAGAAATCCGAGATGATACTTTCAGTTTTCTGCTTGAAACTTTATAAATAAGGATTATGTTTCTTCAACGCCTCATTTGCGGAAGTTCATTAAATTCCTAGTATGCAAAAACTGCTGTTCATTATTGTAACAGAATACATCATTGGATGGTTTGCTACTCTATCACAAGTTCATCTACCACTAGATCACAACCCAATTGGTGTTTCATAATTGTATAGAAAGGCTATTGTATACACCCTATCTTGTATGAGGACATGACATAAGATGTTATATGTTGAATCTGACATAGAAGAATGTAGGTGAAATCTCGGATGGGAATATTCAAAACGCCAACAAAAGTTGTACATCAGGTAACATCCACTCAACTTCTGAAATCATGTTGCAAGTTTATTTGTAGGATCATTTCGTGAGCAACCAAACACAAAGGTTGGATCTTAACATCTCTATTGTTGCAAATTCCATTTATTATGTAATAATTGATCAAAACAAAGTCTGCCATAGCATGAGCATGAAATTAAACATTCTGCAAATGACTAACGCAGATAAGGCTAACTACTATATTTGTTGTAGAAAATGCATAAGAGATTCTGAATGCAGATATCCGAGACAAAAGCAAAACCCATACTCAACATTCTGCATATTTATTCACGAGAGAGAGAGAGAGAGTTTTTGCTAGGTGAATACATTCCGAGAATTGGAAACAACACAATATTGGTATCAGAACCCAAGCATTTCTGTGATTAAGTTCTGAAAAGCACAATTACAAGTTATTTGAATAATTTCTAGGGCAAGAAACAACCCTCTTAACTTTGTTCAAAGAATTAACTGTAAGAGTAAGTGTAGAATCAAAGGGAATTCCAAATCCCTTGGGTGTATATGCCTGGGGTATTTACGATAATCCCATTCCTCATCCAGTGGGCTATCATAACCACGAGTCAACCTTGAACGGTATGTTCAGATCTCTTTCAATAATTTATCCTTCTCTTTATCCTGAAAGTCAAGGCGAAGCCAAGGACATTGAATGTTAACCTTCTCAAGATCTCTAATAAAAACATTATCTTGCCAATTTTTAAGATTTAATAAGGAAGGATTTCTCGTAAAACACCCTCTTTAACCAACCATAACTTCCTAGGAAGTCCCTAAAAAGAAAACCCATCACAGAAAATGAATTCTGGAAAAGTTTCAAGAAATCAAGAAAAAGAAAATTCATTATAGTATATTATAGTAATACCACAAGTTGCAAGAACGCACATAGCACAGATACTCCTCTTGTTCATATAAATTGGATTTTTTTTTAAAGGTTTCAGACATAAATCTATTCTTATTAAACTTAAGTTTGCCTAAAAGTAATCTTTTGGGAGTAAAGTAAACCCGTGGAAGGTTCCAGCAAGCTTTTGGGTGGAGATCAACACCATGATCATATAGGCACCTTCTATGGAGACGCCTATGCAAGCCTCCGCTTAGATCACCTAAAAAGGAAAAGTATACCATTTTATATCTATTATAAATTGCATATAAATTGTCTTCTTGAATGTCTCTATCTTTAATTAACATATAGAATAGGGTCATGTGCTCAGTATTCTCTTTCAAGAGTCTTCCACAGTGCAATTAGGCAGTTCTCAGCCTTAGCGGCTACATCTCTCTCTTTGAAAAGCAATAGTCTTGCATCACTCTTATCAAGATAGAGGTATTTATCGGATAAGATGTTAGACTCACTCGTTTTCTTATTTATCTCTCTTGTAATACGGTCTACTTCCGATCGTGCTCTTTCAAGACGGGCGAGCCTAAAACCTAACTTTTTCCTTTTCATCTATTCGGGAAAGAAAGAGGACGATTATTGAAAATAAAGCAAAAGAGATACCATAGAAGTTACCATACCATGGGGATAGGGACAGAGGCTTGTAGAGTCTCAGTAGTATCATCATCCTTTAAGTTCAAACCTTTCCCCACTTCTCATGTGTTGGAGGAGTTGGGAGTTCCGGTTGGAAAGGCATCATGATTAAGATTTTCGAGGCTATTAGATTGAATTTCACCCTGGTCATTGGAAGCTAAGAAAGTATCACCAAGGTCACCTTCATCTTCAGCAATATTTTTAAAGTTGGGGCTGATATCATCAACACATACAACTTTTGGTGCCACAGTGCTGTCTTCTCCAACATCAGCACTAGGTTCTTCCAAGGCAAAGTCATCTATAAACAAAAGTTTTGCCATATCAATTTCCATCCTCTCGGAAATGGCATTTCCCTCCTTTACATGGGTTATCTTTGACCTAAACATTTCTACCAAAAGTGGATCGAAAGAGGGAAAGCATATGTCTGGACATTTTTCTATGTTGTCTACATAGATAAGCAAGAATGCATCTTCGAAATAATTAAACATAATATCATCCAAGGTGGCCTGGAGGAAGCAAGAGAGCCTCTGTTTGGGATCATTAATCACGCCAATAGCTTTTGTCAGGGAAGTTATGTTCTCGTCAAGCTATTTGCTAAGGAAAGGATTCTTCTTCTTAAAAGGGGAACTCTGTTCTTGTAAGGAAAAGCAACTAGAATTAAGTTCAGCGGTTTCTTCTTTACATTTTCCCAAAGCTTCTTTTAGATTACTAGTTTCCTCGGTCAAGGACAGATTAGCTACCTTCTCTTTGGTTACTGAAGATGTTAGAGTTTATGCCATAGAGGCAATCCATTTGATGTGATTAATAACATTATTGATGTTATTGTTTTATTTGGAATAAAAATATTCTGTTATGTTATATTTACTGCGTGATACAATTATTAACATAATAGAAGTCTTTAGAATAATAATACAAAATTATATATTTCGAGTAAGACTTTAACTTGAGATTATATAATGAAATTAAGTATTATAATTCTTAAATATCCCTAGTTAGGTTTTATTGTTTATATAGGACAACAACAAAACATTGAGACTATTATGTTGATTGACTTATGATCACATCTCATTGATAATTAATATACATGACATTAATGCCAAGACATAAATACGTATTGGAGAATAACATATTGGGCTAATCCAATATGAGAAAACTACATGGAAAATAACTAACAATACCATAAGTTATTCTCATAGTGACAGTGATGTAATGGACCTGATCTTTATGAATTTATTCGAGGATATTTGTGTTTTGATATCATCTAAAGTTACCTGTAATAGAGTAGACCATAATGGGGATTATTGGATACATCTCGAATCGAATGAAAATTATTAATAATCTAGATGGAATGTAACCCTACAATATATTTGTAGTAATATCCATGGGCCTCTTGATTGAGTGAGACTATGAAATGCATGGTCATTCTCAAATATTGATTTGTTTTAAGTAGTCTACTCATCAATCAAGATAAACAAATTAAATTATAAAGGGGATGATATGATCCATGCATCGAGTTTAATCCTGGATATATTGGTTAAAAGAATTATATTACGTTGAGACACTGGTCACGGAAAGGTTGTAACGAATCGTCAATATTTTTATAACTTGGGTAGCAGTGATGTATTGCTAGACGCAAATCACTGTTTATGATTTTAAATATGATTTGAAATCATTGCCAACATTATAACAATGTATAGGGTCACACATAAGAACACTTGAAAAGGATGAGAACCGTTCACGACAAAAGAGGATCAAATGTTGACTAGTCTGTGGTTTTGAATTGGTATAAAGGTCTTTTAAGGTATAACCTTATTTACGTTTTTCCGATTACCACGTATAAAAGTAAGGCCGATGGTTTCACAATTTTTATTCATTCATTTTTGTTTTAGTAAACCTAGAACCGGAAAAATCGAAATAAGGGAAAACCCTAAAACCCCAAAATTGGCTAGCCCTTTTTCCTTTCTTCTCGATTTCGTCTGACGTAATCAAAGGTTGAGTGTTCGTGGATACCTTAGAGGCATGACGCCTGACATGGATTCGATTCGATCTTCCAGGCTCCAGCGATGTTCACATTCGAAGCATAGCATATTAAATTCAAACTCATGAATACATTGAAGTTATGACAGGTACAAGATTCGAATTACTTAATTTTCGCATAGATCCAGTTAAGTAGGGTTAGAAGTTGTTAAATTTAGATGTCGATTTAATCAATGAAACCTAACCAGTGGTATCAGAGCGACAGTTTGCAAAAATTGGTATTTTGATATTTGATTTTGGGTTTTGTGTGTTCATATTCTTGTGTTATTGATTATTTGAAAAACATGGATTCAAGATCTAAACGCATAATCATTTCAAAAGTGAATATGTTTCACTAAAAAAAGTAAAATCGTATTTGATACATGCTATAAAGTGTTTTTCTATGATTAAATTTTCTATTTGATATAAAACTTAGAAGTGAAATTATTATTGGTTGAGTCCAAAAAAGTTGACTAAGTTACAAATTATTATTGCTTTGTTGATTAATAAAGGAATACTATATGTAAACCAACACCCAGTTTTAATTGATCAAAAATGACAAGTCATTATGAATATTGATTTCTTAAAATAAATGATTGCCAGTTGTCTTAAAATGTTGATTAACCAGATATGTGTTAATACAGAAGTGATAAAATTGGGTATGTTATAATGTTTTGTTTAAGGAATCAATGCGTTGTAAATACAGAGTATGACTCTGTTATTAATATGTATTTGATTTAGATCAAATACCTAATTATTATTGACATACCATAATAATCTAAATGAGTTTGAATCATTGCAGAATATTATATAGTAAGTTAATTAAGTTTATGAACTTGGCTTGACAAATGATGATGCATATCAAACTGTTATACATATATACATATATATATATATATGTTACCTCTTCTTATACATAGTCACATCTGGATTTTAGTTGCTTCATGATACAAGTATGTTGACGTTTAAAATAAAACAATTATATTTTTGCTTGTTGACAAAAAGAATTATGAATACAAATTCTATATTTATGATGATAAATATATTGGAAATCATTTTTGTAAAGGGTCACAACAGATTTGATTTGCTGTTTTATTTAGTATTATATGTATTAGTTAAAATGTTAATATAATGGACAATACAAAATTTGATTTGTAATGTCAAATCCCATTACTATTAGATGGATAAAGATACAAATTTGCTGCATTATTTTGAATTTCTAGTATAAGATATTAGTCTTTTAAAATTTAGGTAAGTTGTTTTGCTAGAATTATGGATTTGGAAATCTAAAGCATGAACAATTTGTTTTGCTAGAATCGGATTGATGTAAATAAGTACTATTTTAATTAGCATAAGTATTTATAAGATGCATTTGATTTAAATGTGATAATTTTATGTTTACGATGATAAACATATATACTTCAAATCTGACAACAATAAACATGATTTACAGTTTGTTTTATATTTTCATTAATAATAGCATCAAGCCTTTAATTTTTTTTACAGGTTAATGTTGCCTACATTTTATACTGTTTGTGTAATTTCCTACAAATATGTGTATAACACATGTTTGCAGTTGATATCACAATATGTGTATGGTTTTACTTTGTTAACTATGGTAGTAATATGTTACTTGTATTCGAATAAGCATAATTATATATCTGCTAAATTCAAAGAATCCATAGGACCCTTAGTATAGAAGCATGAGTTTTTGTAAAATGTATTTTTGAATGTCATAAATATTGACACTGAATTTTAATAAGATGCCTATATGTTTATATTGATAAACATATGGATATATACTGCAAATTTATGTTAACTCACTAATGCTTATGTGTTTAATTTTGCTACAAAACAATGAAAACTTAAACAAATATGGCCTTTTTTAGTTTCATGAAGTTTGTATCAAGACTATAGAATCTGGGGTTTTCAATAATTCACCATGTGTAGATGCATAAGTTAAGGTATGATTATACGAAATGACATAACTATAGACATTTGAATAAACACAAATTGTTGTGTATATTCATCCATTCATATATTGTTGTGCTATCACCAAGAGTATTACTTGATTGAATAAATAGATATGGGATTAAATATTATGCCTCTATTATATTGTTTACCATAAGTTATAAATCATTGATTTAACTAATATAATGATGCTGCCGCCTTATTTGATAAGCTATAGAATTGTTTTGAAAATGTTTTCATAAGGACACTTGCAGTAGTATCCCATCTTTGAGTATTTTCATGTTTATCTTAAAACATGATATTTCAAATAAGCCCCAACCAGAGGAGATTTGTTTGCATAGCTAGATATGATATGAATATCTACATAATTTTGAATGTCCACACCTGCTATGCATTTATATGTATGCTTTATAGGCTATTAATGAATATAAATATATATATATATACATATATATATATTGGACTGTCTAATATATATGTGCATGCTTTTATTTTACACCTGAAACCCTATCACATGATCCAAATTTGAACATTACTTCGCTTTAAGATTTGAAAGCAACCAAACCTATATACAATTCTATGAATAGTAATTATTTAAAACAAAATTGTTGGATGTAACTGCTGAAGAACTGTAAATTAATTTAGACTTTGCAATATGACTTGATCTAGTCATGACTTAATTGAAAGTTTAAAGATGTTTTATGAAGCCACATCTCTACATAATTACTATTAAGCATAGTAAAATACATTTAGTTGTATTATTAGTAAAACTAACAATATGAATTAATTATTATTTTTTTAACAATAATTGTATTTGCTGAAATTGTTCAATAGGAGAAGGGTTCAAAAATGCCAACTATGCAAGTATAATTTGAGATGATGGTCAATTGTGACTTGTTTCATTTACAAAATGTTTGTATAAATTTTATATTCTATTGCATGGGATGGTATGTATATAAGTACCTCAATTCTACAAACTAGTGTGAACCCGTGCTACGCGCACGGCTTATGTTAAAGTGAAAGTGTCATTGGTATAAATGCCTCTTCATATGTTTAACCTCACTGAATAATTGTTTCTCTTGATTTATAAGCATTAATGTGGTGCATATACACCATTGGTCTGTCTTAGAGTCGAAACGCAGTGTTTGATGCATAATGCTTAGCTATGTATATGTATGATGATTGTTGCATACAGCATATAGCTTGTTGTTGCATTAGGTAAAATGCATAGCCACGTATAACGTGAAAATGCAGGGTTAGAAGCAGCATGCATAGCCATTTCATACGTCATAAGTTACACTTAATGCAGCAGCAAAAATTAAGGATGCGTTGAATTTATATTTTTTAATTTTGAGTTTTAGCACATATGAAAATATGAACGCCACATACACATTGTGAAAAATGATCGTTTTACAAAACGAAGGTAACACACAAAACTAAAAACGACTTTTTATAATTTTCTGATTTTAAGAAACAACGGAAAGACAATAACAAATTCATCCAATCACCGTTCTTCCATTCTCTCCACTCCCTCCGTCTTTGGTCCGTCACCTCCGTCATACTTCAAATCTTCACAACTATTATAATTAACGCTGAAAACAAAAAACTCAAAACACAAAATAAACCAAATGTTATCCAATTGTTTGGCATGAATAAGCGTTTGACATGAAATCATTCCACAATAGCATGATTGTGTAAACAAATCTTTTAAATGTATAGTTGTTAAATAACGGGCAGAATTTTAATTGGATGAGAATGTTACTAATAGAATATCAATACAATTCCTGAATTTACATGCCACATTACAAAATTAATGATCAGTGTGAAGAAACGGACATGTTAATTGCTACATTCATAACTGCAAGTTAATTGCACTAGGTGTAACTTATGATATATCGTTCAACAACGCACGATATATCATCTTATTTAGGAAGTTTGTGTTTTTCTTCAATGCATTCCTGTTTGCAACATCTGTTCCTTTTGAGAGCACAACGGTCATGCTTCCTATCAAATATTTGTGGAGCAAAGGTTAAATGCAGAGGTTAAAAAAAATGTGTAAGGTGCATTGCATCGAGTGAGGAATTATTGAAAATTGATTTTAAGATACATTAAACCGTAGACCTATCTAGAAATTATTCAAAAAGTTCTATCTAAAATAAATTTAATCTTATGAGCAATAATTATTTGCTCAGTTTATTTAGTCTGCTTGATGGGATAAGGAAAAGAAAGACATTTAGAAGGAGCCAAACTCCTATATCCAATATAAAAAGACCATAGAAGGGTATATTATATGCTTAAGGAACTATATGTACATTTATTCTCCAACATAGGTAAAGATTTTAAAGAGGCACAAATCTAAATTACAGTAGGACAGCAGTACTATTATCCTTTCTATTGTATTTAATATATTTTTTGCGTAAAATTTGGTGATCAACAAAACAAATCAACATATCAATTGATTATGTATGATCACTTTTGGTCTGTGCCTTTTAAATTAAATAATACTTATGCTGCACAAAACAAACTCTGGTTTTATTTTGAGTAGGTGAGATATGATCATGACCTACATGTTTCGAAATCTATAGAAATACGAATGCATTAAAATAGGATAGGTAATAGACATGATTATACCACTTTGTAGCTTTGTTATGCAAATTAAAATTTTAATTTGAGGAAAGGTATAGCATTTTGAGTAACTATTGTAAAGCATGTTTTTAGAAAATTTCAAAATTCTAACAAATTAATGCTTAAGAAACAACGAGAACACTTTATGAGTAACAAAATAGTTGACCTTCAACAACATGGAATATTCCATAAAATAATCACAGGAATTTCTATCTATTCTCTATATGTATATCTAGATTATTTAATTGTATAGATTTTGTGGTATCTATTTTTTAAAAATCATTGGTGCTCTCAATGATATTTATTCATAAGAGGAAACAATGGTTTTGGTAATTAAAGTTGGTATTTGTTGACCATTAAATTCCTTATGATTTTAAATTTTGATATTATGTTTGTTTATACTTGCCAAGTAAGCCAATACAATTCTGTGTGAATCAAAATTAATTGGAGAAATTATTAATGTTGCTTTATAGTTAAGTTTAATACCGAAATTTGACTTTTTTAACATTATCACTTAAATAAAATATTTTCTAGTGTAACCAAACTTTTTTTTTATTAATAGTTGTAATACCATTGATTTACACTTTTTCACGCAAACTTCCCAATACCCTTTAAATTTCGATTACAGCCCAATATATCTAAACATATTTCCACTTTAATCAAAATTCAAATTTTATGTTTCATTACTTGGTGAATCAATCCTATTCTTCATTTAAAACCATGGTAATCAATAATATATCAATTAAAACTAAAATTAATCGATGAAATGTATGTCTTAATAGGAAAATTTTCTTTACAAATTCGTCTTTTTTAATTGATAATACAAATTAGAACGCAAACAAATACAAATTATGGTGTTGTAAATTAGATACAAAACCCCGTCTTTTTTAATTGATAATACAAATTAGAACGCAAACAAATACAAATTATGGTGTTGTAAATTAGATACAAAAACCCAAACTAACATATCATTTGAGCGCAAATATATGGTTAAATGTTTATGCAAATTATTTCTTTTGAATTTTCTAAATATTAATCAGGTCCGGCCCAACCCAAAATAGGGCCCTGTTCAAACAAGTGAGCACTAAAAATCCCAGGTTTAGTTAATGATAAGGCATACAAAAGTAGGAATTAAACCAGGCACCATTCATTTACAAATGCCAAACTTTGCCACCTCGCTAGCCTTCTTTTAATGAAATATGCACTACAACATTAATTTTTATAATACAATAAGCATAATTGGGCTCTTCCCCTCAGCCGGGCCCTCGGCGGTCGCCTGGACAGCCTAGGCCCAGCGCCAGGTCTGATATTAATGCAAATCCTTTCAATGCAAAGATATGGTTTAACACGTGACATCATCATGGGTGAAGTTCGTGCCATAAAGCTCGTCTTCATAAACGCAGTAGAAACGTTAGAATTGTATAAATTAAATCGTACATGTTTTCAATTTCTTTGTCATCTAAACAGTAATACATTAGAGAATCCTAACCTAGTCTAAATAGTTCAATAGTTAAATTAGGAATAATTGAAGGAAAAAAGAAAAAACTCAAATCCAAACACAAATTCCACAGAAAGCAAACCAAAAAATATACTGATAATTATTGAGCGGATATTTTAGGAGAACAACAGTCAAAAACTGCCTTTCCCGAAGATCATAGACCAGAGCATCTTATAATTTCAACTGTTACCTCGTTCAAAAGAAAAAGTAACTTAGGTGAAGTGATATATTACTGTGTAAGCATGTCATGTTTATGCATAAACGTTGAAAACACCATAAATTTATATTCAGAGACAAAAAAAGCCAGAATATCAGCCAACTTTGCTTTACCAAATACAAAATCATCCATCATTTATTGATTTACTATTATTTCATTTTACATTATATATTAGTTCCTTCTTTTGTTCAGTAATTAACATGCATAAATGGTTAACGGAAAGGCATACAACTATGGGTCCATACACAGCTAGGGGCAAATATTAATAGTATCATAAAAAAATTATTGTTCATGCGGCTTCTACTAATTTATTTCCTTCTTTTAGCAATTAGCATGCAAAAACGGTCAATAGAAAGGCATAAAACTAAAGACTCATAGATAGCTAGGAATCGATGTTAATGGTATTATTCAAAATTTACTGTTCATGCCTTTTCAACCAATTTATGTTAATGATAGAATAGCTAGGAAAAAATATTAATGATATAAATGCATGTATCTTAAATCAATTTATTGCATGTGTTAAATGAATTTTCTTAAATGTGATGGGTTCCTTAGCATATATTCTTCAATTTGGAGAAATGTGTAATAGGCGGATGGAATTATTCAAAATTATACACTCAATATTAATATTCACCAACAAAAGCAGCAAAAAAAGAGCATAAACTTATTTTCATATTTCGTTTATCCACGTAGTACTCTATTTCTTAATTTATAAACTGCTCTTAGACCCAAAAAACATTTAAATTATTCCAGTAAAAAAAGTTCCAATCGAGAATTCTGAATATTCAACTTACATAATTAGCAACACCAATTATTTGACCATCTGATATGGTTGTTTCAGCTGATTCTATTTATTTACTCCATTCAAACTTGATTATGCACTGTTGTTATGTGTAAACAGAACTTTGGTTATATTTCTTGAGCAAACTGCACTACAACTGACTAATGCTATATGGCACTGATGGTAAACACGTCAGACATCTATATTTTTCATAGTAATTTTTGTAAGGCCTCTGTTGGCGGTTAAGATTTGTTATGGATTCTATGCTTTTGCAGATCCTCCAACTCAGATACCTAAGAAGCAACATTTGTTATTCTACCAAATATACTGAATATCATTAGAACTTGGCATGTTCTACATTGTTGTATATCTGTTATACTTTTCCATTTTTCTTCTGTTTTGGTGTGAAAATCTTACTAATGTATTTGTTAAATCCAAGTAGTTTTCCCCTCAATTCATTCAAACTTTTTAGCCCTTTCATTCAAACTTTCTCCATTGCTACACCAGATGTTTCTTCACCTTTGATCATTTGTCAAGAGAACAACGTAGACTGTCTAATCAATTGACTTGTAATCCAGTAACATGTTTGTGAACACTATATACAATTCAAATTTTCAGTAATTACCAAATTAAGTATTTGGACGATACTAATGTATTTGTATTTATAGAACTTGTTTTCATACTAAATCACTCTGTGAACTGTAAAGTAAGTGATAATTAATGATTAGGTAACAGAGTAAATTATAAAGGAACTATCTTTTATGCCGTCCTAAATTATGTTATAGACATTTAGTTACGTTACTCAGATTGAGCATACTTCAAAATATTTAATTGATTATTCCATGTTTTTCATTTTGGTTTATTTAAAAAATGTTCTAAAGATGAAATTATCATTCTTGGTTAGTATAATATAAGTGTGCTGCTATTTACAGCCCCATTTAGACAACTGGCCACCTACACTAAAGGCCACCTTTTTTTTGTGTCTCTCTACTTCTTTACACCACCTAAATTATTCAATTTCTAATCGGCTATCACCTCTGCCTTTAATTCTTCATCGTTCCAACAAAAAAAAACGTCATCTTTTGAATTTTTCTCCATTGCTCTACAAGCTTGAAGATTTCCCTAAATTATCAATGCAATATCAAACGTCCAATCAGCTAATTAACACCATTGAATCGCTCTACAACAGCATTCAACTTTTTCCATGTTTTACACCATCGAATCAGCGCGTTCTGCGAATCAAATACCTGAAATCACATCGTTTAACAAAAAAATTAACATACTTCCAGTTTTACATGAATAATAGTGATTGTAAATTAAGTACAAACTACATACTTCATCAGTTGTAAAATGATATGTCAAATCAACTTCTGTGTCTTCAAAGGCATTTGACCGATCATCTTGTGGCCTGTTGCTATCATTCACATAGTTATCAAGTTTATTGTAAATCACATTAAAATGATTTTTTTTTGTAAATTTTGACATACGAATTGTTGCTGTATTAAAAAAATCCTAAAATTCAATAACTTACAATGTCATTCTCTATTACAACGTCATCGAAATTAATGTCTTCCAAATTCGAAGTAGAGAGAAGGGTGAAAGAAAGCTTGTACAAAAATTAATAAAAAACCCTTAAAAAAAATTCTATAACAACAAAATAGATTATGCAGCATGATATACAAAACTAACATCTTTGTTGTCTTTATCTTCCATCCTCTACTCAACCAAAAAAAAAAATTCTTATGGTTTAGGGTTTGATATCTGAGAATTTACGTTGTTTGAGAAGAGAAGAGAAGAAAAGAGACAATACGGAATTTACGTTGTTTGAGAAGAGAAGAAAAGAAAAGAGACAATACGGCTGTTATTGGCCGAGTGAAAAGAAATAAAGTGGTGGTAGGAAGTAGATAAAAAATAATGCAATCTATTAATTTTTTATAGGTGACCAGTAGTCTAAACAGGGGTGTGAATAGCAGCACACTAATATAATACTAATTTTTTATCAGTTTAAAACTAAAAATTAGAAATACGTTAAAGCTATTAGCCAAAGATGACCTTGATTGCATGATTTTTTTTTCAAGGAGCAATTAGCTTAGCATAATAGCATATGTATTACGAAAGAAATATACTTTGAAGCCATAAAAGTATCAGTGAATGCTATTTCGTTGAGAAAACTTTGCAAACTCTTTCCTGAATTCTAAGACCATTTCAAATGGAAAAGAAAGATTATATACAAAGTGTAATAGTAAAATCAAATCAACCAAATTAATCTTAGCAATACTGAGCTACAAATGATGTAAATATATAATTATGTCCATGCATGCATTCTTAAAATTTTCCTCAATTTCCATGAACTTTTCAAAGTTTGCTAATTACATACTCTTCATCTTATCATAAGATATGATTATTTTGACCCAGCAATTTACACCATATATTTCCATAATATGACCAATGAAAGGCTTGGACAATGTCTTTGATCATTTATTTATTTTTATTTTTTTGGCATTTACCATCTTTCAATTCAAAATAAATATTTGTTCACTGCTTCTATGCAAATTTACTATTGTAGATATTTAAAAATACCCACCAACTTAAAAGACATTAGTAATAGCAAATCCAATTTTAGATATTGTTCAGTAAATAGTCCTTGCAAATGCAGTTATTTATAAATTTGTGAACATTGTGAAAAAATATTAGTGATTACAACTCTTGTTAGTATGAAATAATAAAGCAATGTTCGTTTTCGCATACTTGCCATATTTCCTAAAATAAGTTCAGACTCTTGAAATCACAATTAAACATTTACCATTTATCATTAAAAACAGTAAATGTGATCGTTCCATCAATATTATTTTAATCATAATGATATTGAAGTATATAATGATATATTTATGACTAAGCCCGTAGATGGTTATTAAATTGGTGGATTGATTGCACAAAATAACTTATAATCCTATATAGTGATGAATTCAATAATGAAACACAATGAAGAAAACATTCAAGTAGTAGTGCTTAAGATATTACTTATTATTTGGTAGAAAAAAATTATGGTTAAACTATCATTATTAATTTAACAATATTATTTTCAATTTATATACTCATAATTCGTGCTTTTGGTTAACATGGTTTTCTTCCTTTAGATATTTTGTAAACGCTAGCAAAGGCAAAATGCAACAATATTACCTAAACTACAACAATGATGGTGCTTTAATTTCGAACGCTTGACAGAAAATTAATCACAAAAGGTGATCAAAATTTGTTAAGATACCCAACGACAAAGAAACTAAAACCAAAGGTAGCATATAAATATAGTTAACATAATATTATAGCATATTTGCATTAACAAAATAAATTGTAAGTAATGTCTTAATGAAGAGTTAATAACTTGAAATAGCATGTGTACATTAATATTATAAATAGTATATATACTATGTAGTACAAATACCGTCTAATGTAGTGTGAACACATGCTTTGTACACGAAAGTTCACATATTTTCTTTTACTTTACATATTTTGAGTTATTTCAGTCGCATGAAAGCAATTTTTTTTCTAGACTGATATTATATCAAAAGAACAAGCATTTCCTAATAAATATTGTTAAATGATTTCGAAGGACACATAATGTAAACTAATATTTTTAGATTCAATGGTGTTATATTACAAAAACAAATATTAACCATAACTTATTCCTGACATGGAACACAACAGTAATGACAATAACAATTGCCTAAATATAATTGTTAGCAATTAATTCATTTTTGACCGTTTTGCATAGTATTATTATTTGATATTAGTCATGAATCTAATTTAAAAAACAGGAATGCATAATGCCGAAATCAGTGAGCTCCCTGATGGAATGGAACAAATTGTGAGCCAAGCAAACATTATATCCAGTATACCAATAAACAAAATATTTACCTAAAACATAACTGGATGCCATAGGATTCTACAATTATATTCTTAGTAAGGTAGCAAACAAGGTTTTAAAATTGGTCAAGAAATGGACAATCAGTATTGAACATGACAATGTTTACGTCTAAATGGTTCAATGAAACTGTATATATTTATGCACAGCCAATTTTTTTGTTGCATTTTGTAACAACCCGTATTTTTGAATAACATGTTATAACACAAATCAAGGCAGAATTAAACTGTAAAATCTGAATCAAGGGAAACAGGCTTTGCCATTGCGTTCGTCTCGGAAAAATACGCGAAATAGAGTCCGAGTTTTCGAAAATCGGAGTCCGTATGACCAAGATATGGCCTCGCGAAGTTTCACGAAAAATTCAAATTCAAAACAGATTCAAATCTCAGAAAATCAGAAGTGGCGGGAAAATTCCCGCCAGACCCAGGGGGGTCGACCTCCCCCCCCAGGTCGACTGGGGAGTCGACCGCAGGGTCGACCTGGGAGTCGACCCCAGGGTCGACCTGGGAGTCGACCTGCCTGGTCGGACCCAGGCAACCAGGTGCACCATTTTTGCTGTTTTGACCTGTTTTGTTGGCTAGTGACGGGATTTGATGGCTCTGATTGAATCTAGGGTTAATCCTATGGCTAATACTATCCTAATCTTCTATAAAAAGCCCCCTAAACCTAGCCTAAATCACCATTATTCAATCCTACAACTAAACTATGTCAAATTTGTTCCTCTCATGGCCTCCACTCTCATGCTAAAATTCCTAAGTTCATTTCTATGAGAGATTGGGAGTTCATACAAGTGTTTTCAAGCTTGTATGAGTGTTCTTAGCTTGCATTCAAGTCAAGTTGCAACATTTCTATTTCAAAGCAAGGGTTTTTATTGATTTGGCTCAAGGGTTTTTCATTGGAGCATTCATATTTGGGTCTTTTTGGTGATTGCATAAGGGCTTCGTCTCAATCTTTATAATAAATATTCATTTGTGTCTTCATAGCATTGTAAGCCCTTTTCTACTTTCTTTCTTGAACTCTAAAGTTAAATGAATGATGCAAGTTTGGGGTTGATCATTATGATATGCAAGTTTGGTTGATCATTATGATATGCATGTTTGGTTGATCATTATGATATACAAGTTTGGTTGATCATTATATGCAAGTTTGGTTGATCATTGTGCAAGTTAATCATTATGTATGACACATGTTTCTATGTTATGCAAGTTTGGGTTGATCATTATACACATGTTATCATGTTATGCAAGTTAAACTTGAAGTTGTGAGCATAAAGCTCCAAGCTTTATATTAAAGGTTGCATTTTGGCAACATGAAAGTTATCATATCTCTTATGATAACTTGCATGTGAGGCTAAATGCGAACTTCTAGCAACTTCTACATGTCAATTTTCACCATGTATCACTCATATGCTAAGGTTGGTTTTATGCATGCTTTTGAAGCCTAATGATGCAATATGCAAGTATATGAACATATGTACATCTCATATGCCACCATGTTAAACTTGTGGCTTCAACACCTTTTTGTCATGATTATGCCAAGTTCCCTATTTTATCCTTTATGCGTTGTTGCGACTATGTAAACGATGGGATTACGTTGGGGTTGGGTAACATTATGACATAAACATGGTTTTTATAACATGACGTGATATGTTAACTTGTAATTATGTTTTGGAAACATAATGGACATGACACTTAGAAAATATGAGTGTGGCCAACTCGAGGTTGGGTTGAGTTTGTAGCATAAATCTACCCGGACCCGCCCGGCTTAACTAGTGGCTACAAACAATAGGACCCAATGTGAGAAGTTGGTCATGTTGTGCTCGAACCCGAGGTTAGACCTAGTTGTGGTGTAAAGCTACCCGGACCCGCCCGGCTTAACTAGTAACCACAACAAAGTCTAATGTGAGAGGTTAAAGCGCATTAAGTTAATTAATGCCTCCTGATTAGGGTTAAGTCATGGTCCACTTAATACTTAACCAATTTGGGCTTGATGGATTAATCGGGGTTAAGTCAGGAACCTTGGGTACTCTTAACCAATTTAATCCACGTTTGGATCGGGTTAACCACATTTAACCCGTTAAGAAACCCTAGTTGCGTGGTCCTTTTCAGCAGTAACCTTCTAGATAGTATCATAAGACCCTAGGACTAGGCTAGGGCGGGGCACGATTACTGGGCTGATTGTAAGAGACCAAAAGAGACGGCTGAATGATGCCCCGGTTGTTCAGGCGGACCATGGTCGTGCACATTAAGTCCGGAGTTGAACACGGGCACCGGTAGGTTTGGACTGTGCATCATAGTATGGTGTCTGAGGGTTACACCGTAGAGCCAGATACACCCTAGGGTGGACCCTGCACAATCAACTGCATTACATGATTAAGCCGTATGACACCGACACCTGACGAGTTAGGCTTATAGGGAGCCGATCGACTAGACCGTGTAGTTGGACCTTGATTTAGGTCACCTCATGATGTTGGGCCAAGCTTGGGCCAAGGGATCAATTCTTGTTTTTACTTGACATGTTAGAATGCTAGTACACCCGTGGTGCAAAAACTTAACCTTGATTATGCGATGACACCTTTATCTATCTTGTTAGTCAATCACCATGCCAGTATGTTTATGTTCATCTCAGCTTCTCATGCCAGTTAACTTTACTAGTTCATAGACAGATAGTAGTAGGGCTTACCAGTCTTTTTGACTGACCTGTTTTCTTTCGCCTCTTTTCTTCCGTTCCCCCCCCTCAGGTTCTCAGGGTGGGAACATTGGAGCTTAGCTTGGATCTTTACAGCTTGCTTACTGGATTTTCTCATGTACGGTTTTGGACATTGAGCTAGCTATGGTTTATCACTTTACTTTGGGCATAGTACTTTATGTATTTCAGTTTTTCAGTTTATGCTTTTCTCTAGACTTTGTTTGTTGGAAAATAATGATCAAGTACTTTGTTGTAACATGACTATGGTTTTGGAATGTTAAGTTTTATCCGCTGCTTTACTACTCTGTTTTACTTATATGTTCTGTCTTGTGATATCTGCATGCATGTTTACCTTGTTTAACGCCCCTTCAAAGGTAGTGTGCTTGCAAGAGTTGCCCTGGCGGAGGTGGGGTGTTACATTTGGTATCAGAGCATAAGGTTTACAAGGTTTGAGCAAAAGTGTTTTTGAAACTTACCTTTTGAAAAACTATTTTCAAAACCAATTAAGTATTTTCCAAGAAAATTCTAGTTATTTTAAAAAAAGGCTATTCCCCAAAAGCCATAGCACTATCCTTCGTTTCTTCGTTCTGAATCTATCTTTTTCCTTTTTTTTCAGTATGGCCGATCTTAACCTTCCCGAGGGAGTGACCATTCCCGGATGGTTCCGGAGGTACTTGGAAGCTAGGGCCAACGATGTGGGCCCAGCAAATACCCCGAATATAACTGAGGTTCCTCCTCTTCCTCCTCCTTAGAATCCGCAAGCAGATTTCGCTAAGATTTGCAAAGACTTTAAGGCGATGGGTGGCAAGAACTTTATTGGGACGGAGACTTTTGTGGAGGCAAGAAATTGGTTGAAAGAAACTGAAGATCTCTTCGCCATCTTTGATGTGCAAGATCATAGAAAGGTTTTATTGGCAGCATGGTTATTTAAAGAAGAAGCTGCTTATTGGTGGGAGGTCACCAATGCTACGAGGCCTATAGAGACTTGGGCCGACTTTAGGACAAGATTTGGGCTTAAATTTCTATCATCAGCTGAGGCGAATCTGCAATTGGAGAAGTTCATATCTTTGAAGCAAGGGGACATGACAGTAAGGGAGTATGTGAATGAGTTTAATAAGCTCGCCTGATTCGGCTTGGACATGGTTAATACCCCCCAGAAGAAGGCTTTACGCTTTGCACGAGGGTTGAACGAGCCATTGCAAGGGTTAGCCCTATCTCATATACCCATGGGGGCCACTTTTGAAGGACTAGCAGACATGGCATTGCTTCAAGGAGACGATAAGAATGGCAAGAAGGAAGTCAAGGCTAATGAGACTCAAGCCAAGAAGACCGACTCCAAGTGGGGAGGAAATCAGAGCAATCAGAACAACAAAAACAATAAGAACAACAAGGGCAACAAGGCCAAGGCGAAGGATCCAAGAAAATTCCACTACTGTGGGAATGTTGGGCACATAGCTAAAGACTGTAAGAAGAGGAAGAGGAAGTCTGGCGAATGCTTTCATTGTGGAGAGACCGGACATTTTAGCAAGGATTGCCCCAAGAAGCAAGGACAAGGGCAAGGGCAGAATCAGCGTGCAGGACCTTCTGGAGGGCAAGTGCATGCTCTCAACGCCGCTCCAGTTCAGGATCGAGGTAGCATTTCTGTAGAAAGTCTTGTTTATATTTCTGATTATCCTGTTCGCACCTTATTTGATTCTGGCGCATCGCATAGTTTTATTTCTTCTGACATTGTTGAAAGTTTGCACCTAAGTACTAGCTTAGTTGAGGATCCCGTTTGTGTTTCAAATCCAATTGGGGGTTCCGCCCATCTATCTATGATTTGTGTGGATTTGAAGATTTCTATCTTGACCGTAGAATTCACGTGTAATGCTTATGTTCTCGGGTTCACGGGATATGGGTTGATCTTGGGCATGGATTGGTTGTCCAGTTATGGAGCCATTCTCGATTGTGAACATAGGGTGGTGAGGCTCATGACTCGCCTCGGTAATACCCTAGAAATTTCTTGTAACCCTAGAGGTCCCGTCATGTTATGTTATCTTGAATCTCTCGACTCGTCCATCGATGATCTGCGGTCTGTAAGGGTGGTCTGAGACTATCCTGATGTCTTTGAAGAAGTTAAGGGGTTACCCCCTAAACGAGAGATAGATTTCCGCATTTATCTAGTTGATAATGCCAAGCCAGTATCATTGCCTGTTAGGCACATGGCCCCACGTGAAAGGAGAGAGCTCATCAAGCAAATCAAGGAGCTGCTTGAGAAGGGTTTTATTAGACGAAGCATTTCTGAATGGGGTGCTCCGGTGGTATACGCTACTAAGGCGGATGGTTTGCTTCGTCTATGTGTTGATTATCGAGAGTTGAACAAACTGACAAAGAAGAATAAGCACCCTTTACCGAGGATTGATGATCTCTTTGATCAGCTGGTTGGTGCTTCTGTTTTCTCTTAGCTTGATCTAGCCACCGGATTCCATCAGCTTAGAGTAGCTGAGGATAGCATTGATAAAACTGCGTTCAGGACTCCAGATGGATTCTTTGAATGGCTTGTCATGCCATTCGGATTGACTAATGCACCTGTCTACTTCGTAGATTTGATGAGTATGGTGTTCAGGGAGTTACTTAACAAGTTCGTGGTCGTCTTCGTGGATGATATTATGATCTTCTCAAAGGATGAGGAAGAGCATGCTAGACATCTGAAGGAAGTGATGGATACGCTTAGAGCACATCAGTTGAAAGCCAAGTTCTCCAAATGTCATTTCTGGAGAAGGGAAGTTCGGTTTCTTGGGCATATAGTTTCTAAGCAAGGCATAGCGGTGGATCCCACGAAAGTGGTTGTGGTTCAAGACTGGAAGACTCCTAGGAATGCGACCGAAGTAAGAAGCTTTCTCGGTTTGGCGGGCTACTATAGGAAGTTCATCAGGGACTTCGCTAAGATTTCGGCCCCTCTTACTAAGTTGACGAAGAAGAACTTAGTCTTTGCATGGGACTTGGAGTGTGAGCTTGCTTTTCAAAAGCTCAAAAGAGCCCTTACCTCAGCTCCAGTTTTGGCATTACCCGATAGTGGTAAGATGTTTACCGTGTACACAGATGCATGTGGCACGGGGTTAGGTGTTGTTCTGATGTAAGAGGGAAGAGTGATATGTTATGGGGGTAAGCAACTTAAAGTTCATGAGAAGAACTATCCCACTCACGATTTGGAGTTAGCAGCGATCGTCTTTGCACTCAAATCCTGGCGCCACTATCTTCTAGGCTAAAGGTTTGAGTTGTATACTGATCACAAGTCACTCAAATACCTCTTCTCGCAAAAATATCTGAATCTAAGGCAGCAAAGGTGGATGGAATTCTTGGCCTCTTATGACTTCGAAATAGCTTATACCCCTGGCAAGGGTAATGTTGTGGCAGATGCACGAAGCAGAAGGGGATTGACTTTGAGCCCCTTGTTCATTGAAATGAAGAACTTGGAATTCTTGGCAACCTTCGATTTCACGACGGCTGTTGAGTCGGTGACGGGTTCATTAGCATCCCTTGAGCTTAGACCCGCACTGCTTGATCAAGTTGGGGCTTCGCAGAAGGAAGATCCACAGATAGTCGAAGTTATGGACAAGTTGATTCGTGGTGAGACGTCTAGTCACCTTGCCAGATATACTATTGATGATAAAGGATGGCTAAGGCGTGATGGGAGATTATGTGTTCCTCGAGTGGGAGATTTAGTCCATAGAGTTCTTGAAGAAGCGCATCACTTAAAGATGACTATACATCCTGGAGGGGACAAGATGTATAGGGATATGAAGCGCATTTTCTTTTGGGATGGAATGAAGAAAGATGTGGCAGAGTATGTTTCAAAGTGCATGGTGTGCCAACAAGTGAAAGCCGAGTCAAAGAAACCAGGTGGGCTATTACATCCATTGGAGGTCCCGCAATGGAAGTGGGAGAGTATTTATATGGATTTTGTGGATGGATTGCCTAGGTCAAGGAGAGGGAACACGAGCATATGGGTCATAGTTGACAGACTTACGAAAAGTGCTCACTTCATCCCAGTAAAGAGCAAGAGGACCGCATCAGGGCTGGCATCTATTTATCTTCGAGAGATAGTGCGGTTGCATGGAGTTCCTTCTAGCATAGTTAGCGATCGTGACCCAATTTTCACTAGCCAGTTCTAGAACAGTTTGCAAGAAGCGATGGGCACGCGATTGAATTTGAGTACAGCCTATCACCCCCAGACGGATGGCCAAACCGAAAGGGTGAATAGAGTGCTAGAAGATCTCTTGAGGCTTTGTGTTCTCGACTTCGGTGGTACTTGGGAAGACCACCTTCCTCTTGTAGAGTTTGCTTAAAATAATAGCTATCAAGCCAGCATAGGGATGGCACCATTTGAAGCTTTGTATGGGAGGCCGTGTAGGTCACCATCTTGTTGGTGGGAGACAACAGATAGACTTATACTTGGGCCCGATATGATACGGGATACATCTGAGAAAGTTGAATTGGTGAGAAGAAGGATGAAAGCGGCCCAAGATAGACCGAAATCCTATGCTGACAAGAGAAGGGAAGATTTGGAATTCGAAGTGGGAGACATGGTTTTCGTGAAGGTTTCTCCTTTACGTAATGTGGTTCGTTTTGGAGCAGTGGGGAAGCTGGCACCAAGGTTCGTAGGACCCTTCCCTATCATAGAGAGAATTGGAAAGATGGCCTATAAGGTAGAATTGCCCGAGAAGCTAGCCGGAGTGCATAATGTCTTTCATGTCTCGCATCTCTGGAAGTGCCTACATGAATCCACTGAGGTGGTTGAACCAAGCATTCTTGAAGACATTGAGGTAGAGAAATAAGCAACCTTGAGAAAAGCTCCGATTCGTATCTTGGGAACAAAGATCAAGAAGCTAAGGAATCGAGAGGTCAAATTGGTGAAAGTTCAATGGGGTGAAGCCGATGAAGATGCAACATTGGAAACCGAGGAGAAGATCCGTGGGCTTTATCCATTTCTTTTTGAGGGTACATTCTCGACCTCTTTCCTAATTAGCATATCTTTCTTTTTATCCGCGTTTATCCTGTTTAGCTTATTATCTCGTTAAACTTGTCATGAGAACCTTAGGTAGAAACCCTTTGGATGAAACATGTATTTGAAACATGTTATTCTTGATGGTTGCAAGTGGTTGCAAGTGTTTGCACGTGGATACTCGTGGATGCATGATACACATTAGGCACTAAGATCGGCTCACACACTTTCATGTTGCATATGCATGAGTGCTTATACTTATTCATGGATGAAACTGGTTATGCTATCACATGGATGTTGCATATGGATGAATGTTATGTGCACTCATGTAGAGATTATAAATTATGTTAGGAATTTGCATACATATGGACTCATTTCACTAACATACTTTGCATTAAGGAGGTTTACTGTATCAGTAACCGCCTGATTTTCGCATTAGATAAGTACATATACACACACCTTTGCATACGATCATACAGCATTTAGAATCCTTTAAGGACCATGACTTCACGTGGATGATGTTTTGAGTAGATGGATGATGGATGGTAGGATACGTTCTTCCTAACTTGGAGATTTCGGGGACGAAATCCTTTAAGGAGGGGAGAATGTAACAACCCGTATTTTTGAATAACATGTTATAACACAAATCAAGGCAGAATTAAACTGTAAAATCTGAATCAAGGGAAACAGGCTGTGCCATTGCGTTCGTCTCGGAAAAATACGCGAAATAGAGTCCGAGTTTTCGAAAATCGGAGTCCGTATGACCAAGATATGACCTCGCGAAGTTTCACGAAAAATTCAAATTCAAAACAGATTCAAATTTCAGAAAATCAGAAGTGGCGGGAAAATTCCCGCCAGACCCAGGGGGGTCGACTGGGGAGCCGACCTCGCCCCCAGGTCGACTGGGGAGTCGACCCCAGGGTCGACCTGGGAGTCAACCTACCTGGTCGGACCCAGGCAACCAGGTGCACCATTTTGGCTGTTTTGACCTGTTTTGTTGGCTAGTGACGGGATTTGATGGCTCTGATTGAATCTAGGGTTAATCCTATGGCTAATACTATCCTAATCTTCTATAAAAAGACCCCTAAACCTAGCCTAAATCATCATTATTCAATCCTACAACTAAACTATGTCAAATTTGTTCCTCTCATGGCCTCCACTCTCATGCAAAAATTCCTAAGTTCATTTCTATGAGAGATTGTGAGTTCATACAAGTGTTTTCAAGCTTGTATGAGTGTTCTTAGCTTGCATTCAAGTCAAGTTGCAACATTTCTATTTCAAAGCAAGGGTTTTTATTGATTTGGCTCAAGGGTATTTCATTGGAGCATTCATATTTGGGTCTTTTTGGTGATTGCATAAGGGCTTCGTCTCAATCTTTATAATAAATATTCATTTGTGTCTTCATAGCATTGTAAGCCCTTTTCTACTTTCTTTCTTGAACTCTAAAGTTAAATGAATGATGCAAGTTTGGGGTTGATCATTATGATATGCAAGTTTGGTTGATCATTATGATATGCATGTTTGGTTGATCATTATGATATACAAGTTTGGTTGATCATTATATGCAAGTTTGGTTGATCATTGTGCAAGTTAATCATTATGTATGACACATGTTGCCATGTTATGCAAGTTTGGGTTGAACATTATACACATGTTATCATGTTATGCAAGTTAAACTTGAAGTTGTGAGCATAAAGCTCCAAGCTTTATATTAAAGGTTGCATTTTGGAAACATGAAAGTTATCATATCTCTTATGATAACTTGCATGTGAGGCTAAATGCGAACTTCTAGCAACTTCTACATGTCATTTTTCACCATGTATCACTCATATGCTAAGGTTGGTTTTATGCATGCTTTTGAAGCCTAATGATGCAATATGCAAGTATATGAACATATGTACATCTCATATGCCACCATGTTAAACTTGTGGCTTCAACACCTTTTTGTCATGATTATGCCAAGTTCCCTATTTTATCCTTTATGCGTTGTTGCGACTATGTAAACGATGGGATTACGTTGGGGTTGGGTAACATTACGACATAAACATGGTTTTTATAACATGACGTGATATGTTAACTTGTAATTATGTTTTGGAAACATAATGGACATGACACTTAGAAAATATGAGTGTGGCCAACTCGAGGTTGGGTTGAGTTTGTAGCATAAATCTACCCGGACCCGCCCGGCTTAACTAGTGGCTACAAACAATAGGACCCAATGTGAGAAGTTGGTCATGTTGTGCTCGAACCCGAGGTTAGACCTAGTTGTGGTGTACAGCTACCCGGACCCGCCCGGCTTAACTAGTAACCACAACAAAGTCTAATGTGAGAGGTTAAAGCGCATTAAGTTAATTAATGCCTCCTGATTAGGGTTAAGTCATGGTCCACTTAATACTTAACCAATTTGGGCTTGATGGATTAATCGGGGTTAAGTCAGGAACCTTGGGTACTCTTAACCAATTTAATCCACGTTTGGATCGGGTTAACCACATTTAACCCGTTAAGAAACCCTAGTTGCGTGGTCCTTTTCAGCAGTAACCTTATAGATAGTATCATAAGACCCTAGGACTAGGCTAGGGTGGGGCACGATTACTGGGCTGATTGTAAGAGACCAAAAGAGACGGCTGAATGATGCCCCGGTTGTTCAAGCGGACCATGGTCGTGCACATTAAGTCCGGAGTTGAACACGGGCACCGGTAGGTTTGGACTGTGCATCATGGTATGGTGTCTGAGGGTTACACCGTAGGGCCAGATACACCATAGGGTGGACCCTGCACAGTCAACTACATCACATGATTAAGCCGTATGACACCGACACCTGACGAGTTAGGCTTATAGGGAGCCGATCGACTAGACCGTGTAGTTGGACCTTGATTTAGGTCACCTCATGATGTTGGGCCAAGCTTGGGCCAAGGGATCAATTCTTGTTTTTACTTGACATGTTAGAATGCTAGTACACCCGTGGTGCAAAAACTTAACCTTGATTATGCGATGACACCTTTATCTATCTTGTTAGTCAATCACCATGCTAGTATGTTGCTATCCTTATGTTCATCTCAACTTCTCATGCCAGTTAACTTTACTAGTTCATAGACAGATAGTAGTAGGGCTTACCAGTCTTTTTGACTGACCTGTTTTCTTTCGCCTCTTTTCTTCCGTTCCCCCCCCCCTCAGGTTCTCAGGGTGGGAACATTGGAGCTTAGCTTGGATCTTTACAGCTTGCTTACTGAATTTGCTCATGTACGGTTTTGGACATTGAGCTAGCTATGGTTTATCACTTTACTTTGGGGATAGTACTTTATGTATTTCAGTTTTTCAGTTTATGCTTTTCTCTAGACTTTGTTTGTTGGAAAATAATGATCAAGTACTTTGTTGTAACATGACTATGGTTTTGGAATGTTAAGTTTTATCCGCTGCTTTACTACTCTGTTTTACTTATATGTTCTGTCTTGTGATATCTGCATGCATGTTTACCTTGTTTAACGCCCCTCCAAAGCTAGTGTGCTTGCAAGAGTTACCCTGGCGGAGGTGGGGTGTTACACATTTATTCCCAAGAATTATGGCAGGGTAGGTGTGCATAGGAAAAGGTTGTTACTCAAATGAGCCTACAAATGTAAAGGGGATAGAAACCAAATAGAAGATAAATAAACTTGCATGTGTTGGTTTGAAATTTTCTATTAAAAAATACATTATATTAGAACTCCATAACAACATAAATTATTAAATTCTTGTTGAAAAATGGATGTTAGGAGCAGATTAAGATTGGTAACATAAAGTTTCATAAAGGAGTAAAGTAAAAAAGGGAAATAAGTCCATACATATCAACTATATTTTTAGGTGAAGCTGTCTTTATTGACTTGCATGGTCTCATAAACAATAGAATTGTACATTTTAAATTTAAAACAAACAACAAAAGGATTTTATGAACAAATATTTCATACGAAGATTTGAACGCATATTCGAAGTATAAACAGTACATTACACCAATCTACAAAATTTTAGTTCAGTCGTATCCCTCCATGGTAATAACATCAAAGGATTAATAATACCATCACACTAAGACTATAAACATAAAATGACATATTAAATGTTGAAGTAAACAATTTGTAAATACACATAGTTCAAAATTCTAATTATTTAAAGCTTAGTGACTAACCCATGGTAACTCAATTTCGAAGCAGCACTCTTATATAATGAACAAGTCTAAACATTAAAATTCTCAGACTACAAAAGATGACTACATTTCTCGCTTGAATGTAAAATATTTGTAAATACACATAGTTCCAAATTCTTATTATTCAAAGCTTGGCGATTAACACATGGTAACTCAATTTTGAAGTAGCACTCTCATATAATCACCAAATCTAGACATTAAAATTTTCAGACTACAAAAGATGACTACATTTCTCGCTTGAATGTCTATATAAACCATTGAATGATTTATTTGAAAACAAAAGATATATTTAGTGAAATCCTTTTATGAATATAATAATATCTTGTGTAAATAGATTAGTGCAAGTTGTAGAACATATATTTTATGTTGTCGCAAACAATGCCATCTTATTTCAAACATAGAATTTCTTAAGAGTTTGCATGAATATATTTGAAGTGCATAAATATCTACTTTCAATATCCTAAAAATAATTCAATCTGCATATCTTAATAGAAAAGGATGATTCTTTACAAAAAGATTGCTTCGTAGGATGTTCACACTATTTTGGAAACAAATATTTGAAAAAAAAGAATTGTATGGGTAATGCTCAAATATAACATGTATACACATTTATATTTTTCATGAATAATTGGTATAATTTGTTCCACCTTAAAAGGAAAATAGCCATAGATAAATATCATATAAATAGGAAACTATGCACACAAAAAGTAATTGTACATAAATTAGCACTTCCATAAAAATATAACACTCTGAATTGAAAACATACAATTTTGAATATAAATATAGAAGAAAACAATAAAATCGTTCAATTGTTTAAATGGTAAGAAAACTGAATGGAAATTTAGAAATATATATGGATATTGTTATTTACATTCTTAAATAGGAAGAATTGCTTTGAGTATATAATATAATTCAAAAGAACAAATGTGAAATAGGTTCAATGATGGAAATTACCTCAAACGAAACAAAAACCAATACAAAACCAATATGAAATTGGCTCAATGGTAAAAAATCAGCTCAAATGTTAAAAAACAAGTATAAAGGTTGAAAGAGGCAGATGAAGAGGGTATGTCATACACACACACACACACACACACATTTATATATACATATATATATATATATATATATATATATATATATATATGTATGTATATGTACACATACACGCACACAGACAGACACCCACGCGCGTGCACACACACATACACATATATATATATATATATGATGAATAAGTTGGCCAAGGAGAGAGTTGGAATAAAACAAAGCAATCCACGTCGTTATTAGCAGAATTTCAAGCTGGTTCCTTAAGCATTAACTACTAAATAAGCCATATTCATTAAAAAAGGGTAACAAATCAAAAACTACCATACCTTGAATACAACGTGGAAATAAGTTCTGTAAGCTTTCTTTGTTCACTCTGGTTTATACGCCCAGCAATTTACCTAATGCACATCATTTCAAGTACAAACACTACATAAGGTATACTGTAGCTAATAAAAATATGAAATATAACCAACAAATCAAATGATAACTCTTATAATTTTTGAAATTATGGTCTAAATAGAGCACTGAATAAATTTCAAAAGAAAATAACCTTATGAATAAGCGGTGCAAAACTTGAAAGTGCTGGGAGTTATAAAAAATTAAATCTTTTCAGTATAGCGTTTAAGAGATCAAACCTCCAATCTGCTACCCTAAACCATTAAAGGTGGCCTTCACTGTATATATATTCAACAAAAATAATGTCGCTTAATACGAAGGTTTGATAATTAACAAATTAAAAACCATACTATGGTCATACTTACATAGTTGAAATCAATCATAGATGATTAGATCTTTCACTTTAGCAAGATGCAAATAAATTTAGTAATAAAAATTAATATGTAATCACACATTTATGAAAGCTTTCTTACCCTGTACCATCTTATTAAATTTTGAACAAAAGCATGCATAAATATTTCATTATAGGTAGTAAGAAAATTCATCTAAATATTACAGTTTGATAAATATTTCCTTTTTCAATAGTTAAAGCAGTATTCTTGTGATTACAAAAAATTACAAATCATACATATGATAAAATAGACAATGATTCAGGTATATTTAGGCAAACAACTCATATTAGAAATCATAAGCAAAATTTGTTCATTGTACTAATTTTAAGAAAGAAAAGTTAGGTAAAGAAAATAATACATTTCAAAAATTATAAAATTTTCAGAATAAAATGAATATTTTATCTGCATGTAGTTGCCAAATATTATAACAATAGAAAACATAAATTTTGTCTTTCTATGAAATCGAAACATAGATTAGTTATAGTTGATCACATCAATATTTTGATCCTTGAATCATACGAACTAAGGATCTATTTTTTTTCAAATCTAAAAGGAGATCCCTACCATAAGTAATAACAAATATGATTAGATGGTTGTGTTTTTAGTTCAGTCCATGTCAGACTAATTAACTTTTTTATAGAGAAACGATGAACATTTTTTAATAGATGGCAGTGAATAGAAGAATGATCAGGTTTTCTATAACTAATCAAGCTTTTGTGATACAAAAGCACGAACAGTGAAACATAAAATTGACATCAAATACATAAAGCCTAACTCAACTGTGCAAAATTTGTAGATATAAACACTCAAAAATAAAAATAAAAAAACGATCCCGGACTAAATGAATGCCAACGTCATCATACAAAGACAAATTGGGAGAGTTCGACAACAAAAAACACATTTACCATATTTCGATAATGGATAATAGTAGTTGCAAGTTAAAAAATATATTAAATTTAGTTGTGAACATGTTAATCAGTAATTTTAGTTGAATAACGTTTCTACTTAAATCCAACAATATTTTCATAGCATAAAAACAAACATGATTAAATGGCTTTTTTTTTCAGTAAACAAAATTTTGGTACGAAGGATATATAGTTTGTGTTTTTGCAGTGTGTGTACACGCACGACACACTATATAACAAATATAGTTTGTATCTAAAATATATTACCTTAAGTATATTATCGTGTAACAAGTTGAGGCTCTCTTGTACATAACAGATGATTCAATAATGATAACTTCCAGCTGCACCATGTTAAACATAACGAAGAACCAATGAAAACATAAATTCTTCCATTTAAGAAAATAGCTAGGCCTCGGGTGTGGGAAAATAGCATAATAACAGAAAATACGAATGAATGGAAATCTGAAACAAATAGGCAAGATGCAAAATTAAGTGACTAAAGAAATTATGGATAAACGTATGAACAAAACTGAATAATACATAATATACAAAAGCCATCTATAGTTAGAATCCAATGTCATATGTAAATAAGTGATACTGAAATTTAATTAAGAGAAAATATAACATTCGTCAATCCAAAAAAGGTGAAGTTTGATGAGATGCAGTGCTGTAAAAATATATCAGTAAATGCAAAGCATGCTTCGCATGTGTCTGAATCTGGCAAAGGAATCAACCGCAGACCACGACAGATTTAAATTGAAAATAATTGCAATAAATGGTGTAAAAACATAATTTCAATTCAATCACGGAAAAAGATTAACGCATAAAATTAAAAGAATTTCAGCAATGAAAAGAAATGGATGAAAGACAAGGATTCGAAATTTACCTGAAAATCAAGTATTGCTCCATAAATACGGATTAATTTGGGGCGAGCGATGTAGATTCTCCTAGGTTTGCTGGTTAGGCATGATAATAGGCAGGCTAGACGAAATCATCATCGCCCAATAGTGTACAACGTTGATCGCCACTTGGTATTGTGTTGAAATGACGCAACCCTAAACACACAAAATTAGATTTAGGGTTACTGTGCAAACGGGAATGAAAGGGAAATAGAAATTGTATGCTTGTGATGGTTTAGTTTATGAACATCTGTGGTAGAATGCTATTGAAAATCACTGAAATGGTTGAGATTTTGGGTGTATCTAGGGTATATGGTGGAGGAGGCATGAGGCTCCAGATGAAAAACGAAGGCAAAGTCGCAAAAACTTGATTTGGGAGGGGGGAAAAGACGATTCAGTCAACATTACTTGTGTTATGTTATAATGCATTCCTTTCAAAGATTGAATGAGGCTTCTGAGCCATCTAAAAGAAACTTAGCTTTAGTACTATAGTATAGATTTTATGTATATGTATTTATTTGTGTAAAAGGTGTTACAAGACCAGTCTTTGTTGATTTTACATACCTGAAATGTTCTTTGGAACATACATTTATGTATATGTGTTAATTCTTGTGTGTAAGATAGTGCAGTCTGAATTGTCAAAACATACTGATATATATCATGTATATATGGAATCTGGAACTTGGTTGATTTAATGAAAGTTGTGAATAGTGCATACTGATATCATAACATATGGATGCATGTATTAATATTGCTATATATCAGAATTTTTCTGAGTGTATATTGTATATATGATCTGGATACTCATAAGGCCTACATTGTATGGGCAGGGTTTATCTTATATATTATATGTATAAGTGTTAATCCAATTTTATATCTGATATGTTGCTTGCGAGAACCATTTGTCATGTATTTTTTAAAAACTATAACCCATGTGAGAACTGTTATTACCAGTTTGATGGCAAGGGCATTGTAAGTCGAAATATTTACATTCAAAGTTAAATTGTTTAAAATAAAATGGGCCTTAAATTTGTTTGGGCTTGAACTTATACAAATTTTGACTTTTATAGACATAATTTTTATATGATATTTATAGTAAATATAAGATGGGAGCATGCCATGTGGTAATATTGATCACCGGTACTTTGAATAGTTCGAAAGAAAAGGATGCGATCTAAATAATGTTGAATTTAAATACACGTATATGCATTATATATATTTTATTTAAATCCAATTATTTAAAATACATATATTTTGATACGTATAAATAACTCTAATATTGTTCGCCATTACAAATTATAAATTCCCTTTAAAAGAATTTTTGTTATATTAAGTCATGGCGAGGTCTTCCAATAATACACCCATCAATGAGACTTATGTAAATAACGCCAAAGCGTTGTGCACCTTTTATTTTGGTTATATGCGGTAGGAGCAATTGTGGTGCTTCGATTGTATTATTGGGCCTGATTGAACTAAGGCAGCATAATATGATCATGGCCTTAGAGACAATAACATGAATTATTCTATATTTTGAGCAAATGAATAATGCTAAGCAAAATTTCCATCATTCTATTCAAGAATTATATACGATATAATTAACATAAGATGTCTGCCTAAAAGGTTATGTTTTGGGGTGTTAGCCAAAGCTAGGTTAAGGCATGACTAGATATGGATCTTGAAACACAATTATATATGTATACTGATATACATACATACGTACATAAATATATATATATATATAACCGAGGGATGTTAATTTAAGTGGGAGTGTATTTTAGTTTAAATTTTAAAATTATATATTTATATGAATTTTGATTGTCAAAATTGTATTAAATAAATATTATAGAATCATTTATTATTTATTATTTACTGTAGTAGTTAAATAATGAATAACTTCGATAATTTAAGTTAGTCCTTAAGAAGGATAAATTGAATAAAATCAAATTTCTTAACTGACATTGAAATTTGAGGATTGTCCTCAAACAAACTAAAGCATAATTGTTTTAACAAATATAGAGGATCTAAAATGAAAGTTGAAGTATGACTTCAACTGAATAAGATATAAATGTTATAACTATTTACTTATACATCTCTAGTATTAGCTAGATACTAGATATGAATCACATAAATGTATGTAAGTTAACAGTAATTGCAAAATAAGTAGAAATATAATAAATGGACAAGTGGACTTACGGTTGGAAATGAAGCAAGTGTTGCTAGATTATACATAGGAAGTTGATTCTTGTTCTATTTACTGGCTTAAATAAAATAATTGTTATTATGAAATTCTATTTAAAATAAATGTTATTAAAATCTTATTCAGACAAGTTTAAATTTCATTTGTAATAAAAGAATAATTGTTATTCGTTTTATTTAAATGAACTATCATACGGAATTTCACAAATAGTTAATAATCTCTATAAATCGTTAACTATAATGTGCTCGACATAAATGCTAAGCGGATTAAATTTTGTGATTTGAATCCAACACACCTTTAGCTTTGTCAGTTAGCCCATATAAACAAGAGAAGCATATCAAAGCTCCATAATGATGGAATTTCGATGTCGTTTGATTTCGAATCATATGAAGAATGCAAATCTTTTGTATAAGGCAAAATAACTTAATCACCTTTCACTTGACACAATGAATGGGAAAGTATGTTTAGGTCTCATGCATAATGATGTATATGGAGCAAGTAATACATTAGCTAGAGGTAGGTTTTATTACTTCATTACATTTACTGATGATATCAGTAGATATAGGTATGTGTATCTTGTGAAACACATATCAGAATCCTTTGAAAAATTTAAAGAATTCAAAATGAAGTTAAAAAACAATTTTGATAGAAAATAAATTCTCTTCGAATAGATTGAGAGAATATTTTAAGCCAATAAATTTTATGACTATCCGAATGAGTTTGGAATTGTTTCACAACTCACTCCACCTAGAACACCATATTGAAATGGTGTGTTTGAAAGGAGAAATTGCACCTTATAAGATATGGTATGATCAATGATAGGTGTTATAGATCTTCCAATAAATTAAATTTAGAATGATTGCATTTAACCCAACTAAAAGGAGTTTGAAGACGCCATATAAGTTATGGACTAGGAAATGTCCTAGTGTGTCTAATGCAAAGATTTAAGATGCAAGGTGTTTCTAAAACGTCCTTCCTCTGATAATATCGGACCAAAATAAGATAACTATTTTGTGGAGTATCCACAAGAAAAAAATGAATATTGTTTCTACAAATTATCTAAGAATAAAGTTTTTATTGCTCAAATTGGTATCCTTCATGAAGGAGAGCCAGTCTCTAGGATACCGATGGAAATGAAATAGAATTCGAAATATCTCGAAAACCACAAAATACCATTGAATCTTGTATAGACAAGAAATTGAGTGGGAATGGCACAATAATTCTAATGTTATTTGATAACACATTAATTGTTATAAATAATATTAGTTTTGAAACAAGAAATAAGTACTGATGCTAAGAAGAAAATGTTTGGATTAAGAAGTTCATAATTGAACTTGATTCATTGTTGATCCAATGATTTACATTGGGATAACAATGTGGCTATTGCTCAGGCCTAAAACCTTAAACTTACTATCGATCCAAAAATATATTTAAGAAATACAATTCTTATGTGAAGTTGTTCACATAGGAAATAAATATATCTGCAAAGTTGCAAAAGTTGCAATGTTGCAGACCTACTGAATTAAACTCTGTCGCAACAGAAGTTTAATGGTCACACTAGATTCATGAGTATGCGATACACGAATGATTGACTCTAGTGCAAGTGGGAAATTGTTAGAGTTTATGCCCTAGAGGCAATCCATTTGATGTGATTAATAACATTGTTGGTGTTATTTTTTTATTTGGAATAAAAATATTATGTTATGTTATATTTACTGCATGATATAAATATTAACATAATAGAATTCCTTAGAATAATAATACGGAATTATATAATTCGAGTATGACTTGAACTTTAGATTATATAATGAAATTAAGTATTATAATTCTTAAATGTCTCTAGTCAAGTTTTATGGTTTATATAGGAAAACAATAAAACATTAAGACTAGTATGTTGATTGACTGATGATTACATCTCAATGATCATTAATATGCGTGATATTAATGTCAAGACATACATACGTATTGGAGAATAACGTATTGGGCTAACCCAGCATGAGAAAACTACATGGAAAATAATTAATAGTCTCATAAGTTATTCTCATAGTGACAGCATCCTCAGATCTGAAATCATTATAATTTTATTCGAGGATATATGTGTTTTGATATCATCTAAAAGTAGACGATAATAATGATTATTGGATACATCTCGAATCAAATGAAAATTATGAATGTTCTAGATGGAATTTAACCCTGCAATATATTTGTAGCGATATCCATGGCCTCTTGATCGAGTGAGAATATGAAATGCATGTTAGTCTTCAAATATTGGTTTGTTTTAGTCCACTCATCGATCAAGATAAACGGATTAAATTATAAAGAGTATGATGCGATCCATGACTCGACTTTAATCTTGGATATATTGGTTAAAAGTATTATATTACATTGAGACACTGGTCATGGAAAGGTTGTAACGAATCGTCAATATTGTTATAACTTGGGTAGCAGTGACGTATTGCTAGATGCCAATCACTGTTTATGATTTTAAATATGATTTAAGATCATTGTCACGTTGTAATAACCTATACAGTCACAAATAAGAACACTTGAAAAGGATGAAAGTCATTCACGACAAATGAGGATCAAATGTTGACTTTTCTCCGATTTTGAATTGGTATAAGGGCCTTTTAGGGTATAAACTTATTTAGTTTTTCCCGTTTACCACATAATAAAAGTATGGTCAACGGTTTTCCTAGTTTTATTCATTCATTTTTCTTTTAGTAAACCTAGAACTGGAAAAACCGAAATAAGGGAAAAATCCTAAAACCTCAAAAGTGGCTAGCACATTTTCCCTTTCTTCTTGATTTCATCTGACGTAATCAGTGGTCGAGTGTTCGTAGATACCTCTAGAGGCATGACGATTAACATGCTTTCGATTCGATCTTCCAGGCTCCAACGATGTTCACATTCGAAGCATAACAGATCCAATTCAAACTCACGAATCCATGCAAACTATGATAGGTATAATATTAGAATTACTTAATTTTCGCATAGATCAAGTTAACTAGGGTTTGAAATTGTTAAATTTGGATGTCAATTTAATCAATGAAACCCAACAGAAGATTCATCTTCAGCGAGGGTAGTTTCTAACATTTCTTGTTTCTTCATCAAATATGCTTTAGTGTTGAAAAGAGCATTTCCTCTTTCAAAGAAAAGTTTTCCTCCCTAAGTTTCGTTAAATCAGGAGAAGTTTTGAAGTTGTCTTCTTGCATCAGGAACCATTATTTGATGCCTATAAGAAATGATGGCAAGAATGAAGGATATAATTACAAAACTGGGGAAAGTGGAAAATAAAAGCTCATACCAAAAGTTGGTGCTCGACTAAAGAACGACGATAACTGGAAAGATCAGATGGAAGACCAATATTGGAATGATGAGGCAAATATAATTTGTTTGACTAATTCATCACAGTAGAAGGCGTAGGAAGCCCTTGAGAATTAAGATCCTCATAAGATAAAGAAATCCCCATTGCATGATGGATCTTGTTTAAGGTTCAAGGAGTCTTAGGCAGGTGAGTCTCCGTTGGGGGAATTATTCTTGAAGAAATGGCTATAGGAGAATTGATGGTTGCATCTAGGCAAGGAGTTTGGTCCGCATTGCCCTTGGGTCACTTAGATGGGGAAACCCCCGAAATTATACCAACAAATTTTCTTTTGGCGGTCTCTCTAGAATTGAATAAAGCATTTCTCACGGAAGAAGTTCTTGCTTTTGAGACCAAAGGAGATAAGTCGGTTTTACTTGATTAGAGCAGATAACACCTAGTGTATCATGAATAAACGCTACAACAAAAAAGGCTTTTAACAGTGATTCAAAAACGCTGTTAAAAGTTACGACAGTGTTAGTATAAATGCTGTACAACAACATGCTGTCGTAGGCCCCTAATTTTCAACAGTAGAAAATAAACACTGTTAAAAAGTGAGTTCCACAGCATTTTTATGAGCTATAATACTTTATGCACAACATTTTTTCTGAGCTGTTAATACTTTATGCACGACGTTTATAATGAGCTGTTAACAATTTTCAAGTGCATGTTGCTTCCATTTCCAACAGCGGATTATAAACACTGTTATTATTATTTCACATCGTTTTTCTTATGTTGTTACGGTGAATATACTTTTGTCTTTTCATAGAACTAACAACATTATATAAACGCCGTCGTTAGTTCCTGATATTTTTATCCCACTACTGCCACATTCTATTACAATATTGATTTCAATAATCTACACTCAATTCATCGCATTTCAACTAAACAATATACATAACATCGTATCAAACTAGAAACTAAAATATGAAAATATAATTATTTATCATTTTCATAAAGCAATATGAATACAATATCCGTAGACAAAATTTACATGCGTTCATAAACAAACATCATACAACATTGGACAAACTTATGAAAACAAACCTATTTACGATGCATGTTAAAAACATACATATTTATCCCTTCTACCTTTGGTTCTGGCGTATACCGCTTAAGCATGTCGTCTATTGCTTCCTTTTAGTCCATACTGCAGCTTGCTTCATTGTATGCCTCTTTAATTCTTCAAGTCCACTTGAGCTTCAACACTGCTCAAATATACCATTGAAGAATTAAAATGGTTAAATGATTTGGTTAATTATAAATGAGCATACTATGGTGCTTATGGAAAATGCATCTCAAAGTGCATACTATGGTGCTTCAATTATAAATGAGCAAAATATTCTTTTGCAACCAAACTTTCCCATTAACAAAAAATACAAGTTCATAATCTTTGAAATTAAAAGTAACTTGCATTGTTTGAAAGATGTTTATTTAGCAAGCATAAAAGTAACTTGCACGCTAGTTCAAAAACGATAATTTCATAATCGATGCAAGCTGCCCTGAATAAACCATGCAAAAAAACCTATGGTAAAAAAATAAATAGAATTTAGAGGCAATGTGCCATGATGAAAAAGAAAATGGGTTTCAAGCTATTCAATTAAAAGTTAAAACTGCTAACTTGTAACGTCCCGCCTTTTTGACCGCTTCAAATCGGTAATTAAACCAACTCAAAACGTCCAAAACGACGGAGCGTATTTAGCTTACAGAGTTTATAATAGAATTAACACAGAACAATACATAGTAAGTAAATAACACAGTATTAAACATCGAATTTTAACTTTCATTTATTTATCAAAGTTTTGAATACAAGATATTTAGATACAGCGGAATGTATAGAACCCATTTAAATACAAGAAAAAAAAAAAAAACTTTACTAGTTCAAAACTTCAGAGTGCGCATCTTTTGAATCCCCAGCTTCGACAGTCTTCGAATCTTGAGTTGTAATCTCTAATCTGAAATGCTCGGATCTGACTCGAGCATTCCATGCAAAAACATAAAAATACTCGAGTCAGGATTAATCATAGTTCAAGTAAATTAACTTCAATAGAAACTGAAATATAATAGTTAATCCTCAAATACTGTGGTGTAGTGTCCATGCTAACTCAGTTTCTATTCCAGGGACAAATGGTTACGGAAGCCTGCATGTACACACGTGTACAGGTACACGTGTGCACTGCCCCAGCATCCCGTACCAACAAAGTGTTAACAAAAATGTATAAAACAAATAACAAGACCATGGAAGCAAAATAACTCAGGCACCGCAGACTCATACACAAATGGTAGGCCAAATACACAATCTACAAGCCAATACAAACAAGGCAATATATAGGACATATAGGACCAGCTTGCCAACGTTCCGCGTGCCAGATGAAGGGCAGTAATCAATATGTGACTAAGTGACTTGCCGTAACAATGAGTGGCCAAGTGAATTTTAGTATAAATACGTGCAAAGCAAGGTACAAAACATCTCATTTATCAATAGGACTGATCTGAATTGTGCTGGTACTAAAGTGCAGCGTATCAAATTATGGGACTGTAATTAGCTAATGGGACGGTCAATGAAGTATTCCCACACAGCAGGTAGTGCGAGCAACATAAGGAACATGCATGCATTTTGAAATAGGTTCATAATATAAGGAAACATATATGCAGTGAATGAAAATGTGTCATCGTATTCAATATACGCTGGCCAAGTGATTAGATTCACTATAGGAAATAGAATGTTTTTCAGCAATTCATTTCAGTAATCAAATATGGTTTCAGCAAAATTCATTTTAGCAAACAAATAGTTTCAGCAAGTTTCTTTTAGCAAATATGGTTTCAGCAAGAAATATAGTAAAATAGTGAAATGTTGACATTATATGGAAACATAAGATAATTATAGTAAAAATGAATTTAATCAAAATATCATTTGCAAGCAGATCTAAATATCTAGAGCAGTAGTGCTATGTTGCACTGTGCACAGTCCTTTGAACCTTGTACTAGTGGGTCAAACATGCAAAAATTTAACATGTATTCAAGGTATCATGAATGTAAAGTCTAAATGTCTACAAATAAGTTGAAAGCAATAAGGTTATAATATCATCTTGCATATGGGTAATATGTAATCAGTACACTTAAGTGCATTCCCTTAATCCTACATATCATTGATTAAACACAACAATACCTAATGATCTTCTCATTTCAATTCTTACTTTGTGTTTAATCAATTTCAACTTAAACATAGATTTAAATTAAATAAAAATGAATTCTTTGTTTAAAATTAAGTCACCTTTCTTAATTTACTCTTCTAATGAAACGAAACATGTTGTATGTTGTACACATGATTTGGGTGAGAAATTTGGGTTCTCGCAGTTACTCATCTTAATTATGTCTAGACTTCTATACCACTAGCGTACTAAATACAATCATGTGTAGCCATGCATACACTACATCCCCATGACTGTGTTTTCATAAATCAACTTCAATTTGATTATTTTTTTCTTTTCCTTTTCTTTTCGCTAACCTGTCCTTTTGTATAACTCAACTTCAATGCCAACATCAATTTTAATCACTCAATAATAATCATAACCATATAAAATTTGGAGAATATATTAGTCTATGCAGATTTCCAAATAGAACCAGGAACTGTAAATGAAGGAGAAAACAATAAATAGAGAACCTATTTCCTAGTTCAATGTAAATCAACAAATAACCAAGGCGCAACAAAATTCAAGCATTAACAGTAAATCGAATTCGGCCAGCAACACAACAACAATCAACAACTAGTGGACTCGACGGCAAAAACAAGGGCATATATTTATCATACTCATTTTATGTTGATGTAAATATACCTAGACTAGAAAAATCGTGAGATTTACTCACTGACATTTGTTCACCATGTGTATGTTATTTTGCAGGTTTGGCTATAACAAGTAAAAGGTAAATACATGAATGCCTACACATGAGTTTACTTAACATACCCCAGTGAATAAAGTAAAAAGCTTCACTGACCCTCTTGTTCACAGTTTTTATTCATTTTATGCTATAGGTTGCCTATCTAACTTAAAGGATGTAGAAAACAAAGTAGGCCAACTAGATAAATAATTCCTCAGTATATACCCCAGTTTCGTGCAAAGAAATGTGTAGTATACCTTGTGTTTATTATTTAAACAGGTAGCTCATGTATCAAGTGTCGGTTCAAAACGAAACATGGCCAAATCAACAGTTCGTCTTAAGGTTTCTATGTTGTAAAACATGTATTCCCTCATATTTTTATTGTGTCAAATGCAGAATATAACCAAAACATTTAGGCAGCCCTGTATGTATGCATATATAATGATCAATGTGACATGAGGCACAGGGAACAAAGGAACTAGCATAGTGTTCTGCTTTTAATCACTAAGTCAAGAACAATGGGACCTTTATCAGGTTAGCCAACTTATTGCAATGCGTCTAATTTAATTCCATGAATACTCATTCAGATCAAGTTTGGCAGGTTATCAGTATAACGTTGACAAACACCATCACCAGCTTATGTGTATAACGAAATCAATCACACCACAGTAACCACAAATCAACCAACACGGCACACAATCACTAACCATTATATCCCAATTTTAAAAATTGAGTTAAATCTACTTGAACTTATAATTAATCGTGAGTGATTTCTCACCTTGAACAGTGAACGGCGAATTACAACCGACGAGGTGGAGCTTCGAACGTTGGTAACGCGGTTGGGGCGATCCAGAAGAAGCAGGAGCGAACAGTGGCTTCCGCGACTATCAGGCGTGGTGGAGGCAGCTTGCAGAAGGTGGGGACTTGGACGACCTGGGGCAGCGGCGAGGGCTCGAGGAACAAGGCTGCTCCGAAAGCGGTGGTGACATCAAACGATGCTGAATTGGTTCGGATGGCTCGCGATTTGGCTTTGAATCGGGAACAACGATTTCGATTTTGATGAGGAAGGGCTTTGATCGTAGGAAGCCATTAATTTTCGAATTGGGAAAATAGGTTTCAGCCGATTAGAAAAAATGAAAGGGAAGAATGATTCTTCGGTGTAGAAAATGGAACAACAGCGTGATTTAAAGAAGTAGAACCCGTGGGAGCCAAGGAATTGAAACAGGCTAAATCTGGGGTGAGTTGTTTCTGGGTACGAAGATATTTGGGGGCTACGTAAATTATACTGGGGAAGGTTTTATTTAGCTAAACTAAATATTAACTTCTACCGTACATTACCACATAACGCTCTAAATACGTACCGCCAACACGACTCCCAAATGCAACAAAAATTATATGTGCCATTTCGCCTCAACGTTCTGAATCAAATAAAATTAGTCTGGTTACCATCTGAATCTATTGTCATACGACATTATTTTAAATTTTTAAATTATTTAATGGTTCATTGATTTTACCCCGTTTGTTCACAAACAAATCCGTTAGATTCCAAATTTTGAACCTTTAAATTTTGATTTCCTTTATATAGACAAATATACACTGTCCAATCCAATTTCCAACAAAAAAAAATAATTGATTCGTCCAAATTTTCGGGACATTACATTCTTCCCCCCTTTAAAACTTTTCGTCCTCGAAAAGGAAAGATCGTTAGAGTTACCAATATATACTTCAAATTTTCACATTTGTGTTAAATTTCCCCACAACCAATTTTAAATATCGATATTTAAGTCATCGATGTTTTTTTTTTTTTCTTTATCCATCGTACTCAATTAACTCGAAAAAATCAATTTCTTTTCAAAACCATTCTCTTCTTAAATTCAATCTCTCTGCATAAACTGGATTTATGCATCTCAATTATTTCAAATTTCATTTCAAATATCATCTACCAATGTTACTTATCTTCCCTTGCAACTGTAATGGATCTAGACTTAGCAACTCTCAACCCAATCTTCTTAGATTCCAGGTACAAATTTTCGACTTGAAAATTTCCAAAGATCCCAATTTCTTTTTATAACCTTTATATAAAATTCATGCGGAAAATATTTGTATTATTGTTCCAAAGCCATGGATTTAAAAATACTTCGAAATTTTCTAACTTATTTAGTTACGCACATTTTAAATTTCAAATTATTGATTTGATAACTCGAAGTTCGACAAGTCTATTGTTGTTCTCACAGATGTTAGGCATACGCTGGCCGGGCGCATGACTAAAATCTCTAAGTACTAAATATCCTTGCTTCAACTCCCAGTGAAAATATTTCAAAAGTTCTTTTGAAAACAGATACGGAAAGTACCAATGTGATATTGATCTGTTGATTGTTCATGAATCGCAGATACACAATGGTTTCGTCTGGATCCCCCAGAAAACATCTGTATCCGTAGGAAATCACTTCCCTGCGAATTTTGTCATGGACAGATCAACGGTAATATTTTAAGAATCAAAAGACATTCTGATGTCACTGAGCGTTGATTGCTCTGTCTCAGAATCACGGAACAAATCAGGGAGTTATGAATATACTTCAAGTCACGGGAACAAAACAAGTCCCAAAGACAAATCAGGTCACGAAGACTAATCAAGTCACGAAGACTAACTGCTGCATCAAACAGGTGGCTCACTATCACTAAGATATCTCATATACTGTGGACCGCAGGTACACAATGGTTACGCCTGGGTCCCCCAGGAAACATCCATACCCGTAAGCTTTCACAGCTCTGCGGATTACGCCCTTACATTCGACTGTAGATCGCAGCAGTCACAATGGTTACGCTTGGTTCCCCCAAGAAACATCCGTCCGCCGTAGGCTATCTACAGGCCTGCGAATTTCGCTACACGGTCGAATTCCAACGACTCTAGATCGCAGCGATCACAATGGTTACACCTGATTCCCTCAAGAAACATCCGACCGCCGTAGGCTATCTGCAGCCCTGCGAATTTCGCTAGCAGTCGTGCCCAATGGCAACTCATGAGTTTTATGTCCGGACAACCTACCGCCACCAGCAGCACTGCAGATTGCGCTATCTGCAGTCCTTTTACATAAGCTCGAAATTCAAAGAAGAAGGATGGTACTTCCCTTATCTTGACTTGAAAACATATAATACTATATACATATAGTATCTAATTCTCATACTTTTCATAATTCATACTTTACATAAGATTCTCTTTCCAAATCAAACATCTCATTCTTATATAAATTCTGTTATATAAGACTTTATTTCAAACTGATTATATCACATTTTTCTCCATATAAGTTTCGAAACTTCTATGCTAAATATCTAAACTCGAACATCCCTCAATTTCCATTCTAATCTTAAAATTTTAGCTTTAAACTCTTAATCAATTCAAATGATTGATTGATATCTCTTCAAACTCGGCTTTCTGAATCTACTGGCTATAAACCAAAATTTTCTTTCAATTTTAAATTATAAAATTCCTCACTTCATCAACATCTTTATTTGCTCAAAACTCCGGATTTTCTTCTTATCACAAATTTTTCCTTCACGCATTATCACTTCTTCACATTCATACTTCGACCGTCAATTAGTAAGCGAACAACTTCCTAAGTATCAACCCCGAAGGCCGAAACCAACATCAGATCAATACTCATAAAACTATTCAACTTAACTAATCTTTAGTCAGTTTCTAAATTCCTTAACTCCACTTCTTAATTTCTTATCAATCATTGTTTACGAAATTCTCGGATTCAATTTACAATTCCACTTCTCTTTACGTTCTGCCCTCCTTCGTCTTCGACGTAGCTCTTTGTTCTTCAGTTCTTGTTATTCTGAATTATGTTAACCTCTCACTATCCTTTGAAAATATTTCCAATTGTTCTATTCATTTTCTCCATTCTTAAAAATCATTTATTGTCACCGGAAAATATTTCCATATATTCACAAAGCTTTATTTTCTATCAAGAATATACTTTATTCCTGCAACATCTCTAAATTTGTTAGTTTGATTTAAACAAATGTTAAATAAAACATCGTCATCTCTTCACTTAACCCTTTTTATTTGATTTTTCATCAACTTATATTCTTAACAAAATTCATCGTTTCTTCTTTAAGATGATTTCAAATTTCCTTTTTCTATTCAAATTGAATTCTCATTTACAATCAACTTCAGTCATCTTTGATTTCTAAAATTCACGCTTAACGAAATTAATTCGTTGATTCTCTCCTATCTATCCTAGATACCATCCGATGACGGATTCTAGATTCAAATCCTAAGGGAACTTATTGAAGAATAATTCTCGCAAACCTGGATTCGAAGACTTCTGAAGACTGGGGATTCCGAACAAAATTTTAAATCTCAAAATAAATTTTTATTTCCGCTGTATTAATTTCAAAACACTAGTTTTCAAAATATATAATATTTCCAAAATATTTTTCCTTTCAAAATTTATTTTGAAATTTGTTACACTTTTCAAATTTATATTTCGAAATCTTTTTATTCTCAAAATCCGCTTTTCCAGTGTCGATTCTATTTCAAACTCGATAAGCTACGCTTTGAATAAACCAAAGCTCTGATACCACTTGTAACATCCCGCCTTTTTGACCGCTTCAAATCGGTAATTAAACCAACTCAAAACGTCCAAAACGACGGAGCGTATTTAGCTTACAGAGTTTATAATAGAATTAACACAGAACAATACATAGTAAGTAAATAACACAGTATTAAACATCGAATTTTAACTTTCATTTATTTATCAAAGTTTTGAATACAAGATATTTAGATACAGCGGAATGTATAGAACCCATTTAAATACAAGAAAAAAAAAAAAAAACTTTACTAGTTCAAAACTTCAGAGTGCGCATCTTTTGAATCCCCAGCTTCGACAGTCTTCGAATCTTGAGTTGTAATCTCTAATCTGAAATGCTCGGATCTGACTCGAGCATTCCATGCAAAAACATAAAAATACTCGAGTCAGGATTAATCATAGTTCAAGTAAATTAACTTCAATAGAAACTGAAATATAATAGTTAATCCTCAAATACTGTGGTGTAGTGTCCATGCTAACTCAGTTTCTATTCCAGGGACAAATGGTTACGGAAGCCTGCATGTACACACGTGTACAGGTACACGTGTGCACTGCCCCAGCATCCCGTACCAACAAAGTGTTAACAAAAATGTATAAAACAAATAACAAGACCATGGAAGCAAAATAACTCAGGCACCGCAGACTCATACACAAATGGTAGGCCAAATACACAATCTACAAGCCAATACAAACAAGGCAATATATAGGACATATAGGACCAGCTTGCCAACGTTCCGCGTGCCAGATGAAGGGCAGTAATCAATATGTGACTAAGTGACTTGCCGTAACAATGAGTGGCCAAGTGAATTTTAGTATAAATACGTGCAAAGCAAGGTACAAAACATCTCATTTATCAATAGGACTGATCTGAATTGTGCTGGTACTAAAGTGCAGCGTATCAAATTATGGGACTGTAATTAGCTAATGGGACGGTCAATGAAGTATTCCCACACAGCAGGTAGTGCGAGCAACATAAGGAACATGCATGCATTTTGAAATAGGTTCATAATATAAGGAAACATATATGCAGTGAATGAAAATGTGTCATCGTATTCAATATACGCTGGCCAAGTGATTAGATTCACTATAGGAAATAGAATGTTTTTCAGCAATTCATTTCAGTAATCAAATATGGTTTCAGCAAAATTCATTTTAGCAAACAAATAGTTTCAGCAAGTTTCTTTTAGCAAATATGGTTTCAGCAAGAAATATAGTAAAATAGTGAAATGTTGACATTATATGGAAACATAAGATAATTATAGTAAAAATGAATTTAATCAAAATATCATTTGCAAGCAGATCTAAATATCTAGAGCAGTAGTGCTATGTTGCACTGTGCACAGTCCTTTGAACCTTGTACTAGTGGGTCAAACATGCAAAAATTTAACATGTATTCAAGGTATCATGAATGTAAAGTCTAAATGTCTACAAATAAGTTGAAAGCAATAAGGTTATAATATCATCTTGCATATGGGTAATATGTAATCAGTACACTTAAGTGCATTCCCTTAATCCTACATATCATTGATTAAACACAACAATACCTAATGATCTTCTCATTTCAATTCTTACTTTGTGTTTAATCAATTTCAACTTAAACATAGATTTAAATTAAATAAAAATGAATTCTTTGTTTAAAATTAAGTCACCTTTCTTAATTTACTCTTCTAATGAAACGAAACATGTTGTATGTTGTACACATGATTTGGGTGAGAAATTTGGGTTCTCGCAGTTACTCATCTTAATTATGTCTAGACTTCTATACCACTAGCGTACTAAATACAATCATGTGTAGCCATGCATACACTACATCCCCATGACTGTGTTTTCATAAATCAACTTCAATTTGATTATTTTTTTCTTTTCCTTTTCTTTTCGCTAACCTGTCCTTTTGTATAACTCAACTTCAATGCCAACATCAATTTTAATCACTCAATAATAATCATAACCATATAAAATTTGGAGAATATATTAGTCTATGCAGATTTCCAAATAGAACCAGGAACTGTAAATGAAGGAGAAAACAATAAATAGAGAACCTATTTCCTAGTTCAATGTAAATCAACAAATAACCAAGGCGCAACAAAATTCAAGCATTAACAGTAAATCGAATTCGGCCAGCAACACAACAACAATCAACAACTAGTGGACTCGACGGCAAAAACAAGGGCATATATTTATCATACTCATTTTATGTTGATGTAAATATACCTAGACTAGAAAAATCGTGAGATTTACTCACTGACATTTGTTCACCATGTGTATGTTATTTTGCAGGTTTGGCTATAACAAGTAAAAGGTAAATACATGAATGCCTACACATGAGTTTACTTAACATACCCCAGTGAATAAAGTAAAAAGCTTCACTGACCCTCTTGTTCACAGTTTTTATTCATTTTATGCTATAGGTTGCCTATCTAACTTAAAGGATGTAGAAAACAAAGTAGGCCAACTAGATAAATAATTCCTCAGTATATACCCCAGTTTCGTGCAAAGAAATGTGTAGTATACCTTGTGTTTATTATTTAAACAGGTAGCTCATGTATCAAGTGTCGGTTCAAAACGAAACATGGCCAAATCAACAGTTCGTCTTAAGGTTTCTATGTTGTAAAACATGTATTCCCTCATATTTTTATTGTGTCAAATGCAGAATATAACCAAAACATTTAGGCAGCCCTGTATGTATGCATATATAATGATCAATGTGACATGAGGCACAGGGAACAAAGGAACTAGCATAGTGTTCTGCTTTTAATCACTAAGTCAAGAACAATGGGACCTTTATCAGGTTAGCCAACTTATTGCAATGCGTCTAATTTAATTCCATGAATACTCATTCAGATCAAGTTTGGCAGGTTATCAGTATAACGTTGACAAACACCATCACCAGCTTATGTGTATAACGAAATCAATCACACCACAGTAACCACAAATCAACCAACACGGCACACAATCACTAACCATTATATCCCAATTTTAAAAATTGAGTTAAATCTACTTGAACTTATAATTAATCGTGAGTGATTTCTCACCTTGAACAGTGAACGGCGAATTACAACCGACGAGGTGGAGCTTCGAACGTTGGTAACGCGGTTGGGGCGATCCAGAAGAAGCAGGAGCGAACAGTGGCTTCCGCGACTATCAGGCGTGGTGGAGGCAGCTTGCAGAAGGTGGGGACTTGGACGACCTGGGGCAGCGGCGAGGGCTCGAGGAACAAGGCTGCTCCGAAAGCGGTGGTGACATCAAACGATGCTGAATTGGTTCGGATGGCTCGCGATTTGGCTTTGAATCGGGAACAACGATTTCGATTTTGATGAGGAAGGGCTTTGATCGTAGGAAGCCATTAATTTTCGAATTGGGAAAATAGGTTTCAGCCGATTAGAAAAAATGAAAGGGAAGAATGATTCTTCGGTGTAGAAAATGGAACAACAGCGTGATTTAAAGAAGTAGAACCCGTGGGAGCCAAGGAATTGAAACAGGCTAAATCTGGGGTGAGTTGTTTCTGGGTACGAAGATATTTGGGGGCTACGTAAATTATACTGGGGAAGGTTTTATTTAGCTAAACTAAATATTAACTTCTACCGTACATTACCACATAACGCTCTAAATACGTACCGCCAACACGACTCCCAAATGCAACAAAAATTATATGTGCCATTTCGCCTCAACGTTCTGAATCAAATAAAATTAGTCTGGTTACCATCTGAATCTATTGTCATACGACATTATTTTAAATTTTTAAATTATTTAATGGTTCATTGATTTTACCCCGTTTGTTCACAAACAAATCCGTTAGATTCCAAATTTTGAACCTTTAAATTTTGATTTCCTTTATATAGACAAATATACACTGTCCAATCCAATTTCCAACAAAAAAAAATAATTGATTCGTCCAAATTTTCGGGACATTACATAACTTGTTTCTGATTACATATAACAACATCAATGAAAAATTGCATACATAAATTACATACTCAAACAAATGAAGTAGAATAAATGTGTAGCTGAAACTAAACTATAATGTGCTCCAGTTAAATTACCTATTTGGATGAAACCTCGTATTCCTCTTGCCATCCTTTGCAGGCCTTCTCAATTGAAGACACATTTCTGTACTTGGTTTTAAGCTCAGTTGTAGGCATTTCCCTGCATAATAAAAAACATGCAACAGGGAATAAACTAAAGAAATATGCGATAAAGTAGAACAAAATAAAATAAAAACTGAACGATCCCCAAGTACCTCAATACCTCCCCAATTGCAGGTTGAAGTATCTTTAGAAAACCAGAATCTGAGCTGCAACATAAACAAAAAGATCAAAATTAAGTATAGACATATTTGAAATGCCTTTTTCCCATCCACTCCCTTTTTAACTCATAGAATCCATCACCCATGCAATAGTGTACGAACTAAGAATAACATGGAATAAAAATGTGGTGATTGTGTGTTTGGAGAAGAGGGGACGGTGTTCCACATAAGCAATGTAACTGTATTCTGAAGAGAGAAATATGATGTGAATCTACTACATGTAGATCTAAAATTGTTTGACTCAAGTGAACCGAAATAAGTTACAAATGTACCATCTGGATTTATTTAATATAAGAAACATAAATTTAAAAAAGGGAAAAGGATAAGTTTGTTTGCATGGGAGTGACATCCAAGTATACATAAGTTGCTAATCTAATACTAACTGCATATTTTGTCCTTACAAACAATAATGGAAAAAATGTACTTCATTTCAAATGGAAATTCTAAATTAGCCTGTAGTGGAAATCAAACTTTACCTTCCATCCTTTTGTCTCATGGAATGCTCCAACATGATAATAAGGAAATTGTGTACTAAATCTTTAATCCCCAACATGCTAATAGCATTCAAATCTTTAATTGGACCCATTTGTAAGTAGATGCATTTTGTAAAGAAGATATGAGAATGACAAACATGTGCAGAGTCTATAGCCATGTAGACATTTTGTTTTGCTTGTTAAAGTTCCAAAAACAAAGTTTGTTTTTAATGTTTGTTCCTGTAGTTATGATACACATCTTGGTAAATAAATAGAATTCAATTCATTTCTAAGAATCAAAGTCTGCATCTCATTTCCAATTTTATGTTTCACCTACTTGACTACCTTTTGTGGATATACTACTATAACATATATAGAATGAAATATAGGTGAAAAAATGTGCTAAAATTATTATTGTAGAACACCTGCCATCATAATAATAATAACTGAGAATTTAACCCATAACAAAATGACTTAATCATTCACGACCTCAGCATAATAAATTAGCATGAAACAAAATATTACAACACTGCTTGCAAGAGCTTTAATTTTTGGCAGTGGCATAAAACCAGTGTCACCGACAAGAGCACAAAACAAAAGCACTCCAAACACCCTGCATTAGCAAAATGAAATTGGCAGAACCAGTGAATATTATCAGTAACTAATGGCAATCAGAAATTATCAAACGCATACGCGACAGCCAAAATAGCAGGGAGGAAAAGAAGTGCGATTAAGACCATAATGATGACGAAAAGCATAGCGCCCAGCCAGATGATGTGAGCTGACAGTTGATCAAATCAATCAAATAGGGATAGTGACACATAGCTCAGTAATACTAATATCATACTAGCCTGAATATCATATGGAGAATGAATAGATACTTCCCTAGCAATAGCAGCTTGATTTCCTTCTCCTCCAAGGTTCTTAATCTAATAAAAATAAGAATGGTCACGCAAATACTTGGGCGAGCAATGAAACTGTATCATTACAATAAAAGTTTCACAACATTTACAGTTGTTAAAAACTATGGGAGAGCTCTTAGGCTTGCGGTCGGAACAGCAAGCGCAATTGTGGTTCCAAACAACAAGCTTGCGCTTGCTGTTTCGAACAACAAGCTCTTAGGCTTGCTATTTCGGAACAGCAAACCATTGCTGTTCCGAACAACAAGCCAGAGCTTGATGTTCCGAACAATAAGCTCTTAGGCTTGCTGCCGGAACAGCAAGCCTGGGTTTGCTGTTCCAAATAGCAAGCTCTTAGGCTTGCTGTTTCAGAACAGCAAGCTCGCGCTTGCTGTTCCGAAACAACCAGTTCATATTCTCTATAAAAATTATAGATGAACTACCTGAAAAATCATGATATCAAACAAATTCGGATGTGGTCCATTGATGAACAGAATTAGATAAAACCATTATTTTGTAATTTCTCATATTTTTCTCTTTGTACTTTAACATAACTTTTTTATTGTTTCGTATTAGCTTGGACTAAAAGTACTTACATTTTTCGAACGGAAACAACTAAATATGATAATATTAAATTAGTTCAGCCAATAAAATGCCTGGTACTAACATGAAATGTTGCATAAATGGATAAGCAGATTATAAGAGCATATTATTTGTAAGAAAAATCACTTACATATTTATTTTCTTGCATATGTTTCTAAAGACCCTTCTCCAATTAGACTTTTCTTTTTCCAATGACAAGATTCAGTGTGAGATTTTGATCCTTGTAGAAGCACCAATGGTTCTAAACTTGCTTGTTATATGTTAGCTTTATAAGAACTATAGCATATACGTGCATAAATAATAAGCATACGCACATAAAATCAATTAAATAAATAAAGAGAAGAAAGTAGAATAACTGACCTTAAAGAAATCATGGAAGAAGTCATTGAATAATGCAATAGTCCAAGAAAAGCCAGCGCCTTTCATTTTCTCTCCCTACTTTTTTTTTCTTTCAAAACTACAAATATTTGCATTTTGAACAAAATTAAAAATAAAGATAAATTTTGGAACCTGTTTCTGGGAATAGACACAGTGTATAAAACTTAAAGAATTACCTCTCCTTTACGATTAAACATGCGACCAACGCTGAACCCCCAACCTCCATGAGCAAAAGGGTTCTCTATCTCTAGAATAAGATAATCCAATATGATTATTCACAAACAAATTAATGGTAGACAAATTTTACATCATTTATACTTACAACATATAATATCCGATCGTGGCCTCTAACAGGCCTGTGAAACCACATCCTGGCAATCAAAAACTAAAAAATAAATTAATGAAATTTCAATTTTCAAGAAACAATCAATATGACATAAGCATATTGCAGCTTTTAAAATAATAGTCATAAGACACACATTGAAGAGTTGCATAACACCAGACGTGTAAAATACGTAAAAGATAGGAATACAGAACTATCTGAGACTACTAGATTATGGAAAATGATATAGTACCACATCATAACATGTAAAATACATAAAAGATAGGAATAGGGTTTCCACATCATAACATGGAAAATGATATAGTACCACATGTTATGGCTATTATATGCAAATTAGACAGCTAAATCATTTAAGTAATGGAAGATATTAAAATCAACTACTATACGCACATTTCTATAATCAAACTGGTTATTTTTCCTTCTTTTTGTGTACAACAAAAGATTTAAGTTAATCAAAGACTTTACCAACTGCCTTTTTTGTATCATTGAAATAAAAATTTCATACCTGCATTTCAAGTGCTTGGCTTGAATGTACACTACAAGCAAGACAAAAATTGATACCCAAACCCAAAGCAAAATCTATTCAGTTGAAAAAAGGACTATCATCAAGTGTACTTCTCTTCTTGTGCAAAAATAAAATTTTCACATATATTTGGTAAGTTATGGTTTACTTTGTAGTGGATTTATAATTGCAGATTAATAGTATATCTTTGTTCCCTCAAAATAATTGTGCTGTTATATATAATTTTTGCACATATAAAGAAAGGCAAATATTTCCATATTTGATAAAGTTATAAAATGAACAATGTTTTGAAGTTGAGTTGAGATCTTATTGCTCAATGATCACAAGATATATGCACGAAACACATACACACACTGACATACATCAAATAGTTCCTAGCACAGACGAATATGGACTTGTTCTTCTTTTGCAGTTGTATGTAATTTCAATAGAAAAAGAAAGTAATAAATAATATATATGTTCCTAAAATTAAATCTAAGGTTCTTAAGCAAAGAATGTGCTACTCTAATTGATACATATCCAGCATACATATAATAAAAAAGGAATTAATTCTCTCTTACAGTAAAAAAGAAAGGTCAAACTAATGTTGCATGAAATTTGGTACCAAATTGATAATTCGGCTCCATTTTAAGCAAAATCCAAAAATAAAATGAATCTAGCTATGAACAAAAAATTTGCAGATATTCACATTTTAGTATATAGGAAGAAGTTCTCTTAAATCCAATTAGCAACATTCAGGCACATAGACAACTCAAGCATGCATAGATAGAAAAAGTGTTTGAAAATCACACTAAAATCAATAATATTTTATGAATCAGGTGGTAAGCGAGAAAAAATTTAAAAATATAGATATCCATGTTAAACCACCATGCTTATTTATAGGAATGAAGTTTTATTCAGAAGCCATTTGTACTTGACAATTGGATAGAATCAAAATGGAGAATCGCATGCATGCGACATAATTTCAGTTTGACAGAACTACCCAATCACAAACCGATCACAATTATCCACAGTAAACTGAATCAAATCACCCAAACAATTATGTGCAAACAAGTAATCACAAACTTTCGGTGTGTGTTTTGATTCATCTAATATGACTTTCAAATGAGAATTTACTACTATCATTAATCTTATTTCGAGCCAAATTTCAACAAGTGTGTCTGTATATAATTGAAACTATTTATAATATATTATTGTCAACATAAAGAAAAGCTTGTTTGTTTGCCTGCTAAATACATTTGACTGTTATGAAAATCAGTGTTAAAGCAAAGTTCAGTTATGGAGACAACTATTTTAGTCCCAAATCATAAGTTTTGTCGGCATATATTTTAATACATCATGTCTGAGGCATCTAGGAATTAAAGGATAGTTTAACTCATTGATTGTTAGTTACATGTTACAATAAAGGGGAATTTTACTTATATGTTGCATATTTCATTTGAATTGTTGCCTTATATAGCCTTGGCATATTTAGTGCATAAGAGTGTTTATGTTATTTAGGAAAAAAATACTACTAGAGTTTTGGCTTTAATTTACATCATCTTTCATACTCAAGTCAAAAACACGTACCTCTTTGTTTAAACTGCGAAAGAAATGGAGAGCATTTAAATTGAGAAAGGCTCGGATGGCTAAAGCGTTGGGATTGTTACATTGTTAGACCAAAAATTTGAATCTATTAGTTTATAAAGTGGATTAGCGGCAATCATGCCTCAAGGGCCAGTTTTCCTCCGTTGACTATTGTGATACTGAGAACATGGACTATGTCATATTTACAGTATAGATATGAAATATGTTTATAGAACTGGACCTACAGGGATTGGATGTTACACATCATTAATTGCTTCAAGTTCTCCCTATATGTCTAACAAAATATGTAACGTCGGCAGAAGTTCTAATAAACTTTTACATGAAGTCACAAAACATAAAATAGATATAAATCTCGATGAGTTTAGTGACATCTAAGCATGCCTTCCTCTTTAACCGATAATTTCAGAAGGATGGACAACCAACACAAATGCAGACTCAAATCTGAACCAAAAACAATATTATTATCTAACTGACAGCTGCCCTCCTACAAAAAAGGTAAAATTGTATAATAAGAGATCTATTATAGTATATCGCACTCTTAAATGATGTGAATAGAAGACAGTAGAAGAAAAATTAGATGCATACCGGAACCTGTACTATATCCATGCATCATAATAATTAATGTATGTAAAACCAGAAGGAAAAAAAAACTAATATAGTAAATACGATGATCCAGTAAAAGAAATTAGATTACCTTTTCTAATATCCTTCATTGCAATTAGTTTTATCTACAACAGTAGAAATTGCAGTCAACAGGTGACGACATATGGAACTCAAGACTTTCTATCACTTGTTTGACAACGTGATTAATCATACTCAACTATACAGTTTCTAGTACCACTGACTCTAGAAAGAACCTTGTACAGGGGTGATTATATTGATTATTCTAAACAATAACAACAAATTTATATTTGCATCTCTGGTAAACAAACTTTTAAATAAAAATACCAATAATTGCTTTATAAGAATATTCTTAGTATGAACTTCATTAGCTTGTGATAATACTCTCTCCAATCATGAATCAATATTGGCTTCGTTGCTATTGATATTGTTCTAATGCTCATTCCAGATTCGGCTATTTCAGTCTCAGTTCAAACCGTGAAAATGGATGATCAAGGGAATCACAAAACAAATAATAGAGTTTTTTGAATTTTTTACAAACTTACATCATCTCAAGCCAAACTTTATGTTCCTAGAAAAGAATGTCTACGACTAGATCATACTCACATGGCTGTAGACACCCTGGCATACTCTCTCTAATCCCACCCACCTATGTTTAAATGACATAATTCCCCACCTATTAGCTGCACCAAATCGGTATTCAGCTAGTTTTATAGTAATGGTCAATATATTCAGATGGAGGTTGTCTGTGACACACCACGTCTGTTAATGTCACTCATTAAGAGAATGCTTTAAGTTTGGTGAAGCGTTATAGGTAAACAAAAATAGAAACATTACAAGACAAACATAAAATAGCAATGGAATAAAAACAAACTTTATTAATCATAAAGCATCGTGGTTCAAAACATCATATGTCTGAATTACAAAAAAACTAGTACATCATAAAAACTTATGTCTTGCACTTAAATATCGGAGTACAAAATAAAAGAAGCAAAATCCTCAAATAAAAACATAGCCATAGTAGCAAAGATAGGAGCTTGAGCCATACATCTAAGCAGCACCAGCAAAATGATAGCAGAATCCTGGTCAAGCTTGAGTATTCTCACCCTTAGAACCTAGGGGGAAACGGAAGAAAGAAGAGGAAAAAAGGGTCAGACATAAAGTCTGGCGAGTCCAGTTACTTTTAGCAAGTAAATAGTAAAAGTATCATAACAAGCATATAAAGTGGATAAGAGAGATAATATCACGAAAGGCAAGTGCGACAAGGTAAACATGATTACTCTGATTCTTTACACCGATACAATTATAACCAGAATGAGATGATCCCAACAATATAAGATGGTAGACTTAGGCATACGTCTAGATGTACCCTAACTACTACCCTAATCGATCGGCTCCCTACTCCGTAGATACCATGTGTCGGCCCCACAGTAGGAGGTATCACTTCCTAAAGTGGCAACCCTTCGTTGATATGCACAACCATATCTACTGGTGTCACAGTCGTCTTATCTCCTTCTGCCCGAACATGCACATACATGTCCCGGTTGGTTTGCACTGCCCACACTTCCCTCCATATTTGGATCTCTTACAATCATCCCAGTAAGCGTGTCCTGACTCCGACCTAGGACGGAGTACTCGTCTGATACTATTCTATGGGTTACTGAGTGAAACGGGTCCCCCACACAAGATGATACAAGCTCTCCCCCTTGTCTTGTATCCCCACTAGGATTTCCATAGGTTATGCTTACCTAACGGTGTCTTTAATTACATAACCCCATCATTTCCACAGGTTATGCTTACCTAGCGGTGTCTTTAATTACATAACCCCAATAGGGTAAGTTTGTGGGCCTATATATATAAATATTACCCACCCTACCCAGATATACTTAGCCTTCCCACAATTTCAACCAAATTTACTTAACCCCTATTCAAGTTTATGTTCATACAATCCCTATGGATTCAACTAGGTTAAATATTCCAATTCATTACCATGCCCATTTATGGTTATAATGTGCTAGACCCCTCACATTAAGCCTACCACTTGTGCATGCTGAATATGTCAGTTGGTTCCGGGCAGGCTTCTTCCACAAGTCAGGCATAACCTCGTGTCATAGCACGTCTTGTATTTGTGCACCTAGACCCCTCACATTAGATTCACCACTTGTGGTCGCTGGATATGCCGTGCGGTTAAGTGCAGACTTCCACCACAAGTGTAATCTAACCTCGTGTCTAGGCGCAATTACAGTTTCTAATTACTGTAACCCTATGCATTTCATTATTAGCCAATTTTTTCTATGTCGTTATAGGTTGTCATGCCCCTTTTCCCCAAATATGTTCATAATGAATTATATGCCCTAAATTCATATTCGTAAACATTATTCAAGTTATGTCAAATTCCCCATTTTCAAGTTATGCCCAATTTCAATGTTTTTCCCCTCATTCCTCGTTTATCACGTTTTCATATTTCAGCGGCATGCCTAGGCTCGAAAGTAGCCTGGCTATATAAAATAAAAGAGAAGGGATGAAGGGAAGATGATAGAAATGATTATACTAGCAAAAGTTGACATAAGCACATAGTGGCATATTGATGAGATGGGCACATAAGAACAAATCTGGGGAACATGAGATGATAGAACTGATTCTAACATAATAGGAATGTCACAACAGGCATGATAAGATCTAAAAAATAACTTAGATGTCCAACTAAAAAAGAGATCCAATTAAACCACAAACATGATGGGTACAAGGTGATCTAAACAGTGAAACAATGGCAGATCTAACATGATAAATAGGTAAAAGTTTAGATCTAAGTCATAATCATGTCATAACATCATAGAAGCACAAGTTATAGTAGATATAATTTGATTCAAATGTTCATAGGCATAAATCGAAGTTAATGTCATATCAGGTTTGACTTTTAATTATTCAAATCTAAAAGTAACTTAAACTCACAATGTTTGGATCTAGAAATATAGAAGAAGAATAACAGAGGTTGAATCACAGATCTACACTTGAATAACTTGATTAACTTGATTGCGGAAGAAGGAAAAGAGTTTGAGTCAGTCTGGGCACCGACAACATCTAGTCCGTTATTTTTTTAGTGCAGAAAACAAGAGAAATGGATCCATATTTATAGCCGCCAACCCACAAACCCTAACTGCAATGTCTTCCTTAGGGGGGTCGACCCCCCTTTAAGGGGTGACCCATGGGTCGATACCCCACTTGAGGGGTCGACCCAGGGGTTAACACCCTCCTTAAGGGGTCGACTCCCTTTGGCGGGATTTTTCCCGCTCACCCAGATTTTCGTGATTTGAATGATTTTAAACTTCTAGACCTAATTTTTGAACTCCTAGACCCTATATATATGTATGTATATGTATGTATATTCTCTTGCGTGTATACAAACTTCAAACCTTCATAACTTCTACATACGGTGTCTTTTTATGCAAACCAAATGTCAGTCTTGACCAGAATTTCAAGACAGACAATGGCGCAGTCCTTTCTTAATTCGGAATATTAAATTAATTATTATTTAATTTGTCCTCTTTAGTGGTTTTAATTACGGGGTTTTACATTCTCCCCCACTTAAAGAATTTCGTCCACGAAATCTCCATGTTAAGAAGAACGTATATCCTACCATCCATCACCCATCTACTCATCCACCAATCACAGACATCCATTGTCCATAAAATATTTCTAATGCTTGTATGAACATATGCAAAGGTGTGTGTATATGTCCCAATACTAATGCGAAGATCAGGCAGTCTACTGACTCAGTCGACCTCCTTAATGCAATGTATGTGAATGCCATGAATCCAACATGTGTTCAACAATCGTATTATAATAGTTAAGTTCTATATGGGTGCACAATCATCCGTCCAAATGCAACATTCATATGATGATACATCCATTTCCATCCATTAAAAGAATGAGAAAATGCACATACATCCATATGCAGTATGAGAGTGATTGAGCCGATCTAGTGCCTAATGTGTGTGTGTATGCATCCACGAGCAATCATTAGCAAACACTTGCATCCGTCAAATATAACATGTCTCAAACACAAGTTGACATCCATGAGATTCCTACCTAAAGGTTGAAGATTCGATCGTTAGGACATGCTTAGATGATAGAAACAAGCATAGATAAAAGCTTTGGAAAGGGGGTTAAGAACATACCCTCGAAAAGAAAAGGGTATGAAGCACGAATCTTGTCTTCGATCTCCCAAGTCGCATCTTCTTGTTTATCTCACTACTGAACTTTCATCAACTTGACTTCTCTATTGTGTAGCTTCTTAACTTTAGATCTAATAATACGGGTAGGAACTCGTCTAACTGTCGCCTCCCATCCCACCTCTACTTCCTCTAATATACTCGGCTCAACTACTTCTGCGGTATCATGCAAGCACTTCTATAAATGAAAAACATGGAAAACATCATGAGTGCCAGATAGTCTCTCTGGTAGCTTTACTCTATAGCCATTTGGCCAATCCTTTCTGTTATGGGAAATGGCCCTACAAATATTGGTGCCAACTTCCCTACTGATCTGAAGCGAAACAAATTCTTCAAAGGTGGCACCTTAATAAAAACCATGTCTCCTACTTCAAATTCAATGTCATTCCTTCTCTTGTCATAGTAGTATTTCTGTCTATCTTGAGCGGTCTTCATTCGTCGTCTAATAAGATCAATCTTCTCAGACATTTCCCTAAACATATTAGGTCCAAGTAATAGTCTTTCTGTAGAGTCCCACCAACAAGTTGGCGACGGTCGTCCGTATAATGCTTCGAAGGGTGCCATACCAATGCTAGCTAATAAATGTTGTTGTAGGCAAACTCTACAAAAGGAAAATACTCTTTCCAAGTCCCTCCGAAGTCTAGGATACACAACCTTAAAAGATCTTCTAGAACTCTGTTCACCCTCTCCGTCTGTCCGTCGGTATGAGGATAATAGGCAGTGCTCAAACACAACTGTGTACCTAATGCTTCTTGCAAGATCCTCCAATATTCACTAGTGAAAATGGGATCACATTCACTTACGATGCTGGAAGGTACTCCATGAAGATGGACTATCTCACGAATGTAAATTATTGCCAACCATGTTGCCATCCTCTTGCTTTTAAAACAACCCAAATACCGGTGTTGCCTTTCTTTGATCTAGGCAAACCATCTATGAAATCCATAGAGACGCTTTCCCACTTCCACTGTGGAACCTCCAAAGGATAAAGTTAACCACCAGGCTTCTTTTGCTCAGCTTTGACTTGCTGACAAACCAAACATTGGGAAACAAACTCTGCCACATCTTTCTTTATCTCAGCCCAAAAGAAAACCCTCTTCATATCCCTATACATCTTATCACCGCTTGGATGAACAGTCATCTTAGAATGATGGGCTTCCTCTAGGAATGCCTTTAACAAACTTCCAGTTTGGGGAACATAAAGCCTTCCATTTCGTCGCAACCACCCTTTATCGTCAATGGAATATCTATTGCGGTGACTAGAAGTCTCCCTTTTACTGAGCCTATCCAAGATGTCTGAAATCTGTGGATCATCTCGCTGCGAAGTTCCTATATCTAATCCATAAGAGTAGGTCATATCTCTAGCGATGCAAACAAACCAGGCAATAACTCGGTGCAGGGTATAAAATCAAAAGTCAATATGAACTCCAAGCTTTTACTTTCCACAAACAGAGGGCTTAAGGCCATCCTCTGCGTACTCAGTGCGTCTACCACCACATTACCCCTGCCAGGGGTATAAGCAATCTCAAAATCATAAGAAGCTAGGAACTCCATCCACCTTTGTTGCCTTAAATTAAGATCCTTCTGCAGAAACAAATACTTGAGAGATTTATGATCGGTGTACAACTCGAACTTCTCCCCAAGCAAATAATGACGCCACATCTTAAGCGTGAATACTATGGCAGCTAGCTCTAAATCATGGGTAGGGTAGTTCTTCTCATGAACTCTTAGTTGTCTACCCCCATAACACACTACCTTTTCCTCTTGCATCAGAACCGCACCAAGCCCTGTACCACATGCATCGGTGTATAATATAAATACTTTGTTCCCATCGGGCAAGGTTAAGACTAGGGTTGTTGTCAGAGCCCTCTTCAATCGTTGGAAAGCAACATCACAATCTATATCCCATGAAAACGCCAAATTCTTCTTGATCAGCTTGGTGAGTGAGGCTGATATCTTTGCGAAGTCCTTAATGAACTTCCTATAATAGCCTACCAATCACGGGAAGCTTCTCACCTCTGTTGCATTTTCGAACTTGCCAATCTTGAAATGCAACTACTTTTGTGGGATCTACTGCTATCCCATCTTTGGAAACCACATGCCCTAGGAATCTCACCTCTTTTATCCAAAAATGGCATTTGGAGAACTTTGCCTTAAGCTGATGTGCATAGAGAGTTTTAAAAACTTCTCTCAAATGTTGGGCATGCTCCTCTTCGCTTTTTGAGAAGATCAATATATCATCAATAAAGACCATGACAAATTTGTTTAGAAACTCCCAAAACACCCTACTCATCTGATCAACAAAATAGCGGGTGTATTCGTCAACCCAAAAGGATAACTAGCCATTTAAAGAAACCACCTGGATTCCTAAAAGCGGTCCCGTCTATATTGTCCTCAGCCACCCTCCACTGATGAAACCCCATGGCCAAGTATAATTGAGAGAATACCGAGGCACCAACAAGCTGGTGAAACAAGTCATCTATCCTCGGAAGCGGGTGTCTGTTCTTCTTAGTGAGGTTATTCAACTCTCTATAGTCTACACATAAGCGAAGCGAACCATCCGCCTTAGTCGCGAATACTACTGAAGCACCCCATTCAGATATGCTTCGCCTAACAAATCATTTCTCAAGTAGCTCCCCTACTTTCTTGCTAAGCTCCCTCCTTTCCCTTGGATCCATATGGCGTACAGGTAATGCAACAAGCTTTACATTGTCCACCAAATATATACGAAAATCGATTTCACGCCTCGGAGTTAAGCTCCGTACCTCATCAAAAACATCAGAATAATCACGGACTACTGGAACAGATTGCAAATCATTGATAGATGCATCTATAGACTCAAGGAAATTAAGCATAACAGACCATTGTGGGTCACAAGAAATCTCGAGGGTCCTCCCATGGCAAGTCAAAAGTCTTACGATCCTCTTCTCACAATCTAGAATGGCACGATACATGGTTAGCCGATCCATCCATGGAATCAAGCCATAACCCATAAAACCGAGTACATACGCGTCACACTCAAACTCGACTCCTAACACAGATATTCTCAAACCCCAACAAATCATGGACAAATGAGCCGAACCACCAATGGGGTTTGAGACAACTACGAGGTCCACTACCATACTAGTATTTAAGTGCATAGATTCAACCACAGAACTAGATACTGAATGTGAAGCGTCAGAATAAAAAAGAGTTCTAATAGGATTACTGGAAAGAGAAATCAAACCTTCCATGGAAATATTCCTACCTCTATCTGGAGCACTGGTCGTGAGAGCATGCACCTGCCTTCTAGAAGCTCCTGCCCTTTGACCTTGTCCCTGTTTCTTCGGGCACTCTTTAGCAAAGTGTCCGACCTCTCCACAATTGAAGCAAGAATTCTTCCTTCTTTTGCAGTCCTTCACTAGGTGACCCTCTCATCCACAATGTGACGCTTCCTCTTATCCTTACCCTTATCATTCTTTCCGCCCTTCTTCTGTTGTTGTTGTTGCTGCTGCTGCTGTCCTTTCTTGGGCCATACTTTCTTGTTTTGCATTGTTTCCTCAACCTTAATCTTCTTTCATTTCTCCTTTGTCTTCCTCATGCATCAAGGCCATATCAATAAGCCTTTCAAAAGTCTCTCCCATTGGAATATGGGACATAGCTAATCCATGAAGGGGTTCATTCAGCCCTTTAGCAAACCGCAAAGGTTTCTTATGAGGAGTATCCACCAGTTCCAATCCAAACCTTGCTAGCTGGTTAAATTTGTTCACATATTCTTTAACAGTCATGTTTCCTTGTTTGAGCACCAAGAACCTCTTCATTTGCATGCTTTTCTCAGCTTGAGAAAGAAACTTCATTTCAAACCTCTGTCTAAAATCATCCTATGTCTCCATCGGATACCCCATCTGGGTTGCTTCCTACCAGAACGAAGCTTCATCTTTCAGTAGCCAGGCGGCTAGCTGAATCTTCCGATGACAATCTACATAGAAAATTTAAAAAAAAGTCCTCTGTCTCCTTAAACCAATTCCTTACTTCTACGAACGTCTCAGTTCCATGGAATAGCCTTCCTCCCATAGCACGGAAATCTTTGCAGATCTTAGATATGGTATCTGCATGCGGAGGAGGAGGAGGAACGACGGGTGCAGCTGGGGGAGGAACGTCAGCTTGTTCACCGGCAGGCGCTGTGGCCTCTAGATACCTACGGGACCAGCCTGGTACCGTAACGCCCTCACGAATATTAGGTTCCCCAGACATGTTGAAAAGAAAAGGAAAGAGATTCAGACAATGGATCGAAAGATAGTACATATGGCTTTGGGAAATATGTTTTTCAAAACAGACTTTTCTTTTAAAAAAATACTTTCTTTTAAAACCTTTTTGAAAATAGTTTTCAAAAACTTTTATCTAATCTGGTAACCTTCAGCTCTGATACCAAGTGTGACACGCCACGTCCGTGAATGTCACTCAATAAGAGAATGCATTAAGTTTCATGAAGCGTTATAGGTAAACAGAAACAGAAACATTACAAGACAGATATAAAATAGAAATGAAATAAAAACAGACTTTATCAATCATAAAGCATCGTGGTTCCAAACATCATATGTATGAATTACATAAAAACAGTACATCATAAAAACTTTTGTCTTGCACTTAAACATCAGAGTAAAAAATAAAAGAAGCAAAATCCCCAAATAAAAACATAGCCATAGTATCAAAGATAGGAGCTTGAGCAATACATCTAAGCAGCTCCAGCAAAATGATAGCAGAATCCTGGTCAAGCATGAGTATTACCACCCTAAGAACCTGGAGGGAAATGAAAGAAAGAAGAGGAAACAAAAAAGCATCAGACATAAAGTCTGGCGAGTCCAGTTACTTTTAGCAAGTAAATAAGTAAAAGTATCATGACAGGAATATAAAGTGGATAAGAGAGATAATATCACAAAAGGTAGGTGTGACTGGGTAAACATAATAGAGTGTATACGCTTCCGTAGTGGTTACTCTTATTCTCTGCACCGATACTAGTATAACCAAAATGAGCTGATCCCAACAACTATAAGATGGTAGACTTAGGCACACGTCTAGATGTACCCTAACTACTACCCTAATCGATCGGCACCCTACTCCGTAGATACCAATGCCAGCCCCATAGTAGTAGGTATCACTTCCTAAAGTGGCACACCTTCATTGATGTGCACAACCATATCTACTAGTGTCACGGTCGTCTTATCCCCTTCTGCCCGAAGATGCACGCACATGTCCCGTTCGGTTTGTGCCGCCTACACTATCCTCCATGTTTGGATCTCTTATAACCAGCCCAGTAAGCTTGTCCCAACACTAACCTAGGACGGAGTACTCGTCTGATACTGTTTTATGGGTTACTGACCGAAACGGGTCCCCCGCACAAGATGATACAAGCTCTCCCACTTGTCTTGTATCCCCACTAGGATTTCCATAGGTTATGCTTACCTAATAGTGTCTTTAATTACATAACCCCGCCATTTCCACAGGTTATGCGTACCTAACGGTGTCTTTAACTACATAACCCCAATAGGTTAAGTTTGTGGGCCTATATATATATAAATATTACCCATCCCACCCAGATATACTTAGCCTTCCCACTGTTTCAACCAAGTTTACTTAACCCCTATCAAGTTCATGTTCATACAATCCCTATGGATTCAACTAGGTTAAGTATTCCATTTCATTACCACATCTATTTATGGTTATAATGTGCTAGACCCCTCACATTAACCCTACCACTTGTGGATGCTGGTTATGTCAGTAGGTTCCGGGTAGGCTTCTTCTACAAGTCGGGCATAACCTCGTGTCTTAGCACGTCTCGTATGTGTACATGTAGACCCCTCACATTAGATTCACCACTTGTGGTCGTTGGATATGCCGGGCGGTTCCGGGAAAATTTCCACCATAAGTGTAATCTACCCTCGTGTTTAGGCGCAATTATAGTTTCTAATTACTGTAATTCTAGGCATTTCATTATTAGCCAATTTAACTTATGTCGTTATAGATTGTCATGCCCCTTTTCCCCAAATATGTTCATAATGAATTATATGCCCTAAATTCATGTTCATAAACATTATTCAAGTTATGCCAAATTCCCCATTTTAAGTTATGCCCAATTTCAATGTTTTCCCCTCGTTCCCCGTTTATCGCGTTCGCATATTTCAGTGGCATGCCTAGGCTTGAAAGTAGCCTGGCTATATAAAATAAAAGAGAAGGGATGAAGGGAAGATGATAGAAATGATTATGCTAACAAAAATTGACATAAACACATAGTGGCATATTGATGAAATGGATATATAAGAACAGATCTGGTGAAAATGAGATGATAGAACTGATTCTAACATAATAGGGATGTCATAATATCCATGATACGATCTAAACAATAATTTAGATGTCCAACTAGTAATAGATCCAATTAAACCACAAACATGATAGGTACAAGGTGATCTGAACAGTGAAACAACGACAGATCTGACATGATAAATAGGTGAAAGTTTAGATCTAAGTCATAATCATGTCATAACATCATAGAAGCACAGCTTATAGTAGATCTAATTTGATTCAAATGGTCATAGGCATAGATCCAAGTTAATGTCATATTAGGTTTTAGTTTTAATTATTTAGATCTAAAAGTAACTTAAACTCACAGTGTTTGGATCTTGAAAGATAGAAGAAGAATATCAGAGGTTGAATCATAGATCTACACTTGAATAACTTGATTAACTTGATTGCAGAAGAAGGAATAGGGTTTGATTCAGTCTAGGCATCGACAACATCTAATCCTCCATTATTTTTCAATGTAGAAAACAAGAGAAATGGAGCCATAATTATAGACGCCAGCCCCCAAACCCTAACTGCCACGTTTTCCCTAGCGGGGTTGACCCATAGGTTGACACCCCCCTTGAAGGGTCGTCCCTCGGGTCAACACCCCCCCTTAAGGGGTTGACTCCCCTGGGCAGGATATTTCCTAGTCACTCAGATTTTCGTGATTTGAACGAATTTGAACTTCTGGACCTAATTTTTGAACTCCTAGAGCCTATACACACACACACACACACACACACACATATATATATTCTCTCGTTTGTATACAAACTTCAAACCTTCATAACTTCTACATACGGTGTCCATTTTACGCAAGCCAAATGTCTATCTTGACCAGAATTTCGAGACGGATGCAATGGCGTAGTCCGTTTCCCTTAATTCTGAATATTAGATCAATTATTCTTTATTTTGTCCTTTTTAGTGTTGTTAAAATTACGAGGTGTTACATTGTCTAAAGAAAAAGGTACGGGATACGAGGACTTGTGGCTAACAATATCCGGCTAATATTACAAATTTTCAGTTGCAAAAGGTGATATACAAAAAGGTAAACAAATATCATCCATAAAGAGTCAACAAAAAAAATCCCCTTCACTCTAATATCGATTCATATTCATAAATATTGATCCATTTCCACCTTTTATATTATCATATTCTTTGTTATAACATTCAAAATATAATATGTTAATTGAGCAATAAGATACTCATTTGTTTTTCCTTTTCTTTTTCTTTCATTGACACTTTTGCTAAACAGACAGGCCAAAAATTTCTGCTTCTTTTAGTGCCTACATAAATAAAGGCACCAAAAATGTAATCTTTTACTAAGTAGCTATATTTACAATGCACTTGACAAAGAAAAAAATGAGCTATGAATATGCACCAGGATATTTAAAAAATATCTGGAAAAAAAATTTAGTTTACACCGCCAGAAGTGATTATGTGAAAAATGATAAGTGAAAAATGCTATATTATTTTGGATTACTTAATAGTTAAAGAAATATTAACACGAAAGAAAGAATGTCGGGATATCAAGGGTGTTGCATGAAGTAAAAACATTACTGAATTATAAATATCACAAGTAATGTTTATTAAATAATCAAAGATTCAAAGCTAATAATATTTTTACTCACCCAGTTATTCAATGTCAAATCAAATCATAGGTTCAAACCATCCTATCTTTCCAGTGTTCAACATGAGTTAGTTGAGCTCATCTAACAAGATCGATCCCATAGCAAGAATCTATAGTCCGACAAAATCAAATTAGGAAAAGGTAAGCGCATGAAGATAATTTTATTATCACTAAGTGAAATATACATTAAGAAAAAAGGGTAAAAAAACATAAAATGGGAACAAAGATCATGTTAAATAAATCTTAACACTATGACCAAAAACCTTGTTATAATTTACAATAGAAGATACAAAAAAAGTAATGAAATCAAAGATATATTACCTCAAAATCTACAAAAAATATTAAAATTAACCCTAATAACCGATATACTTATAAATTCATTAGTAGCACCAAACCTAAAAAAAAGTGAACCAAATTAGCTTTTTCGCTTCTTTATAGCTTAAACCAATGCTTAGAATTCAAATTAACATATTATTGGCTTTTATTTCTTTTTAATAAAAAAATAAAATTGATAATATAGATAAAAGTTAAACCTGAAAATTAACTGCAATGCTCGTTCTTGAATAATAAACATATGTACAATAATGCTGGCATATAATTTACTAGGAAGATTGGACATAGCAAAAGCAAATGATTACAAACAATAAAAATTTATGTATTCTATATACAAGAAAGTGGCACATCATGACCAATTTATCTTATATATGCAAAGTTTCAGGGATGACATCAATTTTTTTTTGTAACATCACTCTACTTCCAAAGATAGAGATTGAAAGTGTGATGCAGTTGTCAGTAGCATATGTTAAGATTTTGGCAAGGACGAGGTGATAAATATGATAATTTATTTTATTTTTAAAAAATGCAACATTCAGAAAAGAATAAAATGTGAATGTGTAATTTCAGAGAAATAAAATGAATAAAAAATATATTTGAAATTGATTTCATGAAAAATTGACAATGGAAGGAGAAATATGTTTAAAGGACAATGTAGTCTATACATGAACTTATTCCCCTTTCTACATTTGATAAATACATGTTTAAAGTTAACCAATTCTATTATAATCAGCTAGTACATCATGCTTCTTCAGAAAAATAATAATTTACAATTAGATATTCATACATTATGATTTAAGATTCAAGTACACATATTTATAATCGATGCAGATATTTATAAATACATCCAGCTATATACTTTCACATGCTTGAAGTTGCATATCTCAGACCTACATCTTCAAACCTAATGAAATGTACTGTCATGGTTTAAATCCAAGTACCTACTTCTTTGGTTATAATAAATTTCAAATAATCTTGTGTTGATGCTAACAAGATTTGCTCGTCCTTATCATAGTCTCCCTTTCTTGCATTTGTCTGCCCTATATTCGTCAACTATTTCATAAAAAAGAAAGAACTGTGGATTAAGCTAGACTTAAACTCATTGCGAAATTGCATTACTGTTGATTTGACCAGTTCCACACATAATGACATAACAATAGAAAATGTGAACACATACACTACTTTCATCTAAACAATGTTTCATATGTAAAACGACAACAATGGGGAATCAAACATTATATCAGCTATGCAGGATATGTGCACACCCAAACGCATAGAAGAAACTTCGAACATGATATTATCTTCAGCAATATCGTTAGTTGTAAGCAATAATTATTACATCATGCATGCAAGATCTGAACATCACCAGGGTAAATTTTGAACGTAGTCTGATAATAAACAGTGATTTGAAACCAAACTAAAAACTAGGGTCAAAACTTACCAGGTTCTATATTCTTAGTTGAGTTTACGACAACTGGGAGGGATTTAAAGTGAGAAGAGAAACTGTCGAGTTTAAGGAAACCGCATGTGGTAATATCGAAGTGGATCTATGAGTTTAAACCAAAATAGAGGATGAAGGATTGAAAAAAAAATCCATCCTGAAAATTAAGGGAGAGGGAAATGAATATCGTGTGAAGAGATGTAAAATTGGGGCTTTTTTTTTGACTTACGCAGGATTAAGAGGTGACAGACCAAAAATGTATTTATCAGTGTTAAATCCTGAAAATATTACCGCTTACTGTGCTTTCTACGGCTTTAACCCTATGAACGCTAAAAATAAATGCTGTCAAAAGACACTTTTATTGTAGTGAAAATATGTCAGACAAAAAGACCAAGCTATTACTAGGTTCCAAATCACCGTGTAAGTCACTTACCTGAGTTATCAAGAAATAAAGGAGAGTTGGAAGAGAAAGGAGCATTCCTTCCCAACGACAAAGAAAGAATTCCTTTATGGAGAGAAATCAGGGGGTTGCCCAATAATGAACTGGCCAATTGGCAAAAGGGAATGTCTTCGATGAATATTAGGATTCAAAAACAAGGACTTGTTGCCCAACTTTTCAAAAGCCATGTTAAGAAAATCTATTAGCCCCTTATCCGTAAAGTTGGGAAGTTTGGGGCTACATCTGTAATAAAAGTGGAATATAAACAAACACGTATGATAAAAGAGATTGAGAAATGAAAATAAGAGGTATAACCAAATTCCACACTTTGAGTGTTAAAGCAGCAAGAAATACCAAAAGGGCATCATATAAAGAAAAATTGAGCCTCCCAGTCTTTGAACCTTACTGCTCATTCAGATAGCAGTCTCCTTGTGGGATTCACATGAAATATTTGATGTTTCACATCACTAAGCTTGGAAGGAAGGACCAAATAATAAAGAAAGAAAGGACTTAAATAGGAGTTGCTAGACTGTAAAGAAAAAAATCTCTAAGCCTAAGAGGTAGGTATACACAACACCAAAACAGTGTATTTGTAAGAACATAGTCGTACAAAGTAAATTTATAACAAACATAGTCGTGAGTGGTACAGGCGTGGGGAATGTCGTTACGAATATTTGTAACGGCTTATCCTATTATTATCGTTATAACCTATCAACGAACATCTTCGTTGCGAAGATGAAATTTTATAACGAAATAGTTCGTTATAAGTTTCACCGTTTTGTAATAGCTATTTACCATTACTAAATTTCCTCTATCATGATTAGGTTAGGCATTTCCAATACAGGTTATAACGACTTTATCCGTTATAAGTATCTTCACTTCCAACGAATATGTTCGTTATAAATATTTTCGTTTGCAACGAATATATTCATTATAAATATACTCGTTTGCAACAAATATGTTCATTACAATTACTAAACAGTATATTACTAAATTTCTGCTAGCATTCACTGCATATTTGTCTACTATAATACAACAGGTATATGTATATTAAAAATACAGAATTTTGATAATAATAAACGATTACACATTTAAGCATGTACCTTAAATTGCACAAATATTCGATACAAATTGAAATAAGATTCGAAATTTCAGAAGTTCATACATAACCAAAGAGTACGAAATCAAAATATTACAACTTCTAACATAACTTTGAAGTAAATTCTAGATCCTACAAATAGCGAGTACGACACTCAGGCCAAATAACAAAACCTCCATCAATTATATCAAATAGCTTGTAATTACCATTTTGTGGTGCTTTATAAATAGGTGCTTCTGGATCAAACACTTTCTCCACCCACGCAACTCTTTCCACATGCACCATCTCTCTATATGACATTTTTTCTGTGTCCCAAGATGGCCTTTAGTAACCTCTTTCAACTCTTCTAACAATAAGACTACGGACTGTCTACCTCTTGTGGAAGATCCAATAGCATCATTGGATTGAACACCCAAGCTAGCTCTAGACTCTCATGCTGGTTGTTGGAAGCAACTTCATTTCTTGGTGCCGCATTCCCTCCAGACTGATTCATAAATTGTAACAAAGTCAGGAAAAGGAACAAAACCTCCATGCCAAATATGAATAGCGGAGTAACTAAAATATTCTTTTGGAGAAGATGCAATGGTATCAATCTTGCATGGAGAAATGACCTCCAATCCAGAAATATTAAAGTCTTGGAGAATGACATCAACTTCCTCTTGCGAGGTAATTAAAGAATGTTTTTCAACAGCGCCAATCTTCTTTGAAGAGGAGGAGTCAAGTGGTAAGGAGAAACTTTTAACAGATTTGATAGCACTATGCTTCTTTCCCATAATGTCAAGTATTATCTGCTTATTTCACAAATCCAAATAATGTTGCATAAGAAGAAAAAATAAATTATGGTCTTCCGAAAGTGCTGTGATAGTGATAGTACTCACGTTAAGCCAAGTAGCATATGCTTTCGAAAGAACGGGAAGCGATCAAAATACCAATCAAATTATCAACCAACTCTTGATTGTTTTTCGAAGATCAATTTTGCCAATACAGCCGAAACCAATTCGCATCAAACAATGTGGAAATTACACTAGCTTAAGCAGGATAAAGTTGATTGATGATTAATAGGAAATTTAATTGCATAATTAGTTCAATTGGCATTAACAATCTTCCGAAAACACCCAATCGAAGCCAAATAAGGAAGATTGTTATACGTTTTCAAATTTTACAGCTAAGATGTTATTTTATTTTATTTTGCGAAACCAAATTGACAAAAATATTTCAAGAGAAATAAAATGAAACTTACCTAGAATCGATGCGAAATTATGAGTATGTGAGACTACTGATGTTGGTGCAAGAAAATTTTAAATGCAGGAAGTTGAAGAAGAAGACATAAGAGGCTGGCCGGAGGAAATGAAATGAGTATTTGTAGGCGTAAAGAGGCAGCTTTTTTAACCACTGACTTGGAAAGTCGAAAACACCCCTTCACTAGGAGGGTAAAATCTTACTACCAGATTTCGACACTGAAACAAAATAGAGGTGAAGGGGTATCAGAGTACATTTAGTACCAGGATAACGCCTCTGAAGCATATGATCGATACCAAAGCACTAAGACAATCGATACAGAAGCAAGAGGGAAAATGATTTGGTCCATATGCTATAGGTACCAACAGGGGAAGCAGGAGCTTGGTATCAATACATGAAAGGTAGCGTCAAGATGGTACCGAAATCAACATGCAATAAGAAAATCAAAAGGGGTTACGGCACCGACACTGAATGTAAACAATGGAAGAAAGCAAGAGGCATATGATTCGATGTTGAGGTGCAGAGACATAAAAGGGAAGGCACGAGACCAAGTTAGGTTGAATAAAAGAGCCATCGATACCTACATACTTGGTAACGATACTGCTACCAAAAAGCAGCTTCGAAGTCATCAGAAAGGATCCATGAGCAACGCAAGTTCGAAGCCAATACTGGAACAAAAGATTATTAATATAATCCATGGTTCATAAAACAACGCGAGATAGAAGGGTCATCCACACTAATATGCTTAGTGTCGATACTGATACCAAGGAGGATGCCAAAGTCATAAGAAAGAGAGATATATAGGCAATACTCATGATTCACTACGGCAAGGCAGAGCTTAGGACTTACTATCGGAACAGAAGCTTAACATCGAAACCAAAAGAAGGAAAGGAAGCTATACATACCAATTTACTTGGTATTAATACATTATGCAGAGGCGGCACCAAAGTTATAAGCCATTAGAGACTGAGATCGACACCCTGGAAATAACGGCGGGCCGATACCAACACTAAATAACAGCCACCAAAGCCGTAAGCACTCAAAACGGGCTTTTGCTAACCGCAAACGAAAGGGAGCCCAGTTTACCTACAATTTAAACATAGGGGCCTCATTTTGAGGGGACTTTTCCTCATTCTATAATCTTGAGTTCAATTCTTAGAGAGAAAACCCTAATTTGTAAATTAATTTGGGGATTTTACTTACATTCACTTACGTACGCATGCAAATGATCAATAAAGAGGGATTCGACGCTTGTTATCGATTTCATGCATTTTGTATCATTTATGTCACTTATTTTCCCATAGCCACCCCACGATAAAGCTTCATACATAAGCCTATGACCAAAGTAACATACCTTAAGCCGTTTAGCTTCCTAATTTGTGCTGAGCTTAAGGAACCCTTATCCCAAGATAATTGTTGGTCCTTGAGTCTAGTAAGCGCGCTACTCACCACTTGAAAGAAGAGTAACTAATCTTCGGGCTTAAGACTTTGATACCAGGCTATGGTGAATTAACTCAATCTTGTACGAATGAAATAATCTCTTAGTTCCTCCAAATCCACATCCTTTACCTTAATTTCAGTGTTGACAAAAAATAACGTTAACAAGGGGTATGAATTCCCCAACTAGAAAACTAGATATCTTGATCATGTATCTTTATATAAACTTACAGTGTTGGCATTATTCGAGCATAAGACGTCTAATGAGGACATGTTAAGTTTTGTGAATGGTTACTTACCTGACTAGTCACATTCTATCAATGATGTTACAAACGAGAAGTGTAGAATTTGCCATGTGTGGAATGCATGAAATTGGTCGTTCATCGTAACTTATTCCGACTTCAAACCGTGACTGGTTTTTTAATTAACACCAGCAGACTTAAACTACCATTTATAGTAGTTTATATGTTACACTCCTCCAATAAAGAATTGGTCTTTGGAACCACATTAAGTGTGTATCGCAGCATGCTTCATGTCCGTGGATTGTATCTGGTGACTATAATCATGTCATCATTGTTCAACCAAGTACGGGTTGACATATTTATAATGTCATAATTATTGATTACCAACACATCAATTCACAGACTAAATTTTGTTTTAGATATTCCCAGCTGAAACAGTTTTCGGTCTTGACACTAAGTAATTTGAAACTACTAACCTTATTTGTCATCTATTATTACCATCTTTATGTCATCAATGTTAGCTGGTCATCCTGGAAAAAGCAATAATAATGACGATGCAACCCGAAGGCATCCCTTTACAGTAACTGGAGAATTTGCAGGTTCCAATGAAATCTGAAAGCAAGGTAACCTCTAGTGAAACCATGAGATCGTGTGAGTTTGTAAACATTTCAATGGATATCATGTTTGAATCTCTGAATGTCTCGGTTGCTGGTGGCATCTTTTTGTATATGCCACATCCTCAGCTATGTAGCCAGTTGTTTATTTAATTTTTATTTTGTTGACCCCATTATTAACAACGTGGTTCAGAAATTGATAAGTTAACCGTCTAGTGGAGCGATCGATCGTGCATCATGATAACAAATCGGTCGTACGTACATGGTCAATATCAACTCGGTCGATCGGTCTTAATGGTTCGGTCTGTACCACAATATATATGGGTCGGACGTATTGTTGTGTAGAAAAGAAATGTAGTAGTCACGTGAGTGGTAACATGCAAAAGTGTAGCATTAGTTCCCAAAATTACACGAGAATCATGTTGATACCTTAACATGTTTAAAGCTGTTCACTTGCCTTTAATTTGATACGGCACATGTAGTCATTCATGGTTTATGTACAAAGCCATAGAAGTGTTTGCATGGCATCAATACATGGGACAGCGCCTTATATCAAGTGTTCCATGTGGCAGCTCATATGTGATAAGTTCCATTATATTAATACAAATATGAATATGTAAGCTCAAAATGGCTTCACGCTGGTACCTAGAAAAGTAATAACACTGGACCTGGTTTCGTGATTGAGTTTATGTTAAGGGTTGTATGTACATACAAGGCATGTGAACTGAAAACGAAAACATCACAAAGTCCAGCAAAATATACGTGATCGATCAACTCCTCGATATATAGGTCAGTCAGTTCCTCCAGGCTCCGGTCGGTTGGCACTCACAAGTGCTGGTTGGTTAGTCGTATATGCATGGGTCTGTATCTTATCTGTATAGCAGTTGTTAAATAATGCGACAAGCATAAAACAAATGCGACGTGGGTAAAAAAGAGATAAGCATTGCATAGTTTTACTTAGAAGGATCCGTATTAATATTTGCATGATGGGGACCGTATTAAAAAGAGAAAAAAAATCTAAGCACACTCGCGCTTTGCGCGAGTGTACTCGCAGGCCCCATTATAGAAAGTAGTACGACACGCAATTTATTTTAAAAAATGGCATGGACCCTCCTTGAATTACTCTTGGGGTTTCCGCGAATACAGCACACTCACGCTTTGCTCTTAACAAAATAAGTGAGCTTCATCCTTCAGTACACATGTCAAGACAAAGGAAGACGTATGGGTGAGCACTAAAAGATAGGATTGGCGAAGTTGTAATATTTGTTCCCATATAGGAGCGGCAACAACAAAATGCAATCTGGTCGGTATTGAAATGGAACAGAGGCGGTCAGTACTCTTTTATGGATCGATCGGTAGTCAAACAAATGGACCGATCGGTCGTCTAAATATATAGACCGATCAATACCCTAATGCCAGCTGTGTACAACTGTAACCTAGTGGCAGTTTCGTAAATAAATTTTAGGCCGATCGGTATCCTGCACACCATAATTTCAACCTTACCACTACCTTTAAACTACACCTATAAATAATCCACTTCCTAACCATTCAAGAGACCGATTTTCCACCCCGAAAGGATGCCTAAATCATTTCTCCACTGCTCTCAAACACTCCAAGATCCGTTAATGGCTTCTCCAACTGAAGCTACCTTCCTCCAATAACAAATTTATCTAATCTTCTCAAAACACCATTAATTCTTTCTCGAACTCAATTCAACTGATCTCCAACCGCTATTAATCTTCTCTAAAGCCTAGATCTAATGCAAAATCACCATGGAATTAATGAAAACCACTCAAGTGACTAAGTGTTGAAGATATTTATCAATCTCCGCCACACTTAAAGAGATCAAATCATTCCTTTGGTAGATTCAAGCGAGATCTAGATCAGAGAGAGAGAGAGAGAGAGAGAGAGAAAAGAGAGAATTATCATAAAATGAATGAAATGCACAAATCGATGTACTTTGTAAACTCATATATGATAATGAGAGATCACTCTACAGTGGATGTAGGCTATTTCCAAGCCGAACCACTTTAAAAATCCTTTTTCTTTACTTTTTGCTCTTTATTTTATGTTTTTGGCTCCGTAATTTCCAATCCTTCCATTTGGTGAAGTGCTTTAAGAGCATCTTTGGTGTTGTGGCCATTTTTTCGTTTCAACATTTGGCGCACACCGTAGGGAAATGATTACACTTATCTCAATCTTAAGAGTCTTTCATTGAAGTTCTAAGCCTGCTTCTACTAAAGATTCTCTAAATCTAAGACCTAGGCCAATTGACAAATTCTTTTTGAAATTCAAATCCTTGTCCGAGATAATGGCTAAATATAAGAAAACCTCAAGTAAAGCCGTTGAAGAAACCGACAACGTTGCTAACAATGAAACTACACCACTTACCAATCGCTTTGAAAGTGGAGAAAATTCAATAAGTGCATCCCGAGTAACCAAAGCTGAATTAGATGTCATCATCACTAATTTGAGTGAACGGATGGAACCCTCCAAATAAACTTTGATGAATGCTAATAAAACTTTGATGGATGCTAATCTAGCTTAAATGGATAAATTTAGTGCTCTCCTAAACGCTCAAGCGAATCCCGCTCCTCCTCCGAAAATTCATGTCAACCTAGAAGAAAATGCAAATTCATCAACCTCTGATCTTCATCATGATGACAACTTGGAAGGACTTGTTGACAAAGGCGATGCTAATACTGAAGGCTCAAAGATGAAAGCTAAAAACCATTCCGATCGAATTAATCGACGAGTTGCAAGTCCCGTTGCAGGAGCACCTTCCCATAATGGAGATAAAAGACTCATATTCACAATCGCTCGCCACGACGAGCATCCAGAAAAGAGACTGAAGTCTGCTCTCTGGAATGACACAACTCGAAGGAATATATCGCAGATATGGTAAAGAAAATCATGGAATATAACATGGCTCGCAAGGATAGTGAAAGGGAATGGGACTTCTCCCTCAGCAAAAATCCATTTACGAAGAGGATTCACAAAGCAGAATTCTCTAAAAAGTTCACTCATCCTACTCTCCCGCCATACAATGGGACTTCAGATCCAAATCACTTCCATACAGATATGAATGGTATATGAATGCATCCAAAGCAACAGATGAGATCAAGTGCTTCCCTCTCTGTCTAGAAGGTGTGGCATCATTATGGCTCACAAGGCTCCCGCCTAAATCCGTCAATCAGTTTGACGAGTCGACTCTGAAAATCAAAGAGCAGTTCAGGCTGCAAGCTATGAACGCTAAGGACGTTATTTCTCTTACATCAAAGAAGCCGAACCCAGGAGAATCTGTCAAAGCTTTTCTCAGAAGATTCAATGTTGTTGCGTCCAAAGTAGGGAATCCCGAGCCTCACATGATCTTAATGTCTCTAATCGGCAGCATAGATGAGAAGAGAAAATTTGGTAGATGGATTAAAATGAAAGAACCAAGCACGCTTGAGAGATTCTATAAAAAGGCCAAGGAGTACATGAGAGCCGACAATAATCCTGTACCTCTTCAGATTATTGATACTAACCCGCTACTTGAAGCTACCAAAAATACTGCTACCCAATATAATCAGAAGAGTAATCATGGGCAAAAGCGAGCCAATGACGGGAAGGACAACAAAGCTAACAAGAAGTTTCACTTTCATAACCCGTCAAAGCTCACCCCTCTGAATGGCACCCCGGAGAACATTTTCTCTTCCATGAAAGATACAGAACACTATCCAGAACCACCGATGCTGAAGATTCAAAGAAGACTGCGAACTCTGGAAAGTTCTATCGATTTCACAATCAGCTCAGTCCTGATACAAATGAATGCAGACATCTCAAAAGTTTGATTGAGGAGCTGATTCAGAAAAACAGATTACAACAGCATATGAAAAATCAGCAATCCTCAAACACCGCTCCAACTCTCCAGGGGTAAGGGGCATCAAGCAACTAGTTCGTTCCATGTAACGAAGCTCCTGCTCAAACCAAATCAAAGCCAAACATCTACCGACAACCAATGGTGCTCTAATTTCAATGGCCCGGAATAAGCGATCACTATCGCCATTATTTTACTTCATGCTTTACTTACTTCTATATTAAGAATTCTTGTAAATAAGTCTGTAATATTTTATGAATATTGTTCTGAACATTAGCTTACAACATACCTGCTTGAATAAATCTCTCACTTGCAAAAAAAAATTTCAAATAAAAATGTGATAAAAGTGGTTTTATATTGTAGGACATCCGTCGATCGCTTGTTCCATTGAAAATCGACAGTATTTCACGACCCCAACAACACAAGTTCAAGCGTCAATTGCTATAAACCTCATTATATAGAAATGTAGAAACTGTTAACCGGCCTTTGGTCCGATTCCCAAAAGTAAGCAAGACACGCTCGACTCAGCATATTGCGTGATATTACAGGCCAGAGGCATTGCCAGTTCCAGAACACCTGAGTCTGGCCACCAGCAGAATGTCGCATCCCTCGAACGCGACCTCCATCGGTATCTGTTCGCAACCGAGTCGAAGGCGAGCCGTGCTCCGAGCAGAGGGCGAACCGTCCAATGGTTCCGGGCGCAATGCCGGTGGGGGCCAGCAGGCTCAAAATTTCAAACCCAGTAGGAGCGAAATCTCACACCCCTGCCTGGGTGCGAAATTTCGCAACCAAACCTGGGTTCGAAATTTCGAACCCAGCGGGTGTGAAATTTCGCAGCCCTGCTTGGGTGCAAAATTTCGCACCCAAACCTGGGTTCGAAATTTCGAACCCATCAGGCTCGAAATTTCGAACCCATGCCCAGGTTCAAAGTTCCGAGGTGTGCAAGCGGTGGGTTCGAATTTCCTGCATGTGGTCCCTAATTCTACATACTCCCACCTAATCCTACCTACCCCCACTCCTATAAATAGCCCATGGCCTCACACTTCAAAGGGGTTGTATTTTCTTCACTTGAGACCTTTCTAGAGCTCCATGAACTCCATTAATGGCATCTTATATTTGAGGAAGAAGGAGAATTAAATATTCTTTTTCCCAAATACCTAGCATATGGCAATTATAAAAGTGAATGTAATGAGCATGGCTCTACCTTGTAATTCTTCAGTGATTAATAAAAGTTCAACATCCTTCCAAAGTGGACATAGACCTAATCCGCGGCCGAACCACTATAAATACTCATGTCTTTTACCGCTTTCTCTTACTTAGTCTTGCGACCAAATTAACTATTCCTAGTAATAGGAATCTTTGGTGTTTACGACATTTTTTGCCATCAATATTTGGTGCTTTCACTTAGAATTGAACTCAAGATTTGCGTCTTTCTTCCACATTATCATCTCGACTTCGACGAGCTTAAGGTTCCTTGCTCAACCTGCTGTCGAATCCGCTTACGATGGTAAAGAAGTCAAAGAACGCAATGGTCGGCTCTTCAGCCGCAGTCGAGGCCCGTACCTCCCAACCACCTAAACCAACGGACGTCCCGCCAACTAATGAAACCGTCCCTCCTATTGTGGACCCCGAAGTGCCCGCAACACAAGCACATGTTCGTGCGCTTAATGAAAGATACGAAAAAACCACCGTCGAGCTCAACCAAGCATTAATGGATAACATCAACCTTATGCGGCAACTTCAAGAAAGTCAACGAATCATCGCCCGACTTCAATTAACTCGGAACAATGCTCGACCCCGACCAACTACATCGGAAACATCATCTTTCGAGTCAAGGGGCCCACACCAAAGGAAGAGGTTCACCCTCATCAACAATGTCGCCGCTCATACCAATGCCGTCGATAACGGTAACGGTCATGCCAACGGGAATAGGAACGGAAACGGCGACCGAACTACAATCACATACAATGAGGGGGAACAGTACCGAGACCGCTCTCGCTTGATTATCAATGACAGACCCAATCCTACAAACCAACCTCTTCCTCGACACAACCCATTGGCCACTAATCAGGGTGAAGGGCCCGCGCTCCTTCAGAGCAGGGTCCGCATCACCCCGCTCCACCTCAACGTCCGCACATAGACCCAATCATAGATGTCGAGGATATGGAGGAAGACGACCCGGACATCCATCATAGAAGGCGACCTCGCAACAGAACTCCAGAACCTCGTTGAGACCCATGTATCCCAATGGCGGATGCCCATCCAACTTATCTTCCCGGCTTGATACGAAGGATCAGGAGCAAAATGCGAGGGGGTGCACATGATTCATGGGAAGCCCCCATTAGACGCAACCCCTTCACAAGAAGGGTGAACGAAGCAGAATGGTTGCAACGCTTCATCATGCCACAGATGCCGCTCTACGACGGCACCACTGATCCCTATGCCTTCCTAAATAGATATGAATGGAAAATGGACTCGAGCCGGGGCAATGATCCGGTCAAATACAAGTGCTTTCCAGCCTTCTTATCAGGAACTGCTCTGCTATGGTTCTCTTGCCTCCCACTTGATTCCATTGACAACTTCGACCAGTTAGCGACAAAGTTGGTCAAACAATTCAGGATGTATATTCCAACTCCAAAGAATGCCCTTACCTTGTCCAACTTATAGCAAGGACCCGCCGAGTCCCTCAAAAGCTATATCTCCCGGTTCAATGTCGCCCTCGCCGCGGTCGAGGACCCAGATCCTCGCACCGTACTCTTCCAGCTAGCGAAAGGCGTATTTTCCACTTCTGAATTTGGGGCTTGGATTGATCGGAAGCAGCCAAAAATCCTTGACATTTTCCATGAGAAGGCTAGGCAATACTTATGTCAAGAAGAAGCAAAACGAAACCGACTCTCCAGAGCCGGTCTTCCCAACAATCCACATGTGAATACCATAAATGACAACATCAAAGGGAAATAGATTGCGAAGCTCTTCGATAAGGATAAGGGGGGAGGACCCTACAAACGAAGACCAAGTAACGATAGGCAAGGCGGCCGCAACAACGGCCAGGTTCCTACGGTAACCAAGAAGCCCGACCCTCACCAGGCATACAAGAATTACACCCCGCTGAATGAAGTCTTGGAAACAATCTACCTAGAAACATGTAACAAGCTTCAATACAAGAAGTCGTACAACAGGGAATCCACTAATCATGAGAAGAATACCGGCAAGTACTGTCGATACCACGACATGTACGGGCATAATACCAATAATTGCCGTTAATTCGAAGATGTAATCGAAAAGCTCATCCGCGAGAAGCGCCATGAGCAGTACGTCCAAAAAGCATCATAACACTCACCGACATCAAGCAGATTTCCGGAAAACCTAACGCTCACCCCATTGGCCGCCATTGACGCTCGTACCTCTCACCAGCCCAGAGCGGCAGAGGACCCGCTGGATATCGATCTCCTTCCACTTGTGGACCTCGAAGCTCCTGCGAATTAAGCACTGATTCACACGCTTAATAAGAAATAAGAGAATGCAACTCTCGCGCTAGGCGTTGAAGATTAACATCAACCTTATGCGCCAACTTCAAGAAGGTCAACACATCGTCATTCTACTTCGGCACGCTCAGAACCGCGCCGCTCGCGGCACATCGCATCGTAAATTTCTTCTTTCGATGCTAGGGGCCCACGTCGAGGAAGAAGGTCCAACCACATTAACAACATCGTCGTCTGCTCCAACACTCGTACGGCGACGACAACAGAAATGAGACGATGATTGAACCATCATCAGTCACAGCCAAGGAACACAGTAACAAACCGGGTTCGAGTAACCAACCTTCTACTTGAAAGAGCCCAACTGTTGCCCCTCATAACCAAAGTCCCACTCTTCCAGCAGCTCGTCGATCCGGAGTACTTTCGGACCAGGATGCATACTAGCTCGCCCAACCTCGACAGCCATACCAAAGCCGGACCGTCCATGACATGAAATAAAGCAAGCTAGATGTGCACAACAGAAGACGTCGATGGAATGGAACTCCCGAAATTCATCAAAAATAATGGGTTCCATTAGAGAATCCCCCTTTGGCATATCTCCCAGACGTGGTTTGAGTAATCATAAGAGATATACGAAGAAGCACCGACCACTAAAGAGGAATCCACTTGAGGCGTAATCCCTTCACTAGGACCGTACACAAAGCTGAGTGGCTGCGATGCTTCAATACACCACATGTGGCATTTTATGAAGGCATGACTGACCTCTAATCTCAGTGTTGTCAGAGTCACCATAAAAAAAAGGGAATGCGTCATCCTGCCCATTCTAGGCAAACTCAAATCGCTATAATTCCGAACTTATCGCCTATGCCCCTAGCACCCAACTGGGTCCAAGTTCACTTCAACCGACTTCCACAGCTTCATGTAATCGAAGTTGGAGACTCACGGATTGCCAAAGACCTTCCATCAAGAAGGTGCTCTTGGCTCCAAAGTCCTTGACTAGATCATGACCAATATAATGCGGTAGGAGCCCAACCTTCGATTGACGCCAACACGATCTGGGACCGTGAGGGAATCGCGGGGGGACGCCTATGACGTCTGTGAAAATAGTATGAGGCATAACCCATTCACTTCGGCTAGCCATAATACCAAATGGCGCCAGCACTTCGACATGCCAACACTTACACCATTCTTAAAGAAGCCATGATTCTTCGAAGCTTCATTAAACACCACAAATGGCACATGGGTTCACTATGCGTCATCAACACCATAAAGTGCAAGTGCTTCCCCATCCTTATCCAAGATGGCTCCATCCGGCTTCTCTCGACTTCCACCTTGAACTATCCTAACTCTCGACTAACTCGCCAAAAGATCGATCGCACAACACAGGTTGCACATCACGATGCCCAGAGACATCCTCTCAGCCTCAAACATTTACCAAGGCACCCGTGAAAACTATCAAAGGCTATCTTGCAAGACTGCACACCGCCTTGGCTGAAGTTGAGAAACCAACTCCTCAAATCGCACTCATCCAGCTCACAAATGGCATACTACCTAATTCTGAACTTAGAGCATGGACCGATCAGAAGTAGTCAAAGGTTAAGGAGTTCTTCTGCATGAATGTTGGCTACCTCCTACGCCGAAATCTAGCCTACAGGAATCATGCACCTACCCTCAACATCCTGCCTTGTGATGACATACAGAGCTTCAACAACTCTAATTCTATTGCTCTGTGCAATCTTGCTCGCGCCAACAATGTCAAAGGTAGTCGTAGCAATGGATGGAATCGTCTTCGACTACCATCTTTCCGCAGCTATACTACTCTTAGCGACACCTCCGAGAAAATCTATCTTGCAACCTGCAACTCCTAACCACGCAAAAGACCAAGACCTGAAAGTCCGACGAGTGCACCAAGGGACTCTACAGGATATTGTCGGTTCTACAGCATCTGCGAACACAACACAAGCATGCTGCGCCACTTACAAGACAATCTCGAGGAACTCATCTGCATGGAATCTCCAAGCTACTCAGCACTCATCAAAGATTCCCACTAAACAGGACCTCGACTCCGACAACTAATCCCTCAAGAGTGTCCCTCCGGCTCATCAGGACAACAACTTCGATGACACAGTTGACTCTAGGCGGTCATCGGAGATGCCAGTCTGCAACTCCTCCCTACCTATGCCTCCCTCAGTATTCAGCAAATTTAAGGCATGACCGGAAGATTAACCAAAGGCCTGCTCGAGTGCACATCAGCGGCCTCAACTTCAAATGGGTCTTTCTTCTAAATGCAGGCCTCGCTCCTCGTTTGGAAGTCCCATACTCATACAACGAAAGCTTAGCGATCGAACTTTCAAACTCTCCACCATGGACGGAGCTTAACTCCCAAGGGCATTGTGTACAACTGTTCATGCTTTCCAATGATGTTTTGTTTTCCCACAATTCGAGGCATTGTAAAGGCCACTACTACCAGAGTTATCTACAGCAATGATGTTCAGTTCCCTATCACCCTTCCATGCTTACTCCGTGCATGACGTTCATTACGTATTTGATTAATCCTAACAACCAGCTTGCGTGCAGACATTCGATCGCCGTGTCGGCACTCCGAGCATGGGAGCCGATGTCGCCATCCGAACCTCGATCCAACATCGAGGCGAAAAAACACTGGCAACGTCTGGCACCCCGAGCACGGGAGTCGACAATGCTACTCGAGTTGCCGACCCGCGGCGCGACCGAGTATAAATAACCACTAACTCAAACCTCGGCCTCGTGCCGAGACCGAGGATAAATCGTTCCGCGTCCAAGTCCAGGCGACTTGGCGCTGCCACCCAATGATTGACTAAGAGTGATGAAAGTCTCTCTTCGCCGGTTATGGGTGCTAGTCGAATCTTGGCACAGCATCAAGACCGACCTTAAATCATTTCTTCCCGAAGCCCTGGCTTAGGTGCAGCTCATGGCCACGATCGGACCCTACGGGCTGATGATCGGAGCTTTTCTATGCCGGCGAATAAACGACGCTTGGCGGCTCGCCCCAACCCGATGTATGACGGGAGAGCCATACACCATACGAACCGCACAACGCGACGTCATTAACGTGGTTCGAGGGGCAAATGTTAACATGTAGTCATTCGTGATTTATGTACAAAGCCATAGAAGGGTTTGCATGGCACCAATATGTGGGACAATGCCTTATATCAAGAGTTCCACATGGCAGCTCATATGTGATAAATTTCATTATATTAATACAAATATGAATATAGAAGCTCAAACTAGCTTCATGCAAGTACCTGGAAAAGTAATAACATGGGACCTGATTTCGTGATTGAGTGTTTGCAAAGGGCTTAATGTATATATAAGTCATGTGAACTAGAAAAGAAAACATCACAAAGTCCAGCAAAATATACGTGATTGGTCAACTTCTTAATATACCAGTTCGCCAGTTCCTCCAGGCTCCGGTCGGTAAGCACTCACAAGTGCTGGTTGGTCAGTTGTATACGTTTGGGTTGGCATCATATTTGTATAGCAGTTGTTAAATAATGCGACAAGCATAAAACAAATGCGACGTGGGTCAGAAAGAGACAAGCATGGCATAGTTGTAATTAGAAGGGATCGACATTAATATCTGCATGAAGGGGATGGTATTAAAAAGATTATTGAGCTTCATCCTTCAGTACACGTGTCAAGACAAAGGAAGAAGTATGGACGAGCACTAAAAGACAGGAATGGCGTAGTTGTAATATCTGTTCCCATATGGGAGTGGCAACAACAAAATGCAATCTGGTCGGTATTGAAATGGAGAAGAGGCAATCAGTACTCTTTTATGGACCGATCGGTAGTCAAACATTTGTATTGATCGGTAGTCTAAATATATAGACTGATCGGTACTGTATTGCCAGCTGTGTACAACTGTAACCCAGTGGCAGTTTCGTAAATACCTTTTAGGCCAATCGGTGCCCTGCACACCATAACTTCAACTTAGCCACTACCTCTATACTACACATATAAGTAGCCCACTTCCCAACCATTCAAGGGACCGATTTTTCCATCTCGACGGGCTGCCTAAATCATTTCTCCACCACTCTCAAGCACTCCAAGCTCCATTGATGGCTTCCCCAACTCAAGCTACCTTCCTCCAACAACAAATGGATCTAATCTTCTCCAAACACTATTAATTCTTTCTCGAACCCAATTCAAGTGATCTCCAACCGCTACTAATCCTCTTTAAAGCCTTGATCTAATGCAAAATCACCATGGATTTACGGAAAACCACTCAAGTGACTAAGTGTTGAAGATATTCATCAATCTTCGCCACACTTAAAGAGATAAACCATTCCTTTGGTAGATTCAAGCGAGGTCTAGAACAAAGAGAGAGAAAAGAGAGTATTATCATAAAATGAGTGAAATGCACAAATCGATGTACTTTGTAAACTCATATATGATAATGAGAGATCACGCTACAGTGGATATAGGCTATTTCTAAGCCGAACCACTTTAAAAATCCTTTGTCTTTACTTTTTGCTCTTTATTTTATGTTTGTGGCTCCATAATTTCCAATCCTACCATTTGGTGAAGTGCTCTAAGAGCACCTTTGGTGTTATGGCCATTTTTTGGTTTTAAAAAAAATATATAACTGAAGCTAACCGTGTTCTCTTGTTATTATGAAATGAAGTTTACTATAAAAATATTGGGTGGAAAACTAAAAAAAGGAAAACAAATTTTTGTAAATAATTGTTGATACTGAATTATATAATAATATATTATTATTAAGCACAATGTTTGTGAAATGTTATACAAAGCACTTATGGTATTTTTATGGATTACACGTATGCAATGTTGTAAATTTCCCTCTTACAATAATTAGAAAAGGTTGCTAAAGATCTATCTGCAAGGTTTCTTAGACATGATTGACAATGTGATATAATTGTTGTAGAAAAGTCCAAACATAAGTGTTGCATAATTTACTTTTTACAACATTTTATAATTGTTTTAATAAAAGAAAAACAATAATGTTTCAAGATAAACTGGAAAATTTCATCCATGTTCAAAATACGTTTCATAACTTTTAATGATCATCGTGTAAAGTCTATTAATTGATATATGAGAATTGCAGCAGTACAAGTGTGTTGTGAATATACTACTTACGTAGGCTTATACGACATTGAATATGCATTATAAAAAAAGTATATTTCACGCAATAGTGGATATCACCACTGTGGCAAAAATATTGTTAATATGTTTTATTAGTGTTCAATCACCATTGTAAAATTCTTTTTTTGTTGTAATGGAACGTCGACATCTGGAGAATCAGATGAAAGAGTTAATACAAAAGAAGCTCCATTAGTTTCCAAAAGGTCCGTCAAAATAGGGTGTTTAAATATGACCCAACCCATTTACCCTATCCACAAATGGGTTGGGCTAACTCATTTATGAATTTTATTAAATGGGTAATGTGTTGGGTTAACACATTTTTAAGAGGGTCATAAATGGGTTACCCATTTTACCCCTTTATAAAAAACTTAAAATTATAATTTATTAATTATAAACATACATTTATAAAAAACATAAATTCTAAAAGTTAAAAATGTCAAAATTACGAAAAGGGTCCGTTAGGCTAACATCCCTATGAAGTTTCAAAATTAAAAAAAAGTCAGCTGCTCTAATATTAAAAATTAGGTCCCTATATTTGAATGCGGCTATGTTATTTCCTGTTTTACCGTTCCGACGCCTCATAAAACTAACCGCTCAAAATTTCGTGACTACTTACATCAAATCATTGATCTAAATCACTCCATCAACGAAATAAATCAAACCTTCATCGCCGTCGTCATTTAATCTCAATGTCCATTAAATCCTAATCGTTGATTCTCATTTAATCTCATTGTCGTTTTTATCAACAATTTATAAGCAATGGCGTGATCGAAGGTATATTTTTGTAATCTTTATTTTAGATTCCACTATTAATAAAATATGTATATTATAGATTGTAACAACAATAATCGAAAGTGATTGTGGCAAATATTATACGAAGTTGCTAAAAACTTCAGTATTGACTGATTTCAGAAGTTATTATCAATTTTTGTTGTTATTAAAAATTGTTGCATCCTTGAATACTATTATTATGGATTCTTGCACGTTTGTGTGGTTTTATTAATGATAGTTATATGCTTGTGTGTTATTATTCATGATTGTTGCTTGCTTACGTGCTATTATTCAGAATAGTTGCATTCTTGTGTGCTTTTATTCATGATAATCGCACGCTTGTGTGCTATTATTCATGATAGTTGTATGCTTGTATGATTTTATTCAGGATAGATGCATGCTTGTGTTCTTTTATTAATGATAGTTGCACGCTTATGTGCTTTTATTCAGGATAGTTGCACACCAATATGATTTTATTTTATGATAGTAGCATGCTTAGGTGATTTTATTCAGGATTGTTGCACGCTCAGGTGATTTTATTCATGATAATTGCATTCTTAGGTGATTTTATTCATAACTGCCAAATGCGTGTATGTTTTTATGAAGGATAGTTGCACACTTGTCTGCTATTATTCATGATAGTTGCATACTTGTGTGATTTTATTCATGATAGTCACATGCTTGTATGATTTTTTTTCATGATAGTCGCATGCTTGCGTAATTTTATTCAGGATAGTTGCACGCTTGCATGCTTTTATTCATGGTAGTTGCACGCTTGCATGCTTTTATTCATGATAATTGCACGCTTGCGTGCTATTATTCAGGATAGTTGCATGCTTGTGTTCTTTTATTCATGATAATCGCATGCTTGTGTGATTTTATTCATGATAATCACATGCATGTGTGATTTTATTCATGATAGTCGCATGCTTGCGTGATTTTATTTATGTAATCGCATGCTTGTGTGATTCTATTCATGATAGTCGCATGCTTATGTAATTTTATTCAGTATAGTCCCATGCTTGCATGATTTTATTCAGGATAGTTGCACGCTTGTGTACTTTTATTCAGGATAGTTACATGCTTGTGTGCTTTTATTCATGATAGTTACTCACTTGCATGCTTTTATTCAGTATAGTTGCATGCTTACGTGCTTTTATTTTGGATAGTCGCATGCTTATGTGCTTTTATTCATGATAGTTGCATACTTGCATGCTTTTATTCAGCATAGTTGCACGCTTACGTGCTTTTATCTAGATAGTTGCATGTTTGTGTGCTTTTATTCATGATAATCGCATGCTTGTGCGATTTTATTCATGATAGTTGCATGCTTGTGTGGTTTTATTTATGATAGTCACATGTAAATTCAGGATAGTCGCATGCTTGCATGATTTTATTCATGATAGTTGCACGCTTGTAAATTCAGGATAGTCGCATGCTTGCGTAATTTTATTCAGGATAGTTGCGCGCTTGCGTACTTTTATTTATGATAGCGGCATGCATATGTGCTTTTATTCATGATAGTTGCACACTTATGTGCTTTTATTCATGATAGTTGCACACTCGCATGCTATTATTCGGAATAGTTGCATGCTTTTGTGCTTTTATTCATGATAATCACATACTTGTGTGATTTTATTTATGATAGTTGCATGCTTGTGTGATTTTATTCATGATAATCGCATGCTTGTGTGATTTTATTCATGATAATCGCATGCTTGCATGATTATATTCGGGATAGTCGCATGCTTGCATGATTTTATTCGGAATAGTTGCATGTTTGCATGTTTTTATTCAGTATTGTTGCACGCTTGCATGCTTTTATTCGGGACAGCCGCATGCTTGTGTTTTTTTATTCATGATAGTTGCACACTTGCATACTTTTATTCAGTATATTTACACACTTGCGTGCCTTTATTCAGAATAGTTGGATGATTGTCTGCTTTTATTTATGATAGTTGCACGCTTGCGTCCTTTTATTCAGTATAGTTGCAGGCTTGAGTGCTTTTATTTAAAATAGTTGCATGCTTGTGTGCTTTTATTCATGTTGCATGCTTGGTGATTTTGTTTATGATAATTGCATGTTTGCGTGATTTTATTCATGATAGTCGCATGCTTGCGTGATTTTATTCATGATAGTCGCATGCTTGTGTGATTTTATTCTTGATAGTTGCATGCTTGCATGCTATTATTCAGGATAATTGCATGCTTGCATGCTTTTATTCAGGATAGTTGCATGCTTGTGTGCTATTATTCATTACAGTTGCACTATTGTGTGCTTTTATTCAAGATAGTCGCATGCTTGTGTGATTTTACTCAGAATAGGTGCATGCTTGCGTGATTTTATTCATGATAGTTGCATACTTGTGTGGTTTTATTCATGATAGTTGCATTCCTATGTGATTTTATTCATGATAACTGCATGCTTGTGTGCTATTATTCATGATAGTTGCACACTTGTGTGCTATTATTCATTATAGTTGCACGGTTGTGTGGTTTTATTAACGATAGTTGCATGCAAGTGTGCAAATATCTGCATATATTCAAACTTTATTTAATTATTTTTTAACCCTTATTACAGAGACCAAATGTGGAAGAAGGTGACAATGAAGACATTCAAAAAGAAACAACATTAATTATCACAGAACAGCTTTCAAAACCGGGCCGATAATGAAAAGAAGGAAAACTGAAGATGAACCGAAGCTTGCTAGGAAGGAGAATGTATACAGAAATAATCTTAAGGCGTTCATTGAATTGGTGGAAATGATAAAGAAATATGAACTATTTACGACAAAGCATTCAGAATATTTGGAAAAACTGCCGCTCTTTGATTTTATTGACATGATTTTTGATGGCCTCATTTCACCAGCAGAAACCATTAAAAATTCTACAAATTTAGATCTCATCATCAAGAACTACAAGAAGAACTTAAAATATTTTTAGTTTGGTGATTTGATACATACTTTTACACAAGAAAATGTTGCAGAATTACTAGGTGCCCCAATACAAGGAGAGTTAATAAAAACAACGGGGCACTTGAAAAAGAATCAGAAGGACGATGAAGAATATAAATCATTCATGGAATCACATTTTAAAGAAGCCTCAGTCAACAAGAAAAATATAGAGCGACATATTTTTTCAACAATAAAAGAAAACACAGCCGAAGCAAGTTTGGATATAGTGAAACTTCTACTTCTATACTTGGCAGCAACATTTCTTGTAACAAACCGTATATACAGCTTACCATGGACCCTGATTCCATATTGTGCATGTAGCCAGAAATTAATGAAAATATCATGGCCAAAAACCATACACAACAATCTTATAAGCTAGGTGGAAAATTATTTTGAAACACCACGCAAGGTTAATGCTTGCATGACACTATTGTTGGTACTATTTTAAAACTTTTTAATATGTTTATTATTTAATTATTATTCATTCTAATAATAAATATTGACTTTTTTTTTTTGCAGTGGTGGGTTTATAAAAAAAACCTATGTTATAAAAAAATAAAGGAAGAATACAGTGATGTATATCCCCTGGCTGGAAAATGGGATATAAAAATATTGAAGCCAAGCATGTTAATGAACATCAAATATACATCTGTTAGTGATATTTAATTCTGAATAATATTTAAGAATCATATTAAAAATAAATACATACAAGCATATAGATATATGTGAACAGTTGCATACTTGTATGCATCTATTATAAAGAGTTGCATATATGTATGGTTCTATTCATAACAATTGCATGCATCTATGCGTCTATTCACAATAGTCACATTCATGCATGTTTCCATCCAGAATAGATGCATGCTTGTATGCACTTATTCAGAATGGATGTATGCATGTGCATGCATTTTTTCTTAATAGTTGCATGCATGTATGCATGTATTTAGAATAGTTGCATGCATGTGAGCATCTATTCTGAACAGATGCATGTATGTATCAATCTACATGTAAAAGATGCATGCATGTATGCAGTTGTTTGCTATAGACGCATACATATCTGCAATTATTTACAGTATTAATTGAACATTTGCTACCTTTGTTTTCAGTATTTTCAAGGAAACGAATTAAAACTGTTGGAACAAGCCATTGACAAAGACAAAGGGTACGAAGCAATTTACAAAAAAAGAGAGAAGAAAATTACGAGAACTTGATAGTAAAGCTACAACAGGAAAATAAACAACTTAAAGAGGAAAATTTAAGGTTAAAAAAAAGAGTACAAGAAATTGCTGAGAGTGATGAATTTGCAGAAGATGAGAGTGAGGAAAATAATGAGAGTGAAGAAAACTCTGAGAGTGAAGAAAAAAAGGAAAGAAAATTACAACTTCAAATAAAAGATGTGAATGCAAGTGAAAATGAGGATGGTGATGAGACTGAGGAATATGCCTATGAAAATGAGGAGGAAAAGGTTAATGAGAATGAGAGTGAGGATGACAATAATTATATAGATTACAAAGAAGGTGAAAAGCAGGAAAAGTATAATAAGAACGATGAAGATGAAGATGAGAATAATAATGTTAATGATGATGAGAATAAAAGTGTCAAAGGTGACAAGCTAATAACGTTGACATAGATATTGTAGAAAAAGAAGACACTGTAGAAGATGAAGGAAATGAAGAGCAGCAGAAAAACTTAGACGTTGACATGCAGGATAAAAATAGAAAAGATGATACAAGAGATATTGATGAGATTGATAACATGGAAATAGATACAGAGCAGATTAATGATGAGCATGCAAAGAAGGAGCAGGAACAGAAGAAGGAGAGCATGAGAATGAACAGAAGAAGCACGAGAAGAAGGATGAGCTGGAGAAGAAACTCCAAGAGGACAAGGAACAGAAGGAGCAGGAGCATAAGGAGGTGAGGTAGGAACAGAAGGAGGTGGATAAGAAGGTGGAGAAGGAGGTTGAGCAGGAGCATGAGGCAAAAAAGATGCAGGAACATCAAAATGTAGAGAAGAAAAAGGGTAAAAATAATTATAGTTTCTGATGATAATAATGTACACATTATCTAGTTTCAAGCAATACATTATAACAAAATGTTGCATGCTTATGTGCATCTATTACTAATTATTGCATGCTTGTGTGCAACTATTTAGAATAGTTGCATGCTTTTGTGCAACTATTCTGAATAGTTGCATACTTGTGCGCAACTATTTAGAATAATTGCATGCTTGTGTGCATCTATTCAAATATTGATGAGACTAATAATATGTAAATAGATAACATGGCGAAGAATGATGATCATGAAATTGATGATGGAAAATCAAAAGACATAAAAGAGCAGGAGAAGGATAATGACAAGGGCAACAAAAGACGATAGAGCATCAAACTTTTAGAAAGCAAAAAGGTTTAAAAAAAAATATCTAATGGTTATAATGTTCCAAATATCTAGTTTCCATCAATAAATTGTTGATTTATGTGATATTATTCTCAGTTGTAGTCAAAAAAACGGAAACAAACATAAACCGTGAATGTTGAGGATTATGAGATGGGACCAAGATCAAAAGAAATGTATGTACGAACAAAACTAAATGTCAGAAAGTTTAAAAATGTTCAGAAACTACAAGAGAATCAAATCTAGAAACTAGAAGCATATTTTTCAAATTCAGACCTAACGTAAAATTACTGAAAATTTTAAACAAATTTTATAAATGTTTTTATGCAATTAATAATAACAGTTGCATACATACATGCAATTATTGAAATTAGATGCATAGCTCAGTACTTATATATTCCTAGAAATTCTCTAAATATATTACATAAATTAGCAGTAGAAGAGCATATCTCAATGGCGAAGCTGACATATACATTATTGGAGTTTCATTGGGTGATTTAATAGCTGGAAGATTCCTCGACGGATAGGTAACGCTACATTCAAATTCAAATATAGTTACAATAATTCCATTCATATTTTGAAATATCAACACAAATTCAGCTTTCTTTAATAATTACAGTCTACTAATTTAAATAGTTAATTGACTGGTTTGCACATGAGCTCAACAAAGACCATCCAGAAATCATGTACATCAAAACTACTGCTTCCGTAAGTTTTTATTTATTTTCCAGCAAAATTTTGTTATAACATTAAAAAAATTTGGTCACTAAAATTATTGCAATTGCAGGCATTATTAAAGAAAGGTTCAATGGAACAAATACAGTACTTGATAGATAAAGAAGTGAAAAAATTCTACAAATTAAGCTCAAAAATATTGATTCATATCCATGAAGGAAACCATTTTTCATTATTAGAATTTATAAAAAATAGTAGAAGATGGATTCATTATGACTCCAATAAACCACGATGTGAAGGAAATCACCAAAGATCAGCAAGAGATATTGTATGTAAATTGAAAATAATTGACATGCAAATTGGTATCTAAACTATTACAAGTAGTTATATGTATGTAAAATTTATTTTATATAGAAAATTTACATCAGTGGATTGCTGAAAAATTTAGAGAACAAGAATTTTCAGAAACATGGACAACTTGAAATAGCTAATTGCCCACATCAAGGCCACATGTAAGTAAATTAAAATACTTGCACACTTGTATTTAAAATATTTGAATATGCATTTACACAGAACAGATGCATGCTTGTATCCATGAATTCAGAATATTTACAAACATGTAGGCATATAATATGAATATGTACATACTAGCATGCACCTTTCTTAAATACTAGCATAATATTGATCATGGATTACAACTATTCACACAAATTGATTATGTTTTACAATTTCTGCAGGGTCAATTGTGGAATGTTCGTTATTAACATAATGAAACAAAGAAGCGAGTACAAAAAATTGATAAAAAGGATGAAATGTACAGTGCTGCAGCTATTAACCTAAAATGAGTCGTGTTTGCTTACCAAATTCTCAATTGCCAACCTTATAGTTGGACTCCAACTAAAGACCTGACACAGAACTATCTACTATCAGATGCAAATAAACCTTTTGATTAAATTTGGGGAAAATGGTCTTTTGAATTCTTATAAATATTTTGACTAAAATACAATGATCGAATTATTGTAAATATTCTAACTATAGTACAATGTATGAATTACTGGCAAGTGATTATCTAGTTTGTATGATGAATCAATGTGTAATTTTTTGTACTGAATTAAGTTCGTTTGATTTTACTTGATTATCTAGTTCATTTTTTTTAAGATGAATCAATGTGTAATTATCTAGTTCGTTTGATTATACTTGAATTAGTATACACAAAATTATATGGTTTTACTAATATTTCTTACATCATTGTTACTGATACAATTAATTGGTAAAAAATTGCATACTTTTATGCATATTTCAAAATAGTTGCATACTAGTGTGCGTATATTAAGAAAATATGAATTTATATGTACTTTATACAAATTTATTCCTTAAATGTATGCATCTAATCATAATAAATGCATAATTGTATGTCTATATTAAGAAAACTTGAATGTATGTGTACTGTATACAAATTTGTAGCCTGAATGTATGCATCTATACATAATAGTTGCATACTTGTATGCTAGTATTCATAATAGTAGCATAGACTTATGCATATATACAGAAGAAAAAATCTGGATACTTACATTCAAAAGATAAACTGAAACCGTAAACACATATTCACAGTAATATCCAAAATACTAAACCAAACTTCATTACATAAACATTAAAATACTAAACCAAAGTTTCAAACATCATAGAAATATTCAAACTAGTTACAAACAGTAAACAGAAATACTCAAACTAGTTACAAACATATTGAAATACTAAACCAAATTGCAGTTAGTTTTCTTTTGAAGACAAGTCCTTTTGTTATGCCCTAACTTCTTGCACAACCCACATCTAATATAGTCTTTGTAAATTCACCAGCAGATTTTAGCTTTTTAGAAGGCGATGGACGACCAGACATTCTTCTACCATTTGGAGGAGCTATAATTGCATCTTTAATTGAAACATCTTCACCCATAAAGTCTATTATAGGATTGATTGGATGAGAATAAGCTAATCAAAAATAAGAAATTTTGAAATAATTTTCAATATAGTCATCCACATTCAACTTGTCACAACTTAAAATACATCTAATAGCATGAGTGCAAGGAAAACCATTAATTTGCCACATGTTACAAGAACACACTCGACTATACAAATCAACAGATTGATGAACTGGAGAATGAAATTCAAACACATATTCACTTGATTTGATAACAAACCATGAAGCTCCTTCCAAATGAAGATTTCTTAATCGAGTTTCATTCACAGGACATAAAACACTATTTCCAGTAGAAGAACTTCACGACGATCAGACATTAGTTTCATTAACTTCATTCTAATTTTATCCAAACAAGCAGTAATAGGTATATTTCTTTCCTCCAAAATCCATTTGTTAAAACTCTCCGAATAATTAGATGACATTTCACCATAACAACAGCCAGGAAAAAAAACATTTGCAAACTTCTCAAAAAGTTTCCGCTCAAAAAGTTTACCACTGTGGATCCACCAACATCTCTAAAATTCTTCAGTGCAACATTAAAATAAATCAAATTTGAAGCACAAGAAACTCGTGCAAATATATCTAATAACAACTTCTTGTTTGATTTGGAAAATTCAGATTTTAGAGCGACCTTTAAATTGTTGTTCAAACGATAAAAACAAGAACCATGAACTGAATTTGGAAACACTTTTGGAATAGCAACAAGCATACCGAGATGACGATCAGAAATGAAAACAAAACTTCTACTATCATTTTTAAGAAACTCTTTAAGTTGTTCACAATACCAAATCCAATTGTCTTCATCTTCCCCAGACACAATAGCAATTGTTGTAGGGAAAAAACCTATTAAAAGAAACAAACATATAATCAAATAAAAAATAAACAAATAAATAAATAAACAGCAACAATTATAAAAAAATTAGAACATTTGCATAAATTTGTATTCCAAATAATAACATACTTCTATGCAAATATACAAAACAGCTGCATATATGTGTTCCCAAATTCAGAATAGACGCATGCATGTATACACTTATTCAGAAAAGATGCATGCTTGTATGCACTTATTAAAAATACACACATACATGTATATGCATGTATTCATAATATTTACATATTTTTATGAATGTATTAAGAATAGTTGCATAATTGTATGCATCCATGTAGAAGATTTGTACCTCTATGCATTCACTAAGAAAAGTTGCATACATGTATGCATATATTATGAATAACTGCATACTTGTACGCATACACATACAGTTATAAACTAAAAAAACACCATACCTTCATTTCTATTTTTACCAGTAGCAGCCATCAATCAATCTTGAGCTCTTCCTTTCATAAATGCAGCATCAACAAAAATTAAAGGATGATCTCTAGGCGTGAATCATTAGATTCACTACCTTTTGCTTCAAAATAATAATAATAATAATAATTAAAGGATGACAATATTGAAATGCATATGCACAAGCTTATCATTACACTCTAACACAACTTTACCTCGAGGATTAGTAGTAACAACAACATCACAAAACGACTATAAATGACGAAAAGACATTATATTGCTTCCATGTAACTCTTCTGATGCCAAAATCTTCCTACTATAAGCATAATAATACTTCAAAATAACATTATACTTGGTTTGAAACAAGTTAATAATGTCCTTGGTCTTCATCAACGGATTAGAATGAATATGATCATAAACTGACAAGTTAATAAATTTGCTGGATACAACAGGATTGTTTATGTCATGAATTCCAGCAACACAAGTATGTTCAAGTTGAAATCTCTTTAAAACAAAATAGCCAAGAAGATTAAACTTAATAGAAACATGAATCCTGAAACTACAATTTTGTTTAGAACAAAAGTAACAACCCGGATTTTTAGAACCAATTTAAAATTTTTATTTTAGCTATTTTAATGGATTTTGAATATTTAAAATGATTTATTTTAAATAGTAACGATTTAAAATTTATTTAAATCGGAGTTAGAATGTATAAATTTATTTTAATTATAAAACGAGCCTGAAATGGCGCGGTAGTTTAAAAATTCGATTTTAAATTTAAATTGAATATATAGAATTCAAAATAAATCGGATTTCAGTAAAACAAGAAACATTTGAATCTATTTAATAATATCTGTCTAACGAATGCGAAAAACTGAGATTTCACTTTATGAATTATAACTTATGTCCAGTTTAAAATTTAGAACAATCACTATAGAATTTATTAATATTTTAATATAATATATAGCCCGTAAAGTTAGCCATTTTGAAAACAACCTCTGTTTTAGATGAAACACTTATGTTAGATCCGGAATGTCAAATTATTGATAGGTTTCAAATTTCATAATTATTGGAATTAATATGTTAGCGGGGTAAATTTAAACGTGTTTTGTAATTTCAGTTTAAATTTAATCAACTGGAATAAGGCCATTTTTCAAACGATCTCCAAATTCGATGAAATTAGTTTTGTTAGGACCGTATCGTCAAAACATAGCTAGATTTATTTTTCTATAATTTTGGATTCAATATGTGGCCTCGGTAAATTAAAATGTACATTGAAATTCAATATATATTGATTTATATTTTAATTTTGAAAAAACTGATTGAAACAGTAGAATAGGCTTACGAAACATATTTCATTGTGTCCGAAATGGGGTATTTAGCTAGGGGTGACAGTCGTTGGGATTCATTTGGAGTTAGAGGCGTTAAATTTCATAACGAAGCAATAATAAAATAAAATATTAATATAAAATAATATAAATAGCCCTAGAATATCTCAAAACCCTAACCCCCAAAACGAATAGCCGCCACCTAGGAATGGGCGATCAGAAACGTCCAGATTTCTTTGACAAAAATCATCCAGTCTAGTCTAAATCATTCGAAGATTATAAAACAAAAATTAAAGAGAATTTTGTGGGCTTTCAGATGATAAGACTGAGATCGAATATGGGTATTTGTTTTGTTCGATTTCTGCAAGCAAAATACCATCGTTCACATCGGTTTCCTGGAAGCAAGGCACCATCGAACTCGGGGTGGTGGTAGGCGTGGGAAGGCGAGGCTGAGGGGGTTCTCACGGTGGTCGCGGATTGCTGGTGGAGGGACCCTAGCGGCGTGCGCAGGTGGATTGGAGGAAGTGACGATGGGTTGTTGAGTTCGGTCAATTTTCTGAAGGTATATGGTGAGAAGGAGGGTCACTACATATGGTATCAGAGCTTTGGTTAACTCAAATCTTTGGGGTGCAACTCGTTAGAACATAATAAAAGACTCATCAGAGATTGGATTAGTAATATCCTCTGAAAGAAAACTCATTAGAGATAGGATCAGTAGCATCCTAGAATGAGAATAACTCGTTAGAGATAGGGTTAGTAATGCCCTAGAATGAGTTGAGAATGACAGGTTTATAATTAACGTCTTTGTGATTATATATATAATCCATTCTTAGAAAATATGATTTTTTGAATATATAAAAGTTATATACATTTGAAAAGTTGATCAACGAAATGATTGTTGGTTGTGATGTGTGGTTATTAGTTCAACTAATTAAAATATTGGATAAATTTAATCAATATGAGAATGAATGATCAGTAAAGCCAAATCGGATTAAATATTGAATTAAATTGAAAATTGATCGGAATTGCATACATGCACATATATACGTGTGAACAGGTCATAGATTGGAAGCTAAGAAGAGGAATAAAATTGTATGCCCGACCAATAGGTACATGTTTACTGTACTTCTTGGGTTTTAATGATTTTATGAGCCGATTGGCAAGCCACTTGGATTTTTCGTTTTCTTTTTGATTGATGATGGCCTTGTGAGGCAAGTTGTGGTTTTACCAATCAGCCCGTACAAAGAAGGTTATGGCGAAATTTTTCAAAAATTTAGGGTGTTAGCCAAATTTTTGAAAAATTTGAAAATTCTTAGAAATTGAAAAGTTGAAGAATGAAAGCCAGAATTAAGACGACCCAAACATCCCCTTACGGGAAAGCCTGGATTGAATTGAGAACACGACGCATCAGAACATGAACAATAGAACATTTCATTGCTATTACAACAATTTACGTCAGAGTACAAGAATATATCAGAGTATGAATAAATAATATACAGAAAAATATCATAGATTTAGAATACATAGCAGCGGAAACAAAATGTATAAATACAATAACTAACACAACTGAATGAAATACACGTATACAAAGCTTTCTGAATATAGCATCAGCTGTAATCCAGGATCCTGAGATAGGAAATATCTGCGAATACCAAAACTACTAGCTCCCCATGTGGAAATATGGGCACCCAGAGTTTAGGTTAAAACAATAAACTCCGAGCCAGTCATGGAACTGATGTGAGAACTAAAACAGTTATAAAACTTTATTTAAAATAAGGTAAATCAAGGGACCTGTAAAGGCCCGCAAATCCGTGCTATCTGAGTTGACTAATAACACTACACGTCCCACCCAAATAACACAGAAATACGACTCATTATTAGAAAGAAATTAGAGGGTGAGAATTAGAAAGATAGAAATATTAGAATAGAAGAAAGCGAAGATCACAACTCACAGCGGAACGAATAAAATATATTATATCACATAAGCTTTGAAATACAAATCTGATTTGTACATATATACATACCATCATCAGAGTACACATAACATTTAATTCAGCGGAAGCAACTCTAAATAACTAACGTTGAAGCCCCCTGCTTCAAGCTCCTCCAAGTGTATCTGTGAAAGCCTGAAACACTTGACTGACGTACAAATTTGGGCACCCAAGAGTTTAGGGAAAACAAACAAAATAAACTCTGGGTCAGTCATGGGACCGGTGTGAGTAAACTCCAACCACTTGTTTAACTTTCAAAATCCTTTTCGAAAGAGAAGATAATAGTAAGACCAGCCCACACATAAACATGGACGGTTTTTCCCTTACTATAACCCAAAACACTTTGATATCAAATCCAATGATATTATAATAATGTCTACATCAAATAAATAACCAAATAGCAGAACGCTTGCATCTCACGCTCCACATATATAGTATATAATCAAAAACCGCATGGCGCTTATTGGAGATTGGATTTCCAACATGACAAGGTATGGGACCACCTTCCGACTGTGTATCTCTAGAGAGGAATACACTGGGTTCAACAAGAACATCTTGCAACCCGGCCCACACATGACCGACCACTCATTTCGCTTGAGTGTATCGAATGTATATCACCAACGGTTGGACTCAAACCACCGTTTCCCGAATGGGCAGAATCGATATATTAAGAAACAAAAGGAATTTCTCTAGATAGGTGATTATACACCCTAATGGGTGCGACCCACATAGCCATGCTGCCTGCCCGATTTTTGTCCTTTCCCGGTTGTTGAGGCCTGAGGCTACGAATACTTACCATTCCTTGATAACACAATCACTTTGAATGCCACATCGTCAGATCCGTTAATCACTAGTTGAGTTTGCACAAATATTCTGGATATTATGCTAAGGGATAAATCCGTTGCAACCATATATATCCATACAGACCAACCCATTTGATCATTGGAAATACTCTGTCAGACATTCGTCCATTTACGTTCGCTCTGGGATTGAACGAAACCGAAGGCACTATTTCTATTACTAGAAAAGCCCTTGCACTTCACTCCGTCTTCAATATATTCAGCATCTTGGTTCGCAACGCTTATGCCGATACGGAGTGGTTTTTCGGATAATAATCCAACCGGTCTCTCCATATTGACAACGATGGTCAAAACTTCGATAGTCTGTGATTTAACTATCGAATAAAAACAAATGTTCATCCAAACATCTCAAACAAATCACTGGGCTCTTTAATTAATATTTCATTAATTAAATCTCTTCTCCATTTCCTTATCAATATTTGTTAACCAAATATTTTCAATAACCATATTGGCTGCTTATGTCTTTTGGAAAACATTTCCAATTATTGACTTCTTTTATTTTCTATATATATTAGAGAATATCTCTATTTGCAATTGGAAATAATTCCAATCACTTATCTCTATCCCTTTTTGTTTACAATATTCGATTTTTATATTCACCTTCCTATCGAATTCAATACGTCGATACAATGATTTCAAATTATCAAAATATCTTAAAAATATTCTAACTCCTTAAATTTCCGGAAAAATTCGCCATAACCTCCCCTGTATCGGGAGCATCGGGAAATTTCAAATAGCTTCCCGGTATCTTCTCCAATCGAAAAGAAAAAGGAAAAAGCCAAGCGGCTTGCCGATACGGCGCATAAAACCCATATTTGAATTTAAACATGTACCTTTTTGTCGAGCACATAAATAAAAATCTTCATATACTCCATCCCATATCTGTTTAACCCCTGTTCACCTGTTTCCCAATTCAATTCAACTTAATCCATTCGTTTGAATTCAATTTTTGAATCGTTCGAATTCGGTTTCGCTCCATTATTCTTTAATTAGCCTTTTTGCCTATTTCACTTCTTTGTTTGAACATAACACGTTCAAATAAAATGTTTAACTTGCTCACAACCAAATTGAATTTCAATTTCAATTCTAGTTCCCTTTTTGATTTCGAACATAAATTTTCAAATCGAATTTACTTATTAAAACCCCAATATTCATTCGAAATCTCATTAACTAATTTCTATTCAATTTAGTTAATTCTATTCAATAAATCAAAATCTGGTTTCTGTTTCAAAAATCATATTCATTTACACAACTTGAATTCGCATATATTTTACAACTCAACTCGGAGATTTTCTAAATAGGAAATTCGGATTTTATCGCTTAAAATCTTTTTTTAAATGAAATAAACCGTTATGGTTTTTAAATAGTTCTGGCGCTGTTTTTCTGAAAATTTGATTTTGATATAACTCAAAATCTATTCGATGAAATCCAGATTTTTCTCTTTCATTAGAAAACTATTATCAAATCGGTCCTGACGTTTCTTGTTTCAAAGAATTTCGACTTCAATTGGGTTCTGTATATTCAATTGAAGTTCGAATCGCCAATTTACGAACTGCATCGCTGCGGCGAGTTCGTTTTTAATTATATTTATATATATAAACTTTTTAAACTTCGTTAAATGAATTCAACTCCCTTCTAATATATATAGATATATATATTCCAAATTCCATTTGAATCTTTACATTTCAAATTCCATAGTTTTAAATCCTGTATTCAAATCCCATTTGAAATCCTTTATTCGAATTCCATTTCAAATTCTTTATTCGAATTCCATTTCAAATCCTCTATTCGAATTCCATTTCAAATCCTCTATTCGAATTCCATTTCAAATCCTCTATTCGAATTCCCACTTTAATTCAACTCCTTTTTGAATTTCTATATTTGAAATTCATACTTGAATTTAGATATTCAACTCCATTTTGAATTCCCTTTTTGAAATTCAAATATTCAAACCCCATTTTAATTTCTTCACTCAAACCCATTTGAATTCCCCTGAATTCAAATCCCATTTCAAAACCATTTGGATTTCTTATTTTGAAATCCTAATTTGAAATTTCTATTTCCAATTCTACTTCGAAAATCCTATTTTCAAAGTTTATTTCAAATTCTATTTTGAAATCTCATATTCAAATTTGTACTTGAATTTCTGTATTCAATTCCATGTTCAAATTCAATACTCGAATTTCTATTTCAAATCTCTATTCAAATTTCATATTTAAATTCCATTCAAATCTCTATTCAAATTTCACATTCGAATTCTTCCTTGAAATACTATATTTCAAATTCTATTCAATTTTCTTTGAAATTCTATATTTCAAATTCTATTTTGCAATTCTCCATTCAAATCTCTATTTGAATTTCTAATATTCAAATTCCTTTGAATTCAAATTTTATTTTAATTTCTTGAATTCAAATTCTATTTTTCCATTCTAATTTCGTCTATTCAAATTCTATTTGAACTTCTATTTGAATTTCTAATATTCAATCCCCTTTTAAAATTCAAACATTTAAATTCCTTTTTCAAATGTTATACTCAAATTTCATTTGAGTTATATATTTAAAAATTTCCTTTCACATCCTATTTTGAAATTTCATTTCAAATTTCAATTTCACACTTGTATTTCTATTTCTGAATTATCAAATGATAATTCTTTTCACTTCTTTTATAATTTCGTTATAAAAGAATTTATTTATAAACTTCATTTATAAAGAAACTACTTGTTTTATTTTTCAAAACAAGTTTATATTTTATTTCCATTTAAAATTCAAATTCTATTTAAAAATAGAATTTTTCCTTTTTAAATCTCCAATATCCTTTTTACGATATTTTTAAATAAATTAACACTTAGCCCAGTGATATTTAAAACAATCAAATCACCAAATTTTCAATCATTTGGTTTTTAACACATCATACATGAATATATATGAAATCAAACAAACAACAACCAAATAATATATTTTGAGGAATCCAGTTGGATCCCTCCAACCTGTTTTCCTGCATCCACAGATGTTAGCACATAAATAATACCCATTCTGCTTCGTGGCAGAATATCGCGGTATAGAAGGTCATCCACTAATCATAGCGTAGGGCATATAGGGTAATCATCCGCTATGAAACTGCGGGCATCCGCTAATGAGACTGCGGGAATCCAACCAATCAATCAACCCAATATATATATATATATATATATATAGCCTAAATAACTAATATATATAAAACAAGCAGAAAACATTCACACAAGCAACAGACAATTATTTTTAATGAAATAAAAATAATTCTAAAGGTGAGTGAGATTTACTCACCGTGATTATTTGCACTGAACAACCAGTTAAATTCTGTGTTGCTGCTGCTACAACCACACTCGAACTATCTTTCTCCTACGATTTTTTTTTTTTTTAATTTTAACGATTACTAATTTAATTTTAACTTAATACATAAATAAATCTTTGGTAAAAAGGCATACCTTACTGCCTCGATCAACTGCGAAGCAAACAAAAAAAATCCACTCTTATTGCAACAGCCCAAACTACCCAAAATATTCCGCACTTTCCTCTTTGACATTTCAACAAACAACTTGCTTGCAATACCCATTACCAAAACCGCACTGCTTCACCATCTACAACATCGCACCACTCAGTTGCACAGTCCATTACCTTCGAGCTTCCATTGGCCAAAACACAAACTCAGTTTCCCTCAATCGCTTCCCGAGCACCACAACTCCACGTTCGAACCTCTACTGCAGATATGACTTCGGCCCCCTCATTCACTTCGCACTTCAATGATCGAACACCCAATTTCACACATCTTCCACTTCGCAAGCCCCTCCCGTCCTCATCGAGTTCGATTCTGGCCCAGAGACCACGTCGCACCACTTCATTCATTCCACTGTTGCGTTCAACTCCGGTTTGAATTCCATAAACACGGTCGACCCCAAAATCACCTCGTCCATCACAACAATCAAACCCCTCTTCGTATTCGACATTGAATCCTGAATCGCGAGCGCTTCAAGGGTGTTTTCGAGTTTAGTTCGAGGACCAGAAATTCACGATTCCAGATGGCGACATTGATTTCGATTTCAAGTCGCGATTTTTTTTTTTTTTTCGGTGGAGTGATTTCTGATTTGGAGGAAAGGAATCGAAGAATAAAACATGAGATGAGTTTTCGGGTTTAAGAATGAAAGCAACGAGGCCGATGGTGATCTATATATACACGCGGATGGGAAACAAATGGTACAAGGCCATTAAATCTTTGCCTCCTTGATATCGTAAGTGGAAGACAGTATTGTTGGCTCGAGGAGAAGATAGCCTGCGCCAATATAGTTTAGGGTGGCTGATGTTTTGAATGTGTAGGTCGGCTCTGATTTTTCCTTTATTATTTATATTGATTTTATTTAAATTAAATAATTAAAATATTTCGCGGTCCTTAACTAGTGATCCCGAACCACTATTCAACCGTGACGACCGATGCTTCCAACGTTATTCACTATTCTGAATTCAATGAAATAGATTATACAATCTAATTTGAACGTGTATTTAAAATAGCCATATTAAATCAATAAAAATTCAAAATAAATAAATTCTTCATCAATGAATCTTTATTATCATGGTTCAGTTTTATCTTCGAATTGAATTATTTCAAACCTCTCATATCTCGATAATTATCAAAATACATCGTATTTCGATTATTTAAACAATAATCCAAAAAAATACCATTTATATTATAAATTCAATATTTAAACCTTTATTAGATATTTAAAATAAATCGACTAAAAATCCGGGTCGTTACATTCTTCCCCCCTTAAAATAATTTCGTCCTCGAAATTGCTAAGATAGGAAAAATGGTACAAACCCATCTCTTTTCAACATCTCACTTATGTTGAAACTCAACTCCTCATATTCCTATGACTTTAATTTCAACCAAAACTTTTGGTCTTCTCCCTTTCATATGCCTTCGCATTCAATTCATATTTATTTCAATTTATTTCAATAAATCTATTTAAATTGATTCTAATCAATTCATTCACTTCGACCCATTTAACTTGTTTAAGTTAAATTTCAATTCCAGAATTCAAATCCCTGGGTTTTCATTTCAAATTCTTCTGAAATCACATAAATGTATACTGATATTTATTTTCTTCTCAATTCAAAACATTTGAATATTCAAACCAATTTGTTTTCTTTCAAACAAATTTCCATCAAACTTTTCTAAGGTAGCAATCCATCACTTAGAAACTCGGAAATGAACACTGATGATGTTGCAATCATCATCAGAATTATTTCCCAGCCACTGAAGTGAGTTCAGTGCTTTACCGTATTCAAAATCCATTAAAAATGATTTTTATTCAAAAATCCTTCCAAATCAAAGCTATATTATCTTAATATACTTCGCAAATGATTTTAAACCTTCCAGGATTTTAAATTCCAAATTCTAGTTTGAATTTAACTTTAATTCATCTCATTTGTATATTTAATTCCTATACAAATTTTATTTGGTTATAAATAACCATTCTAATTTATAATCTCATCTGATTATAAAATCAACATCCAACACATCCATATAATAGTAATTCTAGAAAATTATTCTTTCTATATCAAAATAGAAATTTTGGGTAAAATTATTTCATTTACCCACTTTAAAAACAATATCGTGTTCAATCTCCTGTTCAAGTGTTTAGAAATTCCTATCGACTTTGTGGCGTCCCACGATTCGACCAGAATTCATAAATCACTCAACAGACTAGCCAACACAATATAAAACAACTTTTATATCAACTTACAAATACGCTCTCTCGTATTATACACTCAACTCATTCTAGGGCACTGCTGACCCTTATCTCTAATGAGCACATTCCCAACAAAGCCTAGGTATTCGCTCAACCTAAGCTCTGATACCAACTGTAAAGGCCCGCAAATCCGTGCTATCTGAGTTGACTAATAACACTACACGTCCCACCCAAATAACACAGAAATACGACTCATTATTAGAAAGAAATTAGAGGGTGAGAATTAGAAAGATAGAAATATTAGAATAGAAGAAAGCGAAGATCACAACTCACAGCGGAACGAATAAAATATATTATATCACATAAGCTTTGAAATACAAATCTGATTTGTACATATATACATACCATCATCAGAGTACACATAACATTTAATTCAGCGGAAGCAACTCTAAATAACTAACGTTGAAGCCCCTGCTTCAAGCTCCTCCAAGTGTATCTGTAAAAGCCTGAAACACTTGACTGCCCGTACAAATTTGGGCACCCAAGAGTTTAGGGAAAACAAACAAAATAAACTCTGGGTCAGTCATGGGACTGGTGTGAGTAAACTCCAACCACTTGTTTAACTTTCAAAATCCTTTTCGAAAGAGAAGATAATAGTAAGACCAGCCCACACATAAACATGGACGGTTTTTCCCTTACTATAACCCAAAACACTTTGATATCAAATCCAATGATATTATAATAATGTCTACATCAAATAAATAACCAAATAGCAGAACGCTTGCATCTCACGCTCCACATATATAGTATATAATCAAAAACCGCATGGCGCTTATTGGAGATTGGATTTCCAACATGAAAAGGTATGGGACCACCTTCCGACTGTGTATCTCTAGAGAGGAATACACTGGGTTCAACAAGAACATCTTGCAACCCGGCCCACACATGACCGACCACTCATTTCGCTTGAGTGTATCGAATGTATATCACCAACGGTTGGACTCAAACCACCGTTTCCCGAATGGGCAGAATCGATAGATTAAGAAACAAAAGGAATTTCTCTAGATAGGTGATTATACACCCTAATGGGTGCGACCCACAGAGCCATGCTGCCTGCCCGATTTTTGTCCTTTCCCGGTTGTTGAGGCCTGAGGCTACGAATACTTACCATTCCTTGATAACACAATCACTTTGAATGCCACATCGTCAGATCCGTTAATCACTAGTTGAGTTTGCACAAATATTCTGGATATTATGCTAAGGGATAAATCCGTTGCAACCATATATATCCATACAGACCAACCCATTTGATCATTGGAAATACTCTGTCAGACATTCGTCCATTTACGTTCGCTCTGGGATTGAACGAAACCGAAGGCACTATTTCTATTACTAGAAAAGCCCTTGCACTTCACTCCGTCTTCAATATATTCAGCATCTTGGTTCGCAACGCTTATGCCGATACGGAGTGGTTTTTCGGATAATAATCCAACCGGTCTCTCCATATTGACAACGATGGTCAAAACTTCGATAGTCTGTGATTTAACTATCGAATAAAAACAAATGTTCATCCAAACATCTCAAACAAATCACTGGGCTCTTTAATTAATATTTCATTAATTAAATCTCTTCTCCATTTCCTTATCAATATTTGTTAACCAAATATTTTCAATAACCATATTGGCTGCTTATGTCTTTTGGAAAACATTTCCAATTATTGACTTCTTTTATTTTCTATATATATTAGAGAATATCTCTATTTGCAATTGGAAATAATTCCAATCACTTATCTCTATCCCTTTTTGTTTACAATATTCGATTTTTATATTCACCTTCCTATCGAATTCAATACGTCGATACAATGATTTCAAATTATCAAAATATCTTAAAAATATTCTAACTCCTTAAATTTCCGGAAAAATTCGCCATAACCTCCCCTGTATCGGGAGCATCGGGAAATTTCAAATAGCTTCCCGGTATCTTCTCCAATCGAAAAGAAAAAGGAAAAAGCCAAGCGGCTTGCCGATACGGCGCATAAAACCCATATATGAATTTAAACATGTACCTTTTTGTCGAGCACATAAATAAAAATCTTCATATACTCCATCCCATATCTGTTTAACCCCTGTTCACCTGTTTCCCAATTCAATTCAACTTAATCCATTCGTTTGAATTCAATTTTTGAATCGTTCGAATTCGGTTTCGCTCCATTATTCTTTAATTAGCCTTTTTGCCTATTTCACTTCTTTGTTTGAACATAACACGTTCAAATAAAATGTTTAACTTGCTCACAACCAAATTGAATTTCAATTTCAATTCTAGTTCCCTTTTTGATTTCGAACATAAATTTTCAAATCGAATTTACTTATTAAAACCCCAATATTCATTCGAAATCTCATTAACTAATTTCTATTCAATTTAGTTAATTCTATTCAATAAATCAAAATCTGATTTCTGTTTCAAAAATCATATTCATTTACACAACTTGAATTCGCATATATTTTACAACTCAACTCGGAGATTTTCTAAATAGGAAATTCGGATTTTATCGCTTAAAATCTTTTTTTAAATGAAATAAACCGTTATGGTTTTTAAATAGTTCTGGCGCTGTTTTTCTGAAAATTTGATTTTGATATAACTCAAAATCTATTCGATGAAATCCAGATTTTTCTCTTTCATTAGAAAACTATTATCAAATCGGTCCTGACGTTTCTTGTTTCAAAGAATTTCGACTTCAATTGGGTTCTGTATATTCAATTGAAGTTCGAATCGCCAATTTACGAACTGCATCGCTGCGGCGAGTTCGTTTTTAATTATATTTATATATATAAACTTTTTAAACTTCGTTAAATGAATTCAACTCCCTTCTAATATATATAGATATATATATTCCAAATTCCATTTGAATCTTTACATTTCAAATTCCATAGTTTTAAATCCTGTATTCAAATCCCATTTGAAATCCTTTATTCGAATTCCATTTCAAATTCTTTATTCGAATTCCATTTCAAATCCTCTATTCGAATTCCATTTCAAATCCTCTATTCGAATTCCATTTCAAATCCTCTATTCGAATTCCCACTTTAATTCAACTCCTTTTTGAATTTCTATATTTGAAATTCATACTTGAATTTATATATTCAACTCCATTTTGAATTCCCTTTTTGAAATTCAAATATTCAAACCCCATTTGAATTTCTTCACTCAAACCCATTTGAATTCCCCTGAATTCAAATCCCATTTCAAAACCATTTGGATTTCTTATTTTGAAATCCTAATTTGAAATTTCTATTTCCAATTCTACTTCGAAAATCCTATTTTCAAAGTTTATTTCAAATTCTATTTTGAAATCTCATGTTCAAATTTCTACTTGAATTTCTGTATTCAATTCCATGTTCAAATTCAATACTCGAATTTCTATTTCAAATCTCTATTCAAATTTCATATTTAAATTCCATTCAAATCTCTATTCAAATTTCACATTCGAATTCTTCCTTGAAATACTATATTTCAAATTCTATTCAATTTTCTTTGAAATTCTATATTTCAAATTCTATTTTGCAATTCTCCATTCAAATCTCTATTTGAATTTCTAATATTCAAATTCCTTTGAATTCAAATTTTATTTTAATTTCTTGAATTCAAATTCTATTTTTCCATTCTAATTTAGTCTATTCAAATTCTATTTGAACTTCTATTTGAATTTCTAATATTCAATCCCCTTTTAAAATTCAAACATTTAAATTCCTTTTTCAAATGTTATACTCAAATTTCATTTGAGTTATATATTTAAAAATTTCCTTTCACATCCTATTTTGAAATTTCATTTCAAATTTCAATTTCACACTTGTATTTCTATTTCTGAATTATCAAATGATAATTCTTTTCACTTCTTTTATAATTTCGTTATAAAAGAATTTATTTATAAACTTCGTTTATAAAGAAACTACTTGTTTTATTTTTCAAAACAAGTTTATATTTTATTTCCATTTAAAATTCAAATTCTATTTAAAAATAGAATTTTTCCTTTTTAAATCTCCAATATCCTTTTTACGATATTTTTAAATAAATTAACACTTAGCCCAGTGATATTTAAAACAATCAAATCACCAAATTTTCAATCATTTGGTTTTTAACACATCATACATGAATATATATGAAATCAAACAAACAACAACCAAATAATATATTTTGAGGAATCCAGTTGGATCCCTCCAACCTGTTTTCCTGCATCCACAGATGTTAGCACATAAATAATACCCATTCTGCTTCGTGGCAGAATATCGCGGTATAGAAGGTCATCCACTAATCATAGCGTGGGGCGTATAGGGTAATCATCCGCTATGAAACTGCGGGCATCCGCTAATGAGACTGCGGGAATCCAACCAATCAATCAACCCAATATATATATATATATATAGCCTAAATAACTAATATATATAAAACAAGCAGAAAACATTCACACAAGCAACAGACAATTATTTTTAATGAAATAAAAATAATTCTAAAGGTGAGTGAGATTTACTCACCGTGATTATTTGCACTGAACAACCAGTTAAATTCTGTGTTGCTGCTGCTTCAACCACACTCGAACTATCTTTCTCCTACGATTATTTAATTTTTTTTTATTTTAACGATTACTAATTTAATTTTAACTTAATACATAAATAAATCTTTGGTAAAAAGGCATACCTTACTGCCTCGATCAACTGCGAAGCAAACAAAAAAAATCCACTCTTATTGCAACAGCCCAAACTACCCAAAATATTCCGCACTTTCCTCTTTGACATTTCAACAAACAACTTGCTTGCAATACCCATTACCAAAACCGCACTGCTTCACCATCTACAACATCGCACCACTCAGTTGCACAGTCCATTACCTTCGAGCTTCCATTGGCCAAAACGCAAACTCAGTTTCCCTCAATCGCTTCCCGAGCACCGCAACTTCACGTTCGAACCTCTACAGCAGATATGACTTCGGCCCCCTCATTCACTTCGCACTTCAATGATCGAACACCCAATTTCACACATCTTCCACTTCGCAAGCCCCTCCCGTCCTCATCGAGTTCGATTCTGGCCCAGAGACCACGTCGCACCACTTCATTCATTCCACTGTTGCGTTCAACTCCGGTTTGAATTCCATAAACACGGTCGACCCCAAAATCACCTCGTCCATCACAACAATCAAACCCCTCTTCGTATTCGACATTGAATCCTGAATCGCGAGCGCTTCAAGGGTGTTTTCGAGTTTAGTTCGAGGACCAGAAATTCACGATTCCAGATGGCGACATTGATTTCGATTTCAAGTCGCGATTTATTTTTTATTTTTTTCGGTGGAGTGATTTCTGATTTGGAGGAAAGGAATCGAAGAATAAAACATGAGATGAGTTTTCGGGTTTAAGAATGAAAGCAACGAGGCCGATGGTGATCTATATATACACGCGGATGGGAAACAAATGGTACAAGGCCATTAAATCTTTGCCTCCTTGATATCGTAAGTGGAAGACAGTATTGTTGGCTCGAGGAGAAGATAGCCTGCGCCAATATAGTTTAGGGTGGCTGATGTTTTGAATGTGTAGGTCGGCTCTGATTTTTCCTTTATTATTTATATTGATTTTATTTAAATTAAATAATTAAAATATTTCACGGTCCTTAACTAGTGATCCCGAACCACTATTCAACCGTGACGACCGATGCTTCCAACGTTATTCACTATTCTGAATTCAATGAAATAGATTATACAATCTAATTTGAACGTGTATTTAAAATAGCCATATTAAATCAATAAAAATTCAAAATAAATAAATTCTTCATCAATGAATCTCTATTATCATGGTTCAGTTTTATCTTCGAATTGAATTATTTCAAACCTCTCATATCTCGATAATTATCAAAATACATCGTATTTCGATTATTTAAACAATAATCCAAAAAAATACCATTTATATTATAAATTCAATATTTAAACCTTTATTAGATATTTAAAATAAATCGACTAAAAATCCGGGTCGTTACAGGACCACGCCCTATAACACCGAGTAGGTTTACCCCCAAGAATACCACTGCCTAAAACAAAAAGCGCAATGCTGATTAAAGAAAAATGAAGCTATTATAAGTCTCAGGTCCTATCACACAATGCAACCCAAGCTGGAGGATAGAGTTTTACCTTATAATAGCAAACATGCTTGGTACGTTTTAAAACAAATCACTTGATATTACTATAAGTGCATAGTGTTAAAAACAACTTCAAATATAAATGTACCAATCTTAGGCGACATGAATGTCCCATACCACTATGCCGCCAATTGTATACAACTAAAACCTTAAAATGTCGTATTGGAAGTTTGGATTTCCATCATGATGGCTACTGATCAGAAAGATCGATCACGTAGTGCAATTCCTCATAGCTTACATCTCAGACATGAGAAAACACCGTAATGCACATCTGCATTATATCCAGGATATCGAGTATCTCCGCGACTTACGTCCCGTGCATGAGGAAACATCGCTTACTCTATCCTTATGGGAATCGGGGGGTGTGCCCTATCCCTACCAGGTGTGTAGCGACCACACCCAGTCTATCTTGGTCGACCAAATCCATCCTCATATCGAAAGTAAACTGATCTAACCATCAGTTTACCATCATACCGATGAGTGAGGCTCGTGAATTAACACTACACAAAGCTATGCTAATTAAAGCTATGCTTTGATCATCATCCACCAAGCTCTGCTTTTCAACAAAACTTGGATCACTGCAACTCAGCATGTCGTACTGTCAATCCATAGCATATCATTGATTTCTGCCAATATATAACTTCTAAGCTCGTACGTCTTAGAGAAGGGTGTTAAGCAAGAGAATAAATTCTTCGCCACCAAACAAATATATATTTAGCATAGATCAACGAATACAGTATAAAGGAGTACAACATCAGATATACCATCCATTTGCAAGTCCATTCTGGGTCTGAACGAAACCGGGGGCACCTTATTCCTCGTCCCGTATGTCCAATACCACAGAGAGGCCCTCGCATATCCGAACAATCAAAAAATACGTCTGGACGACTACAACTGTAGCCCCTACAAGGTAGCTACTCCAATCATGGGCATGAGTAGCAACCCATCAACTCGATGTGAAGATCTTCGGTCTTGCACCGTCTTCAATCTCTTCGACAGTTATTCGTCGTATCAATTATTCAGAATGGGTTAAATCTGGTCTTTCCGAATAACTCGCGTATCTTATAATCAAGGGCTATAACAACACATTATATGCCTCATTCCAATCCAGAATATTCTTTTATTTGTATTTCTTTATTTTGGAAAGGTTCTCATTAATCTTATCAAAAATTATCACTTTTAAACACACTGATTAATCCATTTCTTTGTCAATCATTTCAAAAGATTTTATAGTATCTTTTCACAGTTTGAACCAAATTAAGGTTTATCAAACTAGTCGGGATTAATGCCTTACTGTGTGTTATCGGTAAATTCAATTATCATTTCACGTTCAAATCTAATTAAAGATTTAACTATGGCATGAAGTAAAACTGGTGATACTCCATTTTTGAACACTTCTCAAATTTGACAAATTTTATTGCCACATTAACATTTCAATCTAATTAAAGATTTATTAAAACTCCACTTAGCTTTAATCTCCAAAAATCATTATTTTATGATTATTCAAGTTTAGGAAATAAATCCTGTCGTTACGGGGTTAAAGAACCATTGTCATTTAAAACACAGTTCACAATAAACCCAAAATCATCTTCCATTGAAGCAGAATCAACAAGGAAATCATAACATCATATAATCGATATAAATTCCCGTATCAGACTAATAATATAAATGGAATAACGACAAAGCCTTTTAAATTCCATATATAGTAATGGACTTCCTTTACAGAAGCTCATCTCAATTATTACCAAATCGAATTCCATTCATTTCCAATTTAATATATTAAATTGGAAAACTTTACTTTGGAAAATTTCATTAATTTTAATTAAAATATTATATTCCAAATCATATTCTTTACTGTTAATTGGGTTAAAGGACCAATGTTATTTAAAACATCATTCACAATAAACCCAAAATCATCTTCCATCAAAATGGAATCTACACGGAAATCATAATAGCGTATAATCGATACAAATTACCGTATCGGACTAATAATATAAATGGAATAACGGCAAATCCTTTTAAATTCCATATATAGTAATGGTCTTCCTTCACAGAAGCTCATCTCGATTATTACCAAATCGATTTACATTCAATTCTGATTTAGTATATTAAATTGGAAATCTTTACTTTGGAAAATTCCATTAATCTTAACTAAAAGATTATAAATTCCAAATCATATTCTTCACTGTTGATTGGGTTAAAGAACAAATGTTACTTAAAACACCGTTCACGGTAAACCCAAAAATCCAATTCTTTTATTCAATTCCAATTAAATATTAATTACTTGGAAAACTTCACTAAATCTTAATTTAAAGATTCATTCTTCTCTCAACTGGGTTTAAGAACAGTGCTATTTAAGACACCGTTCACGACAAACCCAAAATCCAACTTGATATCAAATATAAGGCTCTGAATAGAAATTACATTGGCTTATATTCAATATCAAATTCTGAAACCAACAAATATCGTATCAGGAATAACGATGTATATATGTATATATATATATATATCTTCCAAATTCCTCAACAATATCTGTATAATCACGGAATCCAATATCGAAATATTCCGAAGATTATTTCCATTACAATTTATTCATTGGAAATTTCTTGTTATATTAAAACCATTTTCAAATCCAATTTATTTATTTATAAAATTAATATGATTACTATACTAGTTAATTACTAGTTCATTTCGATAAAAAAATATTTTTATCTTTTCAAATAAGGAATTTTTCATCCAAAATCTTTCTTAATCATTTACTATGATTTTACATAATTTTTTCATATTTTTAATAATTTTATTAAGGCCCTTACAGTTGGTTTCTAATAACGGCCACCGGATGGATGGGGCTTAGTAGCCACGGCTGGATTTGGAATTATGTCCAAATCAAATTTGGAAAAGGTTGCCATTAGTGCAGTTCGATGACCTTTTATGGAAATCGACTGAAAGGGCCTTGATAAAATTATTAAAAATATTGATAATTTGTGTAAAATCATAATAAATGATTTGGAAAGAATTGGCATGAAAAATTCCATATTTGAAAAGATAAAAATATATTTTTATCGAAATGAACTAGTTATTAACTAGAATTATATTCCAATTATTTCTAAATAAATAAATTGGATAGAGAATGGTTTTAATATAACCAGAAATTTCCAACGAATAAATTGGAATGGAAATAATCTTCGGAATATTTTGGTATTGGATTCCGTGATTATACGGATATTGATATGGGAATTTGGAAGATATATATATCGTTATTCCCAATACAATATTTGTTGATTTCAGAATTTGATATTGAATATAAGCCGATATAATTTCTATCCAGAGCCTTGTATTTAATATCAAATGAGATTTTGGGTTTGTCGTGAATGGTGTCTTCAATAACACTGTTCTTAAACCCGGTTGAGAAAAGAATAAATCTTTTAATTTAGATCTAGTGAAGTTTTCTAATAAATTAATATTTAATTGGAATTGAGTAAAAGAATTGGATTTTGGGTTTGTCGTGAGTGGTGTCTTAAATAACACTGTTCTTAAACCCCGTGGGAGAGGAATAAATCTTTTAAATAAGATTATTAGAGTTTCCAGTTGTATTTAGCTACTAGAATAAAATGGAATGTGAATCGGGTTTATTATGAACTGTGTTTTTAACGACATCCGTTCTTTGACCCGATTTACAGTGAAACGTGATTTGGAATTTATAAATCTTTTATTAAGATTTAAAGGAAGTTTTCCAAAGTGAAGTTTTCCTATTTAATACAATAAATTGGAATGGAATGGAAATCAATTGGATAATAGTCGAAGTGAGCTTATGTGGAGGAAGACTATTAGTATATATGGAATTTAAAAGGCTTTGTCGTTATTCCATTTATATTATTAGTCGAACACGGAAATTGATTTCGATTATATATTGATCTGTTTTTCCGTAAAGATTCCATGAATAGTGGAATGTGATTTGGTTTTATCGTGAACTGTGTTTTAAATGACATTAGTTCTTTAACCCAGTCAAAGATAATATTAATCTCTTGACTTTGAGTAATCATTAAGTAATGATTTTTGAGATTAAAACTGAATTAGAGTTTTCATGAATCTTTAATTAGATTGGAATGTGAATGAGATAATTAAATTTATCGAATTCATGAAATGATAGAGAATGGAGTATGACCAGTTTTGCTCCAAGCGATAGTTAAATCTTTAATTAGATTTGAACGTGAGATGGTAATTAATTTTACCGATAACACCGTGGTGTTAGATATGAATTATTACCAGTTTTGCTTGATGGGATGATTAGGTTGGGATTGGGAAATATAATCGGTAAGGTTCGCTAATCCCGACTAGTTTGGATAAACCTTAAGTTGATTTGAATTGATATCCAATGGAAGATTAAAGAATAAATTTAAAGGATTTATCTTTGATAAAATTAATGGGGAACCTTTCCTAAAGGATATGAGTATTTAAATAAAAGAATATTCAGAATTGGAATGAGGCGTATGTTGTGTTTTTATAGCACTTGTTAATAAGATACGCGAGTTATTCAAAAAGACCGGGTTTATTCCATTGTGAATAACTGATTCGACGATATGTCGACGATGAAGACGGTGGTTGAAGACCGGAGGTCTTCACATCGTTTGGATGATTACTAATGTCTTGATCGGGCTATACACCCAAGACGAGGTAATAAGTGGTGATCATCCAGACGTACTTGGAGATCGACCGGATATGCGAGGTCCTCTCCTGTATTGGACATATCGAACGAGGAATACCTCCGGTTTCGTTCAGACCTAGACCGAACTTGTAAATGGATGCATGTCCGACATTGGATTTTATTCTATGTGATTGATTTCTATTAAATATATATCTGTTTGGTAGCAGAGAATTTATTCTCTTGCTTAACACCCTTCTCTAAGACGTACAAGCTCAGAGGTTATATATCGATAGATATTAGTCGCATGGCATGAATTGTCAATGTGGCATGACGAGATTCAAAGGATCTAGGATTCTGTTGAGAAGCAGAGTCTTGTGGTTGATGATTGAAGCATGGCTTTAATACAGCATAGCTTTGTGTATAGCGTTAATTCGTGAGCCTCACACCCCTGTATGAACCAGAAACGGGAGAGAACCTGAGGGAGGACATGCGTTTCCTTCTAGCTAGGAGTAGTGTCATGGTATGGAGCCCAGACATTTTTACTTATGTGGATGATGGAAAGCGAGGCGCCTCGGTTATATCGGCCACTACGGGGCCGATGGATGGTTTGGTTGATATATTGACCAGTTTTACGCCCCATTGGGTGCAGAAACGTATTGTTCAGGCATTTTAATCTACTCCGTGTGGACCGACCCTGACGATCTAGGTGCTGTTGCGGCTGAATCCTAAGGCACGGGCTAGAGTGTCTCGAATCGAAAGGACCATCCCTTGCCTTGGTGCACAGATAGAAATCCAACTTCCAATACGACATTGTGCGGTTTTAATTATAAACCGATATGGCAACATAGTAGCATGGGATACTATGCCGTCTATGATTGATACATTTATATTCGAAGCTGTTTTATACACTTTACACTTATAATAGTATCAAAATGATTTGTTTTAAATGTACAATGCATGTTTGGCTATTATAAGGTAAAACTCTATCCTCCGGCTTGCGTTGCATTGTGTGATGGAACCTGAGTCTTATAATAGCTTCATTTTTTCCAAAGCATTGCACTGTTTGTTTTATGCACTGGTATTTTTTGGAGCAAACCCGTTCCGTGTTATACGGCGTGGTCCCTTGATTTAATTTATTATAAAGTAAAGATTTAATAACTGTTTTAGTTCTCACACCAGTCACATGACTGACCAGGAGTTTATTGTTTTAACCTAAACTCTGGGTGCCCCTATTTTCCACATGGGCTGCTAGTAGTTTTGGTTTTGCAGATATTGTATTCACAGGATCATGGTTTATAGCTGGAGCTATATTCAGAATGCTCTGTATCCGTGTATTTCTTTCACTTGTGTTTTGTATTATTTTCCGCTGCATTATAATTTGTAAATCTCTGATATTTATCAAATGTATATTATTTGTTCATACTCTGTATATCCTTGTACTCTAGTGTAATTGTTGTAATAGCAATGAAATGTTCTTCTATTTGTATTATGATTTTTCATGTTCTCAACTCAATCCGGGCTTTCCCGAAAGGGCGAGTTTGGGTCATTTCATTTTGGTATCAGAGATTTGGTTTACAGAGCTCGAGAACAAGACACACTAGAACCGAACGAAAGAATTCATCAGAGATTGGATTAGTAATATCCAATGAGAATGACTCGTTAGAGATAGGATCAGTAGTATCCTAGAATGAGTTAGAAGAGTATTATTTATGAAAATTTTGTTTTGAAAATTTAAACCATTTTATACGTATTTGAATATTTATTTTATCTTGAATTTGGATAATCGAGTATATAAAGATTTTGCATATATGCCTTGCAAACGTATATTCGAAGTTTTAATATACTGGATAGATATAGAATCACACTCTAGTCGCCCGGAGATGATTCAGATGATCGGTGCACCATCATCAGGGTTTATGTTCGAGTGGCGAAAGTGGCATGCCTATATGTTTCCAATTGATTGATGTGAGAACCAAAACTAAATAGGGTTATTGTTGTGAATTGGCATCAAAAACATGATTTTGTGTATATATATCAAAGTAATAAATTTGAAAATTTGATTAACTATTTGACTGCTGAATGTGTTGTTTGATTAATTAAAATTTTAAACCATTAAGCCAAATTGAATCAAATGTTGAACTGAATTGTATATTTGTTGAAAGTGCATATATGTACATGGATATATATGGGACACGTCATAGCAAGGAGGCTAAGAAGAGGAATAAAATTATAGGCGCTTGGCTTTTTCTTTTTCTTTTTGGATGATGAGGGCCCTGCGTGGCTAGTTGCGGCTTTAAATGTCTCCCCGTACAAAGGAGGTTATGGCGAATTTTTTTAAAATTTTGGGTGTTAGCCAAATTTTTTAAGAATTTGAAAATTCTTAGAAACTGAAAAGTTGAAGAATGAAAGTTGAGTTGATTAGTTAAACAACTTTCAGCTCCGTTTCTTTTCGAGGACGAAAAGATTTTAAGTGGAGGAGATTGTAACAACCCGGAAAATCAAAACTAATTTAAAATGTTTATTTTGGCTTTTTTAATGAATTTTGAATATTTAAAATGATTTATTTTAAATAAAAACGACTAGAAATTTATTTTGAATAGAATTAAAACGTATAAATTTATTTAAGTCGAAGTTAGAATATAAATATTTATTTTAATTATAAAAGGAATTGGAAATGGCGAGGCAGTTTGAAAATTCGATTTCAAATTTCAAATGAATGTACATGATTCAAAATAAACCGGATTTTAGTAAAACCAGAAATACATGAATCTATTTGAAAATATCTTTCCAATGAATGTGAAAAATCCAGATTTCATAATGAGAATAAAAAGTTATGTTCAGTTGAAAATTCAGAATAGTCGCTATGGAATTTATATAATATATAGCCCTTAAAAATAGCGATTTTGCAAACGACCTCCGTTTTCGACGAGACCACTTTTGTTGGATCCGGAATGTCAAATTAATGCTAGATTCCAATTTTCATAATTTTTGGAATTAATGTGTGAGCGTGGTGGATTTAAACGCGTTTGGAAATTTCAGTTTGAATTTAATCGACTGGAAATTGACCATTTTCAAACGGTCTCCAAATTTAACGAAATTAGTTTTGTTTGGACCATATCGTCAAAACATAGCTAGATTTATTTTTGGGAATTTTTGGGGTCAGTATGTGGCCCCCGTAAATTAAAAAGTACGTTTGAATGTAATATATATTAATTTATATTTTAATTTAAAGGAAAACTGATCGTAATAGTCAAATTGGCTTACCGGACATATCCCATTGTATCCGGGATGGGGGTATTTGGCAAGGGGGACAGTTGGTGGGTTCGATTTGGAGTTCGAATGAGAAATTTTCCCTTTACGAAATAATTAGAATTAAATATTATTATAATTATTATATAACCCTAGAAACAGTCAAAGCCCCTTTTATTTTCATTCCCACGGTCAAACCCTCCCCTTCTCCAAATTGAAAAATCATGATTCCCACCGACGATCAGTCCTTCGTCGTCCATCTCCCCAGTCATCACCGCAAGCTCCGACCACCTTCCACTCCGCTTCTTCCTCCTCCATCGTATCGGAATCTGCTCCGCCCTCCAATGCAACACCATCGTCCACCACATGCAAGATGAACGACGCCATTGCCCTGCCCTCCCTCCACCGCGAGTTGCTCCCTTCACCAGTCTCGGCGTCGCCAGCTCCGAATCCCACAGCCATCGCTTGTTGCATCGCGCTTCCCAAAGTCGTGAGCTTCGAAGTCTGGCGGCTTGGACGAAATTCGATTTAGTACCTTAATCAGTCGAACGATGGGTTTGGCTTCCTAAGTTTTGACGCGAGGAAGAAAGGGAAGGTAATTACAGAGTTAGTTTTTTTTTTTACTATGCTAGTTGTTTTTTAATATATAAATAGAATTGTTTTTACAATATATAAATAGAATTGTTTTTACAATATAAAGATGATATTTTTTAACAATATAAAGAGGAAATTTTTAGCATTATAACGATGTTATTTTTAATTTATATATAGCGTTATAAAGGTTTGATTTTTATCATATAAATTGTATTATAAAAATATGATTTTTATATGGAAAAGATGTGATTTTTATCATATACGTTGTATTATAAAAATATGTTTTTTAAATAGAAAAGATTAGATTTATAAAATAGAAAAGATTAGATTTTTTAAAATAGAAAAGATTATTTTTTTTTAAAATAGAAAAGATTAGATCTTTTTTTAAAATAGAAAAGATTAGATTTTTAAAATAGAAAAGATTAGATGTTTTTTAAAATAGAAAAGATTATATTTTTTAAAAATAGAAAAGATTAGATTTTTTTTAAATAGAAAAGATCAGATTTTTTTATAGTGAAAAGATTAGATTTTAAATAGCGAAAAGACATGATTTTTTAATATATAAAGACATGATTTTTAAAAATATAAAAATATGAATTGGATATATGTAGTAGCATTGTATAAAAATTCGATTTTTAGTTATATAAAAGTTCGAATTTTAGTTAGATAAAAAATCGATTTTTAGTTAGATAAAAAATCGATTTTTAGTTATATAAAAATATGATTTTTATCATATATATAGCGATATAAAAATGTGATCTTATATATATATATATATATAGCGATATAAAATGCGATTTTTAAATATATAAACATTATATTAAAAATATGATTTTTACTATTAACAGCGTCGAAAAGATTGCGTTGGAATTTAGGGCAAATCCAAACGGTTCAGAAATTCAGAAATAAAAATGGAGGAGTGGATCCCAAAGGTGAGAACTCCTCACTCTGATTTATTTTCTAGTCAAATATATATACCAGGATGCAGACAGTGCTTAGTAGCACCCGACACCTTTGTTTGAAACCATGTTTGTTTGGTTGATTGGTTTATTTGTTTGAATTTGGTTTGGGAAGTGAAATGAATTGATTAGAATTTGGTTTGTATACGGCGCGAGCCATTATTAGGCGAGGGATAAGGCTAGACCTTATTCCGGTTCTAGTATCGCGCCGTTATGCTGCCAAAATTTTCTAAAAATGTTTAAACAATAAAAATATTATTTTTATTGTATAAATGAACTGTATAAAATATTCATGAGTTGAAATAAATATTTTATAGTTAAAAATTAGAATTTTTAACGTGTACATGAATAAAATAAATATTCATTTATAAATCGGACGATTTGTTTATGTATACACATTTAACTGATATGGATTGGGACGATATATTTTACACATCGCCCAATTGCACAAATAAAATCATTGTTTGTTGATTGAAACCCCACACGGGTATTGAGATGATATTTGACATGCACTAATCCCAATTGTTTAGTTGTATGTCAATCGATGGGCTGACAAACTGTTGTAAGCATTGATTATTTATATTTAACGCTTATGTAGTTGTGTAATGCACTCTGGATGATGGTTGACTGTATTTGATTATTGTTGTGTCCATGTGTGTATAAAATCCATGTAAATAAAAGTATATGGTAATTGACTGTGTTTGATTCCAATTCGGAAAGAATGAATATTTTAAATTATCGAATATTTTAAAATGACGAACAATGAATATTTTAAAATAATATTCAGTAATGGATCAAAATATGATTTTGACGTCTGATTTGAGATGGACACGGAAATATAGAAATATATGAAGCCGTGTTGATTAGATTAACGCCATTTCGACATGAACGATATTTATATCGATTTTATTCATTTTTAAAATGAATATCGAAAAAGAAATGAATTCAAAATCTGATATTTTGAAAATATTATCATTTATATATTATAATAATAAGGAAAATTCCATTTTGATTTAAAAATGAAAATGAAGTTAGAATCATTTTAAAACGAATATATAAAATACATTTTAAATGAAAATTGATGAAATATATATATATATATATTATATATATATATTTAATGACCTGAATAGAACGCGCCGTACCGCAGTAGTTCGTGAATTTCGACCATTGACTTCGAATTGACATTACGGGAGATCCGACCGTTGGATTCTCCTAAAACCGGAACCATTGGGTTCGTATCGAAAAACGCTTTCCAACGAATATAAGAGATTTGAAATCTAATGGTTGGATTTGGAATTATGTCCAAATAAAATTTTGAAAAGGTTGCTATAAGTGTAGTTCGATGACCGTTTATGGAAATCGACTGAAAGAGCCTTGATAAAATTATTAAAAATATTGATAATTTGTGTAAAATCATAATAAATGATTTGGAAAGAATTAGAATGAAAAATTCCATATTTGAAAAGATAAAAATATATTTTTATCGAAATGAACTAGTTATTAACTAGAACTAAAATCCAATTATTTTTAAATAAATAAATTGGATAGAGAATGGTTTTAATATAACCAGAAATTTCCAATGAATAAATTGGAATGGTTTGGAATGGAGATAATCTTCGCAATATTTCGGTATTGGATTCCGTGATTATACGGATATTGATATGGGAATTTGGAAGATATATATATATATATATATATATATATATATATATATATCGTTATTCCCAATACGACATTAGTTGATTTCAGAATTTGATATTGTATATAAGCCAATATAATTTCTATTCAGAGCCTTGTATTTAATATCAAATGAGATTTTGGGTTTGTCGTGAATGGTGTTTTCAGTAACACTGTTCTTAAACATAGTTGAGAAAAGAATAAATATCACTACAACAAAATGACCCTATTACAACGGTGGAACACCGTTGTAATATACATTTTACAACGGTGGGCAAACCGTCGTGTGTTAAGAAGTTGTAATAGACTATTATCTTTTACAACTTTTTTGCACCGTTGCAACACCGTTGTAATATGTATATTTTACAACTTTTTTCCACTGTTGTAATAAACTTTATTACAACAGTTATGCACCATTGTAATAATATCTACTACAACTTCTATGCACCGCTGTGATTGACAGTTGCATTTAAAAAAATAAACGTTTTTGCAACTGAAATGAACAATACACTAAATATAGCGATACTCCATAAGCAAGACAAATATAATAGTTATTTGCAAACTAATTTATTTAAATACTCAAATTTTGAATATTGCAAACAATAATTTTTAGAAAATATTTAGCGTATTATTACATGATCATACACCAACTTGCGTGCTTGACATCAAACAACAATGACACAGAAAAAACACTTCCGAACAAACAGGCCTAGAAACATGACATGAGAGACTCACTTGCAACACCATTAAGTTGAGTTCCTTGACTTGCAACTAAGAGGAGGCAAGTTGCTAATCGAAGCTGATGCATCAAGAAATCCAAAAGATAATTACTTCATCTCAAGTCATCCCAATAGCATAAAAACCACAGCTTCAACATAGTAACACTAAAGACCAATACACATCAACCAAAGAAACACCTGGCCTCAAACAAGCCGACACACCAAGCATAGGAGATAACGCAACAACACTACAAAGTTACAAACACTGTAATAAGCTCATGTGCCATACTTGAAAATTTTCATTAAAAAAAAAAAAATCTGTTATCTTTACCTTTGGGGTAGAATTTTGTCAAAAGAGATACCTCGCTTGTCATCAAGTTCACATATGCTTTGGGTAGTACGTTTGAGCTATAAATAAAAACAAATAATTAGTACATTGTTTTTTTTAAATTATTAATAATCAATAACATGACGTGTTTCCTAAAGGTGCCACACGCATTTCTTAAATAGTTCAGGTACAGGCTAGAAGAAAAAAAACAATATCAAACTAACAGGGGTTCCAAATGATGCTAATATATACTGGTATACAGATTTTTTCCAAACTAACAAGTGGTATGTATGTCTATACTTTCCCAAACCTTTAAATGTAAGCTCACGCTTCCTATGTTTTATGACACTGTAGGTGATCTTCTGACCATCTGAACCAGCACCTCTCTCAACTGCCTACCATAAAAAAAATGTTAAAACATATTAGTAATATTCAGCATTCACGAGTATATAAGCATGCACAGGTGGACCTGCATATACAACGTGACTCAGCAGCGCATTTATATATAGTAACACTTCTTAATGATATCCATTGGTAGGTGGTCATGAAGGGATATTATATAGGACAAAAATTCTGTGTTGATCGAATTTTCATTATTGAACAGTTTATTTAGAAGTAAGTCTACTACCATTAAGGTTGGAATTGTTGATTTCTCGGTTATGGCATGCAAAAGATCAACCCAAATTTAATTTGTAAATAAGCCAGTAAAACTGCTTTGATGCTTTGGTATGGCATACAAAGATTAACCAAACTTAGTTTGTAAATAAGCCCAGTAGAACCGCTTTAATGCTTTGGCAGAATTGCCAGTTTTAATTAGGCTATAAAGCCAATCATTTTTGCATGCTTCATATATTTATTCCCAACGAGTGTTCAATTATTTTATTCCAAGAACAAAAGGGATGCACATCATGATGAACGTAAAATGATCAAACTGTTTACAACTGAAGTCATTAATAAAAAATAATCCCCAATGAGAATATAAATAAAAAAGAAACTTGATCACAAAATTATATCACAAGTGCATCATAAAATAGATTATATCACAAGCCTAATTTAAAAATTACCAATGACTAATCAAACAATGCAAGATGTACCTGATTAGCCAAAGTATTGAAGTGGATGATGTTACGGATCATCTAAACAGACTTGTAAAATGGACAAAATTTGTCGTACCTGTGACGATTATGAAATTAAACGGTTAAGGGAGTTCATAGAATAGGTGTAAGGTTTACAAGAAAATGGAATATGGCATTTATAATCCAGTAATTCCTACAGGATAAAGGCATTCTGTGCTAAATAGTCCTGTCAAGAGCTTGGCAATCTCTAGTGTAATTTTGTCAGTTTCTACTAAAGCATCTTTACCAACAAGTTGTGCTATGTGGAAAAATAATATTAGAACCCCCAATATATATATATATATTAAAAATAATGTGGAAATACAATAGTGGATCAATTTAAATTACAACTGATGAGGGAAAAACCCAAAAAGAACTTGCAAAGTCGGATAATCAAGAAAATTTACTATTGATAGGATTGCTACAAAATAGAGGTGCGATGGATCATTCCTAAAATTAAGGTCCCATGACACCCATCTTTTTAGCATTTTAAAATCAATATTTTAAAACAGGTTTTGATTTCAATCATCACAAACAATAACATAAAACTGGTTTTGATTTCAATCTGAAAAAATAGACTGAATAAAAGGAACTATATATGACCTGTGCATCCTGGGATGATCTCTGAGCCTTTAAGGACATACTCGGCACCATCTGCTAGATAAATGACATCATTTCCCAATAAATCATTCCACACGTATCCATTCTTGTAGCTCCTATATCCATTTTTCGATATGAAAAGAATAATCTTTTATTAGTAAAAATTCTATAAAGACATATAATGCTTTAGTAATCAAGAGCACTACCTCTTGCAAGACCACAAATAGAGAGCAGGCATGCCTTTGCCTCTTAAAATTGTAAGCCTTTCCATCACATATAGATTTTATATTCAAAAGTACTTGATCATAAATACATAAGGCTCAAATGTATATAGAAGTTAACTTCAGGGTACTTACACTAAACTATTTGGTTCGCCACAAGTATTCCTTATTTTTAGTTTCTTTATTTTGTTCTTTGTTGGAAATTCAAAACGTATTCGTGTTTATTCTGCAATCCAAATTAAATAGTATTCATATTTATTTTGTGGTACAAATTATTTTTAACTTAAAAAATCAAATAGCATTCGAATATTTCTTTTGTATGCACACAGCATAATTACACATCATTAAAAATAAGTTCTACTTGTGAAGGAGTGCCCAGTAGGAATCCTACAGTACGTACTTGCAACATTAAATAAAAGAGACAGTTGGCTGAACGTTTGTACGATGTCAAATATCATAAATGCAGACAGAAATCGACATGGCTGTGGAAATGGCGCATGTAACTGTAATAGGTGGGTAGCAGAAGAAAAGGGCAGTTAAAAATATAGTACGATTGAACGAAGTAGTTGACAGTTGGCACAGTACAGTAAGATCGAATGAGTAATGAGTAAAGTATGAAATACAGTGAAATAGTTGCTTACCAGTTACATACAACGAAATAAGGTTTTGAAAATACTAAGTGTTATAACAGAACATGAGCAGGAATATTGTAGACTGTGCAGGAGCACGAAGATGGGATGGGTGGATTAGTTATCAGCACTGACCACCAACACCAGTCCGACTATGCAAAAATAGACCAAATCCAATGTGTAGATCCACAATCTGAGAATATACTAAATTGCACTATTATATGAATCAATATATTTTAGATTATGCTTTCCTTAAACCTAATTAACAAAGCAGCAGACAAAAATGTGATTTTAGAAGCATATGATTGAATAAATGTATAACATATAAATGATTATGTGTAGTAAGAATTGTAGTTTCTGAGTATGCTCGGAAAAATCAACGGAAGGTATCAAATTGTAGTGATCATTTTGCATAACGTATTGAAAAGATTATGGTTTTCGCATCCTGTTAGAGGCTCAAATTGGTAATCTGAAGAAGAAGTATTTGTATCTTGTTTTAATACAACACATTACTCAACTTAACTTTTATTTATTTACAGGGAGGAAGGAAAGAATGATGTAATATTAGACAAATTTTTAGCAAGACTGTAACAACAATCGGTATAGGTATGACTAATATTTTAAAGATTTGACCCAATCAGACCCTTCGACGGTGGTTAACCTTCAATGTTGAACCATTATGGTTCCATGTGTGAACCAAAGATTTAACCTACAAAAACCCAAAATTCAAAATCACAGATAGATCGAAACTTACTTGAATTAAGCAAATCGAAAGTCAAAACTTACTTGCAACGAAGGACAGAAACAACGGAACAACGAATAAGGGCGCAAGCGACGGCCGCGGGTTGCTCGAAACTCGGATTGCAGGTAGCTGGAGCAAGCTTGGTGGTGGCAGACGGTGAGCGGTGCGATGGCTCAGGGGAAGGCTACGGTCGGTGGAGCCGGTTGAAGGATGGAGCGGTGACAGTGGACAGCGACGAGATGGATGCGGGTTTTTAGGGGAAGAGGCGGAGAGCGATGCAACTCGACTGAAGGAGGATAGAGGCGACATCGGTGAAGAAGGTAGAGGCCGATTCAATTTGGGAGGCCGCCATGGATAATCGGATTTCAGTGGCCAGGATTTCAATTTAGGGATTTTGGAATTTTGGGGATAAAATGGGAATTGGCTGAGACAAAAAGAAGAGGAACGGTAAATAAAAGAACAAAGAAATGGAAGGGATGCGTTGAAAACAAAACTAGGACACGCGTGAAACATGAGAACAAATTTTTAATGCATGCCAATAAATTTCAGAAAACTCCAACAAGTGGCAAGGACAAATAAACAATTTATTTTAAAGAGTGTATACCAATTTATTATACAAAGTATATACACAACACTAGTATTTTTTTATAATATCATCAAATACATATGTAAAATTAAATTAAAAAAAAAAAAACAAATTCAACTATAAACAAATCTGTGAAATTTAAATACCCAAGTTGAATAAATAAATGAATAAAAGAAGAAAATCGAACTAAAAACCTTTCAACGATATAATTCAATAAATGTTAAAATACAGCTAACGTTTTTTAAATTGACAACTCTTAAATCAAGTATACAAAATTTAAATTTCCACTTACAGAATATGTTTAAACCAAAATAAACTAGATTAAATTTCAATTTATAAACAAAATAAATTTTAACTGCCAAATCCAAATAAATTTCAAAAATTAAGACGTTGAAAAAAAAATCTGGTTCGTTACAGTTAAAAATTATAATTTAGAATTAATAAGTAAAATTTTATATTAAATATAAATATAATATGAATTTCTTGAGAATTGATTTTTACTAAAATATTAAATATTACTGATTAATATAATAGTTATTATTAATTATTACCAATTTCTTTAAAGTTATAATTGAATTCCTACTATTAAAAGTTAATTATTATGTAAATGTTATTGATTATATACTATTAAATATTTAATAGTAATTTTTAAAAAGTAACTATTATTTATTAGTCATCAATTAAGCGGTTTTTATCTAATCTAATAGTAATTAATACTAATTGGTATTAATTTGTAAATTTATTATTGAATATGAATTATTCTTAAATGTTAATATTACTAATTATTAAATATAAGTTGTTATTAATATTTAATAGGTCTATAATACTAGAAATAAAAAAAGAGTTACTAAAAATAAGTTTAAACAACTTTCTAATTTAACTATCAATTATCAGAAATTAATTAGCATATATTAGTTATTACAACAGACAAAAAAGAAAAGTTGTGATATATATGTTTATTACAATAGTGATTTATTCACAGTTGTAAAAAACATTGATTACAACAGTGCGCTTTGCACAGTTGTAAAAAAGCATTTATTACAACTATGCTTTTTGCACAGTTGTAAAATTAAAGTTGTAATATGGTGTTTTTGGTGTAGTGTATCTTAATTAAGATCTAGTGTAGTTTTCCAATAAATTAATATTTAATTGGATAAAAGAATTGGATTTTGGGTTTGTCGTGAATGGTGTCTTAAATAACACTGTTCTTAAATCTCGTGGAAGAGGAATAAATCATTTAAATAAGATTATTAGAGTTTCCAGTTATGTTTAGTAACTGGAATAAAATGGAATGTGAATCGGGTTTATTGTGAACTATGTTTTTAACGACATTCGTTCTTTAACCCGATTTACAGTGAAACGTCATTTGGAATTTATAAATCTTTTATTAAGATTTAAAGGAAAATTTCCAAAGTGAAGTTTTCCAATTTAATACAATAAATTGGAATGGAATGGAATTCGATTGGATAATAATCGAAGTGAGCTTCTGTGGAGGAAGACTGTTAATATATATATATATATATAATTTAAAAGGCTTTGTCGTTATTCCATTTATATTATTAGTCAGACACGGAAATATATATCGATTATATATTGATCTGTTTTTCAGTGAAGATTCCATAAATAGTGGAATGTGATTTGGGTTTATCATGAACTGTGTTTTAAATGACATTAGTTCTTTAACCCTATTAAAGATAAGATTAATCTCTTAACTTTGAATAATCATTAAGTAATGATTTTTGAGATTAAAACTGAATTAGAGTTTTAATGAATCTTTAATTAGATTGGAATGTGAATGAGATAATTAAATTTATCGAATTCATGAAATGATCGAGAATGGAGTATCACCAGTTTTTCTCCAAACGATAGTTAAATCTTTAATTAGATTTGAATGTGAGATGGTAATTAATTTTATCGATAACACTATGGTGTTAGATATGAAGTATTATCAGTTTTGCTTCATGGGATGAATAGGTTAGGATTGGGAAATATAATAAATGATTACTTCAATAAGGTTCGCTAATCCCGACTAGTTTGAATAAACCTTAAGTTGGTTTGAAGTGATATCCAATGGAAGATTAAATAATGAATTTAAAGGATTTATCTTTGATAAAATTAATGGGAACCTTTCCTGAAGGATATGAGTATTTAAATAAAAGAATATTCAGAATTGGAATGAGGCGTATGTTGTGTTTTTATAGCACTTGTTTATAAGATACGTGAGTTATTCAGAAAGTCTGGGTTTATCACATTCTGAATAACTGATTCGATGATATATCGACGATGAAGACGGTTGTTAAAGACCGGAGGTCTTCACATCATTTGGATTATTACTGATGTCTTGATTGGAATGTACACCCAAGACGAGGTAATAAGTGGTGATCGTCCAGACGTACTTGGAGATCGACCGGATATGCGAGGACCTCTCTCCTGTATTGGACATATGTGATGACGAATAAGCTGCCTCCGGTTTCGTTCAGACCCAAACCGAACTTGTAAATGGATGTGTGTCCGACATTGGATTTCATTCTATGTGATTGATTTCTATTAAATATATATCTTTTTGGTGGCGGAGAATTTATTCTCTTGCTTAACACCCTTCTCTGAGACGAACGAGCTTAGAGGTTATATATCGATAGGCATGAGTCACATGGCATGAATTGTCAGTGTGACATGACGAGATGCAAAGGATCAAGGCTTCTGTTGAAAATCAGAGTCTTGAGGTTGATGATCAAAGCACGACTTTAATATAGCATAGCTTTGTGTATAGCGTTAATTCGCGAGCCTCACATCCCAGTATGAACCAGAAATGGGAGAGGACCTCGGGGAGGACATGCGTTTCTTTCTAGCTAGGAGTGGTGTCATGGTACGAAGCCCAGACATTTTTACTTATGTGGATGATGGAATGCGAGGAGCCTTGGTTATATCGGTCACTACGGGGCCGATGGATGGTTTGGTCGATATAATTGACCAGTTTTACGCCCCATAGGGCGCGAAAACGTATTGTTCAGGAATTCTAATCCACTCCGTGTGTACCGGTTCGGACGATCCAGGTGAAGTTGCGGCTGAATCCTGAGGCATGGGCTAGAGTGTATCGAATCGGAAGGACGATCCCTTGCCTTGGTTTACAGATGGAAATCCAACTTCCAATACGACATTATGCGGTTTTAATTTTAAACCTTTATGGAGACATAGTAGCATGGGATATTATGCCGTCTATGATTGATACATTTATATTTGATGCTGTTTTATACATTTTAAACTTATAATAGTATCAAAATGATTTGTTTTAAACGTACCAAGCATGTCTGATTATTATAAGGTAAAACTCTATCCTTCGGCTTGCGTTGCATTGTGTGATGGGACCTAAGTCTTATAATAGCTTCAATTTTCCAAAAAGCATTGCGTTGTCTGTTTTATGCACTGGTATTTTTGGGAGGAAACCTGTTCTGTGTTATAAGGCGTGGTCCCTTGATTTACTTTATTTTAAAATAAAGATTTAATAACTATTTTAGTTCTCACGCCAGTCACATGACGGACCTGGAGTTTATTGTTTTAACCTAAACTCAGGGTGCCCCTGTTTTCCACCCGGGCAGTTAGCAGTTTTGGTTTTGCAGATATTGTTTTCACAGGATCGTGGTTTACAGCTGGAGCTATATTCGGAACGCTCTGTATCCGTGTATTTCTTTCAATTTTGTTTTGTATTATTTTCCGCTGTATTATAATTTGTAAATCTCTGATATTTATCAAATGTATATTGTTTGTTCATACCCTTTATATCCTTGTACCCTGGTGTAATTGTTGTAATAGAAATGAAATGTTCTGTTCGTGCTTTGATTTGTTGTGTTTTCAACTCAATCCAGCCTTTCCCGAAAGGGCGAGTTTGGGTCGTTTCAGCAGAGTCGTTTGCAAAATGGCTATTTTTAAGGATTATATATTATATTAAAATATATATAAATTCCATAGAGACTATTTTAAATTTTAAACTGGACATAACTTTCAATTTATATTATGAAATCTGGATTCTTCACATTCGTTTGAAAGATATAGTTAAACAGATTCAAATATTTCTTGTTTTACTGAAATTCGATTTATTTTGAATTATGTACATTCATTTGAAATTAGAAATTGAATTTTCAAACTAACGCGCCATTTTTAGTTCGTTTTATTAATTAAAATAAATTTGTATGTTCTAACTTCATTTAAATAAATTTTTAGTCGTTGTTATTTAAAATAAATCATTTTAAATATTCAAACCCCATTAAAATAGCAAAAATAAATTTTTTAAATTGGTTCTGGTTTCTGGGTTGTTACAATCTCCCCCACTTAAAATCTTTTCGTCCTCGAAAAGGAACGAAGCTGAAAGTTGTTTAACTAACCAACTCTACTTTTATTTTGGCTTTCATTCTTCAACCTTTCAGTTTCTAAGAATTTTCTAATTTCTCAAAAATTTGGCTAACATCCTAAATTTTCGAAAAATTTCACCATAACCTCCTTTGTACGGGGTGATCGATAAAACCACAACTTGCTTCATAGGGCCCTCATCAATCCAAAAGAAAAAGAAAAAGCCAAGCGGCTTGCCAATCTGCTCATAAAATCATCAAACACTATGAATATAGTAAACATGTACCTATTTGTTGGGCATACAATTTTATTCCTCTTCTTAGCTTCCATGTTATAACATGTTCAATATATATACATGTACATATATGCAATTCTATTAATTTTCAATTCAGTTCAATATTTGATTCGATTTAGCTAAATCTTACCTTTCATTCTCTTATTGGTTTTATTATTTCAATATTTTAATTAGTTAAACTAATAATCAAACATCACAACCAGCAATCAATTACTTGATTAGCTTTTTAATCATATAACTTTTATATATAGTCAAAATCATATTTTCAGTGCCAAATCACAAACAATAAACCCTGTCTAATTTTGGTTCTCACACCAGTCAATTGGAAATATATAGATATCCCACTTTCGAAACTCCAACATGAATACTGATGATGGTATACTGATCATTAGAATTATCCCCGAAGATTAGAGTGTGATTCTATATATACCCAGTATATTTGAGACTTCGATTACATGCTTGCAAGGCGTATATTCAAACTCTTCTTACACTTGATAGTCCGAATTCAATATAAAATAAAATATCCAAATACGTATAATAAGATATAAGTTTTCAAATCTAATTTGTTTTTTTTTTAAATAACACTCTTCAAACTCATTCTAGGATGATCCTATCTCTAACGAGTCATTCTCGTAGGATATTACTAATCCTATCTCCAATGAATTCTTTTGTTTGATTCTAATGTGTCTTGTTCTCTAGCTTTGTAAACCAAAGCTGTGATACCAAACAGAGACAACCCAAACTTCCCCTTACAGGAAAGCCCAGATTGAATTGAGAACACAACGCATCTGAACACGAACAACAGAACATTGGATTGTTATTACAACAATTTACATCAGAGTACAAGAATATATCAGAGTATGAATAAATTATATATAGAAAAATATCAGAGATTAAGAATACATAGCAGCGGAAATAAAATGTATAAATACAATGACTAATACAACTGAATGAAATACACGGATACAAAGCTTTCTGAATATAGCTTCAGTTGTAATCTAGGATCCCGGGATAAGAAATATCTGCGAAAACCAAAACTACTAGTTGTCCGCGTGGAAATATGGGCATCCAAAGTTTGGGTTAAAACAATAAACTCTGAGTCCGTCAAGAAATTGGTGTGAGAACTAAAACATTTTTTTTTTTGAAAATTGGTTCACTTTTATTATCCAATAAAAAATAGTACTTAAGAAAAGTTAGCATACTAACCGTTACACTAATACAAAAAGAAAACAGAAAATACAAGTAAATTTAATGCTAAAACATAAATCAAGCCCGTGATGAGGCCTATCCCACATAGTGCAACCCTTTGCACCACACCCGAGCCACTTGTGCGCAGCATAACAGGAAAAATGCTCAACCAACTATCTTTTACGCAAGGATACTCTACTAAACCAGCAAGTTCTTCACATTTATCATTAGATATTCAGCTCCAATTAATGTTCAAATAAAGCAGTGAAGTAACATCTAAAATATATTTCAAATATTGCAACAGTTATAGCAGAAGTTCGGCTCACCACTTGCATCATCTCCGAGCTTGTCTCTTTCACATCATTTATGGTTGTCCTGTTTGTAGTATTGTTGTTGACATACAGGTTTAAAAAGCAGTCGCACCGGTATAGGTGCGTTTTGTCCCTTATTTCATTGCCTGTGCTTTTGGTCTGTTTGAAACTCTGTTGTGGCTTTGTTTTGGACTTTTCCATGCTTTTTGAAGGATCAATGCTTGGTTGTTCACCTTCACATGTCCGCTATGTTTCCCATTAAAATATAGAACCACCATTACTTTTCTTCTTCCATTTGACTCGTAACTAGACAAGCCAAACTATTAAAAAATGGAAAATAAGTTTCTCGTCTCTAATTCACTTCCACTGTCTACAAACTGACCATCCATGCCTTCTTTTGAGATGTTTTCATGCCTTGCATAATGTTCTACAACGTCAAGGCTGAAAAGCAATCATCCCTAATATCTGGAAGCACCAGTTTATTTGCAACAGACATTGTAATAGCTTACCAAACATCAATATGCATCTTAGAATTAGATATCCTAAACCATATGAATATATATATATATGGTCAATTCAATATTTGAACGCCTAAGGACTTCCCCAAATTAGAAATCTCTTCGACAATAACTTACGAGCAAATATGTGCATATCAGTGCTGGAATCCGAGAACAATATAGTGTGAAATAAGGCCAAAAAACTACGTCCCAAAACTCGCAGCGGATAATTAAAATAGGAGAATCAGATCTCATATTGCCCAAATAATAAGAGATTCCATTTCCAAATTCAAGTTATATCAAAACGAATTTAAATCCGAACAAGGCATACCCAAAATCAGCAAATACCAGATTAAACCACAGTCAATATACCCACCACAAATCAACTTAGCCATACCCAAAACCAACCAGGAATCTTACCCAAAAACCAATGCTGATGTTGATCTAGTTTGACGAGATCAGATGGAAGATTTGGAACTGAAACGAGTTCAGTTGCACCGGAGCATCCCGAAACCCAAATCAACAGAGTCTTGATCATCCCGAACAAAACCAAAACAACGTCACTGGGAAGATTGGTAGTTAAATTTTGGCGACAAAGCGATTTAGAACAGCAACTTTGTTTTCCAAGTCGGATCTGGCATTTGCTTGTAGAATAACGAAGTGATTAAGTCGAAGCCATAGATTTGAGATCTAATGCGGCATGAACTGGGGTTGTGAATTGATAGATCTAGCCATCCATCAGATTGTAAATGCGATTAGGATTCGGGATGAGATCCTCGGCAGCTATAATTAATATGAGATCTAGTTTTTGCTTAAAGAAAAAATTGGAAATACGTCTTATCAACGAAAAGAAAATTTCGTTAAATGTTATAGGAGTGGAAATCAAATAAAAATCAAATAGAAATCGGACAGAACTAAGGGAAAAGGGATAGCTCACGCATGAACGAAATCAGGCCATAAAACGCCTGTCGCCATTAACAAGCCTCCCTTGCATAGGTAAATCAAGGGACCATGCCGTTTAACATAGAACGGGTATACCCCCAAGAATATCAGTGCCTAAAACAAACAACGCAATGCTAATTAAAGAAAAATGAAGCTATTATAAGACTCAGGTCTCATCACACAATGCAACGCAAGCCAGAGGATAGAATTTTATCTTATAATAGACAAACATGCTTGGTACGTTTAAGAAAAATCATTTTGATATTACTATAAGATCATAGTGTTAAAAACAACTTCAAATATAAATGTATCAATCCTAGGCGACACGGATGTCCCTTACCACTATGCCGCCAATAGTACACAACTAAAACCTTAAAATGTCGTACTGGAAGTTTGAATTTCCATAATTATGGCTACTGATCCGAAAGATCGATCACATAGTGCAATTTTCCATGGCTTACGTCCCAGGCATGAGAAAACGCCGTAATGCACATCCGCACTATATCCAGGATATCGAGTATCTCCGCGACTTACGTTCCGTGTATGAGAAAACTCCGCTTACTCTATCCTTCTAGGAATCGCGGGGTGTGCCCTATCCCTACCATGTGTTTAGCGACCACTCCCAGTCTATCTCGGTCGACCAAATCCATCCTCATATCAGAAGTATACTGATCTAACCATCAGTTCACCATCATACCGATGTGTGAGGCTTGCGAATTAACGCTACACAAACCTATGCTAATTAAAGTTATGCTTTGATCATCATCCACCAAGCTCTGCTTTTCAACAAAAGTTTGGATCACTGCAACTTAGCATGTCACATTGCCAATCCATACCATATTATTGATTTCGGCCAATATATAACCTCTAAGCTCGTACGTCTTAGAGAAGGGTATTAAGCAAGAGAATAAATTCTCTTCCACCAAATAGATATATATTTAGCAAAGGTCAACGAATACATTATAAAGGAATACAACGTCAGACATACCATCCATTTGCAAGTCCGTTCTGGGTCTGAAACCGGAGGCACCTTATTCCTCGTCCCATATGTCCAATACAGGAGATAGGCCCTCGCATATCCGAACAATCAACAAATACGTCCGGATGGCTACCACTGTAGCCCCTTTAAGGTAGCTACACCAATCATGTGCATTAGTAGCAACCCATCCATTCAACGTGAAGATCGTCGGTCTTGCACAATCTCTTCGACTGTTAGTCATCGTATCAATTATTCGAAATGGGTTAAACCCAGTCTTTCCGAATAACTCGCTTATCTTATAATCAAGTGCTATAACAACACATCATACGCCTCATTCCAATCAAGAATATTCTTTTATTCATATTTCTTTATTCTGGAAAGGTTCTCATTAATCTTATCAAAGATTATTGCTCTTAAACACACTGTTTAATCCATTTCTTTGGAAATCATTTCAAAAGATTTTATAGTATCTTTTCACAGTTTAAATCAAATTAAGGTTTACCAAACTAGTCGGGATTAACGCCTTACCGAAGTAATCATTCATTTTATTATCCAATCCCAACCTATTCATCCCATGGAGCAAAACTGGTAGTACTCCATATCTAACATCACTGTGTTATCGGTAAATTCAATTACCATTTCGCATTCAAATCTAATTAAAGATTTAACTATAGCATGAAGTAAAACTGGTGATACTCCATTTTCGAACACTTCTCAAATTTAGCAAATTTTATTACCACATTAACATTTTAATCTAATTAAAGATTCATTAAAACTCCACTTAGTTTTAATCTCCAAAAATCATTATTTAATGATTATTCAAATTTAGGAAAAAAATCTTGTCTTTACTGGGTCAAAGAACCAATGTAATTTAAAACACAGTTCACGATAAACTCAAAGTCATCTTCCATTAAAATGGTATCTACAGGGAAATCATAACAATATATATTCGATATAAATTCCTATATTAGACTAATAATATAAATGGAATAAAGGCAAAGCCTTTTAAATTATAATATATATATAGTAATGGTCTTCCTTTACAGAAGCTCATCTCGATTATTACCAAATCGTTCCAATTTAATATATTAAATTGGAAAATTTTACTTTGGAAAATTCCATTAATCTTAATTAAAAGATTATAAATTCCAAATTGTATTCGTCACTTTAATTGGGTTAAAGAAACAATGTTATTTAAAACATCGTTCACGATAAATCCAAAACATCTTCTTTCAAAATTGAATCTACACGGAAATCATAACAGCATATAATTGATAAAATTCCTGTACCAGACTAATAATATAAATGGAATAATGGCAAAGCCTTTTAAAATCCATATATAATAATGGTCTTCCTTCACAGAAGCTCATCTCGATTATTACCAAATCGATTTCCATTCAATTTCGATTTAATATATTAAATTGGAAATCTTTATCTTGGTATAAAGTCCAAGTCGTATTCTTCACCGTTCACGATATACCAAAAAATCCAATTCTTTTATTCAATTCTAATTAAATATTAATTAATTGGAAAACTTCAATAAATCTTAATTTAAAGATTTATTCTTTTCTCAACTGGGTTTAACAACAGTGTTACTTAAGTCACCATTCACGATAAACCCAAAATTCAATTTCATATCAAATACAAGGCTCTGAATAGAAATTATATCGGCTTATATTCAATATCAAATTCTGAAACCAACAAATATCGCATTGGGAATAACGATATATATATATATCTTCCAAATTCCTCAATAATATCCGTATAATAACGGAATCTATTATCGAAATATTTCGAAGATTATTTCAGTTCTAATTTTTTCGTTTGGAAATTTCTGGTTATATTAAAACCATTTTTCAAATCCAATTTATTTATTTCTAAAAATAATTGGATTATTATTCTAGTTATTAACTAGTTCATTTCGATAAAAATATTTTTTTATCTTTTAAAATATGGAATTTTTCATCCAAAATATTTATTATAATTTTATATATTTTTTCTGTATTTTAATAATTTTATTAAGGCCCCTACAGTCGGTTTCCAATAATGGCCACCGAACTGCATCCATAGCGACCTTTTCCAAAAGTGATTTGGACATATCTTAAAATCCAACCGTTAGATTTCAAATCTCTTGTATTCGTTGGAAAACTCTTTTTGGTACGAACCTAACGGTTCCAGTTTAGGAGAATCCGACGGTCGGATCTACCGTTAAATCGATTCGATGTTAATGGTCGAAATTCGCTAATGGTCGCAGCGCGACGCATTCTATTTAGGCCACTTAAATATATAATATATATATCATCGTTTTCCGTTCAAAACATATTTTATAAATCGTTTATAAATTCATTTTAAAACAATTTCAGCTTCATTTTCAATTTTAAATCAAAACTGAATATTCTATGTCATTATAATATTTAAATTATAATATTTTCAAAATATCAGATTTTGAAATCACTTCTAGATATTTATTATAAAATGAATAAAATCGATAGAAAATCCCGTTCGTATTAGAATGGGTTTTGACTACTTAACACGGCTTCACATTTCAATATTTTCGTGTCCATCCAAAATCGGATATCAAAATCACATTTTGATTATTCACTGAATATTATTTTAAAATATTCGTTAATTCTAAACTGGAATCAAACTCAACCAATTACCGTATAATTTCAGTTATATGGATTTCATACATCGCATGTATACAACAATAATAATAAATAATCATTAAAAATTCATACAACATCCAAAGTGCATTTTACAACTGTATAAACACTAAAACAAATAAATAATGCTTATACAGTCTGTCAACCCATCGATTGACATACAGCTGCAACCTATTATATAATAACTGTAAATTAATTTGAGTGAGAAAGAGTTCCCACTTTGGTTTACACTCTACCAGTTTTTATTTTTGAATTTTTGAACAGTTCGGGTTTGAATTTGCCTCAAATTCAAATTCACTCCATTTCACTTCTGGTCAGTTCCATTATAAAGTTCTCTTTGCCATGATTCCAACGGATCTGAAATTGTCCAATTCCGATCTAATATGAAGAAGTTATAGATTTTTAAACATTGATTATTATTCAAGAGAATAAATTTATAATTAATTAAATTAATTACCCATATTAATTACCTCCCCTTTTTAAAATCACCGACCATGTCATTTCCTGAACCCTAAAACCTTGCCACCTATCCTTGATCAGTGTCGTCGCCACAGGCTTTGCGCAGCCAATCCAACATTACCACAAGCTCCGCCGTCACTGGAGCTCCATGTGCATCCCATACTGGCCAACTCGAACACCCCACGTCGCCTGAAATCGCCTTTGAACGGTGAACCTTTGTGCCATGATTTCTCCCTAACTACCAAATGAATCACGATCAAACCCGTGTAGATGGAAAGAGCTTTCAATCCGCTACGATTTTTGCTTTGATTTCATTATTCAATTTGAAGCGGTTTGGGAAATTTTTGGGGATGAATTCTGGAGCTTTCTGGATGTTCGATTTGGGAGAGCGGCTAGGGTTTTTGGAAAGGGGGGCTCATAGAAAATATTTTATTATTTTTATTCAAAAATTACTTGTTAATCGATCCTAACTCCAAATCAAACCCAACGTCTATCGGCCCTAGCTAAATACCCTCATTCCGGACAGAATAAGATATGTTTTGTACGCCAATTCGACTGTTTCAAATAGTTTTCATCAAAATTAACATATAAATCAACATATATTGAATTTAAACATACATTTTAATTTACGGGGGCCACATACTGACTCCAAAAATCACCAAAAAATAAATCTAGCTATGTTTTGATGATACTGTTCTAACAAAACTAATTTCGTCGAATTTGGAGATCGTTTGAAAAATGGCCATTTTCTGGTCGATCCAATTCAAACTAAAACTGTCAAAACACATTTAAATTTACCACGCTCACATATTAAATCCAAAAATTATGAAATTTGAAACCTAGTAACTATTTGATATTTCGGATCCAACAAAAGTGGTTTCGTTGAAAACGGAGGTCATTTGCAAAATGGCTATTTTTAAGGGCTATATATTATATTAAAATATATATAAATTCCATAGCAACTATTTTAAATTTTAAACCGGACATAACTTTCTATTTATATTATGAAATCTGGATTTTCCAAATTCGTTTGAAAGATATAATTAGAACAGATTCATATATTTCTTGTTTTACTGAAATCCGATTTACTTTGAATTCTATACATTCATTTGAAATTAGAAATCGAATTTTCAAACTACCGCGCCATTTTTAGTTTGTTTTATAATTAAAATAAATTTATACGTTCTAACTTCGATTGAAATAAATTTTTATCGTTATTATTTAAAATAAATCATTTTAAATATTAAAAACCCATTAAAATAGCTAAAATATTTTTTTTAAATTGGTTCTGATTTTCCGGGTTATTACAAGAATGAAAGTTGAGTTGGTTAGTTAAACAATTTTCAGCTCCGTTCCTTTTCAAGGACGAAAAGGTTTTAAGTGGGGGAGATTATAACAACCCGGATTTTCAGAACCAATTTAAAATTTTTATTTTAGCTATTTTAATGGATTTTGAACATTTAAAATGATTTATTTTAAATATTAACAACTTAAAATTTATTTAAATCGAAGTTAGAATGTATAAATTTATTTTAATTATAAAATGAGCCTGAAATGGCGCGGTAGTTTGAAAATTCGATTTTAAATTTCAATTGAATATGTAGAATTCAACATAAATCGGATTTCAGTAAAACCAGAAACATTAGAATTTGTTTAATAATATCTGTCTAACGAATGCTAAAAACTGAGATTTCACTTTATAAATAGTAAGTTATGTCCAGTTTAAAATTTAGAATAATCACTATAGAATTTATTAATATTTTAATATAATATATAGCCCTTAAAAATAGTCATTTTGCAAATGACCTCCATTTTCAATGAAACCACTTTTGTTGGATTCGGAATGTCAAATTATTATCATCTTTCAAATTCCTTAATTTTTGAAATTAATATTTGAGCGTGGTAAATTCAAACGTGTTTTGTAATTTCAGTTTAAACTTAATCAACTGGAATAAGGCCATTTTTCAAACGATCTCCAATTTCGATGGAATTAGTTTTGTTAGGACTGTATCGTCAAAACATAGCTTGATTTATTTTTCTGTAATTTTTGGAGTTAGTATGTGGCTCCGGTAAATTAAAATGTACGTTTAAATTCGATATATATTGATTCATATTTTAATTTTGAAAAAAAAACTTATTGAAACAGTTGAATGGGCTTAAAAAACATATTCCATTGTGTCCGGAATGGGGGTATTTAGCTAGGGGCGACAGTCGTTGGGTTTGATTTGGAGTTCGTATCGGTAAACATGTAATTTTGAAATTAAAAGAATTAAATATTAATTATAAATACTTCCAAGACCATAAAATTTCTTTAATCAGAAAACAGCCGCCGCATATCCAAAAAGAACGGCGGAAAAAGATTGAAATTTCGAGCTCCATTTTCTTCTAATCCATGAATGGATTTCGAAAACTCACAGCAGGAAAATCGAAGAGCGAAGTGAGCTCTCTCCATCTATACCGAAATGATCCTGTTTCGTGGAGAATGGTGGGTGATTTTTGGACTGAAAGGGGGCGAGTTTCAAATGGAATTGGAGGAGATGGAAGGCGTTAGAGGGCGCACTATCGCAGGTGCGGGGGGAGCGGTTCAGGCGCTCTATTCGCCGGAGTTGGATGGGATTCCGGTCATCAATTTTGGTGCGGTGGCCGATTTTATTTTTGCGATGATAGGTTTCGTATTCCAGAAGAAGAAGACGATGTGAAGGGGAAAAGGCACTGTTTCCTTAAACGTTGTTAACTAGGTTAAGTAATTTAATTATTGATTACCTAATTAATTACGTAATTAAGGTTTTCAATGTTTAAAATTATATAAATTTTTCATTTATATCGGAATTCAGATAAACGAAGTGCGTTGGGATCCTCTAGACGAACACTACAACATGGAATTGACCATAACGGAAATGGAGCAAATTAGAATTTGAGGCAAATTCAAATCCGAAAATAAAATTCAGAAATAAAGACTGACGGAGTGGAACCCAATGTGAGAATTTCTCACTATAATATTGTACAATTATTTATTTTATATAAACTGCCAGTATTGATTTTTATCAGTTTTAATCGTTATAAATTATATACGGTGCCTGTTAGCTCACCTCCCTCGCCCACAGACCATGGACGATTTAACTGACTGTATTGTGTTGTGATTTGATGTGAAATGGAGTAAATAAAATATATATGCGTTGTATGAAAAATATATATATGCGTTGTTTAAAATATATATGAGATGTGAATGAAATATACATGCAATGTGAATAAAATATATATATGCGATGTGAATAAAATATATATATGAGATGTGAATAATATATATATATATATGCGATGAGAATTATATATATATATATGCGATCTAATATATATATATATATATATATATATGTGGTGTATAAATTATATATATATGCGTCGTATAAATTTTTGTTCGTTAAAAATATAATTTATAACGTATATATGCAATAAATCAAATGGTCATGAAATGGAATAAATATTTGTTTGTTAAAAATATAATTTTTAAAGTATACGTGAAATGGATAAAATTGTCATGTAATGGAATATTCAGTTTTGATTTAAAATTGAAATGGAAGTTGGAATCGTTTTAAAATGAATTTATAAACGATTAATAAAATATTTTTTAAATGGAAATCGATGACATATATATATATATATATATATATATATATATATATATATATATATATATATATATATATAATGGTTTGAATAGAACGCGCCGCGCAGTGACCGTTCGCGAATTTCAATCATTGACTTCAAATTGATGTAACGGGAGATCTGACCATCGGATTCTCCTAAAACATGAACCGTTGGGTTTGTGTTGAAAAGATCTTTTCAATAAATATAAGAGATTTAAATTTGAACGGTGAGATTTCAAATTATGTCCAAATCAATTTTAGAAAAGATCGTTATGGATGCAGTACGGTGGCCGTTATTGGAAACCGACAGTAAAGGCCTTGATAAAATTATTAGAAATATGGAAAAATTGTCTAAAATCATAATAAATGATTTGGAAGGATTTTTGGATGAAAAATTCCAAGTTTAAAAAGATAAAAATATATTTTTATCGAAATGAACTAGTTATTAACTAAAATAATAATCCAATATTTTTAAATAAATAAATTGGATTGAAAATGGTTTTAATATAACAATAATTTTCCAGCGTATGAATTGGAATTGAGTATAATGGAAATAATCTTCGGAATATTTCGATATTGGATTCCGTGATTATACAGATATGGTTATGGGAATTTGGAAGATATAGATATCGTTATTCCCAATACGTTATTTGTTGGTTTCAGAATTTGATGTTGAATATAAGCCGATATAATTTCTATTTAGAGCCTTGTATTTTGATATCAAATTAGATTTTAGGTTTGTTGTGAATGGTGACTTTATTAACACTGTTCTTAAACCCAATTGAGAAAAGAATAAATCTTTTAATTAAGATTTGGAGTAGTTCAACAATTAATTAATATTTAATTAGAATTGAATTGAAATGAGATTTTTGGATTTATCGTGAATAATGTTTTATATAACATTTGTTCTTTAACCCGATTAACAGTGAAGATATGATTTGGAATTTATAAATTTTTATTTTAAGATTTAATGGAAAATTTCCAAAGTGAAGTTTTTCAATTTAATAAAAGATATTGGAATTGAATGGAATTCGATATAATAATCGAGATGAACTTCTGTAAAGGAAGACCGTTAGTATTTATGGAATTTAAAAGGCCTTGCCGCTATTCCACTTTGATGGAAGATGATTTTGGGGTTTATCGTGAACTATGTTTTAAATGACATTGGTTTTGTAACCCAATTAAAACCAGGATTAATTTCCAGAAAGTTGAATAATCATTAAGTAATGATTTGTGAAACTAAAACTGAACTAGAGTTTTAATAAATCTTTAATTAGATTTGGAATGAATAAATGGTGATTAAAATTACCAAAACATGAGATGTGATATAAACCAAATATACTTGGTTGTGGAAATGGATTATGATTGATTGATTGTTTGGATTGTGCTCGGCTAGTTTATAAGCAAGATATGCTTTTACATTTAGCATTGGGTTGGGTAGAAATATTTGTAAGCTAACATCTTGTGAAACACATCACGATTTGACTTTGAGATGTTTAGCAATGTTGTTGAGTTCATTTCAAATTTTATGAATGATTTTAAAATGATATTTTCTTAAGTGAAAAGGAATGTTATTCCCGATTTTGGAAAGGAAATGTTTTATTAAACAGAAAGGATTTCGAGCGCTAAACCCGATGTTGTCGAAATGATTTCGAAACGTATTATGTGTTTGACATTGTAGTTCATCACATAACCGATTACTTGCTATTAATAATGTATTTGTTTGATGGCAAAGAATTTATTCTCTTACTTAACACCCTTCTTTGAGACGTACGAGCTCAAAGACTATGTGATTAATAGTGACTAATCATATGTGTGAATTGCTAATGTAAAGTACTATATTTTGGAAAGTACTTGTGATTATTATGTTGTGAAATGATTTTCCCTACTTCAGGATATAAAAATGATTTAGTATGTGGCTAAAGATTCTGGTAAGCCGGACGACTAAAAGTATGGTGAGATGGCGGTGTAGTCCAAGAGGGCATGGGATTGTGCATCGTCAGTGTAGCCTGCTCCATCGTGGGAGGTGCGCATTTATATATCGAGTTGGTGAGGTACGTACCCTTTGCCTTGTCTAAGGGGAGCCCGATATTTGGTTGCATACTTGTTTGTATGCATTGTTATATTTTGGAATTCATATTTCCAAAGATTTTGGTTTGAGATCCCGAAATGAAATCTACTTTGATATAAAAGTTAGATATGTATTTCAAATGATTTGAAATAAGAAATCAGGAATAAAGTCCAAAGGAATAATTTCTGTAAAGTGAACTGGATTTTAGACATCTAAATTGGATTAAGCCTAAATGGATAGTGTTAGACCAAAATCTGGGCCTAACACCCAAATGCAGATTGCAGATCACAGAATGCAGAAAAAAGTAAATAAATAGGAGACACACGAGGTTTTTATAGTGGTTCGGCTGTAGATGTAGCCTACGTCCACTTTATAATCTTATTGTTATACTGATATATTACAAGAATCAGTTACATGCAGGCACACAATCCGTGTGTTTTATTGAGATTATAAGAGGAGAATTTTGATGTATGAAGGTGCAAAACCCTTGCACTTCAGTACTGGTGGAAGCTGTGAAGAAGAATGGCCAAAAGTCCCTGAAAATGCCTTTGAATGGTGTATTTATAGCCGTTTACAGCAGGCGGATCGCGGGACACGTGGCACGCATCCCAAAAATCTCGAAAAGAGGTGGAAAACGTCCAGAAACCCTCTCCAAATTGTCATATGACATGTGTAATAAGATCCATGCAAGTTGGAATAAAAATAGCCATCAGAATAGGTCAAAACAGTGCAGAACTGTAACAACCCGGAAAATCTGGGCCAGTTTGAAATTTTTATTTTGGCAATTTTAGCGAATTTTGATTATTTAAAATGAATTATTTTAAATAATATCGACGAGAAATTTATTTTGAATAGAATTCGAACGTATATAATATACGCGTCGTCGTTAGAATATAGATAATTATATATAATTATAAAAGGAATTGAAAATGGCGCGGTAGTTCGAAAATTCAATTTCTAATTTCAAATGAATATACAGAATTCAATATAAGTCAGAATTGAACGAAACAAGAAATATTTGAATCTGTATAACTATATCTTTGTAACGAAGTTAACAAACTGAGATTTCATTTTAGAAATGATAAGATATGTCCAGTTTAAAATTAGAAATAGTCGCTGTGGAATTTATATATATTTTTATATATATAAGGCCCTTAAAAATAGCAATTTTGCAAACGACCTCGGATTTCGACGAAACCAGTTTTGTTGGGTCCGGGATGTGAAGTTATTGTTAGGTTTCAAATTTCATAATTTTTCGAATCAATATGTGAGCGTGGCAAAGGAAAACGCGTTTGACCAGTTTCAGTTGATTTTAATCGACTGGAAAATGGCCATTTTTCAGACGGTCTCAGAATTCGACGAAACTAGATTTGTTAGGACCGTATCGTCAATACGAAGCTAGAAAATATTTTTCTGGAATTTTTCTAGTTAGTATGTGACCCCGGTAATTTGAAAGGTACGTTTAAAATTCAATATAGTGATTTAAATGTAAATTTAACGGAAGCTGATTGTAACAGCCGAATCAGCTGACGATACATATCCCATTGTGTTCGGAATGGGGGTTAAACGCTATGGACGACAGGCGGTGGGCCTCGTTTCGAGGTCGTATGTGAAAGTCAACTCTTTAGGATAAAATTAAATAATTAATTAATTAAAAAGAAAAAAAAAAAAGCTTCCTCCCTTAAAAACCGTCTGGCCCCCCCTTTCATTTTCAAAATCGATTTATAAAAATAAAAAAAAAAAAAAAGAAAAGGAAAGGGAGAGCGACAGGGGAGGAGCCGCCGCCCCTCCCCGATGATCCTCCGCCGCCGTACGATGGCGGTGCCATCTCCCCACCTCCGCCTGAGAAGGCGATGCCCCCTCCGCCATGATACGACGTTCGAGCCCCCCTCCCCTCAAGCCCGACCCCCCCCCTCCAGGCGCCAGGCGCCGCGAAACCCACAACCGCCCCCCCCCCCAGCGACTGCCTCCGGCCACCCCTATTCCCCCAAGCGCCCCCAGGTAATTTTTAATTTATTTATTTTATTTTTATTTTGCTTTGTTTAAGAAAAATGAAAAATAAAACTGAAAAACTGATTTTTATTTATGTATGTTAAAACTGTTTTTTTTTTTTATTTACAAAGTAAAACTGATTTTATAAAATTTTAAAACTGATTTTTAACAAAAGAAAAACTGATTTTAAAATAAAAGTAAAAAAAAACTGATTTTTAACAAAAGAAAAACTGATTTTAAAATAAAAGTAAAAAAAACTGATTTTTATATAGTTTAAAAACAGAAAAAGATGTGATTTTCAACAGCAACAAGATTTGATTTTTAGTAAATAAAATATGGATTTTCTTTATATGAAAGAAGCGATTAAAAATAGAATTTTTGTATGTTGAACTTCGATTAAAAATAGAATTTTTGTATGTTGAACTTCGATTAAAAATAGAATTTTTGTATGTTGAACTTCGATTAAAAATAGAATTTTTGTATGTTGAACTTCGATTAAAAATAGAATTTTTGTATGCTGAACTTTGAAATAAAAATTCGATTTTTATCTATTGAACTTTGAAATAAAAATTCGATTTTTATCTATTGAACTTTGAAATAAAAATTCGATTTTTATATATTGAACTTTGAAATAAAAATTCGATTTTTATCTATTGAACTTTGAAATAAAAATTCGATTTTTATCTATTGAACTTTGAAATAAAAATTCGATTTTTATCTATTGAACTTTGAAATAAAAATTCGATTTTTATCTATTGAACTTTGAAATAAAAATTCGATTTTTATATATTGAACTTTGAAATAAAAATTCGATTTTTATCTATTGAACTTTGAAATAAAAATTCGATTTTTAAGTATTGAACTTTGAAATAAAAATTCGATTTTTATATATTGAATAACATAATAAAAATTCGATTTTTGCATATGTAGAGAATACGGGCGAAAGCGACAAAAAGGCGAAACGACGAAGACTTCTGCAAAAGGAGAGTCAAGATGATAGGATAGCTATAAGTGAGAATTTCTCACCTTTCAATTTATTTTTCTAGTTATATATATACTAGGATGCAGACGGTGCTTAGTAGCACCCGACACCCGTCCACAGACCATGGACTTGTTTGTTTGGCTGTTTGGTTATTGTTTGCGATATTGGTTTGAATGTGGTTTGTGGTGTGAAAAATCGAATCGATAAATTGGTTAGGATTAGACGTGCGCCGTTATAAGGCGAAGGAGTAAGGCTAGGTTAGACCCTTACTCCAAATTTTGTGGTTTGCATAACGAGAGTGAATTCGATTGATGTGTGAATGGCGTGGGCCTTCACTAGACCGGGGATTAGGCTAGGCCTTGTCCCGTTTCTAGTATCGTGCCGTTATGCCGCCGAAATTTTCTAAAATATGTTAGAAAAATAAAAATATCATTTTATTTAAAGAATGAACTGAATAGAAATTCATATGTTGGAATAAAATGTTTTATCGTTAAAAATATAATTTTTAACGTGAATATGAATCTAGTGAATGTGAATAAATAAAATATTCATTTACAAACCAGACGGTTTGTTTATGTACACTGATTTGACTGATATTGATTGGGTCGATAAATTTTACACATCGTCCAACTGCACAAATAAAATCTGTGTTTGATTGTTTGAAACCCCACACGGGTGTTGGGATGAAATTTGAAGTTCACTCATCCTGATTTATTAAATATGTCGATCGGTTGATTGACAGGCTGTTATAAGCGTTGAATATTTATATTTGATGCTTTTACAGTGTAGTGCACTTTGGTTGATGGTTGATTATTTTCAATGCTATTATATACATGTGTTGTATGAAAATCCATATAATTAACTTTATATGGTAATTGATTGGGCCTCATTCCAATCGTGAAAATAAAGAATATTTTGATAATAAGAAATATTTGAAATAGAATATTTGAAAATAGAAATTTATGAAGCCGTGTTGATTAGTTTGACGCCATTTTGACGTAAACTATATTTATATCGATTTTATTCATTTAGAATTGAATTGAAAACGATTTCGAAATGAATTGAATTTAAAACGATTTCGAAATTAATTGAATTGAAAACGATTTCGAAATAAATTGAATTGAAAACGATTTCGAAATGAATTGAATTTAAAACGATTTCGAAATTAATTGAATTGAAAACGATTTCGAAATAAATTGAATTGAAAACGATTTCGAAATGAATTGAATTTAAAACGATTTCGAAATAAATTGAATTGAAAACGATTTCGAAATGAATTGAATTTAAAACGATTTCGAAATAAATTGAATTGAAAACGATTTCGAAATGAATTGAATTGAAAACGATTTCGAAATGAATTGAATTGAAAACGATTTCGAAATGAATTGAATTGAAAACGATTTCGAAATGAATTGAATTGAAAACGATTTCGAAATGAAATGAATTGAAAACGAATTCACATTGAATTGAAAACGATTTCGAAATGAATTGAATTGAAAACGATTTCGAAATGAAATGAATTGAAAACGAATTCAAATTGAATTGAAAGCGAATAGAAATGAATTCAAATTGAATTGAAATTTGAATTGAATAGAAATGAATTTTAAAACGAATTTATAAAGAAGAATTCAATTTTGATTTGAATTGAAATGGAAGTTGAATTTGCTTTTGAAACGAATTTTAAAACTATTTATATAATTCGTTTTAAATAGAAATCGACGAAATATATATTATATATATTTTATATATAATATAATGGCCTGAATAGAACGCGCCGCGCCGCGGCAGTTCGCGAATTTCGACCATTTATTTCAAACGGACATTACGGGAGATCCGTCCGTCGGATTCTCCTAAAACCGGAACCGTTGGGTTCGTATCGAAAAGAGCTTTCTAGCGAATGTTAGAAATTTGAAATCTAACGGTTGGATTTGGAATTATGTCCAAATCAAATTCGAAAAAGGTCGCTGTAAGTGCAGTTCGATGACCGTTGTTGGAAATCGGCTGTACGGGCCTTGATAAAATTATTAAAAATAGTAATAATTTGTGTAAAATCATAAGAAATGATTTGTGAAGATTTGGGATGAAAAACTCCATATTTGAAAAGATAAAAATAGATTTTTATCGAAATGAACTAGTTTGAACTAGAATTATAATTCTATTTATTTTTAAATAAATAAATTGAATTTGAAATGGTTTTGAAAATAACCAAAATTTCCAATGATTGCATTGGAGTGGATTTGAATCGAAATTGTCTTCGGAATATTTCGATGTTGGAATTCGTGATATTACAGGTGTTGTTATGGAAATTTGAAAGATATATATTTATATCGTTATTTCCAATACGACATTTGTTAGTCGTGGAATTCGATATTGAATATAAGCCGATATATTTTCTATTCAGAGCCTTGTATTGAATATCGAATGTGATTTGGGTTTGTCGTGAATGGTGTCTTCACTAACACTGTTCTTGAACCCAGCTGAGAAAAGATTAAATCTTTTGATTTAGATTTAATGAAGTGTACCAATTAAATTATATTTAATTGGAATTGAATTGATATTGATTTTTGGGTTTATCGTGAACAGTGTTTTAAATAACACTTGTTCTTTAACCCGATAATTAATGAATGTGATTTGGGTTTGTCGTGAATGGTGTCTTCACTAACACTGTTCTTGAACCCAGCTGAGAAAAGATTAAATCTTTTGATTTAGATTTAATGAAGTGTACCAATTAAATGATATTTAATTGGAATTGAATGGATATTGATTTTTTTGGGTTTATCGTGAACAGTGTTTTAAATAACACTTGTTCTTTAACCCGATAATTAATGGGATGTGACTTTGGGTTTATCGTGAACCGTGTTTTAAATGACACTGATTCTTTAACCCAGTCACAGATTAAAACTAAGTGGAGTTTTAATGAATCTTTAATTAGATTTGAATGTGAAATTTAGAAACTAACTGGCGGTTAGCCAAGCAGAATGGTTTTCTGGATATTGATCTGATGTTGGTTTCGGCCTTCGGGGTTAATATTTGGGGAATTATTCTCTTGATTAATTTACGGTTAGTGACTAATGAATTGGAATGAGGCGTATGTTGTGTTTGTGTAACACTTTTATAATATATACGCGAGTTATTCGGAAAGACCGGGTTTATCCCATTCTGAATAACTGATACGACGATAAGTCGAAGATGAAGACGATGGTCGAAGACCGGAGGTCTTCACGTCGTTTGGGTGATAACTGATGATCTTGATTGGGCTGTACACCCAAGAAGATGGAAACAGTTAGTGATCGTCCAGACGTACTTGGAGATCGATGGATATGCGGGGTACTAGGTGCCTCCGGTTGCGTTCAGACCCAGAACGGACTTGTAAATGGACTGTGTGTCTGACATCGGATTTCATTCTGTGTGACTGATATCGGTTGCATAGGATGGCTTGCCTGTGTGGCATGCTAAGATGCAAATGATCAAGGCTTCTGTTGAAAAGCAAAGTCTTGTGGTGATGATCAAAGCACGGCCTTTGTGGCGTAGCTTTGTGTAACGTTTACCTCGCGTGTTTCACACCAGGTATGAACCAAAAACGGGAGACGGACCTCAGGGAGGACTTGCGTTTCTTTCTAGCTAGAAGTGGCGTCAGTGGTTTTACACGCCCTGACGAGTTTGACTTATGTGGTTGTTGCTGTTGCGAGGCGCCTCGGATTGATCGGTCGTTCTCGAACCGATGGAGTCATTCGTTGGCTCGTTTACGCCCCAAAGGGCGGAGAGACGTATTGTTCAGGCATAATAATCCACTCCGTGTGGACCGGCCCTGACGATCCAAGGCCCACCTGAGTCTGGGACCTGAGACATGGGCTAGATTGTCTCGAATCGGTTGAGGATCTTGCCCCTAGCCTCGGTTCATAGATGGAAACCCAATTTCCAAATACGTGACTTTGCGGTTTTAGTTGTAATCCTATATATGGCGACATAGTGGCATGGGACGCTCATGTCGCCTATGATTGATACTTATGATTTGAAGTTGTTTTATGCACTATGCACTTATTATAGTATCAAATGATTTGTTTTAAACGTATCAAGCATTCTTTGGCTGTTATAAGGGAAAACCCTATCCCCCGGCTTGCGTTGCATTGTGTGATAGGACCTGGGTCTTATAACAGCTTCATTTTTCTTTATTTAGCATTGCGCTGTTTGTTTTATGCACTGGTATTCTTGGGAGGAAACCCGTTCCGTGTTATACGGCGTGGTCCCTTGATTCACCTAATGATTTAAAATAAAGATTAATAACTGTTTTAGTTCTCACACCAGTCACATGACTGACCTGGAGTTTATTGTTTTAACCTAAACTCTGGGTGCCCTTATTTTGACACGGGCAGCTAGTAGTTTTGGTTTTGCAGATTTATATTCACAGGTTCCTGGTTTACAGCTGGAACGATATCCGGAAAGCTTCGTATCCGTATATCTACTTCTAGTTGTGTATTGTATTATTTTCCGCTGCTATGTATTTAAATGTAATTTAAATCTCTGATATTTCTGTGTAATATTCATTTATACTCTGTATATTCTTGTAATCTGATGCATTGTTGTAATATACAATGAGATGTTCTTCTGTATGTGTTCTGTTGTGGTTTGTTCTCGAACTATCCGTCGCTTTCCTTTACGGGGAAGTTACGGGTCTTCACATTTGGTATCAGAGCTTTGGTTTACAAAGCTCAGAGAACAAGGCACATTAGAACCATACGAAAGAATTCATCAGATATTGGATTAGTAATATCCAATGGGAATGACTCATTAGAGATAGGATCAGTTGTATCCTAGAACGAGTGTGAAGAGTATATTTTTGAAAATGAAAACAATTTTTGTTTTGAAAATTTAAATCAATTATTCGTATCTGATTATCTATTTATATTGAGTTGGACAATCCGATATATAAAGATTTTGCATATGCGTCTTGCAAGCGTGTATTCGAAGTTTTAATATACTGGATGGTTATAGGATCATACTCTAGTTGCCCGGGGGTAATTCTGGTGATGGGGCACTGTCGTCAGTATTTATTTTCGAGTAACGAAAGTGAGATTCCTATATATTTCCTATTGACTGGTGTGAGAACCAAAATTAGATAGGGCCTATTGTTGTGATTTGGCATCAAAATCATGATTTTTGTATATGTATCAAAGTTATGAATTTGAAAAGCTAATCAACTAATTGATTGATGTTTGTGTTGTTTGTTTATTTGTTTGCTAATTTTGAACTGTTATGCCTAATTAAATCGAATATTGAACTGTATTGAAAATTGGTCGCATCTGCTTGCATATACATGTATATTATTGAACAGGTCATAGCAAGGAGGCTAGAGCCAGAGAATAAAATTTGTTTGCCCGACAAATAGGTACATGTTTACTACATAATTTCCTGTTTTGTTTGGGTGATGATGATTTTGTGAGCCTATTGGCTAGCCGCTTGGCTTTTTCTTTTTCTTTTTGAGATCTGAAGGACCGGGGAAGCTATTTGAAATTCCCCGATGCTCCCGGTGCAGGGGAGGTTATGGCGAAATTTTTTGAAAATTTAGGGTGTTAGCCAAATTTTTGAAATTTTGGAAATTCTCAGAAACTGAAAAGTTGGAGAATGGAAGCCAGATCGAGCGTAGTGTTGATTAATCAAACCACTTTCGACTTTGTTCCTTTTCGGGGACGAAAAGTTTTAAGTGGGGGAGATTGTAACAACCCGGAAAATCTGGGCCAGTTTGAAATTTTTATTTTGGCAATTTTAGCGAATTTTGATTATTTAAAATGAATTATTTTAAATAATATCGACGAGAAATTTATTTTGAATAGAATTCGAACGTATATAATATACGCGTCGTCGTTAGAATATAGATAATTATATATAATTATAAAAGGAATTGAAAATGGCGCGGTAGTTCGAAAATTCAATTTCTAATTTCAAATGAATATACAGAATTCAATATAAGTCAGAATTGAACGAAACAAGAAATATTTGAATCTGTATAACTATATCTTTGTAACGAAGTTAACAAACTGAGATTTCATTTTAGAAATGATAAGATATGTCCAGTTTAAAATTAGAAATAGTCGCTGTGGAATTTATATATATTTTTATATATATAAGGCCCTTAAAAATAGCAATTTTGCAAACGACCTCGGATTTCGACGAAACCAGTTTTGTTGGGTCCGGGATGTGAAGTTATTGTTAGGTTTCAAATTTCATAATTTTTCGAATCAATATGTGAGCGTGGCAAAGGAAAACGCGTTTGACCAGTTTCAGTTGATTTTAATCGACTGGAAAATGGCCATTTTTCAGACGGTCTCAGAATTCGACGAAACTAGATTTGTTAGGACCGTATCGTCAATACGAAGCTAGAAAATATTTTTCTGGAATTTTTCTAGTTAGTATGTGACCCCGGTAATTTGAAAGGTACGTTTAAAATTCAATATAGTGATTTAAATGTAAATTTAACGGAAGCTGATTGTAACAGCCGAATCAGCTGACGATACATATCCCATTGTGTTCGGAATGGGGGTTAAACGCTATGGACGACAGGCGGTGGGCCTCGTTTCGAGGTCGTATGTGAAAGTCAACTCTTTAGGATAAAATTAAATAATTAATTAATTAAAAAGAAAAAAAAAAAAGCTTCCTCCCTTAAAAACCGTCTGGCCCCCCCTTTCATTTTCAAAATCGATTTATAAAAATAAAAAAAAAAAAAAAGAAAAGGAAAGGGAGAGCGACAGGGGAGGAGCCGCCGCCCCTCCCCGATGATCCTCCGCCGCCGTACGATGGCGGTGCCATCTCCCCACCTCCGCCTGAGAAGGCGATGCCCCCTCCGCCATGATACGACGTTCGAGCCCCCCTCCCCTCAAGCCCGACCCCCCCCCTCCAGGCGCCAGGCGCCGCGAAACCCACAACCGCCCCCCCCCAGCGACTGCCTCCGGCCACCCCTATTCCCCCAAGCGCCCCCAGGTAATTTTTAATTTATTTATTTTATTTTTATTTTGCTTTGTTTAAGAAAAATGAAAAATAAAACTGAAAAACTGATTTTTATTTATGTATGTTAAAACTGTTTTTTTTTTTATTTACAAAGTAAAACTGATTTTATAAAATTTTAAAACTGATTTTTAACAAAAGAAAAACTGATTTTAAAATAAAAGTAAAAAAAAACTGATTTTTAACAAAAGAAAAACTGATTTTAAAATAAAAGTAAAAAAAACTGATTTTTATATAGTTTAAAAACAGAAAAAGATGTGATTTTCAACAGCAACAAGATTTGATTTTTAGTAAATAAAATATGGATTTTCTTTATATGAAAGAAGCGATTAAAAATAGAATTTTTGTATGTTGAACTTCGATTAAAAATAGAATTTTTGTATGTTGAACTTCGATTAAAAATAGAATTTTTGTATGTTGAACTTCGATTAAAAATAGAATTTTTGTATGTTGAACTTCGATTAAAAATAGAATTTTTGTATGCTGAACTTTGAAATAAAAATTCGATTTTTATCTATTGAACTTTGAAATAAAAATTCGATTTTTATCTATTGAACTTTGAAATAAAAATTCGATTTTTATATATTGAACTTTGAAATAAAAATTCGATTTTTATCTATTGAACTTTGAAATAAAAATTCGATTTTTATCTATTGAACTTTGAAATAAAAATTCGATTTTTATCTATTGAACTTTGAAATAAAAATTCGATTTTTATCTATTGAACTTTGAAATAAAAATTCGATTTTTATATATTGAACTTTGAAATAAAAATTCGATTTTTATCTATTGAACTTTGAAATAAAAATTCGATTTTTAAGTATTGAACTTTGAAATAAAAATTCGATTTTTATATATTGAATAACATAATAAAAATTCGATTTTTGCATATGTAGAGAATACGGGCGAAAGCGACAAAAAGGCGAAACGACGAAGACTTCTGCAAAAGGAGAGTCAAGATGATAGGATAGCTATAAGTGAGAATTTCTCACCTTTCAATTTATTTTTCTAGTTATATATATACTAGGATGCAGACGGTGCTTAGTAGCACCCGACACCCGTCCACAGACCATGGACTTGTTTGTTTGGCTGTTTGGTTATTGTTTGCGATATTGGTTTGAATGTGGTTTGTGGTGTGAAAAATCGAATCGATAAATTGGTTAGGATTAGACGTGCGCCGTTATAAGGCGAAGGAGTAAGGCTAGGTTAGACCCTTACTCCAAATTTTGTGGTTTGCATAACGAGAGTGAATTCGATTGATGTGTGAATGGCGTGGGCCTTCACTAGACCGGGGATTAGGCTAGGCCTTGTCCCGTTTCTAGTATCGTGCCGTTATGCCGCCGAAATTTTCTAAAATATGTTAGAAAAATAAAAATATCATTTTATTTAAAGAATGAACTGAATAGAAATTCATATGTTGGAATAAAATGTTTTATCGTTAAAAATATAATTTTTAACGTGAATATGAATCTAGTGAATGTGAATAAATAAAATATTCATTTACAAACCAGACGGTTTGTTTATGTACACTGATTTGACTGATATTGATTGGGTCGATAAATTTTACACATCGTCCAACTGCACAAATAAAATCTGTGTTTGATTGTTTGAAACCCCACACGGGTGTTGGGATGAAATTTGAAGTTCACTCATCCTGATTTATTAAATATGTCGATCGGTTGATTGACAGGCTGTTATAAGCGTTGAATATTTATATTTGATGCTTTTACAGTGTAGTGCACTTTGGTTGATGGTTGATTATTTTCAATGCTATTATATACATGTGTTGTATGAAAATCCATATAATTAACTTTATATGGTAATTGATTGGGCCTCATTCCAATCGTGAAAATAAAGAATATTTTGATAATAAGAAATATTTGAAATAGAATATTTGAAAATAGAAATTTATGAAGCCGTGTTGATTAGTTTGACGCCATTTTGACGTAAACTATATTTATATCGATTTTATTCATTTAGAATTGAATTGAAAACGATTTCGAAATGAATTGAATTTAAAACGATTTCGAAATTAATTGAATTGAAAACGATTTCGAAATAAATTGAATTGAAAACGATTTCGAAATGAATTGAATTTAAAACGATTTCGAAATTAATTGAATTGAAAACGATTTCGAAATAAATTGAATTGAAAACGATTTCGAAATGAATTGAATTTAAAACGATTTCGAAATAAATTGAATTGAAAACGATTTCGAAATGAATTGAATTTAAAACGATTTCGAAATAAATTGAATTGAAAACGATTTCGAAATGAATTGAATTGAAAACGATTTCGAAATGAATTGAATTGAAAACGATTTCGAAATGAATTGAATTGAAAACGATTTCGAAATGAATTGAATTGAAAACGATTTCGAAATGAAATGAATTGAAAACGAATTCACATTGAATTGAAAACGATTTCGAAATGAATTGAATTGAAAACGATTTCGAAATGAAATGAATTGAAAACGAATTCAAATTGAATTGAAAGCGAATAGAAATGAATTCAAATTGAATTGAAATTTGAATTGAATAGAAATGAATTTTAAAACGAATTTATAAAGAAGAATTCAATTTTGATTTGAATTGAAATGGAAGTTGAATTTGCTTTTGAAACGAATTTTAAAACTATTTATATAATTCGTTTTAAATAGAAATCGACGAAATATATATTATATATATTTTATATATAATATAATGGCCTGAATAGAACGCGCCGCGCCGCGGCAGTTCGCGAATTTCGACCATTTATTTCAAACGGACATTACGGGAGATCCGTCCGTCGGATTCTCCTAAAACCGGAACCGTTGGGTTCGTATCGAAAAGAGCTTTCTAGCGAATGTTAGAAATTTGAAATCTAACGGTTGGATTTGGAATTATGTCCAAATCAAATTCGAAAAAGGTCGCTGTAAGTGCAGTTCGATGACCGTTGTTGGAAATCGGCTGTACGGGCCTTGATAAAATTATTAAAAATAGTAATAATTTGTGTAAAATCATAAGAAATGATTTGTGAAGATTTGGGATGAAAAACTCCATATTTGAAAAGATAAAAATAGATTTTTATCGAAATGAACTAGTTTGAACTAGAATTATAATTCTATTTATTTTTAAATAAATAAATTGAATTTGAAATGGTTTTGAAAATAACCAAAATTTCCAATGATTGCATTGGAGTGGATTTGAATCGAAATTGTCTTCGGAATATTTCGATGTTGGAATTCGTGATATTACAGGTGTTGTTATGGAAATTTGAAAGATATATATTTATATCGTTATTTCCAATACGACATTTGTTAGTCGTGGAATTCGATATTGAATATAAGCCGATATATTTTCTATTCAGAGCCTTGTATTGAATATCGAATGTGATTTGGGTTTGTCGTGAATGGTGTCTTCACTAACACTGTTCTTGAACCCAGCTGAGAAAAGATTAAATCTTTTGATTTAGATTTAATGAAGTGTACCAATTAAATTATATTTAATTGGAATTGAATTGATATTGATTTTTGGGTTTATCGTGAACAGTGTTTTAAATAACACTTGTTCTTTAACCCGATAATTAATGAATGTGATTTGGGTTTGTCGTGAATGGTGTCTTCACTAACACTGTTCTTGAACCCAGCTGAGAAAAGATTAAATCTTTTGATTTAGATTTAATGAAGTGTACCAATTAAATGATATTTAATTGGAATTGAATGGATATTGATTTTTTTGGGTTTATCGTGAACAGTGTTTTAAATAACACTTGTTCTTTAACCCGATAATTAATGGGATGTGACTTTGGGTTTATCGTGAACCGTGTTTTAAATGACACTGATTCTTTAACCCAGTCACAGATTAAAACTAAGTGGAGTTTTAATGAATCTTTAATTAGATTTGAATGTGAAATTTAGAAACTAACTGGCGGTTAGCCAAGCAGAATGGTTTTCTGGATATTGATCTGATGTTGGTTTCGGCCTTCGGGGTTAATATTTGGGGAATTATTCTCTTGATTAATTTACGGTTAGTGACTAATGAATTGGAATGAGGCGTATGTTGTGTTTGTGTAACACTTTTATAATATATACGCGAGTTATTCGGAAAGACCGGGTTTATCCCATTCTGAATAACTGATACGACGATAAGTCGAAGATGAAGACGATGGTCGAAGACCGGAGGTCTTCACGTCGTTTGGGTGATAACTGATGATCTTGATTGGGCTGTACACCCAAGAAGATGGAAACAGTTAGTGATCGTCCAGACGTACTTGGAGATCGATGGATATGCGGGGTACTAGGTGCCTCCGGTTGCGTTCAGACCCAGAACGGACTTGTAAATGGACTGTGTGTCTGACATCGGATTTCATTCTGTGTGACTGATATCGGTTGCATAGGATGGCTTGCCTGTGTGGCATGCTAAGATGCAAATGATCAAGGCTTCTGTTGAAAAGCAAAGTCTTGTGGTGATGATCAAAGCACGGCCTTTGTGGCGTAGCTTTGTGTAACGTTTACCTCGCGTGTTTCACACCAGGTATGAACCAAAAACGGGAGACGGACCTCAGGGAGGACTTGCGTTTCTTTCTAGCTAGAAGTGGCGTCAGTGGTTTTACACGCCCTGACGAGTTTGACTTATGTGGTTGTTGCTGTTGCGAGGCGCCTCGGATTGATCGGTCGTTCTCGAACCGATGGAGTCATTCGTTGGCTCGTTTACGCCCCAAAGGGCGGAGAGACGTATTGTTCAGGCATAATAATCCACTCCGTGTGGACCGGCCCTGACGATCCAAGGCCCACCTGAGTCTGGGACCTGAGACATGGGCTAGATTGTCTCGAATCGGTTGAGGATCTTGCCCCTAGCCTCGGTTCATAGATGGAAACCCAATTTCCAAATACGTGACTTTGCGGTTTTAGTTGTAATCCTATATATGGCGACATAGTGGCATGGGACGCTCATGTCGCCTATGATTGATACTTATGATTTGAAGTTGTTTTATGCACTATGCACTTATTATAGTATCAAATGATTTGTTTTAAACGTATCAAGCATTCTTTGGCTGTTATAAGGGAAAACCCTATCCCCCGGCTTGCGTTGCATTGTGTGATAGGACCTGGGTCTTATAACAGCTTCATTTTTCTTTATTTAGCATTGCGCTGTTTGTTTTATGCACTGGTATTCTTGGGAGGAAACCCGTTCCGTGTTATACGGCGTGGTCCCTTGATTCACCTAATGATTTAAAATAAAGATTAATAACTGTTTTAGTTCTCACACCAGTCACATGACTGACCTGGAGTTTATTGTTTTAACCTAAACTCTGGGTGCCCTTATTTTGACACGGGCAGCTAGTAGTTTTGGTTTTGCAGATTTATATTCACAGGTTCCTGGTTTACAGCTGGAACGATATCCGGAAAGCTTCGTATCCGTATATCTACTTCTAGTTGTGTATTGTATTATTTTCCGCTGCTATGTATTTAAATGTAATTTAAATCTCTGATATTTCTGTGTAATATTCATTTATACTCTGTATATTCTTGTAATCTGATGCATTGTTGTAATATACAATGAGATGTTCTTCTGTATGTGTTCTGTTGTGGTTTGTTCTCGAACTATCCGTCGCTTTCCTTTACGGGGAAGTTACGGGTCTTCACAAGAACTGCAGGCGGTTCGCGGTCCCCATGCGCTCCACGATCGGATCGTGGTAACTACGACCCCTAGGAGGGTGACCCCTAGGATCGGGTCGTGATCTAGGGGTGCGACTCCTAGGATCGGATCGCGACCTAGGGGTGCGACTCCTGGGATCGGATCGCGACCTAGGGGGGCGACTACTAGGGGGGTGAACCGATCCAGAAGGTTGAGAAATGGCACAAACTCGATGCTAGCAACGCTCCGCCACTTCATCCAAGTGATTGCCAGTCTATACCCAAGTCCTGAGTCGTTCCAGATGATAGAAATTTGTGTTGAGACGATATTTGCCAAAAGATAGTGTAACAAGTTGCCCCCAGAACATATCTTGCTGATTGAAGGAAGATGTGTTCTGGATAATTTGAGAAATCCAAATTCAGAATGCGACGATCACGCCGGATCGTATTAAGGCTAGAAAACCGACGATCACACGGGTTCGTATTAAGGACAGAGAAATCCAAGAAGACCAGGAGTTTGTACCCGCAAGAGGATAAAACATATAATGCAAGAATATTTCCTAGATGGCCTTACCGGAGTAAACCATCCAAGGAGATGTTAGAGGGGTTCCGAGACGGCCTTACCGGAGCAAGACGACCAAGGAAATGCCATGAATGTTCCAAGATGGCCTTACCATAGTAAGACGACCAAGGAAATGCACATGAAATTTCCAAGACGGCCTTACCGGATTAAGACGACCAAGGAAATGCACATGAAGGTTCCAAGATGGCCTTATCGGAGTAAGCCGACCAAGGAAAAGCACATGAAAATTTGTTTATACTGGATGGATCCAGTTAGGAGTCGGAGCTCATGTTTGTACTGGACGGATCCAGTTGGGAGCCGGAGCTCATGTTTGTACTGGACGGATCCAGTTGGGAGCCGGAGCTCATGTTTGTACTTGACGGATCCAGTTGGGAGCCGGAGCTCAATGCTTATTGCTAATTCATGAAAACGCAGCAGTCGTTTGCCGTATACGGCTGGAGACCACAAGCCTGTTCCGTGCGTGTGGGCTGATGTGACTGCTTTTATTACATGCAGGGAAAACAAAGAGTGGCGAGGAGTCGCCTAAAAGCCTAAAAACATGAACTACGAACCGGAGTCCGACAAACTGAAGGGATCCGCTGAGTGGGATCATTTGATAATGATCCCGCGATTGCTCTATCCAGGATCATTCCCTCTCTGGGGAGTCGGTGGTAGCAGTGCAGGTGCTGGCGTAGTTGGTTGAATGATATACTCGGGTAGTTCTCCTCGCCTGACCCGGTCCTCAATAAGGTCTCGCAAATGTCTGCAGTCATCAGTGTTATGACCGTCAATGTCATGAAATATGCAGTGTCTGCCAGAATTGCATTGTGCTAGTGTCGGCTCCCTCTTGGGAGGTCTCGGATAGGAGGCAGCACCTCCTGTATCCATGTATATGTTGCTCAGAGTGTCATTCAGTTCAGTGTATTTGTCGTATCTGGACCCTCTCCGGGGTGGAGCATTACGATCATTTGTAGCAGGGGTCTTTCCTTTACCCTTGTCATTGCCTTTTCCAGGATTGGGCGGTTCTCCATCTCCGAGCATGTTGACGTCGAGAGTGCATTTCTCAGAAGTTGCATCTTCTTCCCGCAGGAATCTATCTACTTCAAGGTAGAATTCGCTGAGGTTTTGCGGTGGATCTCTGTACAAAGACTTTTTGAACTCCGAGTTATCTAGAACGCCAGATACTGCTGCCATCAGTACCATCGATGGTTCAGGGCGATCAACTAATGTTGCTGCAACATTGAATCTTTTCAGGAATGAACGTAGAGCTTCTCTGGGCCTCTGCTTTATTGTAGTGAGTGACATGACGTTTTTGGGTCGTGCGATGTGGACCCGAAACTGTTCAAGGAAGCGTGCGACCAACATGTTCCAACTGTTGATCGATTCCGTTTCCAGCTGCCGAATCCACATGGCTGCTATATCAGTCAGAAAGAGGGGAAACATTTAGCCATGACATTTTCCGATGCCGATTGAACTTCCATATGCCGTTTGTAACGCATGAGATGCACGGTAGGATCTGTCCTGCCGTTGTAAGGCTCCAGTTGTAGAAGTTTGAAATCTGGTGGATTGCGGGAATTTCTGATTTCCTGAGTGAATGGGTTATGATTGACGTCATCTACGTCATTCTGATAGGTGCGTCCTCTCGTGAGGCGTTGAATCAGATCGGCCAGTCGATTGCCTTCGAAAAGCTGTTGTAAACTACCAAAATTAGAGCTGGTGCCCCCAGTGTTGAATGCAGGAGAAGATGGAAGTTGGTGAGCTATCGCCTGGGGATCGCGGATCGAGGGAAGCGACCCGACCCGGTTCGAGGGAGACGGTTCGTAAGGTAGGTTGGTGAAGTCCAGCTCGTGAGGCCGGATCGTGAAGCAGGGGGGCGATCTGTAACGACCCATCTTTTTGCCCGATTCTCGCCGGTAATTAAACCAACTTAAACCGTTCACAAAGACGAATTGTTATGGGTACATACATATATTAAACAAAATAACAGGACTTTCATTGCAAATTACAATGTTACATCAGAGTTACATAGAATATCAGAGTTACAAATATATACACAACGGAAGAAAAGAAAATAACTTTACTCTCGGCGGAAGATCAAAACACAGCGGAAGCTTCAATTCTATCGTGGACTCCAACTCTAAAAGCGCTCTAAATCCTGCTCCAGCGATCCATAACTGCAAAACTAAACTACTGGCTGCCCGTGCGAAAAATCATGGGCACCCAGAGTTTAGGTGAGGGAACAATAAACTCCAGGTCAGTCGTGAGACTGGTGTGAGAACTCAAACAGTTAGATTCATTTTTAAAGTTGGGAACTTCACCGGATCACGCCGCTAATGCGGAACGAATTTACTCCATGTGAATACCCGTGCATATAAATGCACAATGTCTTTTGAAAATGAAGCTATCATAAGCTCGTCCCACATCACACAATGCAAGCGCACACCAGATGGGCGAGTTTTATCTTATGACAACCAAATAGTTGGTATCAGAGCTTTGGTTATACAAAGCTATAGGGTACGTACATATTTGGACAAAAGAATAGGACTCCTCAGAGTTATATTATCTCATTAGAGATAGGGTTAGAAATACCCTAGAATGAGATCTCGGAATATTATGACGAGAGAGCGTATATTTTTGAAACATATATAAGGTATTTTGAACAAGTAAATCATTTTGAAAACGATGATTATTTGAAATATATTTTGAAATATAATTGGAAATGAGGATTTCGAGTGTCTTATTCGACGTCATGATTGGACTATCGAGTATGTAAGGATTTTGAATATACGTCTGATCAACGTGTATACGAAGTCCAATATATACTAGGTAGATGTAGGGTCACACTCTAGTCGCTCGAGGATGATTTTTCTGATGACCATGGCACCATCGGTAATTATTTTCGAGTTTCGAAAGTGGGATGATCGCATGGTTTCAATTAACACGTCGAGGAATACTTGAACCATTTCAATATAATGTAAGCTCCTTATACCTTTAAGTTTCCTATATAAACCCACCTTAACCCTCTCTTTTCACCATCCTTCTCCATTTCTCATTTCTTCCATTTTCTTTCATTCTTCTCCCCTTCTTATCCATGGCTTCCTATGCCATTCACCTCTCCTCTTCCTTTCACCATTTTGCTTAGCCTTTTTCCTCCTCCTCTTATAAAGAGATAAGATTAATATATCTATATATATTGGCAAAGAAGATGGTGCGCAGAAATACTGTCTGAGGGTTCGTTCAGCTAGGATCGTCTACGTGTAGTTTTGGAAAGCAGTTCGGTGAGAACTTCTAATTAAATTATTTATTTAAATTAGTAGTGATTAAATAATTAGTTGTTATTGAATAATTATAATTGGTTGAGATTAATTATAGTTAATTGTTGGTTGGATATGGATGTTCTTGTGTGAATGGATGTGCATGTAATTAGATGACACTGAACACTGAAGCGTTATTGACCGTAACGCTTGTGCACAACTGAATTGTATGTGTACGGGTGATGATTATAATTTTATGATCATCCGATTTATATGGTTGATTTATTTTGCATGATGCACACACAACACTATGGTTGTGGAATCATGCAGGTAATCGATTAAAATCTCCTTCCATGTAAATGAAGATTTATTTTTCAAATATTGAAATATTTTTCTTTTAAGTAAAATTTTAATTTGATAGGGTTTGGAAATTTAAGTATAATATTTTATTATACCAGAACGTTCTAGGATGATAGAGAGGATAGTGTCTAGGCTTGGGTTTGGAAATGAAGTTTCCTGCTCTCCTTGGCTATCCCTAACTGATCCGACGAATGGGAAGGTTAATTTGAAGTTATTTCAATTTAGAAATGAATTGGAATTTATGAAAATTGAACTTTAGATCCAAAATAATTTGAAAAGTAAATCTAAATGATTTTAAAAGGATTATATAAGGATATAACGATTTTCTAAGATATTTTGAAGTATCGTAGAATAATGGTTATTATGGTAAAAATAGAGCGTGTCGCATAACGACAATTTACGTATTTTAGATGCAAACTTTAAACGCTTATAACTTTTGCAATCTAAATCGGATTTCCATGAAACGAAAAACATTTGATTTATATAAACAAGAACTTTCAAATGAGTGAAAGCAGATTTTAAATTCGAGTTATAATTTTCAAGTTATGTTTGAAACCGTTTTGGAAAAGATCGATGTAAGAACAATTGTTGCCCAAAACCATAAACAGCTATTTTTAAATTATTTAAAAATATGGAAAAAAATTGTAAAATCATTACAAATTATGAAAAGGTGTTTTCAATTGTAAAGTTTAAGTTTTGGCTAAGATAAACGATATTTTGATCAAAATAGTTAAGATAACTGTTTTGTAACACTAACACTTTTGGAACGCTATTGTAACGCTTCTTCGAAAACAATCTATTTTGAAGTTTTAACCCGTAAACGATTTTCCGAACTATAAGTAATGATTTGTGGAATGTTTTCAAAGGTTTAAGAGTATTAGAAATATTTTATATGGAATTTAAATTGATACTAATATGGCTTTTTAATACTAAATAATTCGATATGGTTGGAGATAAATCTTCGGATGTTTGATATTAGTTCGGTAAATGAAAACTCTTATTATCTGAGGAATTTAAAAGGTAATTCACCGTTATTCCGCTTATAATATGAGTTGGATACGGAAATTAATATTGAAGATAAGTTGATGGTATTTCTATCTAGATCTAATGTCAAAGAGCCGAATAAACCTTTCAATTAAGATACGGGTTCTCACCTTGATTGAAATAAGCTAGATAGAAATAATCTTTGATATTTGGTATGAACCTCATGATGTAAATGTATACTATCTGGGGAATTTGAAAGATATTATTATATCGTTATTCTACTTATAGTATTCGTTGATTATGAGAATTTATATCGAGTATAAGTGGATAAAATTTCTGTGTAATTTATGATTCAATGTCGACTGATTTGGGTTCTATCGTGAATCGTATCTTCAATAATACCATTCTCGAAACCCAATAAGATTGAGTTGTGGAAATTCGTATCGTAATTGGAATTTAGTCAAAATCTTCGATCCGAGGGAATTAAAAGTAAGAAATTGAAGCGAAGGTATACTCTTTGACTTCAAAGGAAAATTTAAGATGATAACGAGATGTACGAAATTATAGAAATTAAAATCTTTAGTTGTAAATGAATTGATAACTATGTGGAAGGAGATTTGAATTGAAAAGCCCGTGTGAACCATAACTACTGTTTAAAGTACGCTTATTACTTGGAAAGACCGAGATCGAGCATATGTTCGAAAACCATTCCAAGTAATAATACGACGTTATGAAGCAATTCAAGACTTGGTAAACGACGAATGAAGACCGGGAATATTTGAATTGTTTAGATTGATTGTTGATTAATGTCTCGGTTGGGTAGGCCACCCGATACGAGATGTGAGTTGCATGAGACCTGAACAAATTTAAGTATTTCCGGATTGTTCCGTTCAGACCCAGAACGGTCTTGTATGGATGGTGTGTCTAACATTGAAATTGACTGCATGGCATTGATTTCCGTTAATGAATATCGGATTTGTGGCAATATATTATCCTCGTCTCTAAGTCATATGAACTTAGAGGGTATGCATTGATTGAAATCAGTGATATGTCGTGAATTGTCAATGTGACATACCCAAGTTATGAAACGAGCTAGTGATGATCAAAGAATGGCTTATCGAAGCATAGCTTTGTGTATGACGTGACATCAACAAACCTCACACCCCGGATGATGAGAAACTGGCGGTTAGGTTGAGTATATATATGAATTGACGATGACCGCTGCAACAGTGGGAAACCACTTATGACTTATGGAATAGGGTATGTCCGGGGGGCCGCGTCTGGTCGAAAACCGTTGATCTACCTCGCGATTTGTATTGGTGTCCGCGTCTGGATGAAAACCCTTGATTACATTTCGTTTGTGTTCCGATTGATCTTTCGTGCCAGGAATCATCAAGTTGGAAACCAATCTCCAATACGTATCACACGATTTTTGTTTGTATATATATATATATATATATATATATATATATATATATTTATATATATGGCGACATAATAGGATGGGGTATTATGCCGTCTAGGATTAATACATTTATTTGCGAAATGTTTTCCACATTATATATATGTGTTATGTTTTTGAAAGAGGATTTTTACGTATGAAAGCTTGCTTGGTTATCATAAGATAAAACTCGCCCATCTGGTGTGCGCTTGCATTGTGTGATGTGGGACGAGCTTATGATAGCTTCATTTTTCAAAAGTCATTACGCATTTATATGCACGGGTGTTCACATGGAGTAAACCCGTTCCGCGTTAGCGGCGTGGTCCGGTGCAATTCCCAACTTTAAAATGAACCTAACAATAACCATTTTGAGTTCTCACACCAGTCCCACGACTGACCTGGAGTTTATTGTTCCCTCACCTAAACTCTGGGTGCCCATAATTTTGCACGGGCAGCTAGTAGTTTAGTTTGCAGTTATAGATCGTTGGAGCAGGATTCAGAGTGCTTTTAGAGTTGGAGTTCATGCAAGAGATGGGAGCTTCTGCTATATCATACGATTTTCTTCCGCTGAGAGTATATTTTCTTTTCTTCTGCTGTATGTGTTGTAACTCTGATATTTTATGTAACTCTGATGTAACATGGTATTTCGCAATGAAAAATTCTGTTATTTTGTTCAATATATGTATGCACCCATAACAATTCGTCTTTTTGAACGGTTTGAGTCGGTTTAATTACCGGCAAGAACTGGGCAAAAAGGCGGGTCGTTACAAGTCACGGGCAGCTAGTAGTTTAGTTTGCAGTTATAGATTGTTGGAGCTGGATTCAGAGTGCTTTTAGAGTTGGAGTTCATGCAAGAGATGGGAGCTTCTGCTATATCATACGATTTTCTTCCGCTGAGAGTATATTTTCTTTTCTTCCGCTGTATGTGTTGTAACTCTGATATTTTATGTAACTCTGATGTAACATGGTATTTCGCAATGAAAAATTCTGTTATTTTGTTCAATATATGTATGCACCCATAACAATTCGTCTTTTTGAACGGTTTGAGCCGGTTTAATTACCGGCAAGAACTGGACAAAAAGGCGGGCCGTTACACGATCCGACTGGGTCCAAGAGGTAGGCCACGAACTGCATGTTGTTGAGCAGGCGGGAGCGAGTTGTTGGGATCGGCTCGTGAGCCTAGTAGCGTTCCACGATCCGTGTCGCGGTCCAGAGGTGTATCACGAGACGAGTTCTGCTGTTGAATGGGGGGGTTGCCCCCGAGTCCGGGTGATACTCGAGCCGCGTCAATGGCTTCGTTTCCAGTGACTTGAGCGTTGCTCGGCCTTCCATCCATCTGAGCGAAGAATTGGTTGATCATTTCCTGTTGTTTTTGGAGGAGATCGTCCTGCCTTGCCATCTGGGTCCTCAATTCAGTGAGAACTCCATCCATCTCACCTCTGGTCAAGTATGCGGAAGGATCTCCATGAGAGGAAGCTTCCTGGCTTGCCTCGTTCCTTGTGTCTTCAGCGTCAGCATCATCAGCATGTGCGGAAGTTTCAGTTTTCTTCCTTTTGTTCGCCATTGATCCAATAGCCAAAAAATCCAAGCAGAAGTTGAAGTTGTCGTGTGCCCCCCTTCCTGGCGCGCCAAAATGTTAGACCAAAATCTGGGCCTAACACCCAAATGCAGATCGTAGATCACAGATGTGAAAACCCGTAACTTCCCCGTAAAGGAAAGTGTCGGATAGTTCGAGAACAAACCACAACAGAACACATACAGAAGAACATTTCATTGTATATTACAACAATGCATCAGATTTCAAGAATATACAGAGTATAAATGAATATTACACAGAAATATCAGAGATTTAAATTACATTTAAATACATAGCAGCGGAAAATAATACAATACACAACTAGAAGTAGATATACGGATACAAAGCTTTCCGGATATCATTCCAGCTGTAAACCAGGATCCTGTGAATATAAATCTGCAAAACCAAAACTACTAGCTGCCCGTGTCAAAATAAGGGCACCTAGAGTTTAGGTTAAAACAATAAACTCCAGGTCAGTCATGTGACTGGTGTGAGAACTAAAACAGTTATTATTCTTTATTTTAAAAGTTAGGTAAATCAAGGGACCACGCCGTATAACACGGAACGGGTTTCCTCCCAAGAATACCAGTGCATAAAACAAACAGCGCAATTGTAAATAAAGAAAAATGAAGCTGTTATAAGACCCAGGTTCCATCACACAATGCAACGCAGCCGAGGATAGGGTTTTCCCTTATAACAGCCAAAGAATGCTTGATACGTTTAAAACAAATCGTTTGATACTATTATAAGTGCATAGTGTATAAAACAACTTCAAATCATAAGTATCAATCATAGGCGGCATGAGCGCCCCATCCCACTATGTCGCCATACTAGGCTCTACAAATAAAACCGCAAATGTCACGTATTTGGAAATTGGATTTCCGTCTATGAACCGAGGTAAAAGATAGTCCTCAACCGATTCGAGACAATCTAGCCCATGTCTCAGGTCTCAGACTCAGGTGGGCCTTGGATCGTCAGGGCCGGTCCACCGATGTGGATTATTATGCCTAAACACTACGTCTCTCCGCCCTTTGGGGCGTAAATGAGCCAACGAATGGCTCCATCGGACCCGGATCGTCCGATCTAACCGAGGCGCCTCGCAACAGCAACAACCACATAAGTCAAACTCGTCAGGGCGTGTAAAACCACTGACGCCACTTTTAGCTAGAAAGAAACGTAAGTCCTCCCTGATGTCCGTCTCCCGTTTTTGGTTCATACCGGGTGTGAAACTCGCGAAGTCAGCGTTACACAAAGCTACGCAACAAAGGCCTTGCTTTGATCATCACCACAAGACTTTGCTTTTCAACAGAAGCCTCGATCAATTGCCACTTAGGCATGCCACACAGGCAATTCACTCCATGCGTTTGATATCCATCAATATATAACCCCTGAGCTCGTACGTCTCAGAGAAGGGCGTTAAGCAAGAGAATAAATTCTCCGCCGCCAAACAGATATATATTTAATAGAGATCAATCACACAGACTAAAATCCAATGTCAGACACACAGTCCATTTACAAGTCCGTTCTAGGTCTGAACGAAACCGGAGGCACCTAGTACCCCGCATATCCATCGATCTCCAAGTACGTCTGGACGATCACCAACTATTTCCATCTTCTTGGGTGTACAGCCCAATCAAGATCACCAGTAATCACCCAAACGACGTGAAGACTTCCGGTCTTCGACCATCGTCTTCATCTTCGACTTTTCGTCGTATCAGTTATTCAGAATGGGATAAACCCGGTCTTTCCGAATAACTCGCGTATATTTTAAATAAGTGTTACACAAACACAACATACGCCTCATTCCAATTCATCAGTCACTAACCGTAAATTAATCAAGAGAATAATTCCCCAAAGATTAACCCCGAAGGCCGAAACCAACATCAGATCAATATCCAGAAAACCATTCTGCTTAGCTAACCGACAGTTAGTTTCTGATTTCACATTCATAGGGAAAGGTTCCCATTAATTTTATCCAAGATAAATTCCTTGAATTTATTCTTTATTCTATTTTTGAATCTCAATTCAAACTAGTTGGGATTAGCGAACCTTACCGAAGTAATCATTTATTTTAATTCCCCAATCCCAACCTATTCATCCCATGAAGTAAAACTGGTAATACTTCATATCTAACACCACAGTGTTATCGGTAAATTCAATTACCATTTCACGTTCAATCTAATTAAAGATTTAACTATCGCCTGGAGCAAAACTGGTGATACTCCATTTTCGATCATTTCAATCTAATTAAAGGTTCATTAAAACTCCACTTAGTTTTAATCTTCGACTGGGTTAAAGAATCAGTGTCATTTAAAACACGGTTCACGATAAACCCAAAATCACATTCCATTAATTCTCGGGTTAAAGAACAAGTGTTATTTAAAACACTGTTCACGATAAACCCAAAAATCAATACCAATTCAATTCCATTTAAATCTCATTTAATTGGTACACTTCATTAAATCTAAATAAAAAGATTTAATCTTTTCTCAACGGGTTCAAGAACAGTGTTAGTGAAGACACCATTCACGACAAACCCAAATCACATTTGATATTCAATATAAGGCTCTGAATAGAAAATATATCGGCTTATATTCAATATCAAATTCTACGATTAACAAATGCCGTATTGGAAATAACGATATAAATATATATCTTTCAAATTTCCATAACAACATCCGTATAATCACGAATTTCAACATCGAAATATTCCGAAGACAATTTCGATTCAATTCCACTCCAATGCAATCATTGGAAATTCTGGTTATTTTTAAAACCATTTCAAATTCAATTTATTTATTTAAAAATAAATAGAATTATCTTTCTAGTTCAAAACTAGTTCATTTCGATAAAAATCTATTTTTATCTTTTCAAATATGGAGTTTTTCATCCCAATTTTTCCCAAATCATTTCTTATGATTTTACACAAATTATTACTATTTTTAATAATTTTATCAAGGCCCGTACAGTCGATTTCCATCAATGGCCATCGAACTGCACTTACAACGTCCTTTTTCAAATTTGATTTGGACGTAACTCCAAATCCAACCGTTAGATTTCAAATTTCTAATATTCGTTAGAAAGCTCTTTTCGATACGAACCCAACGGTTCCGGTTTTAGGAGAATCCGACGGTCGGATCTCCCGTAATGTCCGTTTGAAATAAATGGTCGAAATTCACGAACTGCCGCGGCGCGGCGCGTTCTATTCAGGCCATTATATTATATATATAATATATATAATATATATTTCGTCGATTTCTATTTAAAACGAATTATATGAATAGTTTTAAATTCGTTTCAAAAGCAATTTCAACTTCCCTTTTCAATTCAAATCAAAATTGAATTCTTCTTTATAAATTCGTTTTAAAATTCATTTCTATTCAATTCAAATTTCAATTCAATTTGAATTCATTTCAATTCACTTTCAATTCAATTTGAATTCGTTTTCAATTCAATTCATTTCGAAATCGTTTTCAATTCAATTCATTTCGAAATCGTTTTCAATTCAATTCATTTCGAAATCGTTTTCAATTCAATTCATTTCGAAATCGTTTTCAATTCATTTCGAAATCGTTTTCAACTCAATTCATTTCGAAATCGTTTTCAATTCAATTCATTTCGAAATCGTTTTATATTCATTTCATTTCGAAATCGTTTTCAATTCAATTCATTTCGAAATCGTTTTCAATTCAATTCATTTCGAAATCGTTTTCAATTCAATTCATTTCGAAATCGTTTTCAATTCAATTCATTTCGAAATCGTTTTCAATTCAATTCATTTCGAAATCGTTTTCAATTCAATTCATTTCGAAATCGTTTTATATTCATTTCATTTTGAAATCGTTTAAAATCGATATAAATATCGTTCACGTCAAAATGGCGTCAACCTAATCATCACGGCTTCACATATTTCTATTTTCAAATATTCTATTTCAAATATTTCCTATTATCAAAATATTTGTTATTATCAAAATATTCTTTATTTTCACGATTGGAATGAGGCCCAATCAATTACCATATAAAGTTAATTATACGGATTTTCATACAACACATGTATATAATAGCAACGATAAATAATCAACCATCAACCAAAGTGCACTACACTGTATAAGCATCAAATATAGATATCTAATGCTTATAACAGCCTGTCAATCAATCGATTGACATATTTAATCAATCAGGATGAGTGAACTTCAAATTTCATCCCAACACCCGTGTGGGGTTTCAAACAATCAAACACAGATTTTTATTCGTGCAGTTGGGCGATGTGTAAAATTTATCGTCCCAATCAATGTCATTCAAATAGGTGTACATAAACAAACCGTCCGGTTTATAAATGAATATTTTATTTTATTCACTTCACGTTAAAAATTATATTTTTAACGACAAAACATTTTATTTCAACATATGAATTTCTATTCAATTCATTCTTTAAATAAAATGATATTTTTATTTTTCTAACTCATTTTAGAAAATTTCGGCAGCATAACGGCACGATACTAGAAACGGGACAAGGCCTAGCCTTATCCCCGGTCTAGTGAAGGCACACGCCATTCACACATCGATCAAAATCACCAAACAACCAAATTCAAATCAAATCATATAACTAATCTATGCAACCAAACAAACAAGTCCATGGTCTGTGGACGATTGTGTCGGGTGCTACTAAGCACCGTCTGCATCCTAGTATATATATATAACTAGAAATAAAATTGAAGAGTGAGAAATTCTCACCGATAGCTATCCTAACATCTTGACTCTTCTTTGATATCAATCTCCTTCGTTCTCGCCTTTTTGTTACCTTCGTTGCCCGCTTTCACTACCTATGTAAAAATCGAATTTTTACTACGCTATTCAATATATAAAAATCACATTTTTATTTCGAAGTTCAATATATAAAAATCGATTTTTTACTCCGATGTCATATAGATAGAAATTCCGTTTCAAAAATATAGATTTCGCCTTTATAAAAATAAAGTTTTCGCCTTTATGAAAATAAAGTTTTCGCCTTTATGAAAATAAAGTTTTCGCCTTTATGAAACATAGACTTCGCCCTTTCAAATTTAAAGATTTTACCTTTTCTAATTCAAAGATTTCTAAATAAAAATCATTGCTTTATAACATAAAATAAAATCAGTTTTTAAATTAACAAAAATCAGTTTTTAAATTAAAACAAAAAATCAGTTAATTAAATCAAAACAAAAAATCAGTTAATTAAATTAAAACAAAAAAATCAGTTTTAAAATATAATTAAACTAAAAGCAAAAATAAAAACTAACTTACAGCGGTTTTTTCGAGGGGGGGGGGGGAGATTTGCTGTCGTGGGTTCGGGACTGGGGGGGGTCTGCATGGCGTCGAGTAGGCACAGAGGAGGAGGGGGAAGGAGGGGCGGCGCGATGGTTTGTTGAGGCGTCGGGGAGGGCGTTGCGGTCGATTTCGGATGGGGGGGGGTGGTCTGCGACGCGGTCAAGGAAGAGAAGGGGAGGAGGAAGAAGAAGGGAGGACGGCGAAGAGGGGGGGGGGCTGCGCCACCTCTGGTGGCGGTGGTGGTGGGCGGCAATGGTTTCCCCCTTCCGTCGATCGCTCGATCCCCTTTTTTTTTATATATATAAATCGATTTTTGTTTTAAACGGGGGGGGGGGGGGGGCAGAGTTATATAAGAAGGGAGATATAATTTTTAATTTATTTAATTATTTTATTTAGCAAAAAGTTGACTTCTACATACGACCTCGAAACGAGGCCCACCGCCTGTCGTCCATAGCGTTTTACCCCTATTCCGAACACAATGGGATAGGTATCGCAAGCTGATGTGATCGTTTCGATTAGTTTCCGTTGAATTTACATTTAAATCACTATGTTGAATTTTGAACGTACATTTCAAATTACCAGGGTCACATACTAACTCGAAAAATTCCAGAAAAATATTTTCTAGCTTCGTATTGACGATACGGTCCTAACAAAACTAGTTTCGTTGAATTCTGAGACCGTTAGAAAAATGGTCATTTTCCAGTCGATTAAAATCAACTAAAACTGGTCAAACGCGTTTTCCTTTGCCACGCTCACTTATTGATTCGAAAAATTATGAAATTTGGAATCTATCAATAATTTGACACTGCGGACCCAACAAAACTGGTTTCGTCGAAATCCGAGGTCGTTTGCAAAATTCCCATTTTTAAGGGCCTGAATTCCATAGCGACTATTCAGAATTTCCAACTGGACATATCTTTTGATTCCCGCTATGAAATTTTAATTATTCGGATTCGTTGGAAAGATATTGTCAATTAGATCCTAATGTTTTTGGTTTCACTAAAATCCGGATTGTGTTGCACCCGGTATATTCAATTGAAGTTTGAAATCGAATTATCGAACTACCGCGCCATTTTCAATTCTATTTATAATTATATATAAATATTTATATTCTAACGGCGACGCGTATAAATATATTCGTTCGAATTATATTCAAAATAAACTTTTCGTCGATATTATTTAAAATAATTCATTTTAAATAACCAAAATTCGCTAAAATTGCCAAAATAAAAATTTTAAACTGGCCCAGATTTTCGGGTTGTTACAATCTCCCCCACTTAAAACTTTTCGTCCCCGAAAAGGAACAAAGTCGATAGTGGTTTGATTAATCAACTCTACGTTCGATCTGGCTTCCATTATCCAACCTTTCAGTTTCTGAGAATTTTCTAAAATTTCAAAAATTTGGCTAACACCCTAAATTTTCGAAAAATTTCGCCATAACCTCCCCTACACCGGGAGCATCGGGGAATTTCAAATAGCTTCCCCGGTCCTTCTAATCTCAAAAAGAAAAAGAAAAAGCCAAGCGGCTAGCCAATAGGCTCATAAAATCATCATCACCCAAACAAAACAGTAAATTATGTAGTAAACATGTACCTATTTGTCGGGCAAACAAATTTTATTTTCTGCTCTAGCCTCCTTGCTATGACCTGTTCAATGTAAGTATATGTATATGCAAGCAGATGCGACCAATTTTCAATACAATTCAATATTTGATTCAATTAGGCTAAATGGTTCAAAATTATCAAACAAATAAACAAACAACACAAACATCAATCAATTAGTGGATTAACGTTTCAAATTCATAATTTTGATATATATAAAGAAAATCATGTTTTGATGCCAAATCACAACAATGTATTCTAGCTATATTAGTTTTGGTTCTCACACCAGTCTAATGGAAATATATAGAAAATCACACCTTCGAAACTCGAACATAAATGTTGATGATGCGATCGCTATCATCAATATCATCTTCGGGCGACTAGAGTGTGATGCTATATCTATCCAATATATTAAAACTTTGAATATACGTTTGCAAGGCGTATATGCAAATTCTTTATATACTGAACTGTCCAAATCAATATAAAATAAATAATCAAATACGAATAATTGATTTATATTTCAAAACAAGATTTGTTTCCATTTTCAAAAATATACTCTTCACACTCGTTCTAGGATACTACTGATCCTATCTCTAACGAGTTCATTCTAATTGGATATTACTAACCCAATATCTAATGAATTCTTTCGTATGGTTCTAATGTGCCTTGTTCTCTAAGCTTTGTAAACCAAAGCTCTGATACCAACTGTGAAAACCCGTAACTTCCCCGTAAAGGAAAGTGTCGGATAGTTCGAGAACAAACCACAACAGAACACATACAGAAGAACATTTCATTGTATATTACAACAATGCATCAGATTTCAAGAATATACAGAGTATAAATGAATATTACACAGAAATATCAGAGATTTAAATTACATTTAAATACATAGCAGCGGAAAATAATACAATACACAACTAGAAGTAGATATACAGATACAAAGCTTTCCGGATATCATTCCAGCTGTAAACCAGGATCCTGTGAATATAAATCTGCAAAACCAAAACTACTAGCTGCCCGTGTCAAAATAAGGGCACCCAGAGTTTAGGTTAAAACAATAAACTCCAGGTCAGTCATGTGACTGGTGTGAGAACTAAAACAGTTATTATTCTTTATTTTAAAAGTTAGGTAAATCAAGGGACCACGTCGTATAACACGGAACGGGTTTCCTCCCAAGAATACCAGTGCATAAAACAAACAGCGCAATGCTAAATAAAGAAAAATGAAGCTGTTATAAGACCCAGGTCCCATCACACAATGCAACGCAGCCGAGGATAGGGTTTTCCCTTATAACAGCCAAAGAATGCTTGATACGTTTAAAACAAATCGTTTGATACTATTATAAGTGCATAGTGTATAAAACAACTTCAAATCATAAGTATCAATCATAGGCGGCATGAGCGCCCCATCCCACTATGTCGCCATACTAGGCTCTACAAATAAAACCGCAAATGTCACGTATTTGGAAATTGGATTTCCGTCTATGAACCGAGGCAAAAGATAGTCCTCAACCGATTCGAGACAATCTAGCCCATGTCTCAGGTCCCAGACTCAGGTGGGCCTTGGATCGTCAGGGCCGGTCCACCGATGTGGATTATTATGCCTGAACACTACATCTCTCCGCCCTTTGGGGCGTAAATGAGCCAACGAATGGCTCCATCGGACCCGGATCGTCCGATCTAACCGAGGCGCCTCGCAACAACAACAACCACATAAGTCAAACTCGTCAGGGCGTGTAAAACCACTGACGCCACTTTTAGCTAGAAAGAAACGTAAGTCCTCCCTGATGTCCGTCTCCCGTTTTTGGTTCATACCGGGTGTGAAACTCGCGAAGTCAGCGTTACACAAAGCTACGCCACAAAGGCCTTGCTTTGATCATCACCACAAGACTTTGCTTTTCAACAGAAGCCTCGATCAATTGCCACTTAGGCATGCCACACAGGCAATTCACTCCATGCATTTGATATCCATCAATATATAACCCCTGAGCTCGTACGTCTCAGAGAAGGGCGTTAAGCAAGAGAATAAATTCTCCGCCGCCAAACAGATATATATTTAATAGAGATCAATCACACAGACTAAAATCCAATGTCAGACACACAGTCCATTTACAAGTCCGTTCTGGGTCTGAACGAAACCGGAGGCACCTAGTACCCCGCATATCCATCGATCTCCAAGTACGTCTGGACGATCACCAACTATTTCCATCTTCTTGGGTGTACAGCCCTATCAAGATCACCAGTAATCACCCAAACGACGTGAAGACTTCCGGTCTTCGACCATCGTCTTCATCTTCGACTTTTCGTCGTATCAGTTATTCAGAATGGGATAAACCCGGTCTTTCCGAATAACTCGCGTATATTTTAAATAAGTGTTACACAAACACAACATACGCCTCATTCCAATTCATCAGTCACTAACCGTAAATTAATCAAGAGAATAATTCCCCAAAGATTAACCCCGAAGGCCGAAACCAACATCAGATCAATATCCAGAAAACCATTCTGCTTAGCTAACCGACAGTTAGTTTCTGATTTCACATTCATAGGGAAAGGTTCCCATTAATTTTATCCAAGATAAATTCCTTGAATTTATTCTTTATTCTATTTTTGAATCTCAATTCAAACTAGTTGGGATTAGCGAACCTTACCGAAGTAATCATTTATTTTAATTCCCCAATCCCAACCTATTCATCCCATGAAGTAAAACTGGTAATACTTCATATCTAACACCACAGTGTTATCGGTAAATTCAATTACCATTTCACGTTCAATCTAATTAAAGATTTAACTATCGCCTGGAGCAAAACTGGTGATACTCCATTTTCGATCATTTCAATCTAATTAAAGATTCATTAAAACTCCACTTAGTTTTAATCTTCGACTGGGTTAAAGAATCAGTGTCATTTAAAACACGGTTCACGATAAACCCAAAATCACATTCCATTAATTCTCGGGTTAAAGAACAAGTGTTATTTAAAACACTGTTCATGATAAACCCAAAAATCAATACCAATTCAATTCCATTTAAATCTCATTTAATTGGTACACTTCATTAAATCTAAATAAAAAGATTTAATCTTTTCTCAACGGGTTCAAGAACAGTGTTAGTGAAGACACCATTCACGACAAACCCAAATCACATTTGATATTCAATATAAGGCTCTGAATAGAAAATATATCGGCTTATATTCAATATCAAATTCTACGATTAACAAATGCCGTATTGGAAATAACGATATACATATATATCTTTCAAATTTCCATAACAACATCCGTATAATCACGAATTTCAACATCGAAATATTCCGAAGACAATTTCGATTCAATTCCACTCCAATGCAATCATTGGAAATTCTGGTTATTTTTAAAACCATTTCAAATTCAATTTATTTATTTAAAAATAAATAGAATTATCTTTCTAGTTCAAAACTAGTTCATTTCGATAAAAATCTATTTTTATCTTTTCAAATATGGAGTTTTTCATCCCAATTTTTCCCAAATCATTTCTTATGATTTTACACAAATTATTACTATTTTTAATAATTTTATCAAGGCCCGTACAGTCGATTTCCATCAATGGCCATCGAACTGCACTTACAACGTCCTTTTTCAAATTTGATTTGGACGTAACTCCAAATCCAACCGTTAGATTTCAAATTTCTAATATTTGTTAGAAAGCTCTTTTCTATACGAACCCAACGGTTCCGGTTTTAGGAGAATCCGACGGTCGGATCTCCCGTAATGTCCGTTTGAAATAAATGGTCGAAATTCACGAAATGCCGCGGCGCGGCGCGTTCTATTCAGACCATTATATTATATATATAATATATATAATATATATTTCGTCGATTTCTATTTAAAATGAATTATATGAATAGTTTTAAATTCGTTTCAAAAGCAATTTCAACTTCCCTTTTCAATTCAAATCAAAATTTAATTCTTCTTTATAAATTCGTTTTAAAATTCATTTCTATTCAATTCAAATTTCAATTCAATTTGAATTCATTTCAATTCACTTTCAATTCAATTTGAATTCGTTTTCAATTCAATTCATTTCGAAATCGTTTTCAATTCAATTCATTTCGAAATCGTTTTCAATTCAATTCATTTCGAAATCGTTTTCAATTCAATTCATTTCGAAATCGTTTTCAATTCATTTCGAAATCGTTTTCAACTCAATTCATTTCGAAATCGTTTTCAATTCAATTCATTTCGAAATCGTTTTATATTCATTTCATTTCGAAATCGTTTTATATTTATTTCATTTCGAAATCGTTTTCAATTCAATTCATTTCGAAATCGTTTTCAATTCAATTCATTTCGAAATCGTTTTCAATTCAATTCATTTCGAAATCGTTTTCAATTCAATTCATTTCGAAATCGTTTTCAGTTCAAGTCATTTCGAAATCGTTTTCAATTCAATTCATTTCGAAATCGTTTTCAATTCAATTCATTTCGAAATCGTTTTATATTCATTTCATTTCGAAATCGTTTAAAATCGATATAAATATCGTTCACGTCAAAATGGCGTCAACCTAATCATCACGGCTTCACCTATTTCTATTTTCAAATATTCTATTTCAAATATTTCCTATTATCAAAATATTTGTTATTATCAAAATATTCTTTATTTTCACGATTGGAATGAGGCCCAATCAATTACCATATAAAGTTAATTATATGGATTTTCATACAACACATGTATATAATAGCAACGATAAATAATCAACCATCAACCAAAGTGCACTTCACTGTATAAGCATCAAATATAGATATCTAATGCTTATAACAGCCTGTCAATCAATCGATTGACATATTTAATCAATCAGGATGAGTGAACTTCAAATTTCATCCCAACACCCGTGTGGGGTTTCAAACAATCAAACACAGATTTTTATTCGTGCAGTTGGGCGATGTGTAAAATTTATCGTCCCAATCAATGTCATTCAAATAGGTGTACATAAACAAACCGTCCGGTTTATAAATGAATATTTTATTTTATTCACTTCACGTTAAAAATTATATTTTTAACGACAAAACATTTTATTTCAACATATGAATTTCTATTCAATTCATTCTTTAAATAAAATGATATTTTTATTTTTCTAACTCATTTTAGAAAATTTCGGCAGCATAACGGCACGATACTAGAAACGGGACAAGGCCTAGCCTTATCCCCGGTCTAGTGAAGGCCCACGCCATTCACACATCGATCAAAATCACCAAACAACCAAATTCAAATCAAATCATATAACTAATCTATGCAACCAAACAAACAAGTCCATGGTCTGTGGACGATTGTGTCGGGTGCTACTAAGCGCCGTCTGCATCCTAGTATATATATATAACTAGAAATAAAATTGAAGAGTGAGAAATTCTCACCGATAGCTATCCTAACATCTTGACTCTTCTTTGATATCAATCTCCTTCGTTCTCGCCTTTTTGTTACCTTCGTTGCCCGCTTTCACTACCTATGTAAAAATCGAATTTTTACTACGCTATTCAATATATAAAAATCACATTTTTATTTCGAAGTTCAATATATAAAAATCGAATTTTTACTACGGTGTCATATAGATAGAAATTCCGTTTCAAAAATATAGATTTCGCCTTTATAAAAATAAAGTTTTCGCCTTTATGAAAATAAAGTTTTCGCCTTTATGAAACATAGACTTCGCCCTTTCAAATTTAAAGATTTTACCTTTTCTAATTCAAAGATTTCTAAATAAAAATCATTGCTTTATAACATAAAATAAAATCAGTTTTTAAATTAACAAAAATCAGTTTTTAAATTAAAACAAAAAATCAGTTAATTAAATCAAAACAAAAAATCAGTTAATTAAATTAAAACAAAAAAATCAGTTTTAAAATATAATTAAACTAAAAGCAAAAATAAAAACTAACTTACAGCGGTTTTTTCGAGGGGGGGGGGGGAGATTTGCTGTCGCGGGTTCGGGACTGGGGGGGGGGGGTCTGCATGGCGTCGAGTAGGCACAGAGGAGGAGGGGGAAGGAGGGGCGGCGCGGTGGTTTGTTGAGGCGTCGGGGAGGGCGTTGCGGTCGATTTCTGATGGGGGGGTGGTCTGCGATGCGGTCAAGGAAGAGAAGGGGAGGAGGAAGAAGAAGGGAGGACGGCGAAGAGGGGGGGGCTGCGCCCCCTCTGGCGGCGGTGGTGGTGGGCGGCAAGGGTTTCCCCCTTCCGTCGATCGCTCGATCCCCTTTTTTTTATATAAATCGATTTTTGTTTTAAACGGGGGGGGGGGGGGGGGGCAGAGTTATATAAGAAGGGAGATATAATTTTTAATTTATTTAATTATTTTATTTAGCAAAAAGTTGACTTCTACATACGACCTCGAAACGAGGCCCACCGCCTGTCGTCCATAGCGTTTTACCCCCATTCCGAACACAATGGGATAGGTATCGCAAGCTGATGTGATCGTTTCGATTAGTTTCCGTTGAATTTACATTTAAATCACTATATTGAATTTTAAACGTACATTTCAAATTACCAGGGTCACATACTAACTCGAAAAATTCCAGAAAAATATTTTCTAGCTTCGTATTGACGATACGGTCCTAACAAAACTAGTTTCGTTGAATTCTGAGACCGTTAGAAAAATGGCCATTTTCCAGTCGATTAAAATCAACTGAAACTGGTCAAACGCGTTTTCCCTTGCCACGCTCACTTATTGATTCGAAAAATTATGAAATTTGGAATCTAGCAATAATTTGACACTGCGGACCCAACAAAACTGGTTTCGTCGAAATCCGAGGTCGTTTGCAAAATTCCCATTTTTAAGGGCCTGAATTCCATAGCGACTATTCAGAATTTCCAACTGGACATATCTTTTGATTCCCGCTATGAAATTTTAATTATTCGGATTCGTTGGAAAGATATTGTCAATTAGATCCTAATATTTTTGGTTTCACTAAAATCCGGATTGTTTTGCACCCGGTATATTCAATTGAAGTTTGAAATCGAATTATCGAACTACCGCGCCATTTTCAATTCTATTTATAATTATATATAAATATTTATATTCTAACGACGACGCGTATAAATATATTCGTTCGAATTATATTCAAAATAAACTTTTCGTCGATATTATTTAAAATAATTCATTTTAAATAACCAAAATTCGCTAAAATTGCCAAAATAAAAATTTTAAACTGGCCCAGATTTTCGGGTTGTTACAACAGATCACAGAATGCAGAAAAAATTAAATAAATAGGAGACACACGAGGTTTTTATAGTGGTTCGGCTATAGATGTAGCCTACGTCCACTTTATAAGCTTATTGTTATACTGACAGATTACAAGAATCAGTTACATGCAGGAACACAATCTGTGTGTTTTATTGAGATTACAAGAGGAGAATTTTGATGTATGAAGGTGCAAAACCCTTGCACTTCAGTAATGGTGGAAGCTGTGAAGAAGAATGGCCAAAAGTCCCTGAAAATGCCTTCGAATGGTGTATTTATAGCCGTTTACAGCAGGCGGATCGCGGGACACGTGGCACGCATCCCAAAAATCTCGAAAAGAGGTGGAAAACATCCAGAAAACATCTCCAAATCGTCATATGACATGTGTAATAAGATCCATGCAAGTTGGAATAAAAATAGCCATCAGAATAGGTCAAAACAGTGCAGAACTGCAGGCGGTTCGCGGTCCCCATGCGCTCCATGATCGGATCGTGGTAACCACGACCCCTAGGGGTGCGACTCTTAGGATCGGATCGCGACCTAGGGGTGCGACTCCTAGGATCGGATCGCGACCTAGGGGGGCGAACCGATCCAGAAGGTTGAGAAATGGCACAAACTCGATGCTAGCAACGCTCAGCCACTTCATCCAAGTGATTGCCAGTCTATACCCAAGTCCTGAGTCGTTCCAGATGATAGAAATTTGTGTTGAGACGATCTTTGCCAAAAGATAGTGTAACAGATAGATTGAGGAATTGCATGTTGTATGATGCATAGTAGATCCATATTTCTATTATTGGTTGTTGTTTATGCATTGGTACTCTTGGGAGGAAACCCGTTCCGTGTTATACAATGTGGTTTCCTAACTTTTAAAGTAAAATTTTAATTACTATTTTTAGTTCTCACACCAGTCCCATGACTGGCTCGGAGTTTATTGTTTCTACCTAAACTCTAGGTGCCCATATTTTCCACACGGGCAGCTAATAGTTTTGGTTTTTGCAAATTATTTTATTTAGCAGGATTCTGGATCGAAGCTTAAAGCTGTATCCAGAGCATTGATAGTCTTCCACTGTGTTAGTTTATTTGTTTCCGCTGCATTGTATTACATTTATAGTAAAATTATTTTCTGCTGTATATTATTTTCGATACTCTGATATTTTGTACTCTGATGTAACATTATTATGATGTTTATAAAAGTCTTTTGTTATTTGTTCGGATGTGTTGTGCGCCCAAAGTTAGCGTATCTGCCTTTTTGGTTCGATTTAAGTCGGTTTAACAATCGATTTGGATCGACCGAGAGGAAGGGCCACTCAACAAACAGTCGTAACTCTTTCCTTGTCATTCTTAACCAAATTAAGCTTGTATCCAGTCTTCATACTATACATCATCACATATAACCTAAATTCAGTAACAACTCCTAGAAATTGCTAACCAACACCAGAAAAAACAGATTGATTCAAATCACTTCTCAACAATTGCCTCAATTAATTGTTCGAATCACCGGTACTGTCAAAAGAAGAATCACTACCACAAGAAACATCATCTGACCTTGCATTGTTAACTGAAGAACTACTACGATTGATCTCAACAAAATAATCAAATAATCCTCATGATTATGTGCAGCCAACAACAGAACAGATTGAAGATCAGAATTACTTTCAATATTCCTTCTCAAACCATCTTTGATGTGATATAATTCAAATGACAATGGACTTAAATCAATCCATTTACCACAAACATCATCTCTCACAATAGCAACAGAACTATCAAAATAAAGATGTATAGAAAAGCTATCATTCCCAAACTTCAACAACACCAATACACTAACATCAGTAGGAATAGTGTTATACAAAGAAGAGAATTGTTAATAAAACTTATTAGCATTAATCAAATAAAATTACATACACATCTGCAACTTATTATAATTACATGCATACATGTAAACATATATCCAGAATATCAGCATACTTTTATGCAATTTTTAACAATAGTTGTATTACATATATTCAGATTAGTTGCATATTTGTATGCACATATAGAGAATAACTGCATATTTGTATGCGCGTATTCAGAATAGAAGCATACAAATTTATCCACAATTTTAGAAAATTTGCATATTTATATGCACATATAGAAAATAGTTGCATACTTGTTGCACGTTGCATACTTGTATGCACATATACAGAACAACTGCATACATTGTTTATCCAAAATTCAGAATAGTTTCATACTTGAAAGCACATATTAAAAATAGGTGCATACTTGTATGCACGCATTCAGAATAGTTGCACAAATGTATTGAAATATAATCTCACAAATAAAGTCGTATAAATAATAATCAATCCATCAAAGCAAATCGAAAATAACAATGACACACTTATGAAAAAAATAAAATATAAATTTCCTTGAAGATGAAACATTCATTATATCTATCGATGAAAGCTGAATTAAATCACTGTAGAAATCCCGATTAGATCGAATATTAGATTCCTCAACAAATCCCAATTAGATCGAATATTCGATCGCAGAAGAAATCACTGACGAAAGCCGAATTAAATCCATGAAGAAATTCTATCTAAATTATAAATTAAATCCATGAAGAAATTCCTGAAGACGCCATGAAAAGATAAATGCGTTAATTTGACAAGGTTATTTGTGGAAAAAGAATACTTGAAAGTAAAAATAGGAATGCAAAAAGTGTACTTTAGAGCGGGAGGATTACACGTTAATTAACTTTAATTTAAGGGATATGTGCCTAATTTCCACTTATAAAAATACCATTTATTTTGGAAAAAGTGAAAAAAAATTACGAAATGAAAAGTAAAAAAAGAATTATTTTAAAATAACGATTTTTAAAGCTAAAAGGACCAAAATTACGAAAATGCCCTTCATATTTGAAAAAGTGCAAAAAATGAAAAAAATTATGAAATTAAAAGTAAAAAAGAGTTATTTTAAAATAACGATTTTTAAAGCTAAAAGGACCAAAATTACGAAAATGCCCTTCATATTAGAAAAGTGAAAAAAATGAAACAAAAATTAAGAAAATCCAAAAAATTACGAAATGAAAAGTAAAAAAAGAATTATTTTAAAATAACGATTTTTAAAGCTAAAAGGATCAAAATTACGAAAATGCCCTTTATATTTGAAAAAGTGAAAAAAATGAAAAAAATTCAGAAAATTATGAAATGAAAAGTAAAAAAATAAATATTTTAAAATAACGTTTTTTTACAAAAAATATCATTTATATTGGAAAAAGTGAAAAAAAGAAAAAAATTCAGAAAATCCATAAAATTATGAAATGAAAAGTAAAAAAAATTATTTTAAAATAACGATTTTTTAAATAATAATTTTATGGATTTTTTTGAATTTTTTTTTCACTTTTTTCAACATGAAGGGCATTTTTGTAATTTTGGCATATTTAGCTTTAAAAATCGGAATTTTCGAATAACTCTTTTTTTAGTTTTCATTTCGTAATTTTTTGGATTTTTTAAATTTTATTTATTTTTTTCACTTTTTTCAACATGAAGGGTATTTTCGTAATTTGGCCTTCTTAACTTTAAAAATTATTATTTTTGAATAATTCTTTTATTTCTTTGAATTTCATAATCTTCGAATTTTTTTTTATTTTTTCCCACTTTTTCCAATATGAAGGGTATTTTCATAATATTTATATTTTTAGCTTTAGAAATTGTAATTTTCGAATAATTCTTTTTTTAGTTTTCAATTCGAAATTTTTTGGTTTTTTTGAAATTTATTTCTTTTTTTTTCACTTTTTTCAAAATGAAGGATATTTTCGTAATTTTGTCCGTTTTAACTTAAAATTTTTAGGATTTGTTTTTATTAGCTAAATCAAATTTAGATACCTAAGTGGATTAAATGGGTAACCCACTTATTTGAGGGTTGGGTTATAAACGGGTTGAGTAATAAATGGGTCAAAGAGAATGAATCATGAAGGGTTGGGTCAAAACTCAACCCTACACGTTTAGATTAACCCAACCCATTTGACACCCCTACGTCAAATGACAAATGAATTAAAGGACCTTTGAATTCTGCTCAATTAAGGCTACTATGGCCCAGTGGAGAACGGCTCAATTGTTCTGTCCCTATGCTAGTTGTCTCCATGTGTACCCAACCAATAGCAGTCTCGTGATTTTCACTTTTTGCAGTTAAACCCTCCAAATGTTAAAGGGTTTTGGAGGGTTTAATTGCAAAAAGTAAAAATTAGATAAATCTCACTCGTTGAGCATACGAGGACAGCATAAATGGGGACTGAAACCAACGGAGAAGGGCTATGGTCAACTAATGAAAGGATGATTATCAAAAAAACACTCTGGCTGGTTGGCTACTAGGGAATGTGACAGCAACCTAAAGCCATATTATTCATTCACCCCTGTCTATCCCTCTTTTCCAAATTAATCTCATGGGAATGCTCGTTGCATTGCAGACAACACAACAAAGAAAATGCTTCCCTTCCCTCGATCCGTGCATTTTGAAACCGACGCAAAGGATTGCTAAATAACCTAATCAAAATCACCTAAGTCTTATGAAGGCGAGGATCAAACTGAAGTTATACAATACTTTTATACAGCCTACTGCTGAATTATAGTGAAGTAGTTCTCCTAAAGGTCGGAAGACCTAACCTCAGGTAACTAAACAAGACCGTTTACAAAGTCAGACCTTCAAGACTGCTCTTGCCCAACGGAATATCATATACCACGCAGTACAACTTACGACTTGCAACAACTCAGACGTCTGGCATAGACTGGTTCGGATGTCTTTGTTAAATATTCAAAAGCTGAGTTCGAACTCAGACTTTTGATTCTCTAAGCTAAACGTCTGATTAAGCTCTTTTACTATGAATTCTATGGGTATTCAAACTTCTGGCAGGGTAACCAAGATGTCTGATTGTCTATTTCTTATACTTACCACTTCCCTTCTCCATCTATGTCAACCATTTCCTCCAATCGACTTTCCGTCTTTTCCATATGAAGCTCTATCCAATTTCTCTAATTTGAAACATTCACATATTTGAATTGCATAACAATAATAATAACTGATTTGTACATGTAGTTATATACTGTAATACAAAGGCCGGCATGGCCTCTGAGTACTGTAACAATCTAAGTATGTAAGTGTTGTGCATTTCATACCGTTCAAATATCAGTGGACACAAGCTATTGCCATTGTCAATCTTACATAATTGACATGTGCTTTGGATTCTAGCAACTAAATAATGGATACGGTCACTAGGTGTAATGATCAGGCCTATGTGACAAACTTTACAGACATGCATCAGTGTACGTACTTCAAGTAGAATTAGAAGCAAAATATAAGTGAACAGAATAATACAAAGCAACAATATCAGAAACAGGCCACAGGACCACATCATCTTTATTTATTATTGCATACTTAAAACCGCAAACGGATCTCTCCCCGTGCACATATTCAAATATCAGTGATCACAGACTTGCAAGGAGACAAGGGCGCACCACAAAGGCACTTATTATGAGCAAACGTGGATGCATCAAAACCATCAAATCTACCTCCAGTTGGAATTTCACCGCAAAGTCTGTTATAACTCACATTAAAATTCTGCCATAAAAACTTTGTAAAGGAACTTGGTATCCCACCATAAATTTTGTTATGGTTCAAATCCAGCTCGACTATGTCTTTAGGCAACTTCAGGTTGCTCAGATCAAACTCAAACATGTTCCTCGACAAGTCCAGTCTAGTCAGTGGCTTATTCCTCCCAAAGAAAACGGATGCATCGCCGCTTAAACTGTTCCTCGAAAGATCTATCACACTCAACTTGGTATTAGCAAAAGCCTTCGGGATAGTTCCAGATAAGTTATTATGAGACAAGTATAAATACTCAGCGTTGGGGATACCAGCTATAGATTCAGGAATGGGCCCAGTCAGTCTGTTACGGTCGAGTCTAATGAAACTGAGTGGAAGTGCTCCAAGTGATGAAGGAATAGACCCAGAAAAGTGGTTAAAAGCCAGGTTGAGATAGTCAAGTTTAGTGAGTTGAGAAAGGAAACTAGGAACAGGGCCTGAAAGGTCATTCCAGTCGAAACGGAGAAAGGTGAGACTGGTGAGTTTAGTGATAGTGTCTGGAATAGTCCCAGTGAGGTTAGTGAGCTTGTGAAACGTTAGAGAAGTCAGGTAGGGAAGGTCACCAATTGAAGGTGATATCTGGCCAGAAACATTGTCGCCGGATATATCGAGGCCTGTGACATGACCGGCATTGTCACAGTCGACGCCGACCCATTCACAGCAGTCTGAGGTTTGCTCTGGATCACCCCATGTTATGATTATGTAGGGGTTCCCCATGCCTGACTTTATTGACAAGAGGGTATCCCTGTCATTTTTGTGGCATTTGTCCGAAAGGATTGGGAGGATGAAGGATGATGATACGAGCACAGAAATGAAGAGAATACTCAGATTCATTGTTTGTGTGCAGTAGGTGAGATTTTGATGAGTGAATTGTATTCCTTTATATAGATATTTTTTAGATTGGATGCCTCATGCCTCACTATAATTTTGTATAAAGATATGCTAGTTATCATTCGTACAGACTGGCGTCACATATTTACTGTGGATTTACATCTTCTTTTATCACACATTTTTAACATTTCAGGCATATTCTGAAGTAAAATATTTCTAATGTTATGACCTCTAGCGAACGTTTTTACATACGGACATTAATATTTTAGAGATGGTTGTTAATCGCGCAAGTGTCGGTGCGTACTACTACATCTTTACTAAAAAGCCATCACTTGTAGAGTAAAAAATGATAGCAAATGCGGGATCGCATACATTATATATTGGCCATGTGATCATTGCATTGCAGTAGAATCATGAAAAGTAATGCTGCAATAATTTTGAGCTAAAGTAATTGAATGTTATCCCGACAGCGTGAGCACGATAAGACATAAAATTTTGAACTAAAGCAAAAATCTTGTAATGACCTACTGTTTCCAACCATTCTAGTTGGTAACAAAACCAATTCGAATTGTTAAAAACAGCAGTTTTTTTTTTTTTTTTTTTTTTTTTTTTTTTTTTTTTGAAACGCAATTATATCTATATATTCACACTGTTCACTTACAAAGTTTCCAATTACGCTACATTATACCATGACTATACAATACATCTTCGTTATCCTAATAGCATTGAGAAAAAAACAATGATATATACAAGTAAAATACAAAAAACTCAATGCTGCATACTAAATCATCAGCAATATCTCAACCCGGCATCTTCAACTCATAAACTTGTGTCTTCAGCATAAATAGTCAAGCATCAAAAGCCGTATAAAACTTATGTCATCTCCAAAAACAAATCACTCAGTATTCAACTTCCTCATAACAACATTATGTATGATAGCATACAACTCTTCCGCATTCAAAGATGAAGAATTGAATACTCTCCTATTTCTCTTAGCCCACACTTCCACTACAACAAAAACACTATATTACAACTTGAATTTTACAACTGTGTGGAAAGCACAATTATAATAAATCCTTTTTAACAACTGCGCAAAAAGCACTGTTGTAATAAATGTTTTTTTTACAACTGTGAAAAAATCACTGTTGTAATAAACATATATATCATGACTTTTCTTTTTTCTCTGTTGTAATAACTAATAGATATTAATTAATTTCTGATAATCAATAGTTAAATTAGAAAGTTGTTTAAACTTATTTTTAGTAACTCTTTTTTCTATTTCTTGTATTAGAGACCTATTAAATACTAATAACAACTTATATTTAATAATTAGTAATATTAACATTTAAGAATAATTCATATTCAATAATAAATTTACAAATTAATACCAATTACTATTAGATTAGATAAAAACCACTTAATTGATGATTAATAAATAATAGTTACTTTTTAAAAATTACTATTAAATATTTAATAGTATATAATCAATAACATTTACATGATAATTAACTTTTAATAGTTGGAATTCAATTATAACTTTAAAGAAATAGGTAATAATTAATAATAACTATTATTAATCAGTAATATTTAATATTTTAGTAAAAATCTATTCTCAAGAAATTCATATTATATTTATACACTACAACAAAATGACCCTATTACAACAGTGGAAAACCGTTGTAATATACATTTTACAACGGTGGGCTAACCATCGTGTATTAAGAAGTTGTAATAGACTAAAATCTTTTACAACTTTTTTGCACCATTGTAATACCGTTGTAATATGTATATTTTAGAACTTTTTTCGACCGTTGTAATAAACTTTATTACAACAGTTATGCACCATTGTAATAATAACTACTACAACTATTATGCATCGTTGTGATTGACAGTTGCGTTTTAAAAAATAAATAAACATTTTTTGCAGTTGAAATGAACAATACACTAAATATAGCGATACTCCATAAGCAAAACAAATATTACAGTTATTTGCAAACTAATTTATTTCAATACTCAAATTTTCAATATTACAAACAATAATTTTTAGAAAATATTTAGCGTATTATTACATGATCATACACCAACTTGCGTGCTTGACATCAAACAACAATGACACAGAAAAAACACTTTTAAACAAATAGGCCTGGAAACATGACATGAGAGACTCACTTGCAATGCTATTAAGTTGAGTTCCTTGACTTGCAACTAAGAGGAGGCAAGCTGCCAATCGAAGCTGATGCATCAAGAAATCCAAAAGATAATTACTTCATCTCAAGTCACCACAATAGCATAAGAACCGCAGCTTCAACATAGCAACACGACAGACCAATACACATCAACCAGAAAAACAACTGGGCTCAAACAAGCCGACACACCAAGCATAGGAGATAACGCAGCAACACTACAAAGTTAAAACACTGTAATAAGCTCATGTGCCATACTTGAAAAATTTTCATTAAAAGAAGAAACAAGAACTGTTATCTTCACCTTTGGGTTAGAATTCCGCCAAAAGAGATTCCTCGCTTGTCATCAAGTTCGCATATGCTTTGAGTAGTGCGTTTGATCTATAAATAAAAACAAATAATTAGTACATTGTTTTTTGTTAAATTATTAATAATCAATAACAACATAACTGAACTATGTGTTAAAACTTCTGCATAACACATGATATGGGATGAATAATATTATGAGTTAGAGATTCAATAATGAGAGAAATAAATACTGCATGGAAATTGTATTTTGAGCTCAGTATAATTTTTTTTTGGAATCTAGTTTTAAACTAAATTCAAAAAACTTATTTTTTTTATCTTCTTAATGTAATTATGGACGTTTGCGCATAAACCGCATAACATCTTTTACATTACTATTGATGATCAATAAACTTACTTACATATGAAGTTATACATAGTTTTTTTTAAACATAAAAATTGTTCTACAAATCTCCCAATTTACCATTTTGATTTCTAAATGTGGTGTTTGGATTACTTCTTGGTTTTTTTGTCAATACAACATGTTTTGAAAGCAAGAAATTGCATACGTTATGATAATGGCAAGAATGTAGAACCATCTGCTTAGTCAAAACAAAAACTTTTATACAGTGAGTTAAATATTGAACCAACACAAAAAAAGCTATTCAAACCCCTCTGCTGTCAAATGTTAAGTGTAACTTAACATTAGCATTGCAAAGAAAATAAATATATCTACATGCAACAATGAAAATAATATTGATACAGACAATTATATAATCAAAACGGGAAACAGTGGATGCTATATCCAACTCAATAGAACTAAAATGTAGAACTCAACAAATACAAAATGATTTTTAAAGGCATATAGCTAAGAAATGCGAGTAATAAATGGGTTTCTAAAGTCATATAACCCAAAAAAAAAACCGATATTCTAAATCTGGTACAATATTGCCAGTAGTGCATATAACTGATTGCAAAAGTTGGTTCATTCCAACAAACGATTTGGAAGAACCCATAGCCTTCACGATCCAGAGTTAAATTGGATCGCAAATATTGTAAACTGTACGAGCCTATTTCAGAACGAATTGAATTGCGGCTTCAATTTAAACATCCAATTGAAACAAAATCAAAAGAGACTTACTTCAGCTTCGCGATCTCGGTACAACAATCAAAAAGGATAAAAGAATAGGAATAGGAAGAGGCATCATACCCGAGCTGAAGAATACAGGATTCAGAGGCAAGTCTAGTTATGGCTGTTATTTTCAGATTGTTTACCACTTCTGATTTCTAAACCCTAAGATTTAGAGTTTTAGAGTTAGGGGAGACCGGGAGAGTTGTATTTGTTTGTCGTGTTTACAGACGAGACAAAGGTCGCAAAATTTTTTGAGGAAGGGCATGGGCAGAGGCAGAAGGAGGAAGGAGAAATAGAAGGCGATGGCGCAAGATTTTTTAAGGAAGGAGGAATTGGGGATTTTCAGACCAGAACTGGAGAGGTCGGCCGATAGAAGGCACTAGAAATACAAGATGTGAATTACGTAGGAGCCAAATTTTCAGATTTACGCCCTTAAGTTTCATTGTTTTGCATTTAACATGACGTCAGTTTTCCATCGGTTACGATTAAAATTTCACCAAAACTTAGAGAATTAAAAATTATAATTTAGACTTAATAAGTAAAATTTCATATTAAAGATCTTATGCCAAGGGAAGAATGATTTTTCACCTCCTAATAGATCATAAACTAGGCTAATAGAAAAATAGCAGATTGTTATTGCTATAAGGTTTAATAGAATCAAATTGCAGAATCACAGACACAGAATAATATATCATCTCAAAGCAGAAAATAATATAATACTCAAAGTTTAAAATTACATACAGCGGAAAATTAATACATGGAATTTTATTAATACAAAATCAAATGATTTAAATTTAGTAAATGGGAAGGAAGTCCTTAATCGATCACCAGCTCCAAAAGATGTAATCTCAAGCTGTCAAACTAGGTCTGACCCAAGCATAATGCAAGAAAAAACACAATACACTCGAGTCAGGATTAACATTCTTTTGCGAATAAATCAATTTCAATTGAAATGCTCAAATAAATGCATCAGTAACTTGAAGGATGTTTGAGATTTCCATCCTCTAAAGATCCGTGGAACTAATACATATAATATAATATTCTATTATAATAGTGTCTATTCAGTAAAGTAAATATAATAAAAATAACGTAAGCGGGATTACATTTTTACCCCTATGTCGTTTAGAGAGATTGTTGTACACATTACATATAAAACACCAGTACATCGGTAGATAGGAGTGTGCCGCGATATGACAGCATCAAATCAAAATCATAGGTGACTCGATCAGGATAAATATGACAAGGCACGCGAGGCAATACGCAGGGTAGGAATCTACCAGTTGCACTCCTGCACTGGTTGTAACGCATAGCCGCAACTACCACTTACATCGATTAACACTCCGATAATCAAGATGTACATGCAATCAAGTCAATCGAACCGAGGAACCGAGATAATAATAAAAGGAAGAAGTGTTGCTGATAGGGGTGATGAACCCGCTTGGTCACGGTATAGCTCCTGTTTTAGTCATTCTAATTTAGACCTGATGGTCAAGGTTATCCATTATCGTTATCTTTCTTCAAATCCAGTAATCGATGCCAAATCCATCCTACTCCATTCTAGATTCTCCACCATGTGCACAGTTGTTAAAGTGGTATCAGTATTGGCAGAGAGTATGACAATACCGACCCCGACCTCTTTAATAACCCAAATGCTTATTTCACACCTTTTTCATTAAATTTGAATTCATATTGCAAACATCGTAAATCAATAATGTTAACCCTATTATGACAACATAGCACGGTAAAAGTAAGAAAACCCACACAGGGGCATTCCATCAAACAATACAAGTGCATATATTTGTACAACAGATATGCAGAGTAATAGCAGTCCTTACCCACATCAAAGGGTCGAGCATCAACCTCAGGTTGCACACCGCCCGGAGGCACGGTCGAGCATGCCACAATATTCTTCATCCATACTAGTCGCACCTTGATACCAGGATCGAGCAATATGATGGCAAGAGTTAGAAGAACACAATGCGCACTCATACATATTGAATCTACTCGCACACTTCCTGGTCGAGCAGCTTCTTCGCGCATCGCTCTCGAGCATCAGTGGTCGAGCAACGCCATGGGTGGTCGAGTAGGGCGTCACCAAGTCACATGCACGAGCATGCTTCTACCAAGGGGTCGGATTCCCTGGGGTCGAACATTGCATAGATGTATAGGCTTGGTCGAGGAGCTAAAGATTGGAGGGGTCATGCAACCTCTCTTGGAGAGGTCGAGCATCTCATCTGAAAAGGGGGCTTGAGCGGATCCATGAGATGGAAGAAATATTACACGATGGCAATCTCGTTATTTTTTTTACCCTATTTTGCACAGTAGAAGTATATAAATAAAATGGCATAATACGTAAATTATGTTCCCAAGTTCCGCTAGAAGCCAAAATGGCACGGATATGATTTTGTTCTAAAACTAGTCGCTCGTTCACAACACTACAACAAAAACACCATATTACAACTTTAATTTTTAAACTGTGGGAAAAACACAGTTGTAATAAATGTTTTTTACAACAGTCAACTCCCTAAAGTTGTAATAAACATATTTTTACAATTTCTCATTTTGTTAGTTATAACAGATGTCTATTATAAACTTCATGTTTATAATATCTATATCTAATAACTAATTATATTAATAATTAATAATTAACTTAGGAATCAATAATATTTATTAATTATTATTAAATAATTAATATTTAATAAGTAGCAATTTATTTTAAATATTTAATATCTAATAATTTTATACAATAAATAATAATTAAAAGTTAAAAATCAATATTAAATAATAATGATAAATAATTGAAATAATAGTGACTAGTAACTAATAAAATTATTAATATTATATGATAAATAATTAAATATTTAACAAAAATATTGTTTGCATAAAACCTTAATATAATCAAAATTTCAATTTCTTGACTGTTTGTATGCAGTACAGATATGATTTTATATCAATTCAAGGCTTCTCAATGTACAGAAATTTTCGTTTCCTCTTAAGTCCCACATATTCTGAAATTTTCATCTTCCCCCCGTACTGCAAAACCCAACTGTAAGCCACCAAAACCAAAATAAAATCATGTGACCTAACCAAAAAGAAAATAAAATAAACCTAAACTCTTTCAATCTTCAATCGCTGCATCAGGAAAACCCTAGCTCTCGCGATTTGGAATTACCACCTCGCCTCCATTTTGCCACCTCGCCTTCATCCTTTCGTTGTCGCCGCGTCTTCTTTCCTTAAGCCATCTTGCTTCTCCTCCATAGAGTAGGCATGCTCGCCTCTGTATTTTACTATTCACTTTGAAGCATGAATTGAAATAGGATGAAGAGGAAGCAAAAGAGAAATAAGCTTAACTTCACGCTAGCATAACAGAAATGATAAATAGAGAATGGAAGGTTAAAGAAGAGGGAGTTGAGAATGAAATGAAGTTGAAGAGATTAAAGGGAAAGGAAGAAGAGGTCTTTGATATGAGAATGGTAAACTCAAGGCTAGCTGAAGAGAATTTGAAGTTTGCAGAGATGGTAGAGACGATGAAGGAACCGAGTCTACAAGAGGTATTTTTTACTTTATTTCCTTTTTTCGTTGAACTGTTGACTTGTTAAGGAGTTGTTTTTCCATCATCATTTGTCTCTGGTTTGCTTTGTCAAAATTACAGTATTTGCAGTTAGTAGGAAATTATTGCATTGCATTTCAGTTATGATGTATATGATGCCCATTTATGTTTGTTTTTCGTTTTGTCATACAAGCTGGTGTTGCCTTTGTAGGTTCTGTTGCTTTCATATTGGATGAGTTGCTTTGTAATTTGTTTTAATACATCTCATAGTTAATTTTTTAACTACTAGTACTTGAATACTGTACCTAGTAGATGTATGAATGGCTCACACTTAAATACCCTAGTTTTAAGCAATAAATCAACTGGGAAACACAGTGCCACTAATTGATGTAAACTAGTTAGACCTGGAAGCTTTTTCATAATCAAACCTAATCCTCAGGACCCTAATAATGTTGTTGAAGTTTGATTGCTTTTAGTTCTAACTCAGCTGGCTATTTTGTTGCATTTCATGTCAATATATATTTTCCTGTTTTGTGTTTATCATTATTTATTTCCGCAATTCACACTAAGGTTCTATTACATTTCAGTAGGTTTTCCTGCAAAATGCTACTGGATACTTGCTAGAGAAATAACTTAAGAGGAATCGTAGTTGGTTGGTCAAATGTCTATCGAATATAACATGACAATTTGAAAGAGATTTTATAAAGTAATTCAAATTTCTTTGTTTTTGAGGTGCATTTATTGGATAGGACAGTTTGTAGAATATACAAGTTGTTTATTTTCTAGGTCCTTGGACATATTTATTTTCTTGATCTTTTCTTTCATATTTTTCTCCTCTAGAAAGTTTGCATTATGTCTATTTATATTGTTTTTGTCTCCATTTTTAAGGCAAATGAATGATACCTACCTTAGTTGACTACTATTTTTGAAGGTTTGAGGTTTCAGCTTTAACCTTAAAAGTTTGTTTGTACCGGTTCTGTTCCAGTCAGAACTTAGATAATACATTCAAAAATTTCAGCATTAGCAGTTGAAATTTTGCATAAAAATTGGGCAACCACCTCCAGTCGATTTTTTTACAAGAGATTTAGTAAAGAATAAAATGCAAAAAAGATAAAGAACACTAACGTTATATTGGTTCAGCAATAACTAGTCTACATCCACTGTTCAATTTTATTGCACTTCTTATAATTTAGATATTACAAGAATTTAATGTAAAGGGATGTAGACACCTTGAGGGAGGCTACTGAACCGGGAGAAGCTAAGCAAGAAAGAGAAAGCATAAACTAGCTGTTAAAGCATCCACGTGCTCCTGCCCATACATTAGACCTACCTATCCAAATCGAGCAGTGTCCATATGGAGGAAAATCAGCGTAGATTTAGAAATTACCACACGTATTCCAAATGCTCAGAAATATTTATTTTGAATGCGATATACATGTAATTGTCACAAATTTGCTAGATTAAATACACCATTCCTTCATCCTTATAAATATCCTAGCATTTGATATTTACATTGATCAATTTTGGATCTGTGAACTTGATTATTTTGCCTTCATCAAGGTTGGCTTTCGGTTATTTTGTGTTATAATGCAGTATAGAAAGAACTTGATTAGGAGTTTGGTTAAGGGAGAAGAGTTTCATTTAGGTTTGCAGATTTACAAGGATTGGTTGATGACTCAGGTTTGCAGATTTGAAAGGATTGGTTGATGAGGATATTTGCACAAGCTTTTGGGGACGTGAAAGGATTGATTGAAGGACATAGAAGAAATGGAAAAGTCGAGGAGGTGAAAAGTGGTTGTGAAGATGGACTAGATATGGCTTGAAGCAAAGAGGTATAATCAGAACCTTCAGTTGCGTTCATTTTTTAATTAGATTTATTTGTACAAATTTTATTTTTTTTGCTCTAGTATTTTGTATAAATTTATGTACATACTAGTTAATTCAAAAGTGTGTAGAAGCATAAAGCCAAGTTATGTTTAATTTTATAGATAACAGACAATTAAGTAGATGAATCAAAGGCTGTTTTAATGATTTTTGGAGTCGTTCAGAGTAGTGTCATCTGGAAAAGAAGATAGGAAGGTAACCAAAGTAAAAGCTTTAAAGAGAAGTGGTATCTTCTGCATTAACATGTAAATTCATAGATTATGTGTAATTTGGACTTGAGAAGGGTTCTGACTAATGGACAAAAAAATTGTGCCTGTGCTTTGTTGGAGTACACTTTTAATTAAGGATGTTATGGTAATAGTTGTAATTTTATATATTTTTATTTGGTATATGATTTATAATTTGTATTCTGGATATAAAGTTTAGACTTTTATTAATGAATGGATAATGATGCTTTTAAACTTACATCTATTTCTTATGTTATTTATCTATTTATTGTTACACATATAAAATATATATAGATTCTTATGCTTATAATTTGTGGATATATTACAAATGCAAAATAAAAGTTATAATAAAATATATCACAGCGGTTATAAATAGTTGTAAAAATTACAACAACGGTGCATAAATGTTGTAATAAAGTTTATTACAACGATGGAAAAAAGTTGTAAAATATGCATATTACAATGGTGTTGCAATGGTGCAAAAAAAGTTGTAAAATATTTTATTCTATTACAACTTATTAATACACCACGGTTAGCCCACAGTTGTAAAATGTATATTACAACGGTTTTCCACCGTTGTAATATGGTCATTTGGTTGTAGTGCAAATATGTATAAGTGGTCACTCGCGCATAGGATTTAAGGGTTGCTCATACAGCCTGACGCCAGTTGCAAAGTGATAGTTGGCTCCATTTGTGTATAGTTGTCCAGTGGCAGACCTGTATATACTCCAGCGAACGACCCAAACCCGGTTGACATTATTACAGCGTTGCCACTTGGTCCAAACTTCTCCTATAAATACCTCTTTTCACCACAATTCAAAGGACTGATTTTTCCACCCCGAAGGGCAAACCCAATCACTTCTCCACCATTTTTAAGCACTCTAAGCTCTATTCAAACTCCATTACACTACAAGAAATATGTTCATTGACAGCATTGAAAAAACGTTGTTATATAATTTTACAGCGTTTCGAAGAACACTGTCTAACGACACGCTGTTATAGGTCAGAGGGACTACCACAATACTTTGAAAACGCTGTAGAAAAAGGAGATACTACAGTGTTTTTACTTACTTTTTTCCGCTTATTTTGCGGTTGTGGCTCCTTTTAAATTCTAACCATATTGGTGAAGTGTGATCTACGTAACTTTGGTGTTGAACCACTTTTATTTTAAACATTTGGCGCCCTCCATAGGGCCTGAATTCGCATCTCCTTCCTTCACACTTCTCTCAATCTTAATAGCTTTTCCGTTGAAGTTCTAAACCTACTTCCACCATAGATTCTACAAGTCTAAGATCTAGTCCAGTCGACGAGTTCTCTTCCAAATTCAAAGCCTTGTCCGAGATCATGGCTAAATCTAAGAAGACCACAAGCAAAACTGTTGGAGAAAATGACAACGTTGCTAACAACGAAGTTACACTGCTTACTAGCCATTTTGAAGTTGGCGAAAACTTGATAGGTGGAGCCGGTGTGACTAAGAATGAGTTGGATGCCGCTATTGCTAACATGAACCAACAGATGGATGCTTCTACTAAGGCGATGATGGAAAAACTTGATGTTATCCTCAACGCTCGACCAAACCCACCGCCTCAAAAGGTCCATGTTAATATCGAAGAGAATGTTGATTCATCCGCATCTGACCATGACCGCAATGACAACATGGAAGATGATAATGAATGGCTGAGCGACAAAGACGAGGCTAACGTCGAAAATTCAAAGCCAAAATCTAAGAATCAATTTGAGGTGAATGTTCAAAAGGCTACTAATCCATCCACGGGGGGACCTCCTCATCGAGAAGGTAAAAGACCTAAGCTCTCTAATCAAGACTGCTTGCCTAGACGAACATTTGGTAAAGAGCTCAGCTTTACGGAGCAGTGTAACAATGAATAATACATATCGGATATGATAGAAAAAATCATGAAGAGAAATCAAGCTGGCAATGGCGATGAAAGAGAATGGGACTTCTCTCCTGACAGGACTCCGTTTACCGAAAGAATCCTTGAAGCAGAGTGTCTAAAGAAGTTCAATCTTCCAACATTTCCTCCGTACAACGGCCTTGTTGATCCTAACTACTTTCTGTTCAAATACAAGTGGCATATGAGTGCGGATAAGGCGACTGATGAGATAAGATGCACATGCTTTCCTCTCTACTTAGAAGGTGCTGCATCACTATGGTTCACAAAGCTACCACCTAAGTCTATAGACCGATTCTATGACTTGACCAAAAAGTTCAAGGAACAGTTCCGCCTGTATGCTACCAAAGCCAAGGATGCTATAACACTTTTAGCGATGAAGCAGAATCCTGGGGAATCTGTTAAAGTTTTTCTCAGTCGATTCAACGTTTCTTTTCTGAAGTGGGAAATCCAGAACCTCGCATAATCCTCATGTCTCTAATTGACACCATAGATGAGAAGAGCGAATTAGGTAGATTGATTAAAATGAAAGAACCAAACACACTTGAGAAATTCTATAAAAAAACCTAGTAGTACATGAGAGTCAACACTAATCCTGTATCTCTTCAGATTATTGATGCTAACCCGCTTCTTGAAGCTTCCAAAAATGTTGCTACCCAATATGATCATAAGAATACTCAAGGGCAGAAGCACACCAATGACGGAAACGACAACAAGGCTAATAAAAAGTCTTGCCTTTTCAACTCATCAGATCCGACACCTTTGAATGACACTCCTGAAAATATTTATCTTATAACAAAGAATTCTGAAGAGTATGCGAAGCCAAATCTGATGAGTATAAGCGACAAAGCAACAAACTCGGGAAAGTTCTGCATATTTCACAACCAACCTGGTCATAACACCAATGAGTGCCGACACCTAAAGAACCTCATCGAGGAGTTAATCAGGAAGAATAGGTGGTAACAGTGTGTACGCAAATCGTGAATCCTTCTGCAACTCCCCAAGGGAAGGGGGCATCAAATGATCAGTCTGGTCCAAGCAACGGAGCTCCTGCTCAAGCCAATCTAAGGCCGATCATCAACTGATAACCTTTGATGGTGCTTTAATTTTAATCGCTCGGAATAAGCGATCTACATCGTACTTTACTACATGCTCTATTTCCTGCTTTAGTTCATGCTTTACTTCATGTTTCACTTTTGGTCATATTCATAGCTTCTTGTAAACAGTCTGTAATAATCTGCAAGTGATGCACTGAACATTAGCTCTGCGATTAAGAGCATATCTGACTAAATGAATTTCTTGCTTGCAAAATTATATGTCAAATCAAAAACTTGCTTAAAAACGATTTCATATTGCAGGCCATCTATCGAGCACTTTTTTCTGTAACATCGCAACCCGAACAACGCTAGTTCAAGTGCCAAATGTTGTAAATATCAATGTGCACAAATGAAAAAATAGAAAAGCAACACCTTGAAAAATGAACTAGAAAAGCCATAAAGATCCAATCAACGAACAAGCGCCATGACAAACAAACGAGAGAGCTGTAGCTTTTATCGGAGGGGTACTTCCCCAAGTGAGAGGTTCAACGCACCAGTTTCTAAATGGAAATAGCCTCCTAAGTCAAGCGTCCGACAAAGAAACTGGTGGTTTCTCCGTGGAGCGATGTAACAGCCGCCCAAACAATTTGCATGGCATATGATGTGAAGAATGAGAACCATTTGCATAACATCTGGAATTCCAAGATTTGAAGAATGAAAATCCATTTGCATAATATTTGGAATCCCTAGATGTGAAGAATAAAAACCATTTGCGTAGCATCTGAAATATCAGATGTAAAGATTGAGAACCTTTTGCGTAACATTTGGAATCCCCATATGTGAAGAATGAAAATTCATTTGCGTAACATCTGGAATTCCCAGATGTGAAGAATGAAATCCATTTGCATAGAATATGAAATATCAGATGTGTAGAATGAAAACCATTTGCGTAACATCTGGAATCCCCAGATGTGAAGAATGAAAATCCATTTGCATAGCATCTGAAATATCAGATGTGAAGGATGAAAACCATTTGTGTATCATCTGAAATATCAGATGTGGAGTATGAAAATCAATAGTCCTCCCCGAGCAGGGGCACAAAATCCAAAGACCTCCCCGAGTGGGGGCACTAAACCCAAAGTCCTCCCCTAGCGGGAGCACAACATATAAAGTCCTCCCTTAGCGGAAGCATAGGGATATAATAACTTCTCCAAGTAGAAGTGCTGAACTAATCAGTAAAGGTCGGAATTCCTATTGTATTAAAAAAAGCTCAGAAGCTTCATACATGTTGGCAAACAAATAGCTTCAACTGAAAAGTTAAAGCTTCTAGTACGACAACTGCAATTAGGGAAAAATCGACAAACTGATCACATCGAGCTCTTGAGATTCATGATGACCCACGGTACTGAGGTAGTACAACCACATGTGGGTTGAATAATGCCCGGAAAAATACCGCAAGTCCATCCTAATAATGCACGAGCCAAAAACCAATACACTTGGCTTGGTCTGCCTTCAAAATAGGGCATGTGGAAATTTCGGCAAAATCGAGATTCTCGATACGCCGATCAAACTAATCGCACCAATAAAGACAATCTTGGGAAATTCAATTGGAATCTCATAACTCAAAGGCTTCCTCATCTATAAAGCTCCAACAAAAGAAGATTGAGCAATAATTATGCACTGGAGCAAGTCGTCAGGAAACCGGAATCCAAAATTTTGTTTATATCCTTGGATGATCCATGTTGTCAAGGTAAATCTAATTCTAAACTTTGAGTCCATCCAAAGGATGCAATCGCTCTGGCCTCGGAAACTCAAACCGAAGTTCCGATCTGAATAGGTACACGTTTCGTAAAACGTAAACTGTCATACAAGATCATACAAGTCATTAAAAAGGCAAAACATGAAATCTGCAATCAATATTATATTGATTAGCAGGACTCAAGTACCATTGTGAATTTGCATTCGAGTACTGTATCTGTGCAAACAGCAAATTATAAGCAGTCAAACAGAATAGTACTACATTCACACGTCATTCAATTCGTCAATAAGTCATTCATTAATGATTAACTAATCAGTTATTGATGTGGACGATCAATAACAAAGTATAAGTCCAAAATCATGCAAGTGCTTGTTTTAATTAAAAACAGGTGGCATGAAGCATATAAGTTCAAAGCATGATTTGCCATAGCAAACAAAAAGCTACGACTGAATCTCAACATAAGTTCAATTAACAACGTTCATTTCGAAGCCCGCATTTCTCGCAAGCAAAAAATACGAACTTTTAGGAGCAAATGTTACCCTGTTATGACAATATGGCTTGGTATAAAGCAAGAAAACCCACACTGAGGCATTCCATAGAACAATACAAGCGCATATATCAGTACATCATATATGAAAAGTAATAGTTGTCCTTACCCATGTCAAAGGGTCGAGCATCAACCTCAGGTCGCACACCTCCCGGAGGCACGGTCGAGCAGGCCACAACATTCTTCATCCACACTGGTCGCACCTTGATACCAGGATCGAGCAATATGATGGCAAGAGTTAAAAGAACACAGTGCTCGCTCATACATATTAAATCTACTCGCACGCTTCCTGGTTGAGCAGCTTCTTCGTGCATCGCTCTTGAGCACCAATGGTCGAGCAACGTCATGAGTCGTCGAGCAGGGCGTCACCAAGTCACATGCACGAGCACGCTTCTACCGAGGGGTCGAATTCCCTGGGTTCGTACATTGCTTGCACTTATAGGCTTGGTAGCAGCTAAAGATTGGAGGGGTCGTGTAACCTCTCTTGGAGAAGTCAAGCATCTTATCCGAAAAGGGGGCTCGAGCAGATCCGTGAGATGGAAGAAATATTACACTATGGCAATTTCGTTATTTTTATGCCCTATTTTGCACAGTAGAAGTTTACAAATAAAATGGCATAATACGTAAATTATGTTCCCAAGTTCCACTAGAAGCCAAAATGGCAGGGATGTGATTCTGTTCTCAAACCAGTCGCTCATTCACAACTCTGTATAAGTGGTTGCTCGCACATAGGATTTAAGGGTCGCTTGTATAGCCTGTTACCAGCTGTAAAGTGACAGTTTGCTCCAGCTGTGTACAGTTGTCCAATGGCAGACCTGTAAATACTTCAGCGAACGGCCCAAACCTAGTTGACCATAATTACAGCTTTGCCATCTGGTCCAAACTTCTCCTATAAATACCACTTTCACCACAATTCAAAGGACCGATTCTTCCACCCCGAAGGGCTTCCCAAATCACTTCTCCACCATTCTTAAGCATTCTAAGCATTCTTCATACTTCATTAATGGCCGCCAAAGCTCACTTCATCTTCCTCAATCATCAAGTGGACCAAGTCTCCTTTTTCCTCCATTAGAGATCGATTCAAGCTCTCTCCATCCATCTCCAAACTGAGATCTACCATTCCAGATTGAAATCCATCGTCTCCACCTTCTCAAGCTCCATTCAAATTCTCTCCAACCGCCATTACTCTTCTTCAAAGCTCGAATCTAACACCAATTCCACGATGAAGTCAACGAAGATCGTCTAATCACGATTTCTAACCCATTTCTTCCCGAATTCAAGTGAGATTAAAAGCTAAAAAAGAGCAAAGTGAGGAAAATCACAATATAAAGAGAAAGTGAGCCAAAATGAGATGTATGAGATGATGAATTTTGTAGAACCCTCTATGATAATGAAAATTACTTCAAAGTGGACGTAGATCTATCTTAGATCGAACCATTATAAAAACGTTTGTGTTTTTACATATTTTTTTCCGCTTATTTTGCGATTATAGCTACTTTTAACTTCTAACCATATTGGTGAAGTACCATCTTCGTGCCTTTGGTATTGAACCATTTTTGGTTTAAACAAATAACATCAAGTACCAATTTACTATAAATTTCTCAAATCGATCCAATTTATTTGATACCATTCAAATCTCAAATTCCAAACTCACAAACTGATTCATTATCAAATTTCTTAATCAATTTTGGATTTCGAGTCACAAATATCATTATACAACTACATCTTTATATTCAATCATTTCAGACTTAAAAGCTCAGGCTGGACATACATACTTCTAGTTAAATAGTTTAGTTCGGTAAAAATAGTTATATATATATATGTTAGTTTATTTTTTGTATAAAACAGTTTGGTTTGATAATTATAAAATATATATAAGAACGAAATTTAGTTTATAAAATTTGATTAACATAATATAAGATATACACTAGTTAAATGAAATATATATAAATTAGTTTATAAAAAAATTACTAAAAAATAGATTTTTATATTTTGACAATATATATATAATAAAAAAGAAGTTGGTTCAAATATAATAGTTTAATACAAAGTAGCTAATTTGAATAAATAGTCCAATACGACCAAAATATGCACTATTTCAAAATTTGACTTTTCTTTAATTCAAGTTTGAATTTCAGTTCAACTTAACTTGTAACACCCCACATCCGTTAGTGTCACTCACAAAGGGAATGCACTAAGTTCTGTGGAGCATTTAGGGTAAAAGATACAGATAAATTACAAGACAGACAGAAATTAAACAGCGGAAAATAAAACTTTACTTTATTGATAAGATAGTTTGTACAACAATTGTTTTCCAATATCAGAGTATCATCTGTCTTACAAAATAAAGAAGCATAAAACAACATTTATATTCCCCAATGTAGCAAGAGCCAGCCATAGCATCTGAAAAGAGAATCCAAGAAAGACTTCGACAAATCTTCAAGCCGGGAAAGAGTGACAGTCCAACTTAACCTGAGCTATACTATTCCCTCCTTTACTACCTTGGGGGGGGGGGGAACGGAAGAAAAGAAGATGAAAGAAAAACAGTGTCAGACATAAAGCCTGAGTAAGTTCAGTTACTTCTAGCATGTGAACATGGAAAGACAAAACGACATGAATTAACTGAATACAAGATAACACCATGATGATAGGGACGACAAGATTAGACAAGATTAACACAAGATATGCTAAGATAAGATAAACTGGATATGCTCTAATACTTTCGCCGCTTCGCTATTTCCTTGTTATACTGGTTTCTATATCTCTGCACCACCTAACTAGTGTCCCAACTAGTAATGATAACGTGATCCCAATCCCGATAAATTCGGTTGCCTTCAGGCATACATTTATTATCTATTACCTAGATCTAATCTAGGGTTTTCCATTGAGTGCTTCCTAGATTCAACTAGGGTTTACGCGACTTGTCTAATGCTTTACAAATTCAGGGTTTATGCCACCTGGGTCCACTAGGGATTACGCTACCTGTCGAACGATGCCCCTAGTCTAGGACACACTACATAGAGTGGTATATGTTTCTAGACTTTCCCCACGTATGTGTCGCGAATTGTTTATCGCTGTCTAGATGCACATGTCCTGAAATGTGCGACCCGAGTCCCGTGGCAGGGCTACTCTAGAAACACGGAACTCGGTCGGGAGCTTTTCAGATATTTGCCGGTGCAGATGCTAAGGTATGTTTTTTTACCAGTGGTTATGGTCCCACGTGACCCCTCCCTCAACTAATGAAAGGCACACCTTGAAAAATGAGAACTATACGCAGGCCCCCTATGCCCCACTAACCTATGGCCATCTTCACCCATAACTAGATAACAAGTATATGGTCTTTTGGAGTTCTCCGCCTTTCCGCTACACGTATCTTGATGGACTCAAGATGGTAGGTAGACGAAGAGTTGCTATCACAGGGCCACTGGTCTCGCCGAATCACGCTGGTCCATCCTGGTCTTTAGGTTGCCTTGTATTGCAACCAAGGCATACCCTTGGTTCTTCTACCGCAGACCTTAACCTCTGTAAGCCCAGGAGGATCATCTACCACCTCACAAAGGGATACCAAGAGTACCCTCACGTCCCCTTGAAGCCTCGGGCTTCGTAACCCAATTCGTTGGAGCCTTCGTTTTAATCAGACGGACGTTCGCTCCTTCCCGTGTTATACTAAGAATTACTACTTAGTTTTGCTAACTAAGGTTTACCACTTAGTTTCCAGAATCGTTGTTTTCTTAACTAAGGTTTACTACTTAGCTCCTTTTAACTAAGGTTTACCACTTAGTTCTCTTTCTCGTCAATTTGGATTGGTTAAGTGTCATTAGTCAATTCAAGCTAACTTAACTCTCTTCATTTTATCCTGTTAAACTAGTTAAGTGTTATCAGTAATTCATGTTGACTTAACCCTACCACAAACCAAGTTATATTGGTTAAGTATTTCTTATTACTTAACCTTATTCATTCATCCTGTATTGGTTAAGTGTTCCTTTTTAACTTAACATTGCCCATCTGTTTTAACTAACATTTTATTAATGGTTAAGTATTATCCCTTCATGTTTTAGACTTAACCCTATTCATTTATCACAATCTGATGGTTAAGTGTTCAAGTTTACTTAACCCTACGGTCTAGTCCGGCTAACATATCAAATAGGCTAAGTGTATTAAATTTTTACTTAACCCCAACCTCTAGTCTAGTTAACATGTTAATTTGGCTAAGTGTTTTCTTAATTACTTAACCCCTACAAATCTTGTCTTGTTACGATGTTAAGTTTGGTTAAGTGTCCCTATGGACTTAACCCTCCCATTCTAGCTTAACTGTGTTAAGTGTCTGTATGAACCTAACCCCACCCATCGGTTTGGTTATCATGTTGAATTGGTTAAGTGTCTTAGTTAACTTAACCCTACCATTCTTGTTCTAGCTTTAATTAATAAATTAAAGTCGCAACCACTCACATTAGACAGATATTGTCGCGATTACTGGATGTGCCAGTTGGTTTCGGGCAGGTTTACATCGCAACTCAGTCTAACCTCGGGTTAGGCATATTCGTGTTTTCTAAGTTCAAAGGGTTTTGATTAATTTCCAAATTAGGTTTTAAAAGTAAGCATCCCGTCCGTCGGATCAGTTAGGGATAGCCAGGGAGAGCAGGAAACTTGTATTTTCCAAACCCAAGCCTAGACACTATCCTCTCTGTCACCCTATAACTTTCTGGTGTGTTATTAAAAGAGATGTCGTTAATAAACCTTTAATTTGTCTAAATTTACATTTTCTCATTTAGGACAAATTCTATAAGTAAATTATTCCTAATTTACTTATTTCATAATTACTCTTTTAATGTAAATTGTCAACATTTATTATTATGGCCCATTTTCCCCTCTATATCATATTTATGCTTTTCGGTATGTAAACTATACCAAATTAAGTGTCACTAACCATGATTTTGCTAAACATGACAATTACTCACAATTATGGCCAATTTCAAATTTATGCCAATATACTTATTATGCCAAATTAGCTAATCCAATTCTGATTTAATATTCTAATTACAGTTCATGTCAAACTAGACTTATTATTCTAGTTCACAGTTCATGTAAATGCTAGATTTACATGTCAATACTGGATTCAAATTACACATCCTATAATTCATGTCAAAATTATCCAATTTGCATTTTTTTTAAATATGCCATAATACATGTTCCCATTTTATGCCAATTTCCAAGTTTATAACTACGTTTTAGTAAATTTCATATTTTGCCCAAATCGTATTCCCATCGTTCGTATAATCGCGATTCAATCTAGATTATAGATAAATCTAGATTCGTAGATAAAAAGGGAATAAACCAAAGATGCTATGAAAAGATGGACATAATAAATGGCATAAAATGATAATTCGTAGACATGTAGATCTAGTAATATTACGACATGAAAAGGGTTGAATAGTATAGGTTCAAGAACATGGGTAGACCTAAGTTAATAGGTAAATTCCCAAGATCAAGATCCAAGGATAACTAGAAATAGAAAGTCAAGCCTAGATCCAATATAATGCCAGTTTGGGGTACAACATGGTTTTGTAACTACAGTGTCATGGGCATAAATAATAACCTTATATCCATAGTCATATGCAATAAATTCTCACAGTTAATGAATCACAGTCATAGGCGATGTTCATAGCCAAAGGAAAATAATTCTCACAGTCATGAGTCACAGTCATAGGCAATGTTCATAGGTGATGTTCATAGTCAAAGAGGTATATGGTTTTAAGGTCTATAGTTTCATAGTCACAGTCTTATTGGTCATCGAATCATAAAAGTTCTTAATTAGGTCCAAGGATATAAACACTGATTTGAACAGAAAGATTTGGCATATTCTTTTATTCCTATAATTTCATGTCATGAACAGAGAAAACGTTCAAATCTAAAAAGTAACCGACTTACAGAGACTATATTAGATTCGTAAAAAAATAGTCGTTGGAATCTTCAGTTGAATCCTAGATTGTTTTTGAATCTCCTCTTGAAAGTCTTGAGCAGCATTTCCTCGTCTTGATTTATTTTACATATTATTTTATTTATATTTATTTTAATTAGAATCAGAGCAGAGTATAGGTGTAGAGAAGTTGTGAGGAGAAAATATGAAGTCTAGGGGTGTTTAAATAGGATTAGAGTCATGAATCTGGTCAGAAAATCGGGCCAGAAACATCAAAATGAACCCAGGTTCAAAACCGGGTTCTGGAACCAGGTCGACCCCCAGGTCGACTGCGCAGTCGACCTGGTCAGGGGGGGGGGGGTCGACTGCCCAGTCGACTCCCCAGGCGACCTGGGCTTAGGCGGGAAATTTCCCGCCCAGCCTGCTTCTGGGTTTGAATTCGAATTTTGAATTCGAATTTCGAGCTGTTTTCGATTCTGAAATTTCCTGAAACTTCGGAGGGTCATATCTCCTTCATACGGACTCCGATTCTCGCAAACTCTAATCGTTTTCAAGCAGAATTTCGAGACGAACGCAATGGCGCAACCCGTTTCCCTTGATTTTGATTTTAAAATTTAATTCTGCCTTGATTTGTGAATCCTAGTGTTATAGAATTACGGGGTGTTACATTCTCCCCCACTTAAAAGGATTTCGTCCCCGAAATCTTTAAGTTAGGAAGATTGTGTCCTACCATCCCATCATCCATATGATCAACCATTCAATCACAGGCATTCATTGTCCTTAAAAGGATTTCTAATGTTTTCATGTTCATATGCATAGTGTGTGTATATGTCTTTATCTAATGCAAAATCAGGCGGTCTACTGATTCAGTTGACCTCCTTAATGCGAATCATGTCAGTGCCATGCGTCCAATCATGTATGCAAGCATCCCTAGTTATGTAAATACTACATGTGTGCTTAGCCATTCATCCATATGCAACATCCATATGATAATATATCAAGTTCAACTTACAAACAAATATACATCTGTAAATGCAATATGAAAGCGTCCGAACTGATCTAGTGCATAATACGTATGTATATGCATTCACGAGCAACCATTAGCAACCACTCACAACCATCAACCATAACATGTTTCAAATACATGTTTACATCCAAAAGGGTTTCTACCTAAGGATCAATGATACGTCCTAGAGGATATACCTAAAAAGCTAGAAACAAGCAGGCCTAAAACTCCTAGAGAAATGATATACCCTTAAGAAAAAGGGTATGATGCTAGTATCTGGCCTTCTTGAGCTTTACTCCACTGTATCTTAACTAATTTAACTTCACGATTGTGAAGTTTTTGACCTTCATTTCCAAAATAAACAGATGGCAATCACGGTACCAAGTGTATGTACTAAGATGATTAGAGGTCTCCCTCTTATCCACCATGCCATAACTATAAGGGTCGAAAGGTCACTACGTGCTTTTTAGAGTGCCTGCCACAACTATTCACCTCTCACACAAACCATCCTAGTCGAACTCGACATTCCTCAAATGCAAGCCCCAAAGGCCTAAACCAATATCAGACAAGCACCCAAGGAATATCTCCTCCGAATTTAGACGATCTACGTGAGATGATATAAGCAAACTCGATAGCTATTCTCAAATCCCTACTAACCAAAAATAAACTGGTCGGACCACCAATTGGATTTGAGAATCTAGTGGGATCTTTTTACTATACAAGTACTATGGTGCAGAGACTCAACTATGGAAGTGGATATGAACAAATGCGAAGCGCTAAAACCAAAGGAAAGAGTATGAACAGCAAAACTAGACTCTCCCAACAGAACTTTACTACCTTTCTCCTAGGTATGCTTGGTGGTGAAAGTAGGTACTTTCCCTTCTGGAAATCTTGTCCTTTGCCCTTAATTACATGCCCTATTACACCATAGTAAAGATACTTCCTCTTGTCTTATAATTCCTTCCTCCTTTGTGAGCTAAATCTACATCCATGAATTCCTCATCCTCTTCCGTGTGTAGTCACGTTGACAAATCTCTCCAAAGCTGCCTCCATTGTACAGAATCCCCTACAAAGCTTAAAAGAAAACTGGCCGCAGGTGAAACTACTACGGCTATAGATGGAAGTCGGGCACTACTTTGCCCTTCGATGAGGTTACCTCCCAGAAAGCCAGGAGCCCCAGAGACTCAAGAAAGAAGGAAACGAGGACTCAAACAGAGAATCAAAAGATAGTGCTTATGGCTTTGGGGAATATGCCTTTTAAAACAAAACTTTTCTTTTGAAAATGCTTCTCTAAAAACTATTTTGAAAAATAATTTTTCAAATCTTTTATCTGATCTGGTAACCTTCAGCTCTGATACTACGTGTAACACCCCACATCCGTTAGTGTCACTCACAAAGGGAATGCACTAAGTTCTGTGGAGCATTTAGGGTAAAAGATGCAGATAAATTACAAGACAGACAGAAATTAAACAGCGGAAAATAAAACTTTACTTTATTGATAAGATAGTTTGTACAACAATTGTTTTCCAATATCAGAGTATCATCTGTCTTACAAAATAAAGAAACATAAAACAACATTTATATTCCCCAATGTAGCAAGTGCTAGCCATAGCATCTGAAAAGAGAATCCAAGCAAAACTTCGACAAATCTTCAAGCTGGCAAAGAGTGATAGTCCAACTTAACCTGAGCTATACTATTCCCTCCTTTACTACCTGGGGGGAGGGGGTAACGGAAGAAAAGAAGACGAAAGAAAAACAGAGTCAGACATAAAGCTTGAGTAAGTTCAGTTACTTCTATCATGTGAACAAGGAAAGACAAAACGACATGAATTAACTGAATACAAGATAACACCATGATGATAGGGTCGGCAAGATTAGACAAGATTCTCACAAGATATGCTAAGATAAGATAAACTAGATATGCTCTAATACTTTCGCCGCTTCGCTGTTTCCTTGTTATACTGGTTTCTATATCTCTACACCACCTAACTAGTGTCCCAACTAGTAATGATAACGTGATCCCAATCCCGGTAATTTCGGTTGCCTTCAAGAACACATTTATTATCTATTACCTAGATCTAATCTAGGGTTTTCCATTGAGTGCTTCCTAGATTCACTAGGGTTTACGCGACTTGTCTAATGCTTTACAAATTCAGGTTTTATGCCACTTAGGTCCACTAGGGATTACGCTACCTGTCGAACGATGCCCCTAGTCTAGGACACACTACATAGAGTGGTATAAGTTTCTAGACTTTCCCCACGTATGTATCGTGAATCGTTTATCGCTGTCTAGATGCACATGTCCTGAAATGTGCGACCCGAGTCCCGTGGCAGGGCTACTCTAGAAACACGGAACTCGGTCGGGAGCTTTTCAGATATCTGCCGGTGCAGATGCTAAGGTCTGTTTTTCTACCAGTGGTTATGGTCCCATGTGACCCCTCCCTCAACTAATGAAAGGCACACCTTGAAAAATGAGAACTATACGCAGGCCCCCTATGCCCCCACTAACCTATGGCCATCCTCACCCACAACTAGATAGCAAGTATATGGTCTTTTGGAGTTCTCCACCTTTCCGCTTCACGTATCTCGATTGACTCAAGATGGTAGGCAGACGACGAGTTGCTATCACAGGGCCACTGGTCTCGCCGAATCATGCTGGTCCATCCTAGTCTTTAGGTTGCCTTGTATTGCAACCAAGGCATACCCTTGGTTCTTCTACCGCAGACCTTAACCTCTGTAAGCCCAGGAGGATCATCTGCCACCTCACAGAGGGATACCAAGAGTACCCTCACGTCCCCTTGAAGCCTCGGGCTTCGTAACCCAATTCGTTGGAGCCTTCGTTTTAATCAGACGGACGTTCGCTCCTTCCCGTGTTATACTAAGAATTACTACTTAGTTTTGCTAACTAAGGTTTACCACTTAGTTTCCAGAATCGTTGTTTTCTTAACTAAGGTTTACTACTTAGCTCCTTTTAACTAAGGTTTACCACTTAGTTCTCTTTCTCGTCAATTTGGATTGGTTAAGTGTCATTAGTCAATTCAAGCTAACTTAACCCTCTTCATTTTATCCTGTTAAACTGGTTAAGTGTTATCAGTAATTCATGTTGACTTAACCCTACCACAAACCAAGTTATTTTGGTTAAGTATTTCTTATTACTTAACCCTATTCATTCATCCTGTATTGGTTAACTGTTCCATTTTAACTTAACCTTGCCCATCTGTTTAAACTAACATTTTATTAATGGTTAAGTATTATCCCTTCATGTTTTAGACTTAACCCTATTCATTTATCATAATCTGACGGTTAAGTGTTCAAGTTTACTTAACCCTACGGTCTAGTCCAGCTAACATATCAAATTGACTAAGTGTATTAAATTTTTACTTAACCCCAACCTCTAGTCTAGTTAACATGTTAATTTGGCTAAGTGTTTTCTTAGTTACTTAACCCCTACAAATCTTGTCTTGTTACGATGTTAAGTTTGGTTAAGTGTCCCTATGGACATAACCCTCCCATTCTAGCTTAACTGTGTTAAGTGTCTGTATGAAGCTAACCCTACCCATCGGTTTGGTTATCATGTTGAATTGGTTAAGTGTCTTAGTTAACTTAACCCTACCATTCTTGTTCTAGCTTTAATTAATAAATTAAAGCCGCAACCACTCACATTAGACATATATTGTCGCGATTACTGGATGTGCCGGTTGGTTCCGGGAAGGTTTATATCGCAACTCAGTCTAACCTCGGGTTAGGCATATTCGTGTTTTCTAAGTTCAAAGGGTTTTGATTAATTTCCAAATTAGGTTTTGAAAGTAACCATCCCGTCCATCGGATCAGTTAGGGATAGCCAGGGAGAGCAGGAAACTTGTATTTTCCAAACCCAAGCCTAGACACATTCCTCTCTGTCACCCTAGAACTTTCTGGTGTGTTATTAAAAGAGATGTCGTTAATAAACCTTTAATTTGTCTAAATTTACATTTTCTCATTTAGGACAAATTCTATAAGTAAATTATTCCTAATTTACTTATTTCATAATTACTCTTCTAATGTAAATTGTCAACATTTATTATTATGGCCCATTTTCCCCTCTATATCATATTTATGCTTTTTGGTATGTAAACTATACCAAATTAAGTGTCACTAACCATGATTTTGCTAAACATGACAATTACTTACAATTATGGCCAATTTCAAATTTATGCCAATATACTTATTATGCCAAATTAGCTAATCCAATTCTGATTTAATATTCTAATTATAGTTCATGTCAAACTAGACTTATTATTCTAGTTCACAGTTCATGTAAATGCTAGATTTACAAGTCAATACTGGATTCAAATTACACATCCTATAATTCATGTCAAAATTATCCAATTTGCATTTTTTTATAAACATGCCATAATACATGTTCCCAATTTATGCCAATTTCCAAGTTTATAACTACGTTTTAGTAAATTTCATATTTTGCCCAAATCGTATTCCCATCGTTCGTATAATCGCGATTCAATCTGGATTATAGATAAATCTAGATTCGTAGATAAAAAGGGAATAAACCAAAGATGCTATGAAAAGATAGACATAATAACTGGCATAAAATGATAATTCGCAGGCATGTAGATCTGGTAATATTACGACATGAAAAGGGTTGAATAGTATAGGTTCAAGAACATGGGTAGACCTAACTTAATAGGTAAATTCCCAAGATCAAGATCCAAGAATAACTAGAAATAGAAAGTCAAGCCTAGATCCAATATAATGCCAGTTTGGGGTACAACATGGTTTTGTAACTATAGTGTCATGGGCATAAATAATAACCTTATATCCATAGTCATAGGCAATAAATTCTCACAGTTAATGAATCACAGTCATAGGCGATGTTCATAGCCAAAGGAAAATAATTCTCACAGTCATGAGTCACAGTCATAGGCAATGTTCATAGTCAAAGAGGCATATGGTATTAAGGTCCATAGTTTCATAGTCACAGTCTTATTGGTCATCGAATCATAACAGTTCTTAATTAGGTCCAAGGATATAAACACTGATTCGAACAGAAAGATTTGGCATATTCTTTTATTCCTTTAATTTCATGCCATGAACAGAGAAAACGTTCAAATCTAAAAAGTAACCGACTTACAGAGACTATATTAGATTCATAAAAAAACATTCGTTGAAGTCGTTGGAATCTTCACTTGAATCCTAGCTTGTTTTTGAAACTCCTCTTGAAAGTCTTGAGCAGCATTTCCTCGTCTTGATTTATTTTACATATTATTTTATTTATATTTATTTTAATTAGAATCAGAGCAGAGTATAGGCGTAGAGAAGTTGTGAGGAGAAAATATGAAGTCTAGGGGTGTTTAAATAGGATTAGAGTCATGAATCTGGTCAGAAATTCGGGCCAGAAACATCAAAATGAACCCAGGTTCAAAACCAGGTTCTGGCACCAGGTCGACCCCCATGTCGAGTGCGCAGTCGACCTGGTCAGGGGGGGGGTCGACTGCCCAGTCGACTCCCCAGTCGACCTGGGCTTGGGCGGGAAATTTCCCGCCCAGCCTTCTTCTGGGTTTGAATTCGAATTTTGAATTCGAATTTCGAGCTGTTTTCGATTCTGAAATTTACTGAAACTTCGGAGGGTCATATCTCCTTCATACGGACTCCGGTTCTCGTAAACTCGGACTCGTTCTCAAGAAGAATTTCGAGACGAATGCAATGGCGCAGCCCGTTTCCCTTGATATTGATTTTAAAATTTAATTCTGCCTTGATTTGTGAATCCTAGTGCTATAGAATTACGGGGTGTTACATAACTTAAAACACAAATGATATAAATTTCAAATTTAACCCAAGTGTTTGAGTTATATTACAGCTTGAATTCAAAATTTTAACCATTAACTTTAAATTTAGTTTAAACTTTGAGTCCCACATTCATTTTATTTCGTTTGTCTTAACCAAAATTCAAATTCAAGTATTATATTCTTATACTTAAATCAGTTCCTTACAAATTCAAAATTCAACATATAATTCAATTAAACCGTTAAAATTTGATGAAAATTCTTATGACAATTGACTTAAATCCTATCATTCCGTTAGTTTAAATAAATTTAGGTTTTTAAACCTCGCAAAAATCTTTATAAAATTTATATATATTCAAATGAACAAGTCTAACCTTTAAATTTAGTTAAAACCATTTATTAAGTTAGTTGAATTAAACTTATAATTCAAGTTTAAATATTTGACACATTAATTTAAACTTAAAACATAAATTAGTGTCAACAATAATTTGATAGATCAAACGTACTTATAGATTCCTGAAAACAATTTTATCTTCAAACAACAAATTCAATTTAGAAAAGCTATGTTAAATTCTTTCACTGATAGAATTTTCTTAAATTCGTACGTTTAATCAAAACATTTCAAATCTAAATTTTTAACTAATATATTTAACTTACATTTCAAAATAGATACATATTTGCAAAATTCCATAAAATAGTTATATTTATTGATCATGGTGTCCATAGATAATTTTCTGTCCTACGGTTAGGTAGTACGTATATATATATATATATATATATATATATATCATTTTAATCCGTTCTTAAAAATTCGAATCTCGGGTATATATCATTTCAATCTGCATCCTAAATCAATTTGAAATTAATTTCCTAAATCTATACAGTCTTTCGGATATATATATATATATATATATATATATCACTCAAATCCATAGTGATTTTTCCTAGATTTATGGTAATTTGCAATGTGATTTCAAGGATGATGCAAAAATAACGAACAGTTAACACAACAAACAATCATAGAAACCATCATCCAAACATGCATCAACAATCTATAATTCATATAGACAACAATTAACACTATACAAATAACTACTTAATGATTCATGCAAGCTATTTTAACATTTTAGACGACATCCTAAAACCTGCAAACGAATTTAGTCATGAGTGTGGGGAAAACTCACCTTGCGTGGCTTATAGCAACAGTATTAGCATCATCAGATGGTTTGTATTTCGCATGTGAATATTTGGCCACGAAAATGGGCCAATGGCTGCACTTCCATGCACCATCTCTAATTATAAAACTGCATTGCACTAGGCTTCTCCATCCATTCCAAGTACAACCCGATCATTAATAAGCACTGCCTTACCACCGTCGATACAATAACTACCCACATCTTGCACTTCTATATCACCTCGAACAGCTGCAATTTTCCCCATCAACTATCCCAATCGTCTGCTAAGTGGACTACACCCATATCAGGAAAGAACGAGAAAGAAAAATCACCTTTACTACCTCCAACACAACACTCCACCACTCCTCTTACTAAATGAAGACTACAAGCGTGAATGAACTAACAAACACCACCTTCAAACTTCAACAGCAATCTATTCCCATATCCCTAAAGTGAAGGCATAAGCCATTTTAGTAGGGGGTGAAAGATGGCTATTTCCGTGAAGGCTTGTGGTGAAAGATGCGTAACTGTAGGTCGAAGAGGGATGGCGCTGGCGTGACTGGCAACACCACAGTGAAGAGAGTAAAGAAGGGAGGTGGTAGCGAGCAACGAAGGGAGTGATGACGGACATGAGTGGCGTGCGCCTAAAGTTTTGGGGTGGTGATTGAATTTTTGGAGAAGGAGAGAATCTACGACTTGATTTGAGGAAAAAAAAGGCAACATCTTTTTCCACCCAGCTTATTATTTTTCCCACCCCATTATTTTTTTTAAAAAAACATCATACCCCTCTTTTTACTGTTTACACCCCGATATGTATCAGAATTGCAATTTATTTTAATGCTAATAACTTAACATTAATAATAAAATTAAAAAATGAAAGGCAAAATTAATAAAGTAGTTATTCATAAATATTATTTTCATTAATTGTGCAATATAAAAAAGTTACATTTCAATTTAATTCGAAAACAATTGAACTATAAATATTTTTCTTAATAAAGGGAAAATTTAAAATAAAGCATTAACCTTTTCTAAAAAAAGAATATTGTCTACTTCGAATCAATTTCGTTTCGTTCTCATAATATTTTACAATGTATAAAGTGCATATATAATAGAATAAAAAAATGAATATGTTAAGTACAATAATACTTAGGGGTTAATTCATCATTTTAATTTTTAGTGGGTTATTGTTGGAAATAAACTTGGTTTTAAGGAAACAAATAAATTTGGTTTTAATGGGAAACACTATGGAATAAAGTAAATTATTGTATTAAGGGAAAGTTAAAATATATGGTAAGAAATTTTAGATTTATCAAATGGAGAATTATACAGTTGTTTTGTTGAGGAAAGTAGAAATTAGAGAATAAAAGAAAACTCTAGAATAAGAAGACTCTAGATACTTGGCTATCTTATAAAAGAGTTGTATTCTCTCATTTGTAATCAAGTTGAATAAAGAAAAGTGAAATAATAAAATATGTAGTCTTTCATTTATTCTACGTTTTATCTCTATCCTCCTCTCTATATCCAAATTCCAACATGGTATCAGAGCTAGGTTAACAAGGGAGGATAGAGAGATCTCTAGGAAGCCCAAAAAAAAAATAAAAAAAAATCAGAAGGAACATTAAGAGGAAGAAGAAGAGTGAGAAGATCAAAAAAAAAAAAATCAGAAGGAAGATTAAGAGGAAGAAGATCAAATATGAAGAAGAAGACTGAGAAGAAGATCGAAGATGATATTGTAGAAGATGTTGATGCACCAAATGAAGAGAAAGAGAACATGGCACAAGTGGTCGTGGAAGAAATTTTATTTTAGAGTTATGGGTGAGAAAGTGCACCATGGAGAGAAAGTGCTCCAATATTAAAAAAAAAAAATTGAAGGTGATGAGAGAGTGCATCACAAATCGAAGAGAAAGTGCTTCGTTAATTTTTGAAGGTGATGAGAGAGTGCATCACAAATTAAAAAGAAAGTGCTTCGAATCAAGGAATCTGTTTGAAGTAGTAAAACCAAGTTTAAGGGAGGATGTTGGAAATAAACTTGGTTTTAAGGAAACAAATAAATTTGGTTTTAATAGGAAACACTATGGAATAAAGTAAATTATTGTATTAATGGAAGGTTAAAATAAATGGTAAGAGATATCAAATGAAATTTGATATGTTAAGGAAAGTAGAAATTAGGGTTAAGGACAATTCTAGAGAAGAAGACTCTAGAATCCCTGTAATGCTATAAATGTAAGTGTAATCTTTCAATTTGTGGCATGAAAAAATGAAGCAATAAAAGTTTTTTTTAATTATTCTTCTTTCTTCTTCTTCCTCCTCTAAAATTTCCAACAGTTATGTAAGGAAAAAGCTAGGGTGCTAATGGAATTGGCCAAAAAAATGTTTGTTGAACTTGTGAATGAAAGGGAATGGGTAAAAGGAGGAGACATAGGTAATCTCTATGTGTGAAGTCATTTGATACGTGTTTTCATTTATCTTACTTCAGTTAAGTGTGATGCTAAGGGTACACCGTTCTCCTCTTCCTAATACAACAAATAAAAATAATAAGCACAATAAATTTTATGTACTTCCTAATATCACACACAATTCACACTTCAATCAATCACCATGCAAAATCAATTTGCACAGCAAACAACCGTCTACCAACATTGTTTTATAGGGTCATCAATCGTCGAACTGCTGCTGATCGGTGGTTGATCAGCGCGGAAAACAGTGTCAATCGGCGGTTGTTTGCCATACAAAAATAAATAAAAATAATGCATTTGGTAGCCCCTTAAAGTTTTGTATTAGGAAGAGTATAATTTAAAATTTTATGGTATTTTCTAGTAATGGTTTTAGGAAGAAGAAAATAGGGTGTTCTTAGCAGCACACTTAGTTTAAAATCTTATGGTTCAAATCCAGCTCGACTATGTCTTTAGGCAACTTCAGGTTGCTCAGATCAAACTCAAACATGTTCCTCGACAAGTCCAGTCTAGTCAGTGGCTTATTCCTCCCAAAGAAAACGGATGCATCGCCACTTAAACTGTTCCTCGAAAGATCTATCACACTCAACTTGGTATTAGCAAAAGCCTTCGGGATAGTTCCAGATAAGTTATTATGAGACAAGTATAAATACTCAGCGTTGGGGATACCAGCTATAGATTCAGGAATGGGCCCAGTCAGTCTGTTACGGTCGAGTCTAATGAAACTGAGTGGAAGTGCTCCAAGTGATGAAGGAATAGACCCAGAAAAGTGGTTAAAAGCTAGGTTGAGATAGTCAAGTTTAGTGAGTTAAGAAAGGAAACCAGGAACAGGGCCTGAAAGGTCGTTCCAATCGAAACGGAGAAAAGTGAGACTGGTGAGTTTAGTGATTGTACCTGGAATAATCCCAATGAGGTTACTGGGCTTGTGAAACGTTAGAGAAGTCAGGTAGGGAAGGTCACCAATTGAAGATGATATCTGGCCAGAAACGTTGTCGCCGGATATATCGAGGCCTGTGACACGACCGACATTGTCACAGTCGAGCCGATCCATTCCACTACTAGAACGGGTTCAAATTGCGGCGACTACGGGCGACGGCTAGCAACGGCTAAAAAAGCGGTCGTTGCTAGCCGTCGCTAGCCGTCGCGTAATCTATAGATAACAGAACCCGTATCCTTCTTCCCCAAATCATTTCCAGCTGAAACAAATTCGGGCCAAAACCCTATCTGCCGTCGCCCCCCCTTGGAGATCCGATTTCTTCATCAAAACTACACTCCTATCTTCTCAAATTATTTAGGTATGTCTTCTAATCCCTATTCTATGCTTAATTAGGGATAATTAGGGTTTATTTGCATGTTATGATGGGTTTGTTAATTGAATGTTTATGGAAATGAAATTGGTTGTTTTGTGAGATGCATACAATGTTGATTATGCTATTGATTGATTTGGAAATGAAATTGGTTGTCATGAGAGATGCTTATGATGATGGTTGTATTGTAAGTTGATTTGGGGATAAATGTAATTGATTAGAAAGGAAAAAAACTATGATCGTCACATATGTAATGGATATAGGATGTTGAAAACAATGATTATGATGTATGTAGGCTTACGATGAATGTGTTGTAGGATTATTGTGTTTGTATTTGTTGAGAGTAACTTGAATATTTCGTGATTTTGTGTTAATCAATGTTGTGCATATGAGTCAAAGTGCATAGTTGATGCTAGTTAACTACATATTAAGTTATATCATATTTCATATTTTATTAAACTACTTTATAGTTCATTCAAATATTTACAATTTATTAACTAAAAATTAAGTTTGACCATGTTTCATATTTTTATTTAATTACTTAAATATTTAACTAAAAATGAAATAAACATGATTGTTTAAATTTGAATTAAAATTAATTAATTAACTTGAAAGCTTAGTTTATAAATTATTTCAGTTTAAACGGTTAACAATTCAAGTTATTTGTATGCATTATATGATTGTAACAGATATGTCTGGTGGACGACGATCGAGGAGTTCGTCACAGCCGACTCCTTCACCATCTCCTACACCAGGAGCAGGTCCTAGTAGCTCCGAGCCTGATTTACGGCGAGTTGTAAAGATTGTTCCTAAGAGTGCTAGGTAAGTGTCAAATTTATTTCTATTTAGTTTATTTAAAATGAAATATCTATGTAAACATGTACGTAGGGGGTTCGAAATCCAGACAGCAGAATTTATTTTAGAGGTGTCGAAGAGGTCTTACACGAGCAGGATGTCTGGGGCATGGCCGCATTGGGATAGTATCCCACCTCACATCAAGAACGCTATTTTAGCCGATTTGCTGGCAAGTATTTTTTTTATATTATTATTGAAAGTAATGTACTGTAAATAATTCAAAATAAATTTGATATGCAGGCGGTCGTATATGGGATTCTATTATTAAACCGCCTACTCGTAATAGGCGATATGGCTTCGGCAACCCGGAGGTAAACATTTTTTAATTTAAGTTTACATTTAAAGTATGTATACAATTGTAAAAAATTATAAAGCTAACAATAAAGTATGTATTACATTTCTCTTATAATATGACAGTAAATATAGTACGTATTAATTTTATCCTACAAGTCCATGTTGTCTTTATAAATTTTTTAAATGTTAGGCGATATACATGTAGATTTATATGATAACGTCATGAACATAATTTAGATTATTAACTTAAATGTGAACTTTATTTGCAGGCCATTGATTTTCAGCGAGGATATAAGAAGTCCATGGATGAGGAGGCAATAGCTCGGATGCAGCAGCAGTTGGAAGAGATGAATGATTGGAGAAGAAGCCAACTGGCGCAGGAGATAGACGAGCGCATTGCAGCTTTCTATCAGCAGCATGGAACGATGCCTGGGGAGGATGATGATGACGCTGAAAGCGAAGAAAAAGAGGATGAAGACGAGGAGGACGATGACGAGGAGGACGATGAATAGTTTGGTTGTTCTATTGCTTTGGTATGTACATATACTTGTTTTTTATATGCTTCATGCACGTACGATGTTATTTGACGATGGTATGGTGTGGTTGGATTTATTTTGATGATATGTGATGATGGTACGGTAAAATGTGACGATGATATTGTTTTTTTTTATCTATGACGATAATATGTTATGATAAATTTAGTAATATTTTGGATATTTTGTGTTGTTGATGTGTTTTGGTAGTGAGAATTGATTATATTGGAGTGATATTGGATGATTTGTGAGTTGATATTGAAATGGTATTGGTTCTGTGGATTGAGGGGAAGGAATAGAAGCTGTATGCAGAAAAAATGCTTTAGAATTTGCGACGGCTTACAACGGTTATTTTGCAACGTATAGCGACGAATAGCGACAGCTTCCCGGTCAACCTAACTACTTGACACGTCAGATGACACGTGTCCACTGCCCGTCGCTAGCCGTTGATAAGCAAGCGACGAAGCCGTCGCTCTCGCCATTGCTACCACTGTTGGCGACGAGAGTTATAACGACGGCGAATAGCGACGGCTAGCAACGGCTAGCGTCGGTTATTTGCCGTCGCTATTTTATCTGTTTCTTGTAGTGTTCGCAGCAGTCTGAAGTTTGCGCTGGATCACCCCATGTTATGATTATGTAGGGGTTCCCCATGCCTGACTTTATTGACAAGAGGGTATCCCTATCATTTTTGTGGCATTTGTCCGAAAGGATTGGGAGGATGAAGGATGATGATATGAGCTCAGAAAAGAAGAGAATACTCAGATTCATTGTTTGTGTGCAGTAGGTGAGATTTTGATGAGTGGAGCCCTAGGCGATTGTATTCTTTATATAGGTATTTTTTGAGAGCGAGTTTGTTAACACCACATTCTGTGGTGTCACAATGATCTCGACCGCTGATTGGTAGAATTCATGAGGCTCTATATGGGGTCCCCCTCTATCCACCAATCGGTGGATAGAGTCACGTTGAATCGTGTAGTGTCAACAAACTCCCAGTGGTATTTTTTAGATTGGATGCCTCAGTATAATTTTGTATAAAGACATGCAGTACTGACTGGCGTCACTTATTTACTGTGGATTTACGTCATCTAATTTTATCACATGTTTTTAACATTGCAGGCATATTCTTGGAATACGAGGTGGGCTGAAAGTGATATTGAAGTACTATATGTTTCTAATGTTATGACCTGTAGCGAACATTTTTACATGCGGACATTAATATTTTAAGGATGGTAATTAATCATGCAAGTGTGGGTGCATACTACTATATCTTTTACTAAAGCCATCTCTTCTAAGGTAAAAAAAATATAGCAAATGTGGGTTCACATACATTATATACTGGCCATGCGATCATTGCATTGCAGCAGAATCATGAAAAGTAAAAGCTGCAATAATTTTGTACGTACTAAAGCAATTGAGTGTTATCCCCACAGCCCATAAGACATAAAAATTTAAAAAAGTTGATTTCATAATTGATCATCACCATGTTGAATATACTATTTTAGGAGAAATTCGAAAGTGAGAGAATACAAGAAAAAAAAAATTATAGTTGAGAACCTTTCCTTATTGATGTTTATTTCTTGTTTGATACAACAAATGCAAGAGCACACTTCTATTTATAACAAAGTAAAAGTTATAGATCTTTCTTTCTCAAGATTCTTCTTTCATCTCTAATTTTTAGGCTTTCCTTTAATAAATAATTGTCTAGAATTCTCTATTACATATTTCATAAATTCAAAATTTATTACCATTTATTTTAGCTTTTCCTAAATACAAGAATTGATATTATTACATAATTAACGTTTCCTTATAAAATCAAATTTACATTAATTATTTAATAAAATCAATTCTTGTATTTAGGAAAGGCCAAAGTAAACTTGGTTTTATAAGGAAACGTTAATTATGTAATAAAATCAATTCATGTATTTAGGAAAGGCCAAAGTAAATGGTAACAAATTTTGAATTTATGAAATATGTAATAGAGAATTCTAGACAATGATTTGTTAAAAGAAATCCTAGAAATTAGAGGATGAATTAAGAATCTAGACAAAGAAGGGTCTAGAACTTTTGTTATGTTATAAATAGATGTGTGCTCTTTCATTTGTTGTATCAAATATGAAATAAGCATCAATAAAGAAAGGTTCTCAACTATACATTTTCTTTCTTATATTCTCTCCCTCTTTCTCTTCAAAAAATATATTCAACAAAGTGGTATCAGAACTATAAGATTCTTTCAACAAAAGGGAAGAAGAAAGTTGAAGATTATAAAAGATGTCAAATAACAACGTTCCCTTACCGGTTCCAATGCTCACCAAGATCAACTAAGATAATTGGAGTTTAAAGATGATGACCCTCATTGGAGCACATAATCTATGGGAGATAGTTGAGAAATGTTATATCGAACAAGAAGACGAAGATAGTCCATCTCAAATCCAAAATGATGAATTGAGAAACTTGAGGACGAGAGAAAAGAATGCTCTCTGTCTAATTTATCAAGCATTGGATGATAACACTTTTGAAAATGTTTCGGGATCAAAGTCAGCAATATAAGCATGAGAAAGCTTAGGATATCTTACAAGGTGGCTGATCATGTCAAAAAGGTGCGACTTCAAACTTTAAGAGAATAATTTGAAACTCTACATATGAAAGAGGGTAAACTTGTTTCCGATTAATTCTCAAAAGTTTTAGTTGTTACTAATAATCTAAAAGGAAATGATGAGAAATTAGATGATGTCAGAATCATGGAGAAGAGTCTTAAATCACTAGATCCATAGTTTGAACATATTGCCGCCATCATTGAAGAAACAAAAAACTTAGAGACCATGATTATGAGGAACTTTTAGACACACTACAAGCTTTATGAAGAAAAGAAAATGAAGAAGGAAGAGACTGTGGAGCATATTCTTAAGACACGAATTGATTTTATTACATAATTAACCTTTCATTATAAAACCAAGTTTATTTTCAATATGTATGTTGAGAATAAACTTGGTTTTATAAGAAAACGTTAATTACGTAATAAAATCAAATTTTTTCTTAAGAGATGCTCATAGTCTCTTACTTCTTCTTTTTCTTTTTTCGTAAGCTTGCAGTGAGCCTAAAAGTTTCTCTATTATTATGGACGTTAAGTTTTTTGTTTCTTCAAGGATGGCGACAATATATTCAAACTTTAATGCTTTAAGAATCTTCTCCATGATTCTAACATTATCTAATTTGTTGCCGTTTATTTTGGCATTCCGAAATACAAGAACTGATTTTATTATATAATTAACGTTTCCTTATAAAACCAAATTTATTCTCAACACACCATTATCGCTATCTGAATTTCACCCTTCCATATATGAACGAAAAAAATTAACGACCAATACTCTGTGTCTTTCAATTTATATATAATGTCTATTTAGACAAAAAATAGCGATACAAATTTAGACATAAACATTCTCAACCACTAGATCTGTCTTTAATTTTGTGTCCCAATAGCCGCTATATATATGTATATGTATGTGTATATATATATATATATATATATGTGTGTGTGTGTGTGTGTGTGTGTGTGTGTGTATAGAGTGAGAGGAAGTCTATTTAGATACAAAATGGTGACACAAATTTGGACACAAGCAATCTCAACCGTTAAATCTTCCCCTGAGTTCCACCTCACACATAAAAAACAAATCCTATAGTCCAGATTTTGTGTCTCTAATTCTGTATTTAATTTTTTTGTCCCAATAACCACTCATATATATATATATATATTTGTGTGTGTGTGTGTGTGTGTGTATGATCAAAAATGTTAACCATTGGAACAATTAAACTTTTAATCATTTCAATGATTTTTTGGCAATTAAACATGGTGAAGAACGTTTGCTAATGTTTTTTAATATCTGAACTACCTGTCGTGCTCATTCTTCCATGGACAAATGCTACATACCCTTGTGGAAAAACATCATCAAATATGCATTAGAATATGATATTTTCAGGTTGATGAATTCTTCCATTAATATGGTATTTGAAGGCTGTTAAATGCTTACACAATAAATTTTCGTTGCCCACCCACAAAATTACATTTATATTCAAAATTAGAACTCTTTTACTCGATCGTGATATACTATTGTTGTTTACCTCAACATTGAGTTGACGTGCATATGCACGTTTGTGTTTGTGATTGAGCATGCGTGCATGATATAAGTTTATATAATCTTCTTCAAGGTTATGTGTTAAAATTATAAGCTTCAAATATATAATTAACATTATTTAAGAGTTTATCACGTTTCAAAGTTTATATTTATTTCAGTTGATAAAAAATGGTTTAGCCGTTAGCGGTTAGGTCTCTATCAATAATTGTAATCAGATATTAAAAAAAAAACCTCACTCTTAATTTAAAGATGATCACATCTCTAATACTGCGACTATCGTTCAAAACCACGTGAAGCTCTTTAGTCCATACTGATATTTCACGTCTTATTTTAATTTGTATTTAAAATACATTATCCTTTTGTGAAATATCATAATAACGAACCATTTTCAACATTAACTCATAAAATCTGCAGTCTTCTAAATTATATGTGTAACACGATGTTCCCAAATATATTATACACTTTGATTATTATTTTAAATTACTACATTACCATATAATCAGTGTATTCATAATGAAGTCATTGAAATGCAACTATCGTTGCACCATTCAAATAAATAAATTCATAAATAATAAATATGCATTTTGAATAAAAATCGTATTCAGCACGCAGTTAAAATTACGATTGTTTTTTAATGCATTTGAATGGTAATTATTGAACAAAGCATCAATGATGGCCAAAATTATCACACCACCACATAAATGCATTTAAAACATTGCAATGTAAGAATAAACACGTAATTCAGAAAAATAGTTAAATAATAACTGCATTCGGCTAATGCAGTTAAACTAAAACTACATTAAGTATGAATAGATCGTCATATACAACCAACATTATTATTGCGTCAGAAAAATGTTATAATATTGAAATGCAACCAGGCAAAATTCAAAAGATGTTATTAAATTATAACTATGTTTCTTCGTATTGTTAAATAGTAATCACATTAAGATTACACAAAATTATTAAATTTAGCTAGAATTAAATAACATCACACAATTTTAGTTAAAATATTTTTATTCTGTAAAACTAATTCGAACCATATTGTTTACCTATAACAACATTGTTTCTAACAAAGTTGTCGGTTTTAAATTGTCGTCCTCTTGTGTTGATAAACATTAAAAAGAGGTGTTCTGCACATGCGTTAAAACAACAAAATAAAATGAAAAAAAGGGATGAGTGGAAGCACATAAACAACTACCAAATAAGAGGCAACTAATGCCCTTCATCTCTACAACTAACAGCAGCAGAAAAAGGACTCATAACATTCCAACATCTAGAAAATAACAACACTAGGTTTTGTAAGAAGAAGTATAAATATTACCAATCCCAACAGTCATCCTCTAAAACAACCCTATTACGCTCAACGTCTTCTCCAATAGAAGAAAGGATCATTTCTTCCTGCTCAACATGATAAACCAAAAATCGCACATCACCCTCGCATCTGACATACATATGAAAAGTGTCACTCAATGAACTACATCTCATTTCTAAGTCCAGATGCACCAAGGATTGCTTACAATGTTGAACTATCATAGCGGAATGATCTGAAATAATCACATGACAAAGTGTAAAAATCATGGGTTGAAGTATACTTGAGAGAAAGATTAAAAAATAAATTGAAATAACAGTAATTGATTATAATGGAGATTTGTGGATTATATATTGTAACTCGTGGTTTTCATAACGGAATGATAGATTAAACTATAATGACTCAAGGTTTAAGATATTGAGGGTCCGATTGACTGAACCATCAGAACCATGCATTTTTTTGTTTATTTATGCATTTGATTTGCTACTGATTTTAACTAAAAAAGATTTATTCTCATATATTAATTTTAGTTATCTAAATATGATTCATACTCATATATTGAGTTGATCATATTTTCTTTTCAATCTGCTAAAAACGTGCAGCTTTTTAACAAAAATTTTCAAAACAGCAATGCGTTTTACATTAAAAAAAAGTAAAACAACATGGAGGACAAGTTAATTTTCAACGTCCCACATCATATACTAAAGACATATGTCATGGGCTCTCACTCTATATATGTAAGGCCACTTAGCAAATTGTTTAAGATAGGTAGCAAAAACCATTTGATAGTGAACTAGGCTTTGAAAACATGGTTGGAGGCTGGATTTTTGCATAAATTTGATATATTAACCGAATTTTTTTCTTTTGAAACTGCTGCTTAGACAAGGTTGAGCAATTTTGATCCGGTTCTTAAGCATTTGTTGCCTAATTCAGTTTCGGACCGGGAAACCTGACGACCAACGGTTACCGCGGTTGTATCGTCGGCCCAGCCCGATTATCAAAACCCTAGTATAGCATTTTTCTAAATTAAAGAGAAATTAGGTTAAAAAAATAAAGTAGAGTTTATAATTTTGACTATATACTATTGTTAAACATGGTAGATAGATTTTTTTGACAAGAAATCACGTTAACACCACAAAGTAATAATGAGGTCGTCGACAATGTCGAAAAGACATAATGGTGGTGTGTGAATAGTTCAATAAGTTGATGTATGTGGAAGCAGGTTTGTCTATCTAGCCGACAAGGGATCATCGAGTAAGGCTACAAGGTTTGAAAAGTCTTAATTCTATATAGTAATGCATGTCAAAATAGTTGACAAGGGCTTGTCATTCAAAATGATAGAACATCAAAGTTGCTATGTCACCCCACGTCCGCTAATGTCACTCTAATGAGAATGCATTAAGTTTCGTGAAGTGCAATAGGTAAACAACAACTAACCTCACAAGGCAGATATAAATAATACAATGAAAAACTTAAAACTTTTATTTTAATTTGAAACATGCCATCACATCTCAAATGTCAAAAAACAAAATCATATGTCTCAATAATATCAGAGTACAAAAAAAAAACCATAACAATATCCCTCAAGTGTCATTAAAATAACATAGATGAATAAATGGAAGAAAGTACATGAAAAAGGAGAGCTATCCAACTCCAAGCAGAATCACGATCTCAACTACTGAGCACTCCCACTTTGAGAACCTGAGGAGGAGGAGGGGGAGGAAGAGAGAGAGGGGAAACAAAAAGGGTTAGACATAAAGTCTGGCGAGTTCAAGTAATTTTTAGCATAGGTGTATGAAATGGTGTCAAGACAAATAAATAATACTAGATGAGAAAGTACAATAAAACATATATATAAGTGCAAGGCAAACGAGATGTCAAAATAAGATAAAGGTAGATTAAACTTCTAAATCATACCCCAAAAATCAAGCTACTGCACCAAATTACTAGTATTAACAGGATTAGGTGTTACCCCAAATATTAGTTATGCGACCGACTTCTTATTACCCGAATATCCCGTGCTAGTCCTGATAGTAGGGTGTATCAGTCCCTAACCCAGCAACTTATAGAACACAGACCTATTTGTAGGTGTTATAACGTCTTGGTTTCCCATAGTCGGACCCATGCATGCTCATGACTCCGATTGAACGAGCTAGTACCCACCCCCAAACCTTAAACCTCTTACAATCCACTTTAGTAAAGCGTGCACTGGCCCTTATCTAGTGCGAGGACCCTACTGAGATACCAACAGGGATATTGATTAATATGGGTTCCACACAACTTGACATAAGCCACCCCCTAGACTTGTGTCCCTATGTACCTAGGATTTAAGAGACCTGAAAACCTTATACAAATCACAAGACTTGGGACCTCTTAGCTTGTTAATTAAATGGTGTAACTTAGCAGGTTTAAGTTCTTTATAAGCCTAGTTGTAAAATGACATTTATTCTAAATGTTATTTGTGTACAAACCCCTTCCCAAACAAGAACCTGGCCAGACGTACAATTGGACTTACAGTAATAAATTTTACTTAGTTTTTACATCTGGCACTCATATATTCTTACATGTTATACTTAATCTTACATTAATTCCAATCTAACGAATTCACATGTCGCATATCCTTACTTTAATGCAATTACCCCAATTTACAGTCAAAAGGTTTTAAATTTACAATATGCCCAATTTTATCCGTTCTAATTTCATTATCCAGTTATTCCAATTTATGTCCTTTGTACGCGATTAACTGTAATAGCCTGGGAAGCCTTGGTTTATCATAAATAAAAAGGAAAAAGGGATAAAACAGGTCTCAGACTAAATAAAAAGGCATATAGAAAAACTGTTAATGAATAAAAGACAAAATAGCGATAAGGAAATTAAAAGTTACATGAACATAAATTAATTGTAGATCTGAATAAAAGAACTTGTATTAACAATAAAGTTGATTTAACAGTAAAATGACATATATAAGAATTGAGTTATAGATACTGTTTCAAATATAAAACTATTCACTGTCTAAAAACCTTTTAGAATAACAAATCTAAAAATGAAAAGAAATCACAGCAATAGGCTTAGAGAAGAAGAAGATATCTTTTTTTGTATGTATATTCCGTTGTATAAAAGTCCACATTTATTTTTTATTGTTGTAGAGTAGTCTAAATTTTCCTTGCTAACTTGTATTTGGGTGGTGTCTCAGTATCTCCATGTATATATTTTACTTTTAGAATAAGATTTGGAGGAAGAAGGAGGAAGAATGGTATTGTGTAGAGAACAATGAGGCTACTAGCCTTTACAAAGATTACCTATGATATTACACCACCGTTAGATATTAGGTTTTCAAATCTAGCCATACATGTAACGCTGAGTCAACGGACGAGCCTAGAAATAAAAACAGTCTAGGTAAAGCAAGAAGAATCTGCACAGCATGTTATTGGGTCCACCCACCGACATACTGTGTTGACCCATGGGTCGACCAATCCTATACATGGATCGACCTATAGGTCCACCCAGATCTCAGTTGGGTCGTTCCATAGCCGCTATTTTTTGTGTCTTTGGTTTGAATTATTTTAATTTATTTATGCATAATCTCCTTATATATATATACAATCTTCTTGTGTTCATAACTTCTTCATATGTTATCCGATTTACGCAAACTTGGGGTCTATCTAAACTAGAATTCTACGATGAACACAACGGTAATGCCGATTTTACTTGATTCTGAAATTTCTTTAAGTAATACCCATTTTATTATCTTTATTATTTAGTTAGAGTGTATTAAATTATGGGGTGTTATATTCTCCTCTCCTTAAAGGATTTTATCCCTGAAATCTCTAAGTTAAGAAGAATGTTTCTATCTAAACCTACACACATCTACTCAACAATCATCTACATGCATCCATTGTCCTCAATATTTATAATGTTTCATGTGAACATATGGAAAAATGGTTGTGTGTATGTCCTAAAGCGAATGTGAAAATCAGGCAGTCGACTGATTTAGTTGACCTCCTTAATGCAATGTATGTATGTGCCATGTATCTAACATGTATGCAAATAACCATAATGGTACATTTAAGCTCTATATGTGTGCACATCCATTCACCAAAATGCGACATCCATATGATAATTCAACCATTTTCCTTCCATTGAAAAATAAGGCGCACACACATCCATATGTATTACGTAAGTGCTTGAGTCGATATAGTGCCTAATATGTGTGTATATGCACCACGGGAATCCAGTAGTAACCACTTGCAATCATTGAACATAACATGTCTCAAACACATGTTTCCAAACATAGGTTCCTATCCTAAAGACTGATGATTGAAAATGACAAAGATGAACAAACTCAAATTCAAAAGCTAGAAAAAAAATTAAAACTTACTCTCAAAGAGAAAAGGGTAAGAAGCACGAATCTTGTCCTCTGGTTCCCATGCCGCGTTGTCTCTCTCTTCTCCCCATTGCACCTTTACTAACTTTATCTGTTTGTTGTGTAGCTTCTTGACTTCTGTCTTAAGGATACAAGTAGGAAAACTTTGAATTGATGCCTTTTTCTCAACTTCAACATCTTCAAGGGTACATGGCTACACCACCTCCACTAAATCATGAAGATATTTCCTCAAATGGGAAACATGGAATACGTCATAATCTCCCGCCAGTCTCTCCAGTAGTCTAACTCTACAGGCCATTTGGCTTGTCCTCTCTACTATGGGAAATGGTCCTATGAGCCCTGGTGCCAATTTCCCTACTGAGCCAAACTGAATCACATTCCTTAATGGTGATACTTTGATGAAGACCATATCTCCTACTTCGAATTCCAAGCCAGTCCTTCTCTTATCGGCATATGACTTTTGTCCATCTTGTGCAGCTTTCATCCTTCCTTGAATGATATCTATCTTTTTCGAAGTCTCTCTCACTATATCAAACCCTAGTAGAAGTCTGTCAGTAGACTCCTACAAACATGTTGGTGATCTACAAGGTCATCTATATATTGCTTCGAAGGCTGCCATCCCTATGCTTGACTGACGACTATTATTATATGCGAACTCAACCAGTGGGAAATTCTCCTCCCAAGTCACTCTGAAATCTAGTATACATAGTCTTAGTAGATCCTCAAGAACTCTATTAACCCTCTTTGTTTGTCCATCAGTTTGAGGGTGATAAGCTGTGCTAAGTCTCAACTGTGTACATATGGCTTCTTGCAAGCTCTTCCAAAATTCAGTAGTAAATATGGGGTCACGGTCACTAACTATACTTGAAGATACCCCATGTAGTCGGATGATCTCTTTAAGGTAAACTGAAGCTAGCGGCATTTCCGTCCTCTTGCTCTTGACTTGGATAAAATGAGCACGCTTAGTGAGCCTGTCCACTTTCACCTGATTGCTCGTGTTGCTCTTCCTTGATCGGGGCAGTCCATCGATGAAATCCATTGAGACGCTATCACATTTCCATTATGGGATATCCAAGGGATGAAGTAATCCACCAGATTTCCTTTTTTCAGCCTTGACTTCCTGACAAGTCAAACATCAGGCCACGATTTCTGCTACATCTTTCTTCATGTCAGTCCAATGGAAAACACGCTTCGTGTCTCGGTACATCTTGTCACTGTCTGGACGGATAGTCATCCGAGAGTGATGATCTTCCTCTAGAACTGCTCTTAGAAATTCCCCAAGTCTAGGGATACACAGCCTTCCATCCCATCTTAGCCACCCTCTTTCATCCATAATATATCTAGCTAGGTGACTAGAAGCTTCTCCTTTACTAAGTCTATCCAAGATGTCCTTCAACCGCTGGTCCTCTCGCTGCATAGATCCAATTCGCTCCATGAGAGTAGGTTGCACCTCCAATGATGCCAACAAAGAAAATGTGAAATTCGTAGATGGCTTAAAATCAAAGGTCGAGATGTACTCCAAGATCTTCCTTTCTACGAATAGAGGACTCAAGGTCATCCTCTGCCTACTCAAGTCGTAGGACGCTAGGAACTCCATCAACCGTTGTTGCCTCAAGTTGAGATCCTTCTATTAGAACAAATTTTTGAGTGAATTATGATCCGTATATACCTCAAATCTATCTCCAAGTAGATAGTTCCTCCAAGACTTAAGTGCGAACACTATAGCAGCCAACTCCAAGCCATGGGTGGGGTAGTTCTTCTCATGAACCCTTAGTTGCCTACTTCTATAGCACACCACCCTACCCTCTTGCATCAGTACGACGCCTAATCTTGTGCCATAAGCATCCGTATAGACTATAAACACCTTACTACCATCGGTAAGAGTTAGAATAGGGGTTGTTTTCAGAGCCCTCTTTAGCCTCTGAAAAGCATCTTCGGCATCCATGCTCAAAGAAAACGGCAAGTTCTTCTTTATCAGACGGGTAAGCGGAGCTGAGATATGCGCAAAGCCTTTAATAATCTTCCTATAATAACCCGCCAATCCAAGGAAACTTCTTGTCTCCGTTGCATTCTTAGGGGCCTTCCAGTCTTGAACTGCGACTACCTTAGTGGGGTCCACTGTTATCCTAAACTTGGAGACCACATACCCTAGGAATCTAATTTCCTTCCTCCATAAATGACACCTAGAAATTTTTTCTTTAAGTTGATGTGCTCTAAGCATACTTAGATCCTCCTCGGAGTGTTGGTAATGTTCTTCTTCGTTCTTTGAGAAGATCAAAATGTCGTCCATGAACACCACCATGAACTTGTTTAGATACTCCCTAAACACAACTCATTAAATCTGTGAAGTATGAAGGTGCATTGGTCAACCCAAAAGGCATAACCAATCACTCAAAGAAACCATCCGGAGTTCTGTAAGCCTTCTTGTCAATACTATCATCCACCACTCTAAGCTGATGAAATCCCGTAGATAGATCCAACTGGGAGTAAAATAAAGAGCTACTAGTTGGTCAAACAATCATTAATCTTCTGTAGTGGGTGCCTATTCTTCTTGGTGAGTTTTTTCAATTCTCTGTAGTCCATACACAGACAGAGAGAGTCGTCTGCCTTGGTTGCAAAAACAACTGGAGCTCCCTACTCAGAAATGCTCCGCCTAACGAATCCTTTTTCGTATAGCTCACCCACTTGTTTGTTGAGCTCCCTCCTATCCTTAGGATCCATGTAGAGCACTGGCAATGCGATAGGTTTCACATTTTCAACCAAGTAAATCTGAAAGTCTATTTCACACCTTGGGAATAACCCCTAACCTCATCGAACACGTTTGGAAACCTGCTAACTATGGGTACTGAACAAAGATCATCAACGGAAGCATCGAGAGAATCTGGGAAACTAAGCATCATCGACCCCTGTGGGTCATAGGAAATTTCGTGAGTTCTACCATGGCAAGTAAGAAGTCTAACCACTCTCCTTTCACAATCATACCATACATGGCTAGCCAATTCATTGTTAGAATTAATCCGTAACCCATGAAACCAAGAACATATGCGGCACATTCAAATTCGACGCCTAAAACAGAAATCCTTAAACCCGTATACATCATGGATAAATGAGTCATTACTCCTATTGGGTTTGAGATTATAACAGGATTAGAAACAATACTAATATCTAGATGCATATTTTTTACCACAGAGTTGGATATGAATTAATGGGAAGCACCAGAATCAAAAGGAGTTCTAATAGGATAGTCTAAAAGAGAAATCCAATCTTCTACTGTGACTTTCCTACCTCGACCCAGTTCACTAGCCTCTAAATTATTAACATGCCCTTTAGACGATCCAGCCTTCTGTCCTTGCCTTTCAGGGAAATGTCCCTTGAAACGTCCAAATTTTCCATAAACAAAGCAAGCATTTTTTGTCGTTTTGCAATCTTTCACAAAGTGTCCTAAAGCACCACACCCATGAAATTTCACTTCTGTCTTGATCTAAGCTTTATCGGGCTTTCCCCCTTCCTTAGTTGTGTTTTTCTTGGGCCACCATTTCTTTTTCTCTGCCTTGGGTTTCTCTTACTTTGTCTTAACCTCTTTCTTCCCTTCTTTTCCATTCCCGTGCGTTAAGGCCATTTCTAATAGTCTTTCGAAGGTTGCTCCCATTGGTACATGTTTCAGTGCTAAGTCTAGGAGCGGTTGGTTCAATCCCTTGGCGAACCTCAAGGCCTTCTTGTGAGGAGTATTTACTAACTCTAATCCAAAATTTGTTAGTTGATTAAACGTGTTTGCATACTCCTTTATAGTCATGAACCCTTGCTTCAAATTCAGAAATCTCTCCACTTGCATTCCTTCTTCTGCTTGCGATACGAATCTCACCCCAAATATAGCCTTAAAGTTATCCCAAGTAGCAACTTCTGGTTCGGCTTGAACTATTTCCCACCAATACGATGCTTCATCCTTCAGTTGCCAAGTGACCAACTAGATTTTTCTCCAATCATCGAGCTTGAAGAAGTTGAATGCATTCTCTGTTTTGCTTGGCCAATTGCACGCTTATATAAAACTTTCAGCACCATAAAAAGGTTTGCCTCCCATTGTGCAGAAGTCACTTCAATGCTTTCCTAGTCGATCTAACAAGAATAAATCTTGCACTCTTGGTCAAGCGATCCACTATGACCCAAATTCCTTCGTCTCCTTCCCTGGTTCTAGATAGTCCATCGATAAAATCCATTGGTACTTGTTCCCACTCCCACATATAAACTTCCAATGGCTGATGTGACGACCGCCCATAACCCTTGCACTAAACAAGAGGAAAAGTGCACTGAAAGGTGTGCCAAGCAGCTATGGACGATCATCAGTGTCGGTAAACACAAGCGGAATCTGTCGTATAACTTACAACGCAAAGATAAAATATAATAGAACATATACAACAGGTAATATTAGTGAAGCATATTTGAACAGAAAACACCAAACTTTCATAACAACTAGAAAGTAAATCCAAAAACTAGGATTGCAACATAAGTCTGTACAAATTTGCCTCACTACAACACTCTGTGAAGAATGAGAGACAAGGTAAATACAAAAACTATGTAGTAAGAAAGATAATACGCCAACCTCTTGCTCGCCTACGAACTACAACATCGTCCTTGCTAAGCTATCACCATTCACCTACACTGCCCATCCAAAAATCAGATGAACAGCCCAAGGTAATAAGAGGGAACCATAAAACCTTAAGTCATAGAACTGTAACACCCCGTATTTTGGATTAATACTAAAATTCACTAATTACAGGATAAATAATCACAGATGTGGGAATTAGGGGAAACGGGCTGCGTTATTGCATTCGTCTCGGAAAAATACGCAAAATAGAGTCCGAGTTTTCGAAAATCAGAGTCCGTATGGCCCAGTTATGGCCCGATGAAGTTTGCAGAAAATTCAAAACTAAAAACAGATTTAGGAATTTAAAATTGGTATTTTAAATTGGAACAAGTGGGGTCAGGCGGGAAAAATCCCGCCCTGACCATGTCGACAGGGCTGTCGACAGGCCTGTCGACAGGGGTGTCGACTTGCCTGTCGACAGGGGCGTGGCGTCCAGTGAACCTGGGTGCACCAGGTTGGGCTTTAGGCTGGCTTAGAGGGCTGGTTCTAGAGATTTCCGAAATCTAAGGGTCCTAATCTAACCTAGGGTTAATCTAAGGGCCTAAAACACTACTAATCCTATAAATAAGACCCTAACCCTACCCTAATTCATTCATAATTAGATCTTGTAACTAAACTATGGCAAAATGAAACTTGATCATGGCCTCCACAAATCAATAAAGAGAGTTGCAAGCTAATCATCTTCTTCTTCTTATTTGGCAACTAGTTTTACTTCATAAGCTTGCTAATCTTGGTTTTGGTGAGTTCCTATAGCTTTAATAATCAATTGTTAAATTGATTATGGTAGGATATGATAAGACATGGCTATGTTTGTGGATAAATATGTTTATGCAAGTTTAGTATATTGTATGTTATGTGTTTGGCAAGTTTTATGCTACATGCAAGTTTAATGCCATGTTTTATGATGCAAAACATTGTGTTGAATATTTATGCATATGTAACATGTTATGCAAACTATATGTGAGAGTATATGCAAGTTATATGTAACATGATATGCAAGTTATGCATGTGATTTTATGCATGCTAAGTATTTGGTGTTATGCATGCTAAGTATTTGATTTTATGCATGCTAAGTATTTGATTGTATGCATGCTAAGTATTGGGTTTTATGCATGCTAAGTGGTTGGTATTATGCATAAATCATGACATGCAAGTTTACCCTTTTAAAATGTGATGCATACATATGCAAGATGACACCTCTATATGCTATAAGATGCAAGTCATATATGCAAGTTCAATATGTTATGCAAGTCATGTGTATGCTTATATGCAAGCTCAATATGTTATGCAAGTTATGTGCATGATGTTATGCAAGATATGTATATGCTTAAATGCAAGTTTAATGTGATATGCAAGTTATGCATGCTTATGCAAGTATGTGAATGATTATGCAAGTATGTGAATGCTTATGCAAGTATGTGAATGCTTATGCAAGTATATGAATGCTTATGCAAGTTATGTGTATGCTTAAATGCATGTTTAACATGTTATGCAAGTTATGAGAATGCTTATATGCAAGTTCAACATGTTATGCAAGATATGTGTATGATAATATGCAAGCTCATATGTAACATGTTATGCAAATCATGTGTATGATAATGTGCAAGTTTGGGTTAAATGTAGTTGGGTTAATATATGCTCATATATGCAAGTTGACATCTTCTTAACCCATGACAAAGTTATATGCTAAACCCATGATATTTGTGATGGATCTTTCCCTTTATTATGTCGTGAAATGAGAACGATTTACGTGGGGAACGATGGGGTAATAAATATGTTAATAAAAGTATGATTGGGTATGATTAAGCATACCATAAAAATAAATTAACATAAGTGGGAATTTACCTATTGAGTTAGGTCTACCCCATGGGAATTTACCTATTGAGTTAGGTCTACCCATGTTATGAAAAATGTATAATTAATTAGGGATAATTAATTGTGGGGGTGATTAATTAGGTGTAATTAATCAACTAAGACACGAGGTTGGACCCTTTTGTAGCGGAAGTCTGCCCGGAACCGACCGGCCATCCAGCGGCTACAAATGATTGGCCCAATGTGAGAGGTCTTAGTCACAAACTAAATGCGTGATTAACGTAAAGACACGAGGTTAGACTCGGTTATGACGTAAGGCTGCCCGGACCCAACCGGCTTAACCAGCGGTCATAAAAGATAGTCTAATGTGAGAGGTCTTTAGGAGGATCACGGTCTTAATTAATTAAGAAACACTTAACCAAATTAGCATGTAGTGGGACATGAGGGTTAAGTGGGTGCCTTGGGTGGCATGTAGTAACTAGTGGGGGTGCCTTGGGTGGCATGAGGAAACTAGTGGGTTGCCTTGGGTGGCAATAGAAAATACGATTAGAATACTTAACCAAAGTGGAACATGTAATTAAACATGATTAAAGGGTTAAGTAAGTGCCTTGGGTGGCATGTGGGAATCAAGTAAGTGCCTTGGGTGGCATGTGGAAATCTAGTGGGTGCCCTTAGTGGCAATTGAAATATGATTGATGACTTAACCAAATCTTAACATGTAAGGGGGCATGATTATAAAAAAGGGGTTAAGTGGGATGCACTAGATAAAAATAGCAAGCTTAAGTAGTAGCTTGTGGGGGCCCATTTCAACCAATATCCCAAACGTATCTTTGTGGGCTCGACTCTGGTCGGGTGACGGGACACACATATTGGGCTTGACTATAAGTGGCCAAAACGGGTTAGCAGTGGCAACGCAGGATCAACGGGTTTCATATGCGTGTGTGGACCCGGGCTGGTTGGTAAGTCGTTGTTGCATCGTGTAGATATAAAGCCGTGCACAGTGATATTATCTGGTAGCCACTTTGGGGAATGATACACCCCCTTTTGTGGGACCAGCACGGGTATCTACGGTAGGGAGCCGATCGCTTGGGAGTAGTGGGTACACCTAGTAAAGATAGGGGCAGACGGCACCTGTGTAGGGGTACAAGAAACTACTGGGTAAAAATTACTAAGTACACTTAGTGGGATCAACCTTTAAGTAGGAATTTATCTTGGTGGGTAGAACTGGTGTGGTGCAGTGTAAGAATTACCCTTGGGTGGGTAGATCTGGGGGGGGGGTGTAAGCTAGAAATTATCCTTGGGTGGATAAATGCGTCTTTTCGGTTATCGTAATACATCCGATGTTTAGTTGGCTACTTAGTGTAGTCATTATCCCCAGAGGTACCGTACCTTGTTTATGTCATACCCTAATTACTTTAATAGTTGTATTATTAGGGTTATAGGACTCACTCAGACTTATGTCTGACCCCGTTGTTTTTATCTTTTTCCCAACCCTCAGGTTTTCAGAGTGGGCCTAGCACTAGTGGGCTTGGATCAGACCGCTATATCTATCTTTTGGGCTTGGACCGTAGAAGTAAAGCTCGGTTTATCTTTTCTATTATGGCTATTGTCTATGTAGTGGGATTATGTACTTCTATTTTATCAGGATGGATATTATGTACTTGACTCTTGTTATGGTTTTGTGATGTAACCAAACATGTGTTACTTTCCGCTGCAATGAAAAGGATGTTTTAAATTTTCAAGTATTACTTATATCTGTCTTGTTGTAATTTTTCTGTTCTATACTCACTAAAAAATACTCCACCAAAACTAAGGCATTCCCTTAGTGAGTGACCTTAGCGGGTGTGGGGTGTTACACGTGGTATCAGAGCTTAAGGTTACCAGAACAGATAAAATTTTTAGAAAAATTATTTTCTAAGAATATTTTTGGAAAGGAGTATTTTCGAAAACATGTCTTTTAAGAGAAAAGTTTTTGAAAGAAGAGCATAATCCCCAATAGCCATATCTATATCTTTCGAATTCTCCATTTTGAATCTCTTCCTTTCTCTCATTTTGAGTTTCCCCTCCGCGTATAGATGATCTTTCTAAGATAGATAAGGATGGGAAACCACTTCAAGGGACTTAGACGTTAGTCGGATTAGAAGTTGGTTCAAGAAGGAGGAGGACTGGTAGGTATCTATATGATAGACGATGAGAGGAAGGCTCAAATAGTTGTTTGGTTAATGAAGGATGAAACCTCATTGGTGGGAGGTTACGAGTAGAGAATAGGGAAGAAGAAGGCAAGTAGTTATCCTTTTTGGAGGAATAGGACACCTTATTAGGATTGTCCAAAGAAGCAAGGGCAAGGTATGGAATCTTCTGGAGGGTAGTTGTATTCCCTCACGACTAGGGTACCAGATGGGGATAGGACCGTCTAGGTTGGAATTTGGATTACTTTATTATCCGGTTCGAACTTTATTTAATTCTGACGCATCGAGTTCGTTTATCTCATCATTGTTAGTTGAGTCACTGCACTTAGACACCAGTTTGGTAGATGATCCCTTAGTTGTTTCAAACCCAGTTGGGCTCCATGATGTGTTTGGGTTTGAAAGTTTCTATACTTAGCGTTGAGCTTAGGTGTGATGCTTGTTGGGCTTCACGGGCTATGGGCTAGTTTTGGGCATGGACTGGTTATCCAGTAGAGGTGCCGTTCTTGATTTTGAAGGCAGAGTTGTTTATGACCCGCTTGGGTAACACTCTCGAGATCTCTTGTAATCCCATAGAATATGTTATGCTAAGTTATCTAGAATCGCTTGACACGTCGGTCTAGAGTTTGCGATCTATTAGAGTGGTCCGGGAATACTCGGATGTGTTTTGAGGAGGTGAAGGGCTTACCTCCGGAGCGGGAGATGGACTTCCAAATATATCTGGTAGACAATGCTAAACCAGTATCTTGGCCAGTGTGCCACATGGCTCCTCGTGAGAGGAGGGAACTCCATAAGTAAGTAGGCGATTTGCTTGAGAAGGGGTTCATAAGACGAAGTGTATCGGAGTGTGGTGCTCCAGTAGTTTTTGTCACGAAGGCGGGTGGGTCCCTCAGACTTTGTGTAGACTAAAGAGAACTAAATAAACTCACAAAGAAGAATAGACACCCATTGTCGAGGATTGATGATCTCTTTGATCAGTTGGGTGGCGCCTCAGTATTTATGTAGTAGGACTTAGCCACGAGGTTTCGTCAGTTGAGAGTGACCGAGGATAGTATAGAGAAGACTGCCTTTAGGACTCCAGATGATTTTCTTTTATGAGTGGCTGGTGATGCCATTGGGTTTGACGAACGCCCACGCATACTTTGTTGATTTGATGAGAAGGGTGTGCAAGGAGTACCTAAATAAATTCGTGATGGTCTTTGTGGATGACATCTGGGTCTTTTCTAGGAGCGAAATAAATTTTCATATGCGCTCAATAGGGTGAGAAAACCCAGTTATGGGAAAAACGGTGGTTTTGGAGCGAGACTGGCGAGGACATCCAGGGTGGGACAAGGGGCTTAATTATTTAGCCGTTTTTACTAGTATCATCTCACGTAGGTCGTCTGAATTCGAAGGAGGTATCCCTTGGGTGTTTGTCTGATATTGGTTTAGGCCTTTGGGGCTTGCATTTGGGGGATGTCGAGTTCGACTAGGGTGGTCTGCGTGAGAGATGGACAGTTGTGATGATTTTGGATGATATCCTGGTGGAGAAGAGCATGCCCTACATTTTAGGGAAGTGTTGAGGACTCTTCGAGCGCATAATCTTAGGACAGTAAAAGTGGATGGGATTCTTAGCATCCTATGAGTTTGAGATAGCGTATACCCATGGCAAGGGAAACGGGGTAGCGGACGCCTTAAGTAGAAAAAGGTTGTCCTTGAGTTCATTGTTCGTTGAACGACGGAGCTTAGAGTTTATTTCTAAGTTTGACTTTAGACCTTCCGTTGACTTTGTACCCGGTTTGCTAGCCTCCTTGGAGGTTAGACCTACTCTTTTGGGGCAGATTGGAGAAGCGCAGAGGGACGACCCACAGTTGGTTGAGTTGGTGGGGAAGCTCATAAGGGGGGAGTCGTCCAGCCATTTGAGTAGGTACACCCTAGACGATAGGGGGTGCTTGCGTAGAGACGGTAGACTTTGTGTACCACAAGACGAGGATTTGAGGAAGGTTATTCTTGATGATGCACACCGTTCTAAGATGACCATTCATCCCGGTGGGGACAAGATGTACCAAGACGTGAAGAGGGTTTTCTTCTGGGCCGGTATGAAGAAAGATGTGGCCGAATATGTCGCCTGATGCTTGGTGTGCCAACAAGTGAAGGCGGAGCAAAAGAAACCTGGTGGGTTGCTTCACCCATTGGAAGTTCCGCAATGGAAGTGGGATAGCGTCTCGATGGATTTTATTGACGGGTTACCCAGATCGAGAAAGGGTAATACGGGAATTTGGGTGGTGGTAGACAGACTTACTAAGAGCGCCCATTTCATACTTGTGTAGAGCAAGAGGACTGCTCCATGGCTAGCTTCTGTATATCTTTGAGAGATAGTTCGATTGCATGGGGTACCCTCTAGCATAGTGAGTAATCGAGATCCTATCTTCACTAGCGAGTTCTGGAGAAGTTTGCAAGAAGCAGTGGGGACTCAGTTGTGTTTGAGTACCGCATATCATCCTCAGACGGACGGCCAGACCGAGAGGGTGAATCATGTCCTAGAAGACCTTTTGAGGCTTTGTATCTTAGATTTTGGAGGTGCATGGGAAGAGCATCTTCCATTGGTGGAGTTCGCATATAATAACAGCTTTCAGTCCTGTATTGGTATGGCACCTTTCGAAGCTCTTTATGGAAGGCCTTGTCGATCACCTACACGTTGGTGGGAATCTACGGATGAGATCTTGCTTGGGCCGGTAAGGTTAGAAAGACTTCGGGAAAAGATTGATTTGATTCGAAGAAGGAGGAAAGCGGCGCAAGATAAACATAAATCTTATGCGGACAAGAGGAGAACAGAGCTTGAGTTTGATATTAGGACATGTTTTTTTATCAAGATATCTCCGTTACGGAATGTGGTTCACTGTGGATCTGTTGGGAAGTGAGTACCAAGGTTTGTTGGGCCGTTTCCTATTAAGGAAAGGATTGGACAGATGGCATATAGAGTGGAGTTGCCCGACATGCTTAGTGGTGTACATGATATATTCCATGTGTTACATTTGAGGGAGTTCCTACATGAGACCGCAGAGGCGGTAGAGCCGAGCCTGCTTAGAGAAGTGGAAGTAGAGCGTGATGCGACGATTCGACGAGCTCCTACTTGCATCCTTGGGTCAGAGATTTGGAAGTTGAGAAACAGAGAGGTTCAACTAGTCAAAGTACGAAGGGGAGATGAAGAGAGCGACGCTACCAGGGAGACGGAAGCGAAGATGCGTTCGAGGTACCCTTTTTCTTTCGGAGGGTATGTCCTTTTGCTTCTCCTTCATCGCATATCTTGTGCTTATCTTATCCTTAGTATGTCCTCTCGTTAGTACCTTTGACCTTCAGATAGGATAGTCCTATAGTTGAAACATGTGTTTGAGACATGTTATGTATGATGGATGCAAGTGGTTGCTAGTGGTTGCTCGTGGATGCATATACACACACTCTAGGCACTAGATCGGCTCAATCACTTCATATTGCATATTGCATAAAATTGTGTGTAGGAAGCTATATTTATGGATGTCTAATGATTGTGTTATCATATGGATGATGCATTTTGGTGAATGATTGTGCACTCATGTAGATATTGTATGTGTCGACAGGGTTCTTTCGCATACATAATGGATGCATGGCACTATCATGGTTTGCATATGTTCATACATTAGATAGGGAACATATACACACACTCTTTACATATGCTCATACATCATTAGAAATTGTTCTAAGGACAATGGATGCCCGTGTTTTATGGATTGAGTAGATGGTTGTTTGGATGGTAGGATATGCATTCTCCTTAGCTTAGAGATTTCGGGGACGAAATCCTTTAAGGAGGGGAGAATGTAACACCCCGTATTTTGGGTTAATACTAAAATTCACTAATTACAGGATAAATAATCACGGATGTGGGAATTAGGGGAAACGGGCTGCGTTATTGCATTCGTCTCGGAAAAATACGCAAAATAGAGTCCGAGTTTTCGAAAATCAGAGTCCGTATGGCCCAGTTATGGCCCGATGAAGTTTGCAGAAAATTCAAAACTAAAAACAGATTTAGGAATTTAAAATTGGTATTTTAAATTGGAACAAGTGGGGTCAGGCGGGAAAAATCCCGCCCTGACCATGTCGACAGGGCTGTCGACAGGCCTGTCGACAGGGGTGTCGACTTGCCTGTCGACAGGGGCGTGGCGTCCAGTGAACCTGGGTGCACCAGGTTGGGCTTTAGGCTGGCTTAGAGGGCTGGTTCTAGAGATTTCCGAAATCTAAGGGTCCTAATCTAACCTAGGGTTAATCTAAGGGCCTAAAACACTACCTAATCCTATAAATAAGACCCTAACCCTACCCTAATTCATTCATAATTAGATCTTGTAACTAAACTATGGCAAAATGAAACTTGATCATGGCCTCCACAAATCAATAAAGAGAGTTGCAAGCTAATCATCTTCTTCTTCTTATTTGGCAACTAGTTTTACTTCATAAGCTTGCTAATCTTGGTTTTGGTGAGTTCCTATAGCTTTAATAATCAATTGTTAAATTGATTATGGTAGGATATGATAAGACATGGCTATGTTTGTGGATAAATATGTTTATGCAAGTTTAGTATATTGTATGTTATGTGTTTGGCAAGTTTTATGCTACATGCAAGTTTAATGCCATGTTTTATGATGCAAAACATTGTGTTGAATATTTATGCATATGTAACATGTTATGCAAACTATATGTGAGAGTATATGCAAGTTATATGTAACATGATATGCAAGTTATGCATGTGATTTTATGCATGCTAAGTATTTGGTGTTATGCATGCTAAGTATTTGATTTTATGCATGCTAAGTATTTGATTGTATGCATGCTAAGTATTGGGTTTTATGCATGCTAAGTGGTTGGTATTATGCATAAATCATGACATGCAAGTTTACCCTTTTAAAATGTGATGCATACATATGCAAGATGACACCTCTATATGCTATAAGATGCAAGTCATATATGCAAGTTCAATATGTTATGCAAGTCATGTGTATGCTTATATGCAAGCTCAATATGTTATGCAAGTTATGTGCATGATGTTATGCAAGATATGTATATGCTTAAATGCAAGTTTAATGTGATATGCAAGTTATGCATGCTTATGCAAGTATGTGAATGCTTATGCAAGTATGTGAATGATTACGCAAGTATGTGAATGCTTATGCAAGTATGTGAATGCTTATGCAAGTATATGAATGCTTATGCAAGTTATGTGTATGCTTAAATGCATGTTTAACATGTTATGCAAGTTATGAGAATGCTTATATGCAAGTTCAACATGTTATGCAAGATATGTGTATGATAATATGCAAGCTCATATGTAACATGTTATGCAAATCATGTGTATGATAATGTGCAAGTTTGGGTTAAATGTAGTTGGGTTAATATATGCTCATATATGCAAGTTGACATCTTCTTAACCCATGACAAAGTTATATGCTAAACCCATGATATTTGTGATGGATCTTTCCCTTTATTATGTCGTGAAATGAGAACGATTTACGTGGGGAACGATGGGGTAATAAATATGTTAATAAAAGTATGATTGGGTATGATTAAGCATACCATAAAAATAAATTAACATAAGTGGGAATTTACCTATTGAGTTAGGTCTACCCCATGGGAATTTACCTATTGAGTTAGGTCTACCCATGTTATGAAAAATGTATAATTAATTAAGGATAATTAATTGTGGGGGTGATTAATTAGGTGTAATTAATCAACTAAGACACGAGGTTGGACCCTTTTGTAGCGGAAGTCTGCCCGGAACCGACCGGCCATCCAGCGGCTACAAATGATTGGCCCAATGTGAGAGGTCTTAGTCACAAACTAAATGCGTGATTAACGTAAAGACACGAGGTTAGACTCGGTTATGACGTAAGGCTGCCCGGACCCAACCGGCTTAACCAGCAGTTATAAAAGATAGTCTAATGTGAGAGGTCTTTAGGAGGATCACGGTCTTAATTAATTAAGAAACACTTAACCAAATTAGCATGTAGTGGGACATGAGGGTTAAGTGGGTGCCTTGGGTGGCATATAGTAACTAGTGGGGGTGCCTTGGGTGGCATGAGGAAACTAGTGGGTTGCCTTGGGTGGCAATAGAAAATACGATTAGAATACTTAACCAAAGTGGAACATGTAATTAAACATGATTAAAGGGTTAAGTAAGTGCCTTGGGTGGCATGTGGGAATCAAGTAAGTGCCTTGGGTGGCATGTGGAATTCTAGTGGGTGCCCTTAGTGGCAATTGAAATATGATTGATGACTTAACCAAATCTTAACATGTAAGGGGGCATGATTATAAAAAAGGGGTTAAGTGGGATGCACTAGATAAAAATAGCAAGCTTAAGTAGTAGCTTGTGGGGGCCCATTTCAACCAATATCCCAAACGTATCTTTGTGGGCTCGACTCTGGTCGGGTGACGGGACACGCATATTGGGCTTGACTATAAGTGGCCAAAACGGGTTAGCGGTGGCAACGCAGGATCAACGGGTTTCATATGCGTGTGTGGACCCGGGCTGGTTGGTAAGTCGTTGTTGCATCGTGTAGATATAAAGCCGTGCACAGTGATATTATCTGGTAGCCACTTTGGGGAATGATACACCCCCTTTTGTGGGACCAGCACGGGTATCTACGGTAGGGAGCCGATCGCTTGGGAGTAGTGGGTACACCTAGTAAAGATAGGGGCAGACGGCACCTGTGTAGGGGTACAAGAAACTACTGGGTAAAAATTACTAAGTACACTTAGTGGGATCAACCTTTAAGTAGGAATTTATCTTGGTGGGTAGAACTGGTGTGGTGCAGTGTAAGAATTACCCTTGGGTGGGTAGATCTGGGGGGGGTGTAAGCTAGAAATTATCCTTGGGTGGATAAATGCATCTTTTCGGTTATCGTAATACATCCGGTGTTTAGTTGGCTACTTAGTGTAGTCATTATCCCCAGAGGTACCGTACCTTGTTTATGTCATACCCTAATTACTTTAATAGTTTTATTATTAGGGTTATAGGACTCACTCAGACTTATGTCTGACCCCGTTGTTTTTATCTTTTTCCCAACCCTCAGGTTTTCAGAGTGGGCCTAGCACTAGTGGGCTTGGATCAGACCGCTATATCTATCTTTTGGGCTTGGACCGTAGAAGTAAAGCTCGGTTTATCATTTCTATTATGGCTATTGTCTATGTAGTGGGATTATGTACTTCTATTTTATCAGGATGGATATTATGTACTTGACTCTTGTTATGGTTTTGTGATGTAACCAAACATGTGTTACTTTCCGCTGCAATGAAAAGGATGTTTTAAATTTTCAAGTATTACTTATATCTGTCTTGTTGTAATTTTTCTGTTCTATACTCACTAAAAAATACTCCACCAAAACTAAGGCATTCCCTTAGTGAGTGACCTTAGCGGGTGTGGGGTGTTACAAGAACAGTCTAAGTGATCGATAAAACAACTAACTAACATCATCAATAAAGTACATGAGAATGGGTAATAAACAAACTAATCTACCCATAACTCCCGAGAAGAACTCGACTACTTTCTTCCCCATATCGGACAGTGATAACCTTTACAATCCATACAACCAAAGGAACAACAATTCATCCATGGTAATAAGAACGACCATTCAATCATGGCAAATAGAAACAACCAACAATAACACTCATAGCATCTAGATTATATATCTCATGTAAACCATCCTAATCGAATTCCACATACCTCAAGCACAAGCCCTAGAGGCCAAAACCAATATCAGACAAGCATCCAAGAAACATCAGATGGAACAAACAAAGAAACCAATCATTCTTGAAAGACTCCGGCTATCACTGCTAATCCCGCTTCGAAACCATCGTTAATCGTACGACTGACCATATCATACTGTTATCCGTCAAGGGCTAATGGGTACCCCGGTTCTAGCAAAAACTCCGCAAGCCTTTTAACGGTACGTGCCTAGGCCTTTCAACGATACCCAGGGTGCTCGACCTACAATCAGTCTTTCAAACATACCCCTGCTTTCAGCCCGCTAGAACCTACGACAACGATAATTCCTCGGCCTTCAGTATCTCTAGTCGTCATTGACGACGATTATCCAACCATTATCAACCAACTCAAAACACCTTTGAGTTGTCACCATATCCGTTGCATTTCAACGTTCAACGCATGCATTACATCACTTCGATCTTCCCTATTGAATTCACTTCGAAGTCACAACATCACCGAACCAATTAACATCGTTATATGGTTCAACACAATTCATAGCGTTACATCCATTTGCTATGAAATAAAATATAACATTCATTCCATCAACCATATCGTTTAGAGCGCACTGCGCTGTGGCACGGGTTCGGTGATGTTTAGGTCCTTCTGTTCAAATCTGGGTCGTACCCGATTTTTTTCTAGAAATGACCCTGTGCGATCGACCCCTTGGTTTAACCGACCAAGACCATCCTTACCGACCCGAACCCAACATGCATGACTGACCAGAGACGACCTACCCTATCTCTTCTTCATGACCGACCCAAGCTGGTCGACCCAATCTTTATGACTGACCCGTCTTGTTTACATGTCGACCGACCCGGTCCTTTGGATTCACGATCGACCCAAACCCACGACCAACCTGATCCCTTATAACTCTAGCTGATCGACCCAACATGGACGGACCGACCACTCTATGCATGACCAGGACCACCCTGACCCCTACCCCTTTCAGCTCGACCCAACTAGTGCTCGACCGACCCAAAGTCATGCTCGGCCCGACCAGCTTCAATCCTGACCAACTATAAACCTGTACTCGTAATTGTACTACATTGTACTATACTTGTACTACATGCTCGAACCATGACATGTACGAACGATCAGAAACCTGCACAGGTCCAATCCAAGTCCAATTTTGACCAAAACTTTGCCAATCGAGTTTCTCGACGAAATCTATTCACCTAATTCATCAGTTATAACTATAAACATGTTATGTAACCACTATCAACATGAATATGATGATTTTCGCCAAAAGAAAACTTCACCAAAATCATGGTAAATGAACATATGAACTAAATTGTGGATCTAACTTGCTTAAACATATGGAAATATATGCAAATTACCGTTTTTAAGTTGCTAAATTAGATCCTATGGCGATTCATATGAAATTAAACTTACCATGAGGTAGATCTAAGGGAAAACACTTGAAAATGATGAAATTAAGATCATATAACTCATATAATTTATTGAATCCGTGCGAAAGATGAATACCACTCACCTTTTCACCAAAACAATCCAAAAACACTTAGATCTAGATCCGGACAGCGAAGAATTTGATCCAAAATCTTCAATTCAATGAACTCCCTCTCGAAAAGATGTAGATCTAGCTTCGAACGATGTAGATCTTTGATTCTCTAGGGTATATCTCAAATTTTAAAGGTGGAAAGGTGTAGAAAAATGGAGAAATAGAGGTTTACAAGCCCCTCCAAATGAGAGAATGGAGAAAGTAAACTATTCTCCATGCCTTCTACCCCTTATTTATGGCCTCCACCAGCCCATTAATGCGCCTCCCCAAATCAACCCATTATGGCTTACCAAACCTAAATCTTTAATGTTACCACTCTATGGAAAGGGAAACATCATTTCCTTTCCAATGGCATAGGTCTCAACACTGATTCCATTTCAGTCAAAAGTTATTCCCTGAATAAGATTGACTGGGGCAAAATGGTCACAAACAAAATTGGTAAAAATTATGGACATATCTCACATCCCCATGAACAACATATTAAATTTTGAGAATGATCCAGCCTTCAGGGAACAAAACAAATATAATTTACGATCCTTCAATACGTAAAATGCGGGCTATTACAGCTGAAGAAATCCACTTGGCTTCTTCTATCCAGCTTTCATCAACTGGCAGTTCATGCATTTGGAAATTAATCCAAATACTCACGGTTCTTCAATTCCGAAAACATAGATCCTAATCCTGCATGTATTCGACTCAACATACCAGCATTTGTGTTACCTTTACCAAGAGTATAGGCTATACGAAAATCGTAATATGCCAAAAACTCTAACCACCGTTGCTGCCGAAGATTGAAACTCTTTTAGGAGAAACTTTACTTCAATGACTTGTGATCCGTAAAAAACTCGAATTGAACTCCCAATAGGTAATGTGTCTACATCTTCAGAGCAAACACGATTGCCGCTAACTCTAAATCATGAGTCGGATAATTCCTTTCATGCGGCTTCAGTTGTCGACTTGCATATGCTACAACTATATCTTTCTACACTAGCACTAATCCAAGTCCAGTACCACATGCATTGGTATATACCACCATATCCTCATTCCCACTTGGAGACGTCAAACCAGGAGCACTCGTCAGTCTCTCCTTCAGGTTTCCAAAATCTTTCTCTCATTTTGCATCCCATGTGAACACTTGATTCTTCTTCGTCAATCCTACTAATGGTGCAACTATCTTAGAGAAATCCTTGGTGAACTGTCGATATTAACATGCCAATCCAAGGAAACTCCTAATGTCCATTGCATTCTTAGGTCTATCCCAGTCATGGATTGCTGCCAGCTTATCGGGGTCAATTCTATTCCATTTCCAGAAACAACATGGCCTAAGAATCTTAATTCTCTCTCCCAGTAGTGACACTTCGAAAACTTAGCTCTCAGTTGACGCTTTCGCAAGATTTCCAAAATGACTCGAAAGTGCGTTTTATTCTCTTATTCATTCTGGGAGTAAATCATATATCATCCATGAACACAAGCACAAATTTGTTCACCTCATATCTAAAAACCCTATTCATAAGTTCTACGAAATACGCTGGCGTATTAGTCAACTCGAACAACATTACCAGCCACTCAAACAAACCAGATGGTGTCCTAAAAGCTGTCTTTGGCACACTATCATTTTCCACTCTCAACTAGTGAAATCCGGTTGTCAAATCCATTTGAGAAAACACTTTAGCTTCATAAAAATGACCAAACAAGTCATCTATCCTCGGCAATGGATACTTATTCTTCTTGGTCACCATCTTCCGCTCACGATAATCCAAACACAATCTTAAAGATCCATCTACCTTGGTTGCAAACACAGCTGGTGCACCCCATTCAAACATATTCCTTTGAACAAATCCTTTTTCCAAAAGATCAAGAATTTGCACCTCTAATTCTCGCTCTTCTCTAGGATCCATCCTTCTAAGGGCCATAATGATAGGTCTAACACCTTCGACCAAATTGATTATGAACTTAATCTCGCAATGCGACGGCAACCCTTTGACCTCATCAAAGACATCATCAAACTCACTACCAATCGACACAGATGACAAGTCTTTCCTTGGAATAATAAGAGAATACAAAAAGCTTACGAAGACTCTATATTCGGGCCTACGTTGAATCACGACCACTCGCCCTTCCACATTCCTGACCGTCACCTCGAGCTTCTCGCAATCCACATTTGCCGCATACCTCTTGGGCCAGTCCATACCCAAAATTATCACAAACCCAGCGAAGTTCAAAACAAAGCGATTACACATAAAAGAGCAACCATGACTCAATAACACAAGACCATGACAAAGCATACACAAGCTGGATGAACCTCCAACTGGATTAGTCACAATGTAACGTCCTGGAATTTTAGAGATTTAATAAATAATTTATTAAACTATTTTTATATATTGGTTTGATAATTTAAATGGTTTGAATTTAAATATTTTGAATATTTAATTAATATAAAAGAGTGGAAAGATACAATTTAATATCTGAAATAGTCAAAATAACTGAATTGGCAATTTTGTGTAAATTAGTTTATTTAAGAAATTTAATCGAGTTTAAATTCAAATTCAAAAACAAATAAATTTATAAACAATGGTTTAACATATTAATAATAATATAATTATAATCGAGCTCATAACGACGCGGTAATTCGTATTTTAACGTTTTGAACTTCAGTTCAGTGTACAAAATTCATTATAAGTCGGATTTCTTTGAAACAAGAAACATTCGAATCTAATTAACTGTATATTTCTAGTGGAAATGAAAATTCGAGATTACGTATTATAGATTGTGAGTTATGTCCAAATCAAATTTTCGAATAGTCGATATGGAATTGTTTAGAAGCCATAACGATTTATTAATTATAATTAAATATTGGTTTTGAATTTGGACAAGATATTTGAGATGTATACTTAATTTAATTTATAGAATTTTTCGTAATTTTTTTTGGACAATATGCAAGTATTTGTTTAACGTATTTTGCACCCTATATCAGCGATTTTGGGGTTTCACAATATATGTCAGCTTGACTATTTTATTTTTAGGACCATGACACATCGCTTGACACAGTAATATTTTTATTTTTGTCTATATCAGTCCTGACGTGAAATACGTAAACCCATGAGGATAAGAAGGTCATTCAATTGTAAAATGAAATGAAAAATCAAAACCTTCATGAGGCCCAAACTTAAGGTTTTCTTTATGCATATCATGCAACATATAAATACGTTCAAATGCTAATCCTTCAATTGAAGAGAAACAAGGTTATGATATCATAATTGAATATTAAGTATTTAGTAATCAAATCAACATTATGATACCCTATCTCACATAACTAAGTGATCAAACGGTTTGTACATTTATTTCCACTGTAAGAACCTGTAACTTCCCCGTGAGGGAAAGAGCGGATACTTTGAGAACAACACACAAATGAACACAGACGGAAGAACATTTCATTGCTATTACAACAATTCCATCAGAATACAAGAATATACAGAGTATAAATGAATACTATACATTCGATAAATATCAGAGATTACAATAAATTACATAGCAGCGGAAAAATAATATAAAGCACAACTGAAGGTGATACACGGATACAGAGCTTTCCGAGCATCCTTCCAGCTGTAAATCAGGATCCTGTGATTATAAATCTGCAAAACCAAAACTACTAGATGCCCGTGTCGAAAATAAGGGCACCCAGAGTTTAGGTTAAAACAATAAACTCCAGGTCAGTCATGTGAATGGTGTGAGAACTAAAATAGTTATTTAAAACTTTACTTTGAAATAGAGTAATTCAAGGGACCACGCCGTATAACACGGAACGGGTTTCCTCCCAAGAATACCAGTGCATAGAATAAACAACGCAATGCTTTTTCGAAAAATGAAGCTATTATAAGACCCAAGTCCCATCACACAATACAACGCAAGCCGGAGGATAGGGTTTTCCCTTATAATAGCCAAACATGCTTGGTACGTTTTAAAAACAAATCATTTGATACTATAATAAGTGTATAGTGTCAAAAAAATTTCAATCATAAATATCAATCATAGACGGCATGGGTACCATATATCATGTCGCCATACTAGTTCTATAATTAAAACCGCAATATCATGTATTGGAAATTGTATTTCCGTCATGAGTCGAGGCAAGGGGCAAGCTCCTCTCCGCTTCGAGACACTCTAGCAAATGCTCAGGACTACGCACACTGGGTAACCCTTGGATCGGCTGGGCCGGTCCTCTCTTACGTTTGAGGATTGGCAATTCCTGAACACACGTTTCCCGGTCCTTACAGACCTAATATCGAGGAGCCTCATTCCAACAACCACAAAGGTGAAAAGTATATAAATGTCAGGGCTGGTAAGTCACTGACACCACCAAAGCTAGAAAGAAACGTCGTGTTCTACCAACGGTCCGTATCCCATTTTTAACTCATACCGAGGTGTGAGGCTCGCGAATCCACGCCATACACAAAGCTGTGCCACGTAGGCTGTGCTTTGATCATCAATCACAAGACTTTGCTTTTCAACAGAAGCCTTGATCCATGCAACTCAACGTGCCACACAGGCAATTCATGCCATGCGATTGATATCTATCGATATATAACCTCTATGCTTGTACGTCTCAGAGAAGGGCGTTAAGCAAGAGAATAAATTCTCCGCCGCCAAACAGATATATATTTAACAGAAATCAATCAACATAGAATAAAATCCAATGTCAGGCACACAATACATTTACAAGTTCGTTCTAGGTCTGAACGAAACTGGAGGCACTTTCCTTGCATATCCATCGATCTCCAAGTACGTCTGGACGACCACTAACTGATTCCCTCATCTTGGGTGTACATACCAATCGAGATCATCAGTAATCACCCAAACGATGTGAAGACTTCCGGTCTTCAACACCGTCTTCATCTTCGACTTATCGTCGAATCGGTTATTCAGAATGGGTGTAAACCCGGCCTTTCCGAACAACCCGCGTATATTAAAAACAAATGTTACACAAACACTACATACGCCTCATTCCAATTCATTAGTCACTAACCGTAAATCAGTAAGAGAGAAATCCCCCAAATATTAACCCCGAAGGCCGAAACCAATATCAGATCAATACCCAGGAAACCATTCTTCTTAACTAACCTTCAGCTAGTTTCTAAATTTCAATTCTTAGGGAAAGGTTCCCATTAATTTTATCCAAGATAAATTCTTTAAAATTTATCCTTTAATCTTCCTATGGATGTCATTTCAAACCAAATTATGGTTTTCCAAACTAGTCGAGATTAGCGAATCACATCGGAGTAATTATTTATTTTATTTCCCAATCCCAACCTATTCATCCCATGAAGCAAAACTGGTAATGTTTCATACCTAACACCACGGTGTTATCGATAAAATTAATTACCATTTCACGTTCAAATCTAATTAAAGATTTAACTATCGCTTTGGAGCAAAACTGGTGATACTCCATTCTCGTTCACTTTCCAAATTTGATAATTTAAATTATCAATTCACATTTCAATCTAATTGCAGATTCATTAAAACTCCTTTTACTGGGTTAAAGAACTAATGTCATTTGGAATACAATTCACGATAAACCCAAATCACATTCTATTTATTATCGGGTTAAAAAACAAATGTTATTTAAAACACCGTTCACGATAAACCCACAAATCAATTCAATTTAAAATCCATTTCAAATCCAATTTATTTATTTGAAAATAAATGGGTTTTAATTTTAGTTCAAAACTAGTTCATTTTGATAAAAATCTATTTTTATCTTTTCAAATGTGGAGTTTTTCATCCCAATTTTTCCCAAATCATTTCTTATGATTTTACACAAATTATTACTATTTTTAATAATTTTATCAAGGCTCGTACAGTCGATTTCCATCAACGGACATCGAACTGCACTTACAACGACCTTTTCTAAATTTGATTTGGACGTATCTCCAAATCCAACCATTAGATCTCAAATTTCCAATATTCGTTAGAACGCTCTTTTCGATACGAACCCAATGGTTCCGGTTTTCGGAGAATCCGACGGTCGGATCTCCCGTAATGTCCGTTCGAAGTCAATGGTCGAAATTCGCGAACTGCCGCGGCGCGTTCTATTCAGGCCATTATATTATATATATAATATATATAATATATATTTCATCGATTACTATTTAAAACGAAGTTTATAAATAGTTTTAAATTCGTTTCAAAAACATTTCAACTTCCATTTCCAATTCAATTCAAATCTCGATTCATTCTATATTCAATTCAATTCGAATTCGTTTTCTATTCCATTCAATTCAAATTCGTTTTCTATTCAATTTAATTCGAATTCGTTTTCTATTCAATTCAAATTCGTTTTCTATTCAATTCAATTCAAATTCATTTTCTATTCAATTCAATTCAAATTCATTTTCTATTCAATTCCATTCAAATTCATTTTCTATTCAATTCAATTCAAATTCATTTTCAATTCCATTCCATTCAAATTCATTTTCTATTCAATTCAATTCAAATTCATTTTCTATTCAATTCAATTCAAATTCATTTTCTATTCAATTCAATTCAAATTCATTTTCTATTCAATTCAATTCAAATTCATTTTCTATTCAATTCAATTTTTAAATCTCTTTTCAATATTCATTATAAAAATGAATATAATCGATATAAATATCGTTCGCGTCAAAATAGCGCATCTCTAATCAACACGGCTTTATATATTTCAATAATCCCGTTATCCTATTCAACAAATGAATATTTATTCTATTCAATACATGAATCTATAATTTTGTCAACACATGACTAATCTCAACGAATGAGTACTGTCCACGTGTGACTATTTTCATTATTTAATATACTTTATAAAAATTATGGCATCTAACGTTAAATTTCAAATTAGAATCCAACTGTAAATTAGTAAGAGAACGATTCCCTGAATATTAACCCCGAAGGCCGAAATCAACATCAGATCAATATCCAGGAGACCACTCATCTTATCTATTTTCCAGTTAGTGTCTAATTTTATATATGATAAAGATGTAAATTTTATTGTTAAAATATTTTGTTCAAGACATGACTAATCTCAATGGATGAGTACTGTCAACACATGAACCTTTATTTTATAATATTCTTTATTTTCTAAATTGGAATGAGGCCCAATCAATTACAATATAACGTTAATTATATGGATTCCATACAACACATGTATATAATAGCAACGATAAACAATCAACCATCATCCAAAGTGCACCACACAACTGCATAAGCATCAAATATAAATAATCAACGCTTACACAGTCTGTCGACCAATCGATCGACATACAATTAAACAATTGGGATTAGTGTACGCCAAATATCATCCCAACACCCGTGTGGGGTTTCAAAACAACAAACACATATTTTTATTCGTGCAGTTGGGCGATGTGTAAAATTTATCATCCCAATCAATATCAGTCAAATCAGTGTATATAAACAAATCGCCGATTTGTTTATAAATATTTATTTATTCACTTTCACGTTAAAATTATATTTTTAACGATTATTAATTTATTTCAACACATGAATATATTTCATTATCTATTTCACATCAACTTCACAAACAAATTTCACAACACATCAATTAAACAAACAAGTCATCCATGGTCTGTGGATGATGGGTGTCGGGTGCTACTAAACACCGTCTGCATCCTAGTATATATATAACTAGAAAAGGAGATTTGAGTGAGAAGTTCTCACCCATAGCTAATCCAATCATCTCGACTCTTCTCATGTAGAAGTCATCGTTGTTCTCGCCTTTTGTCACTTTCATTGCCCGCAGCCACTACATATATAAAAATCACATTTTTATATTGTTGCTATGTATATAAAAATCATATTTTTATAATCTCTCTATATGGATAAAAATTCTATTTTTACATCGTTATTATATAGATAAAAATTATATTTTTTATCGGCGCTACTATATAGAAAAGATTATATTTTTATCGACGCTACTATATAGAAAAGATTATATTTTTATCGACGCTACTATATAGAAAAGATTATATTTTTATCGGCGCTACTATATAGAAAAGAATATATTTTTATCGACGCTACTATATAGAAAAGATTATATTTTTATAGATGCTACTATATAGAAAAGATTATATTTTTATCGACGCTACTATATAGAAAAGATTATATTTTTATCGACGCTACTATATAGAAAAGATTATATTTTTATCGACGCTACTATATAGAAAAGATTATATTTTTATTCTATACAAAAATTGTATCTATCTTATACTATCATATAAATAAATAAAATCACTTCTTTTTCATGCTACCAGTATAAAAATCTTACCTTTAATATGCTACAAGCATAAAAATCATATTTTTATCAATGTAATACATATATAAAAATCCAAATTTTATCATTGTTTATTTAAATCAAAACTGAAAATAAAACATATTATTCACATTTAAAATCTGAAAATTATACAAATTAGCCATAGTAAAAAGTTACCATTCCCATTGTTTAAGTGGATAAACCCCGTCCCCTTTCATCTTCTTCTGGACTGAACTTGCTCGAACCATCACTCCCAGAAAGGAGCAGCGACTGCCATCAGCTGGAGCCACCAGGTACTGATCGGAGTTCGCCATATTGAAGAGCTTCACGTCATCGTTCTTCCCTTGCAACTGCGCCACGTTCGACTTGGCCTCGGAGGAGGAAGATGCGGCGTCAGGGGGGTTGCGCGACAGGGGGCCTCGCGGTTGAGGGCTTGCGGAGGATTGGGGTTCGGCGCGGGTTTTCAGAAAGGAGGAGAAGGAGATGAGCGAGGGGAGGTTGCGAGAGGAGGGAGGGAAGCGTCGGTGGCGCGACAGTCGCCTGAGGAAGGAGGATGATGGCGATTGGGGAGGAGCAGCGGGTTCAATTTGGAAAAGGGGGCTTGGGCATCTGATTTAGGTTTAGAAAATATATAGGGGGCTTTATATACTTATATAATTTAATTACTTTATTCTCCTTCAAGTTGACTTTTCATTTGACCTTGAAATCGAGTCCACCGACGGTCGCGCCTAGCTAACTACCCCTATTCCGAACACAATGGGATATGTATCGTAAGCCAGTTCCATCGTTTTGACCAGTTTCCGTTTAATTCAACATATAACTCTATATATTGAATTTGAACGCGCATTTCAATTTGCCGGGGTCACATACTAACTCAAAAAATTACATAATAAATATTTTCTAGCTTCGTATTGACGATACGGTCCTAACAAAACTAGTTTCGTCGAATTCTGAGACCGTTGGAAAAATGGCCATTTTCCACTCGATTAAAATCAACTGAAACTGGTCAAACACGTTTTCCTTTGCCACGCTCACATATTGATTCGAAAAATTATGAAATTTGGAATCTAACAATAATTTGACATCACGGATCCAACAAAAGAGGTTTCGTCGAAATCCGAGGTCATTTGCAAAATGTCTATTTTTAAGGGCCTGAATTCCATAACGACTATTTAGAATTTTCAACTGGACATATCTTTTGATTCCCGCTATGAAATTTTGATTTTTCGGATTCGTTGGTAAGATATTCTCAGATAGATCCTAATGTTTTTGGCTTCACTAAAATCCGGACTGTTTTGCACCCGGTACATTCAATTGAAGTTTGAAATCGAATTATCGAACTACCGCGCCATTTTCAATTCCTTTTATAATTATAAATAATTATTTATATTCTAACGACGACGCGTATAAATATATACATTCTAATTATAGTCAAAATAAATTTCTCGTCGTCATTATTTAAAATAATTCATTTTAAATATTCAAAATTCGCTAAAATTGCCAAAATAAAAATTTTAAATTGGCCCAGATTTTCGGGTTGTTACAATCTCCCCCACTTAAAACTTATCGTCCCGAAAAGGAACAAAGTCGAAAGTGGTTTGATTAATCAACTCTACGTTCGATCTGGCTTCCATTCTCTAACTTTTCAGTTTCTGAGAATTTTCAATTTTTCCAAAAATTTGGCTAACACCCGGAATTTTCGAAAAATTTCACCATAACCTCTCCTGCACCGAGAGCCACGAGAAAATCCCGAAATTGCCATACAGGCCTTCTGATCTCAAAAAGAAAAAGAAAAGGCCAAGCGGCTAGCCAATAGGCTCATAAAATCATCATCACCCAAACAAAACAGTAAATTATGATAAACATGTACCTATTTGTCGGGCAAACAAATTTTATTCTCTGCTCTAGCCTCCTTGCTATGACCTGCTTAATGTAAATACATGTATAAGCAAGCAAATGCGACCAATTTTCAATACAGTTCAATATTTGATTCAGTTAGGCATAATGGTTCAAAAATTATCGAACAAATAAACAAACAACACAAACATCAATCAATTAGTGGATTAACGTTTCAAATTCATAAATTTGATATATAAATAAAAATCATGTTTTTGATGCCAAATCACAACAATAAATCTAGCTATATAAGTTTTGGTTCTCACACCAGTCGATGGAAACATATAGAAAGCACACCTTCAAAACACGAAACTAATTACTGATGATGACGCGTCAATCATCCGAATCAGGTCCGTGCGACTAGAGTGTGATTCTATATTTATCTAATATATTAAAACTTCGAATATACGTTCATGACGCGTATATGCAAAATCTTTATATATTCGATTGTCCAAATTCAAAATAAATAAATATTCAAATACGTATAAAACGATTTAAATTTTCAAAACTAAATTGTTTTTAAGTGAAAAATATACTCTTCACACTCGTTCTAGGATACTACTGATCTTATCTCTAACGAATCATTCTATTTGGATATTACTAATCCAATATCTGATGAATTCTTTCGTATGGTTCTAATGTGTCTTGTTCTCGAGCTCTGTAACCAAAGCTCTGATACCAACTGTAAGAACCCGTAACTTCCCCGTGAGGGAAAGAGCGGATACCTTGAGAACAACACACAAATGAACGCAGACGGAAGAACATTTCATTGCTATTACAACAATTCCATCAGAATACAAGAATATACAGAGTATAAATGAATAATATACATTCGATAAATATCAGAGATTACAATAAATTACATAGCAGCGGAAAAATAATATAAAGCACAACTGAAGGTGATACATGGATATAGAGCTTTCCGAGCATCCTTCCAGCTGTAAATCAGGATCCTGTGAATATAAATCTGCAAGCTGCCCGTGTCGAAAATAAGGGCACCCAGAGTTTAGGTTAAAACAATAAACTCCAGGTCAGTCATGTGACTGGTGTGAGAACTAAAACAATTATTTAAAACTTTACTTTGAAAGAGAGTAATTCAAGGGACCACGCCGTATAACACGGAACGGGTTTCCTCCCAAGAATACTAGTGCATAGAATAAACAACGCAATGCTTTTTCGAAAAATGAAGCTATTATAAGACCCAGGTCCCATCACACAATGCAACGCAAGCCGGAGGATAGGATTTTCCCTTATAATAGCCAAGCATGCTTGGTACGTTTTAAAAACAAATCATTTGATACTATAATAAGTGTATAGCGTCAAATCAATTTCAATCATAAATATCAATCATATACGGCATGGGTACCATATATCATGTCGCCATACTAGTTCTACAATTAAAACTGCAATATCACGTATTGGAAATTGGATTTCCGTCATGAGTCGAGGCAAGGGGCAAGCTCCTCTCCGCTTCGAGACACTCTAGCAAATGCTCAGGACTACGCACACTGGGTAACCCTTGGATCGGTTGGCCGGTCCTCTCTTACGTTTGAGGATTGGCAATTCCTGAACACACGTTTCCCGGTCCTTACAGACCTAATATCGAGGCGCCTCATTCCAACAACCACAAAGGTGAAAAGTATATAAATGTCAGGGCTGGTAAGTCACTGACACCACCAAAGCTAGAAAGAAACGTCGTGTTCTCCCAACGGTCCGTATCCCATTTTAAACTCATACCGAGGTGTGAGGCTCGCGAATCCACGCTATACACAAAGCTATGCCACGTAGGCCGTGCTTTGATCATCAACCACAAGACTTTTCTTTTCAACAGAAGCCTTGATCCATGCAACTCAGCGTGCCACACAGGCAATTCATGCCATGCGATTGATATCTATCGATATATAACCTCTAAGCTCGTACGTCTCAGAGAAGGGCGTTAAGCAAGAGAATAAATTCTCCGTTGCCAAACAGATATATATTTAATAAAAATCAATCAACACAGAATAAAATCCAATGTCAGACACACAATCCATTTACAAGTTCGTTCTAGGTCTGAACGAAACCGGAGGCACATTCCTCGCATATCCATCGATCTCCAAGTACGTCTGGACGACCACTAACTGATTCCCTTATCTTGGGTGTACAGCCCAATCAAGATCATCAATAATCACCAAAACGAGGTGAAGACTTCCGGTCTTCAACCACCGTCTTCATCTTCGACTTATCGTCGAATCGGTTATTCAGAATGGGTGTAAACCCGGCCTTTTTGAACAACCCGCATATATTAAAAACAGATGTTACACAAACACAACATACGCCTCATTCCAATTCATTAGTAACTAATCGTAAATCAGTAAGAGAGCAATCCCCCAAATATTAACCCCGAAGGCCGAAACCAACATCAGATCAATACCCAGGAAACCATTCTTCTTAAATAACCTTCAGCTAGTTTCTAAATTTCAATTCTTAGGGAAAGGTTCCCATTAATTTTATCCAAGATAAATTCTTTAAAATTTATCCTTTAATCTTCCTTTGGATGTCATTCTAACCAAATTATGGTTTTCCAAACTAGTCGAGATTAGCGAATCACATCGGAGTAATTATTTATTTTATTTCCCAATCCCAACCAATTCATCCCATGAAGCAAAACTGGTAATGCTTCATATCTAACACCACGGTGTTATCGATAAAATTAATTACCATTTCACGTTCAAATCTAATTAAAGATTTAACTATCGATTTGGAGCAAAATTGGTGATACTCCATTCTCGCTCACTTTCCAAATTTGATAATTTAAATTATCAATTCACATTTCAATCTAATTGCAGATTCATTAAAACTCCTTTTACTGGGTTAAAGAACTAATGTCGTTTAGAACACAGTTCACGATAAACCCAAATCACATTCTATTTATTATCGGGTTAAAGAACAAATGTTATTTAAAACACCGTTCACGATAAACCCACAAATCAATTCTATTTAAAATCCATTTCAAATCCAATTTATTTATTTGAAAATAAATGGGTTTTAATTTTAGTTCTAAACTAGTTCATTTTGATAAAAATCTATTTTTATCTTTTCAAATATGGAGTTTTTCATCCCAAATTTTCCCAAATCATTTCTTATGATTTTACACAAATTATTAGTATTTTTAATAATTATATCAAGGCTCGTACAGTCGATTTCCATCAACGGACATCGAACTGCACTTACAGCGACCTTTTCTAAATTTGATTTGGACGTATCTCCAAATCCAACTGTTAGATCTCAAATTTCCAATATTCGTTAGAAAGCTCTTTTTGATACGAACCCAACGGTTCCGGTTTTAGGAGAATCCGACGGTCGGATCTCCCGTAATGTCTGTTCGAAGTCAATGGTCGAAATTCGCGAACTGCCGCGGCGCGGCGCGTTCTATTCAGGCCATTATATTATATATAATATATATAATATATATTTCGTCGATTACTATTTAAAACGAAGTTTATAAATAGTTTTAAATTCGTTTCAAAAACATTTCAACTTCCATTTCCAATTCAATTCAAATCTCGATTCATTCTATATTCAATTCAATTCGAATTCGTTTTCTATTCCATTCAATTCAAATTCGTTTTCTATTCAATTTAATTCGAATTCGTTTTCTATTCAATTCAAATTCGTTTTCTATTCAATTCAATTCAAATTCATTTTTTATTCAATTCAATTCGAATTCATTTTCTATTCAATTCCATTCAAATTCATTTTCTATTCAATTCAATTCAAATTCATTTTCTATTCCATTCCATTCAAATTCATTTTCTATTCAATTCAATTCAATTCAAATTCATTTTCTATTCAATTCAATTCAAATTCATTTTCTATTCAATTCAATTCAAATTCATTTTCTATTCAATTCAATTCAAATTCATTTTCTATTCAATTCAATTTTTAAATCTCTTTTCAGTATTCATTATAAAAACGAATATAATCGATATAAATATCGTTCTCGTCAAAATAGCGCATCTCTAATCAACGCGGCTTTATATATTTCAATAATCCCGTTATCCTATTCAACAAATGAATATTTATTCTATTCAATACGTGAATCTATATTTTTGTCAACACATGACTAATCTCAACGAATGAGTACTGTCCACGTGTGACTATTTTTATTATTTAATATACTTTATAAAAATTATGGCATCTAACGTTAAATTTCAAATTAGACTGCAACTGTAAATTAGTAAGAGAACGATTCCCTGAATATTAACCCCGAAGGCCGAAATCAACATCAGATCAATATCCAGGAGACCACTCATCTTATCTATTTTCCAGTTAGTGTCTAATTTTATATATGATAAAAATGTAAATTTTATTGTTAAAATATTTCGTTCAACACATGACTAATCTCAATGGATGAGTACTGTCAACACATGAACCTTTATTTTATAATATTATTTATTTTCTAAATTGGAATGAGGCCCAATCAATTACCATATAACGTTAATTATATGGATTCCATACAACACATGTATATAATAGCAACAATAAACAATCAACCATCATCCAAAGTGCACCACACAACTGCATAAGCATTAAATATAAATAATCAACGCTTACACAGTCTGTCGACCAATCGATCGACATACAATTAAACAATTGGGATTAGTGTACGCCAAATATCATCCCAACACCCGTGTGGGGTTTCAAAACAACAAACACATATTTTTATTCGTGCAGTTGGGCGATGTGTAAAATTTATCATCCCAATCAATATTAGTCAAATCAGTGTATATAAACAAATCGACCAATTTGTTTATAAATATTTATTTATTCACTTTCACGTTAAAAATTATATTTTTAACGATAATTAATTTATTTCAACACATGAATATATTTCATTATCTATTTCACATCAACTTCACAAACAAATTTCACAACACATCAATTAAACAAACAAGCCATCCATGGTCTGTGGATGACGGGTGTCGGGTGCTACTAAACACCGTCTGCATCCTAGTATATATATATATATATAACTAGAAAAGGAGATTTGAGTGAGAAGTTCTCAACGATAGCTAATGCAATCATCTCGACTCTTCTCATGTAGAAGTCATCGTTATTCTCACCTTTTGTCACTTTCATTGCCCGTAGCCACTACATATATAAAAATCACATTTTTATATTGTTGCTATGTATATAAAAATCATATTTTTATAATCTATCTATATGGATAAAAATTATATTTTTACATCGTTACTATATAGATAAAAATTATATTTTTTATCGGCGCTACTATACAGAAAAGATTATATTTTTATCGATGCTACTATATAGAAAAGATTATATTTTTATCGACGCAACTATATAGAAAAGATTATATTTTTATCGACGCTACTATATAGAAAAGATTATATTTTTATCGACGCTACTTTATAGAAAAAATTATATTTTTATTCTATACAAAAATTGTATCTTTGTTATACTATCATATAAATAAATATATAAAATCACTTCTTTTTCATGCTACCAGTATAAAAATCTTACCTTTAATATGCTACAAGCATAAAAATCATATTTTTATCAATGTAATACATATATAAAAATCCAAATTTTATCACTGTTTTTTAAATCAAAACTGAAAATAAAACATATTATTCACATTTAAAATCTGAAAATTATACAAATTAGCCACAGTAAAAAGTTACCATTCCCATTGTTTAAGTGGATAAACCCCGTCCCCTTTCATCTTCTTCTGGACTGAACTTGCTCGAACCGTCACTCCCAGAAAGGAGCCGCGACTGCCATCAGCCGGAGCCACCAGGTACTGATCGGAGTTCGCCATATTGAAGAGCTCCACGTCATCGTTCTTCCCTTGCAACTGCGCCACGTTCGACTTGGCGTCGGAGGAGGAAGATGCGGCGTCAGGGGGGTTGTGCGACAGGGGGTCTCGCGGTTGAGGGCTTGCGGAGGATTGGGGTTTGGCGTGGGTTTTCAGAAAGGAGGAGAAGGAGATGAGCAAGGGGAGGTTGCGCGAGGAGGGAGGGAAGCGTCGGTGGCGCAACATTCGCCTGAGGGAGGAGGACGATGGCGATTGGGGAGGAGCAGCGGGTTCAATTTGGAAAAGGGGGCTCGGGCATTTGATTTAGGTTTAGAAAATATATAGGGGGCTTTATATACTTATATAATTTAATTACTTTATTCTCCTTCAAGTTGACTTTTCATTTGACCTCGAAATCGAGTCCACCGAATGTCGCCCCTAGCTAATCACCCCTATTCCGAACACAATGGGATATGTATCGTAAGCCAGTTCCATTGTTTTGACCAGTTTCCGTTTAAATCAACATATAACTCTATATATTGAATTTGAACGCGCATTTCAATTTGCCGGGGTCACATACTAACTCGAAAAATTACAGAAAAAATATTTTCTAGCTTCGTATTGACGATACGGTCCTAACAAAACTAGTTTCGTCGAATTCTGAGACCGTTGGAAAAATGGCCATTTTCCAGTCGATTAAAATCAACTGAAACTGGTCAAACACGTTTTCCTTTGCCACGCTCACATATTGATTCGAAAAATTATGAAATTTGGAATCTAACAATAATTTGACATCACGGATCCAACAAAAGTTGTTTCGTCGAAATCCGAGGTCGTTTGCAAAATGTCTTTTTTTAAGGGCCTGAATTCCATAGCGACTATTCAGAATTTTCAACTGGACATATCTTTTGATTCCCGCTTTGTAATTTTGATTTTTCGAATTCGTTGGAAAGATATTCTCTGATAGATTCTAATGTTTTTGGTTTCACTAAAATCCGGATTGTTTTGCACCCGGTACATTCAATTGAAGTTTGAAATCGAATTATCGAACTACCGCGCCATTTTCAATTCCTTTTATAATTATAAATAATTATTTATATTCTAACGACGACGCGTATAAATATATACGTTCTAATTATAGTCAAAATAAATTTCTCGTCCTCATTATTTAAAATAATTCATTTTAAATATTCAAAATTCGCTAAAATTGCCGAAATAAAAATTTTAAATTGGCCCAGATTTTCGGGTTGTTACACAATTTGAATCGACTGTTATAGCGGAAGTGAATAACTAACAAATCGATTTATTCATACAATGAAAAAATGGTAATTGGATTGTCGAGAATAACGGTTAATTACGAACAATACTTGCTGGCGTATAAAAAAAAGTAAATTAACAAAAGGGAACCAAAAATTAAGATTTTTATTAGTTGAATTTATAGCATTTCCTTCAATGGAATGTTTTGGTACGGTGTAGCCTTCACCTACTGCTTTTCTTATCCATGATGACCTATGTACTAAAATCACAATTACTTCATGCCGAGAGAAGCTAACAGTGTATTTTCAAATCTCGTAGCTACTCTAATATTTACAGTCCTATACTGTACGTAGGGAGGAGACATCGTGCTTATCTCCTTTGCTTTCGTCTATATAAACTCAAACTATTTTTCATTCCAGAAACCCACAACGATGAAGCAAATACCAGTAAAAAAAGTGAAATGGAGATCTTTGAATAATCTTATAAAATCCATAAATCAATGAAAAATTTCAAATGCGGATTCGTTGAGATCGGTGAAGCTGGGGCTTCGCGTTGGCATAACTTTTATGGAGCTCAGTTGCATTTCTGGAAATCAAAATTTTCTGCAGTAACACAAGGTGCGTCACGATGGGTTATCGGAGCTATGGTGCTCGAACAGCTCGGAGGAGGAGGGCATGATGGTCGTGTTCGTAAGACGTGCCATATGGAAGAGTTTTATGGAGTTTCTCGCCAAAAAAATTCGCATGTTGTACAGTTATCACGGTTTTTAACGGAGGAGATGCGAACTGATAAGTGGGCGAAAGTGGAGGTTGGCATATAGAAGATTAATGGTGGAGTTTGTTCGTGTATCGGTGGAGTTTGTTCGTGGAGCATGGAAGGAGTACGAGCTTCTCAAATATTCAGCAACCGCCATTAATTTCGTTTAAAATAAACTAGAGTGGAATTATGGGAGAAGACGAGTACTATTGAAGCCGGTTATGTTATTTGCGTGGGTTGGTTTATGTGAGGAACGAGTTAGGATTTTCGTGGGTTGGTATATATCGGCGAGTCTCAATTATTTAATTATTTAAGTTTAAGGTTTAATTAAATACGTATAAATTTGTAAAAGCTATATCTTGTTCGTACATTAACGAAATTTAACGAAACTAGATCCGCTAGGATTGTACGGACGCAAGCTACATAATGAAGCAGGTTTAAAGTCATTTGGAGATCATTACGATTTTAGGCAGAAATAAACTTCTGATCAAATCAAATCGAACGTTAACCGTTATTCAATGATTAACAACAAGGTGAGTGAACTCTCTAACTCTGTTCAGTTTTATAATTTTATAAACGTTATCTAATATTCATAAAAATGATTGAATGTTCGTGTGATCATTGTTTGGTTGATTTGATAGCTAATTGGTTGAAATAATACATATACATATATAGTATATATAAGTCGATAATTGAATACTGATTTTATTTATTTCATACTAATCTGAACTGGTACTATTCATGTGATTAACATCTATGGATGTCGGGAAACGGGTTGGTGGAATCCAACTAGATTCCTCAAAAAATTTATTATTATTTTACATATATTGCATTATATGATGTGATGCATTATCTGTGGTTAGAATATTTGAAAAACATTAACCTGAAATAATTGGTATTTAAATACCATAAAAATATATGAAATAGAATTCGAGTTTTGAAAAGGAAAAAAAAATCTATTTTTAGATAGATATCGAATTTCAAATGGACTAGAATATAATAAGTTGTTTTAATTATATTAAAAGAAATAGTTTGATTTATAAACGATGTTTAGAAATATAGTGGAATAATTATTATTAAATAATTAGGTAATATAAGATGAATTTATAAAGGGAAAATTGGGTAATCAGTTCAAACGAAAACGATGAAATTCATTTCGATGTTCGGTATAAAAATAATAAAAATAAACCCATAAGGATTTATAATTTGATGTCGACTATGCTGAATATTATAAAGATAATTTATTTTAGAAATTATAGATTATAAAACTTAGAAATTGCCAAGATAGTAATATTTGGTTTAAAAACCAATAATTTATAATTGAATGTGTAATCTAGATTTAGTTATAAGCTTAATATATAATTAACAAGGAGTTGACTTGTAAATGGAGTTTATGAAGTGGAATACGAATATGAATTTGTAAAAGAACTAAATAGATGGGATTTTAAACTGTAATGGTAATATTTCTTTAAATCAAGATTTGATTTAATAAAATAAGTCCAGATTTCTATAGAAGAACAACATTCACATTATAAGGTTAATAATGATTTTTTAGAAAACATTTTGCAGATTTAGTTGGTCATAAAATGAAATTGGTAAATATTTGTAGTGATAAATTCAAAGGTGAATTTAGAAATTTAGTTACCTGAACGGTAAATTATTCCGAGGTTCGTAAAGTTAAATCAAATACAAATTATTTGAAGGAGAGATAGACGTTGGAATTAGGAACGTGATATTTAATTTCTATTTTTAAATGAAGATTACGTTTTAATTAATTAAATATTATTTATTCATTTAAAGAAAAGAATCAAAGTTATATTTCAATGTTGAATATTTTGAAATGGGGATTATAATGTTGTCGTTATAAACGAGATTTTTCGTAAAAGCGGCAAATTCGTAAACTGAATCCAAGAGTTGTATAAGGAATGATTTTATAAGGAATTAAGAAATGGGATAAGGAAATTAGAAACTGACTAGAAATTAGTTAAGTTGAATAGCTTCCTGAGTATCGATCTGATGTTGGTTTCGGCCTTCGGGGTTGATACCTAGGGAGTTGTTCTCTTACTAGTTACGGTTAGGGACTAATGAATGTGAATGAATAGTGATGCGTGAATAAGAGATGGAAATGTTTTTCAATATTAATAATGTATATTTCAAAATAGGGGAAATAAAGAGTTGTGAATATATGGAAAGTTTTCCAAGAAATCGTGAGAGGCAAAGTGAGTTGGGAAGATATATGGGTAAAGATATTTAAGCGAAATTTGGAATGAAATGATTATTGATAAATCTATTAGAAGGGGTCATGGTTGATTGATGATTGATTGGTAAGATTTCCATTTGGAAATACGACCATTGTTTGTATGCATGTTTTCCTTTGATAGTTAAATAACTGACTATAAATTTTTTTGACCATTTTTCCATTGTCAATACGGAGAGACAGGGATCAGGTTCATTATCTGAAAGCCACTCCATATGCATTAGCATTTCGAATCAAATACGATGAAGATAAATTGAAGGTGAAGTTTATGCAAGGGCTATTCGGGCGATCCTAGTTAGAAATTGCCTAAGATGGATTCACAGAATAGTGCCTTCGTTTTGTCCAGACCTAGGTGAACTTGAATGGACGAATGTCTGACATAGTATATCTAATAGATTGCGTAAGTTGATCTCTTCAAACATATTTACATTTGGTAGTGGAGGAATTCATTTCTCTTAGCTTTATACCCGTGGTATTTTTAGAGAAATCAATTTGTGATTTGGCGGGTACGACGATGTGGTGTTCAAAGTAAAATGAAGGTATGAAAAGATATGTTATGACCACAAGCCTCATCAACTGAGAAATGACAAAAATTGGGCAGGCAGCATGGTTAAGTGGGTCGCACCCAATTAAGGTATATTGTCACCATCTATAGAATATTCATATTGTTTATTTCTTTCATTTATGTATCACCTGGGAATGGTTATGTTGGTATACCAACCATAAGGTGGCAATATATTCAGAACATTCAAGCGAAATGAATGGCCGGTCATGTGTGATCGAGTTACAAGATGTTCTTGTTGAACTCCAGTGTATCCCTACTAGAGTACATAGATCGGAAGGTGGTTCCATACCTTGTCATATTTGGAATTCATTCCCCAATAAGAGCCTTCGGTTTTTGATTGTATATTACTTATGTAGAACATGAGATGCAAGTGTTCATCTGGATTGTTATTTACTTGATTTAGACACTATTATAATATCAGAAAAGCATTGATTTTAAGTATTGTTTTGTGTTATCGTATGGTAAAAACCATTCGTGTTTATGTGTGGACCGGTCTTACGATTATCACTTCTTTTAAAGGGATTTTTATAAGTTAAACCAAGTTATTGGAGTTTACTCACACCAGTCCAATGACTAACCCACGGTTTATTTTGTTTTGTTTTACCTTAAACTCTTGGGTGCCCAAATTTGTACGGGCAGTTAAGTAGTCGAGATTTTACAGATATACCTGGAAGAGCTTGGAGCAGGAAACTTCAACTTTAGTTGTATATAGAGTTTATTTCTGCTGTGATGTTTGATTTTTGCTCTGAGATGGTATGTGTATACAAATATAAGTATGTATTTCCAAAGTTGTTATATAATATATTTTATTCGTTACGCTGTGAGATTCGAGTTTACTATGATTATGTTCTGTGGTGATCTTCTTCTTCTTCTATTCTAACTTTCTTTCTATTTCTCACCCGCTAATTTCTTTCTATTAATGATCTGGTATTTCCGATACCTGAATAGTTGACATGGTGTTGGGTGTCGATTTTCGGGGTCGAAAATTCTTGGGTCGTTACAGTGGTATCAGAGCTGAAGGGTAAGTAATTAGCTTAGCTCTATGGCGTAACTCAATAGAAATGGGGTTAGTAAAACCCTTGACTGAGTTGAGTATATATGTGTATATATATACACAAACGAGAGACCGTATTTGTAGGTTGATTAAAAATTGGTTCATGTTGTGGAAATTTATTGGTTAAGTGGCTTATGAATACTAGTCGACAGTGGGGCACCGCAATGTCGATAGGGGTTTCTGAACACTCGAATACGATGAGTCGACACAATATGATTTGAAAAAGGGTAAATAAAATAATTTTACCTAAGAATATTTTGATATAAAATAAAAAGTATATATATTGGAATTATTATTATATATTGAATGTGTTGGTTGTTATTATAATCGAATAAGATTATGATTAAGATGGTTATAAATAACCAATCGGAATTCATATTCATATTATATATTAAATCAGATAGATTAAATCTGAATTTTGAAACAGATTGGGATTAAAGCTCTGGAAAATTGGAATAGTGCTTTTAAATGGTTTTGGATTAATTATATGGAAATTTTAAGATCCTGGATGAATTTGGAAATGTTTTCCAAGCATTTTGAAAGAATATTTTGAAGTAATTTCAAAATGGATGTGTTCAAGAATGAATTTCGAAAGTGATATAGTATTAAACTCACTTCGATGGCTGGAAAATAATTCCGATAATGATCCGGACTTCATCGGTGTTCATTTTTGAGTTTCTATGTGACGGATTACTACCAAAGGTTTGTTTTGAATTATTTAAGGAAATAAGTTGTCCAAAATTTAATGTTTTGAATTGCTATTATTATATGTAAATATTTATGATTTCAAACCGATTTGAAATAAGACCTAGGAATTCAAATTCTGAAATTTAAATTCAAGTTAAATAGACTGAAATGGTAAAAGTGAATAAATAAATAAATTTAAATTTAACTTAAACTAAGTTGAATAAAATTAGATTGGATTTGGGATAACCTAGAATGGAATTCGATTGTTGAGTAAGAATTTGGATTTGAGATTGGAACTGAAGTTTGAAATGGAATTTGGCTTGAGTATAAGAGAGTGATTGGATTTGAGGATAAATTGATTGGAAATACACTTGTGCATGCTGAAATGATAGCAAATAGAAGAGAAAGTTGAATGCCCAAAAAAAAGGTACAAGTGTATATTTCATATGAGTTTGATGATTTATGAGCCTGTTTGGCAAGCGGCTTGGCTGTTTCATTTTCTTTTGGATTGAGGGAGGCCTAAAGAGGCAAGTTCTAGTTGTGCTGATTGAGTTCTAGTTGTGCTGATTGAGCTATGCAAAGGAGACGCTAGCGAAATATTTCTAAAATTTAAGGTGTTAGAAAAAAATTTAAATTTTTGAAAATTTTCGTTTTTAGAAATGGATTAATATTTTAATTGAAATTAATTGATTCAGTTAAAACTGAAGTTAAGAAGTGAAACAAATGATATTTGATCTAGTTAATAGGGTTCGTATCATTCTTCCTACCTTATTAATTTCGGGGACGAAATTTTTTTAAAGGGGAAAGAATGTAACGTCTCGGAATTTTAATGATTTAATAATTTATTTATTTTAATATATCAATTTAATAATTTAAATAGTTTGAATTCAAATATTTCAAATATTTAATTAGTATAAAACAGTGCAAAGATATAATTTAATTTCCGAAATAGTTGAAAATAATTGAATTGGCAATTTTATGTAATTTGGTTTATTTAAGAAATTTAATCAAGTTTATATTCAAATTTAAAATAACAAATAAATTTATAAACGACATTTGAACGTATTAATAATAATATAATTTAATCGAGCTCATAACGGCTCTGTAGTTCGTAATTTAATGTTTTGAACTTTAACTAAGTGTACGTGATTCATTATAAGTTGGATTTCTTTGAAACAAGAAACGTTCGAATCTAATAAACTGTATTTTTCTAATGGAAATGAAAAATCGAGATTACGTATTATAGATTGTGAGCTATGTCCAAATCAAATTTTTAAATATTCGCTATGGAATCGTTTAAAAGCCATAATGATTTATTAATTATAACTGAATATTGGTTTCGAATTTGGATAAGATATTTGAGACGTATACTTAGTTTAATTTATAGAATTTTTCTGTAATTTTTATTTTGGAAAATAAGCAACTTTTTGTTTAACGTATTTTGCACCATATATCAGCGATTTTGGGGATTCACAATATAATCAACTTGTCTACTTTGTTTTATTTTTGGGATCATGACACATCGCTTGATACAATAGTATTTTTATTTTTTCCCATATCTGCCGGACGTGAAATACCTAAACCTGTGAGAATAAGAAAGTCATTTAATTGTAAAATGAAATGAAAACTCAAAACCTTTCACAGGCCCAAACTTAAGGTTTTCTTTATGCATATCATGCAACATTTAAATAGGTTCAAATGTTAATCCTTCAATTGAAGGGAAATAAGGTTATGGTATCATAATTGAATATTATTATTTAGTGATCAAATCAACATTATTATATCCTATCTCACATAACTAAGTGATCAAACCTTTTGTAGATTTATTTCCAATTTGATTCGACTATTACAGTGGAAGCAAATAACTATTAAATCGATTTAATCATACAGTGGAAAAACGGTAACTAGATGGTGGAGAATAACAGTTAATTATGAACAATACTTGTTGGCATGCAAAAAAAAGTAAATTATCAAGAGGGAACCAAAAATTAAGGTGGCGTTTGGTTTGTTTTTCATTTTGCATTTTGAATTTTCAACGCTAGCTACACAAAATAGAGACAGTAAGAGAACGACGAAAGGGATGGAAGGAACATGGAGGGGACCACGGAGAGGTTGGAGGACGACGGAGAGGTTGGATTGTGTGCCGTTTATTCGTTGTTTCTGAAAACATGAAAAATAAGAAAAAGTTGTTTTCCGTTTTATGTGTTAACATCATTTTCTAAAACGACCATTTTCCATGGTTCATGTCCGTCTTTTGCAATTTTGTATTGATGAAAATCGAAAACTAAGAAGGGTGAACCAAACGCACCCTAAGGTTTTTATTAGCTGAATATATAATCGTTTCCTTCAATGGCAAGTTTTGGTAAAGTGTAGCCATCCCCTACTGCCTTTCTTATCCTCGATGACCTGTGTATTCAAATCACGATTACTTCATGCTAAAGGAAGCTAACGGTGTATTTTCAAATCTCGCAGCTACTATAATATTTACAGTACTATACCGTACATAGGGAGGAGACAACATGCTTACCTCTTTTGGTTTCGTCTATATAAACTCAAGCTATTTTTCATCCCAGAGTTCCACAACGATGAAGCAAATACCAGCAAAAAAAAAAAAAAAAAAAAACTGAAACGAAGATCTTTGAAAAATCTTATAAAATCCATAAACCAATGAAAAATTTCAAATGTGGATTCGTTGAGATCGGTGAAGCTGGGGCTTCGCGTTGGCATCACTTTTGTGAAGCTCAGTTGCATTTCCTGAAGTCAAAATTTTCTATAGTAACACATGGCGCGTCGCGATGGGTTGTCAGAGCTATGGTGCTCGAACGGCTAGGAGGAGGAGGGCATGATGCTCAGCTTGTTAAGACGCGACATACAGAAGATTTTTATGGAGTTCCTTACCAAAAAATTTCGCATGTTGTACAGTGATAGAAGTTTTTAATGGAGGGACGCGAACTGATAGGAGGGCGCGAGTGGAGGTTGAGGGACATGATTGTGAAGAATGAAGGAATAGAAGGTTAATGGTGGAGTTTGTACACAGATCAGTAGAGCATGGAAGGAGTACAATCTTCTCAAATATTTGGTAATGACCATTGATTTCGTTCCAAATAAACCGGAGTGGAATTATAAGAGAAGACGAGTACTGTTGAAGTCGGTTATGTTATTTGGGTAGGTTGGTTTATATGAGGAACATGTTAGAATTTTCATGGGCCGGCATATAATGGTGAGACCCAATTAAATAATTATTTAAGTTTAAGGTTTAGTTAAATACGTATAAATTTGTAAAAGCTATATCTTGTTCATACATTAATGAAATCCAACGAAACAGTATCCGTTTGGATCGTACGGATGCTAGCTACACAATAAAGCTCGTCTGAAGTCAATTGGAGATCGTTACGATTTAGTCGGAAATAAATGGTTGATCAAATCGAATCGAACGTTAATCTTTATTTAATGATTAATGAACAAGTTGAGTAAACTCACTAACTCTGTTCAGTTTTATAATTTTATAAACGTTACCTAATATTGATAAAAATGATTGAATGTTTGTGTATGACTGTTTGGTTGATTTGCTAGTTAATTAGTTGAAACAATATATATAGTTAGATATATAAGTCGATAATTGAATACTGATTTTATTTATTTCATATTGATCTGAACTGGAACTATTCATGTGATTAACATCTGTGGATGCAGTGAAATAAGTTGGAGGAATCCAACTGGGTTCCTCAAAAGTTTTTTTTTTCATATATTGCATTATATAATGTGACGAATAATTTGTGGTTAATTATTGTGTGGTTGAAATTTGAACAACTTTGACTTGAAATAATTGGTATTTAAATACCGTAAAAATATATGAAATGGAATTCGAGTTTTGAAAGGAAAAATCTATTTTTAGATAAAAATCAAATTTCAAATGGACCAGAATATAATAAGTTGTTTTAATTATATTAAAACAAGTAGTTTGATTTATACCGATGTTTAGAAATAAAGTGGAATAATTATTATTAAATAATTAGGGAATACAAGATGGATTTATAAAGGGAAAATTAGGTAACCAGTTCAAACAAAAATGATGAAATTTATTTTAGTGTTCGGAATATAAATATAATTGAAATAAACCCATAAGGATTTTAAATATGATGTCAACTATGTCGAATATTATAAAAATAATTTATTTTAGAAATTATAGATTATAAAACTTAGAAATTGACAAGATAGTAATATTTGGTTTTAAACCCAATAATTTATAATCGAATGTGTAATCTAGATTTAGTTATAAGCTTAATATATAATTAAGAAGGAGTTGACTTGTAAATGGAGTTTACGAAGTGGAATATGCATATGAATTTATAAAAGAACCAGATAGATGTGATTTTAAACTGTAACGGTAATATTTATTTAAATCAAGATTTGATTTAATGAAATGAGCCCAGATTTCTATAGAAGAACAATTTTCACGTTATAAGGTGAATAGTGATTTTTGAGAAAACATTTTGCAGATATAATTGGTTATAAAAGGAAATTGGTAAACATTTGTAGTGATAAATTCAAAAATGAATTTAGAAATTTAGTTGACCTGAATGGCAAATTATTCCGAGGTTCGGAATGTTAAATCGAATATAAATTATTTGAAGGAGAGTTAGACGTTGGAATTAGGAAAGTAATATTTACTTTTTATTTTTTAATCAAGATTACGTAATTAATTAATTAATTAATTAATATATATTTATTTAAAGAAAAGAATCAAAGTTATATTTTAAAGTTGACTATTTTGAAACGGGAATTATAATGCTATCGTTATAATCGACATTTTTCGTAAAAGAGGTAAATTCGTAAACTGAATCCGAGAGTTCTATAAGAAATGATTTGATAAGGAATTAAGAAATGGGATTAAGGAAATTAGAAATTGACTAGAAATTAGTTAAGTTGAATAGCTTTCTGAGTATCGATCTGATGTTGGTTTCGGCTTTCGGGGTTGTTACTTAGGGAGTTCTTCTCTTACTAATTATAGTTAGGGAATAATGAATGTGAAAGAATAGTGATGTTGAATAAGAGATTGGAATGTTTTCCAATTTTAATAACATATATTTCCGAAATATGGGAAATAAAGAGTTGTGAATATATGGAAAGATTTACAAGAAATCATGAGAGGCTAAGCGAGTTGGGAAGATGTATAGGTAAATATATTTAAGGGAAATTTGGAAATGAAATGATTTTTGACAGATCTATTAAAAGGGTAAGGTTTGATTGATGATTGATTGGTAAGATTTCCATTTGGAAATACGACCGTTGTTTATATGCGTGTTTTCCTTTGATAGTTAAATACCGACTATCAATTTTTTTAACCATTTTACCATTGTCAATACGAAGAGACCGGGATCAGGTTTATTATCTGAAAACCACTCCGTATGGCATTAGCATTGCGAATCAAATATGATGAAGGTAATTTGAAGACGGAGTTTATGCAAGGGTTGTTCTTGCGATCCTAGGTAGAAATTGCCTAAGATGGATTCACAGAATAGTGCGTTCGGTTTGTCCTAACCTAGGACAACTTGAATGGACGAATGTCTGATAGAGTATATCTAATAAATTGTGTAAGTTGATTTCTTCAAACATATTTACATTTGGTGGCGGAGGAATTCGTTTCTCTTAGATTTATACCCATGGTATTTTTAGAGAAATCAATTTGTGATTTGGCTGGTATGACGATGTGACATTTAAAGTAAAATGAAGGTATGAAAAGATACATTATGACCTCAAGCCTCATCAACCGAGAAATGACAAAAATCGGGCACGCAACATGGTTAAGTGGGTCGCACCCAATTAGGGTTTATTGTCACCATCTATAGAATATTCATATTTGTTACTTCTTTCATTTCTGTATCTCCTGGCAACGGTTATGTTGGTATACCAACGGTAAGGTGGCAATATATTTAGAACATTCAAGCGAGATGAATGGTCGGTCACGCGTGGCCGAGTTCTTGTTGAACTCCAGTGTATCCCCACTAGAGTACACTGATCGGAAGGTGGTTCCGTACCTTGTCATATTTGGAAATTTATTCCCCAAAAAGAGCCTGCGGTTTTTGATTGTATATTATGTATGTAGAACGTGAGATGCAAGCGTTCTGCTAGATTGTTATTTACTTGATTTACACACTATTACAATATCAGAAAAGTGTTGATTTTAAGAAATGTTTTCTGTTATCGTATGGTAAAAAATCATCCGTGTTTATGTGTGGGTCAGTCTTATGATTATCACTTCTTTTAAAAGGATCTTTAAAAGTTAAACCAAGTTATTGGAGTTTACTCACAACCGTCCTATGACTGACTGTTTATCCCTTAGAAACCACACATATACTGGTTTATGGATCGGGTGCCATTAGGAACGGTCATGCAAAATGCATACAATATATTCAGATGATCTATGAAAGGTCGGAGGCGACCACACATTACGAAGGGTAAAGTACGGCTGGGAAAGGTTGCACATGTTAAAACGATTAGGGGGACCACTCAAACACCGCCAGGGTCAGTCGCATGACATAGTTTGAAGATGCAAAAAAGTCATGCATTGTAACACCCAATGTCCGTTAATGTCACTCACAAAGGGAATGCATTAACTTCCATGAAGCATTATAAGTAAACAGAACCAAGTATTACAAGACAGATACATAAAGTAGTACTTGAAAATTTTATAACTTTATTATAGCAGAAACAGAAGTAATTTTGATTACATCTTTCTAAATCACAATACCAACACTCAAGTACACAATTATCAGTCTTATACAAAATCCTTCAGAATGTAAAGTTTCAAAGCCATAATCCCCAACATAAACTGCCATGAAAAGATAGAGTCAAAGCCAAGCAATACTCCAACACTTCAAGCAGAGAGAATCAGAATCAAGCACCTATGTTTTCACCCTTAGCACCTTGGGGGGGGGGGAGGGAAACGGAAAGAAAAGGGGCGAAAACAAACAAGGTCAGATATAAAGTCTGGCGAGTCCAATGACTTTCAGCATATGAACAAATAATATTATCATGACATGTAAATAAAGCTGGATGAGTGATTACATCAACAGGAATAGCAGATATACTTTAAGTTAACAGAAGAAACAGAATGATGTAAACCAAGTTATGTTCCTTAGTTACATCTTATTTCTCTGCACTAATACTAGTATAACAGGGCTAGGTGTTACCCTAATGTCTAAACTGAAACAGAATCGAAACAGAATAATCTATACAAAAACAGAATGCTAGTAATGGGCCTTCACTACCCCAATAGATAGAAGGTACAGAAGCAGAATACTAATAATGGGCCTTTACCACCCCAACAGACAGAAGGTACGGAAACATAATACTAATAATGGGCCTTTACCACCCAACTAATGGGCATTTACCACCCCCAACAGACAGAAGGTACGGAAACAGAATCAGAAACGGAATCAGAGACGGAAACAGAATAATACCTACGGAAACAGAATGTTAGAATTAGGTGTACACTTGTAATGGGCCTTTACCACCCAACTAATAGGCCTTTACCACACCAACAGACAGAAGGAAGGGAAATAGAATCAGAAACAGAATCAGAGGCGGAAACAGAATAATCCCTACGGAAAAAGAATGTTAGAATTAAGTGTACATTACTAATGGGCCTTTACCACCCCAACAGACGGTACCACGCAAAAACAGACAGGTGTTACCACCCAACAGAAACAAACGGTTCCAACAGAAACAGACAGAACTAGATGTACCCTAAGTCCTACCCCAAGCGATCGGCTCCCTAATACATAAATACCCTGTGTTGGCCCCACAGTAGGGTGTATCACTCCCTAAAGTGGCAAGCTATTGGCACAGACCTATTTACAGATGTCACGGTGTCTTACATCCTCGGAGCAGACCGGATCCATGCACGCACATAACAAGGTTGGAACGCACCATCAACACCCCTCGCTATTATCAGAATGAACCGCTTATAATTAGTTCAGTAAGCGTGCCCGGACCCCTACATAGCGTGGGGTCAAAGTTTTTGATACCAGAAAGGGTTACTGAATAATATGGGTCCCAAACAACAAATGACACAAGTATTTACCCTCCTAACCTTGTGTCCCAGACTAACAGATATCAGATTAACTTGTTTACAAGTTTCAGACATACAGAGTTCAGATTTACTAGCTCATAGATCGGACAATCAAGTTAAAAAGTTTTCAGACTAACGGATCAAATGTATAGTTTTAACAGACTTACAGATTGTCTAACTTTGTATTGGGCCTACAGATTCACGAAATGGGTTTGTTAAATTCATCAGTCCAGTTGGTTTAACCCTATCCACCCAACACGTTTTAGACATCATATTTATCTCAGATTTGCATTAATTAAATATTAATGCATAGACCTTTCACATTAGGTCGGTAGCTTGTGGCCGCTGGATATGCTGGGCGGTTCCCGGCAGACTTCTGCCACAAGCCAGACCTAACCTCATGTCTAAGCATGTTTTAGTTATGCCTACGACCTCTCACATTAGACTGACAGTTTGCGGTCGCTGGTTAAGCCGGTTGGTTTCGGGCAGGCTTCTACCGTAAACGGAGTCTAACCTCGAGTCATAGCCACTTTATTCCATTACAGAAAATATCAAACTAATTATGTCCATTTAGCAGATTTAACTTCTTTACAAGTTACAGCAGATTGTCCAAAGTTCTATTAACATGTTTTCCTCAATTTTAGATCGAGCCTCCAAATTTAGCTTTCAACAGATTAAGCAATTCAACAGATTTAGCAGATAACAGATCTAGCAGATTAGACATCAGCAGATTAGCAGAACAGGCAATTCAACAGATTTAGTAGATTAAGCAATTCAGCTGATTAGCAGATTTAACATTTCTTAAAAATTCTATTTACATATCTTGCATAATCATAAATTAAGCCTAAACTTACATGCTCAAATCATGGTCATAATCCATAATACAATATATGCCCCCGAATTTTCGTTAAACTTTGCACAGTACAAAACACTCTCTAAAAGCCCCAAATCATGATATTTGTAGCCTTTAATGCCAATATCCAAAAATCCATATTTAGGCGCATTCACATTAATAGTTATCCTATTTTAATATAGGCCTTTACGCCTAAGTTTCATATTCCTTTTTCAAGTCATGAATCGTTATATAAAATATACCCAAAAATCTAGATCTTTCAATTATATCCTCTCAAAATCAGATTTTAATTTTTATATGCATTATGTTCCCAAGTTTCAAGTCATATGTTATCATTCAATGATTCCTCTTCTTCCAAATTACAGAGTATGCATAGACCTAGATCTAATTTACAACATATGTCCCTTTCTCAAATCAGTCACAGATCAGTCATGTCCAATTATGCATTATTCATTATTTACTCCAAAATTTAGCGTTCGTGCGCTAATCTCTTATGAGATTTGGTGCAGGCTCGTAGTAGCCTGGCTATAGAACAGAAAAAAAGAGAATAGTCATAGAAAAATAGATCTGACAGATAAGAATATTCATAACCTCAGATTCAGATTTATAGCCATGTCAAGATCGTAATTAAAGTTCATATCTGAAAATAACTGTACTCACAAAAAGGGAACAATTCGTGCATTCTGGAATCTGTATTCTGACATTGAATAGCTCTCCTTTGGCGTAGACTATCGGTTAGATTAGAAAATAGTTGTTCTGTTTTAATTCTATTCAGATTGGAAGAAGATGCACTAGTTCTAGCTTAGATTTCAGCAGAGTAGCGACGCCATTATTTTATTTTAATTAGAATAGAGGCAGAGTATAGGCAGAATGAAATTGTGTGGAGAGAAAATGAGGTTTGGGGGTGTTTTTATAGGAGAAAAGGTTATTTAGAGCCTTCAGATCAGTCCAGAAGTCATCAGAACCACCCAGCTCGAAGACTGACCATCTACCCACTCAGAAGAAGACACGTCATCACAGAACACTTCAGAATTTTGTGCTGGATCGGTATGGGCACACTTGACAGGTGCGCCAGTGTATTTTTGTACTGGCGCACTTCACAAGTGCGCCAGTGTATTCTGGCTTGTTTCCGATTTTTCTGCCTAACTTCGTTCATCCATATCTTCTTCATACGATATCCGTTTTACGCAAACTCGGACTCTGTCTCAAGAAGAATTTCGAGACGAACACAATGGTGCAACCCATTTCCCTTGATTCTTCTCCTAAAATTAATTATACTTTAATTTGTTACTTATACGTTCACAGAAAATATGGGGTGTTACATTCTTCCGTCCTTAAAGGATTTCATCCCCGAAATCTTCAAGTTAAGAAGAATGTGTTCTACCATCCAATCATCCATCTACTCAACCATCATCCACAAGCATCTATTTTCCTTAGAAAACATCTAATGTTGTATGAACATATGCAAAAGTGTGTGTATATGTCTCTTATCTAATGCAAAGATCAGGCGGTCTACTAATTCAGTTGACCTCCTCAATGCGAACCATGTTGGTTCCATGAGTCCAATTATGTATGAGAGAAATACTATTTGATACACATCATTTCTCTATGTGTGCATAACCATTCATCCAAATGCAACATTCATGTGATGAGTCAATCATTTTGCATACACAAAAATTGAAAAATGCGCACACATTCATATGCAGTATGAAAGTGTTATTGAGCCGATCTAGTGCCTAATCTGTGTATATGCATCCACGAGCAACCACTAGCAACCACTTGCATCCACTTGCAACCATCAAAAATAATATGTCTCAAACACATCTTTACACCCATTAGTTTCTAACTAAAGGTCGAAGACTCGATCGATAGGATACAGCCGAGTGATAGAAGCTAGTACAATTAAAACAAAAGTTCTATTCCCATTAGACATCGGTTAAGAAAATAAATCCCTAAGTATCAACCCCAAAGACCGAAATCAACATCAGATTGACACTCAGAGAATTACTCCCATTAAACAATGTCAAAACTGGAAATCTACTTCACGCATCAAGTAAAAACCCCTATCCTTTTCAGAAATATTCAGCTACTTACAGACTACTAGTACAAATCAGATTATCAAATGATTCTTAGGAAACTAAGCATGATAAGACCCCACCATATCCCACAAAAACCAGAATGTATGTGTCACAGTCAACTTAACGCTTAACACAGATAACCTCAAACCCTAACCTATCACAAACATATGAGTCGTAACCCTTATGGGGTTTGAGACTGTAGCGGGATCAGAAAAAAGACTAGTATCAAAGTGCAGAGACTCAACTATAGAATTAAAATGCCAGAATGATCGGATAAGGAAATTAAAATTTCTACGGAAAATTTTCCACCTCTATCATGTCCACCAACTACGAGAACATTCACCTACCTTCCAGAAGATTCTACCCTTTGCCTTTGCCTTCTGGGGCAATCCTTGATCAGATGTCCTGTCTCACCGCACTGAAAACAACCAGTCTTCTTACATGTTAACAATTCTTTCTCTAAAGTTGCCCCCATCGCGCGGAAAACCCTACGAAGCTCGAAAGAGGATTAGCCGTAGGTGAAATTACTGCGGCTGCAAATGGAAGTTAGGCACTTCTTTGCCCTTCGACAGGCACCTTAGTCTCATCATGCCTACGGAACCATATCGCGATGAGGTTACCTCCTAGAAAGCCAGGAGCCCCGGAGACTCAGAAAAGAAAGAAACAAGGATTAAACAGAAAATCAAAAGATAGATAAATGGCTTTGGGGACTATATTTTTCAAAATAAACTTTCCTTTTGAAAATACTTCCTTTTTAAAACCTTTTTGAAAATAGTTTTCAAAAACTTTTTATCAAATCTGGTAACCTTCAGCTCTGATACCAAGTGTAACACCCCATGTCCGTTAATGTCACTCATAAAGGGAATGCATTAACTTCCATGAAGCATAATAAGTAAACAAAACAAAATATTACAAGACAGATACAAAAAGTAGTACTTGAAAATTTTATAACTTTATTACAGCAGAAACAGAAATAAGTTTGATTACATCTTTCTAAATCAGAATACCAAAACTCAAGTACACAATTTTCTGTTTTATACAAAATCCCCCAGAACGTAAAGTTTCAAGGCCATAATCCCCAATATAAACTACCATGAAAAGATAGAGTCAAAGCCAAGCAATACTCCAAGCACTTCAAGCAGAGAGAATCAGAATCAAGCTCCTATGTTTCCACCCTAAGCACCTTGGGGGGGGGGACGGAAAGAAAAGGGGCGAAAACAAACGAGGTCAGACATAAGTCTGGCGAGCCCGGTGACTTCCAGCATACAAACAGATAATATTATCATGACATCTATATAAAGCTGGATGAGAGATTACATCAACATGAATAACAGATATACTTTAAGTTAACAGAAGAAACAGAATGATGTAAACCAAGTTATGCTCCTTACTTACATCTTACTTCTCTGCAATAATACTAGTATAACAGGGCTAGGTATTACCCTAATGTCTAAACTGAAATAGAATCAAAACAGAATAATCCACACAGAAACAGAATGCTAGTAATGGGTCTTCACCACCCCAACAGATAGAAGGTACAGAAGCAGAATACTAGTAATGGGCCTTTACCACCCCAACAGACAGAAGGTACGGAAACAGAATACTAATAATGGGCCTTTACCACCCAACTAATGGGCCTTTACCACCCTAATAGACAAAAGGTAGGGAAACAAAATCGGAAATGGAATTAGAGACGGAAACAGAATAATCCCTACGGAAACAAAATGTTAGAATTAGGTGTACACTAGAAATGGGCCTTTACCACCCAACTAACGGGCCTTTACCACCCCAACAGACAGAAGGTACGGAAACAGAATCAGAAACGAAATCAGAGACGGAAACAGAATAATCCCTATGGATACAGAATGTTAGAATTAGGTGTACACTAGTAATGGGCCTTTACCACCCCAACAGATGGTACCGCACAGAAACAGACAGGTGTTACCACCCAATAGAAACAGACGGTACTAACAGAAACAGATAGAACTAAGTGTACCCTAAGTCCTACCCCAAGCGGTCGGCTCCTTAATACATAAATACCCTGTGTCGGCCCCACAGTAGGGGGTATTACTCCCTAAAGTCGCAACCTATTGGCATAGACCTATTTACAGATGTCACGGTGTCTTACATTCCCAGAGCAGACCGGATCCATGCACGCACATGACCCGGTTGGAACGCACCATCAACACCCCTCGCCATTATCAGAATGAACCGCTTATATTTTGTTAAGTAAGCGTGCCCAGACCCCTACATAACGTGGGTTCAAAGTTTTTGATACCATAAAGGGTTACTGACTAATATGGGACCCAAACAACAGATGACACAAGTATTTCCCCTCCTTACCTTGTGTCCCCAGACTAACATATTTTAGATTAACTTGTTTACAAGTTTCAGACATACAGAGTTCAGATTTACTAGCTCACAGATCAGATAATCAAGTTAACAAGTTTTTAGACTAATGGATCAGATGTACAGTTTTAACAGACTTACAGATTGTCTAACTTTGTATTGGGCCTACAGATTCACGAAACGGGTTTGTTAAATTCATCAGTCCAGTTGGTTTAACCCTATCCACCCAACACGTTTTAGACATCATATTTATCTCAGATTTGCATTAATTAAATATTAATGCACAGACCTCTCACATTAAGTCGGTAGCTTGTGGCCGCTGGATATGCCGGGCGGTTCCGGACAGACTTCTGCCACAAGCTAGACCTAACCTCGTGTCTAAGCATATTTTAGTTATGCCTACTACCTCTCACATTAGACTGACTGTTTGCAGTCGCTGGTTAAGCTAGTTGATTCCGGGCAGGCTTCTACCGTAAATGGAGTCTAACCTCGTGTCATACCCACTTTATTCCATTATAGAAAATATCAGACTAGTTATGTCCATTTAGTAGATTTAACTTCTTTACAAGTTACAATAGATTATCCAAAGTTGTATTAACATGTTTTTCTCAATTTTAGATCGAGCCACCAAATTGCAATTATTCAGCTTTCAATAGATTAAGCAATTCAACAGATTTAGCAGATAACAGATCTAGCAGATTAGGCAATTTAGCAGATTAGCAGAACAGGCAATTCAACATATTTAGCATATTAAGCAATTCAGCAGATTTAACATTTCTTAAAAATTCTATTTACATATCTTTCCTAATCATAAATTAAGCCTAAACCTACATGAAATCATGGTCGTAATTCATAATACAATATATGCCCCCAAATTTTCGTTAAACTTTGCACAGTACAGAACACTCTCTAAAAGCCCCAAATCATGATATGAATTATGCCAAATTATAGCCTTTAATTCCAATATCCAAAAATCCATATTTTGGCGCATTCACATTAATAATTATCCTATTTTAATATAGGCCTTTACGCCTAAGTTTCATATTCCTTTTTCAAGCCATGAATCGTTATATAAAATATACCCAAAAATCTAGATCTTTCAATTATATCCTCTCAAAATCAGATCTTAATTTTTATATGCATTATGTCCCCATGTTTCAAGTCATATGTTATCATTCAATGATTCCTCTTCTTCCAAATCACGGAGTATGCACAGATCTAGATCTAATTTACAACATATGTCCCTTTCTCAAATCAGTCACAGATCAGTCATGTCCAATTATGCATTATTCATTATTTACTCCAAAATTTAGCATTCGTGCGTTAACCTCTTATGAGATTTGGCGCAGGCTCGTAATAGCCTGGCTATAGAACAGAAAAAAAGAGAATAGTCATAGAAAAATAGATCTGACAGATAAGAATATGCATAACCTCAGATTCAGATTTATAGCCATGTCAAGATCATAATTAAAGTTCATATCTGAAAATAACTGTACTCAAAAAAAGGGAACAATTCTTGTATTATGGAATCTGTATTCTGACATTGAATAGTTCTCCTTTGGCGTAGACTATCGATTAGATTAGAAAATAGTTGTTCTCTTTTAATTCTATTCAGATTGGAAGAAGATGCACTAGTTCTAGCTTAGATTTCAGCAGAGTAGCGACGCCATTATTTTACTTTAATTATAATAGAGGCAGATTATCGGCAGAATGAAATTGTGTGGGGAGAAAATGAGGTTTGGGGGGTGTTTCTATAGGAGAATAGGGTGATTTAGAGCCTTTAGATCAGTCCAGAAGTCATTAGAACCACCCAGCTCGAAGACGGACCATCCAACCACTCAGAAGAAGACACGTCATCATAGAACACTCTAGAATTTTGTGCTGGTTCGGTATGGGCGCACTTCACAAGTGCGCCAGTGTATTCTGGCTTGTTTCCGATTTTTCTGCCTAACTTCGTTCGTCCATATCTTCTTCATACGTTATCCATTTTACGCAAACTCGACATCTATCTCAAGCAGAATTTCGAGAGGAACACAATAGCGCAACCCGTTTCCCTTAGTTCTTCTCCTAAAATTAATTATACTTTAATTTGTTACTTATACATTCACAGAAAATACGGGGTGTTACATGCATGAAAATCCATCCTAAGAACGGCGTGACACAAAGCTTCACCCGTCATGGAAGGGTCGCCCCTCTCATTCTTGTATCAAAAAGTTTGATTGAACAAAGAAAAGAAGATAAATGCCCCATCAGTCAGACATAGGTTCAAAGATACCAGAGATCGCGCATGCGCCCTATGTCTATTTATAGATTACAGCCACAGTCATTTGCTCCTATGTTTTCATCCAAATTAAGGATCGCTAACCTAAAGATATTCGCGACTTGGAAGGTTTCTCATTCTCACAGAGTCGCTTACTCTTAAATTACTTTCTCTAAAACGATTAGGGACAGTCACTGATAGTTGACTACAATGAACCGTGGCATGATCGTAATAAATCGGACGAGCGGCTTGGATGGATTCAAGTTAAAATCTCTATAGAGGCTCACTATAAATAGGACATACCCTCCATCAAGAAAAGGGATCCGGCAACTACGAAGTGCTGCTAAATTCCATCTTTAGGCATTCTTAAACATTTTCCAGCTATCACCATCGTCATCATCCGAAGATCCTTCATCCATTCAGCCATGGCGTCTGGTAAAATCTAATAAAAGTGAAAGATCCAAGATATCTTCCTCCTCCCCCGTCGCTTATCTATCCTCTTTCATCACTGACCCTGTTATTCCTCTATCGAATCTCGTGAATCTAAGCGGAATTTGTATGAAATTGAAACTACATTGAGAGAATGAAAGGATGTGTAAAGAGCAAAAGCTGATATGTCTTGTAATCATCATCACGATAATGCAAACTCTATTCGCAGTGGATGTAGGCCTAGTACAAGGCTGAACCACTATAAAGCCTCGTCTCCGTTTTGTTTTCTTTGCATTTTTTACTTTCAATTGTTGTTGAGTGCGACTCCACTTATCTTCCAACCATATTGCTGAAGTATGGTTCTCGTACCATTGGTGTTTGAGCCATTTTTTTGGTGAAAACATTTGGCACCCATTGTCGGGCCGATTCTCATATCCGTCCTTCACATTTCCCTCTAAATTTCAGCAACTTACCTCCAAAATCCTGAACTGCCCTCTTTCCTCAAAGCCATGACCGGTTTGAGGAAAAATAACAAATCCAGTCAAACTACCACAGCCGTTGGAGATGTTCGCGGTGACGAAACCACGCCGCAAACTTTGAATCAAGAAGTTAAAGAATCCTCTAGGCCATCTGTAAGACGTGATGAATTGAATGTGGCTGTGACCGGTTTGAATGAAAAAATGGATGCCACGACCAAAATAATGATGAAAAGGCTTGATGTCTTGATCAATACCCGAGCCAATCTTCCACTACCAAATGTTGTGAACAACGCTGACGAGAGAGAGGACACTTTAGCGTCGGACCCAAATCGACCCCACTTTTTTGTGGAAGATAAGGGGGAGGCAGGCATTGAGGACTCTAAGGTCAGGTCTTCGCAGCCTACGGAGAAGTGTGCGATGCAAAATACCGCAAGTCCTCCCAAAAGGAATGAAAAGCGTCGGAGCTCGAACCGTGTTCGCACTAGCAAAAACTCAGATGCCAGTCCAGGTGGCGAGTGAATGATGAGAAACGCATTGCAGACATGATCTAGAGGATAATGAAAGGGAAAACAACCCGGGAGGATGAAGAAAAAGAGTGGGAATTTTTGCCTAGTAAAAACCTGTTTATAGAACGGATTCGTCAAGCAAAATTCCCTAAGAAATTCACACCCCCAACAATAGCGCCTTATGGTGGAACTGGGGATCCGAATATCTTCCTATTCAAATATGACTAGCACATGAATGGAGCCAGGGCGTCCGATGAGATAAAGTGCTTATAGTTTTCCGTATGCCTGGAAGGTGTAGACTCACTATGGTTCACCATACTCCCACCTAAATGTGTTGATCAATTTGCCGACTTAGCGAGAAGATTTCAAGACCAGTTCCGCCTACAAACTATCAAAGCAAGAGATGTAATGTCGCTCAACAAGATGGAACAGAAGCCTGGAGAAACCATTAAAGCTTTCCTTACACGATTCCATGCCGCAGAGGCTAAAGTCATAAAACCAGAACCCTGGTATTTGCTAGTGGCCCTAAAAGGTGCTATTGATAAGAAATCGAAATTTGGAAAATGGCTCAAAATGAAGAAACCCAAAACTCTTAAGAAGTTTTACAAAAAAGCTGAGGAGTATATGAGCGTGGAAGATGATGTTCCAAACATCTAGAAGGTCACAGAAAACAACATCGCCAAAAAAGGAAAAAGCAACGAGTTCCAAACAGAGCAGAAAAATGACTCTCGGTAAAAAAGGAGGATTGATAAGTAGGACAACAAAGCTTATAAGAAAACGCGACTTTACAAGCTTTCAAAACCGACTCTTTTAAACAAAACTCCAGAGAGAATTTATTCCGCCACCAAGGATTCAGGCATCTTTCGTCAGATGAAGCCTCAGAAGATTACCGAGCAACAAGCGAACTCTAGCAAGTTCTGCCGATTTCATAACCAACCAGGCCACAACACTAATGAATGCCGACACCTGAAGAGTTTAATCGAGGAGCTCATCTGGAAGAATCAACTCCAGCAGTATGTGAAAAATCCCCAAAGCCGTCCAGCTGCACAAGGACGCGGTAACACCACTAGCCAACCCGATTTAGGAGAGAAAGCTCAAGTATCTTTTGATTCGAAACCAGTAATCAATACGATATTTGGGGGCCCTTATCCGGTTGGAAGCAGCTAGGCAGACTTGGAAAAGTACGCTAACAAGCCGAAAGCAACTTCAAAAGAAGAAAGATGCATGATTCTAAACAATGAGTCACCAACGAAGATGCCTAGAACCTCAGCTGATGATGTGGTGTTCAAAGATAGGGACGCCGATGGATTAGTTACACTAACTATTGATGCTATGGTGATTACAATCGGTCTGGGTCCTGTAATTGTGAAAAGAGTCCTAGTTGATATAGGGGCATCCGTTAATGTGATCTTCATCAACATGTTCCAGAAGATGTATCACTCCATGGCAGAAGTACGAGCCTATCTGAATAAAATCCACAGGTTTACCGGACAACCCACACAACTCATTGGTACAATAGACCTACTTGTGGAACTGGCAGATGGAGAATGCAAAGCTTCTATGATGCAGACCTTTGTCTTAATAGATGAGTTTTCATCCTACAATGCACTCCTTGGAAGACCGTCTCTCGCAGGCTTTAAGATCGCTTTAGCTCCATGGTGCCTAACCATGAAGTTTCCAAATGAGAGGGGAATTGGTGTAATTAAAGGTGATCAGATTAATGCAAGGGAATGCTACGTAACAGAGCTGTGTGAGGCTAGGTGAAAAGATTTAGGAAAGGATGCGGAGGCTATGTTCCGCATTTCCAAACTTCCTTTATAGCAATTAAAGAAGGGTCCCTGCATTAGTGAGCATGGCGGAGCACGAAAGGAAATCGACCCCAGGAAGGCTAGTGCAGAGGACGAAAGAGCATCTCCGGCTGAGATCACAATTCCCATAGCTCTTAATCCAAAAGATCCAAACCGTGTGCTGAATATTGGCTCTAAATTGAGCCCAAAACTAAAAAATCAGTTGGTTGTCTTTTTGAAAGCCAATTTGGATGTGTTCGCATGGAACCATTCCGACATGTGTGGCATATCTCCAGATGTCGCAGTCCATAAACTTAACATTGATCCGCAAGTACCTCCTATCAAGCAGAAAAGGAGGACTCAAGGGCCAGAGAGATCGCACGCCTTGAAGGAGGAAGTTGATAGGTTGATGGAGAACGACTTCATCAAAAAATCCACTTACCCAAAATGGGTTTCCAATCTTGTGTTGGTAAATAAGGCAAACGGTAAATGACGAGTCTGCATAGACTACTCATATCTTAACAAAGCTTGCCCAACAGAAAGTTTCCCTCTTCCCAGAATAGATCAACTATTGGATTCCACGGCTGGACATGAATTGCTGCCTTTTATTGATGTGTATTCTGGTTACAACCAAATTATGATGAACGGACCGGATCAAGAAGACACAAGTTTCATTAATGATTTTGGCTTATTTTTCTACAAGGTGATTCAATTTGGCCTGAAGAATGCCGAGGCAAACTACCAACGATTGGTAAATACTATGTTTAAAAAATAGATTGGCAGGACAATGGAGGTCTATGTCGATGATATGTTGGTAAAATCGAAAAGAGCAGAAGATCGCTTGGAAGATCTGGCTCAGATGTTCAATATTCTACGACAATATGGCATGAAGCTGAATCCTTTAAAGTGTTCTTTCGGGGTTGGCTCAGGTAAGTTCTTAGGGTTTATGGTCAACGCCCGGGGCATAGAGGCCAATCCAGCTAAAATATCAGCCTTAAGAGAAATGCGCGCCCCAGGAACCAAGAAAGAGCTTTAGCGTTTGAATGGAAGATTGCGGCTTTAAATCGCTTCATATCCAGGGCAATGGACAGATGTCTTCCATTCTTCAATGCCCTTAGGAAAAGGAAGAAAGAGACACAATGGACCCCTGAATTCCAGAAAGCTTTCGAATAATTAATCCAACACATGGAAACACCTCCAATGTTGTCAAAGCCTAACGACGAAGAGGATTTGTTTGTGTACTTGGTCGTGTCTACCCATACTCTAAGCGCGACATTGGTAAGGGACGACTCGAAGGTTCAGAGACCAGTTTACTACATCAGTAAAAGGTTAACTGGGGCAGAACTGAATTATCCAAAGTTTGAAAAACTTGCCTATTGTTTACTTATTGCCTCAAAAAAGCCTCGGCCTTACTTTTAAGCTCACCCTATTATGGTTCTCACGGATCAGCCTCTAAGACAAGTCTTGTCTCGATTAGAGATTTCTAGGAGATTACTGAAATGGAATATTGAGCTCAGTCAATATGATATTACATACCACCCCTGAAAGGCAATCAACGGACAAGCATTGCTGATTTTATGGTCGAATTTACCGACCGCGGAGAAACGAAAGAGGAATATGATACTGAAACCAACACCCAATGGAGATTATTTATTGATGGAGCATCAAACAATTATTGCTCTGGGGCAGGAGTGGTCCTGGACACCCCAGAAGGAAGATCCATATGTTGCGTTCTAAGACTAGAATTTCCGGCAACAAATAACGAAGTTGAATACGAAGCCCTCATTGCAGGGATAAGGCTAGCGAGAGAATTACAACTAAAGACCATTCAAATTTTCAGTGATTCTGTAACAACCCGGAAAATCAAAAGCAATTTAAAATTTTTATTTTCTCGATTTTAATGAATTTTGAATATTTAAAATGAATTATTCTAAATAATAACGACTAAAAATTTATTTTAATCTAATTTAGTAGGAATAAATTTATTTTAATTATATAACGAGTCTGAAATGGCGCGGTAGTTTGAAATTTCGATTTCAAATTTCAAATGAATGTACAGGATTCAAAATAAAACATATTTCAGTAAAACCAGAAATATTTGAATCTGTTTAAAAATATCTTTCCAACGAATGTGAAAAATCCAGATTTCATAACAAAAATAAAAAGTTATGTCCAGTTGAAAATTCAGAATAGTCGTTATGGAATTTTATATAATATATAGCCCTTAAAAATAGTGATTTTGCAAACGACCTCCATTTCGACGAGACCACTTTGGTTGGATTCGGAATGTCAAATTATTGCTATATTCCAATTTTAATAATTTTTGGAATCAATATGTGAGCGTGGCGTATTAAAACGCGTTTGGTAATTTCAGTTTGAAATTAATTGGTTGGAAATTGACTGTTTTTCAAACATAGCTTGATTTATTTTTTGGGATTTTTGTGGTCAGTATGAAGCCTCAGTAATTTAAAATGTACATTGAAATGAATTTTGAACGTTATATTAATTTATATTTTAAATTTAATCAAAACTGAACGAAGCAGTCGAATTGGATTACAGGACATATCCCATTGTGTTCGGAATGGGGGTATTTGGTTAGGGGCGACAGTCGTTGGGCTCGATTTGGAGTTCAAATGAAAAATCAACTTTTTGGATTTAAAATTAAATTCAATATATATATATTAATAACTTGGTCAACTCTCTCTCCCTGACCATTCTCTCTCCCATCGCTCTGAACTAAAAAAAATCATGCTGCCTCCACCGCGCTATACACCAGAAACCGCCGCCACCTCCTCCCTTCTCGTCCTACTCCTCCTCCCCTCCTCTCTCTCCTCCTCTCCTCCTCTCCTCCTATCTCTCCTCAAGTCCTAAAACCCTAACCCCCAAATCAATTCAAAATCCGTCACCTCAGCAACATGGGCCAGTGCGCGCCGTACCACCACCAATGCCACCCTCCTCCGTCACCTCAGCCACAGTGGACCCTCCTCCAACAAGAAAATTGATTTTTTTTTCAAGAGAAAAAGGTGAGTTTTTAGTTTAATTGATTTAATTCGAATGCATAGTTTTAAAAATCATTTTTTCAAAAGCATTGTTGTAAAAAAAAATCATTTTTTATATATATAGAGAAATAAAAATATGATTTCTATGTAGACAACATAGAAATAAAAATATGACTTTTATTATATAGATTACATTGTAAATATATGATTTTTAATGTATACATCGCACTGTATAAATATGATTTTTAATATATAGATCGCACTATAAAAATATGAGTTTTAATGTATACATAGCACTATAAAAATATGATTTTATTACATAATTAGCGATATAAAAGTTTGATTTTTATATATGTAGTAGCGTTATAAAAATATAATTTTTATACATATAGTAGTGAAATAAAAATATGATTTTACTCACATAACCATGAATAAAAATATGATTTTTATTTACGTAACAATGAATAAAAATATGATTTTTGATTATATATATCCTATATAAAAAAATGATTTTTAATTATATATATCCTATGTAAAAATGTGATTTTTAATTATATATAGCCTATGTAAAAATCTGATTTTTATACGTATAGCTTTGGAATAAAAATTTGATTTTTATACATAAAGCATTGGAATAAAAATATGATTTTTATATAAATTGCTTAAGAATAAAAATGTGTTTTTTTTACGTATTACATTAGAATAAAAACATAATCTTTTATATACATGTAGCGTTGTAAAAATATGATCTTTTATATACACGTAGCATTGTAAAAATATGATCTTTTATATACATGTAGCATTATAAAAATACGATCTTTTATATACATGTAGCGTTATAAAAATATGATCTCTTATATACATATAGCGTTGTAAAAATATGATCTTTTATATACATGTAGCGTTAAAAAAAATTTGATCTTTTATATACATTTAGCATTATAAAAATATGATCTTTTATATACATGTAGCGTTATAAAAATATGATCTTTTATATATATGTAGCGTTATAACAATACAAACTTTAAATTATAAACATCATATTAAAAATGTGATTTTTACTATGAACAACGTGAAAAATATTGCGTTGGAATTTCGGGCAAATCCAAACTGTTCAGAAATTCAGAAATAAAACTAGCGGAGTGGAAACCAAAGGTGAGAACTTCTCACTTTAACTTTGTTTACAGTTAAATATATATACTAGGATGCAGACGGTGCTTAGTAGCACCCGACACGTTTGATTGAAACCATGGATGTTTGGTTGTTCGTTTAAGTGGTTTATTTGTTTGAATTTGGTTTGGTATGTGAAATGGAATTGATTAGAATTGGCATGTGCATGGAGTGAGCCCGTATTAGGCGAGGGATAAGGCTAGATCTTATCCCGGTTCTAGTATCGCGCTGTTATGATGTCAAAATTTTCTAAAATATGTTAGAACAGTAAAAATATCATTTTTATTTTATAAATGAGCTGTATAAAATATTCATGTGTTGAAATAAATATTTTATTGTTGAATATATAATTTTTAACGAGTATATGAATGAAAATAAATATTCAGTTACAAATCAGACGATCTGTTTATGTACACAAATTTGACTAATATTGATTGGGACGATATATTTTACATATCACCCAACTACAGAAATCAAAAATAAAATCTGTGTGTGTTGATCGAAACCCCACATGGGTATTGGGATGATATTTGACGTACACTACTCCCAATTGTTTAGTTATATGTCAATCGATTGGTTGACAGACTGTTGTAAGCATTAATTATTTATATTTAACGCTTATGCATTTTTGTAATGCACTCTAGATGATGGTTGACTGTGTTTGATTATTGTTGTGTACATGTGTGTATGAAATCCATATAAATAAAATTATATGTTAATTGACTGTGTCTGATTCCAATTCGGAAAGATCGAATATTTTAAATTAACGAATATTTTAAAATAATATTCAGTAATGGATCAAAATATGATTTTGATGTCCGATTTAAGATGGACACGAAAATAGTGAAATATATGAAGCCGTGTTGATTAGATTAATGTCATTTTAACGTTAACGATTTTTATATCGATTTTATTCATTTTTATAATGAATATCAAAAAGGAAGTAATTTCAAAATCTAATATGTTTTGAAAATATTACCATTTATATATTAATGATATGGAATATTCAATTTTGATTTAAAATTGAATGTGAAGTTGAAATTGTTTTTAAAACGAATTTAAAATGATTTATAAAACACGGTTTAAATGGAAATCGACGAAATATATATAATATACATACATACACACACACATATATATATATATATATATTAAATGGTCTGAATAGAATGTGTTGCGCCGCGACCGTTCGTGAATTTCGACCATTGACTACAGATTGATATTACGGGAGATCCGACCGTCAGATTCTCCTAAAACTGGAACTGTTGGGTTCGTATCGAAATGAGATTTCCAACGAATATAAGAGATTTCAAATTTAACAGTTGTATTTTGAATTATGTCCAAATCAAATTCGGAAAAGGTCATTGTAAGTGCAGTTCGATGACCATTTATGGAAATCAACTGTATGGGCCGTCATAAAATTATTAAAAATATTAATAATTTGTGTAAAATCATAATAAATGATTTGGAAAGAATTGGGATGAAAAATTCCATATTTGAAAAGATAAAAATATACTTTTATTGAAATGAACTAGTTATTAACTAGAATTATAATCTAATTATTTTTAAATAAACAAATTGGATTGAGAATGGGCTTTAATATAACAAGAATTTACAATATATGAATTGGAGTGGATTTGAATGGAAATCATCTTCAGAATATTTCAATGTTGGATTTCGTAATTATACGGGTATTGTTATGGAAATTTGGAAGATAGATTTATATGTTATTTCCAATACGATATTCGTTGGTTTTAGAATTTGATATTGAATATAAGTCGATATAATTTCTATTCAGAGCCTTGTATTTAATATCAAATTGGATTTTGGGTTTGTCGTGAATGGTGTCTTCATTAACACTGTTCTTAAACCCAGTTGAGAAAAGAATAAATCTTTTAGTTAAGATTTAGAGAAGTTTTCCAATTAGTTAATATTTAATTGGAACTGAATGAAAGAATTGGATTTTTGGGTTTATCGTGAATGGTGTTTTAAATAACACTTGTTCTTTAACCCGATTAATAGTGAAATGTGATTTGGAATTTATAAATCTTTTTATTAAGATTTAACATGGATTTTCCAAAGTAAACTTTTCCAATTTAATATATTAAACTGGAATTGAATGGAATTCGATTTGATAATAATCTAAGTGAGTTTCTGTGGAGGAAGACTGTTAATATATATGGAACTTAAAAGGTTTTGTCATTATTCCGTTTATATTATTGGTCGGATACGGAAATTGATATCGATTATATATTGATTTGTTTTTCCGTGAAGATTCCATTTTTATGGAAGAGGATTTGGGTTTATCATGAATTGTGTTTTAAATGACATTAGTTCTTTAACCTAGTCAAAGAGAGGATTACATGTCTAATGTAACACCCCGTATGTTGAATAACTTGCTATAATATAAATCAGGGCAGAATTAAATTTTAAATCTAAATCAGGGGAAACGGGCTATGCCATTGCGTTCGTCACGGAAAAATACGCGAAATAGAGTCCGAGTTTTCGAAAATCGGAGTCCGTATGACTCAGTTAAGGCCCGAAGAAGTTTTCAGAAAATTCAAAACAGATTTAAGAATAAAAATTTCACATTTCAGAAGAGGCGGGAAAATTCCCTCCAAGCAGAGGGTGTCGACCCCCTCCCCAGGGGTCAACCCAGGGGTCGACCCGGGTGTCGACCCCCCCCTTTCGGTATGTGTGACCTGGGTGCATTGATTTGAGTTTGGGCTGTGCTTGGTGGCTAGTGACGAGATCTGACGGCTCTAATCTGATTTAGGGTTAATCTAATGTCCTAAAACACTTAACTAATCTATAAATACACCCTAAGACTACCCTAATTCATACTAAAATTGGAGACAACGTCGTTATGCCGTCAAAATGCAACTGGAAGGAGCCACCAACAAATTAAAGAGGAAGATAGCTTCTCAAATCAACTTCTAATCAACTCTAGCAACTTAATCTTCTTCATAGGAGTGCTAATCAACAAGTTGTGAGTTTCTATGCCTTTAGCAAGCAATTGCTAAACTAATTATGATAGGATATAATGAGGTTATGGTTATGTATGTGGATCAATGCAAGTTATGTTATCATATGCTATGTGTTCATGATGTTATGCAAGTTATGCAAGTCATATGCTATGTGTTCATGATGTTATGCAAGTTATGCAAGTCATATACTATATGTTCATGATGTTATGCAGGTTATGCAAGTAATATGCTATATGATCATGATGTTATGCAAGTTATGCAAGTTTTAGGCTATGTGTTCATGATGCTAGTTATGCAAATCGCTATGATAAACATTGATCCATTATGACACCATGTTATGCAAGTTTGGTGTTTGATTATATGCAAGTTCATATATGATATGTTATGCAAGTTTGGTGTATGATTATATGCAAGTTCATATATGACATGTTATGCAAGTTTGGTGTTTGATTATATGCAAGTAACATGTGCAAATTTACACCTTTGTATGATATGCATACATATGCAAGTTAACCCCTTTGTATGTCATACATACATATGCAAGTTTACCCCTTTGTATGACATAAGTAGCTTATGCAAGTTACCCTCTTTATGACATATGTGATTCATGCGAGTTTGGGTTGATTATTTATGCTAGTTGGGTTTGATGCTATATGCATGTTGACACCTTTAAAACCCATGTTGATGCTAATGTTATGCAAGTTGAACCCATTGTATGTGTGATGAATCTTCCCTTTTAAGTGTGTCATGTTAGCGAATTACGTGGAGAACGATGGGGTTAATATTCATGTTAATGAAATGGTGTGAAGTTGGTATGATTATGCATACTATAAAGTGGATGGACATAATTGAGTCAATTATGTACATCGTTAAATTTGTAATTAATTAGGGATAATTAATACAAATTATGGGGGTGATTAATTAGGTGTAATTAATCGACTAAGACACGTGGTTGGACCCTTTTGTAGCATAAGACTGCCCGGAACCGACCGGCAAATCCAGCGGCTACAAATGATTGGCCCAATGTGAGAGGTCTTAGGCACAAACTAAATAGGTGACAAGTGTAAAGACATGAGGTTAGACTCGGTTATGGCGTAAGGCTGCCCGGACCTAACCGGCAAATCCAGCTGCCATAAAAGATAGTCTAATGTGAGAGGTCTTTACAACGGTTACGTTCTTAATCAATTAAGAAACACTTAACCAGATAAGCATGTAGTGGGGCATGAGGGGTTAAGTGGGTGCCTTGGGTGGCATGTGGAAATCAAGTGAGTGCCTTGGGTGGCATGTGTAAATCTAGTGGGTTGCCTTGGGTGGCAATAGAAAATACGATTAGAATACTTAACCAAGTGGAAACATGTAATTAAACATGATTAAAGGGTTAAGTGGGATGCACTAGAAAAAGGGACAAGCTTAGGTGGGTAGCTTGTGGGGGCCCATTTCAACCAGTAACCCATATGTATCTTATTGGGCTCGACCCATGTCGAGGACGGGACACGCGTACTGGGCTTGACTATAAGAGGCCAAAACGGGATAGCGGTGGCAACGCAAGTCCAACGGGTTTCATATGCGTGTGTGGACCCAGGCTGGTAGGTAAGACGTTGTTGCATCGTGTAGGTATAAGCCGTGCACCGTTGATTGTATCGGGTTGCCACTTTGGGGAGTGATACACCCCACTGTGGGGCCAGCACGGGTATCTACGGTAGGGAGCCGATCGCTTGGGGAGTAGTGGGTACACCTAGTGGAGATAGGGGCAGACGGCACCTATGTAGTCAGCTAGGGGTACACGAAACTACTGGGTAAATTTTCTAAGTCCTTGGGTGGGATCAACCTTTAAGTAGGAATGACTGGTGTGGTGCAGTGTAGTAATTACCCTTGGGTGGGTAGATGCGTCTTTACCGTTATCTTAGTTCATCCTATGTCTAGTTGGCTGCTTAGTGTAGTCATTTATCCCCAGTCATCACCGTACCAAGTTTATATCATACCCTAATTACTTTAATGATTGTATTGTTAAAGTTATAGGGCTCACTCAGACTTATGTCTGACCCCGTTATTTTTATCCTTTTCCCCCTCAGGTCCTCAGGTTGGGCCTAGCACTAGTGGGCTTTGATCAGATTTCTTTATCTATCTTTTGGAGCTTGGACGTTGATGTAAAGCCCAGTTTATCTTTTCTATTATGGCTATTGGTTATGTAGTGGGATTATGTACTTATGTTTTTATCAGGATGGATATTTAGTACTTGACTCTTTTATGGTGTTGTAACTAAACATGTTTACCTTCTGCTGCAATGAAATGATGTTTTAGATTTTCAAGTATTATTTATATCTGTCTTGTTGTAATTTTTCCATTCTGTATTCACTTAAAATACTCCACCGAAGTTAAGGCATTCCCTTAGTGAGTGACCTTAGCGGGTGTGGGGTGTTACACGTGGTATCAGAGCTGAAGGTTACCGGAACAGATAAAATTTTTAGAAAACTATTTTTCTAAAAACATTTTTGGAAGAAGTATTTTCAAAAACATGTCTTTTAAGAGAAATGTTTTTGAAAGAAAAGCATAATCCCCACTAGCCATATCTTTATCTTTCGAATTCTCCGTTTTGAATCTTTCCTTTTTCGTTTCAGCATGGCTGAAGATCTTAACTTTCCGGAGGGTGTGACGATACCAGTATGGTATAGGAGATTGATGGAGGCTAGGGCCGCCACTGCGGGTCCAGCAAATGTTCCTCCACCAACAGTAGCACCTGATCTTCCTCCCCCTCCTCCTCCTCGCACGGATACTTTTGCTAAGACTTGCAAGGAATTTAAGGCTATGGGAGGGAAACCTTTTCAAGGATCAGAATCTTTTGTGGAAGCTAGAGATTGGCTTAAGGAAGTGGAAGAGTTGATAGATATCTTTGAGATGGAAGAAGGAAAGAAAGTCAAGTTAGCTGCTTGGTTAATGAAGGGAGAGGCCTCATTCTGGTGGGAGGTCACTAATGGAGAGCCCCCTGTTGACTCTTGGGCGGATTTCAGGCAAAGGTTTGTGGCAAAGTTTCTCTCAAGGGCGGAGGAAAACTTGTATATGGAAAGGTTCTTGACTCTAAAGCAAGGAAACCTATCAGTGAAGGAATATGTCAACAAGTTTAATCAATTGGCAAGGTTTGGCATAGACATGGTGAATACACTGGAGAAGAAGGCTTTGAGGTTCGTTAAGGGCTTAAATGAACCGATGCATGGATTGGCTATGACTCACATCCCTATGGGAGCCACCTTTGAGAAGCTAGTAGACATGGCACTCATGCATGAGGAAGAGAAGGGTCCCAATACTAATAACCCACCCGAGAAGAAAGGTGATCAAAAGAGACCTCAACAGCAACAACAAAACAAGGGTGGGAAAGGCAACGGTGGCAAGGGAAAGAAGAAGTGCTTCAATTGCAGGACACCAGGCCACCTAAGCAAAGATTGTCGGAAGAAGAAGAAGACGGGCTGCTTCCACTGTGGTGAAGCAGGGCATCTAGTGAAGGACTGCCCTAAGAAGGGGCAAAGGACGGGATCTACCTCAGGGGGACAGGTGCAAGCTCTTATGGCACCAGGTCAGGCAATGGGGCAAGTTCAGGCTCTCGCGGTTCCACCGATTCAAGAAAGAGGTAGAACTATTTCCGTTGAAAGTCTGGTTTTTCTGTTTGATCATCCTGTCCGTACTTTGTTTGACTCTGGCGCATCGCATTCGTTTATCTCATCATCATTAGTGGAGCCACTGCACTTAGACACCAGTCTAGTAGATGATCCCTTGGTTGTTTCAAACCCAATTGGGGGCTCCACTTATTTGTCCATGATATGTTTGGGTTTGAAGATTTCTATACTTAGCGTTGAGTTTAGATGTGATGCTTTTGTTTTGGCCTTCACGGGCTATGGGTTGATTTTGGGCATGGACTGGTTATCCAGTAATGGTGCCGTTCTTGATTGCGAAAGGAGAGTTTTTAGGCTCATGACCCTCTTGGGTAACACTCTCGAGATCTCTTGTAATCCCATGGATTCTGTTATGCTAAGTTATCTTGAATCGCTTGACGCTTCGGTCGAGAGTTTGCGATCTGTTAGAGTGGTCCGGGAGTACTCGGATGTGTTTGAGGAGGTGAAGGGCTTACCTCCGATGCGGGAGATAGACTTCCGAATATATCTGGTGGACAATGCTAAACCAGTATCTTTACCAGTGCGCCACATGGCTCCTCGTGAGAGGAGGGAACTCCATAAGCAAGTAGGGGAGTTGCTTGAGAAGGGGTTCATAAGACGAAGTATATCAGAGTGGGGTGCTCCAGTAGTTTTTGCCACGAAGGCGGATGGGTCCCTCAGACTTTGTGTAGACTATAGAGAACTCAACAAGCTCACAAAGAAGAATAGACACCCATTGCCAAGGATTGATGATCTCTTTGATCAGTTGGTTGGCGCCTCAGTATTTTCTCAGTTGGACTTGGCCACGTGGTTTCATCAGTTGAGAGTGGCTGAGGATAGCATAGACAAGACTGCCTTTAGGACTCCGGATGGTTTCTATGAGTGGCTTGTGATGCCATTTGGTTTGACGAATGCCCCTGCATGCTTTGTTGATTTGATGAGTAGGGTGTTCAGGGAGTACCTTAATAAGTTCGTGGTGGTCTTTGTCGATGACATCTTAGTATTTTCTAAGAGTGAAGAAGAGCATGCCCTACATCTTGGGGAGGTGTTGGAGACACTTCGAGCGCATAGCCTTAAGGCTAAATTCTCTAAATGTCACTTTTGGAGGAAGAAAGTGCGGTTCTTGGGGCATGTGGTCTCCAAGGAAGGGATAGCTGTGGATCCCGCGAAGGTAGTGTCCATCCAAGATTGGAAGGTTCCGAAGAATGCTACCGAGGTGAGGAGTTTCTTGGGGTTGGCTGGCTACTATAGGAAGTTTATCAAGGACTTCGCAAAGATATCAGCCCCATTAACTCGCTTGACAAAGAAGAATCTAGTCTTCGCATAGGACGTAGATTGTGATGATGCGTTCCAACGGTTAAAGAGAGCTTTAACCACAGCTCCAGTCTTAGTGTTGCCAGATGGGAGTAAGCCATTTGTTGTTTATACCGATGCTTGTGGGACAGGACTGGGCGCAGTCTTAATGCAAGAGGGAAGGGTAATAGCCTATGGGGGAAGGCAGTTGAGAAAGCATGAGAAAAATTACCCTACCCATGATCTAGAGTTGGCCGCTATTGTTTTTGCGCTTAAGTCTTGGCGTCATTATCTTCTTGGTGAGAGGTTCGAATTGTTCACTGACCACAAATCATTGAAGTACTTGTTTTCTCAGAAGGATTTGAACTTGAGACAGCAAAGGTGGATGGAGTTCTTAGCATCCTATGATTTCGAGATAGCGTATACCCCTGGCAAGGGTAACGTGGTGGCAGACGCCTTGAGCAGAAAAAGGTTGTCCTTGAGTCCATTGTTCGTGGAACGACGAAGCTTGGAATTTATCTCGATGTTTGATTTCAGACCTTCCGTTGACTTTATACCCGGTTTGCTAGCATCCTTAGAGGTCAGACCTACTCTTTTGGGACGGATTGGCGAGGCATAGCGGGACGACCCACAGTTGGTTGAGTTTGTAGAGAAGCTCATAAGGGGGGAGTCGTCCAGCCATTTGAGTAGGTACACCCTAGACGATAGGGGGTGCTTGCGTAGAGACGGTAGACTTTGTGTACCGCAAGACGAGGGTTTGAGGAAGGCTATTCTTGATGATGCACATCGTTCTAGGATGACCATTCATCCCGGTGGGGACAAGATGTACCAAGACATGAAGCGAGTTTTCTTTTGGGCCGGTATGAAGAAAGACGTGGCCGAGTATGTCGCTAGATGCTTGGTGTGCCAACAAGTGAAAGCGGAGCAAAAGAAACCTGGTGGGTTGCTTCACCCATTGGAAGTTCCGCAATGGAAGTGGGATAGCGTCTCGATGGATTTTATTGATGGGTTACCGAGATCGAGGAAGGGTAATACGGGAATTTGGGTTATGGTAGACAGACTTACTAAGAGCGCCCGTTTCATACCCGTGAAGAGCAAGAGGACTGCTCCATGGCTAGCTTCAGTTTACCTTCGAGAGATAGTTCGGTTGCATGGGGTACCTTCTAGCATAGTGAGTGATCGAGATCCTATCTTCACTAGCGAGTTTTGGAAGAGTTTGCAAGAAGCAGTGGGGACTCAGTTGTGTTTGAGCACCGCATATCATCCTCAGACGGACGGCCAGACCGGGAGGGTGAATCGTGTTCTGGAAGACCTTTTGAGGCTTTGTATCTTAGATTTTGGAGGTACATGGGAAGAGCATCTTCCATTGGTGGAGTTCACATATAATAACATCTTTCAGTCCAGTATTGGTATGGCTCCTTTCGAATCTCTTTATGGAAGGCCTTGTCGGTCACCTACATGTTGGTGGGAATCTACGGATAAGATCTTGCTTTGGCCTGATATGGTTAGAGAGACTTCGGAAAAGATTGATTTGATTCGAAGAAGGATGAAAGCGGCGCAAGATAGGCAGAAATCTTACGCGGATAAGAGGAGGACGGATCTTGAGTTTGATGTTGGGGACATGGTCTTTGTCAAAGTATCTCCATTACGGAATGTTGTTCGCTTTGGGTCCGTTGGGAAGTTAGCACCAAGGTTTGTAGGACCGTTTCCTATTAAGGAAAGGATTGGACGGATGGCATATAGAGTGGATTTACCCGAGAGACTTAGTGGTGTGCATGACGTATTCCATGTGTTACACTTGAGGAAGTGCCTACATGAGACCGCAGAGGTGGTAGAGCCGAGCTTGCTTAGAGAAGTGGAGGTAGAGCGGGATGCGACTATTCAACGAGCTCCAACCCGCATCCTTGGGTCAGAGATTAGGAAGTTGAGAAACAGAGTGGTTGTACTAGTCAAAGTGCAATGGGGAGAGGATGAGAGCAATGCTACTTGGGAGACAGAAGCGAAGATGCGTTCACTGTACCCATTCCTTTTTGAGGGTATGTCTTTTAACTTCTCCTTTATCGTTTGTCTAGTACTTATCTTATCATTAGTATGTCCTCTCATTAGTACCTTTGACCTTTAGATAGGGTAAAACTATGGTTGAAACATGTGTTTGAGACATGTTATGTTTGATGGATGCGTGTGGATGCAAGTGGTTGCTAGTGGTTGCTCGTGGATGCATATACACACACTTTAGACACTAGATCGGCTCAGTCACTTCATATTGCATATTGCATATAACTATGTGTAGGTAGCTATATTAATGGATGTATAATGGTTGTGTTATCATATGGATGATGCATCTTGGTGTATGATTGTGCACACATGTAGAAATAGTATGTGCCGATAGGGTTCTTTCGCATACATATTGGATGCATGGCACTATCATGGTTTACATTAAGGAGGTCAACTGAATCAGTAGACCGCCTGATTTTGCATTAGACAGGGAACATATACACACACTCTTTGCATATGTTCATACAGCATTAGAAACTCTAAGGACAATGGATGCCAGTGTTTGATGGTTTGAGTAGATGGTTGTTTGGTTGGTAGGATACGTTCTTCTTGACTTAGAGATTTCGAGGTCGAAATCCTTTAACTAGGAGAGAATGTAACACCCCGTATGTTGAATAACTTGCTATAATATAAATCAGGGCAGAATTGAATTTTAAAATCTGAATCAGGGGAAACGGGCTATGCCATTGCATTCGTCTCGGAAAAATACGCGAAATAGAGTCTGTGTTTTCGAAAATCGGAGTCTGTATGACCCAGTTAAGGCCCGAAGAAGTTTTCAGAAAATTCAAAACAGATTTAAATATAAAAATTTCACATTTCAGAAGAGGCGGGAAAATTCCCGCCAGGCAGAGGGTGTCGACCCTAGGGTCGACATGGGTGTCGACCCCTTCCCTAGGGGTCGACCCAGGGCTCGACCCAGGTGTCGACCCCCCCTGTCGGTCTGTGTGACTTGGGTGCACTGATTTGAGTTTGGGCTGTGCTTGGTGGCTAGTGACGAGATCTGACGGCTCTAATCTGATTTAGGGTTAATCTAATGGCCTAAAACACTTAACTAATCTATAAATACACCCTAAGACTACCCTAATTCATACTAAAATTGGAGACAACGTCGTTATGCCGTCAAAATGCAACTAGAAGGAGCCACCAACAAATTAAAGAGGAAGATTGCTTCTCAAATCAACTTCTAATCAACTCTAGCAACTTAATCTTCTTCATAGGAGTGCTAATCAACAAGTTGTGAGTTTCTATGCCTTTAACAAGCAATTGCTAAACTAATTATGATAGGATATAATGAGGTTATGGTTATGTATGTGGATCAATGCAAGTTATGTTATCATATGCTATGTGTTCGTGATGTTATGCAAGTTATGCAAGTCATATGCTATGTGTTCATGATGTTATGCAAGTTATGCAAGTCATATACTACATGTTCATGATGTTATGCAAGTTATGCAAGTTATATGCTGTATGATCATGATGTTATGCAAGTTATGCAAGTTTTAGGCTATGTGTTCATGATGCTAGTTATGCAAATCGCTATGGTAAACAATGATCCATTATGACACCATGTTATGCAAGTTTGGTGTTTGATTATATGCAAATTCATATATGATATGTTATGCAAGTTTGGTGTATGATTATATGCAAGTTCATATATGACATGTTATGCAAGTTTGGTGTATGATTATATGCAAGTTCATATATGGCATGTTATGCAAGTTTGGTGTTTGATTATATGCAAGTAACATGTGCAAATTTACACCTTTGTATGATAAGCATACATATGCAACTTAACCCCTTTGTATGTCATACATACATATGCAAGTTTACCCCTTTGTATGACATAAGTAGCTTATGCAAGTTACCCTCTTTATGACATATGTGATTCATGCGAGTTTGGGTTGATTATTTATGCTAGTTGGGTTTGATGCTATATGCATGTTGACACCTTTAAAACCCATGTTGATGCTAATGTTATGCAAGTTGAACCCATTGTATGTGTGATGAATCTTCCCTTTTAAGTATGTCATGTTAGCGAAATACGTGGGGAACGATGGGGTTAATATTCATGTTAATGAAATGGTGTGAAGTTGGTATGATTATGCATACCATAAAGTGGATGGACATAATTGAGTCAATTATGTACATCGTTAAATTTGTAATTAATTAGGGATAATGAATACAAATTATGGGGGTGATTAATTAGGTGTAATTAATCGACTAAGACACGAGGTTGGACCCTTTTGTAGCATAAGACTGCCCGGAACCGACCGGCAAATCCAGCGGCTACAAATGATTGGCCCAATATGAGCGGTCTTAGGCACAAACTAAATACGTGACAAGTGTAAAGACACGAGGTTAGACTCTGTTATGGCGTAAGGCTGCCCGGACCCAACCGGCAAATCCAGCTGCCATAAAAGATAGTCTAATGTGAGAGGTCTTTACAACGGTTACGTTCTTAATCAATTAAGAAACACTTAACCAGATAAGCATGTAGTGGGGCATGAGGGGTTAAGTGGGTGCCTTGGGTGGCATGTGGAAATCAAGTGAGTGCCTTGGGTGGCATGTGGAAATCTAGTGGGTTGCCTTGGGTGGCAATAGAAAATACGATTAGAATACTTAACCAAGTGGAAACATGTAATTAAACATGATTAAAGTGGTTAAGTAGGATGCACTAGAAAAAGGGACAAGCTTAGGTGGGTAGCTTGTGGGGACCCATTTCAACCAGTAACCCATATGTATCTTATTGGGCTCGACCCATGTCGAGGACGGGACACGCGTACTGGGTATGACTATAAGAGGCCAAAACGGTTTAGCGGTGGCAACACAAGTCCAACGGGTTTCATATGCGTGTGTGGACCCGGGCTGGTAGGTAAGACGATGTAACACCCCGTAATTTGAACATAAAAATTCACAAATTAAAGTATACTTAATTAAGTGAAATGGGTTGCGCAGAGAAATATATATATATTGATATATATATATATATATAATTGAAAATTAAATAAATAAATATGCAAAAATGTTCAAAACAGCGAATTGGGGGAGGGGAATAACCGAACCGGCCGATTTTTGAGGCCGACCCGAGCCCGCTGGGTCGACTAGGGGTTAATCCAGGGTGTTTGGCTGTCAACCCGTGGGCCGATTCGCTCAAATGCAGATTTTGCATTTGAATGGTTCTCATGGTTCAGCTTTAATCTAAAGGCCCTAGATGGTTCCTACACTTGACTTCTTCCCCAAGACATGCTTTGATGGCTTGGATTGAATCTAGGGTTAATCCTATGGCTAATACTATCCTAATCCTCTATAAAAAGACCCCTAAACCTAGCCTAAATCACCATTATTCAATCCTATAACTAAACTATGTCAAATTTGTTCCTCTCATATCCTCCACTCTCATGCTAAAATTCCTAAGCCTATTTCTATGAGAGATTGTGAGTTCATACAAGTGCTTTCAAACTTGTTTGAGTGTTCTTAGTTTGCATTCAAGTCAAGTTGCAACATTTCTATTTCAAAACAAGGATTTTTATTTGATTTGGCGCAAGGGTTTTTCATTGGAGCATTCATATTTGGGTCTTTTTGGTGATTGCATAAGGGCTTCGTCTCAATCTTTATAATAAATATATATTTGTGTCTTCATAGCATTGTAAGCCCTTTTCTACTTTCTTTCTTTGAACTCTAAAGTTAAATGAATGATGCAAGTTTGGGGTTGATCATTATGATATGCAAGTTTGGTTGAACATTATATGCAAGTTTGGTTGATCATTATATGCAAGTTTGGTTGATCATTATATGCAAGTTTGGATGATCATTATGCAAGTTGGTTTAACCATTATGTATGACACATGTTGCTATGTTATGCAAGTTTGGGTTGATCATGTTATGCAAGTTAAACTTGATGTTGTGAGCATAAAGCTCTAAGCTTTATATTAAAGGTTGCATTTTGGCAACATGAAAGTTATCATACCCCTTATGATAACTTGCATGTGACGCTAAATGCGAACTTCTAGCAACTTCTACATGTCATTTATCACCATGTATCACTCATATGCTAAGTTTGGTTTTATGCATGCTTTTGAAGCCTAATGATGCAATATGCAAGTATATGAACATATGTACATCTCATATGCCACCATGATAAACTTGTGGCTTCAACACCTTTTTGTCATGATTATGCCAAGTTCCCTATTTTACCCATTATGCGTTGTTGCGATTATGTAAACGATGGGATTACGTTGGGGTTGGGCAACATTATGACAAAAACATGGTTTTTATAACATAACGTGATATGTTAACTTGTAATTATGTTTTGGAAACATAATGGACATGACACATAGAAAATATGAGTGTGGCCAACTCGAGGTTGGGTTGAGTTTGTAGCATAAATCTACCCAGACCCGCCCGGCTTAACTAGTGGCTACAAACTATAGGACCCAATGTGAGAAGTTGGTCATGTTGTGCTCGAACCCGAGGTTAGACCAAGTTGTAGTGTAAAGCTACCCGGACCCGCCCGGCTTAACTAGTAACCACAACAAAGTCTAATGTGAGAGGTTAAAGCACATTAAGTTATTTAATTAATGCCTCCTGATTAGGGTTAAGTCATGGTCCACTTAATGCTTAATCAATTTGGGCTTGATGGGTTAATCGGGGTTAAGTCATGGATCTTGGGTACACTTAACAAATTTAATCCACGTTTGGATTGGGTTAACCACATTTAACCCGTTAAGGATACCCTAGTTGCGCGGTCCTTTTCAGCAGTAACCCTCTTGATAGTATCATAAGACCCTAGGACTAGGCTAGGGTGGGGCACGATTACTGGGCTGATATGTAAGCGACCAAAACGACGGCTGAGTAGGTACGCCGATGTAGGTCCAGGCGGACTATGGTCGTGCACATAGTCCGGAGTTGGAGAATCAGGCACGGGTACTAGTAGATCTAGACTGCGCATACTTGATTCGTGTCTGAGGTTGACACCCTAGGACTTGATACACCCTAGGGTGTACCTAGCGCAGTTTAACTACATTGCATGTTTTGGCCGTATGACACCGACACTTGACGAGTTAGGCTTATAGGGAGCCGATCGACTAGACCGTGTAGTTGGACCTTAATTTAGGTCACCTCATGATGATGGGCCAAGCATGGGCCAAGGGATCAATTCTTGTTTTTACCTGACATGTTAGAATGCTAGTACACCCGTGGTGCAAAACTTAACCTTAATTATGCGATGACACCTTTATCTATCTTGTTAGTTAATCATCATGCCAGTATGTTGTTATCCTTATGTTCATCTCAGCTTCCCATGCCAGTTAACTTTACTAGTTCATAGACAGATAGTAGTAGGGCTTACCAGTCTTTTTGACTGACCTGTTTTCTTTCGCCTCTTTCTTCCGTTTCCCCCCCCCCCTTCAGGTTCTCAGGGTGGGAACATTGGAGCTTATCTTGGATCTTTACAGCTTGCTTACTGGATTGGCTCATGTACGGTTTTGGACATTGAGCTAGCTATGGTTTATCACTTCATTTTGGGGATAGTAATTTATGTATTTCAGTTTTTCAGTTTATGCTTTTATCTAGTCTTTGTTGTTGGAAAATAATGACCAAGTACTTTGTTGTAACATGACTATGGTTTTGAAATGCTAAGTTTTATCCGCTGCTTTACTACTCTGTTTTACTTATATGTTCTGTCTTGTGATATCTGCATGCATGTTTACCTTGTTTAACGCCCCTCCAAAGCTAATGTCCTTGCAAGAGTGGCATTGGCAGAGGTGGGGTGTTACAGACGTTGTTGCATCGTGTAGGTATAAGCCGTGCACCGTTGATTGTATCGGGTTGCCACTTTGGGGAGTGATACACCCCACTGTGGGGCCAGCACGGGTATCTACGGTAGGGAGCCGATCACTTGGGGAGTAGTGGGTACACCTAGTGGAGATAGGGGCAGACGGCACCTATGTAGTCAGCTAGGGGTACACGAAACTACTGGGTAAATTTTCTAAGTCCTTGGGTGGGGTCAACCTTTAAGTAGGAATGACTGATGTGGTGCAGTGTAGTAATTACCCTTGGGTGGGTAGATGCGTCTTTACCGTTATCTTAGTTCATCCTATGTCTAGTTGGCTGCTTAGTGTAGTCATTTATCCCCAGTCATCACCATACCAAGTTTATATCGTACCCTAATTACTTTAATGATTGTATTGTTAAAGTTATAGGGCTCACTCAGACTTATGTCTGACCCCGTTGTTTTTATCTTTTTCCCCCTCAGGTCCTCAGGTTGGGCCTAGCACTAGTGGGCTTTGATCAGATTTCTTTATCTATCTTTTGGAGCTTGGACGTTGATGTAAAGCCCAGTTTATCTTTTCTATTATGGCTATTGGTTATGTAGTGAGATTATGTACTTATGTTTTTATCAGGATGGATATTTAGTACTTGACTCTTTTATGGTGTTGTAACTAAACATGTTTACCTTCTGCTGCAATGAAATGATGTTTTAGATTTTCAAGTATTATTTATATCTGTCTTGTTGTAATTTTTCTTTTCTATATTAACTTAAAATACTCCACCGAAGTTAAGGCATTCCCTTAGTGAGTGACCTTAGCGGGTGTGGGGTGTTACATCTAACATTGTATTTCGATCTATATAGTTGATCTCTGCTAAATATATATCTGTTTGGTGGCGGAGAATTTAATCTCTTGCTTAACACCCTTCTCTAAGACGTACGAGCTTTGAGCTTATATATCGGCAGAAATCAATAGTACGGTGTAGATTGTCGATGCGGCATGTTTGTGTTTCCAAAGTTAAATAATCATTAATATTGATTTTTGGGAAGATTAAAACTATGGAGAGTTTTAATGAATCATTTATATCTATCTTGTAGTGTTTTTAGATATAAGAAGTTACAAAGTGTTTTTGATTATGTAGCTCAAAAGTTCCAAAAGCACCTTATATATGAAGTTGCAACATGCAATGAGCCTCTAGTCATTCATTGTTTTGGGGTAAGTTCTTGGGAAATTAACGTTAAGAGACTGTGATTAATTTCTCTTGTGATTTTTCCTTCATCAAAACAAGTTTGCATAGCCTTCAGAAGACCAACCATGTTTGAGTTTATGCTGATGCAAGTGATAAAATTTTGGTGAGAACCCATCAAAACCAGCAGCTTTATCTTCGTGAGTGCTGAAAACTACATATTTCAGCTGTTCTAATGAAAATGCATATGTCAAATAATTTCCCAAAATCAGATATTTTTGCCTTATAGATAACTTTTGTACACTGTACAGTATGTTATTCTTTGCAGAAAAGGAGCCCAATTATGCTAAAGTAACTTGATTTCTTGAGATCTACACCTCGTTTGTACTTAAAAGGAAAAGGTAAGAATTTAGATGAAAATTATCTATTTTACCACAAAGTGTCTTATATAAAAAAAGCTCTTATTTCCAAATGAATCGAATTTGGTTATCCTTGAGATGCATGAAGCCATTTAGGTTGTACGTCAGTCAAATGCATGTAGCACATTTTCAATAGGTTTTTACTTTGCAGCAATAATAGGTGATATTCATTATGGATGGGATCAGTCAGGGGTAGACAACTTGGAGCAGGTGTATATGTTACTCACACTATATAATTTCACAAGTAAAGGCCTCTACATAAGGTACTGAACCCTTTCTGACGAATTTTCTTAATTTGCTAACTTAACCGAGTTGACTTAACCGAGGTTTGATACTTGCTTTACCAATCTCAGTACATCCAATAACTTTTTGGGTGTATTTGTTCATTCATAATGTTGTTAAAATTAAATCATGAGAAATAGATAATGTAACAACCCGGAAAATCAGAACCAATTTAAAATTTTTAATTTGGCTATTTCAGTGGATTTTGAATATTTGAAATAAATTATTTTGAATAATAAGGACGAAAAGTCTATTTGAATCGATGTTAGAAAATAAATATATTTACTTTAACTATAAAAAAGGCCTGAAATGGCGCGGCAGTTTGAAAATTTGAATTCAAACTTTGACAGACTGTACCGAGTGCAAAATAAAACGGATTTTAGTGAAACCAAAAATATTTAAATCTGTTTATGAATATATTTCTAACGAATCTGAAAAATCAAAGTTTCCTAGCGGGAATCAAAAGTTATGGCCAAATGAATTTACAGAAAGGTCTCTATAGAGTTTATATAGCCCTTGAAAATAATACATTTTGCAAACGACCCTTGTTTTCGACGAAACCACTTTTTTTGGATCCGGGATGTCAAATTATCTCTAGGTTTCAAATTCCATAATTTTTGAAGTTAATATGTGAGCGTGGCGAAGGAAAATGTGTTTGGTTGATTTTAGTTAAATTGGATCGACCAGAAAATGGGCATTTTTCAAACGGTCTCAGAATTCGACGAAATCAGTTTTGTTGGGACCGTATCGTTAAAACATAGCTAGATTTATTTTTCTGGAATTTTTGGGATCATTTTGTGGCCCCGGCAAATTAAAATGTATGTTCAAATCAAATATTGAATGTTTTATATTTTAATTTGAAGAAAAATTGACTGAAACAGTCGAATGGGCCTATGAAACATATCCCATTGTGTTCGGAATGGGGGTATTTAGCTAGGGACAACTGCTGTTGGGTTTGGATTGGAGTTCGTATGTGGTAAGGGGTATTTTTGGGATTTTAAAAATATATAAATAAAAAAATATGGGCCAATCACCTTCATTCTCTCTCCTCGTTAAAAAAAACCCCCGCAAACGCTCAGATCGACGACGAAAAGGGGTTCAAAGCTTCCCGTCCATTTTTCGACCAAACCACAAAGAATTAGACCCTGACCCAATTGAAGATTTTGTAGTATTCTCAAAGCTCTTCAAATCCGTACCACTCTCGCCCTCCCTCACCTAGTCGTCATCGAGAACGAGGTCCTCAAAGTCGCCGCCTTTGCAGTGCCGTCGTGCCTAAACCGCCGCATCGAACTGAGCGCCGCCACCTGGCGTGTGAAGCACCTTACAAGCTCTTCGACGCTGCGCCTCCCGATCCTCACATCGTTGCACGGATTTGTGGAAAATCTAAAACCTAGTTTTGAACGATATTAGAAAAGGTACGACCTTTATTTTATTTAACTGTTTATAACACTTTAAAGCGCTACGATTTATGATTTTAGAATAAAAATAATATCTTTTTGCTATGGTGTCGAAATCCAGTGAAACAAGAGACACCGGGATTGTGCGGACGTCTTCTACATTCTAGAAGAGACCGGATATTTTTCTGAGCCTTCTACAATTTTTGGAGGAGTGGAACCCAATGTTAGATTTTTGATTTATAAACGATATGGAAATGACGATGTATAAATTATATAGTCGATGTATGAGTTATATAAGCATTGTACACCTCATGTATATATCGAAATATATTTATATACGAATATCTATATATCTATATATATATATATATACACTCCCCTCATCCACAGACCATGGACGATATATATTGGTTGCGATATTGTTTGGATTTGGTTGATGTGAAATTTGGTGAATATCATGAATGGTTGATTGGAAATGATTGATTGCGGTTGAAATCCCAATAGGATTAGTATATGGGAAAATTCGTCTGCGTATGAACTAGATATTGAAATCCACATTATCAAAAGCTGCGAGGCTTTAAGGTAGAGCGAGGAGCCGTACTCGGGACGGTGCCGGTTTTAACTACCCTGCCATTATGCTGCCGAAATTTTCTGAAATATTTCTGTGTTTGATTTATCTTCATGTATTGAAATATATTCGTGTGTTGAATGAAATAAATGGTTTGAACGATAAAAATAACATTTTTATCGAATGAATGAAATGAAATGGTTTGAACGAAAAAAACAACATTTTTATCGAATGAATGAAATAAAATGGTTTGAACGATAAAAATGAAATTTTTATCGAATGAATGAAATTAAATGAATGAAATTATATTATTTTACAAATAAAAATCACATTTTTATAACATATATAAATCGCTAAAAATTTACATTTTTGAAATAAATGGTTTTGACAATAAAAATCACATTTTTATAATATATATGAATAGCTAAAAATCTTCATTTTTGAAGTAAATTTTTTTAACAATAAAAATCACATTTTTATCAACTATATGAAGTATATAAAATAATCGTGTTTTGAAATAAATTGTTTTGGCAATAAAAATCACATTTTTATAATATATATGAATTGTTAAAAATAGTCATGTGTTGAAATAAATAATTGTTGGGTAAAAATATCATTTTTATCACATATATGAAATGAAATGGTTTTGAAATCGAAGAACGAAATATATATATATATATATATATAATTAAAATAAATCAAATAGCGAAGCTGCAATTCGTATTTTGAAACCGTGATTTCAAACGATTATTGCGGGAGATCCGACCGTCGGATTTTCCCGAAACCGAAACCGTTGGGTTCGCTTTGGAAATATCATTCCAACGACACCAACTTTGCAAAGATCCAACGGTTGGATTGTCTGGAATGTTTAATTCAAAAGTGAATGAAAACAGCGCCAGAATTGATTATATTTATTTATATAAATATAATTAAAACAAAACGAATAACGACGCTGTAGTTCGTACTTAGAAATCGTAACTTCAAACGATTGTACCGGGAGATCCGTCCGTCGGATTTTCCCAAAACTGGAACCATTGGATTCGTTTTGAAAAGATCTTTCCAATGATATAAAATTTGTAAATATCCAACGGTTGGATTTTCAGATATGTATAAATCAAATCTGAAGAAAAATAGCGCCACGGCCGCGTTATGGCCTGAAGCGTCGTTTGAATGAATTGGCTATTTTTAAATAAATAAAAATAGCGATAAATCGTTATAAAATAATATAAACGATATGGAATGGAAATAAACCGAATTTCCCCAGTTTATTGGATATTTGATGGTTGAATGTGTTTGGCATGAAAATTACATTAATGAACTGAATTATTGATGTCGAATAATTTAACCATTGAAATGAATAGATTTGAAATTCTAAATATACGTAAATTATTTGAAAAGGCCGAGTTAATTCTCATTTCAAATAATTGATCGATGGTTAGAAGTCGAAGACACGAAGACGGTGCAAGACCGATGATCTTCACATCGAATGGATGGCTACTGATGCATTTGATGGGAGTTGTTTCCCTGACGGGGTTACAGCGGTGGTTGTCCGGACGTACGTGTTGATCGTTCGGATGTCTGAGGTATAATCTGCCTCCGGTTTCGTTCATAGCCAGAACGGACTTGTAAATGGATGTGTGTCTGACGTTGTATATTGACAACGTAGCATGCAGAGATGTTGCGATCAAAGCTTTTGTTGAAAAGCATAGCTTTGTGGTTGATGACCAAAGCACGGCTTTGAACAACTAACTTTGTGTTTAGCGTTGTTTCGCGAGCCTCACACCCCGGTATGAGCTAGAAACGGGAGAGAACTTCAAGGAGGACATGCGTTTCCTTCTAGCTAGGAGTGGTGCTTTGGGTTTTACATGCCCGGGTATTTTACTTATGTGGATGATGGAAAGCGAGGCCTTGGTTACTTCGGTCTCTTCAGAGCCGATGGTTTCGTCGGATATGACCAGCGAAGCCCCATAGGGTGGGGAAACGCAGTGTTCAGGCATTTTAATCCACGTCGAGTGGACTGGCCCTGACGATCCTAGGGTCACTCGAGCTCTGATTCTGAGGGGCGGGCTAGAGCGTCTCGAAGCGGTAAGGACGATCCCTTGCCTTGGTTCATGACGGAAATCCAATTTCCAAATACGACATCGTGCGGTTTTGATTGTATACCTATATATGGCGACATGATATATGGTACCCATGCCGTCTATGATTGATACTTATGATTGAAATTGTTTTTGAAACATATAAACACTAGCAATAATATCAAATGATTTGTTTTATTTGTATCAAGCATATTTTCGCCATTATAAGCTAAAACTCTATCCTTCGGTTTGCGTTGCATTGTGTGATGGGAACTGAGTCTTATAATGGCTTCATTTTTATAAAAAGCAGTGCGATGTTTAAAAGATTTACTTGTTTTAAAGCACTGACTATCCAATGGAGTAAACCCGTTCCGCATCAGCGGCGTGGTCCTATGATTGGCCATATTATAAAATAAGTTAAAGTAGATTTCTCATACCAGTCCCATGACTGACTCGTAGTTTGTTTCACTTGCAAACTCGGGTGCCCTATTTTCTAAACGGGTAGCCTTGTATTCAGGTTTTAGCGGGCTCTTTCTGGATAGCTATAAAGCTGAAGATGGATTCTATCATTTCTTTCTTCTTATGCTATTCATCTCCTATTGTACATATTATGTTTTGATTTCGCTGTATACATTTATGTAAAGATGAACTGTATTTTGTACTAAGTATGACCCTGTATACTGTGTAACTCTGATGATTATGTTTATCCAGTGTGTTCGGTTGTACATTATTTGGTGTATTTATTTATTTCTGTTCTGATGTTATCTGTTTATGTGTTATATTCTAAAGATTACCCTTGCCACCATGGAACGGGGTTTGGGGTCGTCACAGCGAGGTATCAGAGCTCTGGTTAAGCTTAGTTCTGGAATATAACATATTAACGAACTCGTCAGAAATAGAACTAATAGTGCTCTAAGACGGATCACTCATTTCAGATAGGATCAGTAATATCCTGGAATGAGTGTAGCAGAATGAAATACACCCTGATAGACACATTTACATTCAAGTATACGTCTTTATTTTTTAAAAATACCTTTTCTTTTGGCCAAACACTTTGTCTGCTATTCGCAGACATTGAAAAATGAGTGGCAGAAGTAGAAGAGGTGGGTCAGAACCAGATATTGAGGCTCTATTAATTAAGTATCGAAATTTGGGTGGAGTGCCGTTCTCGGGCAATGAATCTATTATTCAAACTCAAGCGTGGATGCGCTCTGCTGAGAAAATATGTGAAGTTTCAAAGCTAAGAGATGATCAAAAAAGATTACTGGCATCTTGGGCACTCAAAGACGAAGCTTTAATCTGGTGGGATACCATTATTAAAGATAATCCAGAAGGTGATTTCACCTGGGATAGATTCAAAGAAATTTTCAATGAAAGATTTATTCCTCCAGAAGCAACTGAGCGGTTAAGTGATGAATTCTATTATCTGATACAAGGAGATATGACCATTCCAGAATATCATAAGAAATTCAATGAACTTTCTCGTTTTGCCCCGCATCTTATTCAAAATCCAAAGATGAAGAATCTGAGGTTTATTAACGGGCTTCAATGAAAGTATCAAAGTAAGGTAATTGCACATGTGCAACAATATTTTTCTGAAATGATATACATGGCTTATCAGTATGAAGATCTAGATAAGCAAGGCCTTTTGAGAGACGAAGAGGAATGTAGTTCCAGCAATTAAAGGAAATTTGAAACTGATAGCCCGGAGACAAGTACACTGCCAGAGGCCAGTACGAGGTCTGAGTTTAGTAAGAAGCCTAAATCCAATGGGAAAAACGTTATGTCTGAGAAAGGGCCAAGAACGGCTGCCACATGCTCAAGCTGCAATAGGCAAGGACATTTGGCGGTAAATTGCAAATCTTGGAACAAACGAAAGAAGGATAAATCTGAATCCAAGGGCAAGTTTCAAGAGAATAGAAAATGCAGTCAATGCCATGGGACTGGTTACCTCTCAAAGGCTTGCCAGCTATTCAGGAAATCCAAATCAGTACATGTAAATGAATTAGCAGAAACTTCTGAACCCTCAACTTGCCAGGGAAGGCCAGATGTTTTAGAAGGCACGCTTACTGTCGAAGATATCCCAGTTAAAGTACTGTTTGATACAGGCGCGTCGCGCAGATTTATTGCAAAGAATGCGGTTAAGAAACTAGATTTAAATTTGAAAAAGCTCAAGGAACCCATGACTGTCCATAATCCGGTTGGGGGTTCCCTCGATCTTAGTTGGGTTTGTGGGGTGCCTGTCTCATTTTCCCGTTATCGGTTCCCTACCATTTCAATCATCATGAATTTTAAAGAATTTGATCTTATTCTAGGATTGGATTAGTTAATCAAATATGAAGCAGAGGTCAAATGCGCCGAAAGAGTTGTTAAGGCAAAGACAAAGTTCGGGGACTATATAACCATACCACGTGAAGGCCCGAATTCTGATAGAAAAGATTTTTGGTCAGCTTTGGATGTTTCTCCTGCTCAAATAGAACCTGTTCCTGTCGTTTCGGAGAATATTCCGGTCGACATTGAAAATATTCCTGTTGTTAAGAATGATGCAGATGTGTTCAAAGAAGTTGTCAGCTTACCTCCGCGTAGAGAAATCGATTTCAAAATCTCTTTAGTTCCAAACACAAGGTCAGTAGTTCACGCTATTCGAAGAATGACCTTGAAGGAAAAAGAAGAGCTAGAAAGTCAAACTCGACAGCTTGTATGGAAAGGTCTGATCAGGCCTAGTTTCTTTGATTGCGGAGCAGCAGTGGTGTTTGTCCCAAAGTCAGACGGTACTCTTAGACTATATGTGGATTATTGTGACTTGAACAAGCAGACGCTAAAGAACAAATATCCATTGCCGCGGATTGATGATTTGTTGGATCGATTGAATGGCTCTCAAGTATTTTCCCAAATGGACCTAGCTACAGGTTTCCATCAGCTACGTATTGCCGACGATTGTTTTCCTTTGACAGCATTCAGAGGTCCAGATTTATTCTACGAGTGGTTAGTGATGCCGTTTGGCTTATGTAATGCTCCAACATATTTTGTCGATCTAATGAACCTGGTATTCAGAGAAGTATTGAATAAATTTGTTCTGGTTTTCATTGATGATATTCTCATCTTCTCTAAGTCAGAAAATGAGCATGAAAAACATTTGGAACAGGTGTTAGAAATTCTCAGAAAGAATGTTTTAAAAGAAAAATTTTTTCCAAATGTATATTCTGGCAAGAAGAAGTCAAATTTCTTGGCCACGTCGTATCAAAGGAAGGAATTTCTGTGGATCCCAGTAAAATCATTGCTATTCAGAATTGGAAACAGCCTCGTACACCCATAAAAGTCCGAAGTTTTCTCGGATTGGCTAGTTATTATCGGAAGTTCGTTAAGAATTTTTCGAAGATATCCAGTCCCTTAACAAAGCTTACTAAGAAACATTCGAGATTCAACTGGACTCCCGAATGTGAGGCAGTTTTCCAAGAGCTGAAGTTAAAATTGACGACTACTCCAGTGCTCACAATTATTGATGGAAATCAGGATTTAAAAGCCTAAGCCGATGCTTCTAAAGAAAGCCTTGGCACATTTTTAATGCAAAGAGGCCAGGTAGTCTCTTATGCTAGCCGTCAATTGAAACCACATGAAAAGAATTATGCAACTAATGATCTTGAATTGTTAGCCATCGTGTTCGCTATGAAAATCTGGAGGAATTATCTATTGGGTGAGAAGTTCGAATTATAAACTGATCATCAATCATTGAAGTATTTATTCACCCATAAGGATCTGAATATGAGAAAACAGCATTGGTTAGAATTTCTCGTGGCATATGATCTTGATATCTTATATACTCCGGGCAAAGCTAATGTTGTGGCTGATGCGCTCAGCAGAAAGAATGTAATTATCGCCAGTCTTATCATCACACCTTCATTGATTGATAACATATCTGCTCTTCAAAAGGATGATCACTTCATTCAGAAGACCAGAGAGAGAATTCAGAAAGGAGAGCCCTCGAGTTTTCAGATTGATAACGATGGGATTCTGAGGTTAAAGGGTCGGATTTGTGTTACGAACATTCCTGAACTTCGGAGAGAAGTATTGGATGAATGTCACAAAGCCAAACTTAGTATCCATCCAGGAGTGAGCAAAATGTATAATGTTATCAAACGCACTTTCTGGTGGAGATCTATGAAACGAGACATTTCTTTATACGTTAGCCGGTGTGCTACTTGTCAGCAAGTCAAAAGATATCAACAGAAATTGGCTGGACTGTTGCAACTGTTGGAAATTCCAAGTGGGAAATGGGAATAGATTTCTATGGATTTCATAGATGGTTTGCCTAGAACCAGGAAAGAAAATGACAGTATTTGGGTGATCGTAGATAGTTTCATGAAGATCGCCCATTTCATACCTGTCAGATCGAATAGAACTGCTCAGAGCCTGGCGCAGATTTATTTTAGAGAAATTGTTAAACTTCATGGAGTTCCCATGAGTATCGTTAGCGATCGTGACCTGATTTTTACTAGTAAATTCCGGGAAGCATTCCAAGAAGAATTAGGAACGAAACTGAACTTGAGCACCGCTTATCATCCTCAAACAGATGGTCAAACTGAGAGGGTGAACTGTATTCTAGAATATTTATTACAGGCTTGTGTTACTGATTTTGGAGGATCATGGTAAGACCATTTGCATTTGGCCAAGTTTTCATACAACAACAGCTACCAAACGAGCCTGGAAATGTCACCATTCGAAGCACTGTATGGTAGACCGTGCCGATCTCCTGCTTGTTGGGTAGAACCTGGTAATAGACTCGTATTGGGACCCAATATGATTCGCGAAGCTGCAGACAAAGTCGATTTCATTAAGAAACGATTACTAGCCGCTCAAAGCTGACAGAAGAGCTATGCAGATAAGAGAAGAAGATATTTATCATTTGCTGTTGGCGACAATGTGTATTTGAAGGTATCTCCGATGAGAGGAGTAATCCGGTTTGGTAAAAAAGGGAAATCGGCGCCCAAATTTATTGGTCTGTTTCCTATTCTAGAACAGATTGGAACTCTTGCTTATAGGGTTCAATTACCAGACTGGTTGCCTGGAGTACATGATGTGTTTTACGTATCTCAACTTCGTAAGCATGTGCATGATCCAGATATGATCATGGAAGAAGCCGCGCAATGGGATTTGGAAATTACTCCAGAATTGGCTATGAGAAGAGAGCCGCTAAATATTATTGGGAAAGAAACTAAAGAACTGAGGAACAAGAAGGTTCACTTAGTCAAAGTGCAATGGAGTGGAGATCCGCTAGACTGTACTTGGGAAACTGAGGAGAGCATTAAGAAGGCCTATCCAAAGTGCAGAGTGGATATCTCCGATTAACTCTGGTGCAAGGTACATTTACCATATTTGGCATTTCCATACTATTTTCTGCTTAGTTGTTGTTTCCTTTTCATGGATGTTGAATTTTTAATCATATAGTTTGAATAATTTCAAAAGAGTATATGAATTAATTGCTATATATTTGAAAAATAAAAACAAATTGATTGTTGTTTGTGTTGTGTGATTGTGGATTTGATTAATTAAATTATTAGAATGATAGTTAATTTAATCAGTAAGAGAATGAAGTTAAATGTATGCAAGTAAATCAAGTATTGAACTGATTTAAAAATAGATAGAAATATATACATATGCATTATATATGCTTGAACAGTTAAATGGATTAGCTGTTGAGTAAAGAATTTATTTGTGTGCCCGACAAATAGGTAAACCTTAATGAATTGGATGCGCAATTTTATTTATTATATCAACTCCTGTGAATGCCATTGGATGCGGAGTGCTGGTTGTTCTGTGTATAATAAATAAATGTCGCCATAGGATAGTAAAAATTAATTTTGAACTACATTACATGGCATACTTCTTGAAGATAGGCATACTTCGTCATATACCACAAAAGCATTTGGAGCTTGTGTGACGAGGTTGAAGATTTACCATACGAGCGAGAGGCTTGTATGGCGATGACTATGTATTACAAGTTGAATTGATGACTGATATGGACTATATAAAATGTAATGGTAAATTGCAAGATTAATAAAAAACCCCACACGGGTCTGGAGATGACAATAAACACGTCTCTCTGGTCATTAAGGCACAAAAACCATTTATAGGGTGACGAGAATTTATTCTCTGGAGTTATGATCTATACACACTCCCCTATGGGCACCAGAATATATCACTATAAATATGTGCATGCTTATTAGGATTTATTGGGTACCTAATACAGCCCAATAAATTTCCAAACCCCTCCTCATACAAAGGAGGTTATGGTGAAATTTTTCGAAAATTTAGGGTGTTAGCCAAATTTTTGAAGAATTGGAAAATTCTTATAAACTGAAAAGTTGAAAAATGAAAGTCAGAATGGAAGTTGAGTTGGTTAATTAAACAACTTTCGGCTTCGTTCCTTTTCGGGGACGAAAAGATTTTAAGTGGGGGAGATTGTAATAACCCGAAAAATCAGAACCAATTTAAAAATTTTAATTTGGCTATTTCAGTGGATTTTGAATATCTGAAATAAATTATTTTGAATAATAACGACGAAAAGTCTATTTGAATCGATGTTAGAAAATAAATATATTTATTTTAATTATTAAAAAGGCCTGAAATGGCGCGGCAGTTTAAAAATTTGAATTCAAACTTTGACTGACTGTACCGGTGCAAAATAAAACGGATTTTAGTGAAACCAAAATTATTTAAATCTGTTTATGAATATCTTTCTAACGAATTGCGGGAATCAAAAGTTATGGCTAAATGAATTTTCAGAAAGGTCGCTATAGAGTTTATATAACCCTTAAAATAACCATTTTGCAAACGACCTCTATTTTTGATGAAACCACTTTTGTTGGATTCGGGATGTCAAATTATTTTGAGGTTTCAAATTCCATAATTTTTGAAGTTAATATGTGAGCGTGGCGAAGGAAAATGTGTTTGGTTGATTTTAGTTAAATTGGATCGACCAGAAAATGGGCATTTTTCAAACGGTCTCAGAATTCGACGAAATCAGTTTTGTTGGGACCGTATCGTCAAAACATAGCTAGATTTATTTTTCTGGAATTTTTGGGATCATTTTGTGGCCCCGGCAAATTGAAATGTACGTTCAAATCAAATATTGAATGTTTTATATTATAATTTGAAGAAAAAATGACTGAAACAGTCGAATGGGCCTACGAAACATATTTCATTGTGTTCGGAATGGGGGTATTTAGCTAGAGACAACAGTCGTTGGGTTTGGATTGGAGTTCGTATGTGGTAAGGGGTATTTTTGGGATTTTAAAAATATATAAATAAAAAAAATATGGGCCAATCACCTTCATTCTCTCTCCCCATTAAAACCCCGTAAACCCTCATATCGACGACGGAAATGGGTTCAAAGCTTCCCGTTCATTTTCCGACCAAACCACGCAAAATTAGACCTCGACCCTGTTGAAGATTTTGCAGTATTCTCCGAGCTCTTCAAATCCGTACCACTCTCGCCCTCCCTCACCTCATCTTCATCGAGATCGAGGTCCTCAAAGTCGCCACCTTTGCAGCGCCGCCATGCCCAAACCGCCGCATCGAACTAAGCGCCACCACCTGGCCTGTAGAGCCCCTTCCAAGCTCTTCGACGTTGCGCCGCCCGATCCGCATATCGTTGCACGAGTTTGCGGAAAATTTAAAACCGAGGTTTGAACAATATTAGAAAAGGTACGACCTTTATTTTATTTAACTGTTTATAACACTTTAAAGCGCTACGGTTTATGATTTTACAATAAAAATCATATCTTTTTGCTATGTTATCGAAATCTAGTGAAACAAGAGACACCGGGATCGTGTGGACGTCTTCTACATTCCAGAAGAGACCGGATATTTTTCTGAGCCTTCTACAATTTTTGGAGGAGTGGAACCCAATGTGAGATTTCTGATTTATAAACGATATGGAAATGACGATATATAAATTATATAGTCAATGTATGAGTTATATAAGCATTGTACACCTCATGTATAAGCATTTTATAAGTTGTATGTTCGATGTATAAGTTATATATGCGTTGTAGAAATCATATATGCTTTGAATGAAATTGAAATGATATTGAAGTGAAATCTAAATATATTTATATACGAATATCTATATATATATGTACACCCCTCGTTCACAGACCATGGACGATATATATTGGTTGTGATATTGTTTGGATTTGGTTGATGTGAAATTTGGTGAATATCATGAATGGTTGATTGGAAATGATTGATTGTGGTTGAAATCCCAATAGGAGTAGTATATGGGAAAAATTCGTTTGCGTACGAACTAGATATTGAAATCTCCATTGTCAAAAGTGCGAGGCTTTAAGGTAGAGCGAGGAGCCGTACTCGGGACGGTGCCGGTTTTAACTACCCTGCCGTTATGCTGCCGAAATTTTCTGAAATATTTCTGTGTTTGATTTATCTTCATGTATTGAAATATATTCATGTGATGAATGAAATAAATGGTTTGAACGATAAAAATAACATTTTTATTGAATAAATGAAATGAAATGGTTTGAACGATAAAAACAACATTTTTATCGAATGAATGAAATAAAATGTTTTGAACGATAAAAATGACATTTGTATCAAATGAATGAAATTAAATTGTTTTACAAATAAAAATCAAAATTTTATAATATATATAAATCGCTAAAAATTTACATTTTTCAAATAAATGGTTTTAACAATAAAAATCACATTTTTATAATATATATAAATAGCTAAAAATCTTCATTTTTGAAATAAATTGTTTTAACAATAAAAATCACATTTTTATCATCTATATGAAGTATATAAAATAATCGTGTTTTGAAATAAATTGTTTTGGCAATAAAAATCATATTTTTATAACATATATGAATTGTTAAAAATAGTCATGTGTTGAAATAAATATTTGTTGGGTAAAAATATCATTTTTATCACATATATGAAATGTAATGGTTTTGAAATCGAAGAACGAATTATATATATATATATAATTAAAATAAATTGAATAGCGAAGCTGTAGTTCGTATTTTGGAACTGTGATTTCAAATGATTATTGCGGGAGATCCGACCGTCGGATTTTCCCGAAACCGAAACCGTTGGGTTCGCTTTGGAAATATCTTTCCAACGACACCAACTTTGCAAAGATCCAACGGTTGGATTGTCTGGAATGTTAAATTCAAAAGTGAATGAAAACAGCACCATAATCGATTATATTTATATATATAAATATTATTAAAATAAAACGAATAACGACGTTGCAGTTCGTACTTTAAAATCATAACTTCAAACGATTGTACCGGGAGATCCGACCGTCGGATTTTCCCAAAACTAGAATCGTTGGGTTCGTTTTGAAAAGATCTTTCCAATGACATAAAATTTGTAAACATCCAATGGTTGGATTTTCATATATGTGTAAATCAAATCTGAAGAAAAACAGCGCCACGGTCGCGTTATGGCTTGAAGCGTCATTTGAATGAATTGACTATTTTTAAATAAATAAAAATAGAGATAAATCATTATAAAATAATATAAACGATATGGAATGGAAATAAACCAAATTTCCCCGATTTATTGGATATTTGATGGTTGAATGTGTTTGGCGTGAAAATTACATTAACGAACTGAATTATTGATGTCGAATAATTTAACCATTGAAATGATTTGATTTGAAATTATAAATATACGTGAATTATTTGAAAAGGCCGAGTTAATTCTCATTTCAAATAATTGATCGACGGTTAGAAGTCGAAGATATGAAGACGGTGCGAGACCGATGATCTTCACATCGAATGGATGGCTACTGATGCCTTTGATGGGAGTTGCTGCCCTGACGGGGTCACAGTGGTGGTTGTCCGGACGTACGTGTTGATCGTTCGGATGTGCGAGGTATAAGGTGCCTCCGGTTTCGTTCAGACCCAGAACGGACTTGTAAATGGATGTGTGTCTGACGCTGTATATTGAAAACATGGCATGCAGAGATGCTGTGATCAAAGCTTTTATTGAAAAGCAGAGCTTTATGGTTGATGATCAAAGCACGTCTATGAACAGCTAGCTTTGTGTTTAGCATTGTTTTGCGAGCCTCACACCCTGGTATGAGCCAGAAACGGGAGAGGACTTCAGGGAGGACATGCGTTCCCTTCTAGCTAGGAGTGGTGCTTTGGGTTTTACACGCCCAGGTATTTTACTTATGTGGATGATGGAAAGTGAGGCCTCGGTTACTTCGGTCTCTTCGGAGTCGATGATTTGGTCGGATATGACCAGTGATGCCCCATAGGGCGGGGAAACGCAGTGTTCAGGCATTTTAATCCACATCGGGTGGATCGGCACTGACGATCCAAGGGTCACTCGAGCTTTGATCCTGAGGGGTGGGCTAGAGCGTCTCGAAGCGGTAAGGACGATCCCTGGCCTTGGTTCATGACGAAAATCCAATTTCCAAATACGATGTCGTGCGGTTTTGATTGTATACATATATATGGCGACATGATATATGGTACCCATGCCATCTATGATTGATACTTATGATTGAAATTGTTTTTGAAACATATAAACACCAGCAATGATATCAAATGATTTGTTTTATTCGTATCAAGCATATTTTGGCCATTATAAGGTAAAACTCTATCCTCCGGTTTGCGTTGCATTGTGTGATGGGAACTGAGTCTTATAATGGCTTCATTTTTATAAAAAGCATTGCGATTTTTAAAAGATTTACTTGTTTTAAAGCATTGGCAATCCAATGGAGTAAACCCGTTCCGCGTCAGCGGCGTGGTTCTGTGATTGGCCATATTATAAAATAAGTTAAAGTAGATTTCTCATACTAGTCCCATGACTGACTCGTAGTTTGTTTCACTTGCAAACATGGGTGCTCTATTTTCTAAACGGGCAGCCTTGTATTCAGGTTTTAGCAGACTCTTTCTGGATAGCTGTGGAGCTGAAGATGGATTCTATCATTTCTTTCTTTTTATGCTGTTCAGCTCCTATTGTACATATTATGTTTTGATTCTGCTGTAGACATTTATGTAAAGCTCAACTGTATTTTGTACTAAGTATGATTCTGTATACTGTGTAACTGTGATGATTATGTTTATCCAGTGTATCTTATTGTACATTATCTGGTGTATTTATTTATTTCTGTTTTGCTGTTATCTGTTTATGTGTTATATTCCAAAGATTACCCTTGCCACCGTGGAACGGGGTTTGGGGTCGTCACAAATAGATAATTTATCATTTCAAAAGATTCAAAATAGCATACACATAATTGAGATTTATGTAACTAAGATTGATCTTCAACTAAGGTATGCCTTATGCTGATTTTCACAACTTCAGTAAATGGCACAAGGACTTTGCGTTCATGGTAGCTCACACTAAACAAAAAGGAATAAAGTACAATGGTATCATATAACTAGCATTAAAATCTGTTATTTAAAATTCATTTATTTTGACTCTTCTATATGCTAGTCATACAAAAATCTTACAAAGTCAAAAAAAACAGTAGAATAAGAAGGAATTCTCAAGGTTTTAAAATACAGCAACGAGTAATACATCTATTCTTGAATATAAGAAATTGTAAAAGTATGAAAGAAAAAAAAAAGTTTAATCAAAGTCTTTTCAAATATTTTACTCAAGTATGATAAATAGCATGGTGATAACCATTTGACCCCAGTATTATGCAGGAAGGGACCTTTCTAGAACCAATAATTGGTTTGTCTTCCTTGATATCAAAATCACCTCTTATTTAATATGGTTATGGATACCTCTATATTTATGTTTTCAAATAGAACTACAAATTTGGATAATCAGAGAGATTCAAAAGCCAAAACTAATGCAGGAGATTCATCCAATTCTTGACAGTTCCCATCCACCCCACAAACTTGAACTAAAAACTAATGCACGGAATTACTTTTATACTGCTTTACTATTATCACCAACTCATTAACTACTGAGTAATGCATTCTTTGGTTATTCATCCCTTTGTTGTGTATGCATTCTCTTCATATTTCTAATTTGGCACCTCATGTGTGGTTTATAATGGATAGGTTGGACCCAAGAAAGCTCGTGAAATCTAGTTTCCCTCGCATTTCCATGACGCTTATGAAGCAGAAAAGATGGGACTTGTTAACATTGTGGTACTGGTATGTTAATCAGTCAATCTGTTATTGTCATATCTTAGTTGGCATGCATAAGTTTTTGAAGATTTTGTGTATCCTTATGTGCAGAGTATGTCCTGTGTGTATGAAATATTTATCATCAAGGATTTGTTCCCTCACCCAGGATTAATTCCCACTCAGGCTACCATCTCCTTTCATTGTATGCTTCAGACCTTTGAGCCTTCGGGCTATTTTGAGTTTATTTTCTCATATACAATAGCTGCATTGTTTTTTTCACTCAATTTTACTTCCCCATGCTAACCCTTCTTTTCCTTCTCAGTTGAATAATTCCTTCGAAATATTTTCATTTATTTACTATAGCAGCACCTTTGTCAATATATATGCTTTTATTATGGGAGGTAGCCTCCTTCCTTGAGAGACTGAATGCAATCATCAAATATTTCTTCCCAGAAAATGCAGCCATATTTGTTAGATCCAAAGCTGCTCCTAAAAGCATCGAGAGCAGTACAGTGCTGTCTGGCGAAGGAGGTGGAAGCATTCATGAAATCAAATTCACACCAAGTTCCACATTATCGTCGATGATTTGAATGTAATGATATGTAAAATATTTTAGATGATTTGAATGTAACGATGAAGGTTTTGGATGGATTTATTCTATGTACAAAACTGGTATTGCAATTTTTTTAATTAAAACGTTGTATTTGCTTTCTTTTAATGTAGCATTTGTCGTCTTCTGCTGTTGCATTTACTTTTTTTTATGATGTTGCATTTTAAGATAATAGTGTTGCACTACATAATACAGTGGTATTGAATTAAATAAAATATTGTTAATTCCACATAGCACATGGGCCCCACAGCTGATGTGGCGTGTGAAACGTGGGCAACTGACATGGAGAGCTGATATGGAATGTGACACGTGGGCATCTTACATGGAAGCTGACGTAGCCTTCAGTATCATGACCTGGAAGTCATGCTCTGGCTTCTGTTTAAGGCAACGTTGTATGTTATTGCATTACATACATATACTGTTGCAATATGGTTATAATGTAACACTTTCTTTCCGTGGCAGTAGATGGGCAAAAGCGTTGCCTTAGATGGCTAATGCAACGACCGTGGATGCCACGCCCCCCTGGTGTTGCCTATTTGAAAAAATGACCTAGGCAACGCTTTTTTGATCTACGGCCACAGAAAAATAGTGTCGAATATGCACACTTTTGTAGCAGTGATTATAAAATCATTTAAGCCCAAGTCCATTAGTTTTAAAAAAGCATGGGCAATGTTAAGTGCTGTGACATATCATTTTTGGGAAGAGAGAAACAGAGACTTCATACAAACAAGGAAACTAGCTGTAACCAGTTATAGAGATGCATAAGAGATGAATGCAACATTACTATGAGTAAAGCCAACAAATTTAAGAAAGACTGCACTCATAATCAAGCCATATATAGTAAAGATGCAAGCTATGATAAACAAGATGAAGATTTCATACTCAATGGCAAACATAGCTTCATCAGTCATGTTTCGCACAACATGGATAACAAGAATCAAGTAGGGCATTCTGACTTCCTTCTTGGAGGCAACAACTCTTTCCTCTACAATAATCATTACTATAAGGGAAGTAAATATGGTATTATTACTAATAAAGTTTCTAATAATGGTAATTGGAATAGTAACTTGCTTTGCTAACCTATTGCAGAGGTCAGTAGATGTCAACTAATCAGCAATGATCCGGAAAACTCTGCTGATTTACAAAGAAGATTCAATGATAAATCTCATGGTTTTTCAGGAAAGCTCAATGATCATAGAGGCATGGTTGAGCACCCTGACTTCCTTCCTGGAGATCATAACCCTAATCTCAAAAACATACTGACCTTAAAGGGAAGTAAACAGGTTATAATTAAAAACTGTGCGTATTATTTATTAAAAGAGATAGTAATGCAAATTGCTTACATGTTGCAGAGATGAAGGGAAATAATTCAACCAGTAGTGATCCAGAGCACCAACCTTCTCTAAAAAACAAAAAAGGGACAGATTCACATCAGTTTCTACTAAAAGTAGGCACCAGTCACTATAAAAGTAAGCTAAACGATCGGATATATCACTTATCTTGCTGGAATAGTGGAGAGAGCAGTGGCCAAGGGAAGAATGAGGATGTTCAAAGCTCGGAGAGTCAAAGTGACACTAGAAACAACTCATTAAGCACTGAGAAGCTCAGATCTGAGAGATTAACAATGATTGAAGATAGAACCAGGATTAGAGACGACATAGCTAAACCTAAACAGCTCTATGGTATGAGCAAGGAAGATGAAAGCTTTATATGGAAGCCGCCATGAAGTATTCCGGTTATTATAGAGAAGGACGAGGATTCTCTCCCTCAGTCTGCCATTTTTTTTCTATTTTTAATTGGGAGAGATTGTAATTTGAGGGTTTGAAGTCGGCTAGGGTTTAGTTTCCCCGTCTATTATATTTGGGGTCATCGGGTATTATTTCACCCGAAATTTATGGGCCTTCTGCTTTTACTATTTCAAAAAAATAAATTATATATGCTTCATTTGGGCTTTATTTATTTGTAGGACAGTGGATCGTGAGAGATGGGTCATTGGTTCAATGGAACACAGGGAATGTGCCAGCTTTTGGATTTGATTCTGTCTTGTTCGCAAAGCGCTTCTGTTTAGGCTATGGTTTTGTACTGCTCTTGCAAATATGGGCCTAGGAACTTTACATTAGAGTTTTGCAGTATAAAATATATTCGAATAAAAAAGAATGCAATTACAACATGGTTTGAATCCATACTTTTTGGTATTGTATTTTTGAAATTTATTGTAGTTTAACGTACTTTATGGATATACACGTGTAGTGTAATCCAAAAAAAATACAACTAAATGATGATATCATTAAACAAAGAAAATTGTTACGAGATGCGTGATTTTGATCGAAAAAAATTGAAATTAGAGAAGCTTAGTCCATATTGCATAAAAGAAGACATGAATAGTTCCATATCATCTATTACTTAAATGCACGATGGTAGAAGGCCTGAAAGAATTTTTATTTAAATGTCTGAATTTCAAATCCAACAGTTTAATTTATGGGTGCCAGCTAGTTTGGTCCTGATGCTTCTGACATTTTGCCCTATTTTAATTCCTAGGCTTAATAGCATTGTTGTACTTTTAAATATGAAAGGAGAAACCAATGCTTTAGTTTTTCATCATGTGTCATCGCACCACGACTCTTCTCCCCCAAAAAACAAGTTTTCGATAATCGGTTTTTCAGAACTGCTCATTTCCTTTTGGCTAATTGTATTTACACATCCAAAATTGCTAAAAATATACTAAAAATTATACTAAACTACTATATACCATATATTACTTTACGTACCGTTTCTTTTACTAAATTATCCATGTTCTCATCTTTTTTTTTCCTTTTTCAAACTTAAAACACAATTATCTAAAATTAGAAATACTTTGCATTAAATTGTGTAAAATTTAACAAAATGAACTTTATTTCTTGTATTAATATTGTAGCTTTTATAAAATTTTTGAAAAAAAATTAATTTCAACAAAATTACTCTAGTTTTAAGAAATAAATCAACACTTCTAATTAGACCATTATTTCTGAATGTTTTCTTAATTGAAATTTTAGATTTCATGATTAAATAATTCATTATCTTCATTAACATATTTAGTTTGCATCGAGTTTCAATACTTCGAAGAATAATTTGACTATTTATATGCAAAAGTTTTTATAAAGCAGCCACGAGAAAAGGGTAATTTAGTAGTATATTTTTATAGAAAAATAATGGTGTAAGTTAAGTGATTATCGGTGTATAAATAGAATTTTCTTTTCCTTTTTTCCATTTCAATGTCGCATCTTCTCCATCAAAACAATTTTCTTTCTGTTCTTAAATAGTCGAAGGCACTTAGTTTCCGATTGAGTGACTCAATTATCATCTAATTTGCAAAGCCATAAATATACGATCAATCTTTATCTTTGATCTGTCATATCCGTTTCAAAGCCCTAAACACTATAAAGCACTGTCCCTCTACTTATTATTATACACTTTCCAAATAAACCCAAATTTTGATTCACAATAATTTGAGATCTTCAATTCCGAACCGGGTAAACTTCCATTTTTTATCACTGATGATTTACAAAAAGGTGAGATCTATTGATATTTTGTTGAATGTCAGATATATAAATTTTCATGCATGACAGTTTTACACTTTTCGTTTTTGGTTTTAGGGTTTCATATCTTTCCATTCAATTTTCGCATGTATCGTTTACTTAATTGAGTGTTGTAATTGCATATTATACTTCTTTAAAAAAAATCTATCTTGATGCATATGCTAAACATGCGTTGTTAAATCAAGTCGCTCAGGTTATTCTTACTCTGTGGTAGTTTTACCATTTTCGATTTCCGTTTAACCATCTTATGCATGCTTTCCTTTTATGTTAAGACAATGTTGATACAGTTTATAAATAAGAGTTGTTTGCCTTTATTGTTGTTGTTGTTGTTGTTATTATTATTATTATTATTTTGCTTGATCGAGTTTACAATATAGCAAGTGCTTTTCGTTTAAGCCATATTTTGTGAAAACTTTCTAACCATTTGCTAATCAATATTGCATAACGGATATAGAATACTATACTGCTACTGTAAAATGTTGAATATGTTATTTATGGACAATCAGTTGCGTGCATTACTACGGGATATTTAGTTTGCGCAGACCACTGGGTAAACTATGACGTCATTCTGTTATTCTTTCAATACACCAGGAACTAAAGTAGTTAATTTAGATATAAGGATGTTATGATTTTAAAATTTATACGTGGTATACCATATGGTTTATGCTGTTATACTACAGCAGCCTGTTGAGGCTTACTTAGATTATTTTTTCACCCAAAACATAGAATATATGTATAGTTCACATGAATGAACATAGTAAATTTAATTAAAAAATTATGTAAAGGTCAACTTAAGATAATATGTTCTTAACATAACATTGACTAAGCAATAATACACACCTAATCTTCTATGGTTTTAATTCTGGAGATTTGATAGTAGTACAAGTAGAAGTTCTATTTAGAAACACATGAAAGTGAACGTTCTTTTTAGGTTTCTGCTAGACTTATGTGAATGAAATAACTGGGTGGATTCTTAAAAATGGTATTTTCCTTATGATTGCTCTATTTTTAAAGAGAAAAAATGGTATTTTCCTTATGTTATGAACTTAGGATGATGTGCTTTCCTTTTATTGGGGGCTATTTATTTCTATCGCTGTCATCTAAGTGAAATTCGAAACTGAACTAACCCTACTTCCTATAATAGGATGTAGTCATTATTGGAAGAATCTATTACTGAAGATAAAAGTATGATTTATTTGCTAAATGTTTTAATGAAATGGATCCAACCATAGATGAAAAGAATCAGAATTTAGGCAACAAAAAAGTTAAATTATTAGATTATTTTTTATGACAGAGTGGTCCTCATATGAGGAGAACATCCGTAATGAAGTTGAAGTCAAAATCGGTGCAATAGTTCATTAGGCATAGTTATTAACATTATTATGTTCATCAATTTGATGATCGCCGAAAAAGTGATAAAAAAGGTACAAAAGAATATAGTTTTACAATTGTTTGAATAATTATAAATTGACTAAACTAATTAATTGTATTAATTAGTGTTATGCAGCTTTAGGGTGGGTGAGAAGAAGCTATTACGTGAGGGTAAGGGAGATTAAGTTTTTGTTGAATGAGGGCCTAATATTGATGATGCTGAGCTGTTCCAGGTTGCCTTTTTAATGTTAATTATGATATTTTTAGGAGTTCCTAACGATCACACACACTTATTTTTTAGTGATTGAAATAAATTCATTATTAAAATAGTCTGTTTTAATCTACCTTCTCTATTCCCCCAAGTTTTGAGGCTTTTATCAAACTCAGTTTATGATATTTCTTTGCCATCCATATATGTTATACAAGTTCGTCGTTTATCTAATTGTGTATGGTTCAATAGTCTCAAATTCCGCCTAATCATTATCACTATTATTCAACTGTTAGTACCAGTTCAACAAACAGTTGCATCTCCTTTAGATGTTTTGACATTCTTGAATTAAGCCTGCACTTCATGCTTGATATTGGATGGGTTCATTACTGTACTACATGATCTAATTTAGTATTTCGTCTAATTATGTCTTTTCTACTTTTACTCTTTGACGGCTGCATACTTTTATGTTTATAGTGTAATAATGTCATGTGAATTAATTGATGTCTATAAGACCATAACCAACCATCCGTTCTGTTCAGTTATTCTCTCTCATGTTCTGAAACTGGTCCAACGAGCCGAGCACCCAGAAGGGGAGAACCAGCAACGGACTGGTTTGGGAGTGGGGATACAACGACAAAGATATTGCCGTTATAAATATTACAATGGCAAAGTCTTTGCCGTTGTAATATTATAACGGCAAACACTTTGTCGTTATAACATTATAACGGCAAAGTGTTTGTCGTTATAATGTTACCCCCCCAAAACCCTCGCCGCCACCCTCCTCTGCTCCATTTCTCTTTCTCCTTCTTCAAACCCGAAAACCCATTTTCCTCCCCCATTTTTCACCCAATTTTCTCCACCAATTCACCAATCCGTCAGTTTTTAACCAAATTAACTAGCTTGTGTGAGATATTAGTTCGAAAATATGGCTAGATTACTAAAAAATTTCGCCAAAAAATACATGCACGGCGACGATCGTGGCGCCGGCGGGAGTGGTGAAGGTGGTAGTGGCCAACAGCCAGTGCTCGGAATAGAAGACTTACTTGTAGCCGCCGAAAACATGGAGAACGAAGAAGCAGAGGTGCAACAGGGAGGCGGTCATCGGGGACGTGGCGGGCGTAGAGGCGGACGAGCAGGCAGGGCACGTAGGGGTGTTGGATCAGTTGCCGCTAGAGAGGGCCAACTCGATGGCTATGTGGATATGAACCTCAGCGCCGCGAAGCTTCCTGCGCTATCCAACTTTCGCATTCTTCCAGATGACGAAGTACACGTTAGCACGCAGTCGAGTTTGGCTGTAAGTATTTTTAGTATTATTTACATAGTATTCTTTGAGTGTTATATATTGGGTAGATGGTATAACATTTTGTTGAACCGTTAACAGTCGCGGAATATACGTCCACGTGGTTCGTTAGCGACCACACTTAGATATTATCATGCACACTTGGCGGGTAAGGAGGGGGTCGCAGGACTGTTACATGCTCTTGGATTTCAATTTTTTCTAGGTAATATTACAGAACTTTTAATGAAATAAGTGGATAATTTAGTAGTCATATTTTATCTTATTGTGCGATTTGCTATTTTAGGAATAAACCATGTTATAAATGCCGATGTCCAATTGTGTGCGGCCATTGCTCTACGGTGGTACAAAACCACCCACACATTTCACTTTCCTTGTGGTGAGTTAGGACTTACACCGCTTGATTTCTCCATGCTTACTGGTATTAGCATTGGAGTAAGTGCTTATCCCCAACTGCTTATGACGATGGTCGATGGCGTGATCGTGCACTTGTTCATGATCTACTGCCTCATTTGGATGTTTCTGCTACGTCGTATCAGGCAGAAGGCGCTATTAGAGTGAGCGCGATCCGTGCGGCTATGGACAGGATACTCGAGCACTACTCTGTTGATGACGACTTGGAGCTTGCTCGATTATTTGTGTTATACCTTATGGGTAACCTTTTCTTTAGTTCTTCGAGCAGTAGCGTTCCTGTGGGTTTTTTTGCGGTCGCGGCTGAGATAAATGCCGATGGGGCGATTTTATATGATTGGGGCACACCTATCCTTGCATACCTATACAGATGTCTCGACATGCAGTGCACCATCACTGATTCTCAGGTTTCTTTATTTGGATTCTGGGAGTTGTTACAGTATTGGTACTTTGAGTACTCTAGGAACTTTCATTTTATCACCCGTATTGCTGACCCATCGACCTTTTTCCCCCGTATATGCTTTTGGACTGCGGACAACCGAGGGCCCAGAGATAATGAGTCACGCCATGTGTTTCCCGTTGCCCATAACCAGATTGAGCTGAGGATGTATAGGGATCAGATTCTATGGCATCCATTTGAGAAGAGTACATCCATCGATCTTGAGATCATACAGATTGCTAGGATGCTTGCCGGACGGAGATTTCCACTTATATCTTCTCCCGTGGCGCTAGGTGCTTATTGGTATCTTGGTGAGAGGTGCTGGAGACAGTTGTATGACTTTGATGCTATTCCGGATGATCCACACCCACATACTTATCGGTGTATGATTTACCCGACGGAGCAGCTAGATATAGCCAGGACAGCAGGCTGGTGGACGGCTGAGAGCTTTGTTATTATCGGGGAGTGTTACCTTACCTTCTGGCGTAGATTTTTCACCGGGTCCTCAGATACGATTACGCATGCAGCATCGATTGATTTAGTAGGGCCATCTGCTATACGACACGGCATACGTCCACCTGTTGTCGGGGATGTTACCCAGTCCAGTCAGAGTTTTCGTGCAACCGATCATGTGGCGGCCGCCAGTCATTTTGGATGGACCATGGCAGTGCCCACCATTGGACCGGATCGTTACGTTGACGTGTTTCATCCTCCGGCCCATCACGATTACCACGATCCTACACAGGTATCATATCATGATCTGTATGATATGCAGATGAGGATTAGGCATACGGGCTATATAGAGCATAGGCGTAGCCTAGATTACTATGATGGTGAGCTACGTCGTGTTGCAGAGGAGGCACGACAGCAACAGGCGCATTTAGAGGCCCAGCTTGAGGCAGAGCGCAAGAGACTTTAGGACTTGCAGATGTATTACCACCATAGGTCTAGTGCTGGGTCCAGTCAGCCTCCAGATGTTGGTGATCATGAGAGACGTCATCGGCGCCGCACACGTCCACGTACACATTCAGATGACTCGGACGAGTGAGGTACTATCACTTTTATGTACTTTCGCAGTTGTCAGGTGTATGGTCCTACTGTTGGAGTAGACATTCTGCATTTTTTGAGTACCAGTGTTATGTACTTTTGTTGTATTACCACTGTTATGTACTTTTGTTGTTCTACGTATTCCTAGTTGATAGTTGTCTGTTCTTGTTGTTTGAGTAGACGTTCTGTATTTGTTCACTACCATGATTATGTACTTTCGATGTTTTACGTTTTCGCAGTTGTCAGTTGTATGTTCCTATTGTTTGAGTATGCGTTCTGTATTTGTTGACTACGGCTATTATGTGCTTTCGATGTATTTTGTGTACGTTTTGATTATGTTTCTGTGTAGAGACTACATTTGGTTATGTGTAGACACTGTATTTATGTGTAGAGAATGTTTTTGTGTAGAGCCGGTATCTTCTGTTGTTCTAGTTCCTGTAAGTGTTATTTGGAATGTAATGACGTTTGAATTTGATGTTGAACAAGGTTTCCCTCTTCTCGTGTAGAAATGCAAAATTCTTAAACAGCACGCCAACATAACAAGGTTTACATATAACTCCATATTCTACGCACAAACAGCAAAGTAAATAGACAGTAAAACAACAATAAAATCACAATACCATAAGCCTACTCAGTTCCATAGCGGGTCAACCAACTGTAGCGTAGTTTATACGCTTCGTAACCAACGAACTCCTCACCATACTCGAAAAGGTAACGAGAATCATATGTTGCTTGATTTGTTTTAAATATGTTCTCGTCTTCAACAGTTTCGATAATCTTTGTGTTCCGATCACAAGCGTCTGCAAAATGACGATTAGCCATTTGGATTTCAACCGATGTTCGTGTAGTGGGCCGGGAACGATGGTTGTTGTATAGCCTCGTGATCATTGCCCATCTTTCTTCATATGTTAAACCCCCTCCACTTTGCATTAGCAACTCATCTCTCTTTTCAACCTCAATATAGGATTTTACGAGGGCCAGCAAATCCTTAGACGAAAAATCTGGAGTAGGAGAATTATTACAAGCACTATTACTAGGTCGTTGATTTACTGGAGAAGGACGCGGAGCTGTAACCGCTCGATGCTGAATCGCGACGGGCACCTCTTCAACTTGTGTATCATAAACTAAACCCTTTTCGTTATCGTTCACTAAGTTTCGTTCGTACTCATCAAAAATCCTTCCCATTTCTTCATCACTTATTTTTGAATTGTCCATGTAACCTGTGCATCAGTAGAATTAGTAGAGTAACTAGAAGTACGAATTTTGTTGATAATAAACGTTACCTTTAAGAAAACAAGAAAATAAATTTTCTCCCTTTACTCTACAACGGTGCTGCTTGAAGCTGTAGAAGGTATGAGATGGATTATCAGATATGGAGTACTTATAAGGGCAATGTACGACCAACATTTACAATTCAACATACTTGAATACGGTTTACAGGGTTCTCGTGTTATTATGGTTGATTCTGTACAATGTCCGGTCACATCATTGCAGCACCAAAAATGGTGCCATCACATGAAATGTTGGCATTTACTATTATTCTCATGATATTACGTTAGATTCCCTACAGTGTCCGGTCACATCATTGCAGCACAATAAATGGTGCCATCACAAGAAATGTTGGCATGTACTATTAACCTCGTGATATTATGTTAGATTCTCTACATTGTCCAGTCACATCATTGCAGAACGAAAAATGGTGCCGTTACTATTAATTTCGTATACTGTTCTCATTTAATTCGGAAGAGACTACCAGCACCAAAAAAAGGGTCGTCCACCAGTGCTTTAACCATTTCAATTCACGAAATGGTTACGAAAAATGGGCCATTCCCAGGTGCCTTATTTCTGCTTGCGACATAATGAAAACAACTATAATATCATGACAACTAGTAGAACTATTGACAAACCATAATCATACAAACTTCAACAACTAGTACAACTATTGAGCAATTAAAACAACTGGAACAATAACAACTAGTAGAACAGAAGGAAATGCCAAACCATAATCATACAAACAACAACAACTGAGCACACCAGCATCAAATTCAAACACGTACACCTACCATGGTTAGGGAAAGGACCATCTCTTGTCTTACCGGCATTAATCTTGCTCAAGCGTTGTAACAACCCGTATTTTCAATAACCTGTTATAACATAAATGGAGGCAGAATTAAACTGTAAAATCTGAATCAAGGGAAATGGGCTATGCCATTGCGTTCGTCTCGGAAAAATACGCGAAATAGAGTCTGAGTTTTCGAAAATCGGAGTCCGTATGACCAAGATATGTCCTCGCGAAGTTTCACGAAAAATTCCCAAATTAAAGTATACTTAATTAAGTGAAATGGGTTGCGCAGAGAAATATATATATATATATTGATATATATATATATAATTGAAAATTTAATAAATAAATATGCAAAAATGTTCAAAACAGCGAATTGGGAGAGGGGAATAACCGAACCGGCCGATTTTTGAGGTCGACCCGAGCTCGTTGGGTCGACTAGGGGTTAATCCAGGGTGTTTGGCTGCCAACCCGTGGGCCGATTCGCTCAAATGCAGATTTTGCATTTGGATGGTTATCATGGTTCATCTTTAATCTAAAGGCCCTAGATGGTTCCTACACTTGACTTCTTCCCCAAGACATGCTTTGATGGCTTGGATTGAATCTAGGTTTAATCCTATGGCCTAAAACACTTGCCTAATCTATAAATAAGACCCTAACCTATCCTAAACCCTCATTATTCATTCATGCAACTAAACTATGGCAAAATTGCTACTCTCACGGCCTCCACTCAACTATCCTAGCCTCCACTTCATTTCTATGAGAGGTTTCATGATCATGAGAGTATTAGAGAGTCCCTATGTTAGTATGAGAGCTTCTCAAGTTGATCTCAAGGCTAAAGCTTTGATCTTTGTTCATAAAGATGGTTTTTTTTATTGATTTGGAGTGTTCATCTTTGGGTTTTTGGGTGATGGCATGCATAGGCTTCATCACAATCTTTGTTTTGCATTTCGATTTGTGCCTTCATAACAATGTAAGCCCTTTCCCTACTCTTAGATATTAACTATGAAGTTAAATGTTCATGTTGCAAGTTTGGGTTTGATCATTGAGAATGATACATGCTATCATGTCATGCAAGCTTATGAAGTCATTATCTTGATCTTATGAGCTAAAAGCTACAACCTTTATGTTGAAATGTTGCATTATGCAACATGAGAACCTTCATAATCTTTATGTCAACTTGCATATGAAGTCATAACCCTTATATGATGATACATGCGAGTTTCTAGTCATCATTCCATGTCTTTTGTCACCATGATTCGTTTATGTGCCAAGTTTGGGTTTATGCATGATTTTGAGGCTTAAGAATGTAACATGCAAGCTAATGAACACATTTGTGCCTCATTTGCCACCATGATTAACTTGTGGCTTAATATCCATTTTTGTCATGCCTTTGCCAAGTCTCTTCTTTTAATCCATTAAGTTGTTGCGAACGTATATGCGAGTTTAAAAGCGTTGGGTTATGTTATGGGTAATTTCTAATGACATGAAAATACAACTTGAAAACATGACTTGAATCATAACATGGAAGTTGACATGTAAGTATGCATAAAAACATAAGCTTGGGAATTTACCTATTAAGTTAGGTCTACCCATTGGGAATTTACCTATTAAGTTAGGTCTACCCAATTGCTTGAAAACTTGGCTATGAACATGACACTAGACTAAACATGAAAGTGGCCAACTCGAGGTTGGGTTGAGTTTGCAACGTAAAACTACCCGGAACCGACCGGCCTAACTAGTAGTTGCAAACAATAGGACCCAATGTGAGAAGTTGGTCATGTTGTGCTTGAACCCGAGGTTAGACCAAGTTGTGGTGTAAAGCTACCCGGAACCGACCGGCTTAACTAGTAACCACAACAAAGTCTAATGTGAGAGGTTGGGGTGCATTAAGTAATTAATGCCACATGATAGGGTTAAGTTAATTTGATTAATGACTCTTAACCAAATATGACATGGGTAAATGGGTTAAGTAAATTGGTTAGGCTAATGATACTTAACAAAACATGACAAGGTTGGGTAGGTTAAGTGATTTGATTTGCCTAATGACGCTTAACCATTTTTATACGACTAGTGGACGGGGATTAAGTTAACCAACACTTAATCAATCCAACATGATAATTTGGCAAGGTTAAGTAAGTTTTCTTAATGACACTTAACCATACAAGATGATTAGGGGATGGGGTTAAGTAATTTGCACCTAACTAATCCGACACGGTAATTAGATGGGGTTAAGTAATCCACACTTAACTAATCTAAACACGGTAATTCGATGGGGTTAAGTTAAACACTTAACCAATTTAAACTCGGTAATTCAATGAGGTTAAGTAACCAATACTTAAGCAACTTAACGTGATAATTTAATGGGGTTAAGCAACTTATACTTAACCAATTATACATGATGATTTGATGGGGTTAAGTAAGTTACACTTAACCAATCTAATACGCGGACCTGATAAGGTTAAGTCACAAGACCTTTTTAGAATATACTTAACCATTGTAGTACGATTAGAGGATGGGGTTAAGCCAACCTATACTTAACCAATCTGACTCGATAATTTGATGGGATTAAGATAATCTATGCTTAATCGATCTAGCAAGATAATCCGATAGGATTAAGGTAAGCTAGTACTTGACCAATTTGACTTGATAGGGTTAAGTCATGAGCCTCTGGGTACACTTAACCAACTTGTGGGACTAAGTCTTGAACTTAAATACTTAGCCAATCTTTGACGTGATTCGTGGGCGGGTTAAGTCATGGACTTGAATGATAACACTTAACCCAATAGACAAACCCTAGGTAGAAGAACTAGGTAGAAAACCGTGGTTAATCAAGGATAACGGGAAAGGAAGCTAAGTGGTAAACCTTAGTTAAGGGTAACTAAGTAATAATTCTTAGCTAAGGACGTAGGACTAATTCTCAAAACGATGAGTAACCTGATACGGTAGGTCATCGCTTAGTATACGAGGGGGAGCAAGTTATCTGACTTGGATAAAAGCTCCAGCGCACTGGGTGCCGAAGTGGAAGCTTCGGGGGACGTGAGGATATTCTTGGGATCCCTCTGTGGGCTGCCAGGTAATTATACTAGGCCCATGAGAGGTTAAGGTCTGCGTTAGAAGGACCAAGAGTATGCCTTGGTTGCTATGCGAGCAACCTAAAGACTGGGATGGATTAGCGTGGAGTCGACGATTCTTGTTTTTGCCCTGGATAGCACATCGCCGACTACCTACCATCTTTAGTCAATCGTGTACGTGCGGAAAGGCAGGGAACCCCCAACAGACCATGTGCTTGCTATCGAGTCATGGGTGAGGTTGGCCCGTAGGAAAGTGGGCTATAGTGGGGCCGTGGAGTGGTTCTTATACATGATTTTTCTTGGATTGCCTTTCAGTAGTTGAGGGAGGGGTCACGTGGGACCATAGCCACGGGTACAAAAACAGACCTTGATATCTGCATCGGCAGACGATTTAAAGCTCCCGACCGAGTTCCGTATTTCTTGATTTGCCCTGGCACGGAACTCGGATGGCACATTGGGGAACATGTGCATCTAGACATGGAAAACGATTCACGATACATACGTGGGATCAAGGGCGCGGTTGACGGGTGGCGTAATCCCTAGTGGTCCTAGGTGGCCAAAACCCAAACCGAGACACGGAAACGTTCATTAGGTAGCATAATCCCTAGCGGTCCTAGGTGGCATAAATCCTAAGTGGACGCGCGATAGTTCATGGTAAGGAAACACAACTAGATCAAGGGTTGCAGTCCAAAACAACTTCAAGGATAAACCGTTTACATGGGAAAGCCCGTACAGCCTACGGCAAAGGACAGAACTTATACATGGAAAGAAACATATGAGTTGAGTAACCTATATATGCGGCATATTAGGTTGACATGGACCATTACACGACTTTTGAGTAAGGGTCATTCACGGATAACACGTAATACAGTTGGGATACTAGTACGGTAGGTGCAGAGCGGATATACAGGATAGATGCCATGGGACGTTATACGCGATAGATATCTTGGGATATTATACTTGATAGGAACCTGACAATGTGATACCTTGTTTTATCTTGACATCGTAGTTTATCACGACACCCTAGTTTATCTGAGTTCAGTAGTTCATCCTGTTATTTTGATTTAATTGACCTATCTTGTATCATGCTTATGTTCACCTCAGTTTCTCATGACAGTTAACTTTACTAGTTTTTATACTAATAGTAGATAGGGCTTACTCAGTCTTTTTGACTGACCCGTTTTGTTTCGCCTCTTTTCTTCCGTTTCCCCCCCAGGTTACAGGGAGGAAACACTGCTGTTTAGTTCGGACTTCTTCTGTTTGAAGGTCATCATGGATGGCTTGGACTTTTCCTGGCTATGGCTACTTTACTGTTTTTATTTGGGGAATAATTTATGAAAAAGTCTTTATGCTTCTTTACTATTGCAAGACAGGTTTAGATGTACTCTGATGTAAAAGGCTTTAGACCTTATGTATTCATGTTTATGAAAGTTCGATTTTACTTCCGCTATTTTATATGTTCTGTCTTGTGATATTTTTGTGCATGTTTACCAATAATGCCCCTCTAAAGCTAGTGCATTCCTTTGCGAGTGACCCTAGCGGAGGCGGGGTGTTACATTTGGTATCAGAGCAGAAGGTTACCAGATTGGGCAAAAGTTTTTAAAGACCTTCTGAAAACTATTTGAAAATCGTTTATAAAGAAGCATTTTTCAAGAAAGTTTTCTTTTAAAAAGAAAAGGCTATTCCCCAAAGGCCATTAGCATTATCCTTGTTTCCTTAGTTAAATCTCTTTTCCTTTCTTTCCTCCATCTGTAGTCACAGTGGTTTTAACTGCGACTAGTCTTTTCTATCTACGAAAGTGCTTTCCATGCGATGGAGGTGGTTTTCAAGAGACCAGTGGCCGCGTTATAAGAAAGGATAGTGAGAAAGAGGATAAAGGATACGAGCTTAAGGATGAGCAACTTGTTGGTATGGCTTAGTCCTCAAAGGAGGGAGAAAGATGAACAATGAAACCCATGACGAGAGAGTACCTTTGGCATGGTAAAACGGGGCGGATAGTTAAGTATTATGGGACAAGGACAAGATCATCGGGAGGGCAGTAGTATGCTCTCATTTCTAGAGTACCTCGGAAGGAGGGTAACGATCTTGTTAAAGGTTTAGCTTTTCTTCTCTATCATCCCGTTAGGACTTCGTTGTTCGTATCATTTAAGTCTGCTTCGATAGTTGAGTCTCTGCACCTTAAGTACTAGCGTAATAGAGAATCCCATTTTTGTCTCAAAGTCCTATTGGAGAATCAGTCCATTTATACATGACTTGTTTGGATTTGGGAATGTCTATGCCAAGTGTTGAGTTTGGAAATAATGCTTATGTTTATAAGCTATGGATGGATTCTAGGGATGAAGTGGTTATCCAGTAGGGGGTGCCACTCTCGGTTTTGATAGGAGGGTAGTTAGACCTTTTGACTAGCCTTGGTAATGCCCTCGAAGTACCGGGTAACCTTTTTGAGGTTCTGTCATGACTAGTTACTTAGAATCCCTTGATGCCTTTATTGGAAATTTGAAGCCCGATCGAGTGGTGTTCGCCGATAAGACGGATGGTTTACTTCACTTATGAGTGGGTTATAGAAATCACCCTAGTAAGTGCGCTTGATAACCTGGTTGGCATCTGTTTACTTTCAAGAGAAAGTTCTTCTACGTGGAATACCTTGTGGTACGAGGTCCGAGATTCACTAGTGAATTTTGGAAAGCTTGCATGAGATCATGAGTACGCAGTCATGTTTGCGCCAAGTGTGCAAGTGGAACGAGAGGCGACGAAGAAATGAGTTCCAGCTCATGTTATGGAAACAGGAAATAGGAAGCTACGAAATCGCGAAGTTAAAAGACGGTCAAGGCACAATGGAATTAAGCTCGAGGAAATACGACTCTGATGGTCAAAGACTATATACGCGCATGATATCTCTTTTGGGAGTATATCCTTGATCCCTGTTTTCTGTAGAGCTTACTTGTAGGCTATCTTTTGTGGACATCCTCTCGGTCCTATTTTCTGTTACAAACCCCGTAAGGAGTTTGTCTTGTTTTTCTTCTCGACCCTGTTCCAGGGAATCCTAGGTAGAACCCTATGGATGTAAACATGTATTTGAAACATGTTATGATTGATATGGTTGCAAGTGGTTGCAAGTGGTTGCTCGTGGATGCGCGAATACACATTAGATACTAGCTCGACTCGGTCACATTTCATATTGCATATGCACGAGTATTTATACTTGTTTATGGATGAAATCGAATGTATTATCATGCGGTTGTTGCATATGAATGAATGATTGTGCACGCATATAGTACCTATATGGCTAGGACTATTTGCATACATGTTGGATTCATGGCACTATACATATTTTGCATTAGAAAGATTATTCAGGCCTGATCATTAGCATTAGCTAAGGAACATGTACACACACGTTTTGCATATATTCATACAGCATTAGACATCATCTAAGGACAATGGTTGCTTGTGGATGATGTTTTGAGTAGATGGATGATGGATGGTAGGATATGTTCTTCCTAACTTGGAGATTTCGGGGACGAAATCCTAAAAGGTGGGGAGAATGTAACAACCCGTATTTTCAATAACCTGTTATAACATAAATGGAGGCAGAATTAAACTATAAAATCTGAATCAAGGGAAACGGGCTATGCCATTGCGTTCGTCTCGGAAAAATACGCGAAATAGAGTCTGAGTTTTCGAAAATCGGAGTCCGTATGACCAAGATATGGCCTCGCGAAGTTTCACGAAAAATTCCCAAATTAAAGTATACTTAATTAAGTGAAATGGGTTGCGCAGAGAAATATATATATATTGATATATATATATATATAATTGAAAATTTAATAAATAAATATGCAAAAATGTTCAAAACAGCGAATTGGGAGAGGGGAATAACCGAACCGGCCGATTTTTGAGGTCGACCCGAGCTCGCTGGGTCGACTAGGGGTTAATCCAGGGTGTTTGGTTGCCAACCCGTGGGCCGATTCGCTCAAATGCAGATTTTGCATTTGGATGGTTCTCATGGTTCATCTTTAATCTAAAGGCCCTAGATGGTTCCTACACTTGACTTCTTCCCCAAGACATGCTTTGATGGCTTGGATTGAATCTAGGTTTAATCCTATAGCCTAAAACACTTGCCTAATCTATAAATAAGACCCTAACCTATCCTAAACCCTCATTATTCATTCATGCAACTAAACTATGGCAAAATTGCTACTCTCATGACCTCCACTCAACTATTCTAGCCTCCACTTCATTTCTATGAGAGGTTTCATGATCATGAGAGTATTAGAGAGTCCCTATGTTAGTATGAGAGCTTCTCAAGTTGATCTCAAGGCTAAAGCTTTGATCTTTGTTCATAAAGATGGGGTTTTTATTGATTTGGAGTGTTCATCTTTGGGTTTTTGGGTGATGGCATGCATAGGCTTCATCACAATCTTTGTTTTGCATTTCGATTTGTGCCTTCATAACAATGTAAGCCCTTTCCCTACTCTTAGATATTAACTATGAAGTTAAATGTTCATGTTGCAAGTTTGGGTTTGATCATTGAGAATGATACATGCTATCTTGTCATGCAAGCTTAAGAAGTCATTATCTTGATCTTATGAGCTAAAAGCTACAACCTTTATGTTGAAATGTTGCATTATGCAACATGAGAACCTTCATAATCTTTATGTCAACTTGCATATGAAGTCATAACCCTTATATGATGATACATGCGAGTTTCTAGTCATCATTCCATGTCTTTTGTCACCATGATTCGTTTATGTGCCAAGTTTGGGTTTATGCATGATTTTGAGGCTTAAGAATGTAACATGCAAGCTAATGAACACATTTGTGCCTCATTTTCCACCATGATTAACTTGTGGCTTAATATCCATTTTTGTCATGCCTTTGCCAAGTCTCTTCTTTTAATCCATTAAGTTGTTGCGAACGTATATGCGAGTTTAAAAGCGTTGGGTTATGTTATGGGTAATTTCTAATGACATGAAAATACAACTTGAAAACATGACTTGAATCATAACATGGAAGTTGACATGTAAGTATGCATAAAAACATAAGCTTGGGAATTTACCTATTAAGTTAGGTCTACCCATTGGGAATTTACCTATTAAGTTAGGTCTACCCAATTGCTTGAAAACTTGACTATGAACATGACACTAGACTAAACATGAAAGTGGCCAACTCGAGGTTGGGTTGAGTTTGCAACGTAAAACTACCCGGAACCGACCGGCCTAACTAGTAGTTGCAAACAATAGGACCCAATGTGAGAAGTTGGTCATGTTGTGCTTGAACCCGAGGTTAGACCAAGTTGTGGTGTAAAGCTACCCGGAACCGACCGGCTTAACTAGTAACCACAACAAAGTCTAATGTGAGAGGTTGGGGTGCATTAAGTAATTAATGCCACATGATAGGGTTAAGTTAATTTGATTAATGACTCTTAACCAAATATGACATGGGTAAATGGGTTAAGTAAATTGGTTAGGCTAATGATACTTAACAAAACATGACAAGGTTGGGTAGGTTAAGTGATTTGATTTGCCTAATGACGCTTAACCATTTTTATACGACTAGTGGACGGGGATTAAGTTAACCAACACTTAATCAATCCAACATGATAATTTGGCAAGGTTAAGTAAGTTTTCTTAATGACACTTAACCATACAAGATGATTAGGGGATGGGGTTAAGTAATTTGCACCTAACTAATCCGACACGGTAATTAGATGGGGTTAAGTAATCCACACTTAACTAATCTAAACACGGTAATTCGATGGGGTTAAGTTAAACACTTAACCAATTTAAACTCGGTAATTCAATGAGGTTAAGTAACCAATACTTAAGCAACTTAACGTGATAATTTAATGGGGTTAAGCAACTTATACTTAACCAATTATACATGATGATTTGATGGGGTTAAGTAACTTACACTTAACCAATCTAATACGCGGACCTGATAAGGTTAAGTCACAAGACCTTTTTAGAATATACTTAACCATTGTAGTACGATTAGAGGATGGGGTTAAGCCAACCTATACTTAACCAATCCGACTCGATAATTTGATGGGATTAAGATAATCTATGCTTAATCGATCTAGCAAGATAATCCGATAGGATTAAGGTAAGCTAGTACTTGACCAATTTGACTTGATAGGGTTAAGTCATGAGCCTCTGGGTACACTTAACCAACTTGTGGGACTAAGTCTTGAACTTAAATACTTAGCCAATCTTTGACGTGATTCGTGGGCGGGTTAAGTCATGGACTTGAATGATAACACTTAACCCAATAGACAAACCCTAGGTAGAAGAACTAGGTAGAAAACCGTGGTTAATCAAGGATAACGGGAAAGGAAGCTAAGTGGTAAACCTTAGTTAAGGGTAACTAAGTAATAATTCTTAGCTAAGGACATAGGACTAATTCTCAAAACGATGAGTAACCTGATACGGTAGGTCATCGCTTAGTATACGAGGGGGAGCAAGTTATCTGACTTGGATAAAAGCTCCAGCGCACTGGGTGCCGAAGTGGAAGCTTCGGGGGACGTGAGGATATTCTTGGGATCCCTCTGTGGGCTGCCAGGTAATTATACTAGGCCCATGAGAGGTTAAGGTCTGCGTTAGAAGGACCAAGAGTATGCCTTGGTTGCTATGCGAGCAACCTAAAGACTGGGATGGATTAGCGTGGAGTCGACGATTCTTGTTTTTGCCCTGGATAGCACATCGCCGACTACCTACCATCTTTAGTCAATCGTGTATGTGCGGAAAGGCAGGGAACCCCCAACAGACCATGTGCTTGCTATCGAGTCATGGGTGAGGTTGGCCCGTAGGAAAGTGGGCTATAGTGGGGCCGTGGAGTGGTTCTTATACATGATTTTTCTTGGATTGCCTTTCAGTAGTTGAGGGAGGGGTCACGTGGGACCATAGCCACGGGTACAAAAACAGACCTTGATATCTGCATCGGCAGACGATTTAAAGCTCCCGACCGAGTTCCGTATTTCTTGATTTGCCCTGGCACGGAACTCGGATGGCACATTGGGGAACATGTGCATCTAGACATGGAAAACGATTCACGATACATACGTGGGATCAAGGGCGCGGTTGACGGGTGGCGTAATCCCTAGTGGTCCTAGGTGGCCAAAACCCAAACCGAGACACGGAAACGTTCATTAGGTAGCATAATCCCTAGCAGTCCTAGGTGGCATAAATCCTAAGTGGACGCGCGATAGTTCATGGTAAGGAAACACAACTAGATCAAGGGTTGCAGTCCAAAACAACTTCAAGGATAAACCGTTTACATGGGAAAGCCCGTACAGCCTACGGCAAAGGACTGAACTTATACATGGAAAGAAACATATGAGTTGAGTAACCTATATGCGGCATATTAGGTTGACATGGACCATTACACGACTTTTGAGTAAGGGTCATTCACAGATAACACGTAATACAGTTGGGATACTAGTACGGTAGGTGCAGAGCGGATATACAGGATAGATGCCATGGGACGTTATACGCGATAGATATCTTGGGATATTATACTTGATAGGAACCTGACAATGTGATACCTTGTTTTATCTTGACATCGTAGTTTATCACGACACCCTAGTTTATCTGAGTTCAGTAGTTCATCCTGTTATTTTGATTTAATTGACCTATCTTGTATCATGCTTATGTTCACCTCAGTTTCTCATGACAGTTAACTTTACTAGTTTTTATACTAATAGTAGATAGGGCTTACTCAGTCTTTTTGACTGACCCGTTTTGTTTCGCCTCTTTTCTTCCGTTTCCCCCCAGGTTACAGGGAGGAAACACTGCTGTTTAGTTCGGACTTCTTCTGTTTGAAGGTCATCATGGATGGCTTGGACTTTTCCTGGCTATGGCTACTTTACTGTTTTTATTTGGGGAATAATTTATGAAAAAGTCTTTATGCTTCTTTACTATTGCAAGACAGGTTTTGATGTACTCTGATGTAAAAGGCTTTAGACCTTATGTATTCATGTTTATGAAAGTTCGATTTTACTTCCGCTATTTTATATGTTCTGTCTTGTGATATTTCTGTGCATGTTTACCAATAATGCCCCTCTAAAGCTAGTGCATTCCTTTGCGAGTGACCCTAGCGGAGGCGGGGTGTTACAAGCGTCTTATTTCTGCTTGTGCTTCGAGTGCATACTGACGTCCACGTTCGCAAATGGGAGGGTCAATCCACTCCTTAAAGCAACAACAATCAATGGCATCAGGATAATTCATGTGGTCGTTGAAGGCTTCACAACCGAAAAATCGACGACCGGCATTTGTTTCGGTCTCGTCAACAACAACGACCGACACTTGTCCACAATAGCAAACAGGGTTGGATCCAATCGTCCCTAGTGGCTCGGAAACCTTCCCTTCGCGTACAATTTCTTTTCCAGCTCTTTGATAAACGGAATAAGCATCGTCATTTGAATACTGTTGATGTTGGGATAGGGGTTTCTTGCTTACACCTTTTTTTCCGCTTCGCTTGGGTGCAGAAGAAGACATTTTTTGGGTTGTACAACTTGAAGTTGAAAAGGTAGTGTGTTAGTGTGGAAGAAGGAGGAGGTAGGTTGATATATAATGGAAGGGATTGCGACCGTTTAAGTAGCCGTTGGGGCGCAACGGCTATAAAATAAAAAAGCAAACAGTTTGCCGTTATATTTTTATAACGGCAAACAATTTGCCGTTATATTTTTATAACGGCAAACTCCTTTATGCATTGGTAACTGCATCTCCTCCTACATATATCGAATGTCGTTTCACTAAAACCCTATCCATCTACTTAGAGCGTAGTCATGCCAATTTCTTATCCATCTTCTTACAATTACACGGACCTTATTTCTGGACCATCAAATCCTAATCCGTCCGCATCTAGAGAACCAACCGAGTGGTATATTGAAATGGAAGAGCGACACAATGACGAGGTGCGACAATTAGAGCTCGAAGCAGGAATGCACGAAATGGAAATAAGCAATCAGCAAGACAATCCAGCACGACAACATGACCGTAGGGCTAACCTTGTAATTCCTCGTGTAAGAGCCATGGTTGAAGAAGGCGAGGTGCAATCCGCAAATATTGTATGCTTTTGTGGTTTTGAAGCACCGCAATTAGTCGTCCGTCATGGAAAAGACGTTGGACGACGATATTATACTTGTCCAGTACGAAACAACGGATGCGAGTTCAGACAGTGGATAGATGATCGCTTTCCCCGTCGAGCAATTACGTATGCTTTGGAACTAGAGGAAGAAATAAGAAAGCTGCGAAATCAAGTTAACGACCTAAGTAATTCAAATTATCGACTCCAACGTGGATTAAATTAGGATTTAAATATTTTATGTTATGCTACTATGTACTGTATCGTTACGCATCCTATCACTTGTATCGTATCGCTTGTATCGTATCACTTGTATCGTTATTTGATGTTACTATGTTCTGCTGTTCTAGTTCCTGTATGTGTTGTTTGAAATGTATTAACGTTTCGTAACCATCTGTAGTTGGTCGACGGACTGTAGCACATTGACTGGTCACGTCTTGCACAGTCGCATAGTGCAGTCAACTTTTATGTGACAGTGGCGTCATGTCACTCTTTGTCGAGAGTTATTGGAATATAGTCCATCTCTCAGTCTGTAGCCACAGGGGGTCGTCCTCGATACACTTTATCACTAAAAAGCAGATTCCCTACAGTCGTACCAGTGACCGGTTACATCAGTATTTTGTTTGTTTACTACACAAGCTTTGAAAATCACAAAGTGTAGCTAGTGACCATTCACACCATTACTAATATTGCAGCTATATATACATATGTTACTTAGTCACAACTTACCGCACTCAAACACCTTCGTTCTCATTCTTAGAGCACATCCTTCTATTAGAACTCACCGAAGATGTCTTCGTGGTCATCTTCTACAGACTCCGAGGAACAGGCGTACAACGAAATGAGGCTACAGGAGCTTCAAGACGAATTTCAGTTCCTAAACCAAATTAGACCGCAAACTGAACCGTCGTACGAACAGCTGAACGTTCAACCTCCATATGAAACTCAAGTCCCACCTGTTCAAGTATCATCTGAACAAGCTGTCACTCAGTCAACTCAGGAAGCAGAGTTCTTTCGTGTACCACTGCAGGAACAAATAGTTGATTCCTATCCAGTTCATTGCTACTGCGGGTACGCGGTTGAAGTTGTGGTTCAAGCAGAGGGAAACAATATAGGTCGGCGCATTCAGCGATGCCCAGCCTTTCCAAATGGTTGCAATTACACGGAATGGATAGACCAACCTTTGTGTCCTCGGGGAATAGCATATTGTAACGAACTCGAACAGGAAAATAGACGTGTTCGAAGTGATAATGAGCAGTTGCGATTGAACATCAGGCGACGCCCGAAAGACTAAACGTAAAATGCATTTTAATGAAGTTACTAATTCCTACTCCATGCTTTTATTGAGCTAGTTCGCATGTACTATCGTCAGTTGTTGTGTCTGTATGAACTATTTCAATCATAAATATAAATTTCAATCATAAATATAAACCGTTTGAAAAATGGCTATTTTCCAGTCGATTAAAATCAACTGAAACTGGTCAAACACGTTTTCCTTTGCCACGCTCACATATTGATTCGAAAAATTATGAAATTTGAAATCTAGCAATAACTTGACATCACGGATCCAACAAAAGTGGTTTCGTCGAAATCCGAGGTCGTTTGCAAAATTTCCATTTTTAAGGGCCTGAATTCCATAGCGACTGTTAAGAATTTTCAATTGGACATATCTTTTGATTCCCTCTATGAAATTTTGATTTTTCGGATTCGTTGGAAAGATATTCTCGATTAGATCCTAATGTTTTTGGTTTCACTAAAATCCAGATTGTTTTGCACCCGGTACATTCAATTGAAGTTTGAAATCGAATTATTGAACTACCACACCATTTTCAATTATATTTATAATTATATATAATTATTTATATTCTAACGACGACGTATATAATATATACGTTCGAATTATATTCAAAATAAATTTCTCGTCGATATTATTTAAAATATTCTATTTTAAATGTCCAAAATTCACATCACAACAACTGGCCGAATTGACTACTCAATGACAGAGCCATTATTGGCAACCAATTAGTGCCAACCTTTCACATCACAACAACAGTCCGAATTGAGTACTCAATGACAGAACCATTATTGCCAACCATTTAGTGCCAACCTTTCACATCACAACAACTATCCGAATTGACTACTCAATGACAGAACCATCATGTTGGAACCATTATTGCCACCCATTATTGCCTACATGTACTCTATGTCAGAGATATTTAGTTTACCATCCCTGCTTATATATATCTCTCATTCGGATACGCTTAGAGATAACAACGAAACTCAACTTATAAAAAAGCAAGCAATGGATCCAAATCTATACTACCATTACTACAAAAACAAGAAGAATCAAACTGATAATTCCGAACTAGAAGTGGAGCAAGAGACGGAGGAGGAGCTGGAACAGCACGCAATGGTTGCGTATTCCAATTATTTCGCTGAAGGCTCAACTAGCAACCATCGGGGTAGCATGCATGGCCGGATTGACCGACGGTATAAGAGAGACTACAAGGATGGACATGAAAGACTAATGAGGGATTACTTCATCGACAATCCAACCTTTGATATAACTTTGTTCCGCCGTCGTTACCGTATGAGTCCGGCTATTTTCTCAAAAATATATCTTAAACTTCACCAGTCAAATCCATATTTCACTTATAGACTGAACGGAGCACAAGAAATCGGCCATTCACCACATATCAAAATCACCTCGGCGTTGAGGATGTTAAGCTATGGAACATCTGGCGATCAAATGGATGAATATTTCAGAATCGCAGCATCAACAGCAATAGAGTGTCTGAAAGAATTCTGTAAAACAGTTGTTGCAGAGTTTGGGAAGGAGTATCTACGGACGCCTGGACCTAACGATATAACCAGGATACTACGCAGGGCAGAAGCCAGAGGATTTCCAGGTATGATTGGAAGTTTAGATTGCATGCATTGGGCTTGGAAAAACTGCCCAACGGGATGGAAAGGAATGTTCATCGGACATAAGAAAGTGCCATCAATGATCCTTGAAGCAGTAGCAACAGACGATTTATGGGTTTGGCATGCTTTTTTTGGAGTCCCAGGTTCATTGAATGATATAAATGTTTTAAAACAATCATATCTTTTCACAGAACTTGCTAACGGATTGTCAACAGATGTTTCATATAAACTTGGTAATATCGAACACAAAACTGGGTACTACCTAGTCGATGGAATATACCCAAAGTGGAGAACTTTGATGCAAGGGTACAAAGTTCCATCAAATGATAAAGAAAGGTATTTCACTGAAAAAGTAGCTAGCTACAGAAAGGACATCGAACGTACGTTTGGTGTTTTACAAGCCCGATTTCATATTTTACGAAATCCTACTCGTTTTCATGATGCAAGAGTGCTTTCAGAAATCATGTATGCTTGTCTAATAATACATAACATGATTGTGGAGTCTGAAAGAGGCGGATATAAGAATCAAAAGTCTAATTATCCTGACATGTTTACGGGCTCAAATGCAAAACCCCATAAAGATGTAAACTCAATGGAAGAATATGTTGATATGGTTCAACACATTGAAGATCAAGCTGCACACTTCCAATTGCGTGATCAGTTGGTGGAACATTTGTGGGCGCATAAAGGAAGGAATAGTCGGAATCAGTAGTTGGTACTAGAACTATGTATCAGTGTGTAGTCGTGTACTATGTATCATTTGAACTATCTATCAGTGCGTACTTGAGTCAATAAATGTGGTTTCCAATCATATTGTAGATTGTATCATTATTTCAACTCAACCCAACATATACAGCTCGTACATAAACAACAACTACTACATTAATACTAGAAACAGGTCACAATCATATTACAACTCACCCCAACATATATAGCTAGTACATAAACACCCACCAGCACATAAATACTACAAACAGTTCACAATCATATTACAACTTAACCCAACATACATAGCTAGTCCATATACGAGCCACTAACGCTTCCGCTTCCGCTTCCTTTGTTTTTTCTATACTCTCCAATCTGCTCGGCTACTAGTTCTTGCTGTAGAGGGGTAAGCTTACTAAAATCACATGTAATCATTTTAACATAATTATTCTCTCACGCCAAAGCTTTCTGCTCCTCCAGCTTCTTTTCTTCCATGGCTTGTTTCTCCGCATGTTCTTGTCTGCGGAGCTCTCGATCATCCCTAACTGCCTTTTGGAAATCTTCGTCGCTACGGTTTCTTTCCACCGAAAATCGAGCTCTATGCTCTTTTGTTGCCTTAGATGAACTCTCCATTATTTCCATAAATCTAGCAAACTCTGCACCTCGTTGGTCCAGCTGAATTGCCTTGGATCTGCCGACAGGTCGTCCATCACTACTTCCAAATAAAGGGTTTCTTTCTTGCGAACTCGGGCCACTTCCTGGACTAGAATCAGAGTAGTTCATCCTTCTAGCTTTGTTCTGCTGCTCAAGCATGAAGTTGCTGGGGTTCTTCCACTTCGGCAACCTAGATAGAAGCTCATAACAGTCTTGGAATTTAAATGGATGACCATACTTTTGCTGGTAGGCCTTTCGTGACTCTTCAATCTGTAACACAAAGTGGATATTGTATGAGCGTATGTCATTTCTAACTAATCGATCATAGTATAGTAAGTTATTTTTCAAAGTAATCTACGGTACTTACAACGTCATAAGGTGCAGCACCGCTTTGCTGTCTGTTCTCCAAGGCTGTCAGTATTGCAAGATAGTTCTGACACGTGGCATTCATAACTCTATAACCGCCTCTAAGTGATGCCCATGTTCTATTCCTCGCTTCCAACGAATTGTAGAACTCTGCTACTCTTTCCCAAAATTTCTCACCTTTCATATTATTTCCAACAATCCTGTCTTGTGAAATGCGTATCCACGATTTAGCAAGTGAAACGTACTGCTCGGAAGTAAACTTACATTGTTTTCTTCTTCCATCCGCTGGTATATCTTCCCCTTCAGCATTATCATCCTCAATATCTTCTATTCCGTGATTCGGCTCCGATTCAACTTCGGTTTGATGTCGTTTACTGAAAATGCTCCTTAAAGACTTCACCTACTTCTTCTTCTTTTGGTTATATTAGGGACTGATAGGTGCAACGTATTCTTCATTCAATTCTTTAGAATTTGTAACATTTACTTCCTCATTTGCATCTTCCTCCTCCTCCTCCGTAGAAGTCCCAACATTTTCTTCGGTAGTAGGAGAGACATACCCATACGAAAACTGTCTTTGCAGATTTTGCATCGCTTCGCGGTCACGAACCTCGGTCTGTTGCGGAGTTAGGTGAGGTTGTTGACTTTGCTCGGTCTGCATCATCATTGACATATACGACGAATGATCGTCGTACACGCCTACCCCGGGCGGTCGTTGGTAAAACTGTGGCGGGACAGACGATTGGATGGGAGGAAAATTAGGAGGACCGAGTGGTTGGTACGGTGGACGGTATGGATAATTTGAATACGGCGAGTAGCCGTATTTGTGAGATGGCTGCAACGGTTGCTGTTGTTGGATTGACCGTTGCATCGCATACGATGACGAGTCCGGTTGGGACATGAGTTTCTTGTTTATGGTTTTTTTCCCGCTTCGCTTGGGTGCAGACGAAGACATTTTGTTGATGAAGAAGTTGGGAAGGTGGAGTAGTTGTGTGGAGGAGGAAGAAGAAGGAGATAGGGTGGTTTATAGGGAGGAAGTGAACTAGCCGTTGGTGTTGCAACGGCTAGTTCTTATAACGGCAAACTGTTTGCCGTTATAAGATTATAACGGCAAACACTTTGCCGTTATAATCTTATAACGGCAAAGTGTTTGCCGTTATAATCTTATAACGGCAAACAGTTTGCCGTTATAAGAACCAGTCTCTGTTGGGTGAACCAGCCACGGAGGAGCTCAAAACTAGCCACAGACCAGCCACGGGTGAGTGAACAAGCCACACCTGGTTGCTCCGTGGTTTGTTTAGTAACTGAACAAGCCATTGTTGGTTGTGTTCTAACACTAGTTATTCACATGTTGCTCATTGATTTTGTTAATCTGTTACATGGTATTGCTTTGACTAAATTTTTTATGATTTTGTGACTGATTTTTAAATTTGAATTGCTATTTCCCAACATGATACAAATACGACTAGATCTAGTAGCATGTTTTCAAATATGTTCTTTAAACAAGAATGTATACAGCTACCACTATTGTTAGCTTTCTTAAAACAAGGACGTTACAAGTGTTTATTTGACCATATGGACTGTTAGCATTCTTCAACTCTATTTTCCATGCTACTAGATATGTCGTTGCCTTATCTGTCTATGCCTCTATTTGTGCAAAGTACAATTACTTGAGTTAAAAGTTCATATCGTATCATATATTTGCAATTGGGTTTTAGTTACTATAAAAGCAGGGTGCAATGAATTCGAGAATGTTAAACTAAGAAATTTAAGAGCATAACGAGGTTTGATATATAATTTTTTTCTGTTTGTGTGGCCTATCAAATTCAAAAGATGATATGTTAAACATAATATGCTGGACCAAATATAATATGGTTTTTTTTTGTTCTTGACATTTACAATGAATCTATAAAGAAAGCTTTAGCCAGTTACTATATAATATAATATTTTAAACATACAGGTAACACCATCATTTTTGCAGGAGTTTAAGTTTATTCGACCAATTTTTTCAATTTTATCATAGAGTTACGAAGCATAAAATTTTCAATACAGCATTATTGAGATGTTGATATTATATGCGGACCATAATTTCATGAGTAAAAAGTTTTATGTCCCTGTTGATAAGCTAAGAACATCATTCTACAATCATACCGTTCTGCTCCTAATACCATGTATAATAGTAATTTGTATGAGTAAGTTTTGGTGTGAGTTTCATACATTTAATTCAACTTTCCACCGTATGTCAAATGAATGCGTACAGTTACATAATCTTTTACATGCAAACAAATGAATGAATTTTCATAATTAATATGTTATGAACATATCCATAATTGTGTATTAAGTCAAATATAGATGTAACATTTTTGTCATAACTTATATTAATGATGCATAACTGAAATCTGATTGTGAATGGGCGTTACTTATTCTTTTATGTGAATTAAATTTAATGTAAATCGTATGGTACTAAAATTCTGATTCTAATTGTATATTTTACTCTGCATCAAATAAATGGGTATCTATCACCATTAAACAATTACTAATGTCATGGCATAAAATATGTTGACGACTTTAGGATTTCAATTCTTTGAATATGGTTTGGGGTATGTGCATGTTAGTCGAAAGCTATGCCATGACAAAATTTGTTGTATTGCATGCCTCATTTTTGTACGTGGGCATGGTTAATATGATATATTTATTCAAATGGACACATGGCTATATTATATGATTAATGGCGGTGAATACACTTTGATTAATATTGTGAGTCAATAATGTTGGATAAAAAATCATATGTGGGCACATATGTATAATTGCTATATTATAAAGGTATAAACAACAAGTGATATTTACAATTTGTTGAGGGGTCAAATTGTAAATGTGACATAACTAATTTTTGTCCGTTGATAAAAAACAGTTCGGTCCCCGAGAAACAGTAATACGCTTTTGTTTTTCTCTCTTCCCCATCGGTGAGAATCCATTCAGAAGAAAAGGCGATACTGTATTCTTGGAAGATCTAACCCTAATTTAATCAAATCTGTGGATTCTGGTACGCTTCCGCAATTTCTGTTTGTTTATGGTTTTGATTCCTCTTGAATTGATTAGAGTTATGGCTGAATTGAAAATTATTTCCAACAATTGGTATCAGAGCAACCCTAAATTAATTTTTGAGGATTTTCCGATTGATCTTATAAACGTGTATTTACGAATATGCGTCTTCCGCATGCCTCTTTGAATTCAAGAACGTCGTGTTTAGTATAAATTACGTTCTGTAAATTTTGCATTCAGACTTTTCATTTTGTGCATAGCAGTACACGTTGATTTAAGTATACTGTACGGTTTATGCCTTCTTTTCAATAAGGACAAAATGATATGGCTAATATTAAATTAGTGTACTGATTTTGCATTCTTGGATCCTGGCATTCACGCATTCTGCCTTCTTTTCAATATTAAATGACACACTCATTTAATAAGATCCATACAGCATTGCAAGCATTGCATAAACAAATGGTCAGTTTATTAAAGTTTTTGTCCTTTTGCAATGGACTTTAGTATCCAGTATTATATATGAGGAATTGCCGATCCATTTACAAATGGATTTGAATTTTGGGACTTGAAAATTATATGATAAAACCAAACGAATAAGTAATACGTTTGATTGAAGCAAATTATATGCTGTCAGTATCCCTCTTACATGTTATACCACTTGGCACCAATCACACCAGTAATACTTCATAGATTTATGGTTTACATTCACCATGGCCAAGAAATACAATGCCAAAAGAAAAAGAAGCAGTTAATATGCATGTACAGGACCCAAGTGTAATTAAATATGTTAATTGCTAAATTATACATATTCATAGTTCATCCTATAACTGCAAACATGTTAGGCTGCAAATGGATGGTTTCTGCATACGTGATGGGTCATTTATAATGATGATTATGTTAATACAACAAGGTATTGATTAATATGCTAGTTCCTTATTTGAGCCTAATGAGAATCATATGATGAAAAGAATTGTCATCATCCTTCTTTTTGAAGCCAGCAATAGTACATATGAAAAAGGCAAATCTGCAAGTGACATGAACTATTCAAGTGTTTGACCAAGGCAATTACAATTATTATTTTTCTGCACACTATGGATTATGCAGCATGTTAATGACTTAGGAGTATAACTGAAACCTTTTTTTCTTTTCTAAGACTAATTCAAACATTGCGGCTGCTTTGTCCTATTATTCATAGTGTTGGCAATGAGTAATAAACAATAATCTGAATGGGCGTAGCACTTATTTATTGCATGAATTCAGATTACATGGAAATCAGTTTTCCTTTGGTTCATAAAGTATTAAAGTGTATATATCAAGTGCTGACGACAATTTATTAAAAAAAAGGTTATTAATTACTAACGACAGTATGCAGGATAAAGCCGCAAATTTAAATACATAAAGTTATGATCCTATAAGGTAATTATCGATTAAATACAGTATGTGATATTTTAAAGGATCAAAAATTTTGTATTTAAAATTGTATGTACTCAAATATGGTTTCTGTGGAAATTTGATATTTTAAATAGATTAATTGAAACAAAATATCGCCAAAGCGATCACTTTTGTGTAGATTAATCTAAATAAAATATCAAACTAATTGTGTGCATAAAATTTCATGCATTTATTAATGAACCCAAAGGTGAATTAGTATTTGGCAGAATTTCATGCATGCTTGTGGCGATAAATATGTGATGATTATACGGTATTTTATGTGAGCAATATGTTTATCCAAAGATTGCATATTGTTTGACAAAACTTTTTGTCAATATTTGATCGCTACAACAAGAGTACCGTTTACAGTTAATATTACTGTCCAAAGACTTGATATTAATGATGTGTTTGGTATCTTGAGATGGGATTAACCATTATTTGAATTTACTTATTTATATGGATTCCGGTGTTGCTACTGTATCAGCTTACATTAATTCAACAGCGGTCCTTAATGGTAATAACTTTATGGATTGAAAGGAGAACATATTAATTGTTCTTGGCTGCATAGATCTTGACCTTGCATTAAGAACAGATCGACCTGTTTCTCTTACAGATGCTAGTACCTCCGAGGAAAGGAGGTTTTTTTTTGTTTTTTTGTTTTTTTGAGAAATAGGTTCGTTCAAATTGCATGAGTCTTATGATCACCAAACACGGCATACATGAGGCTTTTAGGGGTGCGGTATCCGAATAGATCACCGATGCCACAACCTTCCTTGCTGAAATTGAGAAACGCTTTGCACAAAGTGATAAGGCGGAAACAAGTATTCTTTTAAAGAAACTTATTTCCATGAAGTTCAAGGGCAAGGAAAACATATTAGAAGCTCAACTAAGTCAAAGCATATTGACATAAAATTCTTTGTTGTGAAAGAAAGTGCAGAGGGGATATATTTCTATAGAGCATATTGGAACAAACTCCATGATAGCGGATCCGCTCATAAAATGTTTACCACCCAAGGTCTTTCATGAGCACATTGCTCATATGGGTGTTGTACTGTTAGAGGATATCATGGTTCAGTGGGAGTTTGTATTTTATATGCTTTATATTTACTTTAAAACATTTATGTATTCAGTTTTCTAATAAAAAGTAAAGTGTTCAGTTCATTCACTTTTCTTACTATTCTGATTCTGATCTCACTTAAGTTTAAGGAGGACCGATTGAAATATATACATGTCTGATTCACATTACATGTGATTTTCATGCTACTTAATCATAATTGATCTATGTCATTTGACTATATATATGTATGTGACCATTGATGGGTTTAGTCATGATTAATATGGCAAAAACCACTATGATCCTATATAAATATAGTTGATGGATGAGATTGTACAAGATTACCTTTATTAAATAGCAAAATTTTGAGCTCATAAGGTTGTACAGTTATGAGGAAACATATGTTGACCAAGTGGGAGATTGTTGGATTAAAAATCATATGTGGGCACATATGTATAATTGCTATATTATAAAGGTATAAACAAAAAGTGATATTTACAATTTGTTGAGGGGTCAAATTGTAAATGTGACATAACTAATTTTTGTCCGTTGATAAAAAACGGTTCGGTCCCCGAGAAACAGTAATACGCTTTTGTTTTTCTCTCTTCCCCATCGGTGAGAAACCATTCAGAAGAAAAGGCGATACTGTATTCTTGGAAGATCTAACCCTAATTTAATCAACTCTGTGAATTCTGGTACGCTTCCGTAATTTCTGTTTGTTAATGGTTTTGATTCCTCTTGAATTGATTAGGGTTATGGCTGAATTGAAAATTATTTCCAACAAATAAGAAATATGTTATATGAATCATCAATATGAGTTAACTAAATATATAACATTGAACTTTGGAACACTTTCTTTTATTTATTTCTCTTTTATATGTTAACATATGTACTTTTGTCCGTTTTTTTTGTGATTAACAACAAATATGGTTAGTTTGGAAACGTTTAGACCCTGTTTGATAAGTTTATGCTGAAACATTGGAGAATGATGTACTGCTCCTTGATGCTTTTCTCCATTGATACATGATTGATGACCTCGCCGAATTATTAGATAGTGAAAAATCATGGTTATTGGATAGTGACACCAATGCACCGCCTCTTGACTGCATATTTACTAAAGTGTAGATCAAAAGCAAGCGTTTATGTCAAATCATTGAGCTGAGCCTAAGCATGGAGGTAGAGTTTGGAACTTATGGGAATAATGCTACTTGCATCAAGGGCAATAATGTTGCAAATTGATCAAACAGTTGCAGTGCAGTTAATGATGACTATTGTTCATGAAGGTAAAGTAATCTATTATTGAAACTCTTATTATTGAAGATAGATCACTAAGCCTATATTTACCTTTTTAGAAGATGTTGTACTATTTACCTTTTTTAATTTACTTAATGTATTTGGTATTTCTCTAAAACTAAATCATCTTTACATGTTATGTGCACATATTTGGGTTTGTTATTATAAATGATTAAGATGTTTGATAAATCATCATCGATCCACCTCTATAAATATTCATATACCATTTTTATGTCGGTTAACTTTATTTGTTTCCCTCGAGAACAAGGAGTTTGAAATCTAACATGTGGTACTGTATTATTTTACAGGGACAAAACAAGCATGTTCCCTAATTTTATATTCAAGACAAAGGACAGGGAGACAGGTTTAGAATCTTGCGGATAAGAGAACGAATTTAGTAAATTATGCAAGGAGTGGTCTTAATAGATGAAGCATGCCGTAACAACTTTTAAAAAATATTGTCAGATTTGTATGCACCTACAAATGAAAATGATATGTAGTTGCTATAGTTGGTTATATACGTGAATAAAATTATTGAGTTTATCAGTTGTTTTTTCTTCTTTTTTATTTTACTGGTCCTGTTTATAAGGATTAGTGTAGCAAATTACGTGTTTCATGAAATCACTGTAGAACTTATCAAACTGCTAACCAAATTATTCCAGTTTCGGATCAGCTAAATCGTTGTTACTAAAAAAAATATAAGAAGCAAGGCAAAACAATAACATATACGTATGATCATTTTTTGATATGGTAAGAAATATTAAAAGAAATATCGTACTTTGTGCGTTGTTTGTCTGTGTGTGTCCTATGTGGATGTGTCGCTCATTTTTCCTTTTTATGAATAACTTTCACAAAATTGGAAAATGCAGAATCATTTACATATCCATAGTATGTTTATTTTAGGCACCGTTCATAGTGATAATTTGGCACATTACCGTTTGCGTTGGCATTGAACGCATGCCATGCCAAACAATAGTCGAACTCCACGATGCTAAACCTTAGAAAATGGATCGTTGGTGTACGACGCTTCGGACGCCAACGGTCAATTTTCTAATGTTCTGATCCACCACCTATATTACACCTCCCTCCTTCTTCTTCCTCTCCACACTTTCAAACTGCACAATTCTTCTCTTCTTATAATTTTTTCCAACCAAATCCGAGCATGAAAACATGTTTTATTAATGTTTTTTATTTTTAGTTATTTAACATACTGTTTTTCTGTGTTTTTTAGGATTTTTTTGATTCGGTTTGCATTTTTATTTTGTAGTATGGCCAACCGAAAATTTGCACATCACTGGTCGTTCAACGCAACTCAGATTATGGTGCAATGTGTTGTTCAAGCCTATGGTGCTTGTGGAGCAACAAAAAAAGTATGGACAAAGTAATAGCAGAAAAGCTTCAACAACGCCATATAGAATGACCGGGTCATCGAACCAATAGACGAAAGCAAAATCCGAAATAAATATGATAGTCTTCGACGAGAGTGGCTCAAATGGGATGCGCTTATGAACAAGACTGGTGCTGGTTGGGACCCTAATAGGAGAACGGTTTCTTTATTATATTTTACTACTTCTATTTACAAGGATTAATTAGCAAATTACGTGTTTCATGAAATCACCATAGAACTTATCAAACTGCTAACCAAATTATTCCAGTTTCGGATCAGCTAAATCGTTATTACTAAAAAAATATAAGAAGCAAGGCAAAACAATTACATATACGCATGATCATTTTTTTGATATGGTAACAAATATTAAAAGACATATCGTACTTTGTGCGTTGTTTGTCTGTGTGTGTTCCCTCATTTTCCTTTTTACGATTGACTTTCACAAAATTGCAAAATATAGAATCATTTACATATCCACTATATGTTTATTTTAGGTACCGCTAGTAGTGATAATTTGGCATGTTACTATTTTTTTTTAACGAAATATAATATAACAAAAACGGAGAATTTAGCCATTCTCCAATGGCTCACAAAAACGGTTTCTGCTGAGCGCTGAAACCGTGCATACACACACGAACAAACGAAACAAAATACAGACAAAACCCACAAAAGAGCATAAGTAAACTGATAGAAAGCACTGAATGCGAAGGAAGGAAGGTCCCTCGAGGAAGTCCCCTCTCCGATCCTAGAAGATTTCAAGGATCCCATAAACCATGGGGGAAAGAGCTGGAAGAGAAGCTCTAAGCATAGCCTTGACTGGACTAGCATCTGATCCAAATAGCTATCTAAGCCCATCTGATCCAGCGGTCCGACCCAGGAGGAGAACATCAACTAGCACGTTGCACATAACAGCGCCTGCCCAGTAATCTATACATCAAAACCTGAACCACTAGCAAACAATGTCAGAAGCGGGTGGGTGGGGGGGGGGGGTGGGGGGGAGGGGATGTGAAGAGAAGGACCGCAAAAACACACGACCCACACAAAACCTTACTCAGCCAATACCTTGTTTGGGGTGGCTGTTAGCGTTGAAATGTCAAAGTTAACAGCCAACCTCGTAGATCGGGAACCAATCACACATCTGAACGGCCTTCCCCGAAACGCTAGGAAAACATCATTCCTAATTTTCCAGATGATGGTCGGAGGGTCCATAGCCACTTCGTCAAAGATTGCCTAGTTCCGCGCGCACCAGATGTGCCAACAGATCAAACAAGGAATCAGACGAAAGAGGCTCGTGCGTAGACTTTTACCTGAGATGCTAGCCCACCAGAATCTCAGGACGTCTTCTAACACGTTTGCATTACACCGAAAACCTAACAGGTTCCCGAAGTAATTCCAAACAGACCTAGCATAAACTCCCGAAAGCAACAAATGAGAGGAGGTTTCGGTGCTCCCAGCGCTGTAGCACCTGCACCTGGAAACGAGCGGGATACCGATTCTCTGAATATTCTCATCTAATGGCAAACCATTATGCATGGTTTTCCACATAAAAAGAGATACCTTCAGTGGAATACGGATATTCCAAATGAAGGAGAATAGGGGAAGATCAGGCGTAGGATTCCGCATAGAATTCCACGCAGTAGAGAGCGAGAACGGGGGTGCCGTCCCAAGAGGTACCCCCTCCATGAGCATCGGTTAAAGCCTTCACGAATTGCATCCGTTTCCACGTCTCACTAGCGTAGGACGGGATACCATAGAAAAGCGTACTTGCCAGCCTTCGGTACTTGGTATGAAGGAACGTAGCCCAAAGGGAGTTGTTCTCTTCAAATCTTACCCAAAGCTTGCAAGCGAAGGCCACACACACGTCTTGGGGGTTGCGGAGGCCCAGACCCCCCTTGATTTTGGGACGACAGATAACATTCCAGGAGATCCAATGGTGACGACTAGAGTTATCTGTGGATCCCCAGAAGAAAGAGGATGCTAGGGAACGGTACGATCGGAAAAAAGAAGCCGTGGGAGTCATAGCAGCAAAGATATGAGATCCCATAGAGTCAAGGACGGACTTAATGAGAACAAGCCTACCGGCCTGAGAGAGTAGGGAAGCATTCCATTTAAGGATCTTCCCCATAACTTTGTCAGTGATAGGATCAAAAATGGCATTAAGCTTCCCTCCTCGATATAAAACAATGCCCAGGCAAGGAAGCGGAAGCGAGGCCACCTTGAAGCCAGAATAAGACTCAATCCAAGCAGATCTTGCAGCCGTAAGATCTTTCGCGGGGACGAAGCAGCTTTTGGAAGAGTTAACGAGTTGCCCCGAGCATCTCTCATACTGCCGAACGAGGCCCAAGAGGCCTTGGAAAGACTGATGACTACCATTTGTAAAAATGATGATGTCATCAGCGAAGGATAAGGACGAGATAAGAGGGCATCCCCTAGGGATGCCGAATCTGTGAATCTGGCCAACAATCATAAGGGAGTGCAAGCCCCGAATAAAAGTCTCAGCGGCAAGGACGAAAAGAGTAGGGGAGAGGGGGTCTCCCTGACGAATTCCTCTCCTGCACCTGAAAAAACCGGTGGCAGATCCGTTTATAAGAACAGAGAACCAACAGTTGGATATAAGCCTCAAAACAACATCAATAAGGGGCTCTGGAAAACCGAAAGCCCGAAGAACCTTGATGATGAAGAACCAAGACATGCGATCATAAGCCTTAGCCATATCCAGCTTTACAACTACATTAGACCCGCAGACTTTCCTATCGATCTGGGAAATCAGTTCCTGTGCTAAAAGGACGTTATCGGTAATTAACCGTCCTTTTACAAACCCAGCTTGAGAGGAAGAGATAAGACGCTCAAGATACAGAGCTAACCTAGATGTTAGAACCTTCGAAATAACCTTGTTAGAGAAGTTACATAAACTAATAGGCCAAAAATTAGAACAAGATGAGGGGTGGTCACATTTGGGGATAAGGATCAGGTTGGTTGAAGTCCACCCCGTGGGGAGTTCTTCAACCGAAAAGAAGGACCGAATGGCAAGACAGAAGTCCTGCTCGATGATAGGCCAAACACTTCTGTAGAAAATCTCGTTGTAACCATCAGGCCCGGGCACACTGTCCTTGCTTAGAGCAAATACGCAAGCATGTATTTCTTCTGAGGTAGGAGGAGCGGCAAGGTCCGAGCTATCGGACGGGAGGATCAGACGAGGAATGAAGGCAAGAAGGGAATGATCAAACACAGAAACCGAGGGAGTGCTGAGGAAAGACTGAAAGTGGGATAGAATAGTATCTTTGACCTCGACAAGAGAGGAGGTCCAAGATAAATCCGGGCGGAGAATTTGGGAAATCGTAAGATGTCTATTCTTCTTATGAATAGAAGAGTGGAGAAAACTAGAGTTCGAATCACCATCAACAATCCATTTGATCCTGGCTTTTTGGTGCAAATGTTCTTGTTCAATGTGAAGCTCAGACGAGTAGGCTAGTTGGGCTAACGCCCACGCCTCCTTATTGGCGGAAGAGGGTGCATCATCAAAAGCTGCTTCCGCAAGAACAAGAGTTTCTTCAGCAGCCCTGACGCGGTCAAATATGTTCTTGAAAACGAGCCGATTCCACGTCTTAAGACAAGTCTTAAGACGCTTCAGCTTGCGAGAAAACACAACACAGGGGGAACCACTCAATGGGGAGATCCAAGATTCTTCCACAAGGTTGCGGAAGGAGTGATGAGATCTCCACATACTCTGGAACCTGAAGGAGGACGGGCCGGAAAGCGAAAGGGAGGTGCAGGAAAGAAGCATAGGGGCGTGGTCGGAGAATATGCGATGAAGGTGAGAGACGGAGTACGAGAAGGCCAGACCGAACCAACCTTCCAAAGCGAAGACCCTGTCCAGCCTCAAAAGAATCTGGTTACTGCCTTCCTCGTTGTTACACCAGGTGAACGCCGAGCCGGTAAATGACACTTCCGCAAGACCAGAGCTGATAATGAAAGCGTTGAAATCCGCTATCGCAAGGCGGTTAACAGCAATTCCTCCTCGTTTTTCTGCTTGGCTGGCTACTATGTTGAAGTCACCACCTACCATCGATATAAAGAAACCTAAGTCGGAAAGCGAGAGATAATCGGCCCAAAGGGCTTGCCTGGCGAACCTATCACACTTAGCATATACCGCCGAGAAACAGAAAGAAGAAGAGAAGGAGGAAGACGAGCAAGCTACCGAGAGAAGCTGGTCCGAGTCGAACAGAGGCTGAACAACAAGGTCTTTGGACCATAAGATCCAAATCTTGTCGGTCACGTTGGCTTTGGCACCGCCAAAGCCAAGGGACAACACGGACTTGGTCATCGCTTCCGGACCCATCATAGGTTCCAGAAGTGCTACCAACTGAACATAATGCTTCTTGACAATGCGCTTGAGTCTCGCCAGAGGCTCATCATTGCCATTACCCCGAACATTCCAGAAGAGGAAGTTCGCCATTAAAACCCCGGAAGAAAACAGAAAAGCTAGCAAGGAGAAGCGAGACTACACCAACCCCCACCCTCAACTACGATAAAGAGTGTGTCGCGTAGATCTAATGATCCGCTCGGACGCCGCTATAGAGCGTGTGCGAATGGTGCGAGGAGTGCGCGGGACCGGGCGCCTACGACGCCCAGAGGGACGAGGAGGCGGTCCAGGCGAAGAAAAACTAGACACGCTGGAGACAAAAGCAGGCGATGAAAAGCTGGGGCGAGAAGGGCAAGAATTCTTAGTAAGACGAGATAGTCGATCGTTAATGATCGCTATTTCTACCTTACTAAGCAAGGGGTAAGAAAAAGGAGGGGGTGACCGACTAGACGACAGCACTAAAGGACCAGAAACGAAGCCGGAAGGAGAAGGAGAGGAGGATGAGTAGTTTCCCACCAGAGGCAACACCAATCGGGGTAAGAACAGGGGAATTCCCAGATGACTAGCAGGGACTGTGCTAACCAAATGGAGACGACATCCGCCAGACCAGCTACTAAGCCGGTGAACCACACTGGAAGATACCGAAGCCGGAAAACCAAGGGCGAAGCTGAACACGCACAAGGCACTACCAGTCATGTCGTGAAGCCAAGAAAGCGCGGGAGACATCAAAGAACCATAGAAAGAGAAAATCACAAACAGATGGGGAGCCGTCCTAGACCAAACCGCCAAAGCCGACAACCAAGAGCCATAGAAGTTGTCGACTAACCAGACGCCCCCCGCAGAGGACGGACAAAAATGGACAAACAAAGCTAAAAAGGGACAATTCTCGAAACTGCCTTCGTAGGAAAGCAGTACAAGAAAGAAAGAGCAGCCTACCTTAGAGATAAAAACAACAACGCACCAAAGACCAGGAACCAACCCGTCAACCCCGGGAACACACACATGACCCGTCACCGTTACAACCAAAGTTGCAACGATGGTGACGGGGAGCTCACGCCAAGGCGTGACATGGCTCAAGCACTCAGCACAACCAAAAATTCCCAGATCAAAACCACAGCCAACAAAAAAATCCGACAGAAGAAAGCAAACAGGCATAAAAATGCTTACCTGACCCAATAAGGATGAAGCCAGATGTTCCAAGGAGCATAAATAGGCTGTAGAATCCTGCATGAGGTTCCCACTTCTAGAAGTAACATTATCCGAATCCAATACAAAGGAATGGCATGCAAGGGCTGAAGTGGTAGTGAATTCCACTTCCATCCTTGACAGCTCTCCAATACAAGGCAATGGCAATCTCAAAATATAGCTACACGCCCCAATAGTGCTCAACAAAGGCAATGGCATGTTACTGTTTGCGTTGGCATCGAACGCGTGCCATGCCAAACAAAGGTTGAACTCCATGATGCCAAACGTTATCTGCCACCTATATTACACCTCCCTCCTTTTTCCTCTCTACACTTTCAAATTACATAATTCTTCTCTTCTTATAATTTTTTCCTACCAAATCCGAGCATCAAAACATGTTATTTTTAATGTTTTTTTTTTTATTTTCAGTTATTTAAGATACCGGTTTTCTATGCTTTTTGGGATTTTTTTTGGATTCAATTTGCATTTTTATTTTGTAGCATGGCCAACCGAAAATTTGCACATCACTGGTCATTCAACTCAACTCAGATTATAGTGCAATGTGTTGTTCAAGCCTATGTTGCTTGTGGCAGCAACAAAAAAGGTATAGACAAAGAAGTAGCAGAAAATTTCAATAATGCCGTACAGAACGATCCGAACATCGAACCAATAGACGAAAGAAAAATCCGAAATAAATAGTCTTCGACGGGAGTGGCTCAAATAGGATGCGCTTATGAACAAGACTGGTGCTGGTTGGGATCCCAGTAGGGGAATGGTTTCTGGAAGCGACAAAAGGTAGGAAGATCGTATAAAGGTCTGTGAACTTTAATTATTATTGTTTATTTATCGATAGTTACTTATTATTTTATTTTAGGAATTTGGACCTATTGCTATAAAATATAACAAACATCTGATTGATCATTTGGAGATGATGCAACAATTACGAATGCTACTGGTCAATCGTCATATACGCTTGTTACCATAAAACCGTTGCAGACTGGTACGCCACCTTTAACACATAGTACATTTGATAGAACATGGGCTTTTGATGGGATTTTTAATCCATGGGATGAAACACAAAACAAATATATTCCCAATTTAAATTCGCCATTAAATCCTCCAATGCAACAAACTCCATTGAATCCTCCATTTCATGAAAATTAACGCTGCTTCGAACCAAGCTCGAACGAATCCCCCTTCGCAACCAACTTTACGTCAAGGTTCAAGAAGACGATGCGGTGAAAATGAAGTCAGGATTCAAGAAGATGATGTGATGAAAATGAAAACAAGATGGTTGAGATCACTGGAGTAATACACGAAAGACAGATAAAAAAAGATCTTGCATGCATTCTGTGCTAGGATTGTCTCGCATGTTGTTAAGGAGGAATGACGGGTTTGAATAAATAGTCCTACATCACATAATAAACTAAAGAAGTAGAATACAAATATGAGTTGGTAGATACGTAACATTAGGGGTTCCTTTTGTTACAAGGATGTGTATGCCAACTCATATGCGTGCGCCCTATGCTGGAAGAAGGGGGCTTTGTTCCGACCGTCATTATATAACAGTGGTATCAGAGCCGGAGTCACTAATTGAGCCATGTAGGAAAGGCAACGCTCTCAAAAGATACTCGTAGGATGCGAATCAAGCGGAAGACTGTTAGGATTATCTCGCATGTTGTTAAGGAGGAATGATGGGTTTGAATAAATAATCTCACATCACGTAATAAATTAAAGAAGTGAAGTATAAATATGAGTTGGTAGGCACGTAACATCAGAAATTCCTTTTGTTACAAGGATGTGTGTGCTAGCTCATATGCGAGTGCCTTACGTTGGAAGGAGAGGGGCTTTGTTCCGACCATCGTTATGTAATATTATGATAGTCCGGATACCGGTACCAGCGTAGAATCAACGGGAAGTTCTACAAATTATACAAATATGGTTGCTCACTTTCAATATCTTAAAGAAGGAGGTGAATTTGATATTGCAGAAGCAATATTATTTATTATGGAATCTGATAAGAAACAGGTATTCAATGTTCTTATTGACGATATAGCGGAAAGTTGGTTGATATCAGGGCTTGTAGCTCAACGCCACACAAAAGAATACCAAACTTTTTTGATAAAACAAGGTGGTGCTAACAAGTAGGATTTTCAAGTCATTTTGTTATTGTATTTGGCTTTTTTTGCAATGTAGTGTTTTTTTATATGCATTCAGTATTTAATTTTCAAAACAAAAAAATAAAGTAAAAAACACATTAAACCAATATAATGCTCAGATATCACGCTCAAATTCCCCGTTCGTAGCAAAAAATGCATTCTCTGTTCACTAACGTGTCACGCTCAAATGTCATACTCAAATTTCACTCTCAAATACCCTGTTACCGTTCGTAAAAAACGCACCCTTAGGATGATGCGCATAATATTTTCTAAAGGAAAGATAAACATATGATTGAATTCTTTATGGCTCTGTGAATCAGTTATAATGATAAATGATTCACTGTACAGAAGTTTATGAATTAAGCCGTGGCGAGTACTAAGCATGATACAGTACCCGAAAAAAAGAGGCACAGTGTCCCGAAATCCCGGGAGGGGAGGGGGGGACCTTGGATTTATGCAGCAACTATAAAATCAATGGCATATATAGATTCAGGTGAACTTACCTTCGGGTAAAGTAGCAATTTCCATGTTTAAATTCTTAGGCTTACAAATATGAAAATTTTACTTATGGCATTAAATTTTACTTACTATTTGAAATAACACTGCATATAAGTGCATCAATTAACTAATCTGTTGTATAAACTTATGCAAAAAATGGAGATTTAACCATTGAAAATTTTCATATGCATAAATAATGGAAAATTTTATTTAGACACAGGCTTAATGCAAATTGAGGGACACAAAATTTGAAACCTAGGATTACCCCATGACTTGCGTCCTTTACATAAAGAAAAATTAATCATATGACTGAAATTTTGTGTCTCCTGATTTGTGTCAAACTTCTATGTTCATATAGTCGCTCCCATAAACAACGGTTTGAAAATTTCATAGTTTCAATCCTAATCATTGGCTTACACCTAGGGCAAGAAGTACAAATCTTAATTAGTTATATGTTTATCTACACATTCTAAGCACCATCCCAATAATATAAAATGAAGCTATAGTCAGGTCCGGTCTTGGGTCTACGTACGCCCATTAGGCGGCAACCTAATTGATTCGTGGACACCTCCTAATACAGCGCCAGCTTTTGCATTTTACATAATCTCATGGTTATTTTACGCTATTCATTACATTTCGAGGACTAAAAAAACTAATTCATATTGTAGTTGAAGATTCTTCGGCTTTGGACCTCCAACCATTTGGATTAGGCTTGAATATGGTACAAAGTTGGTAAATATAATTTTGCTTAACCCCCGCAATCATGAAAGAACGCAATGAATATCAACATCATCGTGTGCAGTCATGAACTTGACGACTATCCCTTTTGCATGTCACTTTATATCTTTGGATACTTCGAATCTTATCAATTTTCTATAAGATATCATATGTAATATACAGTATACAAGAAATGGAACGCAATCAAAATATAATTATATATATGAGTAAATAACTAAACAAACATGCATGTAGAATGCCTTATACTTTGCAATAATTTTTATTTTACAATTAAAAGTTTACACCAAAAGAACTAAGCATCCACTTACCTACGCCATCCTAGCATGATCCCATGGAAAGTGGTATTTAATCTAAGAATACATAAGTAAAAATGTTGTACTCTAAGAAAATTGAGATAGAAAAGTGAAAGAATGGATAACCATAGTTAGTTAAAACATCACCAATAATATGAGTTCTTTGTTTAAATATATGACGTAAGCATTATTCCCAAAGAAAATTGCACTAAGTTACGATTAAAAAGGGTATTCAATAACTAATATATAAGAATTATTTTTCAATCAACACCATGACATGACATTCATTACTAATAGCTTCACAACTTGTTGGTTGCATAGCACAAGCCATACACCGGTGTATCATGAAAGAGGAAAAGCATTGTCATTGAGATATTGCTATAACCCGATACTTTTATAAATTTTAGAAGTGTGCTGATTAATGAATAAGATGAAATATGTTATTTTTCTCATGATCATAAATTTTTCTTTATAAATGCACATTACAATAGCCACACAAATCAACTTCTTTCTTTCTAGCCCCTCCATAATGGTGGTTTGTACTTATCCATCAATACTTTCAAACTGTTGGATCGGATGAGTAACAACCTCAATTATAAGTGTATTTTATTTAGTGATTAAATTTAAATATTGATTTCTATTTTCATTTTTGATTGTTTAAAACTAAATTATTTGGATTTTATATAGCAAATGATTTTGTTTTGATATGAATATTTTTTAATAATACAAATAAATATTTGTTATTTTAGAATCACTACAAGAAAATCAGCAAATAGCAGCAGCAGAATCCGCTTCTAATCCATCGCAAAACAGGTCTTAGCAACGGATTTCCTACATAACGGTGTTGTCGGTAATAACCATGACGGTATCAGTGTCAGATTTTGCGACGGAATTTTACATGAGTTTACCGACATTTTTCCATCATTTTACTAATTTTATAATAAAAATAAAATTATATTTATTAATTCAATTTTAATTTATAGACCGACTATTTACCGACAGATAATTATTTAATAATAAAATATTCTTTATAAAAGGCGTTGGTAAATCCTTACTAATTATCGAGGGATTAGCGACGAAAATTAAATTGGGACAAACTTAACCTCCTTTTTTGTTGGTAATCCGCTGCTATTCCCCTTCTTATATATATATATATATATATATATATATATATATATATATATATATATATATATATATATATATATATATATAGACACACACACACCCCACATACATAACTTGCGTTCCATTCAATACATAATCCTAATTTAAATACAACACAATTAATATCAATGCACACATCTCATAATCATAATCAATGTATTATATTAATCACTCTTCTCATAATCAACATTCAACATTACATAATAGACATACTAAACATTCTTACATCAAAAATACATAATACATCCATAATATTTCATAAACACTGAACAAATTTTCTTTTCGTTAAAATAATACCTCCTCCTCCAATATCTCTACTATTTGGTTCTTCTGTCATGAAACACTGAAACCTCTGACATGCTCTTTGCAGTGTTACTAATCATCCTTGGGCTCCAAAAGCAACTCCACTATCTACTAAACCACTAAATAGTTGGGGAGTTTGAATATATGCATCTACCCTCATACGCTCAACCCATGTTACCTAATATTTTTATAATACATGCATACATTTTATACCATAAATTTAAACTGCTTTATTCATGAATTTAGTGGGAAGGAATTACCTTGAGTATAGGGAAAAATTACTGTTGGTTCCACTTGCAATTACATTTACTGTTGATGCCTTGGAAATAATTGTTGAAAACAATTTTATCCATTTAGCATGTAAATATAGGGAAAAAATAAAAAATAAAAATCATATCTATGATGATGTAAGTTTAAATAGGAATATCAAGCTAGAACTTTCATCAAAAGTCAACTTTTACAAATATTTTAACGACAAATGGATAGAATGCACTCAGCATTGTCGATGCATAGTGCCAATCATTTTGGAATGTAACCAGGTTTGTATAAGCAGTATAAGTGAATACAAAGCTTAAAGGTAAAGATAATATAAATGAATACAAATCTAGAAAATAAAGATATAAGTTTTGTAATGTACTTTAGATAATATGCCCATGCACTAGGATTGTCATATGCCAATCCATTGAGATAACTTCCTATCCATCACAGAAGCACGAGTTAATAAGAAATCCGGTCTTTTTACTATAATTTCTTGGCATGGATTTTATTGGTGACTGAGGTAAAATGAGCCATGGTAGTATAAGAGTGCTTGGAACGTAATCAGTTTCCGCAAATCCAAATATTGAGTTTCCAGTTTCATTTTAATTTCATGATAAATCCATTTTTAAGTGTTCACATAATCAGTTTCTACATATACAAAACTGATTCATAAGATCTTGTAATAGTCCACCAAAAATCATCCGTATTTATATTTGAGTGGCCAAGCAACGGTTAACTTGTGAAAAATATGAGCTACTTGAGAAGGGGATATTTAAAGGCCTTGTGAAAATATAACATCCAGAAACCATCACTAATAAGGCAAAGCAAAGAATAAATGAGTTGAGGTATTTCCTGGGGCTGAATCTGCTCCGTTATTTTCAGCCACTGGTCCATCAACAGTGACGCTGCCTAGAGCTAACTCAACTCCAAGAAATTCCTAAGTTGACACTTTGACGATCGGGTCAGTGGTAGTTCATTTGGGTGAGTAAAACGAGTAGTAAACATGCATGCAATCCCCATAACAACTCAATTATTCACCACAACATCAAAATCATCATGATATGTTTTGGATTCTACTTGAATAAGGTTTCAACATACTATTCTACTCTATATAACAATTCAGTCAATATTCTATTCAAACCAGAAACTTGATCCACTACACAAACATGCAATCCAAATAGAGAGAATAGGGAGGCTAACTCACCTTATTCACCGATTCAACTTACCAAACACTTCGATTCCAGCCTTGTAATCATACTTCAATAAATCCGAGCAAACAATTCAAACACAAAGCAAATAGCAACCAAATTAACCACTGTAAAACAAAATTTAATTAGTCTAATATATAGAGTTAAGTTTAAAAACCGGTACCATAATTTTCTATGTGGTGCAATCATAGTATGCAGTGCAGATGTACCGCATAGTGGTGTTGTTGCACCATATTATATCCAAGCACACTCGAAATCAAATCAAATCGAATTCAACCGAACTAAATCTGTTTACGCTACAAGAAGAGTACACAAAATTAATTAAAAAAGTTAAACATAAGCTATACGATCCCAAAGAAATAAAAATATAACTTCAGACCATATTTCATTAAAGATCAAAAACAAATTAAAATACTGAATAACATACCTTAACATATACATCTTCCATGACCCACACACCCCTATCATACCAAAATTCCACTTCTGCTATCCCATTTACATAGCCCATGTCAAACAAAATACTTCATGCATGTGAAAAAACTCAAACATGCGGGACCAAAGGCCATATTAAAAAGTATCTATCCACCTTGATCCAATTCTTCTTGAAGTAAAGTAGCAAGATTTAAAATGTATCAACTGCAATCACAAAGAAACTACATGTAAGAACAATTTAATAATTTAAGTTTTTTTCTTATTTGCACGAAAACAGAAAATGATTCACATGTATAAAACAATCGGTGTTAAGTAAAAAATAGCAGAACTGAAGAAATAAAAGTAGAAAAAGAATCATTTTGTAACCTTGTTAGGGCAGTCGTTCTTTTGGATTCGTCGTGGTAGTTCATTGCGATGGCACCGCTGGTCTACATTTTCAGTTCCCAGCAAAGATACTGAAATAAAAGTAGAAACAGATTTAAAAATATGATACAACAGATTTGGCTAACATGCTGAAATGATGTGACAATAGGTGTACAAAGATGAAGTTAGAGGTGCAAAACTATATTGATTGATAAAGTTCCCTGCAAAGATGACGTACAGACCATAAAGTCTTTCTACAAAAACTTACTTACAAACTATAAAATGATTAATTTATAAAGAAATAACTAGAAACTTGATAAATCTTTTTTTTATTTGGTACTAAGAGATCCGTTGCCAAATTAATTGAAGAAGCACTTATACCTTACTCCGATTGATCCTGGTTCAACGTTAGTGAAGCTACAAGTACACCAGTTCACGATGCCATTTTAAATCATTAGCTTCTTAATCTATATGAGGCAGATCTTTTAAAGGGGGAGAATAAATTGAATGGAAAAGTAATTTCCTTAGATCCAGACAAAATATCCCACAATAAAAGTGGTAAATTACAATTTCAAGTTTACTTTGGAATCAAGGATGGAGATTACACCTGGGATTAAAGGCAAATTATACAAAGATCTAATGCAGATTATCCAACAAACAAACACGGTTTTTTAATCAAATTCGAAATAATAAAATCGATTGATTTAAAAATGCAGATTTTAACACAAAATGAACACTGACTGAAATTAAATAAACAACTCTATTGTACGCCGAAGAATTTGCAAACCTGTAAATGGTACAGAAAGATGGTCTGGAGTGTAGGATTCTAGAAATGCGATAATAGAGGAAGATGGTTTGAACGTGTTAGGGCCTCGACAAGCGATGAAAATGGGGAATTTTTTCCTTATTACGGACTTTACCATGGAAACGAGAATTCGTAGTAAGACAGGAAATAGCCGCCGCCATTTCTTGCTGAGAAGGTTAGGGTTATGAAAGTGGATGCGGTTGCAACTTCGCAGATACTCTTCACTAATTCGGGTCGGGTTCATTTGGGTAATGGCTGGTTCACTTGCAATATTTTCTACTATATGTTTTTAGTTCTTACGTAAAGTTTTTGGCAATAATAACTTGGTATTTTGTTAGTTGGAAAATGTAAATTATTGTTTAGTATCATTTATAAATTTAAAAATATTTATTTGGAACCAATGTTTACCACGAACAAGCTGCTTCTGAATTGGTTCACTTGCAATATTTACCATAAACATATGTAAAAAGTAAAATTACTTCTAAACAATTCATGGTAACTTATTATTTAATTGGAACCAATGTTTTTTATAACCTTTTTAGTAGCGATTACAAGGTTAGCAATTAATTATTAGGAATAAATGTTGCCAAAACTTGCTGCTTTAGTTTGTTATATGAAAAAGTCTGTTATCATGAATAAGCAGAAAGTCGTTGATTATCAAAATAAATTCAATTAAACAGTGAATATTAATCTATTTATTAAGTATTACCTTTTATTTATATTTTACAGTAATTAATAATTAATAAGTACTAAATATTTAATATTATTTACTTTTAATAGTAATTATTTACTAGTATAACCACATAACGGTGGGAAAACCGACTTTTAGAGATTATGAGTTTGAACTATTAAGGCTTCAATTGAATGCTCAGCTTCTATAAAGTATCACATTTGCTATTAAAATAAATGCCAAATTTATGTACTAATAAATTTAGTAGAGTATTTAACCTTCTTTTTTTGTTTCGGCTACCAATGCTAAATTAAAGCATTTTCTATTTCATTTTGAGGTTTCTGTTTCCTAAGACAACCATTCATGAATCTTAAAACATGTGGTAATAATCAAGCATTTGTACAATTCCTACAGTTAACTTATATGATCAATATTTGAGTTTGTAAAGATTTTATAATACATTTATACACTAATAGTAATTTATTCATAATCTTACTATAGCAGTTCAAAGAGAAAAACGTTAAAAATAGAAAATATAACTCACAATAAATTGGAACATCTAATGTTGGATCAATAATATTGCGTTTAATAGCATTTACAGAATATTCTTATATTTTTCCTTATTCTACAAATATAAACTAAATCAAAATAATTTTACAATTGATGACTTACTAAAACTAAATTCATAGTCATATAAAATAATCAGACGCTAGAATTAGTAAGTTAATTTAAAGCAATTACAAATGGGCAACAAATGATAAATTTGTGGAAGAGAATTCGTAAAATGCCAAAAAAGGCAATTGTAATTACACACTAATTAAAATTGGTCATAAATGCACATAAAGAAAGAAAATACTAAAAAAGGCAGGTTTTTATACTTTTTATGTAGATCTGTATTCATTAAGTTTTAGAAATTTATGATTAGCAATAGGTGGTTTTTTTTAACAAATACTAAAATATATAGTTATAAAACTTATATTTCCAATTTTTCCTAACATTTTTGAATTCTACACAAATTTGAATATTACATGTAATTTAAAATTATCTAAAACTATGATTTTTTTTTAATATTAGATTAGATTTTGATTTTAATAATCATTTGTAAAAAATATTTTTATTCCAATCGGTAAAAAAAATGAAGTACATTAAAAGTTTGTTTATTGTAACTAGAGGAAACTCATTGTTCTTAAAAATATGTTTGTTACAACTTTATATTTATTTCAAAATTATGAAAACTTCAGAAGTTTATATTTAAACTTTATATTTATTTTAGAAAAAATGGAAGTTTTAACTTTTGAATTAATACGATTAAACATAATTATCAATTATAATTATTGAATTTTAGACACTTGATAATAAATTCTACTTGTTAATTATTAAAACTTATTAATCATTGATTATTAGAAATTATTTATTAATCTATATTATTAATTATTATTACTTCTTAATTATTTAGTAATTATTAACATTAATTATTTAAAATTTATTTTTACTTATCAATTACTTAGTAAAGACATAAAAGTAAAATATTTTATAAATAATAAGCATATCAATCCCTTGCAAATCCCTTGAAAACCTGCTGCAAAATAGCGTCAAAAAATACATGACGGTAAACTGTTACAAATTGCGACGGAATTCTGCGACGAAAATATGACGATGCTAAACCATTGCAATTTGCTATGGTTTAGCGACAGAAAAAAAGAAATCGACGGTAATATTTTAAAATAAGTTGAAATAAAATTCTTAAATAATATCCATTACAGATTCCTCAAAAATCCGCTGCTAATTAGCGACGGAATTTTCCGTTGCTAAAAATCTATCGCTAATCTCGGTTTTTCTTGTAGTGAATCTTATTTATGGTAAATTTTTAATCGAGTTATCTATTTGAATGTGAATTCATTCCTGAATTTTTATTTAAATATTAAAACTCGTATAATTATATAATCTGTTTTCAATATTAATGGAATTATATCTTTGATTTGATTTCAGTTTATTTCTCTTGTAGATCTGTCATTCGTATTCATTGTTGTTGATGCAAACATTTCCAAATTTTATTTGTAAGATTTATTTTCCTTTAATATTGTCTATTATTTATTTGATTTACAAAATCATTTGTTAATGCCAAGTCTACTATTATTGATAACTAAAAATTGAAAGTTTTTATTTCTATGAACTTTATATTTTCAGGATGCAATTGATGTAATAAATTTATGTACGTTTTCGTTTCATTGAAATTTGTTTACATTTGCATTAAAAATTGATTTAGCAGCGTAAGCAAACAGTGTTTAATGTTTAAATAAATCATATCAGTCCTTACAAAATTTAGGTTCTTAGAAAAGCTATTGACACATCAGCCACCAATCTATTAATTAATTAACATTAAAATTTTAGAAATCATTGATTGTTTACATTTTTAAGTTTCAACGTCCATTAAACTATTATTCCTTTCCTTATACGTTCGTTATTTTCAAAATTTAAACCGCTCATCTCTTTTTATTCATTTATTTCGATTCCCCAGAATTTGTGAAAAATATATTTAATTTTCTTGTTTCACTACCTTTTTTGACTCATATTTCATTGGGTTTACATTTTTCAATTCAATCTTCGAATTCCTACAGTTACCCCGTGGAATTATGAATTAAAATATCCCCTTTCCAATATTTATGTTCGTGTATTAGACTTAGAACGTTCTAAATGCTTTCCTATTTATGTCCTTCTATACGTTACTTCCCAAAAGAAGCAATCCAATTTTTTAAGTCCTTACCAAAGCTACTTCTCGTGAATCTATTTCTTACATTCCCTTTTCTTAGTCCCAAATGTTTGGTTCCTAGAAGACTTAGTGAAGTTGCTTCCTATATATATCTTTTCACTTTGTCCATCCCATTCCTTTATCTTCCCATTTTCCATTTCTTTTCATCACCATTTATTTTCCTTTATCTCCTAAATACTTCGTTCTCATTCCACTGTTTTTTCACAAACTCTATGTTTCCCGTCCCCTTCTCACTGTCTCCCTCTCCACACGTGCCTCACCACACCTAGCTACCGAGCTCTGCCGTTATCTGGCCTCCTCCCGACCTGGAAACCAAACCGAATCTTGTAGCCTTTCTCCCCTCTGACCACACATCGACCTCCCCACTGCCATTGTTTCCGCCATTAGCCCATGCTTTCCCCTACCGTCAAGTGTGTATTAATTTATATGAGTGTAAGTGTGTATACAGTGCGTGCTTTGTGAATGGTGTGAGTTTTTTTGTGTGTGCCTGTTTTGTATGTATGCATTCTGTATGTGTAAGTTATAATATTTTTATATATGCTTATTGTTTATATGGGTTGTGATGTGTTGGGAAACAATGGCTGAGTCACGGACTAGGTCGCTTTCTTGAAGACGATTCAGCGATCTGGTCGTTGGTGCAAATCAGTTCGTACTTGTCGCCGTTGCCTCTGGGATAAAACAGCCTTCTGAGAAAAATAATTGGTTTTCTTGCACAACAAACCAATTCAGATTTGCACTTTCTATTTTAAATTTAACTGCTCTGATTTTGTTTTTGAAGAACTTTTAATGGTGGAGGAAGAAGAAGAGAGATATAAGAAAAAAAGTTGTTTTTTTCTTCTCAGTAGTGGGAACGCATAAAAAGGATTGCGAGGAAAGTCAGTTTAGATCTGAAAACATGGATCTCAATATTTACCAAGTCAAATAAAGGTTCAGATATGAAAACATGGATCTAAATATTTACCAAGTCAAATAAAAGTTCAGATCTGAAAACATGGTTCTCAATATTTACCAAGTCAAATAAAGACCGGTTCTTTCATATAGTCTCATGATGTGGGACTATTCATATAGGCTCATATCATACTTATCCATTTTTAACTAATTCATATTTACAAAAATAAACTATTTTTCCAACAATCCCCCACTTGAATTTTTAAAAATAATTTCCGAGCAGTTTCTAAAAACATAAGATTGTGCATAAACAAAGGTGCCATCCGACCTGAACCTTTGCATAGTGAATAACATTCAGATTTTACTAGAGTGACACGTAATCTTGAACTCTATTCCTGATATCAGACCACACCCAACCTTTTCTATAGTGCAATCAAATAAGCCTTGCATTAATGGCCATGCACGTCTATCCCAGTTTAGTGAACTGTAACACCACACATCCTTTAGTGTCACTCACAAAGGGAATGCACTAAGTTTCTGTGCTGCATTTAGGGTAAAAGATGCAGATAAATTACAAGATAGACAAAATTAATACAACGGAAAATAAAATTTTACTTTATTGATAAAATAGTTTGTACAACAATTGTTTTCCAATATCAGAGTATCATCTGTCTTACAAAATAAAGAAGCATAAAATAACTTCTATATTCCCTAATGTAGCATAAGCCAGCCATAGCAGCAGAAAAAGAGAGTCCAAAGCACTTTGTCAAAGAATCTTCGAGCTTGGGAAGAGTGACGGTCCAATCTAACCTGAGCTATACTATTCCCTCCTTAACTACCGGGCGGGGGGTGGGGGGGGGGGGGGACGGAAGAAAAGAAGACGAAAGAAAACTGGGTTAGACATAAAGTCTGGTAAGTTCAGTTACTTCTAGCATGTGAACAAGGAAAAACAAAACGACATGAATTAACTGAATACAAGACAATACCACGATGACAGGGCCAACAAGATAGGATAAGATTAACACAAGATATGCTAAGACAAGATAAACTGGATATGCCTTAATACTTTCTCCGCTTCGCTATTAACCTGTTATTATGGTTTCTATGTCTCTGCACCACCTATCTAGTGTCCCTACTAGTAATCTGTCTAAAATGATAACGCGATCCCAATCCCAGTAATTGTGGTTGCCTTTAGGCGTACATTTATTATTTATTACCTAGATCTAATTTAGGGTTTTATATCAAAGTGCTTCCTAGATTCCACTCAGGTTTACGCGGCTTATCTAATGCTTCACAGATTCAGGGTTTATGCCAACTAGGTCCAACTAGGGATTACGCTACCTGTCGAACGATGCCCCTAGTCTAGGACACACTACCTAGAGCGGTATATGTTCCTAGACTTTCCCCGTGTATGTGTCGCAAATCGTTTATCGCTGTCTAGATGCACATGTCCTGAAATGTGCGACCCGAGTCCCGTGGCAGGGCTAATCAAGAAACAGGGAACTCGGTCGGGAGCTTTAAGTTATCTGCCGATGCAGATGCTAAGGTCTGTTTTTCCAGTGGCTATGGTCCCACTCGACCCCTCCCTCAACTAATGAAAGGCACACCTTGAAAAATGAGAACTATACGTAGGCCCTCTGTGCCCCACTAACATATGGCCATCTTCACCCTTAACTAGATAGCAAGTATATGGTCTTTTGGAGTTCTCCGCCTTTCCGCTTTACGTATCTCGACTGATCAAGATGGTAGGTAGACGACGAGTCGCTATCTCAGGGCTACTGGTCTCGCCGAATCACGCTGGTCCATCCTAGTCTTTAGGTTGCCATATATTGCAACCAAGGCATACCCTTGGTTCTTCTTACGCAGACCTTAACCTCTGTGAGCCCAGGAGGATCATCTGCCACCTCATAGAGGGATACCAAGAGTACCCTCACGTCCCCTCGAAGCCTCGGGCTTCATAACCCAATTCGTTGGATCCTTCTTTAAGATCGTTCGCTCCTCCTCGTGTTATACTAAGGATTACTACTTAGTTTTCCTAACTAAGGTTTACCACTTGGTTTCCTAAACCGTCGTTTTCTTAACTAAGGTTTACCACTTAGTCCTTTTAACTAAGATTTACTACTTAGTTCTCTTTCTCGTCAAGTTGGATTGGTTAAGTGTCATTAGTCGATACAAGTTAACTTAACCTATTCATTTGTCATGTTAAACTGGTTAAGTGTTACCAGTAATTCACATTGACTTAATCCTCCCAGCATCAAGTTATATTGGTTAAGTATTTACTTAACCTTACCCATTCATCTTGTATTGGTTAAGTGTTCCTTTTTAACTTAACCTTGCGTATCTGTTTTAACTAACATGTTATAACGGTTAAGGTTAAGTGTCCCCTTAGTTAACTTAACCCTAACATTGGTTTGATTAACATGTTCTAATGGTTAAGTATTGTCCCTTCATGTTTTTAACTTAACCCTATTCATTTATCACACTTTGATGGTTAAGTGTTTAAGCTTACTTAACCTTACGGTCTAGTCCAACTAACATATTAAATTGGCTAAGTGTATTAAATTAACTTAACCCCAACCTCTAGTCTAGTTAGCATGTAAAATTGGCTAAGTGTATTAAATTTACTTATCCACAACCTTTAGTCTAGTTAACATGTTAAATTGGCTAAGTGTATTGAATTTACTTAACCCCCACTTTCTAGTCTGGTTAACATATTATATTGGCTAAGTGTTTTTCTTAGTTACGTAACCCCTACAAATCTTGTCTTGTTACCATGTTAAGTTGGTTAAGTGTTCTAGTTAACTTAACCATGTCGTTCTAACTTAACTATGTTAAGTTGGTTAAGTGTTCTTATGGACTTAACCCTCCCATTCTAACTTAACTTTAATTGTCTTATTAAAGCACCAGCCACTCACATTAGACAGGTATTGTTGTGGCTGCCGGTATGCTGGTTGGTTCCGGGCAGTCTTACGCCACAACTCAGTCTAACCTCGGGCCTTTATCGTGCTCAATGCCTTAACCTCCCACATTGGACATGTATTGTTGTGATCACTGGACAGCCGGGCGGGTCCGGGCAGGTTTACATCACAACTCAATCCAACCTCGGGTTAAGCATGTTCGTATTGTCTAAATTTACTTTTCTCATTTAGGATAAATTCTATAAGTAAATTTTCCCAAATTTACTTATTCCATAATTACTCTTTTAATGCACATTTATCCATATTTATTATTATGGCCCATTTCCCCCATAAATCAGTTATTCTTATACCATTTTTGTCCGAGCCTAATGTTCATGTCAATTACTCACAATTATGACTAAATTCAAAATTGTGCTAATATACTCATTATGTCAAATTAACTTAATTTAACTAATCCAATCCTGATTTAATATTCTAATTTCAGTTCATGTCAAACTAGACTTATTTTTCTAGTTTACAGTTTATGTAAAAACTAGATTTACAAGCCAATACTGGATTCAAATTATACATCCTATAATTCATGTCAAAATTACCCAATTTGCATTTCATAGACAAGCTATAATACATGTCCTAAATTACGCCAATCACAATTATGTTCATGTTCCAAATTATGCCAATTTTCAAGTTTACAAATACGTTTTAGTCAATTTCATGTTTTCCCAAATCGTGTTCCCACCGTTCGTATAATCGTGATTCATCCTAGATTATAAATAAATCTAGATTCATGGATAAAAGGGAATGAACCAAAATGCCATGAAAAGATAGACATAATAACTAACATAAGATGATAATTCACTAATTCACTAATTTCAGATCTAACAAATTACACTGAATAAATTGATTTAAAGCTTCGAAGGCCTATAGATATGATAATATTATGACATGAAAAGGGTTGAATAAATAACATAGGTTCATGTACATGGGTAGATCTAACTTAATAGATAAATTCCCATAATCAAGATCCAAGGATAATTAAGAATAGACTAGAATAGATAATCAAGTTTAGATCCAATTTCATAGTCATAATCTTAGGCAATAATATCATGTTCAAGAATCATAGGTAATTATCCACTATTGTCCTTGTCATAGTCATACGCATTGGTTTATGCTCCTAGTCAAAGGCTTATGTTCATAGTCAAAGGCATATGGTTTCAAAGGCCACAGTTTCATAGTCATAATCTTAAGCATTGGCAATATAGTCACAATGCGTTCTAGGCCATAATCAAGAATCAAAAGTCATAAACAAGCACAAAATCAATGAAATGATAAGGCATATTTCTTATATTCTTTTAATTTCATGTCACAAATAGAAAAGGCGTTCAAATCTAAAAAGTAACCGACTTACATTGATTGGATCTAGAAAAGAATAGAAAGATAGCGTTGCTTGAAGCCGTTAAATCTTTACTTGAATCCTAACTTGTTTTGAATCATCTCTTGAAAGACTTGAGCAGCATACCTCTCTTGATTTATATTTTATTTTAAAATATTTATTTATATTTAGAGGACGAAGAAGAAGCCATGTCCATCAAGAATTTGTGTAGCATAAGGTTAGAGAAGAATGGTGCAAAGAGATGGAGACTAGGGGGCTGTTTATATAGGATTGCAAGTTAATTTGAGCCGTCGATGAAGCCAAGGTTAATCAAAGCCATCCGTTCTAAAGAGAAGCCAATTATGTTCACAATTACTTTCTTAATGTACATTATTAACATTTATTATTAAATTTGTATGCACATTAGATACATCCCCCCTTTACACATTTATTATTAAATTTGTATGCACATTAGATACATATCCCCTTTACACATTTATTATTAAATTTGTATGCACATTAGATACATCTCCCCTTTACACATTTATTATTAAATTAAGCATGGGATATTCTTTAATTAGTAACTTTAGTGTTAACAAAAATACAGGGTGTTACATTCTTCCCTCCTTAAAGGATTTCGACCTCGAAATCTTCAAGTCAAGAAGAATGTAAATCCTACCATCCAATCATCCATCTACTCAACCATCAAACACAGGCATCCATTGTCCTTAAAGACTTCTAATGATTTTATGTTCATATGCATAGTGTGTGTACATGTATTTATCTAATGCAAAATCAGGCAGTCTACTGATTCAGTTGACCTCCTTAATGCAAATCATGTCAGTGCCATGCGTCCAATATGTATGCAAATCCTAATGATACATATTATTTCTATATGAGTGCACAATCATTCACTCAAATGCGACATCCATATGATAACACATTGAGTTCAATTCATAAACAAATACATATATGTAAATGAAATATGAAGGCGTCTGAGCTGATCTAGAGCCTAATACGTGTGTATATGCATTCACTAGCAACCACTAGCAACCATTCGCAACCATCAACCATAACATGTTTCAAATACATATTTACATCCAAAAGGGTTTCTACCTAAGGATCGATGATACGTCCTAGAGGATATACCTTAAAAGCTAGAAATTAATATGCATAGAATTCCTAAAAAAAAAGGAATCGAGGATGTACCCTTAAGAAAAAGGGTATGAGGCGCGTATGCCTTATTTTCAATCTCCCGTATCACGTCTTCTTGAGCTTTACTCAACTGTACCTTAATAGATTCAACTTCACGATTGCGAAGTTTCTTAACCTCCATTTCCAAAATAAACAAATGTCAACCATGATACTGAGTGTATATACTAGGATGATCAGAGGTCTCTCCTCTTAGCTTATCCATCATGCCATAACTATGAGGGTCAAAAGGTCACTACATACTTTTTACCTCTCTTAAGGTTAGTCCTCTATATAGAGCGCCTGCCACAACTATTCATCTCTCAAGCAAACCATCCTTGTCGAACTCGACATCCCTCAAGTACAAGCCCCAAAGGCCTAAACCAATATCAGACAAGCACCCGAGGAATGTCTCTCCGAATTTGGATGATCTACGTGAGATGATCAAAGCAAAAACAACCAAACACTTGAGCACTAGTTGGGATCTTTTACTATACAAGTACTAAGGTGCAGAGACTCAACTATGGAAGCAAATATGAACAAACGCGAAGTGCTAAAACCAAAAGAAAGAGTACAAACAGAAAAGCTAGACTCTTCCAACAGAACTTTACTACCTTTCTCCTAGGTACGCTTAGTGGTGAAAGCATGTACTTGCCTTTTTGAAAATCTCGTCCTTTGTTCTTAATTATATGCCCTATTCTGCCATAGTAAAGATAATTCCTCTTATCTTAGGTTTTATAATCCCTTCCTCCTTCGTGAGCCAAGTCTACATCCATGAATTCCTCATCCTTGGGTTGTGCTCCTTAGCCAAACTCTTCATCCTCTTTCGTGTGTAATCATGTTGACAAATCTCTGGAAATCTGCCTCCATCGTACAGAAAACCCTACTAAGCTTGAAAGAAAACTAGCCGCAGGTGAAACTACTACGGTTATTGATGGAAGTCGGGCACTACTTCGCCCTTCGATGAGGTTACCTCCCAGAAAGCCAGGAGCCCCAGAGACTCAAGAAAGAAGGGGACAAGAATTCAAATAGAGAATAAGAAGATAGTGCGTATGGCTTTTGGGGAATATGACTTTAAAACAAAACTTTTCTTTTGAAAATGCTTCATTTAAAACTGTTTGAAAATAATAATTTTTTTCAAATCTTTTATCTGATCCGGTAACCTTCAGCTCTAATACCAAGTGTAACACCCCACATCCTTCAGTGTCACTCACAAAGGGAATGCACTAAGTTCTGTGGAGCATTTAGGGTAAAAGATGCAGAAAAATTACAAGACAGACAAAATTAAAACAGCGGAAAATAAAACTTTACTTTATTGATAAAATAGTTTGTACAACAATTGTTTATCAATATCAGAGTATCATCTGTCTTACAAAATAAAGAAGCATAAAATAACTTTATATTCCCCAATGTAGCATAAGCCATCCATAGCAGCAGAAAAAGAGAGTCCAAAGCACTTTGTCGAAGAATCTTCGAGCTTGGGAAGAGTGATGGTCCAATCTAACCTGAGATATACTATTCCCTCCTTAACTACCTGGGGGAGGGGGGGGGGGAACGGAAGAAAAGAAGACGAAAGAAATCTGGGTCAGACATAAATTCTGGTAAGTTCAGTTACTTCTAGCATGTGAACAAGGAAAAACAAAACGACATGAATTAACTGAATACAAGACAATACTATGATGATAGGGCCAACAAGATAGGATAAGATTAACACAAGATATGCTAAGACAAGATAAACTGGATATGCTTTAATACTTTCTCCGCTTCGCTATTAAAATGTTATTATGGTTTCTATGTCTCTGCACCACCTATCTAGTGTCTCAACTAGTAATCTGTCTAAAATGATAACGCGATCCCAATCCCAGTAATTGTGGTTGCCTTTAGGCGCACATTTATTATTTATTACCTAGATCTAATCTAGGGTTTTATATCAAAGTGCTTCCTGGATTCCACTCGGGTTTACGCGGCTTATCTAATGCTTCACAGATTCAGGGTTTATGCCACCTAGGTCCAACTAGGGATTACGCTACCTGTCGAATGATGCCCCTAGTCTAGGACACACTACCTAGATCGGTATATGTTCCTAGACTTTCCCCACGTATGTGTCACGAATCGTTTATCGCTGTCTAGATGGACATGTCCTGAAATGTGCGACCCGAGTCCCGTGGCAGGGCTAATCAAGAAACACAGAACTCGGTCGAGAGCTTTAAGTTATCTGCCGATGCAGATGCTAAGGTCTGTTTTTCCAGGGGCTATGGTCCCACTCGACCCCTCCCTCAACTAATGAAAGGCACACCTTGAAAAATGAAAACTATACGCAGGCCCTCTATGCCCCACTAACCTATGGCCATCCTCACCCATAACTAGATAGCAAGTATATGGTATTTTGGAGTTCTTCGCCCTTCCGATTTACGTATCTCGACTGACTCAAGATTGTAGGTAGACGACGAGTAGCTATCACAGGGCTACTGGTCTCGCCGAATCACGCTGGTCCAACCTAGTCTTTAGGTTGCCATATATTGCAACCAAGGCATACTCTTGGTTCTTCTTACGCAGACCTTAACCTCTGTGAGCCCAGGAGGATCATCTTCCACCTCATAGAGGGATACCAAGAGTACCCTCACGTCCCCTCGAAGCCTCGGGCTTCGTAACCCAATTCGTTGGGGCCTTCTTTAAGATCGTTCGCTCCTCCTCGTGTTATACTAAGGATTACTACTTAGTTTTCCTAACTAAGGTTTACCCCTTGGTTTCCTGAATCGTCGTTTTCTTAACTAAGGTTTACCACTTAGTCCTTTTAACTATGATTTACTGCTTAGTTCTCTTTCTCGTCAAGTTGGATTGGTTAAGTGTCATTAGTCGATACAAGTTAACTTAACCTATTCATTTGCCATGTTAAACTGGTTAAGTATTACCAGTAATTAACGTTGACATAACCCTACCAGCATCAAGTTATATTGGTTAAGTATTTACTTAACCCTACCCATTCATCTTGTATTGGTTAAGTGTTCCTTTTTAACTTAACCTTGCCTATCTATTTTAAATAACATGTTATAACGGTTAAGTGTCCCCTTAGTTAACTTAACCCTAACATTGGTTTGATTAACATGTTCTAGTGGTTAAGTATTGTCCCTTCATGTTTTTAACTTAACACTATTCATTTATCACACTCTGATGGTTAAGTGTTCAAGCTTACTTAACCCTACGGTTTAGTCCAGCTAACATATTAAATTGGCTAAGTGTATTAATTTACTTAACCCCAACCTCTAGTCTAGCTAGCATGTTAAATTGGCTAAGTGTATTAGCTTTACTTATCCCCAACCTTTAGTCTAGTTAACATGTTAAATTGGCTAAGTGTATTGAATTTACTTAACCCCCACTTTCTAGTCTGGTTAACATATTAAATTGGCTAAGTGTTTTTCTTAGTTACTTAACCCCTACAAATCTTGTCTTGTTACCATGTTAAGTTGGTTAAGTGTTCTAGTTAACTTAACCCTGTCATTCTAACTTAACCGTGTTAAGTTGGTTAAGTGTTCTTATGGACTTATCCCTCCCATTCTAGCTTAACTTTAATTGTCTTATTAAAGCACCCGCCACTCACATTGGACAGGTATTGTTGTGGTTGCCGGTATGCCGGTTGGTTCTGGGAAGTCTTACGCCACAACTCAGTCTAACCTCAGGCCTTTATCGGGCTCAGTGCCTTAACCTCCTACATTGGATAGGTATTGTTGTGATCACTGGACAACCGGGTGGGTCCGGGCAGGTTTACATCACAACTCAATCCAACCTCGGGTTAAGCATGTTCGTATTGTCTAAATTTACTTTTCTCATTTAGGATAAATTCTATAAGTAAATTTTCCCTAATTTATTTATACCATTATTACTCTTTTAATGCACATTTATCCATATTCATTATTATGGCCCATTGCCCCCATAAATCAGTTATTCTTATACCATTTTCGTCCAGGCCTAATGTTCATGTCAATTACTCACAATTATGACTAAATTCAAAATTGTGCTAATACACTCATTATGCGAAATTAACTTAATTTAGCTAATCCAATCCAGATTTAATATTCTAATTTCAGTTCATGTCAAAGTAGACTTATTTTTCTAGTTTACAGTTTATGTAAAAACTAAATCTACAAGCCAATACTGGATTCAAATTATACATCCTATAATTCATGTCAAAATTACCCAATTTGCATTTAATAGACATGCTATAATACATGTCCTAAATTATGCCAATCACAACTATGTTCATGTTCCAAATTATGCCAATTTTCAAGTTTACAAATACGTTTTAGTCAATTTCATGTTTTCCCAAATCGTGTTCCCACCGTTCATATAATCGTGATTCATCCTAGATTATAAATAAATCTAGATTCATGGATAAAAGGGAATGAACCAAAATGCCATGAAAAGATAGACGTAATAACTGGAATAGGATGATAATTCACTAATTTCAGATCTAACAAATTACACTGAATAAATTGATTTAAAGCTTCGAAGGCCTATAGATATGATAATATTATGACATGAAAAGGGTTGAATAAATAACATAGGTTCATGTATGTGGGTAGATCTAACTTAATAGATAAATTCCCATATTCAAGATCCAAGGATAATTAAGAATAGACTGGAATAGATAATCAAGTTTAGATCCAATTTCACAGTCATAATCTTAGGCAATAATATCATGTTCATGAATCATAGGTAATTATCCACTATTGTCCTTGTCATAGTCATAGGCATTGGTTTATGCTCCTAGTCAAAGGCTTATGTTCATAGTCAAAGGCTTATGTTAATAGTCAAAGGCATATGGTTTCAAAGTCCATAGTTCCATAGTCATAATCTTAAGCATTGGCAATTTAGTCACAATGCGTTCTAGGCCATTATCAAGAATCAGATCCAAAGACATAAACAAGCACAGATTCAATGAAATGATAAGTCATATTTCTTATATTCTTTTAATTTCATGTCACAAATAGAAAAGGCGTTCAAATCTAAAAAGTAACCGACTTACATTGATTGGATCGAGAAAAGAATAGAAAGATAGCGTTGCTTGAAGCCGTTGAATGTTTACTTGAATCCTAACTTGTTTTGAATCTTCTCTTGAAAGACTTGAGCAACATATCCTCATCTTGATTTATATTTTATTTTAATCTATTTATTTAGATTTAGAGGACGAAGAAGAAGCCATGTCCATCAAGAATTTGTGCAGCATAAGGTTAGAGAAGAATGGTGCAAAGAGAAGGAGACTAGGGGCTGTTTGTATAGGATTACAAGTTAATTTGATCCATCGATGAAGCCAAGGTTAATCAAAGCCATCCGTTCTAAAGAGAAGCCAATTATGTTCACAATTACTTTCTTAATGTACATTATTAACATTTATTATTAAATTTGTATGCACATTAGATACATCCCCCCTTTACACATTTTTTATTAAATTTGTATGCACATTAGATACATCTCCCCTTTACACATTTATTATTAAATTTGTATGCACATTAGATACATCTCCCCTTTACACATTTATTATTAAATTAAGCATTGGTTATTCTTAAATTAGTAACTTTTGTGTTAACAGAAATACGGGGTGTTACGTGAACGCTCTAAAAGTTTTGCCCAAACTCCATAGGAAACGGCCACATTTCCACATTCACAAAGGTGAGTCTATCAAGAGCACTCCTGAAGGTAGGTACTCCACTCCAAATTGAATATAGATCTCATTAAGAGTTTCTATTAACTCAACCTCTAATCACGTCAGGAATACATGCTTCTTAATATATAAATTTAGCATGTCCATCTACTATCACTACACGGCTTGTTTTTACCCATTAAACCTAGTTCTTGGGATCTCCAGTCATTTAGGTCGGGTTAACATTGTGCGTGATTCCACAATCTCAGGGCAATAGTCCCATTCTTTTAGAATTATTAAGGAGTTTCTTTCTGGTCAGTCCTTTCGTCAAAGGATCTTCCAATTTGCCATCACTTCATATGTGATGTTCTCTTACAATAATGTGCATACGACTGTTATTTTTACCATTGTAATATCGATTCTGTTTTTTTTCAATTGTCATCAAGTTTTTTTTCCATCACTATATGTGATCTTGTTTTACAGTATTGTGCTTACGACATTGTCTTTTACCATTATAATAACGGTTCTATACTTTTTGCAATAGCCGTGGTACTGTCGCAATCGATTACACCACTGGTGTCAGTTTTTCCCTTATAGGGATCTCAAATAGCAGATTTCTTTAGTTCTCTGCTTCTTAACTAGCTGTGGCTAGTGCTATTGTCTCAATCTCTATAGGAGACTGAGTCAAAATAGTCTATTTCTTGGGTTTCCAAGAGACAACTTTCTTCAGCGATGTTAAATATGTAGCCGTTGGTCCTTTAGAATCATCAGATAAAGTATTTCAGCTTATATTAGAATTTACTTCAAGTACAACTAAAAACTTTTCAAAATGTAATCCAAGGTTCATAGTTTATTATAGGTATCTCATAACCCTCTCATTAACATGTTAATGCTCTATACTAGGTCTACTGAAAACAAAGATAATAATCCCATGACATAGGTAATGCCGGGTCTAGTACAATCAATGGCATCCGAAGGCTGCCAATGATGCACGGTTAAACAGACTATCTTATACATTCACCAGTGTTCTTAAATAACTTTACACTGGGATCATATGGTGTACATGCAAGTTTACAGTCAAAGTAATCATATTTCTTTAGAGTCTTCTCAATTTAATGAGATTGATCCAAAGAAATTCCCACTTTTTACCTAGTAATCTTAATATCAGGGATTACACTCGCCTTATCTAGATCTTTCATACCAAAAATGTCACTTAATAAGGATTTGACTGAGTTTGTGGCATGAATATTTGACCCAACGATGAGAAGGTCATCTACATAAAGACGTATAATAGTGCAAATGTCATTCTCAGATTTGTAATAAATGCATTTGTCATTTTCATTAACTTTAAAACCATAAGAAATGATTAATTTATCAAATTTTTTCATGTCATTGTTTAGGTGCTTGTTTTAAACCACATAATGATTTATCTAATTTGCATACTTTATGTTCTTGACCATGTACTACAAATCCATCAGGCTGGTCCATATAAATTTCTTCTTCTAATTCACAGTTTAAAAAATGTGGTTTTAACATCCATTTGGTGTATTAATAAATAACAAATAGAAGCAAGTGAGATAAATACCTGAATGAATGTAATTCTAGTTACAAGTAAAAAAAATGTCGAAGAAATCTATATTTTCTCTTTGCTTAAAACCTTTAGCTGCTAATTGTGCTTTATATTTATCAATAGTGCCATCAGGTTTTTAATTTTTTTTAGACACCCATTTACAACCTATAAATTTACAACCAGAGAATAAATCTACCAAATGCCAAGTCTTATTGGATTCCAGAGAATCCATCTCATCATTTATAGCCTCTTACGAAAAAATCGGCATCTAAAGAAGATAAGGCCTCTTGGAGGTTTAAGGGATCCTCCTCTATAGTAAAAGCACAAAAATATGAACCAAAATCTTTTACGGTTCTTGCTCTTTTACTTTTTCTAGGTTCAGTTTCAGAACTTTTATTAAGTTCTGTTCTAATAGGCATACTTGATGTGCCCCACTGTTCCTTAATTTAAGAGAATTTTTTTTCGTAAAAATCGGCACCATTTGATTCAATTATATTATGTGCATTTAGTTCATAAAATCGGTATGCTTTGCTATTAATAGCATAGCCCATAAATACACATTCATATGCTCTACTTGCCGATTTTATTCTCTTAGGGTCTGGAGTGCGAACATATGCTAAACAACCCCAAGTTCTAAAGTATGACATATTGGATTTATAATTCTTTAAAATTTCATAAAGTGAAATTTTATTCCTAGATTAGGAGATTCTATTTAAAACATAGCATGTAGTCAATTAAAATATCCCCCCACCAATGTTTTGCTGCACCAAAATTTAATAAATTGGCAATTACTAATTTGGTAAAGGTCCAATTTTTTTCCAGCTTTGCCATTCATTTCAAGTGAATATGGTGCAGTTCTCTGATGTACTATACCATGTAATTTATAAAAAATTAGAATAAACTAGATTCTTATGCTGTTCCTCTATCACTATGAATTCTCTTAATTTTCTTATTTCTCAATTTCAGTTTTTAATGTTTCAAACAAGTCAAATGCATCACAACTTTAAGAAACACTGTCTTTCTAATTGTAAGCTTTCTTTTCACATTACCAATCTGTATAATTTTAGTAGTGTGAGGATCTCCCAAAAACACTTTCTGATCATCAGCAGCCGTGCATATTGTGAATATATCACGATCATAGCAGACATGGCGAGAAACACCAGTGTCTACCCACCAACCCTCTGATCCACCATCAAAATAAATCTCAGTAGTCATTGCCGTTAAAAGCTTCTCAGTCAGGTTTGCCTGCGGTGCAGGGCTTAGCCTGTTCCGACACTGTCGTGCCATATGACCTGGTTTTCCACAGTTGTAATATAGAAGCAACTGTCCAGAATCATTCTTTTTGGTTGGTTGCTGTTGTCCTTTATGGTTACCATGTAGATTCCCATTCTATTCTCAACTGACCGGCTGTGGAGGCTTACTATTGCTTGAGATGTTAATATGTTTGAAAATTTATTTATTTCTTATAGAAAAATATATGTAAACTCGTAGAATAACATAAGTTATTCACATAAAATATTATTTTCTGCATTTGTACCATTCTGCATTATAGCCGAAAAGGCTGTTGAGTCTTTTTATATGATGGACCTAAATGTTAAGATCAAAATAATGTGCAAAGATTTCTAGTAGAAATACATCTTTCAAAATTGATGATCCATACTAAAATGTCCATTTGTGCTACTTTTGCTGTGCTCAACATATTAAAGACAACATATTTAAACACTATAGATATGCTTGGGTAATTTTAGCTTTACCACATGTGTTCTGTGTAGCAATTCTACTGAAACTCAGATCATTTAACTTTTAAATGCGAGTTCTCTAAGAATATATGGACAGTGATTAAACATCAATTTTTACCCAATGTTCCTAGGTCAACTAGCTTAATGCAATCACTACAGCATATTTCCAATCAATAATTGATAAATAAAGCAACTAATTCATTAGCATCTATGGGTCTAGTATTAGCGATTTGGCATATCTGGAGTGAACGCAGTGACCGCGTTTTCAACAACAAAGGTCTACTATGGCCAGTTTGTTGGATATTCAAAAAAAAAAAAAAAATTTAAATAAAAATTACCGACTTCTGCAGTAATAATTTTGACCGTTCCAGGCTATGATAAAATATATGCCAGGCTCCCTTGTTGATGCAGGTTCTCCAATGAAATGGAAAATCCTATCAAACTTATCCAAGTCAACTTTGCTAATATCTTCCTTTTCATCACTAATTAAAGTGTTTACAGCCAGGTATCTCGATCTGAAAACTCTCCTGTCGTACAAATCCTGCCGCTTCACGGTTACTACTTTCTCCGCCCTCCTCCTTTTGCTGGGGCCCACGTCGGTCTCGTTGCGGTTGTCATGATTCGAATTGATCGGGATAGCTTGGATTTTGAATTTAGGGTTCACGACTAAATGGCAAAGCAACCAAATCGAGATATATTGGAATTTAAGAATTTAGAAGGAGCAGCGTCATCCATATTGCAGTCCAAGCCATTGTTTCAGAATCATCTTCAAATTGTTGGGAAACAATGGCTGAGTCGCGGACTAGGTCACTTTCTTGAAGACGATTCGTCTATCTGGTCGGTGGTGCAAACCAGTTCGTACTTGTCGCCGCCGCCTCTGGGATAAAACAGCCTTCTGAGAAAAAATAATTGGTTTGCTTGCACAATAAACCAATTCATATTTGCACTTTCTATTTAAATTTAACTGCTCGTTCTGATTTTGTTTTTGAAGAACTTTTAATGGTGGAGGAAGAAGAAGAGAGATATAAGAATAAAAAGTTGATGTTTCTTTTTTTCTGAGTAGTGGGAACGTATAAAAAGGATTGCGAGGAAAGTCGGTTCAGATGTGAAAACATGGATCTCAATATTTACCCAAGTCAAATAAAGGTTCATTTCTGAAAACATGGATCTCAATATTTACCAAGTCAAATAATGGTTCAGATCTGAAAACATGGATCTCAATATTTACCAAGTCAAATAAAGACCGGTTCTTTCATATAGTCTCATGATGTCGGACTATTTATATAGGACTCATATCATACTTATCCATTTTTAAATAATTTATCTTTAAAAAATTAAACTATTTTTCCAACATGATGTGGCTTGAGTATGAAAACTATATGTGAATTTGTTCTTGCATGGTTGTGTGTGAGTATGAGTTTTTGTGTGTGTGTGGGGGGGGGGGGGGTTTATTAATTTATGTTTATATATTTAAGATATATATATTTTGGGATTAGTTTATATGTGTGTTTTAAAATATAAATCACATATACGTGTATATGATTTGTGTGTTGTTTGTGTTGAATATTATATATATTTGTAGGTATATAATTTATAATGAATATAATATGATTTTGGTGTGTTATATAATTTATAATATATAAAATATTATGGTGTGCGTGGGTATGTATATAAAATGTTGAGAGTTTATATTTTTTGTGTAGTGCATGTTGATTTCAAATAAATATATATATATATACGTTTTACGGTTTTAATGTGTGTGTTGCGTTGGGTGTTTATATATAATATATAATTGGTTTTTCTGTGCGTCGAAGTTTTAAATTATATTAATGTTATAATTTGCTTTGTGTGTTTGCGGTGTGCGTTGAATTTCATATATACATATATATTATAAATTTATTGTGTGTTTACTTATATAGAAATGTTTATATAACATTTTATAAAAGAGTATTTTTTTTGTCGAATTTAATTTGGTGTTCAATTCCGAAACTGTTTCAAAACCCAATACCGTACTGTCTAAAACTCAATTCTTGTACCAATCCATTGAGACATTCCCTAACCTCCTCTTATGAAAATAAATATATATTGAGTGGTTACCAACTTGAATCCATTCCGAATTGTTCCTAGAAGTCATTGTTTTATTTTGTGTCAATTTGTCTACCTTCTCTATTTCTATTCCATGAAAGGTGAGTTTATCTCACACTTGACCTACATTGTTTTCATGGTCGTTAAATTCAGCACTACTGAACTTTTGTTAAATGTATAGGATTGCTAGTAGATTTTTTTTAATATGTATACACATTTAATATATGACACGATGATATATATATATATATACACACACACACAGATATTTATATATATACATATATATATATATATATATATATATACATACATATATATATATATATGTCACGTAGGTGCACTAATGGTATATGACTTATGATGTGATGATATTGATGCTATGTGATAATTTATATTGTTTATCTATGTTGTTGATTGCCATAATTAGGAAAATCACTATGGGTTGAAATGATACTTACCCGAACGGACTTAGATTAGGGAAAAATCATTATGGATTGAAATGATAGACCTGAATGATTCCTACTGAAATTGGGATTGCGGGTTGAAATGATATATACCTGCAAAATTATAAATTGCGGGTTGAATTGATAAATATCCGTATCACTTGACCATAGGGTAGAAAATTATATATGGACACCGTTGGTCATGTTTTCGAAGTATAGTGATTTGGAAATTTGATTTTAAAATAATAAAGTAAAATTCTATATTTTCATATATATATATATTAAATATTTTAAACGTATATTTTGTAAAATTTAAATTATATGTTTTAAAATGATTTTATGAGTAAAAATGGATTTAAATGCTTATTTAAGATTTCACTTATAATTTTATTTATTTTAAACCATATAATTTAATCAAATATGTATTTTCAAACTTTAAATTTAATATATTATAATAAATAATTCTTTTAAACCATTTCCAAATTATCTTTAAACTTATATTTATAAAGCTATTTTCTATCAAATTTTAAAATTTATAAACGTATATTTATATCAATTTTTAAAGTTATTTTTTTTTAATTTTATTAATAAACTAAAAGGTGGATAAGTTCAGACTTTCGCAATTTGGGTTCGAGGTTAAAAATCAAAATTTATATACAATACTTGACTTAACGAATAAACTCATATTAAGAATACGAATTTGAATCGATATAACTTATAAGAGATGAACTATAATTACAAAATTGTTTTTCTGAATTTGAATTCAAATTTAAGGAATGAATTTGAACCTATAATGTATATGAAATGAATTCGTTTACAAATCAACTTAGTGCGAATTTTAAATGGTTTAAATATTGAACTTTTATAAGAAGTGAACACATTCAAAAATTGATTTATCAAAATTTGAATTTATAATATGTTAACCAGCTTTTTGGTATGGTTCCTAGGAGAGCATCAGATATGCTCAACCCAACGAACCACGTGAAGTTGAGGCCGAAAACGGAAACACAAGAGTGAAGGAAACAAGATCAAGAAGGGATTACACCGCTTGTAACCTCACGACATCCAGAAGACATTCGCGAACCAAGGCTTCGGACCCTGAAGGAATTATGAGCCTCGACCACTCGGTCTCAGGATCCTCGCGCCCCTCGTAAGGACTTCACGCTAGGCATGATGCGGAATTCGCATCCAGCCGGGTGCGAAATCTCGCACCCATGCCTAGGTTAGAAATTTCGAACCCATAACTGGGTACGAAATTTCAAACACAGTGGGTGCGAGGTCTTGAGCCCAGCAGGTGCGAAATCTCGCACCCATGGCTTGGCTCGAGATTCCGAGACCAGCAGGCGCGAGATGTCTCACCCGCGCCTGGGTTTGAAATTTCGAACCCAAGGGGTTCGAAATTTCGAAGTGTGCAGGTGGTGGGTTTGAATTTCATGCATGTGGTCCCTATTTCTACCTAATCCTACCTATTCCCACTCCTATAAACAACCCATGGCCTCACACTTCAAAAGGTTTGTATTTTCTTCACTTGAGACCTTCCTAGAGCTCCATGAACTCCATTAGTGGCATCTCCTATTTGAGGAAGAAGGTGAATTAATATTCTTTCTCTCAAATACCTAGCATATGTCAATTACAAAAGTGAATGTAATGAGCATGGCTCTACCTTGTAATTCTTAAGTGATTAATAAATGTTCAACATCCTTCCAAAATGGACGTAGCCCTAATCCGCGGCCGAACCACTATAAATTCTCGTGTCATTTACCGCTTTCTCTTACTTAGTCTTGCAAACAAATTAACTATTCCTAGTAATAGGAATCTTTGGTGTTTACAACATTTTTTGTCGTCAACATTTGGTGCTTTCACTGAGAATCAGAATTCAAGATTTGTGTCTATCTTCCACATTATCATCTCGATTTCGACTAGCTTAAGGTTTCTTGCTCAACCTGCTGTCGAGTCCGCTTACGATGGTAAATAAGTCAAAGAACGCAATGGTCGGCTCTTCAGCTGCAGCCGAGGCCGTACCTCCAAACAACCTCAGCTTGTAGATGTCCCGACCCCTAATGAAACCGACCCTCCTGTGGTGGACCCCGAAGCGCCCATTACCCAAGCTCAAATTCCTGCGCTTAATGAAAGATATGAAAACACCGCGGTCGAGCTCAACCAAGCATTAAGGAATAACATTGACCTTATGCGACAACTTCAAAAAAGTCAACGCGTTGTCGCCCAACTTCAACTAACTTGGAACAATGCTCGACCCCATCCAACCGCCTCTGATATACATGTAAATGTGTATATTTTATCCGCTTATTTATCTTATTTTATCTTTAAAAAAACTGATACTATGTATTTATAGTTGTGTTTCCAGATTATTTGAGATGAATGGATTAATGCACTTAATTGTTGAAAAGCTTGAAGAATTTGTGCAAGAGGAGTGTTGATTTTTAGAGCTGGAATAAAGCTTGAAGATCTGAAGAGACGTTGTTGTTCAACTACTTTCTGCTGCATATTTCAGAGTTAAGATTCAATGATTTTCTGATTACATGGAGTTCTTATTCATACTCAAGGCAATTGGAGTTGAAGCCCGCAACCTATTTTCTCTGCATGCGTTCACACTAGCTCAATTGTAAGGCTTCTCATTCAAACGCGTTCACACTTAGCTACTTGGTTTACTTGTTATTTTGAAAATAGGTTTTTGTCCCACATTGTGAAATGAGCCTCTTAGCCTTGGCCAGTACAACTATAAATACCTTGTATCTTATTCATGTAAAAACACATCAGGTTTTATTCTGTAATTCTCTTCTTGGAATAAAATCATTCTTCTTCCCCTGTTCTATTTAGTTTTAGTTTTATTTTATTTATGCCTGTTATTTAATTTTTCTCTTCTTATTTAGCTATGTCTAGGTAACCTCCTTTGATTAGGGGGTGATGACGCTAATAGAAATGATTCAATATGAATCACATAACCAATAGATAAGGACTTTATACATGTGGATCTAGATCTGAATGAAGGGTTAGATCTGAACCTTCATATCCTGTGTCGTTTAAGAGCTATGCTCCTTCACAGGGTATATTCATGTTCGATCTAACAATTATCAGATTTATATCTAATTTTAGGGTTTTAGAAATTAATTAGTGAATCTGTCCTGATAGTCTATGGTTGTTTAAGAGCTCAGCTCCTACATAGGCTGTGCTTGTCGTTATTCAATTATTTGTTTCTAAGAACCTAATTATCGTTGATTCATATGTGTGACAGAAATATGCATTAGATCTATATTTATTTGTTGGCTATTGATGAGTGTGAATCCAATCTATGTCATTATCCCCTAATTGCTTTCTCTTATTATATAAATCTCTCTTTTTATTTAATTGCTGTTATTTTCTGTGTTTTCAATCAATCAAAATCCTAGAATAACTTGATTGGAATTATTAATTAAAATATTTTTGGTCCCAGAGTTCGACACCCTCTACAACAATCCTTGTTGTTTAGGACAGCCGAACGGATTTTACAGTTGTTTACAACTGTTTAATTTGTTCGCAAACAAATTTTGGCGCCGTTGCCGGGGACCAAAATAATTTTTATTAATAACCCTTCGGGTTATAGTTTTTTTTAATAATTTTTTCCTTTAGTTTTCCTATATAACATAAAAAAAACACAAAAATATTTTTATTTCATTTTGTTCCCTTTTGTTTTCGAGCATAGATAAAATAAATCTTGTTAGTGGATTTAGTATTTGATCTTTGATACCGTAATCTACTACAAAAAAAGGGACTTGCTAAATTTTCTTTCAATTTCTTTCCAACTTCTCATCTTTCTTCTTTTACAAAAAAAGTGCAAATTTTGTTTGATTTCTTTCCCTATACAAGTTCTTCCTCTTTTCTATATTTTCTTTAAAAAAAATAGAAAAAATCTTTCTACTTTTGCTTTGATTCTTTCCACACTCTTCAACCCCTTCAAAACTCCTGACCATTCATGGCTACACAAGCCAACACACCAGTTCGTATCCACTCCACAAATACCAAATATGTCCACTACCACAATCCCCTAGCTGCCGTACACCCAGCAAGTCAACAACCCTCCACCCTTCTCTGTCGCAAGTCCACACCATCGCCAAATGAAAAAAACGCCTCCAACCTAAGTAAATCCCCCATTGCAATACCCTGAACCTCATCAATACCCTGTTCGTCTACCATAACCACCCAATACTACAAATACTCCACTGCTCAGTCCAACAGACTTCAACCCCAAATTCACTCATCATATAGCAAACGCAAGCTACAACCTGCACTCAAGTACAAAACCCATTCTATTCACCGAACTACCCCGCAAACCCCAAGTCCTAAGCCTGAACACCCTCTTCACGTTCAAAGCCGCTACATACCACAAACCTATTCTCTTCACCGACTCAGGCAGAACAACATCTGACTCCCAATTCCATCGCGAAGTCTGCAACTAATTGCCGCCTACCCCTGTTCGTTCCTCAAACCCCAAATCACCCCTCCTTCCTGTAACTGAATTCAACCCCTCTTCAATCCCTTGCAAACACAAAACCCCTCTCCAACCATACATCACTTCAGACCAGACATCGATCATCACAAATTCACAAAAACCTATCTAAAACCCCTTCCTCAATTCGATCGAATACCCTTTTCGGACTTGTAGAGGTCGAACACTGGTTCGATTGCTGATCAGCTCGTTTCGAATTGATTTCGAAAAGAAAAAAAGAAGAAGAAGGAGGCGAGTTTGATTTTTGTTATTGAGAGCAAGAAGGAATTGTTTTCATTTGTTGTTGACTTTATTTTGGGATCCTAAGAGACTATATATGGTAACAGGACTAGCAAGATAAGCAAAGGAGGGTGGTTTGGGTAATTGTTTTGAGGGATTTCCAATATTGTTTCTAATCCCTTTTGTAGTGCACGCTTAGAATTAGTTCTTTTTTTTCTTTTAAGCTTAGTTTTCTTTATATATTTTTTTCAAGTTTATTTTATTTCTAGTTCTTTGTTTGATAGGTCAGGCGTCCACTTGGCGTTGAAAGTTGCTCTGCTTTGTGGAGCATCTCAATTATGTTGTCATTTTTCTTCTTTACTGGTCTCTTGTTTTCAATTGATTTCGTTGTGGGTTTATTTGCGAAAGTGCTAATAGGTGTTTGTTGCTTTGTTTTATTTTTGTTTTCTTTGTCTTTTATTTTAGTTTGCAATTTTCTTTCTTAAAAAAAAGAGAATTTTTTTCGAAAATATGTATAGTGGAAATTAAGAAAAGCTTTAACAACAACAGAAAGCAACGGACTATTCAGGGTTCGAGCGGTTGCACACCAAGTGGGGTGTGAACACGCTAGCGCGACTCAACTGCACTGGATAGACTGCCGACCAAGGTGAGTATTTTCTAACTCTACAGGGGCTGCTGCTGCAAATAAAAAATATATATATATAGACATTGCTTGTAAAAATCTTCTGCAGGGCATTGGCTTGCTTGTAGAAAAAAATAATATATATAATTCTGTAATTATCTGGTCTGTGACTGTTCTAAGACTATTCATTCTGTGACCAAAAAAAGTCGCGTTCATCTTAGTTTTGTTTTTATTTTCTAAGGACTTCATTATATTTTGACAAATTGGTTTAGTTCTAACGGATTATTTCTCGGTGTCTAGACTACGACAGAGTAATAACTGTTTATAAATATTACGCTGATTCATAAATATTGTATCGGTTGTTCCTCTGAAGGTACTTAAACCTTCGGCTACATTTCTAGGGTGATTCCTGGGGCACAGATAACTCCTGTCCGTTAACTGGATGATAAATCTTTTGTTGAAATAAATCAAACTCTCATTATATAATTCTAGAAATTGTAAATAAGTAATTTGCATTAGGTTCATACAAAAAAAAACAATTTTCTTTTGTGTCTAGTTCTTTTTCTCCAAAAAAAAGAAGAAGAATTTCAAAACAAATCTCGTTTTGTAAAAAAAATTTGCTTCTCAAATTTGTTTTTTCTCATCTTCCCTTATTCTTCTCGCTAGTGCATGCATAATTGGACTCGTGATCCTTCAGATAATCGTTTAGTTCAAATAAACAGTCCTTTAACCATGGCCGAAGAAAATCCCCCTTGATCTCTTATGGATAGATACTTCCCCGATCGGGTTTCTATTCCTTCTTGCATCATATTGCCCGCCCCAATGGGTAACCACTTTGAAATTCATTCGAATCACATAAATACTCTTCCAAAGCTCGGCAATCTAGAATGTGATGATCCTTATATTTTCTTAATCAAATTTGAACAAGTTTGTGCAACCATGAAATTTCAACAATTAAGTGATGATGGAATCAAACTTAGGTTAGTTCCATTTGCACTTACCGATTATGCTGAGAAATGGTTGTATAGCTTGCCTTCAAATACGATTGGAACTTGGGGTGAATTTGTGAACATTTTTCTAAAGAAATTTTACCCTTTGGAAAAAACATCCAAAATTCGAAACGAAATCGTCAATTTTCATCAATTTGGGGGTGAATCCTTTGCAAAATATTTTGAAAGATTTAAAGAGCTTCTAGTCAAATGTCCACATCATAGTTACGAAAAATGGACTCTTTGTCAAATTACTTTGTCAAATTTTATACGATGGACTTGAAAATAACTCTCGAACCATGCTCGAATCGATGTGCCAAGGAAATTTTCACAATGCCGCTTGGCAATTTCTCGAAAATTTGGCCAAAAAATCATCTCAATGGGAAAGATCTAACGAGAAATCGATTTATTCCCGATCTAACGCTCATTCGGTAGGATCATCAGTAGCCTTATAAGAAAAAATAGATGCGATGATATCCAAATTCGATAATGTCCTTTCATCAACTCAAATAAATCAAGCTCAAGCGTCGCAGACCTCATGTTACAAATGTTACGATCCTAACCATATAGCCGATCAATGCCCACATTCATTGGAACAACTCAACGCATTTAACAAAGCTAGGAACGACCCATTCTCCCCAACATACAACCCAGGTTGGCGAAACCATCCTAACTTCTCTTGGGTCCAAAACAATGCAAATTCGAATGCGGATCGACCTCCTTTTCAGTCATTTTCGAATAATCCTTCGAAACCTCCCTTTCAACAAACTCAATTCCAACATCCTGCGCCACCTTCTCAAAACCAAGTGCAACAATCTTTTGTTCCCCAAGACGATAAACGATTGATATCACTGGAGAAAACTCTCGAAGAACTGACTACAACGACGACTAAAAATCTCCAATCAAATCGCTATCTTCAAAATTTATTGACTTCGCACATGCAAAACACGAATCAATCGATCGCTAAACTTGAAATGCAAATGAGTCAGTTAGCCACTTCCGTAAGCGAACGGGAAAGAGGCACTTTCCCTAGTCAACCCATTCCAAACCCCAACCGTCAAAATCCTAACTCCAACCAAATTCACATCATTCAAGATTCAAATGTTAGTCACGTGAATGCAGTCGCGACTCTTAGATCTGGCAAAAAGATTGACAACCATGTGGTCAACCCAAGCAATTTACCGGAAAATCTTCCAACTCTGACCGAAAATTCGACCAACTCAGACCAAAACGTTGAGCCCATTTCTGACAAAGACCATCCTCAAACTCAAATAGCCCAACCCACTGAGTTGTCTGCTCCATTTCCTCAACCTAGGAAAAAGACGGACTAACTAGAAAAGATCCTTAAAATATTTAAGCAAGTTAAAGTGAACATTCCTCTTTTAGATATTATACAACATGTTCCACAATACGCGAAATTTCTAAAAGATTTGTGCACTCAAAAACGTCATACACATGTACCTAAGAAAGTGTTTCTAGCGGCAACTCTAAGAGAAGTCTTGTCCCAATCAATGCCAGTGAAATACAAAGATCCTAGCTGCCCCACAATATCATGTACTATTGGGGAAAAGAAAATCGATAGATGCCTACTAGACTTAGGTGCTAGTTTTAACTTGCTTCCATATTCCATCTATCACCAATTAGGGCTAGGAGAACAGAAACCCACCAAGGTTACCCTTCAGCTTGCTGACCGTTTAATTAAGAAACCTGTGGGCGAAATCAAGGATGTTTTGATCAAAATAGGCGAATTCATCATTCTAGTTGATTTCATTGTATTAGAAACTCAACAGGTTAGCAATCCTGCAAACCAGATCCCTTTGATTCTAGGACGACCCTTCTTAGCAACATCTAATGCTCTCATCAACTGTAGAAATGGGTCTATGAAACTTTCCTTCGGAAACATGACTGTTGAGCTAAACATCTTAAGAACCGAAAACTCTCCAAACTCTTATGTGGACCGGTTTTCTGAAATCCTTGCTGTCCATGATAATGAATCTGAGCTCGACCATCTGAATAACGAAATTGAATCAAATTATGAAACTTTGTTTCAAGAAATTCCCGAAAATGTCTCTGATTCGATTCCTGTCGAGCCACTCACAATTGAGTCTATCCCTCAACCAATTTCTTCGGTTGAGTCATCCCCAAAATCTGACCTCAAAGTGCTGCCCAGTCATCTTAAGTACGCTTACTTAGGAGACCATGAAACTTTTCCTGTCATTATCGCTTCTGACCTTACTTTAGAGAAGGAACAATTGCTCCTTCCCATCCTTAAGAAAAATAAGGAAGCAATTGGTTGGTCCATGGCTGATATTAAGGGGATTAGTCCTTCGATATTCCAACATCGAATCCACCTAATAGTTGATGCCAAGCCCACTCGTGATCCCCAGCGTCGACTAAACCCCATAATGAAAGAAGCAGTTCGTGTTGAAATCCTTAATTGTCTTGACAATGGAATCATCTACCCAATTTTCCGATAGTCAATGGGTTAGTCTGATTCATGTCATACCTAAGAAATCAGGGATTGCCGTGATCCAAAATGAAGCTAACGAGCTTATCGCAAACCGCACCCAGACCGGTTTGCGTGTTTGCATTGACTATAGGAAACTTAATGCTGCAACACATAAGGATCATTTCCCTCTGCCATTTATCGATCAAATGTTAGAACGACTAGCTGGTCATGAGTACTATTGTTTCCTTGACGGGTACTCGGCTATAATCAAATCCCTATCGCTCTTGAGGACCAAGAGAATACCACTTTCACTTGTCCGTTTGATACATTTGCGTACCGACGTATGCCTTTTGGTCTCTGTAATGCACCTGCAACCTTTCAGAGGTGCATGATTAGCATTTTTTCTGATATGATCGAGCGATTTTTGGAATCTCTGGGGATTCCTACACTGAGTGTTTACATCACCTGGATCTTGTTCTTAACCGTTGCAAAGATAAACACTTAACGCTTAATTGGGAAAAGTGTCACTTCATGGTCAAACATGGCATTGTTCTAGGATATGTCATCTCTAACAAAGGAATTGAAGTAGACAAAGCTAAAATTGAGGTTATCTCGAATCTTCCCATTCCCAAATCTGTTAAGGACATCCGATCCTTTTTAGGTCATGCTGGCTTCTATCGTCGCTTTATATAGGATTTTAGCAAAATCACTCGACCTTTGACCAGTCTTCTTGGTAAGGATGTTACTTTCGACTTCAATTTTGATTGCATTTCATCTTTTGAGCATCTTAAAAATGAACTTGTCTCTGCCCCGATCATTTGCTCTCCTAATTGGAAGCTGCCTTTTGAAATCATGTGTGACGCGAATTTCGCTATTGGCGCTGTCCTAGGACAGTGCATCGATAAGATTCTTCACGTCATTTACTATGCGAGTAAGACTTTGAACGATGCCCAAATCAATTATACGACCACTGAAAAAGAACCTTTGGCAGTTGTTTTTGCTCTAGAAAAATTCAAGCCTTATCTAATTGGCTCACACATCATGGTTTATACCGATCATTCCGCACTTAGGTATCTTTTCTCTAAAAAGGATGCTAAGGCTCGTCTCATTCGTTGGATTCTTCTACTTCAAGAATTTGACCTTACGATTGAGGATAAAAAAGGATCTGACAACGTTATTGCAGACCACTTGTCTCGTTTTCCAAATGCCCCGTCTCCTTCTCTTCAGATCAACGAGAATTTCCCTGATGAACAACTATTTTCTTTATCCACTGATCCTTGGTTCTCTGACATTGTCAACTACTTAGTCACCAAGCAGACCCCTTCTTTTTGGTCTAAGTAGGATAAACACAAATTCATTTCTCAAGTGAAACATTTTTATTGGGACGACCCCAATCTTTTCAAATATTTTCCAGACCAAATCATTCGAAGGTGTGTTCCCAACACTAAAACTCACATTGTCCTCTCTTTCTGTCATGACCAAGCCTGTGGTGGTCACTTCGGTCCCAAAAAGACAGCCAAAAAGGTTCTCCAATCGGGTTTCTACTGGCCCAACATTTTCAAAGACGCGTACGAATTTTGCAAAACTTGTGATCGATGTCAATTCTTAGGGAAAATTTCTAAATGGAATATGATGCCTCTAAACCCCATTCTAGAGGTCGAAATTTTTGATGTTTGGGGTATAGACTTCATGGGACCCTTCCCTAATTATTTTGGGAACCTTTACATTCTCTTAGCAATTGATTATGTTTCCAAATGGGTCGAAGCTGTTCCATGCAAAACAAACGATAACAAGGTTGTTGTGCGCTTCTTGAAAGAAAACATCTTTTCTAGGTTTGGCGCACCTCGCACAATAATCAGTGACAACGGAACACACTTCTGTAATCGTTCTTTTGAAGCCCTCATGAGAAAGTATTCGATAACTCACAAGTTATCCACTCCTTACCATCCTCAAACTTATGGACAGGTTGAAGTATCGAATAGGCAGATTAAACAAATCCTTGAGAAAACTGTGAATCAAAATCGCAAAGATTGGTCCCAAAAGTTAACCGACGCTCTTTGGGCTTACCGCACTACTTTTAAAACAAACTTAAGTATGTCCCCTTATCGGTTGATTTTTGGTAAGCCATGTCCCTTGCCAGTTGAACTGGAACATCGGGCGTTATGGGCAATAAAAACTTTGAATCTTGATTTAGAGCAAGCAGGTGAACATTGGAAGCTTCAACTTAATGAACTTGATGAAATACGAAATGATGCCTATGAAAATGAACAAATTTACAAGGACAGAACGAAAATTTTTCATGATAAATCAAATTTACGTAAAACTTTCATGCCAGGTCAAAAAGTTCTCTTGTGTGACTCAAAACTGCATTTATTTCCGGGTAAGTTAAAATCTAGATGGACAGGACCTTACACTGTACGGACTGTTTTTACATATGGTGCAGTAGAAATTGAGAATCCAACCGATGGATCATCTTATAAGGTCAATGGTCAACGCCTTAAACCTTACTTGGAACCAATACCCAACCAAGAGGAAGAGCTCATGGTCCTCCATGAGCCACATTACATTCGGTAAGACGTACTAACCTTCTTTTGTACATATGTAAATATTATCTTATTTGTTTTTCCCTTTCACTAAGATATGTCTGATTAACGACTATGAGAACACAGTCACACTCAAGTGTGGGGGGAATTTACATTACATCAGCAATCAAATTTTATGAACTAGGTCATTCATTGAACAAGGATTAACTTAAATTCATAAATAACACCTTGGTTCTTTTTTGATAAGTTGAATTGTTGGGTGATGAGAATGAACATTATCTATTCATTGAGTCGTAATGTGTCTTTTTAAGATGCTAGCTTCAGGCTGTGCAGACGTTAGTCGTGTTCTGGAGTAAGCGTTTCAACCCATGTTATACATGTTAGAATGTGCAAGTAAAAATAATTAAAAAAATCAATTAATAATGATTTTTCACTTACATTTGTTGGATTTTCTGAGTTCGTTTTCATGCATAATATTTTCTTTTCCACTTAAATTTTCAAAATTGTAAGTTCTAAATCCACTTGGCCCACTTAAGGAGAAATGACTCGTTGTAGCGCTCTTCGTTGATACCCCACGTTATTCAAACCCAAGTTTTTAGTCGATTTACATCCTCGGTTTGACAAGTTTATCTTATATTGGTATGCTCATGAACCTTTGTTTAAAGGTCAAAAAAAACTTCACTTTTTATACCAATGTTACACCACCCACTCCGTACTTGTTTTAAGAAAGGATAACCATATACCACATCTTATTTTATATGGGTTATGTATCTTACGAAACTTTGCTTATCATTCCTTTCAGCATTTTGTATAACATCAATCCAGACTTGTGTGTTGAATTAAGGTTATAAAAGTAGAGTAACTAGGGCACAAAACTTTCCTTTCATGAAGTGTTGGTTTAGTAGAGGAGGAATCAAATGAAATAATGTACGGTATCATTCCATTCCATCTAAACTCATCATTCATCATGCAAAACGAAAAAAAAATGAATGGAAAAAAAAGGACAAGAAAAGGAAAAAAAAGAAAAAAGAAAAAAAAATGAAATAAAGAGAGAGTCTCTCTAAATAAAATAGTCATTCATCATTCTTGACTATAAAGCATTCAATTCCATTCCATCTACATCCATTCTACCGTACTTGGAAGTGAGGATTGTAGTAGAGGAGATGAAAGGAAATAAAAATATTCATACGTGCCTTAGTATTACTTTATCTTTTGTAGCCTGAAGTTTGACTAATAAACTTGCCCTCTTACCTAGAATATTTTTAAAACTTAAAAATTCTCCTTCATCTCTGCATAACTCACGTCCATTATATTACAGTTACACTGGTGCAAAATTATTCAAAAAAAAAAGTTGAATAAATGATTGGGTGCACATTGTCGATGTGTAGAACTTTGGTTGACACCACGCTCCTAACCTTCAAGACAATTATAGTGTTATCAAGGAATTACGATTCAGCTTGAAATTTTTTATTCATTTTTGCACCGACAATGGCATGGACAATTTGGGATTGAACCGTTATTATTGGAGGTAGGTAAAGTCCTTGGAATGTGAAAGACCTTAAATATATTGTTTGATTAATCCGCGTACATAAGGCGCTTTGGATTTTGTGGGTTGTATCCGCTAAAAACCCTCACAAGACAACACTCGTCCTACTGAGGACACCCAGAGATTTAATGGCTTGTTGCATACGCTAAATGCAATCGTGCTTCCTACGTAAGTTGATATATCTTAGTTTAGTTTATTCGAGGACGAATAAAAAGATAAGTGTGGGGGTATTTGATATACACGTAAATGTGTATATTTTTCCGCTTATTTATCTTATTTTATCTTTAAAATAACTGATACTATGTATTTATAGTTGTGTTTCCAGATTATCTGAGATGAATGGATTAATGCACTTAATATTTGAAAAGCTTGAAGAATTTTTTCAAGAGGAGTGTTGATTTTTAGAGCTGGATTAAAGCTTGAAGATCTGAAAAGATGTTGTTGTTCAACTACTTTCTGCTGCATATTTCAGAGTTAAGATTCAATGCTTTTCTGATTACTTGGAATTTTTGTTCACACTCAAGGCAATTGGAGTTGAAGCCCGCAACCTATCTTCTCTGCATGCGTTCACACTAGCTCAATTGCAAGGCTTCTCATTCAAATGCGTTCACACTTAGCTACTTAATTTACTTGTTATTTTGAAAATGGGTTTTCGTCCCACATTGTGAAATGAGCCTCTTAGCCTTGGCCAATACAACTATAAATACCTTGTATCTTATTCATGTAAAAACACATCAGGTTTTATTCTGTAATTCTCTTCTTGGAATAAAATCATTCTTCTTCCCCTGTTCTATTTAGTTTTAGTTTTATTTTATTTATGTCTGTTATTTTATTTTTCTCTTCTTATTTAGCTATGGCTAGCTAATCCCCTTTGATTAGGGGGTGATGACGCTAATAGATATGATTCAATATGAATCACATAGCCAATAAATGAGGACTTTATATATGTAGATCTGGATCTGAATGAAGGGTTAGATCTGAACCTTCATATCCTGTGTCGTTTAAGAGCTATGCTCCTTCATAGGGTATATTCGTGTTCGATCTAACAATTATCAGATTTAGATCTAATTTTAGGGTTTTAGAAATTAATTAATGAATCTGTCCTGATAGTCTATGGTTGTTTAAGAGCTCAGCTCCAGCATAGGCTATGCTTGTCGTTATTTACTTATTTGTTTCTAAGAACCTAATTATTGTTGATTCATATGTGTGACAGAAATATGAATTAGATCTATATTTATTTGTTGGCTATTGATGAGTGTGAATCCAATCTATGTCATTATCCCCTAATTGCTTTCTCTTATTATATAAATCTCTCTTTTTATTTAATTGCTGTTAATTTATGTGTTTTCAATCAATCAAAATCCTAGAATAACTTGATTGGATTTATTAATTAAAATATTTTTGGTCCTAGAGTTCGACACCCTCTACAACAATCCTTGTTGTTTAGGAAAGTTGAACGGATTTTACAGTTGCTTACAACTGTTTAATTTGTTCGCAAACATCCTGGAAAACTTCCTCTTCCGAGTCAAGGGGCCCATACCAAAGGAGGAGAATCACCCTCATCAACCATGTCGTCGCTCGTACCAATGCCCTCGATAACGGTAACGATCATGCCAATGGGAATGGGGATGGCAACGACGACCAAACTATAGTCATATAAAGCGAGGGGGCACAGTACCGAGACCGCTCTCGCTTGATTATCAATGACGGATCAGATCCTACAAACCAATCTCTTCCTTGACACGATCGGATGGTCGCTAATCAGGGTGATGGGCCCGCTATTCCAACGGCCTGCGCTCCTCTAGAACAGGACCCACATCACCCCGCTCCACCTAACCTTCTACACCAAAACCCAATCGTACATGTCGAAGACATGGAGGAAGATGATCCGGACATACACCATAGAAGGCGACCTCGCAACAGGACTCCGGAACCACGTCAAAACCCATGGATCCTGATAGAGGATCCACACCCAACCTACCTCCCCGACATGAAATGAAGGGTCATGAGGGAGATGCGAGGAGGCGCACATGGCCCATGGGAACCTCACATTGGACGTAACCCCTTCACAAGAAGTGTAAATAAAGCCTAATGGCCAAGGCGCTTTAGCATGCCACAAATGCCTCTCTACGATGGTACCATTGATCCTTATGCCTTATTGAATCGCTATGAATGGAAAATGGAATCAAGATGGGGTGATGATCCAGCCAAATGTAAATGCTTCCCGGTCTTCCTGTCTGGTACCGCTCTACTTTGGTTCTCCCACCTCCCCCTCGATTCCATTAACAACTTTGGGCAACTAACAACATAGCTGGTAAAGCAATTCAAGGTGCATATCCCAACTCCGAAGAATGCCCTCACCTTATCCAACCTATACAGGGGCCTGCCGAGTCGCTTAGGAACTACCATTCCTGGTTCAACACAACTCTCGCCGAGGTCAAAGATCCAGATCCTCGCACCATACTCTTTCAGCTAGCAAAAGGTGTCCTCCCTACTTCAGAGTTCGGAGCCTGGATCGATCAAAAGCAGCCAAAGAGCCTCGACGCCTTTTATAATAAGGCAGAACAATACTTGTGCCAAGAAGAGGCATAATAGAGTCGACTCTCCACCACAAGTCGTCCCATTGATCCCCTAGGGGATACCGCCAACAACCACTTCAGAGGTAGGCGAGGAGGGGAGCCCTTCGACCAAAACAGAGGGAAGGTCCCTAAAGGCAAAAACCAAACAATGGCAGGCCGGATGGACGAAACAACGGGCTAGCCCCAGCAGAATTAAGAAAGCCCGACCCTCGCCAAGCTTTCGAGACCTACACCCCATGGAATGAAGACATAGAGACAATCTACTTGGGAACGTGTAACACCTTTCCATACAAGAATCCGCGCGTCAGAGAATCAACTGACCACGAGAAGAACACCGGGAGGTATTGTCGGTACCACGACGTGTACGGGAACGACACCAATGAATTCCGCCAACTTAGGGATGCAATCGAGAAACTTATTCGTGAGAAATGGCTCGAGCAATATGTCTGAGATCCCTTTCCCCCTAAATCAAACTCGCAACCTCTAGTGCCAGCTCCACAGGCAATCACCAAGGGAGCTCTGGGACCATCTAACCCATGACAAGGAATCGTGATCAGCACCATATGTGGCGGACCCTACCCCACATGTGACAGCTTTTGAAAAATGGAGGAATATGTGAGCTCCATAAAATATGCTACTTACGAGGCCTGTTCCTTTCTCCTGGGTCCATACCATGCAAGCTACATAAGACAATGAGGGATGACATCGTCTTCCGAGAAAGAGAATCGACAGGGGTGGAAATCCCGACCACCGATCCATTAGTCATCACTGCCCGGATCGGTGCCGCTCTCGTTCGAAAGGTTTTAATCGACTAAGGGAGTTCAGTCAACATCATCTTTAAGGACGCCTATGACCAGATGAAATTGGGAACGAATGAATTGAAGCCATGTCACGCTACAATTCACGGCTTCAATGGGGCCTCTAGTTCCCTCGTAGGAATGATCGACCTACCTGTAGAACCGGGCGAGGGGAACCAAAGCCGAGTTCGAATTCTCACCTTTATGGTCATAGACATCAACTCCCCATACAATGCTTTCCGAGGGCGCCCCTTTCTCACCAAATTCATAGTTTACATGGCACTATGGTCTCTCCTAATTAAATTCCCAATGGAAAATCGGATCGGAACTGTTAACGGCGACCAAGTAAGCGCCAGGGAATGTTACGCAATAGAATGGAAGAACGCATGCAAAAAGGGCAAGGCCAAAGCCGTGCCCACGCCTTCTTGTGCCAAGAACGTCTCAGCATAGCAATTAATAGCGTCTGGGCGCTGGCCGGGATCCACTCCTATCTTTCCGATGACCTCGTCCCACGGAAAGACGAAGAGCATGAATACGAGACGGCTACCCCGTTCGAATCCACAGTGGACGTTCCCGTCAACCTCGACGACCCAACAAGGGTGTTGAAGGTAGGGTCACAACTCCACCCAGCAATTAAAGAAGATCTCATATGCTTCCTGAAAGCCAATTTAGATGTGTTTGCATGGACTCAATCCGAGGCATCGAACCGGCAATTGCTTGCCATTCCCTTTGCTTAGATCCCAGAATGCCTCTAGTTAAACAAAAGCGCCGCTTTTTAGGGCTCGAGAGGTCCAAGGCACACGAAGAAGAGGTAGACCTTCTGCTCAACAATAACTTCACCCATGGAGCTGACTATCCTGAATGGGTTTCCAATCCAATTCTGGTTAAGAAAGCCAATTGTAACACCCCACGTCCGTTAGTGTCACTCACAAAGGGAATGCACTAAGTTAAGTGGAGCATTCAGGGTAAAAGATGCAGATAAATTACAAGAAAGACAGAAATTAAACAACGAAAAATAAAACTTTGCTTTATTGATAAAATAGTTTGTACAATGATTCCTTTACAATATCAGAGTATCATCTGTCTTACAAAATAAAGAAGCATAAAACAACAGTTATATTCCCCAATTTTAGCAAGAGCCAGCCATAGCATCCAAAAAGAGAATCCAAGCAAAACTTCGACAAATCTTCAAGCTGGGAAAGAGTGACAGTCCAACTTAACCTGAGCTATACTATTCCCTCCTTTACTACCTGGAGGGGGGGAGATGGAAGAAAAGAAGACGAAAGGAAAACAGAGTCAGACATAAAGCCTGAGTAAGTTCAGTAACTTCTAGCATGTGAACATGGAAAACAAAACGACATGAATTAACTAAATACAAGATAACACCAAGATGATAGGGTCAGCAAGATTAGACAAGAGTAACACAAGATATACTAAGCTAAGATAAACTGGATATGCTCTAATACTTTCGCCGCTTCGCTATTTCCTTGTTATACAGATTTCTATTATCTCTGCACCACCTAACTAGTGTCCCAACTAGTAACGATAACGTGATCCCAATCCCTTTATTTTCCATCGCCTTCAGGCATACATTTATTATTTGTTACCTAGATTTAATCTTGGGTTTTCTACCAAGTGCCTTCTAGATTTAACTAGAGTTTACGTTATCTGCTGAATGCTTCTCGGATTCAGGGTTTATGCCACATAGTCCAACTAGGTATTATGCTACCTGTCGAACGATGCCCCCAAGTCTAGGACACACTACCTGGAGTGGTATATGTGCCTATACTTCCCCACGCATGTAACGCGTAACGTTATCGCTTGTCTAGATGCACATGTCCTGTAATGTGCGACCTGAGTCCTGTGGCAGGGCAAATCAAGGAATAAATAACTCGGTCGGGAGCTTTCAGATATCTGCCGATGTAGATGCTAAGGTCTGTTTTTGTTCCAGTTGCTATGGTACCACTTGACCCCTCTCTCAACTAATAAAAGGCACATCTTGAAAAATGAGAACTATACGCAGGCCCCCGGTGCCCCACTATCCTATGGCCATCCTCACCCATAACTAGATAGCAAGTGTATGGTCTTTTGGAGTTCTTCGCCTTTCCGCTTCACGTATCTCGATTGACTCAAGATGGATGGTAGACGACGAGTTGCTATAACAGGGCTACCGTTCTCTCGCCGAATCACGCTGGTCCATCCTAGTCTTTAGGTAGCCATATTTTGCAACCAAGGCATACCCTTGGTTCTTCTACGCAGACCTTAACCTCTGTGAGCCCAGGAGGATCATCTACAGCCTCACAGAAGGATACCAAGAGTACCCTCACGTCCCCTCGAAGCCTCGGGCTTCGTAACCCAATTCGTTGGAGCCTTCTTTTTTACTCAGACGGACATTCGCTCCTTCCCGTGTTATACTAAGAATTACTACTTAGTTTTACTAGCTAAGATTTACCACTTAGTTTCCAGAATCGTTGTTTTCTTAACTAAGGTTTGCTACTTAGTTCCCTTTCCCGTCAGTTTGGATTGGTTAAGTGTCATTAGACAATTCAAGCTAACTTAACCCTCTTCATTTATCCTGTTAAACTGGTTAAGTGTTATCAGTAATCCATGTTGACTTAACCCCACCACAACCAAGTTATATTGGTTAAGTATTTCTTATTACTTAACCCTGCCCATTCATCCTGTATTGGTTAGGTGTTCCTTTTTAACTTAACCCTGCCCGTCTGTTCCAACTAACATGTTATTAATGGTTAAGTATTAACACTTCATGTTTTAGACTTAGCCCTATTCCTTTACCACAATCTGATGGTTAAGTGCTCAAGTTTACTTAACCCTACGGTCTAGTCCAGCTAACATATCAAATTGGCTAAGTGTATTAGATTTTACTTAACCCCAACCTCTAGTCTAGTTAACATGTTAATTTGGCTAAGTGTATTAACTTTACTTAACCCCTACAAATGTTGTCTTGCTACCTAGAATTTTGTTAAGTGTCTCTATTGACTTAGCCCTCCCATTCTAGCTTAACCGTGTTAAGTTGGTTAAGTGTTCCTATGGACTTAACCCTCCCGTTCTAGATTGACTGTGTTAAGTGTCCGTCCGAACCTAACCCCACCCATCAGTTTAGTTATCATGTTGAACTGGTTAAGTGTCTTAGTTAACTTAACCCTACCATTCTTGTTCTAGCTTTAACTAAATAAATTAAAGCCGCTACCACTCACATTAGACAGATATTGTTGCGATTACTGGATGTGCCGGTTGGTTCCGGGAAGGTTTACATCGCAACTCATTCTAACCTCGAGTTAGGCATATTCGTGTTTTCTAAGTTCAAAGGGTTTTGATTAATTTCCAAATCAGGTTTTAAAAGTAACCATCCCGTCCGTCGGATCAGTTAGGGATAGCCAGGGAGAGCAGAAAACTTGTATTTTCCAAACCCAAGCCTAGACACTATCCTCTCTGTCACCCTAGAACTTTCTGGTGTACCATTAAAAGAGATGTCGTCAATAAACCTTTAATTTAAATTGTCTACATTTATTTCTATGACCCATTTCCCCCTCGTAATCATATCTATGCTTTTTGGTATGTAAACTATACCCAATTAAGTGTCACTAACCATGATTTTGCTAAACTTGCCAATTACTCCCAATTATGGCCAATTTCAAATTTATGCCAATATACTTACCGTGCCAAATTAGCTAATCCAATTCCGATTCAACATTCTAATTCATGTCAAACTAGACTTATTACTCTAGTTCACTATTCATGTAAATGCTAGATTTACACGTCGATACTAGATTCAGGTTACACAATCTATAGTTCATGTCAAATTTATCCAATTTGCATTCTTATGAACATGCCATAATACATTTTCCCAATTTATGCCAATTTCCTAGTTTATAACTATGTTTTTAGTAAATTTCATATTTTGCCCATATCGTATTCCCACCGTTCGTATAATCGCGATTCAATCTAGATTATAGATAAAGCTAGATTCGTCGATAAAAGGGAATGAACCAAAATGCCATGAAAGAACAGACATAACAACTGGCATAAGATGGTAGTTCACAGGCATATAGATTACGACGTAGGTTCAAGAGCGTGGTTAGACCTAACTTAATAGGTAAATTCCCAAGATCTAAAACCAAGAATAGACAGAGTAGGTTCAAGAACATGGGTAGACCTAACTTAATAGGTAAATTTCCAAGGTCTAAAACCATGGAAAACCAAGAATAGACAGAATAGATAATCGGGTTTAGACCCAATTTCATAGTCACAAAACTTAAGCAACACTTTCCTAGTCATGAATCACAGGTGTTTAATCACAGATGTCCTTGTTATGTCATAGGCAATAGTTTATGTTTCCTAATCAAAGGCATAAGCTTAGTCAAGGAAATAATTCTCATAGTCACAGTCATAGTCATAGGCAATGTCCATAGTCATAGGCAATGTTCATAGTCATAGGCAATGTTCATAGTCATAGGAAATGTTCATAGTCAAAGAGGCATATGGTTCTAAGGTCCATAGTTTCATTGTCACAGTCTTATTTGTCCTCGAATCATAACAGTTCTTAATTTGGTCCAAAGAAATAGGCACTGATTCAAATAGAAAGAATTGGCATACTCTTTTAATCCTTTAATTTCATGTCACGAATAGAGAAAACGTTCAAATCTAGAAATAACTGACTTACAGAGATTAGATTAGAATAGAAAGATGGCGTTACTATGATTCATAGAAAAACAGTCGTTGAAGTCATTTGAACCTCCTCTTGAATCCTAGCTTGACTTGAACCTCTTCTTGAAAATCTTTAGCAGCATTTCCTCGTCTTGGTTTATTTTATATATATTATTTTACTCACTTATTTATTCATTTCTCAGAGGCAGCATAAGGATAGAAAAGAATTGTGAATAGAGAAGATGACCAGGGTTGTTTATGTAGTGTTAGGCGGACGAACCTAGGCAGAAAACGTGACCAGATACATCAGAACAAACCAGGTGCAGAAAGCTGGAAAAAGCAGGGGGGTCGACCCCCAGGTCGACTACCCAGTCGACCTGGGTGACCCAGGTCGACTACCCAGTCGACCTGGGTGACCCAGGTCGACTACCCAGTCGACCTGGGTGCCTTGGGCGGGAAAATTCCCACCCAACCTTGGTCTGATTTCGAATTTGAATTCGCTTTTCTGACCTATTTTGAAATTCGAACTTCGCTGAATCTTCCGGAGGCCATATCTTCCTCATACGGACTCCGATTTACGCGAACTCGGACTCGTTTTCATGCAAAATTCCGTGAAGAACGCAATGGCGCAGCCTACTTCCCTTGATTCTGAATTTAACTTATAATTCTGCCTTGATTTGTGAATCTTAGTGTTACAGAATTACGGGGTGTTACATTCTCCCCCACTTAAAAGGATTTCGTCCCCGAAATCTTCAAGTTAGGAAGAATGTGTCCTACCATCCAGTCACCCATCTACTCAACCATTTAATCACAGGCATTCATTGTCCTTAAAAGATTTCTAATGCCTTCATGTTCATACGCATAGTGTGTGTATATGTCTTTATCTAATGCAAAATCAGGCGGTCTACTGATTCAGTTAACCTCCTTAATGCAAATCATGTCAGTGCCATGCGTCCAATCATGTATGCAAGCAACCCTAGTTATGTATATACTACATGTGTGCACAGCCATTCATCCATATGCAACATCCATATGATAACATATCCATTTCAACTTACAACCAAATACATATCTGTAAATGCAATATGAAAGGGTCCGAACTTGATCCAGTGCCCAATACGTATGCATATGCATTCACGAGCAACCATTTACAACCACTTGCAACAATCAACCATAACATGTTTCAAATACATGTTTACATCCATTGGCTTCTACCAAAGGATCGAAGATACAACCTAGAGGATATACTTTGGAAAGAGAGAAACAATTCTGCGTAAAGCTCCAACAAAAAATAGACATCAAGGATGCACCCTTAAGGAAAAGGGTATGACGCTAGTATCTAGCCTTCTTGAGCTTTACTCCACTATATCTTAACTAATTTAACTTCACTATTGTGAAGTTTCTGACCTCCCTTTCCTGATGTTAACTAAGATACCAAGTGTATGTACTAAGATGAATAGAGGTCTCCCTCTCATCCGCCATGCCATAACTATAAGGGTCGAAAGGTCACTATGCACTTTTTAGAGTGCCTGCCACAACATTCATCCCTCACGCAAACCATCCTAGTCGAACTTGACATTCCTCAAGTACAAGCCCCAACGGCCTAAATCAATATCAGACAAGCACCCAAGGAATATCTCCTTCGAATTTTATCGATCTACGTGAGATGATATAAGCAAACTCGATAGCTATCCTCAAATCCCTACTAACCAAAAATAAACTGGTCGAACCACTAATTGGATTTGAGACTCTAGTGGGATCTTTCTACTATACAAGTACTATGGTGTAGAGACTCAACTATGGAAGTGGCTATGAACAAATGCGAAGCGCTGAAACCAAAGGAAAGAGTACGAACATCAAAACTAGATTCTTCCACAGAATTTTACTACCTTTCTCCTAGGTATGCTTGGTGGTGAAAGTATGTACTTTCCCTTCTGAAAATATTGTTCCTCGTTCTTGCCCTATCAGACCCTAGTAAAGATACTTCCTCTTGTCTTAGGTTTTATAATTCCTTCCTTCTTTGTGAGCTAAATCTACATCCATGAATTCTCATCCTTGGGTTGTGCTCCTTAGCCAAATTCCTCATCCTCTTCCGTGTGTAGTCATGTTGACAAATCCCTTGAAATCTGCTTCCATCATACAGAAAACCCTATAACCTTGAAAGAAAACTGGCCGTAGGTGAAACTACTACGGTTATAGATGGAAATCGGGCACTATTTTGCCCATCGATGAGGTTACCTCCTAGAAAGCCAGGAGCCCCAGAAACTCAAGAAAGAAGGAGACAAGAATTCAAACAGAGGAAGAGAAGATAGTGCATATGGTTTTTGGGGAATATGCCTTTAAAACAAATCTTTTCTTTTGAAAATGCTTCTTTTAAAACCGTTTTGAAAATAATTTTTCAAATCTTTTATCTGATCCGGTAACCTTCAGCTCTGATACCACGTGTAACACCCCACGTCCGTTAGTGTCACTCACAAAGGGAATGCACTAAGTTCTGTGGAGCATTTAGGGTAAAAGATGCAGATAAATTACAAGACAGACAGAAATTAAACAGCGGAAAATAAAACTTTGCTTTATTGATAAAATAGTTTGTACAATGATTCCTTTACAATATCAGAGTATCATCTGTCTTACAAAATAAAGAAGCATAAAACAACAGTTATATTCCCCAATTTTAGCAAGAGCCAGCCATAGCATCCGAAAAGAGAATCCAAGCAAAACTTCGACAAATCTTCAAGCTGGGAAAGAGTGACAGTCCAACTTAACCTGAGCTATACTATTCCCTCCTTTACTACCTGGAGGGGGGGGGGGGATGGAAGAAAAGAAGACGAAAGGAAAACAGAGTCAGACATAAAGCCTGAGTAAGTTCAGTAACTTCTAGCATGTGAACATGGAAAACAAAACGTCATGAATTAACTGAATACAAGATAACACCATGATGATAGGGTCAACAAGGTTAGACAAGAGTAACACAAGATATACTAAGCTAAGATAAACTGGATATGCTCTAATACTTTCGCCGCTTCGCTATTTCCTTGTTATACAGATTTCTATTATCTCTGCACCACCTAACTAGTGTCCCAACTAGTAACGATAACGTGATCCCAATCCCTTTATTTTCCATCGCCTTCAGGCATACATTTATTATTTGTTACCTAGATTTAATCTTGGGTTTTCTACCAAGTGCCTTCTAGATTTAACTAGAGTTTACGTTATCTGCTGAATGCTTCTCGGATTCAGGGTTTATGCCACATAGTCCAACTAGGTATTATGCTACCTGTCGAACGATGCCCCCAAGTCTAGGACACACTACCTGGAGTGGTATATGTGCCTATACTTCCCCACGCATGTAACGCGTAACGTTATCGCTTGTCTAGATGCACATGTCCTGTAATGTGCGACCTGAGTCCTGTGGCAGGGCAAATCAAGGAATAAATAACTCGGTCGGGAGCTTTCAGATATCTGCCGATGTAGATGCTAAGGTCTGTTTTTGTTCCAGTGGCTATGGTTCCACTTGACCCCTCCCTCAACTAATGAAAGGCACACCTTGAAAAATGAGAAATATACGCAGGCCCCCGGTGCCCCACTATCCTATGGCCATCCTCACCTATAACTAGATAGCAAGTGTATGGTCTTTTGGAGTTCTCCGCATTTCCGCTTCACGTATCTCGATTGACTCAAGATGGATGGTAGACGATGAGTTGCTATCACAGGGCTACCGTTCTCTCGCCGAATCACGCTGGTCCATCCTAGTCTTTAGGTTGCCATATTTTGCAACCAAGGCATATCCTTGGTTCTTCTACGCAGACCTTAACCTCTATGAGCCCAGGAGGATCATCTACATCCTCACAGAGGGGTACCAAGAGTACCCTCACGTCCCCTCGAAGCCTCGGGCTTCATAAGCCAATTCGTTGGAGCCTTCTTTTTTACTCAAACGGACATTCGCTCCTTCCAGTGTTATACTAAGAATTACTAATTAGTTTTACTAACTAAGATTTACCACTTAGTTTCCAGAATCGTTGTTTTCTTAACTAAGGTTTGCTACTTAGTTCCCTTTCCCGTCAGTTTGGATTGGTTAAGTGTCATTAGACAATTCAAGCTAACTTAACCCTCTTCATTTATCCTGTTAAACTGGTTAAGTGTTATCAGTAATCCATGTTGACTTAACCCCACCACAACCAAGTTATATTGGATAAGTATTTCTTATTACTTAACCCTACCCATTCATCCTGTATTGGTTAGGTGTTCCTTTTTAACTTAACCTTGCCCGTCTGTTCCAACTAACATGTTATTAATGGTTAAGTATTAACCCTTCATGTTTTAGACTTAGCCCTATTCCTTTACCACAATCTGTTGGTTAAGTGCTCAAGTTTACTTAACCCTACGGTCTAGTCCAGCTAACATATCAAATTGGCTAAGTGTATTAGATTTTACTTAACCCCAACCTCTAGTCTAGTTAACATGTTAATTTGGCTAAGTGTATTAACTTTACTTAACCCCTACAAATCTTGTCTTGCTACCTTGAGTTTGGTTAAGTGTCTCTATGGACTTAGCCCTCCCATTCTAGATTAACCGTGTTAAGTTGGTTAAGTGTTCCTATGGACTTAACCCTCCCGTTCTAGCTTGACTGTGTTAAGTGTCCGTCCGAACCTAACCCCACCCATCAGTTTAGTTATCATGTTGAACTGGTTAAGTGTCTTAGTTAACTTAACCCTACCATTCTTGTTCTAGCTTTAACTAATTAAATTAAATCCGCTACCACTCACATTAGACAGATATTGTTGCGATTACTGGATGTGCCGGTTGGTTCCGGGCAGGTTTACGTCGTAACACAGTCTAACCTCGGGTTAGGCATATTCGTGTTTTCTAAGTTCAAAGGGTTTTGATTAATTTCGAAATCAGGTTTTAAAAGTTACCATCCCGTCCGTCGGATCAGTTAGGGATAGCCAGGGAGAGCAGGAAACTTGTATTTTCCAAACCCAAGCCTAGACACTTTCCTCTCTGTCACCCTAGAACTTTCTGGTTTATTATTAAAAGAGATGTCGTTAATAAACCTTTAATTTGTCTAAATTTGTATTTTCTCATTTAGGACAAATTATATAAGTAAATTAATCCTAATTTACTTATTTCCCAATTACTCTTTTAATGTAAATTGTCTACATTTATTTCTATGGCCTATTTCCCCCTCTAAATCATATCTATGCTTTTTGGTATGTAAACTATACCAAATTAAGTGTCACTAACCATGATTTTGCTAAACCTGCCAATTACTCCCAGTTATATCCAATTTCAAATTTATGCCAATAAACTTACCGTGCCAAATTAGCTAATCCAATTCCGATTCAACATTCTAATTCATGTCAAACTAGACTTATTACTCTAGTTCACTATTCATGTAAATGCTAGATTTACACGTCGATACTAGATTCAGGTTGCACAATCTATAATTCATGTGAAATTTATCCAATTTGCATTCTTATGAACATGCCATAATACATGTTCCCAATTTATTCCAATTTCCTAGTTTATAACTATGTTTTTAGTAAATTTCATATTTTGCCCAAATCGTATTCCCACCGTTCGTATAATCATGATTCAATCTAGATTATAGATAAAGCTAGATTCGTCGATAAAAGGGAATGAACCAAAATGCCATGAAAGAACGGACATAACAACTGGCATAAGATGGTAGTTCACAGGCATATAGATTACGACGTAGGTTCAAGAGCGTGGGTAGACCTAACTTAATAGGTAAATTCCCAAGATCTAAAACCAAGAATAGACAGAGTAGGTTCAAGAACATGGGTAGACCTAACTTAATAGGTAAATTTCCAAGGTCTAAAACCATGGAAAACCAAGAATAGACAGAATAGATAATCGGGTTTAGACCCAATTTCATAGTCACAAAACTTAAGCAACACTTTCCTAGTCATGAATCACAGGTGTTTAATCACAGATGTCCTTGTTATGTCATAGGCAATAGTTTATGTTTCCTAATCAAAGGCATAGGCTTAGTCAAGGAAATAATTCTCATAGTCACAGTCACAGTCATAGGCAATGTCCATAGTCATAGGCAATGTTCATAGTCATAGGCAATGTTCATAGTCAAAGAGGCATATGGTTCTAAGGTCCATAGTTTCATAGTCATAGTCTTATTTGTCCTCGAATCATAACAGTTCTTAATTTGGTCCAAAGAAATAGGCACTGATTCAAATAGAAAGAATTGGCATACTCTTTTATTCCTTTAATTTCATGTCACGAATAGAGAAAATGTTCAAATCTAGAAATAACCGACTTACAGAGATTAGATTAGAATAGAAAGATGGCGTTGCTATGATTCATAGAAAAATAGTCGTTGAAGTTGTTTGAACCTCCTCTTGAATCCTAGCTTGGCTTGAACCTCTTCTTGAAAATATTTAGCAGGATTTCCTTGTCTTGGTTTATTTTATATATATTATTTTACTCACTTATTTATTCATTTCTCAGAGGCAACATAAGGATAGAAAAGAATTGTGAATAGAGAAGAAGACCAGGGCTGTTTATATAGTGTTAGGCGGATGAACCTAGGCAGAAAACGTGACCAGATACATCAGAACGAACCAGGTGCAGAAAGCTGGAAAAAACAGGGGGGGTCGACCCAGGTCGACTGCCCAGTCGACTTGGGTGCCTTGGGCGGGAAAATTCCCGCCCAACCTGGGTCAGATTTCGAATTTGAATTCACTTTTCTGACCTGTTTTGAAATTCGAACTTCGCTGAATCTTCTGGAGGCCATATCTTCCTCATACGGACTCCGATTTACGTAAACTCGGACTCGTTTTCATGCAGAATTCCGAGACGAACGCAATGGCGCAGCCCGTTTCCCTTGACTCTGATTTTAACTTATAATTCTGCCTTGATTTGTGAAACTTAGTGTTATAGAATTACGGGGTGTTACACCAATGGTAAATGGCGAACATGCATCGACTTCTCCGATATGAACAAGGCATGCCCCAAGGATGGCTTCCCGCTCTTGAAGATCAAACGATTAGTCGACTCGACCACCGGATACTAGCTACTACCCTTCATGGACGCCTACTCAGTCTACAACCAGATCCCGATGAGCCTCTGCGACTAAGATGGTACCTCTTCCATAACCGACCTCGGGCTCTACTACTACTGTGTTATGCCCTTCGGCCTCAAAAATGTCAGCGCCACTTACCAACGAATAGTTAATCAACTCTTTAAAAATCAAATTGGAAAGTCCATGGAGGTGTACGTGGACGATATGTTGGTAAAATCTAAAATATCAAGCGATCTCATCCACGAACTCTCCAAAATGTTTGATGTCCTTTGCCAGTACGATATGAAACTCAACCCCCTTAAGTGCTCCTTCGGAGTCGCCTCGGGAAAATTCTTTGGTTTCATTGCCAATTCCCAGGGCATCAAAGCTAACCCAGAAAAAAATCCAAGCTATTTAGGGCATCCGAGTCCTAGAGAACATCGGGGATGTCTAGAGTCTGAACGGAAAGGTCGTCGCTTTAAGTCGGTTCATATTTAAGGCCACCGACAAATGCATCCCCTTCTTCGATTTACTCCAAAAAGGGAAACGCAACTTTGAGTGGCCCTTTGAATGCGTCTCCGCGTTCAAGAAACTTCAGGATCACTTAGAGCGACCACCCATCCTCTCTAATCCTATAGACCATGAGGACTTATATATTTACATGTTTGTTTCTGTGTAGGCAATCAGCTCGGCACTAATATGCCACAAATACCTCACTCAACGGCTCGTCTACTATATCAGCAAGTGGTTGACGGGGGTAGAGAAGAACTACCCGAAGCTAGAGAAGCTGGCATTCTGCTTATTGATTTTCTCTAGAAAGCACCTACCATAATTACAGTTGCATCCCATAGAAGTTTTTACTGACTGGCCACTGCGTCCGGTCCTACAGCGACCCGAGGCGTCTGGACGATTATTAAAGTAGAGCATAGAGTTAAGCCAGTTCGAGATAGCCTTCATCCATCGACGATCCATCCTCGGCCAAGCTCTCGCAGACTTCATCGTGGAGTTCATAGCCCCCTAGGAGGATCCCATAGAGAACGCTGAAACTCCCAACGCCCAGTGGAAATTATTTGTAGACGGCTTCTCTAACAGAAAATGCTCCGGGGCCAGAGTTGTGCTCATCACCCATGAAGAACGCCCCATATATTACACATTGCGGCTAAATTTCTTTGCTACTAACAACGACACGGAGTACAAGGCCTTAATCGTCGGGCTTAGAATCATGATCAAACTCAAGCTAGAGACCGTCCACATCTTCTCCGATTCATAGCTTATCGTCTGACTAGTATCGGGAGAGTATCAAGTGAAAGAGGGACGACTTGCCTAGTACCTAGCCTGGGTTCAGGGGCTACTCGTCTACCTCGAGCATTTCACCATCACCCATATCGCACGCGATCAAAATGAAAAAGAGGATTCACTCGCCATGACGGCAAGCTCTGAAGATCTGCAACTAAATGGATCCTCCCCGGTTGAAATCCTCAACTATCCAAGCATCAAGAAAGGGCAAGGCGATACGATCATGAGCACCGAACCCGAGCCCGAGTCATCGATGACACCGATTAGAAATTGCCTGCAGCACGGGATCCTACAAAAGCACTATAACGAAAGGCACGCGCTCACTCGCCAGTCAGACCGTTAACTTCTTCTGGACGGGGTACTCTACTGTAGAGGTTTTTCCATTCCCTTGCTCCGGTGTGTAGCTCACAGCGACGCCCTCTGAGTGCTAAGCAGTGTGCATGAAGGCGAATGTGGCGATCACATTGGTGGGTAGACCCTGACCAGAAAGATTCTGAGACATGGATATTACTGGCCCACGCTTGATTAAGACGTCGCGGACTACGCTCGCAAGTGTGATAAGGGCCAGTGCTTCTCCAAGATCCCAAGAGCCCGCCAGCCGAACTATCTCAAATGGTCAGCCCATGGCTATTCACCATGTGGGGAATCGACATCATCAGAACTCTTCCAATGGCCAGAGGCGGGGCATGATACGCCGTCGTTGCAGTGGACTATATCACCAAGTACGCAGAAGCTGAAGCTCTTGCCACAATTACCACGAAGAAGATGATCAACTTTGTTGCATGCAACATCATTACCTGCTATGGAGTGCCTTAAGCTATCATCTTGGACAGTGGCACTCAATTCAAGAGCATCGAGTTTAAAGCCTTCTGTCAGCACTGCAACATCGATAAAAGATTCTCAGCGGTGGCTCATCCTCAAGCCAATGGGCAAGTTGAGGCGGTAACAAGGTCATCAAGTCCATCATCAAAAAGCATCTAGAAAAGGCTGGGGGCATGTGGGCAGACGAACTTCCTTTAGCTCTATGGGCTTACCGCACCATCCACAAGATAACAACCGGTCACACTCCTTTTGCCCTCGCATACGAATCTGAAGCCGTCATTCCCATTGAGATCAAGTTGTAATCCCATCGAGTGATGTACTTCGATCCAATGATGAACCAAGATTTACTTCTGGGATCACTCGACTTGTTGGAAGAAAAAAGGAACGAGGCCGATATCAGAGCCACCGCCCAACGACAGCGAGTAGCCCGATACTTCAATTCCAAGGTCCGCCACAAGGACCTCAACATCAACGACCTGGTTCTCAAGCGGGTTTTCCCCCTGCCAACAGGCCTCATGCCTCACTGGGAAGGCCCGTACTCCATACATCGAAAGCTCAGCGATGGAACCTTTAGGCTCGACGGAGCTGAACTCCCAAGGGCATGGAACAACGAACATCTCCATCGCTACTTTACATAACTCAGTTTATGGTTGCTTATGCTTTTCAAACAATGTTCTATTTTTTCATAAATCCAAAGCATTGTAAAGGCTATTACTGCCAAAGTTATCAATAGAAATGATGTTCAATTTCCTATCTCCTTGTTGTTTACTTCTCACGTAATTCGTCTTGTTAGTTCCAACAACTAGCTCGATTCACGCCTATGGCCGCCACATCGGCACCCCAAGCACGGGAGCTGGCATGACCATTTCAATTTCTGGGCAACATCGAGTTTGGGACACTTGGCTATGCCCGGCACCCCGAGCACGGGAGCCGGCAACGCTACTCAAATCGCCGGCCCGCGGCGCGACCGAGTATAAACAAACTCTAACACAAACCTCGGCCCAGTGCCGAGGCCGAGGATAAATCGTTCTGTGTCCTAGTCCAAGCGGCTTGGCGCCACTTCGCGACCAACTAAGATCAATGAAAATCTCTCTTTGCCGGTTGCGTGTGCTAGTCGAATCTTGGCGTAGCACCAAGACCGACCTTAAATCATTTCTTCCTCTTATCTCTCAAGGCTAGGGGCAGCCCATGGCCACGATAGGACATTACAAGCTGATGATCGAGGCTAAAAACTACGCCACTGAATAAATGATGTCTGGCGACTCGTCTCAACCCGATAAACGATGGGATAGCCACCCACCTGGCGGACCGCACAACGCGACACCCTACGCCTTTGCTATACTTGGGTTTAAACCCGGTCCACCCAAAACAGCAGGCGCACAGCCTGGTTTCGCAAACTACGGTTTCCTTGAGCTGAGGGGAACTTACTGAAACCAGCGCTCTACCTCACCTCTCTGGAATAATTTACCCGGAGACGACCCTTAATCGCTTTTGTGATGAATGTAACGATAAGTAAGTCTATGCAAGTACAGGACGTTGGAAAATATAAAAAGAACATCCGAACACTTGACATAAACAATGATCTTTACCAATTCATATTTTCTTTTCACACACACACACTAAACAAACTACGTGTGTAAAACTTTTACATTCTAATGATAGGGTGTACATGAGAACCACACCTCTCTTGAAAAACCAAAAGCGAGGGCCGAACTCGCGTGAACTATTGGCCTACAATGCCAAAATAACAGTGATTTCTACTTAGGCTACTAACACTAATCGCATCTTTTCTTCTTTTGCTTGTGCCTTTTTGCAGATTCAGCACTCGATGGTTCGTCACTAGTACCGGACCTCTTCCGACCAGATCCCCTTCTGCACGATCGACCCTTCGGGGGAGTAACCGACTCGTGAGTGATAGAGAGCCGACGACCCCCCCACACCGTCACTGCTGGAGATCTCCATGACATCAGTAGTAACGACATGCGACATAGGCAAAGGGACATTCCCGGCAGCCGGACCTGCCACGACCTCGCTCTACTTTGGGATCTCCTTTCCTTGCCACTCAGCCTTCTCCGTCTCCCCCACCTTCTCATGTTGGGCCACCATCTTGGACTCTTGAGTCGCCACGATAGCCGACATAGTGGACACGTCGGCGTCCACTAGACCTCTGGTCAGGGAGCTTTGTCTATCAGCCACCTCTCCTTCCTCGTTGAGAATGTCCACCATGCTAGGAGTTACCCTTATGTCAGAAAAAGTGTCAAGTTGGTCGCTGCCCTCTCTAAACTGTGTCCCGAGGAGATCGGGCCCAGATTCGGTTACCTGTGGATCACAGGGGCGGGGTTCGCTGCTGTCGTGGACTCAGGAGGAGATGCATAGCAAAAACACAACCTTTTTAGTCCACAAATTCAGTAATCACTTCATCCTTAGGGATGCAGGGTAAAAGGAGTTTACCTATGGTCAAGGGTGGCGTAGAAATGACAGGAAGGGTGTTTGCGGCGATAGGTAAGGAGAGACTGGTATCTCCCACTGCCGGAAAGTCGAGATTGTACTCGGTAGCGGTTTGGGCCAAAGCCTCAGGGCCACTCACCATAGCAGACCCAGGGTCCAGGGGCTGATAGGAACTCCCCCATGCAAATGTTTCTGTCACCACCACACTATTGGTTGGCACGAACATCCCCTTCTCCTTAGCGAGCCTCGCCAACCTTCCATTCTCAGCATCCTCTCGCAACATCCTCCTTCCTTCCTCCAGCTTCTCACGTTCACCGCTGTCCAGAAGAACATTTGCAAGCGGACGCTCATCTAAAGTGTTAACTCCCACTTGACGCAGGAAGGCCTCGTAGGGAATTAACCTCTCTCAAGTTCTGGCAAGCTCGCAGGGATATCCTTTGACCCACGAAATCCCTCGGAATCTCAAGGCCTTGACATACATATTGTGGATACTCTCCTCGAAGGAGGACCCAACGTGGAACTCCGCGTTGTTCAGTTGTTCCCTCAGTAGCTCTATCTCCCTTAAATATTCAGCCTTCAAACCCTCGGGCTCACTCAACATATCCTTGTTGCTAGCTTCGATATCCTTTTTCGCCTTTCTCATCACCTCGAGCTGTCTCTTCAACTCAGCGACCTCGGCATTCTCAGCCCGCAACCTTTCGTTTTCCACACTCAAAGCGACATTATCATTCTGGAGCTCGGTGACTCTCGCATTATCCTTCTCCAAGATGTCACACGCTTGCTTTAGACCAGCTTTGTCCTTTTTAGAGCTGTGGCCTCGGTAGTTAACTGTACAACGGTGGCTTTAAAACTCGAGAGGGCATATTCCGACTCCCTCTTCAGTGTATCATGATCCTGCGTCACCTTAGCTGCAGCAAAAAGGCTATTATCAAACGGTCTGATAATGCACAAAAGAGAACTTACAATGCAGGAACGGGCATACCTATCTTCTTGTTCAAAGCTTCGACGACGGTCTGCCCGGCGTCAATAGTTAACCTCTGGTCAGCGAGCTGTCGATTCATCCTTTTGATCAGCTTTGAGAGCTAGATGGAATACTTGGTGAACTCCTTGGTCTGGTTATATGAAGCTTCCACATGCATCCACACTTCCCCAAACTCTCTATCAGGTGTTGGACGGAGGTCGAGGATGAATCTCAACTCATTAAAATAGTGTAGGGGAAATGACGTTTCAGAAATGTCCTTCGCTCCTCTCTGGACAGCTCTTGAAACTGGGGCACTGTCAAGTCTGACACCTTTGTCTCGGTCTCTCCCTCCGGCCTCGGCTGGCAAAGAGGTGCTTCCTTTTCCCTAACAAGATGAGCAAGAGCCGGAGGAGCTAACGATGGGGGAGCTATCGAAGGCAAAGACCAAGATCCAACTATATTGAGTCAAGTATCTCCCACAGACACGTGATTAGGAGGAGGAGGAGGCGTCAAAGATCGCCTGGATCGATCTCGGTCTCGATGACCTTTGCCTTGTTCTAACGAAGGTGGAGCACCATATAAGCTGGTGGATCTTCGGAATCTCTTGAAAGAAGAACTCGGGGGAGGTTGTCGATCCCCGCGCCCATAACTTCGTCCTCCACGTCCTCCTGCCGTGACACCTGCCAATGGAACAAGCAAAAGTTAGTCAAGTAAATCACGTAGGAAAACATCTATACTATGCAGTGTTATGGATGTATGCCCTAAGTGTTCTCTCAACAGACCAGATTGCGGTCCGTTCGAGGGAGTTAACTCCTCAGCAATTCAAGAAAGTTCTTCCAGGCTCGTTGTATTTGGCTATGGAGTCACTACTAAAGCAAGTCCCTTTAAGCCATCAAACTGGCCTGTAGGTTCAATTGAGACAGTGCCCCTGAGTGAGTTGCGGGAGATTGTGGTCTAGCCAACACTCCTTCCCCTTCCCCTGTCGGAGTCGGGACGGAAGTGCTCGGAAAAACCTCGTCTTCGGCAATCTCCTCTTGACCATGTACCTCGCATCCGCGCACATCTCCTTGAGGCAGGGCAGACCTTTGCAATTCTCCTCCCGCTGAGGGCATTTTCCTCTTCCTCCCAATAGAAGTAAAGCCTGTCGCAACTCCCTCCTTTGGAACACTAATAACAACCGCGGTCCTGATCACAGCCCGGTTATCCGGCAGCAACCCAGCGCGGCAGAGGCGATCCTGACTTGTCAAGATAGTGGTACCGCGAAGATTCTCTAGTATTGCCCGCAAAGCATTAAGGCGCTGCCGATATTCATTCCCTGTGGGTGCCTTTGGATTTCCTATTATATCCCATTTAAAATCATGAATAAAGGAAGGAATCCTAAAGTTACGGCAAGGAACAGAGTTAAAGAAACACTTACTTCCCATAACCCACCTTCTGGCAAATCCGGGAGGGCAGCTAACGAAGAACCACTCGCGCTTAAACACAAACAGCATGGTCCACGTCCTGACATAGAATTTTGTGGCAGCTCGCTTCCAGAAACCATTGAGAGAGGAAGGTAGTGCTGGTTTTCCTTCATTGGAATAAACATCGAATGTCTTCGCCGGTGGGTTCCCTGTGAAGAAACTTGTGGAAGAGGACATAAGTACCCAGAAGAGAAGCATAAGCATTGGGGTGCAGTTGCGATAGCGCGAGACCGAAAAAGAACAACATATCCCGAATGAAGTTATTAGCCGGTGGCACACACCCAGCGAGGCAAGCTTGACTGTTCCAGGCAGTAAGGCCTTCGGGCGGCACATGGGCTCTGCCATCTCTCCCGGGAGGCATGGGTTTCATCCACCGGTATGTTAAATCGCACTACCGTTTTCCTGACCGCAGTAGCATCCAGGTATGATGGTACTAAATCGACAGGATTCTCCAAAATCACCGCAACAACAACATGTCTGGAGCTACCGGAGGTACAGGTGCATCCTCGCCCATGATATCTACATTCTCGGCCTCTTCGGTAACGACCAGGAAATATTGCTACTCAAGTTGCTCCCGGTGCTTAGGCGTTTCGGGCGAGCTGGACGAATGAGAAGGAGTCGATCCTTCGGTGGTCTCAAGATCGCTGCCAGACGAGCTACCTCCAGGGGTTGGGCCGGATGTGTGTAAGGCGGGCTGGGAAGCCCCGGATTCCAGTCTTTCCGGTCCTTGATCTGGTCTGCATCTCTAGCTATATTTTAACGCATCAGTATTAGAACAGGCAGTATAGTGACCTGCACCCCTCGTGTTGGTGACAACTAATACGTGCGTGTAATGCTATGCAAGGATATGATGTATAAAGAAAGTTCAGAACAATTCGTATTAGTCCAAGTCCCAGTCCAGTTGTATGCTCTACCCTATGTGAACAATCCTAAACCCCGCTCGTGCGGTTAACCATATATGCATCTACGCTAAGCACGCAAATCCAAAGGCGGATATTCGAAAGTCAAAGTCCATCGGCATGACAAATTGGAAACCAGGCAATGGCCATGTCCCGAACCATTTCGGGCTCGTAACTTCGAGGTCCAGGTTCGAAATTTCGAACCCAGAATGGTTCGAAGTTATGAACCAACCTATGTTCGAAAACTCGAGCCCCACTGGGTTCGAAATTTTGAACCCAGACAGGGGGCTTGAGTATTCGAACATATGGGGTTCAAAAATCCGAACCCAGAAGGATTCGATGCCTCAGACCCCCCGTGTTCAATACCTCGAACCCTCGGGTTCGGATTTTTGAACCCTTGAGGGTTCGAGACTTCAAACCCAGTGGTTTCGAAAATTCGAACCCACTGAGGTTCAAAAATTCAAACCCATGGGGGTTCAAAAATTTGAAGCTGGCTGGGTTCGAAAAATCGAACCAACGAGGCCTCGAGGTCTCTGCCATGGCCCTTCAACTCCTCCCTTTCTCAACTCCTCGATTCAAGGCCTCACCTAACCCGATTCGAAATGATTAAGCTCGAAATTATTGGGTTCGAAGCTTTCGGCAATGGCGGCTAGAGAAAGAAAAATTAGAACTGAAAAGTGAAGGGGGCCTATTTATAAATGAAAATCAAATCTCTTCGCATTCCAGTGTGGGTTCAAGATTTCCAAACCCACGGGGTTCGAAATTTCGAAACCCATGGTTTCGAAAATTAGTACCTCAGGGGATCGAATTTCCGAAGCCTTAGGCTCGAAATTTCTATCCCCCTGGGCTCAAAATTTCGAGCCCAGGGTAATGAATTTCCGAGCCCTTAGGGTTCGAAATTTCCTTCCCCTTAGGCTTGAAATTTAGATCCTCCTGGGCTCGAAATCTCGAACCCCCAGGATCGAATTTCTGAGCCCTTGGGTTCGAAATTTCGATAACCCTGGGCTCGAAATTTCCAACCCAAAAAAAATGATGAAATGGTGATGGCGACAATGGTCACATCTCTAGGATTGAAAGTGTCGTGACACGTTCTCTCGTGCACGTGCTCCACGCATGTGCGTGCTGACTCCCGTACATCCACAGAGGCTATGCACTACAGACACTTAATGATTTGAGCGCGATGCATCCTCTGAACGACGGCTCACCTACAACGCCAGGGAGAATAAGCCCCACATCTAACACCTATTTACCTTTTGGATTAGAGGAAAAACTAATATCTTCGCCACTACCTTATCCTACACAAAGTACATCATGTCAAAGACAAGACGTACTTTGGAGGGCAAATGTTAACCGGCTTTTTGGTTCGGTTCCCAGGGGAGCATCAGATATACTCAACCCAACGAACCACGTGAAGCTAAGACCGAAAAGGGACACAAAGAGTGAAGGATACATGATCAAGATGGGATTACACCGCTTATAACCTCATGACATTCAGAAGACATTCGCAAAATAAGGCCTCGGAACTTGAAGGAGTTACGAGCCTCGACCACCCGGTGCCGGGATCCTCGCGCCCCTCAGAAGGACTTCACGCCAGGCATGACGTGGAATTCGCACCCAGCCGGGTGCGAAATCTCGCACCCAGCCGGGCGGGTGCGAAATCTTGCACCCATGTCTAGGTTCGAAATTTCGAACCCATACGTGGGTTCGAAATTTCGAACCCAGTGGGTGTGAGGTATCGAGCCCAGTGTGTGCGAAATCTCGCACCCAGGGCTGAGTTCGAGATTCCCAGCCCAGCGGGTGCGAAATCTCGTACCCATGGCTGGGTTCGAGATTTCGAACCCAGCGGGAGCGAGATATCTCACCCGCGCCTCGGTTCGAAATTTCGAACTCAGCGGGTTTGAAATTTCGAACCTAGGGAACTCGAGATTTCGAACCCATGCCCAGGTTGGAAATTTCAATGCACACAGGTGGTGGGTTCGAATTTTCTGCATGTGTTTCTTATTTCTACCTAATCCTACCTGCTCTCACTTCTATAAATAGCCCATGGCCTCACAATTCAAAAGGGTTGGCTTTTCTTCACTTGAGACCTTCCTTGAGATCCCTGAACTCCATTAATGGCATCTCCTATTTGAGGAAGAAGGAGAACTAAATATTCTTTTTCCCTAATACCTAGCATGTGGCAATTATAAAAGTGAATGTAATGAGCATGGCTCTACCTTGTAATTCTTGAGTGATTAATAAAAGTTCAACATCCTTCCAATGTGGACGTAGGCCTAATCCGCGACCGAACCACTATAAATTCTCATGTCATTTACCTCTTTCTCTTACTTAGTCTTGCGACCAAATTAACTATTCCTCGTAATAGGAATCTTTCATGTTTACGAATTTTTTTGCCGTCAACATAATTGATATGAAATGAATCCGATTTTAAGGGATTGAATGTGAATATATAAATTTGATGTGTGGAATTGATTTTGTACATTGTTGGTTTGAATTAAGAAGTAAGTTAAATCGAATTTATAAGAATTGTTTTTAAATGGTATAAATTGTTTGAATTGAAATATATGGTCTTGATTTGAATTTATATACGTAATGATTTTTGAATTATACGACTTGAGATTTATAAGTTATGATATGTTTTGCTTAAATTAAATGCAAGTTTTGATTCGAATTATATATATAGAATCCGAACTGAAATGTTAGACTATATGAATTGACTTAAACGAATGCTTATAAAGGTAAAACTAGATTTTTGAATTGTTTGGACCTGAGTTTTGGAGAGAATAAATCAAGCTAAATATTATCGAAGTTAAGTATTTTAGTATTGCTTTAAATTGCATTTGAGATATGTTTTTATATAAGTCGAATTTGGATCGAAATCGTTATATGAATATTTCATACGTCAAAGAAAATCGAAGTTAAATATAAATTTTGAATTTATAATTTGAGCCTGAGATTCTAATGATTTTATAACGTGATTTATAAAATAATGACCATGGTGTGAAAACTGTAAACATTTGGTCGTTAAAGAGACTAAGATCGGATATTGTCATACTCTCTTCCAATACCAAAAACCACTTTAACAACTATGTACGTGGTGAAGTTCCAGAATGAAGTAAGATGAATTGGAGGTGATTATTGGATTTGAAGAAAGAGAACGATGATGGATAGCCTTGACATTTTGGGTCATAATTAAAATGACTAAAACAGGTGTTATACCGTGATTAAGTGAGGTCATACTTCCTATCGGACACACTTCTTCGAACCCATGTCTTTTACTTTGTGATTTGATTGGTGAGCACCTTTGATTTTGGAGTGTGTTACGAGGTGGGAAGTAGTCATGGCTATGCATTACCATCGGTCTGGGTATGCATCGGTAGAATCCTACCGTGCGTATTTCTCATGTGCATTGTCACTGATCGAGCCCCTAGGATTTTGATTTGTATCGTACCTATGGAGTGCCCTCTAATAGCCACTATGTTACTGTGGACATTACGGTATCTCGTACCTGTGGAGTGCCCTTTGATAGCCACTTGGTTACTGTGGACTTTACGATATCTTTATAGAATACGATATTACAAACAGTGTAAGGGTAAAAATGTAATCCTGCTTATGCTATTTTTATTTTATATATTTAAACATAGACACTATTATAATAGCATATTATATTATATGATAATAGTTTCACGGAACCGTAGAGGAAGGTGATCCTAGACATCCTTTAAGTTACTGATGCATTTCATTAAGCATTTCATTTGAGTTGATTTACTTCCATGAGAATGTTAGTCCTGATCCGAGTTGTTTTGTTTTGCATTATTGCTTGGGTTAGATCAAGTATTGCAGTGTTATGATTTCACCATTTGAAGCTGGAGACTGTGAAGACATCTCCTCTATCTATTGATTTTGGTTATTCCTCCTTTGTATTAGAATTCTTGTATTTAGACTTCCGCTGTATTTCATTTTGTAACTCTGATATTATGTATAAGATTTGGATTTTATTTAGTAGCTTCATGAACTACTATTGTATTTATTTATTCCGGTGCGAGGTATTATGTTTATCTGTGTCTATGATTCTGCGATTTGATTTATTAAACCTGATAGCAATAACAACCTATCGTTTCGAATGGTTCGAGTTAGTTTGATTACCGACTTGAAGCCGTCAAAAAGGAAGGTCATTATAGTTGGCGTTAGAGCTTTGGTTTATTAAATCTTTATCTTATAGGGTAAACACTCATTAGAGATGGGGCAGTTATACCTTAGAATGAGTGGAATCAGTGGTAGAATCCTTCTTGAGAGAGAGCTATTTTTAAAGTGTAAATGGTTTTAAAATATTTTTAAAACAATTATTTTCGGATATAAAATTTTGTTTAATATTCAATCTTTTTCTGAAATTTCCTTTCCATTTGAATCCATCTTCCTTTGTAGATCCTATTTGATTAGGTTCTTCTGTTCGTTCGGCTTTAAACTCGAATTCTATAACTTATCTTTGTCCATAACAAGGTAAGAAGTAGAAGAAGAGTACAAGTTTTCTAGCAAGTTCAATTTTATTAAATATTGGATTAAAATAGGCATTATAATATAAGATTTTCCTGATGCAATATTGAAATTTTGATATATATATTTGTAAATAACATTATGTTTTGGCAATACCAATATTGTGAAAAAGATTTGATTTTGTACTTTAGGACTTTATATTTTATAAACTGTATATTTTGAATAAGATTTAAAGATGTATATTTTGTAAGAAAATGATATTATCTCAGTTGAAATCTATAATGATATAGTTTATAAAGGTATGCATATATAGGATTTTATAAATTTAAACTGGTTATAAAGATTTTAATTTGTAATGTATATATATATATATATACACACACACACACACATATATATATATATATATATTGAACGTATGGAAATAAACAAGTTTATAAGTTAAATATTGATAACATGGATTTGAAAATATTAGTTATAGTTTAGAATATTATTATTTTCTATTTGATTTAATAATAATATTGTTTGTATATTTATTAAGGATTGAGGTTAAATTTTAATAAATAAATGAGCGGGGGAGAGATATAATATTTCCCTACTTAAATTTTTTATGATTTGAAATATATTATTTATAGCCAATCGATACATCTAATGAATAGCCAATCGAGACACCAAATGAATACTTAAAACTATCTTGAAATATTTGAAATATTTTTGCTTTTGATTTATATGTATTTTTTTTGAATATATATAGGTATGAAAATAAATATTATCCATTTGGTTTAGATATAATAACTACTTAATTACTATCCCCCTACCTCGTTCCTTTTTAGGGACAAAAAGATTTGAGTGGGGGAGATTTTAACAACCTAAATTTTAAGGGTATTTAATTTAATGATTTAATTTAAACTTTGATTTCAATTTTTATTTTTGATTGCTTAAAACTAAATTATTTGGATTTTATATAGGAAATGATTTTGTTTTGATATGAATATAATTCAATAATACAAATAAATATTTATTATTTTAGAATCTTAATTACGATAAATTTTAATCAAGTTATTTATCTGAATGTGAATTCATTCTTGAATTTTTATTTAAATATTAAAACTCGTATAATTATATAATCTATTTTCAGTATTAATGGAATTATTTCTTTGATTTAATTTCAATTTATTTCCCTTGTAGATCTTCCATTCGTATTGATTGTTGTTGATGCAAACATTTCCAAATTTTATGTGTCAGATTTATTTACCTTTAATATCGTCTTTATTTATTTGATTTGAAAAATCATTTATTAAATATACATTTCCAAATCTAGTATCATTGATAACTAAAAGTTGTAAGTTTCTGTAATGACCCGCATTTTTAGAGATATATAATTAATTTATTTAATTATATAATTGGTGATTTAGAGAAGTTAATGATCGTTTAATTAAATAATATTGAATATTTAAATTAATAATTATAACATAATAATATATTATAATGGCGAAATAGTCGGAAATAGTGAAATTCGCAATATCATGTGAATTGAATAGCATACGAGATTTGGTGGAGTTTCGATTCGAAATATATTAACGAATATATTCAATCGACGACGGTTTGAACGTATAATTATATTATAATTAAAATCGAGCTCGAAATAGCGCTGCAGTTTGTGAATTGGCGATTCGAACTTCAACTGAATGTACAGGATTCGTTTTAAGCCGGATTTCTGTGAAACAAGAAACGTGTGGAGCTGGTGGAGTATATCTTTCTAGTGGAAGAGAAAGATCGGGATTTCGTCGTATAGATTTTGAGATACGTCCAAATCAAATTTCAGAAAAGTCGCTGTGGAAATTCCTTTATAATTTGCAACACATTATTTACGTTATAAAAGGATTTTCGATATAAACTGAATATCGATAAAATCTGGAATCTGAAATATCAAGCTGTAAATTCTGATATGATATTCTGGAGTTGTACGATATCACATGTGAAGATATACGATAATATAAATTTATTTATATTTAATTTAATAATATTTAAATATATTTATATATTTAAATGGGTCATCCAAAGCTTTAAAAATAGCCGGTTTTGCAAACGAAGTCGGAATTCGACGAAACCAGTTTTGTTGGATCCGCAATGTCAAATAGTTGTTAGATTTCCAGTTTCGTGATTTTAGAGTCCCTGTGTGGCCGTACCGATTTTTAGAGTGAAAAATAGTCGATAAATTGACCTTTAAAAATACTCTGTGTGAGCATACGAAGTCGAAATTCGACGAAACCAGTTTCGTTGGGACCGTAAGGCCAAACTGTAGCTTTATGACCATTTCCGTGATTTTTGAACATCGTGTGTAATCACACGGATTTTTAGAAGGTCAAAACGAATATAAAACAATAAATAGAAAATATCTAAAGTCAATTAAAGGTCAAAACGGAGGCCACATACACCTCATTTTCAACCACACAAAATATCGTCCCCCCTATATAATCATTTTTGAGCCGCCACTCTTTATTCATTATTTTTCAGCAAAACGAAAGCTGTTAAAATTAAAAACAAATACCAATAAATTCTTGTAAATTATAATAGGAGTATATATGGATGCTGCTAAGCAAGAGCTTCATCCCAATGGTTCCAGGAGTTGATGCGATGGGGTGTGGTGACCATCGACTTTTTTCCAGCGTGTGTCTTTGAATTTAGCGTTGATAAATTCTGGAATTTTGAGCATTTATACTCGAATTCGAGTTGGTATTAGGAATAAGAGGATCGAATGGTATCGACTGTGATTTTTGTGGGGAATTCGAGGATGAAAAGGTTCGGTACCTGCTGTGACCACGGTTCGAACGCGATCCCGAAGTGGAGTTCGAGTGGGGCTTTACTGATATGAAGATGTAGAGATTTGGAAATGGATTAAATTGGCGTTGGTAGTATGTGGATCGGTGGAGTAACAGAGGAGCAGGGGGAGATCGAAGTCAGGGAAAATGGCAGGGTAAAAGGGAGCAGGCGTCGAGATTCTAATTTGGGGAAGAAGGATAGTGGAGCGGGCCTTGGTTTTGAAGAGTGGTGTTGGGCCGTAGTCAAAGGTCAAAAGCCCACTTTAATTTCTTAAGTTATTTTAAAGTTAAAATAGTGTTTTAGGTTTAAAATTGCATAACATCCTCGTACGTTATCAGAATTTCAAACCGTAAGTTGCGTCGGGATCGTACAGACGTCAACTACAACATGGAACTGACTGGAAGTGGATTCGAGCTCGTTTGGATTTATGGCGAAATAAATTGTCCATCTAAATCAAAGACAGTTAATCGTTTTTAACGATAACAGTCCAATGTGAGTAAATCTCACCAACTCTGAACAGTTTATAATTTCATGTTGTATTTTTAGAACTGTTAGAAATTGTCTGATTGATTGTGTGTTGACTGTTTGATTGAACTGCTAGTCAGTTAGTTAAATTTCTATATTGATTCTGTTTAACAGAATATATCATATGGAACTAAAAGTGATGTTATCTATACTGTCTAACATCTGTGATGCAGGGAAACAGGTTGGAGGAATCCGACTGGATTCCTCAACAGTTATTTTATTGTTTTTCATATATTTTGATATATGATGTGAATTATAACCTGTTGTTGATTGTGTGTGTATGGACGATATTGAACATCGTGATTTGATATGATTGAATACCATGACATACCGGAATGTAGATAAAGGAGATTTTCAAAGTGATATTGAAAATAGAATATTTATAAAATGGGATATTTATAAATAAGAGATATTTATAAAGTGGAATATTTATAAATAAGGAATATTTATAAATTGGGATATTTATAAATAGGAGATATTTTGAAAAGGAAATAATTTCAAACCATTTTCTTTTTGAATGGAAAGGCCTGTGTGGCGGGTTTGGGGATTTTCCCGATGCTCCCGATACAAAGGAGGTTATGGCGAATTTTCCCGGGAATTTAAGGAGTTAGAATATTTCAAGAATAAATTTGAAAAGGGATTATTTGTAAACCATTTACAAATAGAATTGAAAAGGAAACGTTATAAAAAGGAAATCATTTTTAAAGTGTAGAACCGTTATTTAAAAGTAAATCTTTTCAAATGAATAAAACGTTGTTAAAAAGGAGAAATCGAATATGGTATTCGAAAGTTAGTTAATCGAATATGTTATTCGAAAGGGGTTAGTCAAGTCGAGTTAGTCAGTTAGAGTTAACCAGTTAGAGTTAAACAGTTAGAGTTAAACAGTTAGAGTTAAACAGTTAGAGTTAAACAGTTAGAGTTAAACAGTTAGAGTTAAAACAAACATAGTTATTCAGGATGAGTTGCCATTTAGCACGACTGCTAGCGTAATTCGCAGGGCTGTAAATAGCCTACGGCGTTCGGATGTTTCCTGAGGGAATCAGGCGTAACCATTGTGATCGCTGCGATCTAGAGTTGAGCGAATGGAGTTAAAGAATATAGAGTTAAGAAAAATTAGAATCTGACTAGAGATTAATAAGTTGAATGATTTCCTGGGTATCGATCTGATGTTGGTTTCGGCCTTCGGGGTTTATACTTAGGAAGTTGTTCTCTTGTTAGTTTATAGTAGAGTCTGATAGTTGTGGAAGGATAGTGATACGTAAATAAACAATGGAAATGTTTTCCAACGTTGATAACAAATATTTTCTAAATATAGAAAATAAGGAAATATGTATAGATATACATGATGATTGATCGATTGACATTCCATTTGGAATTTAGATCGTTGTTTGTACACGGACATGTTTTCATTTGATAGTTAAATCACAGACTATCGAAGTTTTGACCATTTTAACGTTGTTAATATGGAGAGACCGGTTGGATTATTATCCAAAGATCCACTCTGTATTGGCATAAGCGTCGTGAATCATATATGCCAAAGATAATTGAAGACGGAGTAAAATGCAAGGGCTATCCTGTTTACAGAATAGTGCCTTCGGTAGTCCCAGGGCAACTTGTATGGACGAAGGTCTGACAGAGTATATCCAATAGATCGCGTAAGTTGATCTGTTCAAACATATTCACGTTTGGTGACGGAGGAATTCGTTTCTCTTAGCTGTATACCCGTGTTATTTTTGGATAAGTCAATTTGTGATTTGGCGGGTATGACGATGTGACGTTCTAAGTGAATGAAGATGGATGTATGAAAGAGTATTTCTAGACGGTCACGTACATTGATTTCTTCAACTATACCAAGAGTGGAAGCGGAGAAGGAAACTTCTTTTAGCTGACACGTAATGTATGGTTGTAGACTTCAATTAGTGATTCTGATGGATTTGACAATGTAGCATTCGAAGTGAATCTGATGTAAATGATAAAGCGTAGCTTCTAGCCTCATCAACAGGTAAATGACAGAAATCGGGCAGGCAACATGGCTAAGTCGGTCGCACCGAAGTAGGGTGTATAATCACCTATCTAGAGAATATTCATTTGTTTCTTAAATCTATCAATGTTGTCCCATATATATACGGGAACAGTTGCTGATTCCAACCGTTGGTGATGTACATTCGATACACTCAAGCGAAATGAGTGGTCGGTCATGTGTGGCTGAGTTGCAAGATGTTCTTGTTGAACTCCAGTGTATCGTTCCTAGAGTACACTGATCGGAAGGTGATTCTATACCTTGTCATAGTTGGAAATCCATTACCCAATACGTGCTTGCGGTTTTGATTGTATACTATATATGTAGAACGTGAGATGCAAGCGTTTCTACTAGACTGATATTTATTTGTACTTAGACATTATTATAATATCAGAATGATATTGCTTTGCAAAAATGTTTGGATTCTCATAAGGGAAAAACCCGTTCCGTATTCACGGCGTGGTCTTATGAGATATCATATACCTGTTTTAAATGATTTGAGTTTATTCACACCAGTCACATGACTGACCCGGAGTTTATTTGTTGTTTTCCCTAAACTCTTGGGTGCCTAAATTTGTATGGGCAGTCAAGTAGTCGGGTTTTACAGATATACTGGAAGAGCTTGGAGCAGGAGGCTTCAAGATCATATAGCTATAGTTATTTCCGCTGTGTTGTAAGTGCTGTACTCTGATAAGTGCTATTGTATACATAACTGTTATATTTCAAAGTTATGTTATTTATTATATGTTATTCGTTCCGCTGTGAGGTTCGTGTTACTCTGATGTTATGTTCTTCTTCTTCTTCTATTCTAAGTTTCTATCTTATCTATTCTCACCTTCTAATTTCTTCCATTAACTACCGGGATTTTTCGATGTTTTGGTTATCGACATCGAGCTTATGTCGATAACCAAAGTCGCCGAAAATCCGGGTCGTTACAGTTGGTATCAGAGCTTAAGTTAAGAATTACCTTGGCTCTGTGGCGTGACTCGGTAGAGATAGGGTTAGTAACACCCTAGATTGAGTTTGAGTGTATATATATGAGTGCGTATTTGTATTTGATATAAAAATGGTTTTATATTGTGGGGATTCATTGGCTGAGTTGTTTATGAGTTCTGGTCGATCAGTTTGATCCACTGTATCGGTAGGAGTAAATAAATACTTGAATACGATGGACCGACACAGTATGGATATGTAATATATTATCATATATAGGATGTGTTGGTAGTAATTATAATCAGGTAATATTATAAAATGTGAAATGGCTATATATAACTAATCAGAATTCATATAAGTAAAGTATATGAAATAAGATGAATTAAATATGAATTTAAATCAGATTTGGAATTAAAATAAGGAAATTTTAAGTTCTTGGGAGATTTTGAAATGTTTTCAAAATGGAAGTATTTAGTAATGGTTTTGAAAATGATATAGTATTGAAATCACTTGGGTCGCTGGAAAATAATTCCGATGATGACTACGCAGTATCATCGGTGTGATTTTCGAGTTTCTAAGTGGTGGATTACTACCAAAGGTTTTGTTTTTGAATTGTTTTGAGAAAACAAGTTGTTTAGAAATTCAAATGTTTTGAATTGGTATTGTTATTTCAAATTAATTTGAAATGAACCCAGGAATTTGAAATTTGAAATTTAAATTTAACTTATGAAGTTAAATGGTGAAAGTGAATAATAAATTAGAATTTAACCTTGACTAAGTTAAATGAAAATGGAATTGATTAGCGGATAATCTGGATTTGGATTTGAAATGATAAGTTAAGAGTTTGGAATTTGAAACTCGAATTTGAAATTGAATTCGGCTTGAATAAGCGAATGGTTGTGTTAAGAATAACTTGGTTGGAGTTTGATTGGAAATACATTGGTATATGCTGAATTGACAGCAGGTGAAAGGGATAAAGTTGATATACCCAACAAAAGGTACAAGTTTATATTTGATATAAGCATGAGATTTATGAGCCGAATTGGCAAGCCGCTTGGCTGTTTGATTTTCTTTTGGATTAAAGAAGGCCTAGAGAGGCGAGTTGGAGTTTGAGCTATTGACCAGTACAAAGGAGGTGCTGGCAAAATTTTCCGAGAATGTAAAGTGTTAGAAAATTTTCAAAATTTTTGAAAATTTTAGTTAGTCGGAATGAATAAATATTTTATTCGATATTAATTGGTTTAGTTAAAATCAGAAATATGGGGTAAACAAATCTTACAAATTCCAATAGATAGGGTCGTCCTCTAACTTAGCAATTTCGAGGACGAAATTATTTTAAGTGGGGAAGAATGTAATGACCCGCATTTTTAGAGATATATAATTAATTTATTTAATTATATAATTGGTGATTTAGAGAAGTTAATGATCGTTTAATTAAATAATATTGAATATTTAAATTAATAATTATAACATAATAATATATTATAATGGCGAAATAGTCGGAAATAGTGAAATTCACAATATCATGTGAATTGAATAGCATACGAGATTTGGTGGAGTTTCGATTCGAAATATATTAACGAATATATTCAATCGACGACGGTTTGAACGTATAATTATATTATAATTAAAATCGAGCTCGAAATAGCGCTGCAGTTCGTGAATTGGCGATTCGAACTTCAACTGAATGTACAGGATTCGTTTTAAGCCGGATTTCTGTGAAACAAGAAACGTGTGGAGCTGGTGGAGTATATCTTTCTAGTGGAAGAGAAAGATCGGGATTTCGTCGTATAGATTTTGAGATACGTCCAAATCAAATTTCAGAAAAGTCGCTGTGGAAATTCCTTTATAATTTGCAACGCATTATTTACGTTATAAAAGGATTTTCGATATAAACTGAATATCGATAAAATCTAGAATCTGAAATATCAAGCTGTAAATTCTGATATGATATTCTGGAGCTGTACGATATCACATGTGAAGATATACGATAATATAAATTTATTTATATTTAATTTAATAATATTTAAATATATTTATATATTTAAATGGGTCATCCAAAGCTTTAAAAATAGCCGGTTTTGCAAACGAAGTCGGAATTCGACGAAACCAGTTTTGTTGGATCCGCAATGTCAAATAATTGTTAGATTTCCAGTTTCGTGATTTTAGAGTCCCTGTGTGGCCGTACCGATTTTTAGAGTGAAAAATAGTCGATAAATTGACCTTTAAAAATACGCTGTGTGAGCATACGAAGTCGAAATTCGACGAAACCAGTTTCGTTGGGACCGTAAGGCCAAACTGTAGCTTTATGACCATTTCCGTGATTTTTGAACATTGTGCGTGATCACACAGATTTTTAGAAGGTCAAAACGAATATAAAACAATAAATAGAAAATATCTAAAGTAAATTAAAGGTCAAAACGGAGGCCACGTACACCTCATTTTCAACCACACAAAATATCGTCCCCCCTATATAATCATTTTTGAGCCGCCACTCTTCATTCATTATTTTTCAGCAAAACGAAAGCTGTTAAAATTAAAAACAAATACCAATAAATTCTTGTAAATTATAATAGGAGTATATATGGATGCTGCTAAGCAAGAGCTTCATCCCAATGGTTCCAGGAGTTGATGCGATGGGGTGTGGTGACCATCGACTTTTTTCCAGCGTGTGTCTTTGAATTTAGGGTTGATAAATTCTGGAATTTTGAGCATTTATACTCGAATTCGAGTTGGTATTAGGAATAGGAGGATCGAATGGTATCGACTGTGATTTTTGTGGGGAATTCGGGGATGAAAAGGTTCGGTACCTGCTGTGACCACGGTTCGAACGCGATCCCGAAGTGGAGTTCGAGTGGGGCTTTACTGATATGAAGATGTAGAGATTTGGAAATGGATTAAAATGGCGTTGGTAGTATGTGGATCGGTGGAGTAACAGAGGAGCAGGGGGAGATCGAAGTCAGGGAAAATGGCAGGGTAAAAGGGAGCAGGCGTCGAGATTCTAATTTGGGGAAGAAGGATAGTGGAGCGGGCCTTGGTTTTGAAGAGTGGTGTTGGGCCGTAGTCAAAGGTCAAAAGCCCACTTTAATTTCTTAAGTTATTTTAAAGTTAAAATAGTGTTTTAGGTTTAAAATTGCATAACATCCTCGTACGTTATCAGAATTTCAAACCGTAAGTTGCGTCGGGATCGTACAGACGTCAACTACAACATGGAACTGACTGGAAGTGGATTCGAGCTCGTTTGGATTTATGGAGAAATAAATTGTCCATCTAAATCAAAGACAGTTAATCATTTTTAACGATAACAGTCCAATGTGAGTAAATCTCACCAACTCTGAACAGTTTATAATTTCATGTTGTATTTTTAGAACTGTTAGAAATTGTCTGATTGATTGTGTGTTGACTGTTTGATTGAACTGCTAGTCAGTTAGTTAAATTTCTATATTGATTCTGTTTAACAGAATATATCATATGGAACTGAAAGTGATGTTATCTATACTGTCTAACATCTGTGATGCAGGGAAACAGGTTGGAGGAATCCGACTGGATTCCTCAACAGTTATTTTATTGTTTTTCATATATTTTGATATATGATGTGAATTATAACCTGTTGTTGATTGTGTGTGTATGGACGATATTGAACATCATGATTTGATATGATTGAATACCATGACATACCGGAATGTAGATAAAGAAGATTTTCAAAGTGATATTGAAAATAGAATATTTATAAAATGGGATATTTATAAATAAGAGATATTTATAAAGTGGAATTTTTATAAATAAGGAATATTAATAAATTGGGATATTTATAAATAGGAGATATTTTGAAAAGGAAATAATTTCAAACCATTTTCTTTTTGAATGGAAAGGCCTGTGTGGCGGGTTTGGGGATTTTCCCGATGCTCCCGATACAAAGGAGGTTATGGCGAATTTTCCCGGGAATTTAAGGAGTTAGAATATTTCAAGAATAAATTTGAAAAGGGATTATTTGTAAACCATTTACAAATAGAATTGAAAAGGAAACGTTATAAAAAGGAAATAATTTTTAAAGTGTAGAACCGTTATTTAAAAGTAAATCTTTTCAAATGAATAAAACGTTGTTAAAAAGGAGAAATCGAATATGGTATTCGAAAGTTAGTTAATCGAATATGTTATTCGAAAGGGGTTAGTCAAATCGAGTTAACCAGTTAGAGTTAAACAGTTAGAGTTAAACAGTTAGAGTTAAAACAAACATAGTTATTCAGGATGAGTTGCCATTTAGCACGACTGCTAGCGTAATTCGCAGGGCTGTAAATAGCCTACGGCATTCGGATGTTTCCAGAGGGAATCAGGCGTAACCATTGTGATCGCTGCGATCTAGAGTTGAGCGAATGGAGTTAAAGAATATAGAGTTAAGCAAAATTAGAATCTGACTAGAGATTAATAAGTTGAATGATTTCCTGGGTATCGATCTGATGTTGGTTTCGGCCTTCGGGGTTTATACTTTGGAAGTTGTTCTCTTGTTAGTTTATAGTTAGAGTCTGATAGTTGTGGAAGGATAGTGATACGTAAATAAACAATGGAAATGTTTTCCAACGTTGATAACAAATATTTTCTAAATATAGAAAATAAGGAAATATGTATAGATATACATGATGATTGATCGATTGACATTCCATTTGGAATTTAGATCGTTGTTTGTACACGGACATGTTTTCATTTTATAGTTAAATCACAGACTATCGAAGTTTTGACCATTTTAACGTTGTTAATATGGAGAGACCGGTTGGATTATTATCCAAAGAACCACTCTGTATTGGCATAAGCGTCGCGAATCATATATGCCAAAGATAATTGAAGACGGAGTAAAATGCAAGGGCTATCCTGTTTACAGAATAGTGCCTTCGGTTTGTCCAGTCCCAGGGCAACTTGTATGGACGAAAGTCTGACAGAGTATATCCAATAGATCGCGTAAGTTGATCTGTTCAAACATATTCACGTTTGGTGGCAGAGGAATTCGTTTCTCTTAGTTGTATACCCGTGTTATTTTTGGATAAGTCAATTTGTGATTTGGCGGGTATGACGATGTGACGTTCTAAGTGAATGAAGATGGATGTATGACAGAGTATTTCCAGACGGTCACGTACATTGATTTCTTCAACTATACCAAGAGTGGAAGCGGAGAAGGAAACTTCTTTTAGCTGACACGTAATGTATGGTTGTAGACGTCAATTAGTTATTCTGATGGATTTGACAATGTAGCATTCGAAGTGAATCTGATGTAAATGATAAAGCGTAGCTTCTAGCCTCATCAACAGGTAAATGACAGAAATCGGGCAGGCAGCATGGCTAAGTCGGTCGCACCGAAGTAGGGTGTATAATCACCTATCTAGAGAATATTCATTTGTTTCTTAAATCTATCAATGTTGTCCCATATATATACGGGAACGGTTGCTGATCCCAACCGTTGGTGATGTACATTCGATACACTCAAGCGAAATGAGTGGTCGGTCATGTGTGGCTGAGTTGCAAGATGTTCTTGTTGAACTCCAGTGTATCGTTCCTAGAGTACACTGACCGGAAGGTGATTCCATACCTTGTCATAGTTGGAAATCCATTACCCAATACGTGCTTGCGGTTTTGATTGTATACTATATATGTAGAACGTGAGATGCAAACGTTTCTACTAGACTGATATTTATTTGTACTTAGACATTATTATAATATCAGAATGATATTGCTTTGCAAAAATGTTTGGATTCTCATAAGGGAAAAACCCGTTCCGTATTCACGGCGTGGTCTTATGAGATATCATATACCTGTTTTAAATGATTTGAGTTTATTCACACCAGTCACATGACTGACCCGGAGTTTATTTGTTGTTTTCCCTAAACTCTTGGGTGCCTAAATTTGTACGGGCAGTCAAGTAGTCGGGTTTTACAGATATACTGGAAGAGCTTGGAGCAGGAGGCTTCAAGATCATATAGCTATAGTTATTTCCGCTGTGTTGTAAGTGATGTACTCTGATAAGTGCTATTGTATACATAACTGTTATATTTCAAAGTTATGTTATTTATTATATGTTATTCGTTCCGCTGTGAGGTTCGTGTTACTCTGATGTTATGTTCTTCTTCTTCTTCTATTCTAAGTTTCTATCTTATCTATTCTCACCTTCTAATTTCTTCCATTAACTACCGGGATTTTTCGATGTTTTGGTTATCGACATCGAGCTTATGTCGATAACCAAAGTCGCCGAAAATCCGGGTCGTTACAGTTTCTATTTCTGGAAACTTGATATTTTCAGTATGCAAGTGGTGTTATAAATTTATGTACGTTTTCATTTCATTAAATTTTGTTTACATTTGCATTAAAAATTGATTTAGCAGTGTAAGGAAGCAGTGTTTAACGTTCAAATAAATCATATCATTCCTTATAAAATCTAGCTTCTTAGGAAAGCAATTGCATCAGCCACTAATCTAGTAATTAATTAACGTTAAAATATCAGAAAGCGTTGACTGTTTACATTTTTAAGGTTCAACGTCCATTTATTACCGTTATTCCTTTCTTATATGTTCATTATTTTCAAAATTTAAACCGTTCATCCCATTTTATTCATTTATTTTGATTCCCTAGAATTTGTGAAAAATATATTTAATTTTCTTATGAAATCATTCACTACCCTTTTTGACTCATATTTCTTTGGGTTTCCATTTTTCAATTCATTCGTTGCATTCCTACCATTACCTCGTGAAACAAGGAATTAAAACAATCCCTTCCCAATATTTATGTTCATGTATTAAACTTGAAACGTTTTAAATGCTTTCCTATTTATGTCCTTCCATACATTACTTCCCAAAGGAAGCGATCCAATTTTATTTAATTCTTTCCCAAAGTTACTTCATATGAACCTATTTCTTAAATTCCCTTTTCTTATTCCTAAACGTTTGGCTCCCGGAAGACATAATGAAGCTGCTTCCTATACATATCTTTTCATCTTGTCAATCCCATTCCTTTATCTTCCCATTCGCCATTTCTTTTCATCACCTTTTATTTTATCACCATTTATTTTCCTTTATCTCCTGTATCCTTCGTTCTCATTCCACCTTCTCAAAAGATCCAAGTTTTCAGTCCCCAGCTCACTGTTTCCCTCTCCACGCGTGCCTCACCTCACCCAACTACCGAGTCCGCCATCATCCGGCCTCCACCTGACCTGGAAGCCAAAACTGAATCCTGTAGCCTCTCTCCCCTCCAACCACACATTGACCTCCCCACTGCCATGTTTTCCTCCATCAACCCATGCTTTCCCCTGCTGCCGAGCATGTATTAATTTATATGAGTGTAAGTGTGAATATAGCGTGTGCTTTGTGAATGGTGTGAGTTTTTTATGGTGCCTGTTTTGTATGTATGTGTTCTGTATGTGTAATTTATAATATATTTATATATGTTTATGGTTTACATGGGTTGTAGTGTGGCATGAGTACGGAAACTATGTGCGAGTTTGTCTTCGGGTATGAGTGTTTGTGTGTGTGGGGTTTATTGATTTATGTTTATATATAAGATATATATTTTTGGAGTAAGTTTATGTTTGAGTTTTAAAATATAAACCATATATACATGTATATGATTTTGTGTGTTATTTGTGTTGAGAATTATATATAGGTATATAATTTATAATAAATATTATTTGATTTTGGTGTGTTATATAATTTATAAAATATTATGATTTGTGTGGGTATGTATATAAAATGTTGAGAGTTTATATTTTTTGTGCAGTGCATGTTGATTATATATATATACATTAACCATGGGGTCTAAACATGATACTCGACAGTTAGACCTCTTCAAATTTAGGGATAAGTATAAGCCCTCTATCATAGTTGTCCTAGAGAAAAAAATTCAAAAGACAATTTAGATTATTTCAAATTAACCATGGGCAATATGTGGGATCTTTGTCATAATCTATGTCCATCCCAAAAGGGTCGTATTGTGATCTTTTGGGACATGTCTTGTTGGAAGTGTCTGATGGTGAACTTTGACGACCAACAAGTGACAATACAAGCAAACAATGTTAGTGGACCTGAACTATACATAACTTTTGTATATGCAAGTAATTTAGCTACCGTAACACCTCACCTCCATTAAGGTCACTCACAAAGGGATGCCTTAACTTTGGTGGAGCGTTTTAGTAGATAGAACAGAAATTTACAAGACAGATAAACAGTACTTGAAAAATTATAACTTTATTACAGCGGAAAACAGAAATCAGTTTGGTTACATCTTTACCAAAGACTCAAGTACATAAATGTCAGTCTTGTTCAGAAAATCATCAGAATACAAAACTTTAAAGTCATAATCCCCACAGAAGCTGCCATAAAGAGTCAAGCCGTACTTTAAGCACTCTAAGTACTTCAACCAGAGGAAATCCGGATCAAGCTAAAGTATTCCCTCCTTGGAAAACCTGCGGGGGGAACGGAAGAAAAGGGGCGAAAACAAGCAAGGTCAGACATAAAGTCTGGCAAGTCCAGTGACTTTCAACATATGAACAGATAATAATAATCCTGGCATGCAAATAAAACTGGATGGGAGATAACAGTAATAGGAGCAGCATGTGTGCTTAGGTTAAACAGAAGAAACAGAATAATATTATTTTTCATTTCTCTGCACTAATACTAGTATAACAGGATTAGGTGTCACCCTAATGTCTACTGAAACAGAAGCACGAACAGAATAATTTTCACAGAAGAAAATGCTAGTAATGGGCCTTTACCACCCCAACAAAAATGGACAGAAAAAGAATGCTAATAATGGACCTTTACCACCTGAATAGAGACAGACAAAAACAGAATGTTAATAATGGGCCTTTAGCACCCGAACAGAAAGTACAGAAACAGATTAATCACTATGGAAACAGGGTATTTATGTAATTGGGCCTACAGATTCACGAAACAGGTTTGTTCAATTCGTTAGTCCAATTGGTTCAACTCTATCCACCTAACACGTTTTAGACATCATATTTATCTCAGATTTGCATTAATTAAATATTAATGCACAGACCTCCCACATTAGGTCGGTAGCTTGTGGCCGCTGGATATGCCGGGCGGTTCCGAGCAGACTTCTGCCACAAGCCAGACCTAACCTCGTGTCTGAGTATATTTTAGTTATGCCTATGACCTCTCACATTAAACTGATAGTTTGCGGTCGCTGGTTAAGTCGGTTGGTTCCGGGAAGGCTTCTACCGCAAACAGAGTCTAACCTCGTGTCATAGTCAATTCATTCCAATATAGATTTTTCAGGTATCAGACTAATTCTGTTTATTTAACAGATTAAACTTCTTCATGGGATATAACGGATTAATCAAATTTCCATGTTCTACCAAATCTTAGGTCGAGCCTATGGATTTCCATACTCAGATTACCATTATCTAGTTTCAACAGATCAGACAATTCAACATGTAGCAGATCTAGTAGTTTAAGCGATTCAACAGATTTAGCAGATAACGGATTTAGCAGTCTAGGCAATTCAACAGGTTTAGCAAATAATGGATTAGGCAATCTAAAAGATTTAATAGATAACAGAACTAGCAGATTAGGCAATATAACAGAACTAGCAGATTAGGCAATATAACAGAACTAGCAGATTAGGCAATATAACAGAACTAGCAGATTAGGCAATATAACAGATTTAATCATTCCTTAAAACTTTCATAGGCATATCTTGCCTAATTGTAAATTTGGCCTAAGTTTGCATGCCTAAATAGTCGTTATGATTCACAATATGATCATTTACCCCAAGCTTGCATTGAATTTACATGGCACAGATTATGGTCATAATTTACCATATAACACGTGTCCCCAAATTTAGTTAAACTTGCCTAATACTAAAGATTCACATATAAATTATACCAAATATAGCCATCGATTTCAATGCATGTCATATATTCAAAAATCTCCCACTTAGGTGTTATTCACATTTAGTAGTTATCAAATCTTAATATAGATCGTCACACCTAAGTCACATTCTCTTTTTATCTCAAGTCATGAATTGTTATTTAAACAATATGCCCAACAATCTAGAACTTTAAATTGTAACAGATCTTAATTCAAAATATGTGTTATGTCCAATGTCTCAAGTCACATGTTAACATACAATGGTTCCTCTTCTTCCGATTCACAGAATATGCATAGATCTAAATCTAGTTTACAGCATATGTCCTTTTAGTCACAGATTCGCCATGTCCAATTATGCCATCGTTCATTATTTGTCCCAAAGTTTAGCGTTTGTGCGTTAATCTCTTATGAGATTTGGCACAAGCTCGTAGTAGCCTGGCTATAGAACAGAAAGAAGAAAGAGGTACAGAAAAGTCACAGAAAAACAGATCTGATAGATAAGAATACACATAACCTCAGATTCAGATTTATAATCATGCCATAATTATAATTAACGTTTATAGCGGAAAATAACTGTACTTGCCTTTCATGGTTTAAGAAAGGAAATAAATTGTTGTTGATGCAGAAATGCTGAATTACTCCTCTTTAATTGTTGTTGTAGATCTAGACTTTGATTTGAGATTTGATTTAGCTTTTAATTCTATTCAGGTTGGAAGAAGATGCATCAGTCCAAGTTTTGATTCCAACAGGGTAGCGACGCCATTTTATTTTTAATTAGAACAGAGGCAGAATATAGACAAAATGAATTTTTGTAGAGAAAATGAGGCTAGGGGGCTATTTATATAGGATTAGGTGGATGAATCTAGACAGAAATGAGACCGGATACATCAGAATGAACTAGGTTAAAAAAAACTAGGTTTCGGGAGCAGGTCGACCCCTAGGTCGACACTATGGTCGACCTGGTCTGGGGGAGGTCGACTAACCAGTCGACCTGGTCAGGGTAGGTCGACTACCCAGTCGACCACCCAATCGACCTGGGTCCTGGGCGGGAAATTTCCCGCCCAGCCCGCTTCTAGGTTTGAATTCAAATTTGAATTCGAATTTTCGAGTTGTTTTCGATTATGAAATTTTATGAAACTTCGGAGGGCCATATCTTCCTCATACTGACTCCGTTTCTCAAAAACTCGGACTCGTTTCCAAGCAGAATTTCAAGACAAACGCAATGGCGCAACGTTTCCCTTGATTCTTATTTTAAAAATTAATTATTCTCTGATTTGTTACTTATACGATCATAGAAAATACGGGATGCTACATTCTCCCCTCCTTAAAGGATTTCGTCCCCGAAATCTTTAAGTTGAGAAGAATGTGTCCTACCATCCAGTCATTCATTTACTCAACCATCATCCATAAGCATCAATTGTCCTTAGAAAACTTCTAATGTTGTATGAACATATGCAAAAGTGTGTGTATATGTTCCTCATCAAATGCAAAGATCAAGCGGTCCACTGATTCAGTTGACCTCCTTAATGCGAATTATGTTAGTGCCATGAGTCCAACATGTATGCAATTTTCCTATTTGATACATATCATTCTTATATGAGTGACAACCATTCATTAATATGCAGCATCCATGTGATGAGTCAATCATTTTGCATCCAAAGAAATTGAAAATGCTCACACATCCATATGCAGTATGAGAGTGTTTTCGAGCCGATCTAGTGCCTAGTGTGTGTATATGCATCCACGAGCAACCACTAGCAACCACTTGCATCCACTTGCAACCATCAAACATAACATGTCTCAAACACATGTTTACATCCATTGGATTCCTATCTATAGGTCGAAGGCTCGATTGATAGGATACAGTCGAAGATGGAAGCGAGTACAGATAAAACAAAAAACTTGGTTTCCATTAGACCTTGGTTGAGAGACAAATTTCACTACGTGTTAGCCTGAAGACCGAAATCAACATTAGATTAATACCCAGAGGATTACCCTCTTTAGACAATGTCAAAACTGGAAATCTCAACCTTATCAGAAATATTCAGATATTTACAGATTACCGGTACAGAGCAGATTACTAAATGATTCTTAGGAAACTAAGCATGATAAAAAACCCATAATGTATGCGTCATAGTCAATTTAACCCTCAACACAGATACCCTACTTACCACGCTTAGATGAGTCATAACCCTTATGGGTCTGAGTCTACAGCGAAATCAGAAACAATACTAGTATTCAAGTGCAGAGTACCAATTACAGAATCGAAATGCCAGAATCAGAAAAGAGTTTTAACCCAAAAATCAGATAAAGAAATTAAACCTCCTACAGAAAGTTTTCCTATTTCTATCCTATCCACTAGCCTCGAGATTGTTCGCCTGCCTTCCAGAAGTTGGTCCTGCCCTCTGCCCTTGTCCTCGTTTCTTCGGACAGACCCTAGTGAAGTGTCCCATTTCACCACAGTTGAAGCATGTGCCCTTTCTTTTTCTGCAATCCTTGTTCAGATGAGTCGAGCTTCCACGGGTAAAGCACTTTTTCTCCTTCTTATCTTCAGACTTTTCACCCTTCTTTTGTGTTTCCTTTTTGGGCCATGCTTTCTTGTTCTGTATTTCTTCCTTCTTTGCCTCTTTCTTGCCGTTGTCTTCCTCGTGCAGTAGTGCCATATCCACCAGTCTCTCGTAAGTCGCTCCCATGGGTACATGGGTCATGGCTAGGCTGTGCAGTGGCTCGTTCAATCCTTTAACAAAGCGGAGAGCCTTTTTATGCTGGGTGTTGACTAAATCTAGCCTGAACCTGGCCAGTTGGTTGAACTGATTGACGTATTCCCTGACCGTCATACTTCCTTGCTTAAGAGATAAGAACTTTTCCAGTTGTAGACTTCGTTCAGCTTGAAAGAGGAATTTCGTCTCAAACCTTGTTCTGAAATCCATCCATGTTTCAACCGGCCTCTCGGCGTTAGTGACTTCCTACCAACAGGCAGCTTCGTCCTTGAGCAACCATACTGCCAATTATACCTTCTGCCTATCGTCCACCTCGAAGATAACTAACAGATCCTCAGTTTCTTTGAGCCAGTTCCTCGCTTCTACGAATGATTCAGTTCCCTTGAAATCCTTTCCACCCATGGCCCTAAAATCTTTACAAATCTTTGAAAAAGCAATTGCACGAGGAGGGGGCGGAGGAGGAGGAATCGCTGCAGCTAGAGGAGGAATATCCGCTGGGCCTGCATCGTTGTCCCTAGCCTCTAAGTACCTCCTGAACCAGCAAGGTATTGGCATGCCCTCTGGAAAGTTGAGATTCCCGGACATGATGGAGTGATAGAAAAAGAATTAAAATGAAGAACGGAAAGGATAGATGTATGGCTTTTTGGGGATTATGTTTTTTCAAAAATAAGCTTTACTTTTAAAAATACTTCCTTTTAAAATAATTTTGAAAATACTTTTCAAAAACTTTTTATCTAATCTGGTAACCTTCAGCTTTGATACCAAGTGTAACACCCCACCTCCATTAATGTCACTCACAAAGGGATTGCCTTAACTTTGGTGGAGCGTTTTAGTAGACAGAACAGAAATTTACAAGACAGATAAACAATACTTGAAAAATTATTACTTTATTACAGCGGAAAACAGAAATTAGTTTGGTTACATCTTTACCAAAAACTCAAGTACATAAATGTCAGTCTTGTTCAGAAAATCATCAGAGTACAAAACTTTAAAGTCATAATCCCTACAGAAGCTGCCATAAAGAGTCAAGCCATACTTTAAGCACTCTAAGTACTTCAAGCAGAAGAAATCGGGTTCAAGCTAAAGTATTCCCTCCTTGGAAAACCTTGGGGGGGGGGGGGGAACGGAAGAAAAGGGGTGAAAACAAGCAAGGTCAGACATAAAGTTTGGCAAGTCCAGTGACTTTCAGCATATGAACAGATAATAATAATCCTGGCATGCAAATAAAACAGGATGGGAGATAATAGTAACAGGAGCAGCAGGTGTGCTTAGGTTAAACAGAAGAAACAGAATAATATTACTTTTCATTTCTCTGCACTAATACTAGTATAACAGGATTAGGTGTCAACCTAATGTCTACTGAAACAGAAGCGAGAACAGAATAATTTCCACAGAAGAAAATGCTAGTAATGGGCCTTTACCACCCCAACAAAAATGGACAGAAACAGAATACTAATAATCGACCTTTACCACCCGAACAGAGACAGACAGAAATAGAATGTTAATAATGGGCCTTTACCACCCGAACAGAAAGTACAGAAAAAGAAACGGATTAATCCCTTCGGAAACAGAATGTTAATTAGGTGTACACTAGTAAATGGGCCTTTACCTCCCGAATAGACGGTACCACGCAGACAGGTTTTTCCACCTAGCAGAAACAGACGGTACCAACAGAAACAGACAGAACTAAGTGTACCCTAAAACCCTACCCCAAGCGATCGGCTCCCTAATACATAAATACCCTGTGTCGGCTCCACAATAGGGTGTATCACTCCCTAAAGTGACAACCAATTGGCACATGCCTATTTACAGATGTCACGGCGTCTTACATCCTCAGAGGCAGACCGAGATCCATGCACGCACATGACTCGGTTGGAACGCACCAACAACACCCCTCACCATTATCAGAATGAACCACTTATAATTAGTTCAGTAAGCGTGCACGGACCCTACCTACTATTGGGTCAAAGTTTTGATACCAGAAAGGGTTACTGACTAATATGGGTCCCAAACAACAGATGACACAAGTAATTCCCCTCCTAACCTTGTGTCCCCCAGACTAACAGATTTCAGATTAACTTGTTTACAAGTTCAGACATACAGAGTTTAGATCAACTAGTTCACAGACCAGACAAGTTTTCAGACTAACGGATCAGATATACGGATTTAACAGATTTACAGATTTGTCTAACTTTGTAATTGGGCTTACAGATTCACGAAACGGGTTTGTTCAATTTGTTAGTCCAATTGGTTCAACCCTTTCCACCCAACACGTTTTAGACACCATATTTATCTCAGATTTGCATTAATTAAATACTAATGCACAGACCTCCCACATTAGGTCGGTAGCTTGTGGCCGCTGGATATGTCGGGCAGTTCCGGGCAGACTTCTGCCACATGCCAGACCTAACCTCGTGTCTGAGCATATTTTAGTTATGCCTACGACCTCTCACATTAGACTGACAGTTTGCGGTCGTTGGTTATGACGGTTGGTTCCGGGCAGGCATCTACCTCAAACAGAGTCTAACCTCGTGTCATAGCTAATTCATTCCAATACAGATTTTTCAGGTATTAGACTAATTCTGTTTATTTAACAGATTAAACTTCTTCATGGGATATAATGGATTAATCAAATTTCCATGTTATACCAAATCTTAGGTCGAGCCTATGGATTTCCATACTCTGATTACCATTATCTAGTTTCAACAAATTAGACAATTCAACATGTAGCTAATCTAGCAGTTTAAGCGATTCAACGGATTTAGCAGATAACAGATTTAGTAGTCTAGGCAATTCAACAGGTTTAGCAAATAACGGATTAGGCAATTTAACAGATTTATCAGATAACAGATTTAGTAGATTAGGCAATATAACAGAACTGGCAGATTAGGCAATATAACAGAACTAGCAGATTAGGCAATATAACATATTTAATCATTCCTTAAAGTTCCATAGACATATCTTGCCTAATTCTAAATTGGCCTAAGTTTGCATGCCTAAATAGTCGTCATGATTCACAATATGATCATTTACCCCAAGCTTGCATTGAATTTACATGGCACAGCTTATAGTCATAATTTACCATATAACACGTGTCCCCAAATTTAGTTAAACTTGCCTAATACTAAAGATTCACATATAAATTATACCAAATATAGCCATCGATTTCAATGCTTATCGTATATTCAAAAATCTCCCACTTAGGTGTTATTCACATTTAGTAGTTATCAATCTTAATATAGATCTTCACACCTAAGTTATATTCTCTTTTTATCTCAAGTCATGAATTGTTGTTTAAACAATATGCCCAACAATCTAGAACTTTAAATTATAACAGATCTTAATTCAAAATATGCGTTATGTCCAATGTCTCAAGTCACATGTTAACATACAACGGTTCCTGTTCTTCCGATTCACAGAATATGCATAGATCTAAATCTAGTTTACAACATATGTCCTTTTAGTCACAGATTAGCCATGTCCAATTATGCCATCGTTCATTATTTGTCCCAAAGTTTAGCGTTTGTGCGTTAATCTCTTATGAGATTTTGCACAGGCTTGTAGCAGCCTGCCTATAGAACAGAAAGAAGAAAGAGGTACAGAATAGTCACAGAAAAACAGATCTGACAGATAAGAGTATACATAACCTTAGATTCGAATTTATAATCATGTCACAATTATAATTAACGTTTATAGCGGAAAATAACTGTACTTGCCTTTCGTGGTTTAAGAAAGGAAATAAACTGTTGTTGACGTAGAAATGCTGAATTACTCCTCTTTAATTGTTGTTGTAGATCTAGACTTTGATTTGAGATTTGACTTAGCTTTTAATTCTATTCAGGTTGGAAGAAGATGCATCAGTCCAAGTTTTGATTCCAGCAGGTTAGCGATGCCATTTTTATTTTTAATCAGAACAGAGGCAGAATATAGACAAAACGAATTTGTGTCGAGAAAATGAGGCTAGGGGGCTGTTTATATAGGATTAGGCGGACGAATCTAGACAGAAACGAGACCTGATACATCAGAATGAACCAGATTAAAAAACTGGGTTTCGGGAGCAGGTCAACCCAGGTTGACACTATGGTCGACCTGATCTGGGGGAGGTCGACTACCCAGTCGACATGGTCAGGGGTACGTCGACTACCCAGTCGACTACCCAGTCGACCTGGGTCCTGGGCAGGAAATTTCCCGCCCAGCCTACTTCTGGGTTTGAATTCGAATTTGAATTCAAATTTTCGAGCTGTTTTCGATTCTGAAATTTTCTGAAACTTCGGAGGGTCATATCTCCCTCATACTGACTCCGTTTCTCGAAAACTCGGACTCTTTTCCAAGAAGAATTTCGAGACGAACGCAATGGCGCAACCTGTTTCCCTTGATTCTTATTTTAAAAACTAATTATTCTCTGATTTGTTACTTATACGATCACGGAAAATACGGGGTGTTACAGCTTCCGAACGAAATAAATTATGGGAGTCTATTATTAAAAACTCGAAGACTATCAAGGCACCATGGATGGTACTTGGCGATTTCAACGCAGTGCTACGTACATGTGAAAAGAAAGGTGGACTTACCCTCAAGCTTTCCCAGGTTTCAGAGTTTAACAATTGTGTATTGGCTAGCGGATTATCAGAATTACCCCATAATGGCCTGCAGTACACATGGAGGAGTGGTGAGGCCAAGAAAATATCATCAAGACTTAATCGAGCACTGGCCAATGCAACTTTATCAAACCAGGTCACTAGTCTCAATGCCTCTATCTTAGCCTCCTCCACCAGTGACAACTAACCACTACTTATTCAATTCAATAATTCTCACAGCACAAGGGGTAAACCATTTAGATATGCCAACTATTGGCATTTGCTCCAAGGTTATCAAACAGCCACTGATTTCTGTCAAATTGCAATTCCAAGTGGCAACAACATGTTTAAACTAGTTATGCTACTAAAGAATCGTAAATTTAGACTAAAAGAGAGGAATAAAACTAGGCCAAAGGAGATGATCATATTCAGAACCTTCAAGAACAATTAGAGAAAACACAAAACTTGCTTGATGCAGACGCCTTGAATGAAGGTTTAAACCACGACTATTATGAAATGCAGACCCAATTGAGGCAATCGCTAGAGATAAAGTCGAAAGAAATCAAATAGAAAGCCAAAGAAAAGTGGCTGACATAGGGAGATGAATGCACAAAATTCTTTTACACTAAAATGTCTCAAAGGAAACATTATAACAATCTGCTTAACAATTTGAATGTACACGGGGACTCGATGACACATATCAAACAACTTGAAGACATGGCCATTTCTTATTACACTAAACTTTTTAATGGAGAGTACAGTGAAGAATTACCTTGCATTGAGTGTCGTAGGAAGCTTAACTCCATTGGCAGGTAGAGGCTGGGTGGTGAGATTAGCATGGGGGAACTGAAGGCCGCTGTCTTCTCCATTCATAAGGATTCCAGTCCTGGGCCTAACGGAATGGGGGCAGCCTTCTTCAAACTGCACTGGGAAGACCTGAAAAACCATAAGTTAGATGCATTCCAAGAAGCTTTTAACTCTGGTGAATTTATTAGAGAAATTAATCACACTTTCATATCACTAATTCCTAAAGTTCAAAAACCATCCAGAATAGAAGACTACAGACCAATAGCATGTTGCAATGTTGTATATAAAATACTGAGCAAAATAATTTGTAGTAGGCTAAACAGTGTGCTTCCAGCACTTATATCCCAATGCCAGAGTGCTTTCATTAAAGGCAGATGTATTTTAGAAAATTCTTTATTGGCACACGAATTGGTAAGAGAGTTCAACAAAAAGGGGCAAACAAGATCTGTCTCAAAATTGACTTGCATTAGGCATATGATAGGGTGAACAGGAAATTCGTCATTCACATGCTAAAGGCAATGGGGATTCCTGATAAATTAGTCAACCGATTGGTTTCTATCTTGATTCCCCCGCATTTTCAATTATGATAAATGGGGTGCCTCATGGGTTCATAACCAGCTCTAGGGGAATCAGACAAGGGGACCCACTGTCACCATATCTTTTTGCTGTTGCAATGGAGTGGTTCACACTTCAGATGGAGTTGGTGACAGAACATAAAAGGATCCTACCAATATATAACCATCAATCCAGAGTTACACATCTAATTTATGTTGATGATTTACTGGTGGTTTTCAAAGCGTCTAACACAGATGTTGACCATATCAAAGACATCTTCAATGAAATGGAAAGCAAGGTGGGACCGAAAGTAAATGAGCTCAAGACTAAATGCTGCTTGAATAAATTTTGTAGCCAAAAACAGGGATTACTAGACAGGTTAGGCGTGTAGGAAGGGACACTACCTGTTAAGTATTTGGGTGTACCTCTGTCAAACACCATTATCACAGATGCAGAATGTGGCAAGCTGGTGGATGAGATTTGTGACAAACTCTAGGGTTGGAGGTCAAAACTTTTATCATTTGCAGCCAGGGTAGAGCTGGTGCACACAGTGATCACTTCTAATGTCAGATTTTGGCTTCAAACATTCCAAATTCTTGATTGCTCGATAGAAAAAATTAATTCTGTTTGTGCCAACTTCATTTGGAAGGGTGGGCTTCACGAAGTCAGTTACAAGCTTCTATGTAGGCCCAAGACTGAAGGAGGAGTTGGGCTTAAAAACTTATTTGAACTAAAGAAGGCCTATGGGCTTAAGCAGGCCTAGAAATTAATATCGTCAGGTAATTTATGGGCCGTGTGGATGAGAGCAAGATACATGAAACAGAATTTTTGGACCTCAAATGTAGATAACAATGCCTCGGTGGTGTGGAAAAATTGTGTAAAGTATAGAGATGAACTCAAAATCAGGATACAGAGAGACATTGCAAATGGGTTAACTACAGACTTATGGCTCGACCCATGGCTCAATGGATCAAGCTTAATTGACAGATTTGGCTGGGATGGCTACTCAGCCTATGGTGCACCCAACACAACAGTGAGCTCAACTATTTCAAACGGAGCATGGAATAGTGAAAGCAACCTAGTTACAAGAAATTTGGAAGAGGAACTAAGATCAAAAAACATTTATGTAAATAGAGAAGAAGACATATGGACGTGGAAGGAAGGTCATTTCAGTCTCAAGGATGCATGGGAGAGCTTAAGGCAAGTTCACCCAAGTATGGGCTGGAGTAAAGTGGTCTGGTCACGCTCATGCCTGCCTAAGATGGCTCAAGTCATGTACAAAGCCTTGTTGGGTAGGCTCCCCACTAAAGACAGACTACTTGGATGGGGTATAATTGAAGACGATAATTGTGTGCTGTGTAACAACGCCTCAGAAACCCTAAACCACATCTTTTTTGAATGTCAGTACACTAGACGGTTATGGGCCATTCAGAAATTAAAATGCTTTAATAATGAACAAATTGGGGATTTAGAAGAGGAGATTAATTACCTGAACGATGGGGGTCAAATGTCTCAATTGATGGTAGTGATTGGCAAGATTTGCCTCACAGCCACAGTGTGGAAGGCATAGAGAGAACGAAATACCCGTACTTTCAAGAAGAAAACGAGAGATGTGTTAGTGACTTCGAATGCAATAAGCAGAGAAGTGGCGATTTGCATAGGAAGAATCAAGAAGAAGATATTCACCAAGTCAACGGCACGAGAACGATTGCAATTGGAGAAGTGGAACTGGAAGGTAGCGAGCAGAGGAAGGCACAAAGAGAATTTACGTCCGCCATAGCTGAGGAACCCTAATTTTGACTTCGGATTTGTTTTTTGCTTTCGACAGAGAATGTTTGTAAAGTGAAAAGCGGAGTTTGTTTGTATTATGTTGACCCGATGAGATATTGGACTTGTAACTATGGGCCGAGCCGGCTTTGGGTTTAATAATAGATTTACCCAATTTCAATATATATATACATTTTATGGTTTTAATGTGTGTGTTGTGTGGGGTGTTTATATATATATACATATATATATGTATATTTGAATAATATAATTGGTTTTGGTGTGTGTCGAAGTTTTAAAATATATATTTGTTACAATTTGTATTGTGTGTTTGCGGTGTGCGTTGAATTTTAAATATATATAAATTATAAATAATTGTGTTCTTACCTATATAGAAATATTTATATAATATTTTATAAAAGAGTTTTTTGGTTTGTTTTTACTTTTTCGAATTGAATTTGGTGTTGAATTCCGAAACCGTTCCAACCCAATACATACCGTCCAAAACTCAATTCCTATATTGATCCAATGAGACATTTTCAATCCTCCTCTTATTAAAATAAATATATATATTGAGTGGTCTTCGAATTGAATCCATTCTGAATTGTGCCTGGAAGTCGTCGTTTTATTCTGTGTCAATTCGTCTGGTGTCTCTATTTCTACGCCACGAAAGGTGAGTTTATCTCACACATAACCTACATTGTTTCATGGTTGTTAAATTCAACACTAATGAACTGTTGTGAAGTGTATAGAATTGCTAGTAGAAAATTATTTTATTTTATATGTATACACATTTCATATATGACACGATGATATATATATATATATATATATATGACACGTAGGTGCACGAAAGATATATGACTTATGATGTGATGATATTGATTATATGTGATAATTTATAATGTTTATCTATGTTTTTGATTGTTATAGTTAGGAAAATAACTATGGGTTGAAATGATACATACCCGAACAAACCTAGATTGGGCAAAAATCGTTTTGGGTTTAAATGATAGACCTGAACAATTTTTACTAAAATTGGGATTGCACGTTGAAATTATATATACCAGTAAAATTATAAATTGTGGTTGAAATGATAAATATCTGTATCACTTGACCATATGGTAGAAAATTATATACGGACACCGTTGGTCATGTTTTCGAAGTATAGTGATTTGGAAATTTGATTTTAAAATAATAACTTAAATTTTTATATTTTCATATATATATATTTTAAAGATTTTAAACTTATATTTTGTAAAATAAAAGTTATATGTTTTAAAATGATTATATGAGAAAATGGATTTAAATGCTTATTTAAGATTTCACTTATAATTTTATTTATTTTAAACCATATTACTTAATCATATATGTAATTTCAAACTTTTAGTTTAATATATTATAATAAATAATTCTTTAAACCAATTCTAAATTATTTTTAAACTTATGTTTATGAAGCTATCTTCTATCAAATTTTAAAATTTATAAATGTATATTTATATCTATTTTCAAAGTTCATTTTTTATATTTTTTTAAACTTTCTAAATAAAGAACAAGGTGGATAAATTAAGATTTTAGCAATTTGAGTTCGAGGTTAAAAATCAAAATTTGTGTAATGACACTTGACTTAACGAATGAACTCATTTTAAGAATATGAATTTGAATTGATATAACTTATAAGAGATGAACTTGAATTGCAAATTTGTTTTTCTGAATTTGAGCCTATACTGTATATGAAATGAATTCGATTACAAATTAACTTAGTGCGAATTTGAATTGGTTTAAATATCGAACTTTTATACAAAGTGAACGTAAAGTGCAAAAATTGATTTCTCAAAATTTGAATTTATAATCGATATGAAATGAATCCAGTTATAAGTGACTGAATGTGAATATATAAATTTTATATATGGAATTGATTTTATACATCGTTGGTTTGAATCAAGAAATTTGTTAAATCGAATTTATAAGAATGGTTTTAAATGGTATAAATTATTTGAATTGAAATATAAGGTCTTGATTCGAATTTATATATGTAATTATTTTTGAGTTATATGACTTGAGATTTATAAGTTATGATAATTTTTGCTTAAATTAAATGCAAGTTTTGATTGGAATTATATATATATATATATATATAATCTGAATTGGAATGTTGGACTTTATGAATTGGCTTAAACGAATGCTTATAAAGGTAAAACTTGAATTTTGAATTGTTTGGACTTGAGTTTTAGAGAGAATAAATCAAGCTAAATACTATTGAAGTCAAGTATTTTGGTATTACTTCAGATGACATTTGATATATGATTTTGTCCAAGTCTAATTTGGATCGAAATTGTTATGTGAATATTTCAGACATTAAAGAAAATCGAAGTTAAATATTAAATTTTGAATTTAAATTTTGAACCTAAGATTCCTTATGAACGACTTTATAACGTGATCTATAAAATAATGACACGGTGTGAAAAATGTAAACGGTTGGTTGATAAAGAGAGTGGGATCGGATATTATCATACTCTCTGCCAATACCAAAAACCACTTTAACAACTAGGTACGCGGTGGAGTTCCAGAATGAAGTAGGATGATTTGGAGGAGATTACTGGATTTGAAGAAAGAGAACGATGATGGATAAGCTTGACCTTCGGGTCATAATTAAAGTGACTAAAACATGTGCTATACCATGATTAAGTGAGATTGCACCTCCTATCGGACACACTTATTTGAATCCATATCTATTACTTTGTGATTTGATTGGTGCGCACCATTGATTTTGGAGTGTGTTTCTAGGCGGGCGGTAGTCACAGCTGTGCGTTACCACCGGTCCGGGCATGCATCGGTAGAATCCTACTGTGGGAATTCCTCGTGTGCCATGTCATATTATCTAGATCGAGCCCCTACGATTTTGATTTGTATTGTACTTATGGAGTGCCCTCTAATAGCCACTAGGTTACTGTGGACTTTACGGTATCTGTATAGAATACGGTATTATAAACGGTGCAAGGGTAAAAATTTAATCCTGCTAACGCTATTTTAATATTTTATATTTAACCATAGACTCTATTATAATAGCGTATTATATTATATGATATTAGTTTAATGGATCCGTAGAAGATGGTGATCCCAGACATCCATTAAATTACTGATGTATTTCGTTGAACATTTCATTTGCGTTGATTTACTTCCATGAGAATGTTAGTCCTGATTCGAGTTGTTTTGTTTTGCATTATTGCTCAGGTCAAATCGAGTATTGCAGTGTTGAGATTTCACCTTTCGAAGCTGGAGAACGTCGAAGACATCACCTCTATCTGTTGATTCTGGTTGTTACTCCTTTGTATTAGAATTATTGTATTTTGACTTCAGCTGTATTTCATTTTGTAACTTTGATATTATGTGTAAGTTTTGAATTTTATTTTTTAGCTTCATGAACTACTATTGTATTTATTTATTCCGCTATGTGATATTCTATTTTTTTATATCTATGATTATGTAATTTGATTTATTAAACCGCATAGCAATAACAATCTGTCGTTTCGAACGGTTCAAGTTGGTTTAATTACCGACTTGAAGCAGTCGAAAAGGTAGGTCGTTGCAGGATGTAAGGACCGTGGTTAATGAAGGAAAATTAAATATATATAAAAAGATCGCATTTAGTTCATTATGCATAGGTTCTTTTTATAGTGTTATCATGGGTCGTTTTTCTACCATTAAAACACATTTGATGTCATATGAGGATTTTAAAGAAAGCGTTCTTTTTATTTATTTTGAATTTTATTTAGATTGTAAGTAAATTTTAATTTAAGATTGAAACCATATATAAAATAGTTTAGAATCAAGAACACCGTGTGTTTTATGATTAAGTAGGATGGCGTGTGTATATTTAGTGTTCTTTGTTCAATAACACACACAAACGCACGTGCACACTCCCTCTCTTTGTCTCTCTCACACACATATGTATACATAGGAATTTTAAAACATATTTATTCAAATTTAATGTTTGCTTAAATGTTTTATGTAAATAATTAAATTTTTAATATTATTTTCCTATATTATTAATGTACAAACATATGTGTATATTACGAGCTGTGCATTTAAAATCCCGCCAAAACCTTGTAAATTCTTCGCTATAGCTCATAACACTTTTCAACTGCTACACTGTTTCAATTTAGCGCTGATAAACAGTAGATTCGCTTTAAACCTCATCAGTATCCGTTGCCCCCGCTAAATCAATGTTTAGTACCCACTTTAGCAATATTAATATACATAGCTTGATTTGATCATTTTTCCAATTTCAAAAATCAGTTAAATTAGTGTAAAAAACTAATTTTAAAGCATAAATATCAAATATACGAAAGAAATCTATTATGGTCATCAAATCTAATGTGCATAACAATCGTATTCTTTGATTTCTCTATATACGATTAACTAATATTAGTTTCTTCTACACAAATAATGTTGGAATAATAATTAATTAATTTTAAATATTTGGCTTTACATCAAATGAACTTTTTTGCATCTCCGCTATATGCCTGCTTTATTTTTGCAACACCTTTTTTCACCTCCACAGCTGTAGAATCATTAAACGCTTTAACTGCATAGATTACAAGTTTATTTGCTTATAATATAATATGAAAATCTAATACATCAACAAAAAAATAATGCCTTAATGATAATTTCTATAATAGCGTCAACATTCAAACAAATATGTATGCATTAGATTATGTGAATGCTTTAATATTTAAATTTCTATACAAGGCAATGTATTTCATTTACTATTAAAAATAATGTCTGTGTGTCTATAATTTGAATAAGCACTCAACGATGCAATTGACGTGCCAAACGAAGTACATATGTGAGGGATAAATAATTTAAAAAATAAGGATGTTGAATGTAAACTGAGGTTTTAATAATTTATCTATCTTTGTTGTATAACATCAGTCGTTATTGATATAATTTTTTGTTCTTAAATTAATCATGTCGTCGGAGGTGGCATTGAACGACGTCAGTAATGCTGCTTCAATCTTAGTCTCGGAACGATCATCTCATGCCTCTAGATTTTTTATCATGAATACTAGTCACAACCTTATCTCAACCACCTTTCATGCTACGTCATCGCCTTCGTTGTTCAAGAAATCCCCCTACCATTGACATGTCGTAACCATGTTGAAATCGATTATGTTGTTCCCTATTACTCCGTTGGATCGTGGAGGATCATATCGTGTTGATGTTGCACGACGATGATAGTGGTGACGCCATATATAAGAAAATAAAAAGCATCTTTCTAAACAAGTTGATTTGAGGAAACTAAAAAAAATTATTAGCCAAAAATAATTTGAAAATTATCCTCAATACTCCTACATGTCCATCACCCCGTAAATCATTATTTTTTCTTTTTGATAGATCCTACCACAAACGACGAAATTGCAATCCATAATTAAATAACTTAATTTTTTGGAGAGGAATGATTTTCTATGTTTATAGATGGAGACATGTAAGTCATTTATAGCAGGATTAATGGGCTATGTAAATATTTAACCTTTATCCACCACTCATGATATGATCTATTATGTTATGTAGTACCCTAAAAATTGTTGTAGTAGCGCATAACGATTTATAACCGTCATTTTTTTTTTGAATTTAATGCCGATGAAAAATAAATCTACTTTAATCCCCTTTTTTCCGTTACGCTCACTAAGTCAAGGCTTTTGAACATCTGCTTTAGCAAAATTAATAGTAAACGGTTAATTGATCTAGTTTTTATTTAATCTAAATTAACAAAGTTTGGTTAGAAATCTAAATTTAAGACATAAGTGATTAATATAAGTAGAAATCTATCATACTCACAAAATATGGACTACATAAATCATGTTATCCTTCAGTTTTGTTATTATAGACACTTGATTATGGTCAATTGCACGCCAACACCAATTAGTATGTGAATTAGATAATAATTTCAATAATCAATCATAGAGTACATAAAAATAAAGTGATACAGGATATATAATGGTTCGGCAAATCGTGCACACGTATACTTGTTGCAATTGATTGATTATACTTTATGATTACAAGTACAATTCAATTTGCTCGGAAGAATATAGAGAAAAGTAGTTATAATTAAACTTGAGCAATGTCCCTGCATAGTAGCCTTTAATAGCCAAAAGGAGATCCCAAAAATAATGGCCAAATGATGGCCTATGTAGCTGTAGAAGATATTGGATCGTTCAAATATATAGGGGGAAAATAGTATAGCGCATTGACAGCGCTTCTGAGAAATTCGGATCTGATCCCTTAGGGGGGAGGAGGATCGGTACTGATCCCCTATGTAAGGATCGATATAAATATTATCCTATCACCTCTATCTTATGTTTTCTTTGGATCAATACATTTGTATTTCGATCATTGATTTTGTACTAGACTCAATGTGTTGATCAAGCATTTTCACTTGATCAGCTTCGTCCCAGTCATGATTAATCATTTTTACAACTTTAGATCTAAAGTCCTGCGTAAGTTGTATTTTATATCCGATCATAACTCGAATCCATTCATCTTCTCTGTGCCAATCACTAAATTTTAGTTGATCTGCCTTATCCTTGCACTGATCGATTATTTAGTATATTTTAGATTCGAGATCCTTGCTCGATCACTTGACTTTACTTGATCATGTCATCTCGATTCTTTATTTCTGGATATTCGAAGCAATGATTAATCATCCTAAACCAATACCGATTTGGTGTTTCATTACAAAATACCGAGCAACCCTTTTTCTAGCGGTCCCTTGGATTGGATTCCTACTGATCCTAGAAGTGATCGAACAACTTTCCATAGTTATTTTCCCTGTATCGATCAACATATTTGAAGTAATCTAATCATGTCGGTCACTTTTTTCAAAGTGATCTGAAGTATCCTACGTTGTACTAGTCTGATCAATTGTCGTGATTGGGCGAGTTTTCTGAAATGATCTGCTGAATTAGTCCATGTTTTTAAGTGATTGAACTGTGTCGATCCCCCTTTTATGAATGCCTATCTAAACTTTTTGAAATGATCACATAAGTGCTGAATTAGTTTGATCCTTGTTTTTTAAGGTGATCAGACTGTGTTGATCATGCTTTTCTGAGGAGATCAAACCGATTCTATACATGGTCGATCAAATGAATATATAGTGATCCAACGAGCAGATCAGGCTATTTCCGAGTGATTGAACGATGCCCAGAGGCGATCGGTATAAGATGAGTCATTTTTGATTCCCAAGCGAACATCTATTCTGACGCTTAATCCGAGTTCGTATGAGTTCGAGCTCGAGCCATGAGTGATCCATATATCCAAGTCCAAAGAATAATGATCTTGTCAAAAGGTTGGTTAACACTTTCCCTTCTAAACTCTTTCTATGGAAGACGTGTTTTGTATTAATCTATTTAGTCTCTCCAGATTGATTTTAAAAGTTTATGACTGCATTAGTTCGATTCTATACAAAGTATAATCCATATTGAAGATCTTAGTCATGTCTCCACTACTTTTAATCCACAGTTAGAGTTCCAAGCCACTTTGGGCTTTTGATCGATCATAATTCATGCCTCTCTTTCCAGTTTGGTCATGTATATTTTGTACATGATGATTTTGGAGACTCCTCGGGCCGCCGCTATGCACAACCCATACTTAACATCTTGATTCTGGCTGTATTTCTCCTAAGCATAACCCATACTAGTAGTTGATGTTTTTATTTATCGACACTAAGCATAATCTATAATTAGTGGTTCATGATTTTGTTGGACAACCAAGCATAATCTATAATTAACAACCCATGTTTTAAATTCCTACCAAGCATAATCCATACTTTACGTTTCATCAATATTCGTGTTCTACCAATTATAATCCATAATTAATGGTTTACAACCAAGCATAATCCATACTCGTAGATCCCTAGCCTCTTCAGGCTCTTACCATGCATAATCAATACATGATGATTCTCCTAAATTTTTTTTACACTTGATGAGCATAATACATACTCACCAAGTTATTAAATTTGAAATCAAGTTTGTCATCAGATAAGCATAATATATATACTTGCCAAATTGTTTGTTTTACATCGGATGTTCATAATCCATACTCACTAAATGGTTTATTTTATGTATAATGAACATAATCCATACTCATTAAACCGTTTATTAGAGTTTCTCGGTTGTGTCCATACATGACGAGCATAATCCATTAGTGCTAAGTGATCTTATTAAAGCAACAAAAGGAAAAATATATGCCTGACAAGCAAAATCCATACACTCAAAATAGCTTTACTAGAGTGGAAAAAAGGAAATTTATTGCAAAATTAATAGGTTTTTCACCATCCAAAGCTTGTCTAGGGATCTTTCCAATCCCCGTACAAAAAGTAAACAACTTATTTTTTTTATCATAACTTGATTAAAAAATAAAATAACTAAAAGGAATAAAGTAAAGTCAGTGGTTTGGTTTTCCAAGAGCATGCCTAGGTATCTCCGGTTCCCATACATTGGTAGACGGCTTAGCCATCATTATTGTCTCATTCCCACTAGTCAATTGATGAAAGGCCCAGATGAGTGGTAGGCTTGCGTACGTTCTTTGCAACAAGTGGCTGTTTGTATTGAGTCATGACTGATGTTCTGCTCTAGTCATACTATTGTAGTTTTTCATTTCTTACCTGTTCCTCAATAACATCCTGTAAGTACCAACAATCATTTATTTCCAAGTCTAACCCTTATAATTTCCCGAAAGCTATGTTTTTTCAGAGGGCTTCCATCTGTTTTGTCTTCTCATCGAAGGTGGTCTTTGATATCCATATAATTTGTTTTAGACTCACATTTTGTTGTGTATATAAGTCATATATTCATCCCATTTTGATTTGGTCTTAAGGGCCTGGATTTCGATCATTTTTTCAATTCCCTTTTTTATTCCCATAATTGGATGGTTCCCCTTCCTAGACATGATTTACTTAAAGAGATTCATCGTCAGCCTTGGCATCTTCCTACCTCAAGAATATATCAGCTTCAACATACAAATCTCAGGGATCCCAACGAGGGTCTCTTCTCAAAGAAATATTGATTTGCGAGTTGTACAATATGATAAATACTACAATCGTCAACACCATAGATGGATCTTGGTCGATCCACCAAAAGCCATAACAACATTGAAACAGTTCTGGAATTTTTGTGGCATTTTTTCAGTCCTCTACCTGATATTTGTGAACATCATCACATTCTTGGGTCTAGTGATGTAGACCCGATATTGTTTAATTATCCATTAAGTTGCTCGTCTTCCGATAGAGTCTAATTCCAACTTCCTAAACCGCATACCAGCTAAGTCTGATAGATAGATAGAGAAATAAGCTTTTTTCTATAACATGTTGAATGCCTGCTAATACCTCCATATGACAAATGTACCGCATTAGATAGATGGTAAGATCCTTCCTACCGTCATAAGCTTTAACCACTGGTAGCTTGAAGTCTTGTGGATTTCGTGAGTTCCAAATGTTCTAAGAAAATGGACTTTGGTTCCGGTCCAAGTTGAAGCTGGTAATCCACCTCTCGAGATTCTCTATATCATATCCATAATGAAAATGTCGTCATTGGGAAGTCGACACCAATCTCTAATTCCAACGCCCATATTTCGAGTGTATTAATTATCCTAGTCGTGGTTTAAGCATGCGTGTCTCAATTCCACATCTATGTCCTTGATTCCGATCCAAAATAGGATTGAACATCATGCTAGTGGTACTGGAGGGATTGCCTCCTGTTCCTATCGGGTCGGTACCAATCCCTCTGGTAGGGTCAGTACTGACTCCTCTTAGTGTGAGGGGAGTTGCCTCTAATTCCGATTGATGAAGATGTGTAGTTCACAACAAAAAAGTGAAGATGGATCTTCCTATTTCACATGGAGTAATGTGCATCTTTATGTTGGGCGTTCTTCTGTCGTGCGACCCGGTGGCTTATGTGCGACCTGTGGCCCATGCCTCCTATTTGTTCAGGGCAGGCGGCGTGAACTCTGATTCGATCCAGGTATTCAATCCCGCCGCTGAGATGCTCAGTTTACTTCTTAACCTTGATAGGAAGATAGATGACTTATTCAAAAATGAGTGCATAAGGGTAAGGCACTTTGGATGAACTAATGCGAATGGGTGTAAGCCTCGCTGCTCGGAAACACCCAGTGCTGACCACACTGAGAGAGATGAAAGCGCGGGGTACAACTCCAGCAATCACATTCTGTGTTTGTTATTGAAATGATTCTTTAAACTAATTAAGGAACTTCGTCATTAATTCCTCTTGTCGTTTGTGTAGAGTCTCCGGATGTTCGAGGCAGGCTTGTAGAGTGTTGACCACCCCATATCTTCCCTTGTCAGGTATAAGGAAGGATTTCCTATAGAATAAGCTTCCTTACTTCCTCCTTGCATTGTTGTGCCTTCCAATTGCTTGTCATTATTATATTTCCTTTCCATCGTTTCCTGAGCGTTAAAATGTTGATGCTTGATTTTGGAAAATCGTACGCCAACACCCAATTTTTATGTGAAGTAGATATTAATTGCAATAATCAGTCACAGAGTACTTAAAAGTAAAGCGACACAAGATATATAGTGGTTTAGCAAATCGTGCATACGTCCACTTGTAATAATTAATTGATTATATTTTGTGATTACAAGTAAAATTCAATTTATTCAAGAATATATAGAAAAGCAGTTGTAATTAGTATTAAGCAATTTCATTACATAATAGTGTAACACCCCGTAATTCTATTAATCTAAATATTCACAAATTAAAGAATAACTAATCTCAGACGTGAGAATTGTGGGAAACCGGTTGCGCCATTGTGTTGTCTCGGAGTTCTAGTTGAAATAGAGTCTGAGTTTGCGTGATTTGGACTTCGTATGAAGAAGTTATGGCCATCAGAAGTTTCAGAAAATTCAAAACAGATTTCAGAAAATTTAAATTTCAAAATTCGAAGTCAAACAGGCTAGGCGGGAAATTTCCCGCCTAGCACCCAGTTCGAATGGGGAGTCGACTGGGCAGTCGACACCCCCAGGACAAGGTCGACTGCGCAGTCGACCTAGTCCAGTCGACCAGGTTTTGGCAGAGCCCAATCTTGAGCTGCTGATGTGTCTTTAGGGCTGAGTTGGCTAATTTAACGGTTCAGGTTACTTTTGAGTTGATCTGACGGTCTAAGTAAATCCTAAACTCTATATATACCTATGTAGTCTCTCACTCTAAATTCACATGAAAAATAGAATAGCCGCCGTCATGCCATCGCCATGGAACTCAGTGTAGCCACCGCCAACTAAGAAGGAGGAAAGCTAATAAAACTCTAATTCTACTCAACTCTAAAGCAAATCAAGACTCTCTTTCTTTTCTAATTGTGAGTATGATGATTTTAATAAGATTATTAGCAAACTAATTAGATTAAGATGTGATATGGATCATAAGAAAATGATGTTAATTGTCATATATGTTGTTGTAAACCTTATTCTATCATGTATGTTGTAAATCCTATGTTATGTGATGATGATATCCTATATGTTGTAAATCATGCTATGATGATATTATATATGTTGCAAGTTTCTATGCTAAGTTGCGATGTCACAAAGTCATGATGTTATTATCTATTTGTAGTTAGCTTATGCTTGATCAAATCATGATGTTGATTATATATATTTGGGCTATGATGATTCACATGATAAATCACATGTACCTATGCAAGTTTAGATTTATTAGTATGTATAGTCTCACATATTGTATGACATCTATTTAGATCTAGAATTATGACATCTATTTAGATCTAGAATTATTCTATGATATGTGTGAGTTCTATGTGTTAGATGCTAGTTCACACCATCATTATGTTGCATAAACCACATATGCAAGTTTATATATGAACTTGGGTTATGATCATATTATGTAAGTTGTGACATTTAACCAAAAAAGTTGACACCTTTAGATCCATGACATGTGTAGTTTTATGCAAGTTTCACCCCTATTATGATTAGATATATTTTATTTGTCTCTATGTTGTGATAATTTATCTTTGTGCTATGAATTAGACTATTTGAGTCTAAAGTATATTTTGCGTTGAATAAGGGAACGTATAACGTGGGGTAGGGGTAATATTAAGGATGTAATAATAAGAAATTGGGGTGCAATTGATATGATTTTGCATACCGTAAGTGGATGGCCATAATTGAGTCAATTATGAACATCATTAAAATTGGAATCAATTAATGATTTGAATAGGGATATATTTAAAACTGGGGTAAAAGATTATAAGTGTTAATCAATGCTTAGGACACGAGGTTGGACTCGTTTGTGACGTAAACCTGCGCGGACCCAACTGGCAAATCCAGTAGTCACGAATGTCAGTCCAATGTGAGAGGTCCTAGGCCCAAATTAAAGCATAACAGTTGTAAAGACATGAGGTTAGACTCTTTTATGGTGTAAGACTGCCGGGACCCGCCCGACAAATCCAGCTGCCATAAATGCCAGTCTAATATGAGAGGTCTTTATGAGGTTATGGCCTGAATGAATTAAGAAATACTTAACCAGATAAACATGTGAAGTGGGACATGGGGGTTAAGTCGGTGCCTTGGGTGGCATGAGGAATCTAGTGGGTGCCTTTAGTGGCATTTGAAATACAATTAGTAAGACTTAACCAAACACACATGTAAATGAACATGACTAAGAGGGTTAAGTAGGATGTACTAATGGGGACAAGCTTAGGTGGATAGCTTGTGGTAAGTAAAGGGGGCCCATTTCAACCAGTAACCCAAACGTATCTTTGTGGGCTCGACCCAAGTCGAGGACGGGACACACATACTGGGCTTGACTATAAGAGGCCAAACGGGTTAGCGGTGGCAACGCAAGTCCAACGGGTTTCATATGCGTGTGTGGACCTAGGCTGGTAGGTAAGACATTGTTGCATCGTGTGGGTATAAGCCGTGCATTCTCAAGTTGTATCGGGTTGCCACTTTAGGGGAGTGATACACCCCACTGTGGGGCCAGCACGGGTATCTACGAGTAGGGAGATGATCGAAAGTGGGTAGTGGGGTACACCTAGCGGAGATAGGGGCAGGCGGCACCTATGTAGTCAGCTAGGGGTACACGAAGTTATTTATAAAATTTCTAAGTGAAGCAAGCGGGATCAACCTTTAGGGTGACTGGTGTGGTGCAATGTAGTAATTATTCGTTAGTATTAGGTGTGCCTTTAACGTTATCTTTATCTGCTCTTCCATACCCAATAGTTCATAGACATTTCCTTATTTTCCAGCTTGTGCCTCAATCTAATTATTTTGATAATACTATTGTTAGAATTATCATACTCGCCAGACTTTATGTCTAACCCCCTCCATTTCTATCTTTCCCCTCCCCCAGGTCCTCAGGGTGGGCCCAGCTCTAGCGGAGTTTGATTGGATTGCTTATTCTCTCTTTTGGAAAGCTTGGATCACTGAAGTAAAGTCCAGCTTGTTATCTTCTTTAATGGCTATTTATGTAATGGGATTATGTATATTGTTTTATCAAGATGGATATTGTACTTGACTCTGATTTATGGTTTTATGATGTAACAAACATGTTTAATTTCCGCTGCAATAAAATAAAGTTTTAGATTTCCAAGTACTACTTATTATCTATCTTGTTGTAATTTTTCTGTTCTATATTCACTTAAAACCTCCATGGAAGTTAATGCATTCCCTTTGTGAGCGACATTAATGGACGTGGGGTGTTACACGTGGTATCAGAGCATAAGGTTACTAGAACAGATAATTTTTTTAGAAAAACTATTTTTCTAAAGTATTTTTGGAAGAAGTGTTTTCAAAAATATGTCTTGATGAGTAATTTAAAGAGGAAAGTTTTTATGAAAAACATAATCCCCAATAGCCATATATCTTTATCTTTCGGATTCTCCATTTTGAATCTTTCCTTTTTCGTTTCAGCATGGCTGAAGATCTTAACCTTCCGAATGGTGTAACGATACCAGGATGGTATAGGAGGTTATTAGAGGCTAGGGCCGCTGCAGGTCCAGCTAATGTTCCTTCACCACCAGTTGCACCCGCTCCTCCTCCTCCCCCTCCTCGCGCTGATACTTTTGCAAAGACGTGCAAGGAATTTAAGGCTATGGGTGGAAAACCTTTTCAAGGGTCAGAAACGTTTGTGGAAGCTAGAGATTGGCTTAAGGAGGTGGAAGAATTGCTAGAAATCTTTGAAGTAGAAGAAGGGAGGAAAGTCGAATTATCAGCTTGGTTAATGAAGGGAGAGGCCTCATTTTGGTGGGAGGTACTAATGGGGAGCGTCCTGTTGATTCTTGGGCGGATTTCAGACGTAGGTTTGAGGCAAAGTTTCTCTCAAGGGCAGAAGAGATTCTATACATGGAAAGGTTCTTGACATTGAAGCAAGGAAGCTCATCAATGAAAGAATATGTCAACAAATTTAATCAGTTAGCAATGTTTGGCTTGGACTTAGTGAACACACCGGAGAAGAAGGCTCTGAGGTTCGTTAATGGCTTGAATGAGCCATTGCAGGGGTTAGCTATGACCCACATACCTATGGGGGCCACCTTTGAGAAGCTTGTAGACATGGCAGTCATGCACAAGGAGAAAGGCGCTAATGCTAATAAGGCACCCGAGAAGAAAGGGGATCAGAAGAAACCATAATAGCAAAACAAGAAGGGTGGTAAAGACAATAATGGCAAAGGAAAGAAAAGATGCTTTACCTGTGGGACACCAGGCCATCTCAGTAAGGATTGCAGAAAGAAAAAGAAGACTGACTGTGGTGAAGCGGGACATCTAGTGAAGAACTGCCCAAAGAAGGGGCAGAGGGCAGGGTCTAACTCGGGAGGACAGGTGCAGGCTCCAATGGCACCAGGGCAGGCAAGGGGACAAGTTCAGGCTCTCGCGGTCCTACCACTGCAAGAACGAGGTAGAACCATTTCTTTTGAAAGCTTAGTTTTTCTGTTTGATCATCCTGTCCATACCGTATTCGATTCGGGCGCATCACATTATTTATCTCTACATCATTAGTTGAATCACTGCGCTTAAACACCAGTTTAGTAGAGGATCCCTTAGTTGTTTCGAATCCAATTGGGGGCTCAGCTTATTTGTCCATGATATGTTTGGATTTGAAAATTTCTATACTTAGCGTTGAGTTTAGATGTGATGCTTCTGTTTTGGGCTTCACGGGCTATGGGCTAATTTTAGGAATGGATTGGTTATCCAGAAATGGGGCCATTCTTGATTGTGAAAGGAGAGTAGTTAGGCTCATGACTCGCCTTGGCAACACTGTCGAAATCTTTTGTAATCCCATAAATTCCGTTATGCTAAGTTATCTAGAATCGCTTGATGCGCCGGTGGAAAATCTACGATCTGTTAAAGTAGTCCAAGAATATTCGGATGTGTTTGAGGAGGTGAAGGGCTTGCCTCCGAAGCGGGAGATAGATTTTCGAATATATCTTGTGGATAATGCAAAACTAGTATCTTTGCTAGTACGCCACATGGCTCCTCGTGAAAGGAGGGAACTCAATAAGCAAGTGAAGGAGTTGCTTGAGAAGGGGTTCATAAGACGTAGTATATCGGAGTGGGGTGCTCCAGTAGTATTTGCCATGAAGGCAGATCGGTCCCTTAGACTTTGCGTGGACTACAGAGAACTTAATCAACTTACTAAGAAAAACAGACACCCACTGCCGAGGATTGACGATCTCTTCGATCAGTTAGTTGGCGCCTCAGTGTTTTCACAGTTGGACTTAGCCACTGGTTTCCATCAGTTGAGAGTGGCCGAGGATAGCATAGGCAATACTGCCTTTAGGACTTCGGACGGTTTCTATGAATGGCTAGTGATGCCCTTCGGTTTGACAAACGCCCCCGCATACTTTGTTGATTTGATGAGTAGGTTGTTTAGGGAGTACCTTAATAAATTCGTGGTGGTCTTTGTAGACGACATCTTGATCTTTTCTAAGAATGAAGAAGAGCATGCCCTACATCTTAGGGAAGTGTTGGAGACTCTACGAGCGCATAACCTTAAAGCTAAATTTACTAAGTGTCACTTCTGGAGAGAGTAAGTGCGATTCTTAGGGCACGTGGTTTCCAAAGAAGGGATAGCTGTGGATCCCGCGAAGGTGGTGGCCATCCAAGATTGGAAGGTCCCTAAAAATGCTACCGAAGTAAGGAGTTTCTTGGGGTTGGCTGGCTATTATAGGAAGTTTATCAAAGACTTCGCAAAGATATCAGCTCCATTAACACATTTGATGAAGAAGAACCTAGTGTTCACATGGGACATAGATTGTGATGATGCGTTCCAACGTTTGAAGAGAGCTTTGACTTCAGCCCCAGCCTTAGTGTTGCCAGACGAGAGTAAGACGTTTATTGTTTATACCGATGCTTGTGGGACAGGACTAGGCGCAGTCTTAATGCAAGAGGGTATGGTAATAGCCTATGGTGGAAGGCAGTTGAGAGTGCATGAGAAGAATTACCCCACGCATGACCTAGAGTTGGCCGCAATTGTTTTCGCGCTTAAGTCTTGGCGTCATTACCTTCTTGGCGAGAAATTCGAATTGTTCACTGACCACAAATCGCTAAAATACTTGTTCTCTCAGAAGGACTTGAACTTAACGCAGCAAAGGTGGATGGAGTTCTTATCGTCCTACGATTTCGAAAAAGCATATACCCCTGGCAAGGGTAACGTGGTGGAAGATGCTTTAAGTAGAAAAAGGTTGTCCTTGAGTCCGTTTTTTGTTGAGCGGCGAAGCTTAGAATTCATTTCGATGTTTGACTTTAGACTTTCCGTTGACTTTATACCAGGTTTGCTAGCATCCTTAGAGGCCAGACCTACACTTTTGGGACAGATTGGTGAGGCACAGCGAGACGACCCACAGTTGGTTGAGTTAGTAGAAAAGCTCAAAAGAGGGGAGTCATCAAGCCATCTCCGTAGGTATACCCTGGATGATAAGGGATGGTTACGTAGGGATAGTAGACTTTGTGTACCTCGAGACGAAGGTTTGAGGAAGGCTATTCTTGACGAAGCACATCATTCGAATATGACCATTCATCCCGGCGGGGACAAGATGTACAAAGACATGAAGCGAGTTTTCTTTTGGGCCAGTATGAAGAGGGATGTGGCCGAGTATGTTCCTAGATGCTTGGTGTGCCAACAAGTAAAAGCGGAGCAAAAGAAACCCGGTGGTTTGCTTCACCCATTGGAGGTTCCACTATGGAAATGGGAAAGTGTCTCGATGGACTTTGCGGATGGGTTACCAAGATCAAGGAAGGGTAATACGGGGATTTGGGTTATAGTAGATAGACTTACTAAAAGCGCCCATTTTATTCCCGTGAAGTGTAAGAGGACTGCTCTATGGTTAGCTTCTGTATACGTCCGAGAGATAGTTCGTTTGCATGGTGTTCCTTCTAACATAGCAAGCGATCGTGATCCTATCTTCACTAGCGAATTTTGGAGGAGCTTACAAGAAGCAGTAGGGACTCAGTTATGTTTGAGCACCGCGTATCATCCTCAGACGGATGGCCAGACTGAGAGGGTGAATCGCATTCTAGAGGATCTTTTGAGGCTATGTATCCTAGACTTTGGGGGTACATGGGAAGAGCATCTTCTATTGGTAGAGTTCGCATATAATAACAGCTCTCAATCTAGCATTGGCATGGCACCTTTAGAAGCTCTTTATGGATGACCTTATCGTTCACCTACATGTTGGTGGGAATCTACAGATAAGATCTTACTTGGGCCCGATATGATTAGAGAGACTTCGGAAAAGATCGACTTGATTCGAAGAAGGATGAAGACAGTGCAAGATAGGCATAAATCTTATGCGGATAAGAGGAGGACAGATCTCTAGTTTGATGTTGGGGACATGGTCTTTATCAAAGTGTCTCCATTACGGAATGTTGTTCTCTTTGGGTCCTTTGGGAAATTAGCACCAAGGTTTGTAGGGTCGTTTCCTATTAGGGAGAAGATTGGACAGATGGTGTATAGAGTGGAGTTGCCCGAGAGACTTAGTGGTGTACACGACGTATTCCATGTGTCACATTTGAGGAAGTGCTTGCACGAGACCGCGGAAGTGGTAGAGACGAGCTTGCTTAGAGAGGTGGAGATAGAGTGTGACGCTACGATTCGACGAGCTCCTACATGCATTCTTGGGTCGGAGATCAAGAAGTTGAGGAATCGAGAGGTCAGACTAGTCAAAGTGCAATGGGGAGATGATGAGAGCAACGCTACTTGGGAGACAGAAGAGAAGATGCGTTCGTTGTACCCTTTTCTTTTTGAGGGTATGTGTTTTAATTTCTCCTTTATCACTTTGCTTGTACTTATCTTATCTTTAGTATGTCCTCTCGCTAGTATCTTTGACCTTTAGTTAGGATAATCCTATGGTTAAAACATGTGTTTGAGACATGTTATGTATGATGGATGCAAAGTGGATGCAAGTGTTTGCTAGTGGTTGCTCGTGGACGCATATACACACACTATTAGGCACTAGATCGGCTCGCATATATATGGATGTATTTAGTAAAATGGATGTATGAGGATTTTTTTTTATCATATGGATGCTGCATTCAGATGATGATTGTGCACGCATATAGAGATAATATGTAGCATTAAGGAACTTTTGCATACATAATGGACTCATGGCACTATCATGATTTGCATTAAGGAGGTCAACAGAATCAGTGGACCGCCTGATTTTGCATTAGATATGGACATATACACACACTGTGCATTTAAACATGAAAGCATTAGAAGTCTATAAGGACAATTGATGCCTGTGTTTGATGGTTGAGTAGATGGACGATTGGATGTTAGGATATACATTCTTCTTGACTTGAAGATTTCGGGGTCGAAATCCTTTAAGGAGGGGAGAATGTAACACCTTGTAATTCTATTAATATAAATATTCACAAATTAAAGAATAACTAATCTCAAACGTGAGAATTATGGGAAACGGGTTGCGCCATTGTGTTGTCTCGGAATTTTGGTTGAAATAGAGTCCGAGTTTGCGTGATTTGGACTTCGTATGAAGAAGTTATGGCCATCAGTAGTTTCAGAAAATTCAAAACAGATTTTAGAAAATTTAAATTTCAAAATTCGAAGTCAAACAGGCCAGGCGGGAAATTTCCCGCCGAGCACCCAGGTCGACTGGGGAGTCGACTGGGCAGTCGACACCCCCAGGACTAGGTCGACTGCGCAGTCGACCAGGGTGTCGACCTGGTCCAGTCGGCCAGGTTTTGGCAGAACCCAATCTTGAGCTGCTGATGTGTCTTTAGGGCTGAGTTGGCTAATTTAACGGTTCAGGTTAGTTCTGAGTTGATCTGACGGTCTAAATAAATCCTAAACTCTATATATACCTAGGTAGTCTCTCACTCTAAATTCACCTGAAAAATAGAATAGCCGCCGTCATGCCATCGCCATGGAACTCGGTTTAGCCGCCGCCAACTAAGAAGGAGGAAAGCTAATCAAAACTCTAATTCTACTCAACTCTAAAGTAAATCAAGACTCTCTTTCTTTTCTAATTGTGAGTATGATGATTTTAATAAGATTATTAGCAAACTAATTAGAATAAGATGTGATATGGATCATAAGAAAATGATGTGAATTGTCATATATGTTGTTGTAAACCTTATTCTATCATGTATGTTGTAAATCCTATGTTATGTGATGATGATATCCTACATGTTGTAAATCATGCTATGATGATATTATATATGTTGCAAGTTTCTATGCTAAGTTGCGATGTCACAAAGTCATGATGTTATTATCTATGTTGTAGTTAGCTTATGCTTGATCAAATCATGATGTTGATTATATATATTTGGGCTATGATGATACACATGATAAATCACCTGTACCTATGCAAGTTTAGATTTATTAGTATGTATAATCTCACGTATTGTGTGACATCTATTCAGATCTAGAATTATGACATCTATTTAGATCTAGAATTATGGTATGACATGTGTGAGTTCTATGTGTTAGATGCTAGTTCACACCATCATTATGTTACATAAACCACATATGCAAGTTTATACATGAACTTGGGTTATGATCATATTATGTAAGTTGTGACATTTAATCAAACAAGTTGACACCTTTAGATCCATGACATGTGTAGTTTTATGCAAGTTTCACCCCTATTTTGCTTAGATCTATTTTATTTGTCTATATGTTGTGATAATTTATCTTTGTGCTATGAATTAGACTATCCGAGTCTAAAGTATATTTTGCATTGAATAAGCGAACGTATAACGTGGGGTAGGGGTAATATAAAGGAATTAACATTAAGAAATTGGGGTGCGATTGATAAGATTTTGCATACCGTAAGTGGATGGCCATAATTGAGTCAATTATGGACATCATTAAAATTGGACTTAATTAATGATTTGAATAGGGATATATTTAAAACTGGGGTAAAAGATTATAAGTGTTAATCAATGCTTAGGACACGAGGTTGGACTCGTTTGTGACGTAAACCTGCCCGGACCTGACCGGCAAATCAAGTAGTCACAAATGTCAGCCCAATGTGAGAGGTCCTAGGCCCAAATTAAAGCATAACAGTTGTAAAGACATGAGGTTAGACTCTTTTATGGTGTAAGACTGCCCGGAACCGCTCGGCAAATCCCGCTGCCATAAATGCCAGTCTAATGTGAGAGGTCTTTATGAGGTTATGGCCTGAATGAATTAAGAAATACTTAACCAGATAAACATGTGAAGTGGGACATGGGGGTTAAGTAGGTGCCTTGGGTGGCATGAGGAATCTAGTGGGTGCCTTTAGTGGCATTTGAAATGCGATTAGTAAGACTTAACCAAACACACATGTAAATGAACATGACTAAGAGGGTTAAGTAGGACGTACTAATGGGGACAAGCTTAGGTGGATAGCTTGTGGTAAGTAAAGGGGGCCCATTTCAACCAGTAACCCAAACGTATCTTTGTGGGCTCGACCCAAGTCGAGGACGGGACACGCATACTGGGCTTGACTATAAGAGGCCAAACGGGTTAGCGGTGGCAACGCAAGTCCAACGGGTTTCATATGCGTGTGTGGACCCGGGCTGGTAGGTAAGACGTCGTTGCATCGTGCAGGTATAAGTCGTGCATCCTCAAGTTGTATCGGGTTGCCAATTTAGGGGAGTGATACCCCCCACTGTGGGGCCAGCACGGGTATCTACGAGTAGGGAGCCGATCGAAAGTTGGTAGTGGGGTACACCTAGCGGAGATAGGGGCAGGCGGCACCTATGTAGTCAGCTAGGGGTACACGAAGTTATTTATGAAATTTCTAAGTGAAGCAAGTGGGATCAACCTCTAGGGTGACTGGTGTGGTGCAGTGTAGTAATTATTCGTTAGTATTAGGTGTGCCTTTAACGTTATCTTTATCTTCTCTTCCATACCTAATAGTTCATAGACATTTCCTTATTTTCCAGCTTGTGCCTCAGTCTAATTATTTTGATAATACTATTGTTAGAATTATCATACTCGCCAGACTTTATGTCTGACCCCCTCCATTTCTATCTTCCCCCCCAGGTCCTCAGGGTGGGCCCAGCTCTAGCAGAGTTTGATTAGATTGCTTATTTTCTCTTTTGGAAAGCTTGGACCGCTGAAGTAAAGTCCAGCTTGTTATCTTCTTTAATGGCTATTTATGTAATGGGATTATGTATTTTATTTTATCTAGTTGGATATTGTACTTGACTCTGATTTATGGTTTTATGATGTAACAAACATGTTTAATTTCCGCTGCAATAAAATAAAGTTTTAGATTTCCAAGTAATACTTATTATCTGTCTTGTTGTAATTTTCTGTTCTATATTCACTTAAAACCTCCATGGAAGTTAATGCATTCCATTTGTGAGTGACATTAATGGACGTGGGGTGTTACAAATAGCCTCCAAAAGCATAGAGTAGATCCCAAAAAATGACCAAATGATGGCCCAGATATAGGGCCATTCAAATATGTAGGAGGAAAAATAGGACCAAGCATTAACTGAGCTTTTAAAAAATCTGGATTTGATCCCTTGGTGAGTAGAATTGAGACCGATCCTTTATGTAGGGATCGGTAGAAATATTTTCATATCCTTTCATTTTGTTTTTTCTTTAGATTCGGATATCTGTAGTTCGATCATTGATTTTGTGCTAGAATACTTTGTTGATCACGCATTTTCACTTGGTCAACTTTGTCCCGGTCATGATCGATCATTCCTAAATCTTTGCAACCGAAGTCTTTGGTAAGTTGTATTTTGGATCCAAGCATAACTTGGATCCATTCATTTTCTCTATGTCAATTACTAGATTTTAGGTAACCTGCCTTATCCTTACACTGATCGAGTATCTAGTATATTTTGAATATAAGCACCTTGCTCGATCACTTGACTTTACGTGATCATATCATCCAGATCTTTTATTTCTATATGATTCAAAATAAATATCCATTATCCCAAGCCAATACCGATCTAATTCTTTCATCTCAAAATACAGATTTGATCAGCCCTTTTTCTATTGATTCCTTGGATCGGATTTCTACCGATATGAGGAGTTATCAGAGAAATTGCCTTTATTATTATTTTTGTCGATCAACATACTTCAATTGATCTGTGTCAAATCACTATTTTTCAAATTGATCTGAAGTATCTCATGTTGTACCGATTTTTGCAATTGAAAATCTAAAGTTTGGGGCCATCGGTTTTCGCTGGAGGCGGCTCCAGATAGAGTTGACCACGCTGAAATATGGACTAGGGTTTTTACTAGGAGCTTATATTGAGTTATTTATTAATATTTAATTCTCCAATTAGTTATTTTTTGTCTGAACTCCAAATGAATCCCAACAACTGTCCTTCCTAACCAAATACCTCCATTTCGAACACAATGGGATATGTTTCGTACACTAATTCGACTGTTTCCATCAGCTTTTGTCAAAATTAAAATATAAATTAATATAACATTCAATATTGAATTCCAACATACATTTTAATTTACCGGGGCCACATACTGACTCCAAATTATAAAAATTGAATTCAAGCAATGTTTTGACGATACAATCCTAAAAAAATTAATTTCGTTGAATTTGGAGACCGTTTGAAAAATGACCTTTTTAACTATTTTATTAAATTCAAACTAAAATTGAAAACGCGTTTAAATTTACTGTGCTCACATATTAATTCCAATAATTATGAAATTTTAAACCTGACAATAATTTGACATTCTGGATCCAACAAGAGTGGTTTCGTCGAAAACGGAAGCCTTTTGCGAAATGGTTATTTTTAAGGGCTATATATAATAGCAATATATATAAATTCCATAGCGACTATTATAAATTTTAAAATGGACATAACTTACAATTTACAAAGTGTAATATCAATTCCTTACATTTATTAGAAATTTATAGTCTAAAATATTCGAACGTTTCTTGTTTTATCAAATTCTGATTTATATTGAATTATGTATATTCAATTGAAGTTAAAAATCGAATTTTCAAACTACTGCAACATTTCGTGTTCGTTTTAATTAAATTTATATATTATAACTCTGAATTAAATAAATTTTAAATCATTAATTCTCAAAATAAATCATTTTAAATATTCAAAATCCATGAAAATCAATTAAAAATAAATTTTGTTTTAGTTCCAAAAATACGGGTTGTTACAATCTCCCCCACTTAAAATATTTTCGTCCTCGGAAAGGAATGGAGCTGAAAGTTATTTAACTAACCAACTCAACTTTCGTTTTGGCTTTCGTTTAATCAACTTTCAGTTTCTAAGAACTTTCTAATTTCTCAAAAATTTGGTAACAACCTAAATTTTCGAAAAAATTCTCCATAACCTCCTTTGTACGAGGAGGATTTGAAAATTTTATTGGGCCGTATTAGGCACCCAATAAATCAATATAAAGCATACACAATTTTTTGTGACCTATCTATGCCCAAAGGAGACGTGTAAAAAGTTGAAATCATGGACGTTGCCCCAATGTTGGAAATAATAAAATAATCCATGTGCCGTAACTTAAAAACAAGAGAGGCATGAATTTTTTTTGTCATCTCCAGACCTGTGTATGGTTATTATTAAATCCTTCCCCTCACCGTTATATGTTATTAAATCCATAATCAGTCTTTTGTTCAACCTGTAATTCAGTTCTCGCCATACAAGCGTCTTGCTCAAATGGTAATCCAAACCTCGTCATATATGTACCAAAGGCTTATATGGAATATGATATGATGTGTTGTCTTCATGTAGTAAACCATGGAGTGTAGTTCGTAATTTAATTGTTGCTATCCTATGGCGTACGTTGTATTTCGCATAGAGCAACCATCATAGCGCATCCAAATTCATTCACAGTAGTTTATAATAAATGAAATTGCACAACGAACTCATTAAGATGCACCTGTTTGTCAGGCACGCAATTTATTTCTTTACTCAACACGAAGCCATTAACCTGCTCAACATGCATGCATATGCATATCTATCTATCTATATATATATACACACATATATATATATATCCAATTCGAAAAAAAATTCAATTCAGTTCGATCTTATATTTGATTTGGCTTTATTTATCATTCATTCTCATATGGCTTCAATCATCCCAATATTTTTATTAGTTAAACTAATAATCAAACATCACAACCAACAATCAATTTGTTAATTAAATTTCCTAATGCCTAACTTTTATATATATACTAAAAAATCTATTTTTAGTGCCAAATCACAAACAATAAATTCTAACTATGTTTTGGTTCTCACACCAGTCAATTGGAAATTTATAGATATCCCACGTTCGAAACTCGAACATAAATACTGATGATACTATAGTAATCATCAGGATCATCTCCAGGCGACTAGAGTCTAATTCTATGTCTACCTAGTGTATTTGAGACTTCGTATATATGTTAGTTATGCGTATATGCAAAATCTTCTTATACTTGATAGTCCAAATTCAATATAAAATAAAATACTCAAATACGAGTAATAGATATAAAATTTCGAAATTAAATTTTTTTTTACAAATAATACTCTTCAAACTCATTCTAGAGTATTACTAACCCTATCTCTAACGAGTCATTCTTATATGATACAAGTAATCCTATCTCTGATGAATTCTCTCATTCGGTTCTAATGTATCTTGTTCTCGAGCTTCGTAAACCAAAGCTTTGTTACCAATTGTGACGACCTAAACTTTCCCGATCCCCGAGACGGAGGAGCCCGAATTGTTTTGATAACACGATGCATCATAACACAAACATGAGAACATTTCATTGCTATTACAACAATTTACATCAGAGTACAAGAATATATCAGAGTTTAGATAATATACAGTAGAAAAATAAAAGAGATTTAAATTACAAAACAGCGGAAAATATATACATAAATATAATATGCAGCGAAAAACATCAACTACCACAACTGAAAGAAATACATGGATACAAAGCATTCCGAATATAGATCCAGCCATAATCCAGGATTCTGTGAAAAGAAATATCTGCGAAAACCAAAACTACTAGATGCCCATATACAAAATATGGGCACCCAGAGTTTAGGTTGAAACAATAAACTCCGAGTCAATCATGGGACTAGTGTGAGAGCTAAAACATTTATTAAATCTTTACTTTAAAAGTTGGGAAATCATGGGACCACGCTGTATAACACAGATCAGGTTTACTCCATATGAATCTCAGTTTAAAATAAAACAACGCAATGCTTTTTGGAAATTGAAATGTTATAAGACTCAGCTCCATCATACAATGCAACACAATCCGGAGGATAGAGTTTTCCCTTATAATAGACAAACATGCTTGGTACATCTTAAAACAAATCATTTTGATATTACTATAAGTTCATAGCGCCAATATCAACTTCAAATATAAATGTATCAATAACAGACGACATAGGTACCATATATTATGTCGCTATACATAGGTTAACAAATAAAACCGAAAATTCAGGTATTGGAAATTGGATTTCATTCATGAGTCAAGGCAAGGGATGGCTCCTTCTGATTCGAGACACTCTAGCAAATGCCTCAAGATTACATACTCTAGGCAACCCTTGGTTCCGGTAGGACGGGTCCACACTTACTCTAGTGGATTAGTTATTCCTGAACAATACGTTTCCCGGTCCTATCGGACCTACAAACTAGTAGTACGTCGGCCCTATGAGCATGTAGCCTTATATCCGAGGTTCCTCGCAATCCATCATCCTCATAAATAAAAATGTCTGGACTCCATACCATGACACCACTTCTGGCTAGAAAGAAACATATGCACTCCCTGATCCAGTTTTAGACTCAAACCGGGGTGTGAGACTCGCGAATTAACGCTATACACAAAGCTGTGCTATTTAAAGCCGTGCTTTGATCATCAACCACAAGACCCTGCTTTTAAACAAAAGTCATGATCATTTGCATCTTAGCATGCCCCACTGACAATTCACGCCATATAACTAATGTCTGTCAATATATAACTTCTAAGCTCGTATGTCTCAGAGAAGGGTGTTAAGCAAGAGAATAAATTCTCCACCACCAAATATATATATATATATATATATATTTTATAGAAATCAATCAATACAGAATGAAATCCAATGTCAGACACACATCCATTTACAAGTCCGTACTAGGTTTGAACGAAACCTAAGGCACCTTATTCCTCGTCCCATATGTCCAATATAGGAGCGAGGTCCTCGCATATCGGGTCGATCTCCAAGTACGTCTGGACGATCACCACTTATTACCTTGTCTTGGGTGTACAGCCCAATCAAGACATCAATAATCATGCAAATGATGTGAAGATCTCTAGTCTTCAACTACCATCTTCATCATCGACTTTTAGTTGCCGTACCAGTTATTCAAAAGGGGATAAACCCGGTCTATAATCAAGTGCTATAAAGGCACATCATACGCCTCATTCCAATTCAGTATATTCTTTTATTCAAATATTCACATATTTAGGGAAAGGTTCCCGTTAATTTTATCAAAGATAAATTATTTTAAACTTAATCTTTAATCTTCCTTTGGATATCAATTCCAAAAGATTTTATTTTATCTTTTTACCATTTACCCCAATTAAGGTTTATTAACTAGTCAGGATTATCAAGCCTTACCAGAGTAACCATTTATTTTATTAACCCAACCACAACCTATTCATCCCATGGAGCAAAACAGGTAGTATGCCATATCTAACACCCATGGTGTTATCGGTAAATTTAATTAACATTTCATGCTCAAATCTAATTAATGATTTAACTATCGCATGGAGTAAAACTGGCGGTACTCCATTCTTGAATATTTCTTGAATTCGGTAAATTTAATTGCCTCATTCACATTTCAATTTAATTAAAGATTTATTAAAAATCCAGCTTGGTTTTAATATCAAAAACCATTACTTTCTGATTATTCAACTTTAAGAAATTAATCTTGTCTTTAACTAGGTTAAAGAACCAATGTTACTAAAAATACAGTTTACAATAAACCCAAATCAACTTCCATTAAATATGGAATCTTGGTAGAAAATAGATCAATATATAACTGATATAAATTTCCGTATCAAACTAATAATACAAATGGAATAATGGAAAACCTTTTAAATTCCATATATAGTAATGGTCTTCCTTTACAGAAGCTCATCTCGATTATACAAATCGAATTCCATTCAATTCCAATTTAATATATTTAATTGGAAAACTTTGCTTTGGAAAAATTCCATTAAATCTTAATAAAAAGTTTTATAAATTCGAAACCATATTTCGTTGTTAGTTGGGTTTTAATAACAAATGTTATTTAAAACATTGTTCACAATGAACCCAAAATCATCTTCCATTTAATTCCAATGCTTATTTTCAATACCAAATTCTGAAACCAACAAATATCGTATTAGGAATACCGATATCTATATCTTTCAAATTCCCATAACAATATCCATATAATTACGTAATCCAACATCGAAATATTTCGAAGATTATTTCCATTTAAATCCTTGCTAATCCATACATTAGAAAATTTTGGTTATAATAAAAGCATTTCAATTCCATTCAGTTCTTTACTTAAGTTGTTAAACAACTTATTCTGACAAAGATATTTATTATCCTAATAAATAAAGAATTTTCCATATAAAATCATTTCAAATCATTTATAATGATTTCACATAATTTATTCATTTTTTCTAATAATTTTAATAAGGCTCTTACAGTCGGTTTCCAATATCGGCCACCGAACTTCCTGCATTGCGACCTTTTTCCAAAACTAATTTGGACATATCTTAAAATCTAGCCGTTCAAATTTAAATCTCATATATTCATTTGAAAGATCTTTTCAAGACGAACCCAACGGTTTGGGTTTTAGGAGAATCCGACAATCGGATCTCCCGTTACATCAATTTGAAGTCAATGGTTGAAATTCGCGAACGGTCGCTGTGCGACGCGTTCTATTCAAACCATTTAAATATATATATATATATATATATATATATTATTTCGTCGATTTCCTTTTTAAAATGTATTTTATAAATAGTTTATAAATTCATTTTAAAACGATTTCAACTTAATTTTTAATTTTAAATCAAAATTGATGTTCTATATCATTATAATATTAAAATGATAATATTTTCAAAATATCATATTTTGAAATCAATCTTTTCGATATTCATTATAAAATGAATAAAATCGACCAAGAATTCCGTTCAAGTAAAAATGGCACACTTATACTTAACTCGGCTCTATATATTTCAATATTTTTGTGTCCATCCAAAATTGGACATCAAAATCATATTTTGATTATTCACTGAATATTATTTTAAAACATTCATTATTTTTGAATTGGAATCAGACTCAGTCAATTAGCATATAATTTTATTTATATGGATTCCATACATCGCATGTATTCAGAAATAGTGATAAACAACTATTAACATTCAACTCACGTCTAGAGTGCAATTTACAACTATATAAGCATTAAATAATTGCATAACACTCATAATAATCTGTCAATCAATCGGTTAAACTATAGTCAAATCCAAGGGAGATGTTAATTAATTATCATCCCCAGACCCATGTGGGGTTTTAAACAATGACAATCGATTCAAATTAATCACTGGTTAATAAATTTAACCAATTCTAATTCAATTCGAATTATTCTTATAATTAGCCAATTTCACTATTTAAATTATAAATGGATATTTATAATTTAATTTCAATTACCACAAATTAATTAACATTATCATTGATATGTTAAACATCACAATCACAACACAATACAGTCAATCAATTCATCCATGGTTTTCAAACAATAGGGAACGAAGCTAACAGGCACCATAAAACATTTTTGTGATAATTAAACAAATAAAAATCAGCACGGGCAATCAATATATTTTCAGTTATAAAATAAATAACTGTATGAATATTTTAGTGAGAGAATTATCAATTTGGTTTCCACTCCATCAATCTTTATTTGAGGATTGTATTTTAATAAAATGAAACGTCGATTTAATTTTATCAAAAACTTCAATAGCTTTCATTTCTGTTCTGGTCAGTTCCATGTTGTAGCTCTCGCTCCTACGATCACAACGCATCTGAAATCAACGAATTCCATTTCCATATGAAAAATTTATTAGCTTACAAACTTTAATTACATTTTTAATTAAATTAATTAACACCTTTCTTCCTCTTTCAAACTCCAGGCCGACGTTATTTCGAAATCGCTCAGCCCCTAGGGCTTCATCGCGCCGTCCATTGAAAACACCCCACCTCCGTTAGGGTCACTCACAAAGGGAATGCCCTAATTTTGGTGGAGGTTATAAGTATAAGTCACAGATACACAAGACAGATATAAATACACATTTTTTTTAAACAGCGGAAACAACAGCAACTTTTATTTCATCAAAATACTTGTCATACAAACCATACCATAATTGTCTTACAATACTTCCGAAAACATTACATTTCCATAACTGTCTTGATTATCAAAGAAGCATAAAGCATAAAATAAAGCAGCAAAATCCCCATAATGATATCCAAAACCATGATCCAAGCAAAAGAGATCCAAACCGTACATCGATTGTCTTCAAGCTTGCAAAAGAGTCTGACTAAGCTGAGTTGTTTCCTCCCTGTTGACCTGGGGGGAAACGAAAGAAAAGAAGACGAAAAAGAAAAACGGAGTCAGACATAAAGCCTGAGTAAATCTAGTGACTTTTCAGTATGTGAAAAAAAGGATATGATAGACATAAACTGAAAACAGGATAGTATCATAACTAAGGGAGTGTAGTCTAGAATCGAACATACTATCGAACCCACACTATATCTCTGCATTTGCTAGAATTATTCTAACCGGCACCCTATGCTGTGGGTGAAGTGATCCTTTTTTATTTCTAAAGATCGGCTCCTACTCGTACGGGTGTCTTACGGCTACCCCAAGAAGTGTAGATATCTATGTTGGTCCCACCATGGGGTGTATCAAGACCCATGGTGGTGGCCCCGACACAATTACTAGATGGCATAAGATATACTACTGGTGCCCCCAGTGTCCTGCTTGTCTGTTCCGAAGTGCGTGCATGACCGCACACTGTTAGACCTACACTGTGCACCTAACATTGCCGTTATTTGACCGCTTACAATCAGCCCAGTAATCGTGCCCCACCCTGCCTAGTTTCAGGGTACCGTTGATACCTAAATTGGGTTAGTGCTGAAACGGGTCCCTATGTTACCAGGGTTTTCTAGTCAAACATGTTAAGTGGATGAGTGTATGTATATACCTATCCCCCACCCATCAATATTTGTTAACATGTTGAATCTTGGTTAAGTGTTTTCAGTTGACTTAACCCTACTACCTGTCCTTAGCCTCTTTGAGCACCGACCACTCACATTAGACAGATATCACTACGGTTACTGGATGTGCCGGTTGGTTCCGGGCAGGTTTACACCGTAGTTCAGTCTAACCTCGAGTCTTTATTGGGCTCAATGTTTAACCACCCACATTGGATAGGTATTGTTGTGACTACGGGATAGCCGGGCGGGTCCGGCAGGTTTATGTCACAACTCAATCCAACCTCGGTTCAAACATGTCGTCTTTTCTAGATTCACATATTTATTATTTATGCAAACGTCATGTCGTCTTTTAATTTGGGTATAACAATTTATACCGCTAAAATGTCACATTCGTTGGCATGCGCCAAACATGCCAATATATTTATTATATCATGTTTTACACCCAACGCTATTACCCCCGTTTGTACGTACTAATGTTGGGCTCGACACAATTTCAGCTCAACTTGATAAACGTGATAAAAGGGGAAATCCAGAACATATAATATTTCTATGATACATAGAAGGTGTAGCGCATGAACTTGCAAATTGGCGTTAACATAAACATTGGATCATGTGAACTTACATTCAAAATTGGTATACAACTAAATGGGTGTCACATAGGATGGCATATGTAGATTTATACAAACTTGGGTTTTAACATATTAACTTGGCATAATGTCGAACACAAAACTAGCATGTTGTAAATTAACCCAAAAATGTCCAAATCTAATATATTGTCTATTTCCACATTGTAACAACCCATATTTTCAATAACTTGTTATAACATAAATCGAGGCAGAATTTAATTCAAAAATCTGAATCAAGGGAAACGGGCTATGCCATTGCGTTCGTCTCGGAAAAATACGCGAAATAGAGTCCGAGTTTTCGAAAATCGGAGTCCGTATGACCCAGTTAAGGCCCATTGAAGTTTTCAGAAAATTCCTAAGTTAAAAACAGATTTAAATTTTAAATTAAAAACAAGGATTAGGGCTAACTGGCGTCAGGCGGGAAAACTCCCGCCAGGACCCCCATGTCGACAGGGGTCTTAGGGTGTCGACTGCCCTGTCGACGGCCCTGTCGACACGGGGTGGCCAGGCAGTTTTGCCTGACGCACCATTTTGATTTGGGCTTGGTTGTGTGGCTTGGTTCTAGAGAATTCCTAAATCCGACGGGCCTAAACTAACCTAGGGTTAATCCTAGGGCTAAAAACACTCTAATCTTCTATAAATAAGCCCCTAATCCTACCCTAAAGCCTCATTATTCATTCTAACAACCAAACTATGTCAAATTGATTTCTCAAATGGCCTCCACCTAAAAACCCTAGCCTCCAACCTCTTCAAAAATCATTTCTATGAAGATTTTGATGTTCATACAAGCTTTTCTAAGTTGTATGAATGATCATTAGCTTGCATACATCATCAAGTTGCAAGCTTTATTTGCTAAAGCTAGAGTTTTTGGGATTTTTGTTAATTGGAGCTTTGTTTTGGGTTTTTGTATGCTTGCATAAAAGGGCTTCTCAATCTTTATTAGTAGATTTGTGTCTTCATAATATTTGTAAGCCCTCTTACCTTCATTTTAGAAACTCTAAAGTTAATATGTGATGAAAGTTGGGATTTATGTTATGCATGCTTATGCGAGTTCACTATGCTATGTTATGCATGTTTAATAAGTTATGCATGCTTATGCGAGTTCACTAAGCTATGTTATACATGTTTGATAAGTTATGCATGTTTATGCAAGTTCATTATGCCATGATTTGCAAGTTTAACAAGTTATGCATGTTTATGCAAGTTCATTATGCCATGATTTGCAAGTTTAACAAGTTATGCATGTTTATGCAAGTTCATTATGCCATGATTTGCAAGTTTAACAAGTTATGCATGTTTATGCAAGTTCACTATGCCATGATTTGCAAGTTTAACAAGTTATGCATGTTTATGCAAGTTCACCATGCTAAGTTATGCAAGTCCAACATGTTATGCATGTTTATTATGATATGTAAGATTTATCATGTATGTTGTGCCAAGTTCCCTCTTTCTATCCTTTATGCGTTATGACGAATATGTAAGCGATAGAATGACGTTGGGGGGGTTTTTGGGTAAAACTTAAAATACATGAAAATATAAGATTGGGAATTTACCTATTAAGTTAGGTCTACCCCTTGGGAATTTACCTATTAAGTTAGGTCTACCCAAGTATTTGTTAAACTTGTAATTATGGTTTGAAAATAAAGTGGACATGACACTTAGAAAACATGTGTGGCCAACTCGAGGTTGGGTTGAGTTTGTAGCGTAAACCTACCCGGAACCGACCGGCTTAACTAGTTGCTACAAACAATAGGACCCAATGTGAGAAGTTGGTCATGTGTACCTTGGACCCGAGGTTAGACCAAGTTGTGGTGTAAAGCTACCCGGACCCGCCCGGCTTAACTAGTAACCGCAACAAAGTCTAATGTGAGAGGTTAGGGTACAATTAAATTAATGCTTCATGATTAGGGTTAAGTCATGCCCCACTAATACTTAACCAATTTTGGGGATGCGAGGGATTAAATGGGGTTAAGTGGTGAACTGTTGGTTACACTTAACTAATTTAATCCATGATTAGTGAGGGGTTAAACCACACTTAACCCTCTTAGAAAACCCTAGCAACGTGGTCTGTTCCAGCAGTAATCCCAGTTTGGTATCATTCACAACCCTAGAGGCTAGGTTAGGGCGGGGCACGATTACTGGACGGATGTAAGCGACCAAAACGACGGCTGAGTGGTACAGCGGTGCGGGTCCAGGCGGGCTACGGACGTGCACGTAGTCCGGTGTTGGACAAACTCGAGGCACGGGTACCAGTAGGTTTAGACTGTGAATTATTGCTTAGGTGCCTGGGGTTGACACCCGAGGGCTTGATACACCCGAAGGTGGACCCAGCACAGTCTGACTACAACAATATGTGGGCCGTATGGACACCAACACTTGACGTGTTAGGTTTATAGGGAGCCGATCGACTAGACCGTTGGGCTGGACCTTACATTAGGGTCACCTCATGCAATTGGGCCAAAGTTTGGGCTGAGGGATCAATACCTGTTATGTTAGTTTGCTAGTACACTATGGTGCAAAGCTTAATCTTCTTTATGTGATGACACCTTTATCTATTGCCAGTATATTCATCTCAGTTTCCATCATGATGTTAGCATTATTAGTTTATAGACTGATCGTAGTAGGGCTTACCAGTCTTTTTGACTGACCTGTTTTCTTTCGCTTCTTTTCTTCCGTTTCCCCCCCCCAAGGTTCTCAGGGAAGGAACAATGGTGTTTAGCTTGGATCGCTTGCTTGTTCGCTGGATAGCTCATGTATGTCTGGACATTGAGCTCGCTATGGTTTATCACTTTTATTTTTGGGGATAGCACTATGTATTTCAGTATTTCTGTTTATGTTGTACTAGACATATTTATTTTGGCAGATGACTTTATGATGTACTAGACTTGTTTTGAGATGGTTTGAGATATTCCGCTGTTTTATTCTCACTTACTCTGTTTTACATATATATTTATGTTCCTGTTCTGCCTTGATATATCATTATGCATGCTTACCCAATTCTAACGCCCCGCAGAAGCTAGTGCCCCTGAAAGAGTGACCCTAGCGGAGGTGGGGTGTTACAAATTTGGTATCAGAGCATATGGTTTACAAGAAAGAACAAAAAGTTTTTAAAAGACTTTTGAAAAACTATTTTCAAAACAAGTATAAAGTATTTTCCAAAGAAAAGTCTAGTATTTTAAAAAGGGCTATTCCCCAAAAAGCCATTAGCGTTATCCTTCGTTCCCTTGACCTAATCTTATCTTATCCTTCGTTTCAGTATGGCTGAGGATCTTGCCATCCCGGATGGAGTAAATGTGCCACTCTGGTATAGGAGACTTCTAGAAGCTAAGGCGGCAGCCGGCCCCGCAAACCCTACTCCCACTCCTCCTCCTATAGTTGAGAATCCTCCCCCTAATATCCCTCCTCCGGTGGTTCCAGTTCCCCCTCCTCCAGCAGTTAATATTCCTCCTCCCGTTGCTAATGTTCCTCCCCCTCCTGTTGCTGAGGCTCCTCTTCCTCCTCCTCCCCCTCAGCATCCTCAGGTTGAGTTCACGAAGGTTTGTAAAGACTTCAAGGCGATGGGAGGCAAGAATTTCCTAGGCACGGAATCTTTTGTTGAAGCTAGGAATTGGCTGAAAGACACTGAGGACTTATTTGCTATCTTTGGGATTGATGACGAGCGGAAAATCTTATTGACAGTATGGCTTTTGAAGGATGAAGCGGCCTATTGGTGGGAGGTCACCAATGGGACGAGGCCCGTTGAGACTTGGGCCGATTTGAGGGCTAGATTTGTGGCCAAGTTTATATCTTCTGCTGAGGCGAATTTACAGATGGAGAAGTTCATTGCATTAAAGCAAGGTGATATGTCTGTTAAGGAGTATGTGAACAAGTTTAATCAGCTGGCCCGTTTTGGCTTGGATATGGTGAACACTCCTGAGAAGAAGGCTCTTCGATTTGCTAGAGGGTTGAATGAGCCGCTGCAGGGCTTGGCGATGTCACATATTCCGCATGGGGCTACTTTTGAGAGTTTGGTCAATATGGCTCTACTTCAGGGAGATGGAAAGAAAGAGGTCAAGACGAGTGATACTCAAGTAAAGAAGACTGATTCTCAAGGCAAAGGCAATCAAGGTGGTCAAAGCAGTCAGGGGAATCAGAGCAAGAACAAGAAGGGGAACAACAACAAAGGCAAGGGAAAGTGCAATTACTGTGGTGTGCCTGGACACTTTGCTAAGGATTGTAGGAAGAAGAAAAGGAAGCTTAGTGGTGGATGTTTTTCCTGTGGTGAGACTGGACACTTCAGCAAGGAGTGCCCGAAGAAGAAAGGACAGGCTGGACCTTCAGGAGGGCAAGTTCATGCTCTCAATACCGCTCCAGTTCCCGATCGAGGTAGTGTTTCTGTTGAGAACCTTGTTTATGTTTCTGATCTTCCAGTTCGTACCTTGTTTGATTCTGGTGCATCACATAGCTTTATTTCATCTGATCTTGTTGATAGCTTGCACCTTAGTACTAGCTTAGTGGATGATCCCGTTTGTGTTTCGAATCCCATTGGGGGTTCTGCTCATCTATCTATGATATGTGAGGATCTGAGGATCTCTATACTCAGTGTAGAGTTCTTGTGTAGTGCATATGTTCTTGGTTTCAGGGGATACGGATTGATACTGGGCATGGATTGGCTGTCCCGATATGGAGCCATTCTTGATTGTGAGCATAGGGTTGTGAGGCTTGTGACTCGCCTTGGCAACACCCTAGAAATTACATGCAATCTGAAGGATCCCGTCATGTTGTGCTATCTTGAATCTCTCGACTCGTCAGAGGAAGCCCTTCAGTCTGTAAGGGTGGTCCGAGATTATCCAGATGTTTTTGAAGAAGTTAAGGGGTTGCCCCCTAAACGAGAGATTGATTTTCGCATTTATCTGGTGGATAATGCTAAGCCTGTTTCTTTGCCCGTTCGACACATGGCTCCGCGTGAGAGACGGGAGCTTAGCAAGCAAGTAAAGGAGTTACTTGAGAAGAACTTCATCAGACGAAGTATATCCGAATGGGGAGCGCCTGTGGTGTTTGCTACTAAGGCAGATGGTTCTCTTCGACTCTGCGTTGACTATCGAGAGTTGAATAAGCTGACTAAGAAGAACAGACACCCGTTACCAAGGATCGATGATCTCTTTGACCAGCTTGTTGGAGCTTCTGTTTTCTCTCAGCTTGATCTTGCTACTGGATTTCATCAGCTCAGAGTGGCTGAAGATAGTATAGACAAAACTGCATTCAGAACTCCAGATGGATTCTTTGAATGGCTTGTTATGCCGTTCGGTTTGACGAATGCACCCGCGTATTTTGTGGACTTGATGAGTAGGGTGTTTCGGGAGTTCTTGAACAAGTTTGTCGTGGTCTTTGTGGATGATATTCTGATCTTCTCCAAGGATGAAGAAGAGCACGCAAGGCATCTTGTAGAGGTGATGGATACGCTTAAAGCACATCAGTTAAAGGCCAAGTTCTCCAAGTGCCACTTTTGGAGAAGGGAAGTTAGATTCCTTGGGGATATCGTATCCAAGCAAGGCTTAGCGGTGGATCCCGCTAAGGTGGTTGCAGTTCAGGATTGGAAGACTCCGAGGAATGCAACCGAGGTGAGAAGTTTTCTGGGTCTTGCGGGTTTTTACCGGAAGTTCATCAAGGACTTCGCGAAGATATCCGCTCCTCTTACTAAGTTGACGAAGAAGAACTTAGTTTTTGCTTGGGATATGGACTGTGAGCTTGCTTTTCAGAGACTCAAGAGAGCCCTTACCTCAGCACCAGTTCTAGCTTTACCCGATGGTGGTAAGATGTTTACCGTGTACACTGATGCTTGTGGCACGGGATTGGGCGCCGTTCTGATGCAAGAGGGCAGAGCTATATGTTTTGGTGGAAGGCAACTTAAGGTGCATGAGAAGAATTATCCCACTCATGATCTAGAGCTGGCAGCGATAGTATATGCACTCAAGGCTTGGCGTCATTACCTTCTGGGAGAGAGATTCGAACTGTATACTGATCATAAGTCTTTGAAGTATCTCTTTTCGCAGAAGGATCTGAACTTGAGGCAGCAGAGATGGATGGAATTCTTGGCGTCCTATGATTTTGATATAGCCTATACCCTGGCAAGGGGAATGTTGTAGCGGATGCGTTGAGTAGAAAAAGGTTGACACTAAGTCCTCTATTTGTTGAGATGAAGAATTTAGAGTTCTTGGCAACCTTTGATTTCTCTTTGGCAATGGAGTCGATGACCAGTTCTTTAGCATCTCTTGAGCTCAGGCCTACCCTTCTAGATCAAGTTGGGGCTTCGCAGAAGGAAGACCCTCAGATAATTGAGATCATGGATAAGCTGATTCGAGGGGAGACATCTAGTCACCTTGCTCGATATTCTATAGATGATAAGGGTTGGCTGAGGAGAGACGGAAGGCTTTGTGTTCCGATGGTGGAAGACTTGGTGAGGAAAGTTCTTGATGAAGCACATCGCTCCAAGTTGACTATACATCCGGGTGGAGATAAGATGTATAAGGATATGAAGCGCATTTTCTTCTGGCCTGGAATGAAGAAGGATGTGGCAGAGTTTGTCTCTAGATGTGTTGTTTGTCAGAGAGTAAAAGCCGAGTCGAAGAAGCCCGGTGGGCTATTGCATCCATTAGAGGTCCCGCTATGGAAGTGGGAGAGTATTTCTATGGACTTTATTGATGGGCTTCCAAGGTCAAGGAGAGGGAATACGGGCATATGGGTCATTGTAGATAGGCTTACGAAGAGTGCTCATTTCATTCCGGTGAAGAGCAAAAGGACCGCATCTGGACTAGCATTAGTATATCTTCGTGAGATTGTGAGACTTCATGGAGTCCCTTCTAGCATTGTCAGTGACCGTGACCCAATCTTTACAAGTCAGTTCTGGAACAGTTTGCAGGAAGCTATGGGCACAAGGTTGAACCTGAGTACGACCTATCACCCACAAACAGACGGCCAAACAGAAAGGGTGAATAGGGTACTTGAAGACTTGTTGAGGCTTTGCATTCTGGATTTTGGTGGTGCTTGGGAAGACCATCTTCCTCTTGTTGAGTTTGCATATAATAACAGTTATCAAGCAAGCGTAGGGATGGCACCATTTGAAGCTTTATATGGGAGGCCGTGCAAGTCGCCTACATGTTGGTGGGAGACTACAGATAAGCTTATACTTGGACCCGACATGATTAGAGATACATCCGAGAAGGTCGAGTTGATTAGAAGACGGATGAAGGCGGCCCAAGACCGACAGAAATCCTATGCTGATAAGAGAAGATCCGATTTGGAGTTTGATGTTGGGGACATGGTTTTCGTAAAGGTTTCTCCTTTGCGGAATGTGGTCCGATTTGGAGCTGTTGGGAAGTTGGCACCGAGATTTGTTGGACCCTTCCCTATCATAGAGAGAATTGGGAAGATGGCTTATAAAGTGCAATTGCCCGAGAAGCTGTCCGGAGTGCATAATGTCTTTCATGTCTCGCATCTCCGAAAGTGCCTACATGAGTCCGCTGAGGTGGTTGAACCTAGCATTCTTGAAGACGTGGAAGTAGAGAAAGAGGCAACTTTGAGGAGAGCTCCGATTCGTATCTTGGGGACGGAGACCAAGAAGCTAAGGAATCGAGAGGTCAAGCTGGTGAAGGTTCAATGGGGTAAAGCCGAAGAAGACGCAACTTGGGAAACCGAGGAGAAGATGCGTGGGCTCTATCCATTCCTTTTTGAGGGTACATTCTCAATCTCTTTATCTTCCCATGTCTATCCATGTTTATCTAGTTATCGTGCTAATCTTGTCATGAGAACCTTAGGTAGAAACCCTTTGGATGAAACATGTGTTTGAAACATGTTATGCTTGATGGTTGCCAGTGGTTGCAAGTGTTTGCAAGTGGTTGCTCGTGGATGCATGATACACATTAGGCACTAGATCGGCTCGCACACTCCTCATATTGCATGTGCATGAGTGTTTATGCTTATTCTTGGATGAAATTTGTATGCCATCACATGGATGTTGCATATGGATGTATGATTGAGCACGCATGTAGATATTATACATTATGTTAGGGATTTGCATACATATGGATACATTTCACTAACATATTTTGCATTGATCTTTGCATTAGATAAGTACATATACACACACTTTTGCATATGTTCATACAGCATTTAGAACCTTTTAAGGACAATGATTGCTCGTGGATGATGCTTTGAGTAGATGGATGATTGGATGGTAGGATACGTTCTTCCTAACTTGAAGATTTCGGGGACGAAATCCTTTAAGGAGGGGAGAATGTAACAACCCATATTTTCAATAACTTGTTATAACATAAATCGAGGCAAAATTTAATTCAAAAATCTGAATCAAGGGAAACGGGCTATGCCATTGCGTTCGTCTCGGAAAAATACGCGAAATAGAGTCCGAGTTTTCGAAAATCGGAGTCCGTATGACCCAGTTAAGGCCCATTGAAGTTTTCAGAAAATTCCTAAGTTAAAAACAGATTTAAATTTTAAATTAAAAACAAGGATTAGGGCTAACTGGCGTCAGGCGGGAAAACTCCCGCCAGGACCCCCATGTCGACAGGCATGTCGACAGGGGTCTTAGGGTGTCGACTGCCCTGTCGACAGCCCTGTCGACACGGGGTGGCCAGGCAGTTTTGCCTGGCGCACCATTTTGATTTGGGCTTGGTTGTGTGGCTTGGTTCTAGAGAATTCCTAAATCTGACGGGCCTAAACTAACCTAGGGTTAATCCTAGGGCTAATAACACTCTAATCTTCTATAAATAAGCCCCTAATCCTACCCTAAAGCCTCATTATTCATTCTAGCAAACAAACTATGTCAAATTGAATTCTCAAATGGCCTCCACCTAAAAACCCTAGCCTCCAACCTCTTCAAAAATCATTTCTATGAAGATTTTGATGTTCATACAAGCTTTTCTAAGTTGTATGAATGATCATTAGCTTGCATACATCATCAAGTTGCAAGCTTTATTTTCTAAAGCTAGAGTTTTTGGGATTTTTGTTAATTGGAGCTTTGTTTTGGGTTTTTGTATGCTTGCATAAAAGGGCTTCTCAATCTTTATTAGTAGATTTGTGTCTTCATAATATTTGTAAGCCCTCTTACCTTCATTTTAGAAACTCTAAAGTTAATATGTGATGAAAGTTCGGATTTATGTTATGCATGCTTATGCGAGTTCACTATGCTATGTTATGCATGTTTAATAAGTTATGCATGCTTATGCGAGTTCACTAAGCTATGTTATACATGTTTGATAAGTTATGCATGTTTATGCAAGTTCATTATGCCATGATTTGCAAGTTTAACAAGTTATGCATGTTTATGCAAGTTCATTATGCCATGATTTGCAAGTTTAACAAGTTATGCATGTTTATGCAAGTTCATTATGCCATGATTTGCAAGTTTAACAAGTTATGCATGTTTATGCAAGTTCACCATGCTAAGTTATGCAAGTCCAACATGTTATGCATGTTTATTATGATATGTAAGATTTATCATGTATGTTGTGCCAAGTTCCCTCTTTCTATCCTTTATGCGTTATGACGAATATGTAAGCGATAGAATGACGTTGGGGGGGTTTTTGGGTAAAACTTAAAATACATGAAAATATAAGATTGGGAATTTACCTATTAAGTTAGGTCTACCCCTTGGGAATTTACCTATTAAGTTAGGTCTACCCAAGTATTTGTTAAACTTGTAATTATGGTTTGAAAATAAAGTGGACATGACACTTAGAAAACATGTGTGGCCAACTCGAGGTTGGGTTGAGTTTGTAGCGTAAACCTACCCGGAACCGACCGGCTTAACTAGTTGCTACAAACAATAGGACCCAATGTGAGAAGTTGGTCATGTGTACCTTGGACCCGAGGTTAGACCAAGTTGTGGTGTAAAGCTACCCGGACCCGCCCGGCTTAACTAGTAACCGCAACAAAGTCTAATGTGAGAGGTTAGGGTACAATTAAATTAATGCCTCATGATTAGGGGTAAGTCATGACCCACTAATACTTAACCAATTTTGGGGATGCGAGGGATTAAATGGGGTTAAGTGGTGAACTGTTGGTTACACTTAACTAATTTAATCCATGATTAGTGAGGGGTTAAACCACACTTAACCCTCTTAGAAAACCCTAGCAACGTGGTCTGTTCCAGCAGTAATCCCAGTTTGGTATCATTCACAACCCTAGAGGCTAGGTTAGGGCAGGGCACGATTACTGGACGGATGTAAGCGACCAAAACGACGGCTGAGTGGTACAGCGGTGCGGGTCCAGGCGGGCTACGGACGTGCACGTAGTCCGGTGTTGGACAAACTCGAGGCACGGGTACCAGTAGGTTTAGACTGTGCATTATTGCTTAGGTGTCTGGGGTTGACACCCGAGGGCTTGATACACCCGAAGGTGGACCCAGCACAGTCTGACTACAACAATATGTGGGCCGTATGGACACCAACACTTGACGTGTTAGGTTTATAGGGAGCCGATCGACTAGATCGTTGGGCTGGACCTTGCATTAGGGTCACCTCATGCAATTGGGCCAAAGTTTGGGCTGAGGGATCAATACCTGTTATGTTAGTTTGCTAGTACACTGTGGTGCAAAGCTTAATCTTCTTTATGTGATGACACCTTTATCTATTGCCAGTATATTCATCTCAGTTTCCATCATGATGTTAGCTTTATTAGTTTATAGACTGATCGTAGTAGGGCTTACCAGTCTTTTTGACTGACCTGTTTTCTTTCGCTTCTTTTCTTCCGTTTCCCCCCCCCCCAGGTTCTCAGGGAGGGAACAGTGGTGTTTAGCTTGGATCGCTTGCTTTTTCGCTGGATAGCTCATGTATGTCTGGACATTGAGCTCGCTATGGTTTATCACTTTTATTTTTGGGGATAGCACTATGTATTTCAGTATTTCTATTTATGTTGTACTAGACATATTTATTTTGGCAGATGACTTTATGATGTACTAGACTTGTTTTGAGATGGTTTGAGATATTCCGCTGTTTTATTCTCACTTACTCTGTTTTACATATATATTTATGTTCCTGTTCTGCCTTGATATATCATTATGCATGCTTACCCAATTCTAACGCCCCCCAGAAGCTAGTGCCCCCGAAAGAGTGACCCTAGCGGAGGTGGGGTGTTACACACATGAACTTGCATAGTCTATGTAACCCAAACTGCATTTAACATAGTTCTAATCATACTTGTAATGGATCTAAGATGTATACATAAGTTTTGAGTCATGTAGGCATAAAAGATCTCAGATCTAGGATGTGTTTACATAAGTATATGGCCCATGATATCAACATAAACATAAAGGGGATATTAACATAAACATAAGAGGAATCTAATCATAGATTTTGCCACAAACTTGCAATTGCAATTACTTTCATATACAATCGTATAATAAACTTGCATCGACCCATTTATGCCACTAATCAATACACATAATCACGATAGAAACATCACAATACACAAGATCTACATCATTATAAAACAACAATACAATTTGATTCTCAATTACATCGTATCACATCATAATTTTATTCAGATTCTGAAAGACCACTATACTTACCACGTGTGACGAGATCTTGTTTTCTGATTTCTGTTTTCTGAATTTGGAGGTGCTCTCCTTTGGGTAGCAATTTGTTGATTGATTTGATTAGACTTTAATTTGCTTCTTAGTTTGATTCTTGGCGGCTACGATCAACTCCTTCCCGGCAGCATGACGACTCCTCTCTTATTTTCTTATGTGAATTAGTTGAGTCTTAGGGTGTATTTATAGAGTTTTCAAGTTAATTTGAGCCGTCAGATGCAAACAGGGAGGGAAATCAGACCTTACAGCACACCAGAAGTCGAACCAGGGTCAGACCCACCTGGTCTGGCCGACCGGGCAAGTCGACCTGCAGGTCGACACCCAAGTCGACTGCGCAGTCGACTTAGGGGGGGGGGCAGGTCGACTTCCCAGTCGACACTAGTGTCGACCTGGTCACTGGGCGGGAATTTTCCCGCCCAGCCCAGTTTGAACTTGAATTCGAACTTTAAAACCTGTTCTGAGCTGTTTTTGAATTTCAAATTTATTCTGAAACTTCCGGAGATCATAACTCCTTCATACGGAGTCTGTTTCACGCAAACTCAGACTCTATCTCAACCAGAATTCTGTGACGAACGCAATGGCGTAAGTCGTTTCCCTTAATTCTTTCATTAGAATTAATTATACTTTTAAATTTATGAATTTCACTATTATAGAATATGTGGGGTGTTACATTCTCCCCCACTTAAAAGGATTTCGTCCCCGAAATCTTCAAGCTAGGAAGAACGTATATTCTTACCATCCAATCGTCCATCTACTCAACCAACAAACATAGGTGTCCATTGTCCTTAAAGACTTCTAATGTTTTATGATCATATGCATTGTGTGTATGAATGTCCCTATCTAATGTAGAAATCAGGCGGTCGACTGATTCAGTTGACCTCCTAAATGTGAATCATGTAAGTGTCATGAATCCATTATGTATGCAAATTTTTCCTACTCATAATTCTTCATGAGTGCACAAAAATTCATACAAATGCAATAACCATATGATAACATATATAATTTCAACCATATGTGAACAAGAATACATATATGCATATGCAGTATGAAGTGACTTAGCCGATCTAAATCCTAGGGTGTGTGTGTATATGCATCCACGAGCAACCACTGGCAATCACTTGCAACCACTCGCAGCCATAATCCATAACATGTTTTCAAATACATGTTTACATCCATTTGTTTTCTACCTAAGGAGTTAAGGAGAAAGGGCCGAGGAAATATGCCTAAAAGATAGATAAAGCATAACTTAAGGAAAAAGAGAGATCAAAAGATGTACCCACAAAAAGAAAAGGGTAGGCCGCGCGTATTCTAGCCTCAGTTTCCCAAGTCGCGTCTTCCTCGGCGTTGCTCCACTGAACTTTGGCGAGCTTGACTTCGCGGTTGCGTAGCTTTTTCACTCCAGTTCCTAAGATGCATGTTGGAACTCTTCTCACAGTTGCTTCACGTTCCTCTTCGGCTTCTTCTAGAATGCTAGGCTCTACTATTTCAGCAGACTCGTGTAAACACTTCCGGAGGTGAGAAACATGAAAGACATTATGAACTCCGGCCAGTTTTTCGGGTAGCTTTAATCAATAGGCCATCTTCCCAACCTTCTCGATGATAGGAAATGGTCCAACAAATCTCGGTGCTAGCTTTCCAGTGGATCCAAAACGAACAACGTTCCCTGGAGGAGATACCTTAAGAAAAACTCTGTCCCCAACCGCAAACTCAGTGTCGGTCTTTCTCTTGTCGGCGTAGGATTTCGGTCTATCTTGGGCCGTGTTCATCCTTCTTCGTATCAAGTCTACTTTTTCTGAAGTTTCTCTGATCATGTCTGGACCAATAATAACCTTATATGTAGACTCCCACCAACAAGTTGGTGACTTGCACGGTCTTCCATACAATGCTTTGAAGGGTACCACGCCTATGGTAGCTTGGAAGCTATTGTTATAAGCAAACTCCACTAAGGGAAGGTGATCCTCCCATGTCCCTCCAAAGTAAAGAACACAAAGTCAGATCCTCTAAAACTCTATTCACCCTTTCCGTCTGGCCATCGGTCTGAGGGTGATAGGCCGTGCTTAAACATAACTGGGTGCCTACAGCTTCTTGCAAACTTCGCCAAAACTCGCTTGTGAAGATAGGGTCTCAGTCACTAAAAATGCTGGAGGGTATCCCATGGAGTCGAACTATCTCCTTGATGTAAAGAGACACTAGGGATGAGGCAGTCCTTCTACTCTTGAAAGGTAAAAAGTGGGCGCTCTTTATAAGCCTATCCACTATTACCCAAATGCTAGTATTGCCCCTTCTTGACCTAGGCAGCCCATTAACGAAGTCCATTGAAATGCTATCCCACTTCCACTGTGGGACCTCTAGGGGATGAAGCAGTCCTCCAGGCTTTTTCTGTTCCACTTTAACTTGTTGGCATACCATACACTTAGAAATGAAATCTGCCACGTCCTTCTTCATGCCGTTCCAAAAGAAAACTCTTTTCATGTCCTTGTACATTTTGTCTCCGCCTGGGTGTATTGTCATCTTGGAACGATGTGCTTCCTCGAGAACCATCTTTATCAACTCCTTTGCTTGTGGAACGCATAGTCTTCCGTCGTGTCTCAGCCAGCCTTTATCATCGATAGATTATCTACTGAGGTGACTAGAAGTCTCACCCCTAATTAGCTTATCAACCACTTCAACTAGCTGAGGGTCCTCACGTTGTGTCGTCCCTATTGTGTCTGAAAGAGTAGGGCACACCTCAAGAGATGCTAACAAACCCGGTACGAAATCAGAGGAGGGCCTAAAGTTAAAACTGGCAATATACTCTAGGCTTTGCCTTTCTACAAAGAGTGGGCTTAGGGTCAGTTTCTTTCTACTTAAGGCGTCTGCCACCACATTGCCCTTGCCCGGAGAATAGGAAATCACAAAGTCATACGAGGAAAGAAACTCCATCCATCTCTATTGCCTCAAGTTAAGATCTTTCTATGAGAAAAGATATTTCAACGATTTATGGTCAGTGTAAAGTTCGAACTTCTCACCTAGGAGATAATGGCGCCAAGACTTAAGTGCAAAGGCGATGGCGGCTAACTCAAGATCGTTGGTCGGGTAGTTCTTTTCATGAACTTTCAATTGCCTTCCACCATAAGCTACTATCCTTCCTTCTTGCATCAAGACAGCGCCTAGCCCTGTCCCACATGCATCTGTATAAACTGTGAACATCTTGCTTCCGTATGGCAGAGTCAGGACTAGGGCTGTTGTAAGAGCCCTTTTTAGGCGTTGGAAAGAGAACTCGTAACCCAAGTCCCAATTGAACACTAGATTCTTCTTTGTCAGCCTTGTGAGTGGAGCTGAGATTTTTGCAAAATCCCTTATGAACTTCCGGTAGGAACCTGCTAGCCCTAGAAAACTTCGGACCTCAGTTGCATTCTTCAGTGCCTTCCAGGCTTGCACCGCAACTACCTTCGCTGGGTCTACGGCCATCCCTTCTTTAGATACTACATGCCCAAGAAACCTTAGTTCTTCTCTCCAAAAGTGGCATTTTGAAAATTTTGCCTTTAGCTGATGTGCTCGGAGAGTATCCATGATTTCCTTCAGATGTTGAGCATGCTCCTCCTCACTCTTTGAAAAGATCAAGATATCGTCTACGAAGACAACCACAAACTTGTTGAGGAATTCTCTGAACACTCTGCTCATTAGGTCCACGAAATAAGAGGGTGCATTTGTCAGGCCGAAAGGCATGACAAGCCACTCAAAGAAACCGTCTGGGGTTCTGAACGCCATTTTATCAATACTATCTTCAGCCACTCTTAGCTGATGAAACCCAGTTGCTAGATCAAGTTGGGAGAAAACCGACGCGCCTACAAGCTGATCAAACAAATCGTCGATTCGGGGAAGAGGGTGCCTATTTTTCTTGGTCAACTTGTTTAACTCCCTATAGTCAACGCAAAGGTGAAGAGAACCGTCTGCTTTGGTTGCGAACACCACTGAAGCACCCCATTCTGAAATGCTCCTTCTAATGAACCCTTTCTCTAGAAGTTCTTTAACTTGCTTACTAAGCTCATTTCTCTCCTTTGGAGCCAAATGTCTGACAGGTAAAGCTACGGGCTTTGCGTTATCCACAAGATAGATTCGAAAGTCTATTTCCCGCTTCGGAGGTAAGCCTTTCACCTCCTCGAAGACATCTGGATATTCCCGGACTACTCTAACCGATTGCAAACTATCAACAGAAGCATCAAGCGACTCTAGATAACTAAGCATAACAGCATTCAAAGGATTACATGAAATTTCTAGAGTGTTACCAAGCCGAGTCAAGAGTCTAACTATTCTTTTCTCACAATCAAGAATGGCACCGTTACTAGATAACCAGTCCATGCCTAAGATCAAACCATATCTCGAGAAGCCTAGAACAAAGGCATTACAACTAAACTCAACACTGAGAATAGAGATTTTCAAACCCAAACAAACCTTTGACAAGTAAGCGGAGCCCCCAATTGGATTTGAAACTACCAAGGGATCCTCAACCATACTAGTGTCTAAATGCAGAGATTCTACTAACGCAGATGAAATAAAGGAGTGTGATGCACCAGAGTCAAAAAGTGTGTGAACTGGATGATCATAAAGATAGACTACACTTTCTATAGAAATATTACTACAACGCTCCTGTGGAGGTGCTGTCAGAGCATGAACTTAACCTCCTGAAATAGATCTAACTTTCTGTCCCTGTCCTTTCTTCTTTGGACAATCCTTAGCTTGGTGCCCAGTCTCCCCGCAATGGAAGCAACCACCCATCTTTGCCTTCTTCTTTCGGCAGTCTTTCTCTATATGCCCAACTATGCCACAGAAATGGCACTTTCTCTTTTTACGGGACTTCTTGTTCTTTCCTCCTTTCTTAAAGTCTGTCTTCTTAGCCTATAAACCTTCTTTCTTTTCCTCAGCCTTAGTCTCCTTCTTGTCGTGGTCTTCCTCATGAGCAACGCCATGTCCACCAAGCTTTCATAAGTCGCTCCCGTGGACACATGGGTCATGGCAAGGTTGTGTATAGGCTCATTCAGACCTTTGACGAAGCGAAGCGCATTCTTGTGTTGGGTATTTACTAAGTCCAGCCCAAATCTGGCCAGCTGATTGAACTGATTAACGTACTCCCTGACCGTCATGCTTCCCTGTTTAAGATTTAAGAACTTCTCTATTTGCAGGCTCCTTTCAGCTTGGGAGAAGAATTTCAACTCAAACCTTGTCCTAAAATCATCCCAAGTTTCTACTGCCCTTTGAGCATTACTGATCTCCCACCAATAGGAAGCTTCATCTTTGAGCAACCACACTGCTAGCTGTATCTTTTGCCTATCACCAACTCCGAAGATGTCAAACAGATCCTCGGTCTCCTTTAGCCAATTTCTTACTCCTACAAAGGGTTCAGTTCCATGGAAGTCTTTTCCACCCATAGACTTGAAGTCTCTACATGTTTTGGCAAAAGCATTTCCAAGGGGAGGAGCAGGAGGAGGAGGAACTGGTGCTACTGAGGGAGGAAGGATATCTGCCAGGCCTGCGCCATTTGCGGCCCTAGCTTCTAAGAACCTCCTAAACCAACCGGGTATCGGTACTCCTTCAGGAATGTTAAGGTCTCCAGACATGCTGAAACAGAAAGGAAAGATTCAAAATGAAGGATAGAGGGAGATAGTACTCATGGCTTTGGGGGATCATGCCTTTTAAAATATAACACTTTTTCTAAAAAAAATGCTTCTTTAAACTTTCTTTTGAAAATAATATCAAAAACTTGATCTTATCTGGCAAACCTATGCTCTGATACCAAGTGAAAACACCCCACCTCCGTTAGGGTCACTCACAAAGGGAATGCCCTAATTTTGGTGGAGGTTTATAAGTATAAGTCACAGATACACAAGACAGATATAAATACCCATATATTTTTTTAAACAGCGGAAACAACAGCAACTTTTATTTCATCAAAATACGTGTCATACAAACCATACCATAATTGTCTTACAATACTTCCAAAAACATTACATTTCCATAACTGTCTTGATTATCAAAGAAGCATAAAACATAAAATAAAGCAGCAAAATCCCCATAATGATATCCAAAACCATGATCCAAGCAAAAGAGATCCAAACCATACATCGATTGTCTTCAAGCTTGCAAAAGAGTCTGACTAAGCTGAGTTGTTTCCTCCCTGTTGACCTGGGGGGAAATGAAAGAAAAGAAGACGAAAAAGAAAAACGGAGTCAGAAATAAAGCCTGAGTAAATCTAGTGACTTTTCAGTATGTGAAAAAAAAGGATATGATAGACATAAACTGAAAACAGGATAGTATCATAACTAAGGGAGTGTAGTCTAATCGAACATACTATCGAACCCACACTATATCTCTGCATTTGCTAGAATTATTCTAACCGGCGCCCCATGCTGAGGGTGAAGTGATCCTTTTTGTTTTCTAAAGATCGGCTCCTACTCGTACGTGTTTCTTACGGCTACCCCAAGAAGTGTAGATACCTATGCTGGTCCCACCATGGGGTGTATCAAGACCCATGGTGGCGGCCCCGACACAATTACTAGAATGCATAGGATATACTACTGGTGCCCCCAATGCCCTGCTTGTCTGCTCCGAAGTGCGTGCACGACCGCACACCGTTAGACCTACACTGTACACCTAACATTGCCGTTATTTGACCGCTTACAATCAGCCCAGTAATCGTGCCCCACCCTGCCTAGTTTCAGGGTACCATTGATACCTAAATTGGGTTACTGCTGAAACGGGTCCCTACGTTACCAGGGTTTTCTAGTCAAACATGTTAAGTGGTTAAGTGTATGTATATACCTAACCCCCACCCATCAATATTTGTTAACATGTTGAATCTTGGTTAAGTGTTTTCAGTTGACTTAACCCTACTACCTGTCCTTAGCCTCTTGGAGCACTGACCACTCACATTAGACAGATATCACTACGGTTACTGGATGTGCCGGTTGGTTCCGGGCAGGTTTACACCGTAGTTCAGTCTAACCTCGGGTGTTTATTGGGCTCAATGTTTAACCACCCACATTGGATAGGTATTGTTGTGACTACTGGACAGCCGGGCGGGTCCGGGCAGGTTTATGTCACAACTCAATCTAACATCGGGTCAAACATGTCGTCTTTTCTAGATTTACATATTTTATTATTTATGCAAACATCATGTCGTCTTTTAATTTGGGTATAACAATTTATACCGCTAAAATGTCACAGTCGTTGGCACGCGCCAAACATGCCAACATATTTATTATATCATGTTTTACACCCAACGCTATTACCCCCGTTTGTACGTACTAATGTTGGGCTCGACACAATTTCAGCCCAACTTGATAAACGTGAGAAAAGGGGAAATCCAAAACATATAATATTTCTATGATACATAGAAGGTGTAGCGCATGAACTTGCAAATTGGCGTTAACATAAACATTGGATCATGTGAACTTGCATTCAAAATTGGTATACAACTAAATGGGTGTCACATAGGATGGCATATGTAGATTTATACAAACTTGGGTTTTAACATATTAACTTGGCATAATGTCGAACAAAAAACTATCATGTTGTAAATTAACCCAAAAATGTCCAAATCTATATAGTCTATTTCCACATGAACTTGCATAGTTTATGTAACCCAAACTGCATTTAACATAGTTCTAATCATACTTGTAATGGATCTAAGATGTATACATAAGTTTTGAGTCATGTAGGCATAAAAGATCTCAGATCTAGGACATGTTTACATAAGTATATGGCCCATGATATCAATATAAACATAAAGGGGATATTAACATAAACATAAGAGGGATCTAATCAGAGATTTTGCCACAAACTTGCGATTGCAATTACTTTCATATACAATCGTATAATAAACTTGCATCGACCCATTTATGCCACTAATCAATACACATAATCACGATAGAAACATCACAATACACAAGATCTATATCATTATACAACAACAATACAATTCGATTCTCAATTACATCGTATCACATCATCATTTTATTCAGATTCTGAAAGACCACTATACTTACAACGTGTGAAGAAATCATGTTTTCTGATTTATGTTTTCTGAATTTGGAGGTGCTCTCCTTTGGGTAGCAATTTCTTGATTGATTTGATTAGACTTTAATTTTCTTCTTAGTTTGATTCTTGGCGGCTACGATCAACTCCTTCCCGGCAGCATGATGACTCCTCTCTTATTTTCTTATGTGAATTAGTTGAGTCTTAGGGTGTATTTATAGAGTTTTCAAGTTAATTTGAGCCGTCAGATGCAAACAGGGTGGGAAATCAGACCGTACAGCACACCAGAAGTCGAACCAAGGTCAGATCCATCTGGTCTGGCCGACCGGGCAAGTCGACCTGCAGGTCGACACCCAAGTCGACTGCGCAGTCGACTTGGGGGGGCCAGGTCGACTGCCCAGTCGACACTAATGTCGACCTGGTCACTTGGCGGGAATTTTCCCGCCCAGCCCAGTTTGAACTCGAATTCAAATTTTAAAACCTGTTCTGAGCTGTTTTTGAATTTCAAATTTATTCTGAAACTTCCGGAGATCATAACTCCTTCATACGGAGTCCGTTTCATGCAAACTCAGACTCTATCTCAACCAGAATTCAGAGACGAACGCAATGGCGTAAGCCGTTTCCCTTAATTCTTTCATTAGAATTAATTATACTTTTAAATTTATGAATTTCACTGTTATAGAATATATGGGCTGTTACATCCATCCTCTATGCCGGATACTGATCAGTGGTCTCCACCACGATGCCACCAACCTCCTCTCCACCTGCTCTTGCCGCCGTCGAACTCGCACCCCCGGCTCTCCCCAATCCCGTTCGAGCATTAGTGAGTTTTCGAGCCAAAATTGGCCATCACATATTGTCAACGGTTATCTCCACCGTTCAATACCTCTAACTCAACAAGAAGAACAAGCTTGTTGTTGGAAATTCTTTGAAACAACGCATGGATTTGGATATTTTTGGGATTGAAAATCTGAAGTTTGGGGCCATCGGTTTCTACTGGAGGCGGCTCCAGATAGAGTTGACCACGCTGAAATGTGGACTAGGGTTTTGACCAGGAGCTTATATAGGGTTATTTATTAATATTTAATTCCCTAGTTGGTTATTTTTCGTTCGAACTCCAAGTAAATCCCAACGACTGTCGTTCGTAACCAAATACTCCCATTTCGAACACAATGGGAAATGTTTCGTAAGCCAATTCGACTGTTTTCATCAGTTTTTGTTAAAATTAAAATATAAATTAATATAATGTTCAATATTGAATTCCAAAGTATATTTTAATCTACCCGAGCCACACACTGACTCTAAAAATTATGAAAATTGAAATTTAGCTATGTTTTGACAACATGGCCCTAAAAAAATTAATTTCATTGAATTTGGAGACCGTTTGAAAAAAGGCCTTTTTAACTGGTTTATTAAATTCAAACTAAAATTGAAAACGCGTTTAAATTTACTGTGCTCACATATTAATTTCAAAAATTACGAAATTTTAAACCTGACAATAATTTGATATATCAGATCCAACAAAAGTGGTTTCGTCGAATATGGAGGCTGTTTGCAAAATGACTATTTTTAAGGGCTATATATAATAAAAATATATATAAATTCCATAGCGACTATTCTAAATTTAAACTGGACATAACTTACAATTTATAAAGTGTAATCTCAATTTCTTACATTTGTTAGAAAATTGCAGTTCAAAATATTCCAACGTTTCTTGTTTTATCAAATTCTGATTTATATTGAATTCTGTATATTCAGTTGAAGTTAAAAATCGAATTTTCAAACTACCATGCCATTTCGAGTTCGTTTTAATTAAATTTTAAATTTATATGTTCTATCTCCGATTTAAATATATTTTAAATCGTTAATTATCAAAATAAATCATTTTAAATATTCAAAATCCATGAAAATCAATTAAAAATAAATTCTAATTGGTTCTAAAAATACGGGTTGTTACAATCTCCCCACTTAAAATCTTTTCGTCCTCGAAAAGGAACGGAGCTGAAAGTTGTTTAACAAAACAACTCAACTTTCATTCTGGCTTTCATTTCTTCAACTTTTCAATTTCTAAGAACTTCCTATTTTCTGAAAAATTTCACTAAACCCTAAATTTTTCAAAAAATTTCATCATAACCTCCTTTATACGGGGAGGTTTTGAAAATTTTATTGGGCCATATTAGGCATCCAAAAAATCAATAAAAAGCAAACATAATTTTTTTATGACCTATCTATGCCCAAGGGAGATGTGTAAAAAGTCGAAATCTCAGACCTTGCCCCATTGTTGGAAATAATAAAATAATCCATGTACCGTAACTAAAAACAAGAGAGACATGGTTTTTTTTTGTCATCTCTAGACATGTGTAGGGTTTTCATAAAATCCTGCCTCTCTCCGTTATATGTTATTAAGTCCATAATCAGTCTTCTTTCAAGATGTAATTCAGTCCTCGCCATACAAGCGTCTCGCTCATATGGTAATCCAAACCTCATCATATAAGCACCAAATGCTTATATGGAATATGATATGCTATGTTGTCTTCATGTAGTATGCCCGGTGTAGTTCATAATTTATTTGTTGCTATCCAATGGCGTATAGTTCATAATTTATTTGTTGCTATCCTATGGCGTATGTTGTATTTCGCACAGAGCAACCATTATAGCACATCCAAATTCATTCACAGTGGTTTATAATAAATAAAATTGCGCAACCAACTCATTAAGGTGCACATGTTTGTCGGGCACACAAATTATTTCTTTACTCAACGCGAAGCCATTAACCTTCTTAACATGCATGTATGTGCATATATATATATATATATATATATATATATACATACATACCTACATATACATATATATATATATATCCAATATATATATATATCCAATTCAAACTAAATTTTCAATTCAGTTCGACCTTATATTTGATTTGGCTCTATGTATCATTCCTTCTCACATGGATTTAATCATCACAATATTTTTATCAGTTAAACTAATAATCAAACATCAAATCCAGCAATCAATTTATTAATTAAATTTCAAAATGTTTAACTTTTATATATGCTCAAAAATATATTTTTAGCGCCAAATCACAAACAATAAATTCTAACTAAGTTTTGATTCTCACACCAGTCAATTGGAAATACATAGATATCCCACTTTTGAAACTCGAACATAAATACTGATGATACTATAATAATCATCAGGATCATCTTCTGACGACTAGAGTGTGATTCTACATCTACCTAGTATATTTGAGACTTCGTATATATGCTAGCTGGGCGTATATGCAAAATCTTCTCATACTCGATAGTCCAAATTCAATATAAAATAAAATACTCAAAAACAAATAATAGGTATAAAATTTCAAAATAATATTTGTTTTTACAAATAATACTCTTCAAACTCATTCTAGGGTATTACCCACCATATCTCTAATTAGTCACTCTTATAGGATATTACTAATTTTATCCCTGATGAATTCTCTCATTCGATTCTAATGTGTCTTGTTCTCAAGCTTCGTAAACCAAAGCTCTGATACCAACTGTGACGACCCAGACTTCTCCGATCCCCAAAGAGACGGAGAAGCCCGGATTGTTTTGAGAACACGACACATCAGAACACAAACATGAGAATATTTCATTGCTATTACAACAATTACATCAAAGTACAAGAACATATCAGAGTTCAGATAATATATAGCAGAAAAATATCAGAGATTTAAATTACAAAACAACGGAAAATATATACATAAATATAATATGCAGCGGAAAACATCAACTACCAAAACTGAAAGAAATACACAGATACAAAGCATTCCGAATATAGCTCCAGCCGTAACCCAGGATCCTGTGAAAAGAAATATCTGCAAGAACCAAAACTACTAGCTGCCCATGCGAAAAATATGGGCACCCAGATTTTAGGTAGAAACAATAAACTCCGAGTCAGTCATGAGACCAGTGTGAGAACTAAATCAGTTATTAAATCTTTACTTTAAAAGTGGGGAAATCATGAGACCATGTCGTATAACACGGAATGGGTTTACTCCACATGAGTCTCAGTTTAAAATAAAACAATGCAATGCTTTTTTGGAAAATGAAGCTATTATAAGACTCAGGTCCCAACACACAATGCAACACAACCCAGAGGATAGAGTTTTCCCTTATAATAGCCAAACATGCTTGGTACGTTTTAAAACAAATCATTTTGATATTACCATAAGTGCATAGTGTCAAAATCAACTTCAATTATAAATGTATCAATCATAGATGACATAGGTACCATATATTATGCTGCCATACATAGGTTTACGACTAAAATCGAGAATTCACGTATTGGAAATTGGATTTCGATCATGAGTCCAGGCAAGGGATGGCTCCTTCCGATTTGAGACACTCTAGCAAATTCATTAGGATTACACACTTTGGGCAACCTTTGGAACCTACAGGGTCGATCCATACTTACTTTAGTGAATTAGTTATTCCTAAACAATACATTTTCCGGTCCTATCGGACCTACAAACAGGTCCAAACTTGGAACCTATGAGCATATAGCCCTATATCCGATGCGCCTCACAATCCATCATCCTCATAAGTAAAAATGTTTGGGCTCCGTACCATGACACCACTTCTAGCTAGAAAGAAACGTGTGCACTCCCTATGTCCCTGATCCCGTTTAGACTCATACCGGGATGTGAGGTTCGTGAATTAAAGCTATACACAAAGCTATGCTATTTAAAGCCGTTCTTTGATCATCAACCACAGGACTCTGATTTTCAACAAAAGCCCTGATCATTTGCATCTCAGCATGCCACACTGATAAGTCACGCCATACAACTGATGTCTATAATATATAACCTCTAAGCTCGTACGTCTTAGAGAAGGGTGTTAAGCAAGAGAATAAATTCTCCGCCACCAAACAAATATATATTTAATAGAAATCAATCAACATAGAATGAAATCCAATATCAGACACACATCCATTTACAAGTCCATTCTAGGTTTGAACGAAACCGGAGGCACCTTATCCCTCGTCCCATATGTCTAATACAAGAGAGAGGTCCTCGCATATCCGGTCGATCTCCAAGTACGTCTGGACGATCACCACTTATTACCTTGTCTTGGATGTACAGCCCAATTAAGACATCGGTAATCATCCAAACGATATGAAGATCTCCGGTCTTCAACCACCACCGTCTTCATCGTCGACTTTTAGTCGTTGTATCAGTTATTCAAAAGGGGATAAACTCGGTCTTTCCGAATAACCCACGTATTTTATAATCAATAATCAAGTGCCATAAAAACACATCATACACCTCATTCCAATTTAGAATATTCTTTTATTCAAATATTCAAATCTTTAAGGTTTCCATTAATTTAATCAAAGATAAACTCTTTTAAACTTATTCTTTAATCTTCCTTTGGATATCAATTCCAAAAGATTTTATTTTATCGTTTTACCACTTACCCCAATTAAGGTTTATTAACTAGTCGAGATTATCGAGCCTTAACGAAGTAACCATTTATTTTACTAACCCAACCCCAACCTATTCATCCCATGGAGAAAAACTGTCAGTACCACATATCTAACAATCATGGTGTTATCTATAAATTTAATTACCATTTCATGTTCAAATCTAATTAAATTTTAACTATCGCTTGGAATAAAACTGGCAGTACTCCATTCTCGAATATTTCTTGAATTTGGTAAATTTATTTACCTCATTCACATTTCAATTTAATTAAAAATTTATTAAAACTCCAACTTGGTTTTAATATCAAAAATCATTACTATATGATTATTCAACTTTAAGAAATTAATCTTATCTTTAACTGGGTTAAATAACCAATGTTACTAAAAACACAGTTCACAATAAACCTAAATCAACTTTCATTAAATATGGAATCTTCGTGGAAAACATAACAATATATAATTGATAGAAATTTTTTTATCGGACTAATGATATAAATGGAATAATGGAAAAGCCCTTTAAATTCGATATATAGTAACGTTCTTCCTTTACAGAAGCTCATCTCGATTATTACTAAATAGAATTCCATTCAATTCCAATTTAATATATTAAATTGGCAAACTTTACTTCGGAAAAATTCCATCAAATCTTAATAAAAAGATTTATAAATTCCAAGTCATACTTCACTGTTAATTGGGTTTTAAGAACAAACGTTATTTAAAACATCATTCACAACGAACCCAAATCATCTTCCATTTAATTCCAATTTACAATTCTAAATTGGAAACTTCATTTATCTTAATTAAAAGATTTATTCTTTTCTCAATGGTGTTTAAGAACGGTGTTATTAAAGGCACCATTTAAGACAAACCCCAAAATCCAATTTGATATTGAATACAAGGCTCTGAATATAAATAATATCGGCTTATATTCAGTATCAAATTCTGGAACCAATAAATATCGTATTGGGAATAACGATATATATATCTTTCAAATTCCCATAACCATATCTGTATAATTGCGGAATCCAGTATTGAAATATTCCGAAGATTATTTCCATTTAAATCCTTGCTAATCCATACGTTGGAAAATTTTAGTTATATTAAAACCATTTCAATTCCTTTCAGTTCTTTACCTAAGTTGTTAAACATCTTATTCTGATAAAAATATCTTTTATCTTTATAAACGTGGAATTTTCATCTAAATTATTTCAAATCATTTATTATGATTTCACATAATTTGTTCATATTTTAATAATTTTAATAAGGCCCTTACAGTCGGTTTCCGATATCGGCCACCGATCTGCATCCATAGCGACACTTTTCCAAAACTGATTTGGACATATCTTAAAATCTAACCATTCAAATTTAAATCTCATATATTCATTTGAAGATCTTTTTGATATGAACTGAACAACTCTGGTTGTTGGAGAATCCAATAGTCGGATCTCCTATTACATCAATTTGAAGTCAATGGTTGAAATTCACGAATGGTCGCTGTGCGGCGCATTCTATTCAAACCATTTATATATATATATATTATATATTTCATCGATTTCCTTTTTAAAATGTATTTTATAAATCGTTTATAAATTCATTTTAAAATGATTTCAAATTCATTTTTAATTTAAATCAAAATTGAATGTTCTGTATCATTATAATATTAGAATGATAATATTTTCGAAATATCAGATTTTGAAATCAACCTTTTCGATATTCATTATAAAATGAATAAAATCGACAGAAAATTCCGTTCGAGTAAAAATGGAATACTTAACTCAGCTCCATATATTTCGATATTTTCGTGTCCATCGAAAATGGGACATAAAAATCATATTTTGATTATTCACTGAATATTATTTTAAAATATTCGTCATTACTGAATTGGAATCAGACTCAAGCAATTACCATATAGTTTTATTTATATGGATTCCATACATCGCATGTATTCTAAATAGTGATAAACAACTATTAACATTCAATTCACATCCGGAGTGCAATTTACAACTGTATAAGTATTACATAATTACATAACGCTTATAACAGTCTGTCAATCAATCGGTTGACATATAGTCAAATCCAAGGGAGATGTGAATTAATTATCATCCCCAGACCCGTGTGGGGTTTCAAGAACAAAAATCAAATCAAATTAGTCACTGGTTAATAAATTTAACCAAGTCTAATTCAATTCGAAATATTTTTCTAATTAGCCGATTTTTACTGTTTAAATTATAAATGGATATTTATAATTTAATTTCAACTACCACAAAATTATTAACATTATTTTTGATATGTTAAACATCACAATCACAACATAATACAGTCAATCAAATCATCAATGGTTTTCAAACAACAATGAATGTTAGCTAACAGGCACCGTATAACATTTTTGTGATAATTAAACAAATAAAAATCAACATTGACAATCTATATATTTTCAGTTATAAAATAAATAACTGTACAGATATTTTAGTGAGAGAATTCTCACTTTGGTTTCCCACTCCGTCAGTCTTTATTTGAGGATTGTATTTTAATAAAATTTAACGCGCATTTAATTTTATCAAAAACTTCAATAGCTTCTGTTTTCGTTCTGGTCAGTTCCATTTTGTAGCTCCCGATCCCACGATCACAATGCAACTGAAATCACTGAATTCCGTTTCCGTATGAAAAGGATATTAGCTTACAAACTTTAATTACTTTTTTAAATAATTAATTAAATTAATTAATACCTTTCTTCCTCTTTCAAACTCTAGGCTGACGTTACTTCGGAATCTCTCAGCCCTTAGGGCTTCATTGCGCTGCCTATCCTCTACACCGTACACTGATCGGCAGTCACCACCACGATGCCACCGACCTCCTCTTCCCCTCCTCTAACCATCGTCGAACTCGCATCCCCTACGGTCCCTAATCCCATTTGAATGTCAACGAGTTTTCGAGCCAAAATCGGCCACCATAGATTGTCAACAGTGATCTTCACCGTTCAGCACCTCTAACTTGACAAGACGAACTAGCTTGCTGTTGGAAATTCTTCGAAACAACGCATGGATTTGGATATTTTTGGGATTGAAAATATGAAGTTTGGGGCCATCGGTTTTCGCTGGAGGTGGCTCCAGACAGAGTTGACCACGACGAAATGTGGACTAGGATTTTGACTAGCAGCTTATATAGAGTTATTTATTAATATTTAATTCTCCAATTGGTTTTATTTCGTCTGAACTCCAAATGGATCCCAGCGACTGTCGTCCCAACCAAATACCCCTATTCCGAATACATTGGGATATGTTTCGTAAGCCAATTTGACTATTTTCATCAGTTTTTTTCAAAATTAAAATATAAATTAGTATAACATTCAATATTGAGTTCCAACGTACATTTTAATTTACCGGGGCCACATACTGACTCAAAAAATCAAGAAAATTGAAATCTAGCTATGTTTTGATGATACGGTCCAAAAAAATTAATTTCGTTGAATTTGGAGATTGTTTGAAAAATGACCTTTTTAACTGGTTTATTAAATTCAAACTGAAATTCAAAGCAGGTTTAAATTTACTGTGCTTACATAGTAACTTCAAAAATTATGAAATTTTAAAACTGATAATAATTTGACATTCCAGATCCAACAAAAGTGGTTTCATCGAAAACGGAGGCCTTTAGAAAAATGGCTATTTTTAAGGGATATACATAATAAATATATATAAAAATTCCATAGCGACTGTTCTAAATATTAAACTGGACATAACTTACAATTTATAAAGTGTAATATCAATTTCTTACATTTATTAGAAAATTACAGTTCAAAATATTCCAACGCTTATTGTTTTATCAAATTTTGATTTATATTGAATTATGTATACTCAATTGAAGTTAAAAATCGAATTTTCAAACTACCCCGCCATTTCGAGTTCGTTTCAATTAAATTCTAAGTTTATATGTTCTAACTCTGATTTAAATAAATTTTAAATCATTAATTCTCAAAATAAATCATTTTAAATATTCAAAATCCATGAAAATTAATTAAAAATAAATTTTAAATTGGTACCAAAAATGCGGGTTGTTACAAAATATTTAAATACTAAAGCCTACAAGATATAAATGGGAAATTAAGTTTCTTATATATTAAAGAAACACCTTTAACCAATGACATATAATATGGTGTCTCTTCATCGTCGCTATATCACTTATATATCTATAACTTGATCATAATCTAAACAATATTATTATTCAGACTAATTGTAATGTAACGACCCGGAATTTTAGGGCCAATTTAAACTTTTTATTTTAGAAATTTTAATGGATTTTTAATATTTAAATAATTTATTTTAACTAATAACAACTAAGAAGTTATTTTAAAACGAATAAATTTAATTTAATTATAAAAGGAGTTTAAAACAGCGCTGCAGTTTGAAAATTTGAATTTACACTTTGATTGGCTGTGCAGGATTCATTTTAAATCAGAATTGAGCGGAACAAGAAATATTTAAATCTGTTTAATCATATCTTTCTAACGAATCTGAAAAACTAAAATTTCACTTTATAATTTGAAAGTTATGCCCAGCTTAAAATTTAGAAAAGTCGTTGTAGAATTTATATATATATATTAATATAATATTTAGCCTTTAAAAATAGTCATTTTTCAAACGACTTCGGTTTTCGACGAAACCACTTTTGTTGGAACCAGAATGTCAAATTATTGCTAAGTTTAATTTTCTATCATTTTTCGAATTAATATGTGAGTGTGGCAAAGGAAAATATGTTTTGACTGTTTTAGTTAAATTTAATCGACTTGAAAATGGCCATTTTTCAAACAGTCTCAGAGTTCGACGAAATTAGTCTTGTTAGAACCGTATCGTCAAAACATAACCAGAAATAATTTTTCTGTAATTTTTAGAGGTAGTATGTAGGCCCGGTAATTTAAAATGTACGTTTGAATTTATTAATTAAATGATTTATAATTTAATTTAAAGAAAAACATATCGTAACAGCCGAAGTCGGTTAGGAAACTTATTCCATTGTGTCCTGGATGGGGGTATTTAGCTAGGGGCGACATTCGTTGGGTACGATTTGGAGTACGTGGCATTAAACAAGAATTATTTGAATTAAAATAAATAAACAGTATATGAATAGTATAAAATACGGTACACAATACAGTATAAATACAGGGGTACAATATGTAACCCTAAACCGAATTAAACAGAACGCAGCCGCCATGTTCTATTTCAATGGCAAAGAATGCTCGAGACTTCCCATTCGATTTTCACGAAATCCGCAAACAATCGGAGGAATTTTCTAAAGCAAAGGCCAAGCGCTAGGTGAGCTCTACGCATTGTACATTGAAGATGGGATTTCGTGGTCTGACATGGCCGTGGTAGCGCCGCAAAGGGCTGTTGTTCAAACCGAAATCGGAGCTCTTGGGTGGGCGCGAGTCTGACAGGGCGAGGGGCGGTGGAGGCTCTCGAGATGTTTGACGCTATGGTGCAGGTGGATCGACGACTAGGGTTCAGGGGAAGCGACGACGACGTGAAGTCTGGTTCGGTGATGTGTTCGAACTCGTCTGAGAAGAAATGAAAGAGGAACGGCCTTAGTTTGTATTAAGGGTAAACCTAAAATTAAAGGAAATTGTCTATTTATTAATTTAATAATATAATCCAATGTTCAAAACAGCATATCTTTGTCAAACAGTATCGAAATTCAGAAAAACAAAGTGCGTTGAAATCCTTGAAACGAGATCTGCACAATGAAACCAACTAGAAGTGAAACAGAGCAAACCAGAATTTAAGGAAAATTCAGATCTGAATAGTAGTGTGAGAATTTTTTTTATATGATTAATAAATTAGTTATTTTGCACTGTTCTGAATCCATGAAATTACGATAATAAATTAGATTTGTGATGTTTGAAATTTTAACGTGTGGAATGATGATTGTTGTGTTGAATGATGGTTGTGTTGTTGAAACCAACATCTCATGTTAATTCAAAATTGACATTTGTCATGTTAGAACAAGATTTACATTTTAGTTAAAATTTACCATATTTGTTTACATTATTAGAATGAAGATAAAAATTACATTTTGTCAAAATGATTAGCGAATAAATATCACATTTTGTCAAAAGAATGATTAGCGAATAAATGTCACATTTTGTCAAAAGAACGATTAGCGAATAAGAATCACATTTTGTCAAAAGAATGATTAGTGAAATAACACTGTTTTTTCCAAAAGAATAGTTAGTGAAACAAAATCAATATTTTGATTATATAAGAAGGATTAGAACAAAATCATTATTTTGTTTACATAGAAGAATTAAACAAAATTATTACACTTCCATTTTTATAAAAAGAACATATTTGGTGTCATATTCTTTTTGAATACAAAAAGAACAGTTAGATTATGTTAGACTAAAATGACATTTGTGATTTGAAATCAACATTTTTATTTGAAGTGTATTTTGCAAATCAAAATGACATTTTTGATTTGAAATCTGTTATGGAAATAAAAACAACATTTTGATCACATTAGGATTAAAATCTCATTTTTAGTGAAAAATGTACCTAAGAATTTAAATCTCATTTTTTTGTGAAAAATGTACATTAGAATTAAATTAACATTTTTGGTTTACATTTAAAAGGATTAAACAAAAATTAACATTTTTGTTTACATTATAAAGATTAGTCAAAATTAACATTTTTGTGTAATTTAAAATGGCATCAAAATAGTCATTTTTGTTGTGATAAGAATGGCACTCAAAATATATTTTTATACATTAAGAATAATGAGTTAAAAATGTATATATTTTTATAAATTAAAAAGAATGAAATCAAAATGAATACTTATATACATAAAAAAGAAATAGATTGAAAATGTATACTTTTATACATTAAAAAGAAATGAATTGAAAATGTATACTTTTATACATAAAAAAGAAATGAATTGAAAATGTATACTTTTATACATTAAAAAGAAATGAATTGAAAATGTATACTTTTATACATTAAAAAGAAATGAATTGAAAATGTATATTTTTATATATTAAAAAGAATGAGTTAGAAATGTACATTTTTGTTTACATTAAAGGAATTAGACAAATTTGTCATTTTGTTTACATTAGAAGAGTTAAACAAAATTATCATATTTTGTACATTAAAGAAGAGTTAAACAAAATTATCATATTTTGTACATTAAAGAAGAAATTGACAAAATTATCATATTTTGTTACATTGAAAAGAATTTGACAAAAGTACCATATTTTGTACATTAAAAGGAATTAGACAAAAAATTACAATTTTTGCCACTTTAAATGATTTAGAATAAAAGGGACATTTTTGTCATTTCTAAAGAATGAATTAAAAAGCATACATTTTTATGTAATATTATTCTCATTAAAGGAATGGGATTAAAAGGTTTCATTTCTATGTTATATCATAAATATTCAATTTTTGTCACTTTAGAAAAATGAATTTCATTTTGTCACTTTGAAAGGAATGAAGAAAATTCATTCATTTTGTCACTCTAGAAAAATGAGTTAGAAAATATTCATTTTGTTATTTAAAATGAATGAGACCAAAAGTTTACATTTTGGGTAAATAAATGAGAGTTGAGATTTTTATTGTCATTTGTTCACAATAAAAAGGATCGAGATGTTTGTTTGTGATGTTGAAATGTTTGATTTGTTAAATGTATTGTTAGTATATTCAAACTGAATATTACACTTCCATTTACAAGTTATCTGACTTGTTTATGTGATTGGGACGATAATTTTCACACATCGCCCAAGTGCACAAATAATTTATTATTTGTTTGTGGGATGAAACCCCACACGGGTGTTGGGATGATATTTGATCTACACTTGTCCCAATATTTAGTGTAGAATCAACTTTGGTTGTTAATTGGTTGCTTTACAGTTATTTCTCATCGATTACATGCAATATACGGTTGATGATTGAGTCACATTCCAAAAAGAATATTCTAGAAAAGAATATGTTAGAAAATGTCTTAGAAAAAGAATATATTTTAGAAAAAAAAAATAGTTTTATTGAAATGCACTAGTTATCAACTAGGATTAATCATTAAATTTAAATTTAATGAAAATTTCCAATTTGCTAATATTTAATTGAAGTTGAATTAAATAAATTGGATTTTGGGTTTGTCGTGAATGGTGTCTTTAATAACACCTTTCTTAAACCCCGTATGAAAAGAATAATCTTTTAATTTGAGATTATTAAAAGTTTTCAATTATATCTAGTAATTGAAATAAGATGAAACGTGAGTTGGGTTTATTGTGAACCATGTTTTTAAGTGACATGTGTTCTTTAACCCAACTAACAGTGAAAATATGATTTGGGAATTTATAAATTTTTTATTAAGTTTTAAATGGGAATTTTCCAAAAGCCAAGTTTTCCAATTTAACATATTAAATTGGAGTTGAATGGAATTCGAATTAATAATAATCGTGATAAGCTTCCGTAAAAGAAAACCGATACTACATATGGAATTTAAAAGGCTTTACCATTATTCCATTTATATTGTTGGTCGGATACAGAAATTTATAACGATTATATATATTGGTTTGATTTCTGTGAAGATTCCATATTTTATGGAAGACGATTTTGGGTTTACCGTGAACTATGTTTTAAATGACATTAGTTCTTCAACCCAGTTAAGCATAAGATTAATTTCTTAGTTTAAGTAATCATTGAATAATGATTTTTGATATTTAAAACCGAATTGGGTTCTTAATAAATCTTTAAAAAAAGATTTAAGAATAAATGTAAAGAATTTATCTTTGATAGAATAATGTGAATATTTTATTAGAAGAATACTCTGAATTAGAATGTGGCGTTGGATGTGTTTTTATAGTACTTGATTTTTAATTATAAAAATACATGAGTTATTCGGGAAGACCGGGTTTAACCCATTCCCAATAATTACTATGACGACGAAGAGTCGAAGATGAAGATGGTGGTTGAAGACCGATGATCTTCACATCGAATGGATGTGTTGCTACAGAGACCCTTGATGGGAGTAGCTACCTTGAAGGGGCTTCAGTGGTGATCGTCCGGACTATTATTGATTTTTCGGATTTGGTTTTCGCTCAAACCCAGAGTATAAGCTAGTAAATGGATGCGTGTCTAACATTGGATTTCGTTCCATGTGAATTAAATCGATTTTTGTTAATGTATGCCTGTTCGGTGGTGGAGGATTTACTCTTTACTTAACACCCTGGTATATATTATTTGTGATTGATCGCATGGCGTGAATTATCAATGTGGCATGCTAAGATGCAATTGATCAAGGCTTTTGTTGAAAAGCAGGGCCTTGTCGGATGATCAAAGTATAGCCTATTACGGCATAGCTTTGTGTATATTGTGACTTCGCGAGCCTCACACCCCGGTATGAGTCAAAAACGGGATTAGGACTACAGGGAGTGCACACGTTTCTTCCTTGCTAGGAGTGGTGTCAGTGCTTAAACTGGTGACATTTTACTTATGTGGATGATGGATTTTGAGGCGCCTCGGATTTTTATAGGCCGTTAGTGGTCATACTATAGGTCCAAAGGTACCGGGAAGCGTGTGTTCAGGCATAATTAATCCACTACCCTTAGGTAGGGATCGACCCTGAAGATCCAAGGGTTTACTGTGGGGGATCCTGAGGCATTTGCTAGAGTGTCTCGAACCGGAGAGGAGCTTGCCCCTAGCCTCGACTCATGATGGAAATCCAACTTTCGATACGACCCTGCAGTTTTGATTGTAGAACTAGTATGGCGACATAGTGGGATGGGGTTGTATGTCGTCTATGATTAATACATTATGATTGAAATTGTTTTTGAAATATATATACCCATAGATATACACACTAATACTAAATCCGTTTTATCGTATCAAGCATCTTTTGACCATTATAAGGTAAAACCCTATTGTTAGCCTGCTTTGTGACTAGGCTACCCAAAGCAAAGATCATGTTGACACACCTCTGGGTAAATACTGTCTCATATGGAATCTCTGGATAACATCGCTCTCTGGCATTGGAAGCATCGTCAGAAGACACAAGGCAGTTTGGTCAAAATCACAACATCAGTATAAACTGGCCCAAAACCCCTATCAAATGACCTCATTTGGATCTATTCACCTTATATACTCGTAGCCCTTTGAATTAGCTTCAGTTTGAGCTTTGGTTTGGCCCAATCGGACTTACGGTTTGAAAGTTACGCCCATTTCCATGAACGGGTGTAAGCTGGCATATGACCGCGATCCGATCCGCCCTTGCCTACGCGATCCGATCCGACCTTGCCTACGCGATCCGACTTATGACCACGATCCGACCTATGACCGCGATCCGACACATGACCGCGATCCGACCCATGACCGCGATCCGACCCATGACCGCGATCCGACCTATGACCGCAATCTGACCTTCGGACCTGTTCACACGCAGCTTGTTTTGACCTATTCTCAAGGCTACTGGCTCTCCTATTTTTCTGGATCGCCTGCCACGTACCCCATTACGAACCAGTCCTCCCAGGAGCTTTCCTACAGCTATAAATACACCTTCAGAGGGCATTTTCAAGGAACTTTTGGCATCTCAACTTCCATGGCTGCCATGGCCAACACTTCTCCATGAATAACCACCATCTTCCTCAATAAATTCAATGGATTCAGAGAGAATTATTCATTGAATTCAAGTGATTGAAAGACAATATTCATTGTAATTGTAATCTATGAGTGAAATGAGAAAATATGAAGTGGACGTAGGCTCGTTAACGCCGAACCACTATAAAAATCCTGTTGTCTTTCGTTTTCTCTTATTTTTCAGTTATTCCTTCATATCCTATGCTCGAAATACGACGATTTGGGTGTTAGAGCCAAATTTTGATCTAACACCTATCCTCCGGTTTGCGTTGCATTGTGTGATGGGACTTGGGTCTTATAATGGTTTCATTTTTCTAAAAAGAATTGCGTTGTTTAACGATTTACTTTATTTTATGCACTGGCAATCCAATGGAGTAAACCCGTTCCGCGTTAGCGGCGTGGTCCTGTGATTAGCCTTATTATTAGATAAGTTAAGTTAAGATTTCTCATACCAGTCCCATGACTGACCTGTGGTTTGTTCACTGGTAAACTCGGGTGCCCTTATTTTCCACACGGGCAGTCGAGTAGCTTTTGTAGATATATGTACAGGATCCTGGTTTACAGCTGAAGCGGTATTCGGAAAGCTCTGTATCCGTGTATTCCTTTCAGTTGTATATTTGTAATATTTTTCCGCTGCTATTTAAATGTAATTTAAAACTCTGATATTAATGTATTTCTATTGTGTAATAAATATTCATACTCTATTATATCTTGTACTCTGATGTAATTGTTGTAATCAGCAATAAAATGTTCTTCAGTTTGTGCTCTAATGTGTATTGTTCTCAAAGCAATCCAGCCTTTCCTTTACTGGGAAGTTTGGGTCGTTTCATGTAATAACTAGTTTGTTTTAGTTAGAGAATTTCAATTTACATTGACTATCAATTACGGTAAAAATAATTTTTAATTTGAAGGAAGCTAATCATCTCTTGAATAATATTTCATTTAAAGTATTTTAGTTATACACAGCTATTGTTAGAGTTTATGCCGTAAAGACAATCCATTTGATGTGATTAATAACACTATTAATGTTATATTTTATTTTTAATAAAAGATTATGTTATGTTATGTTTACTTCGCAATATAAATATTAACTTAATAGAAGTCCTTAGAACAATAATACAGAATTATATAGTTTTAAGTAAGTGACTTGAACATGAGATTATATATTATAATAATAAGTATTATAATTCTTAAATGTCCATAGTCGATTTTTATTGTATATAGGACAGTAATAAAACATTGAGACTAGTATGTTGATTGATTGATGATCATATCTCATTGATCATTAATATATGTGATATGAATGTCAATACATAAATATGTATTGGAGAATAGTGTATTGGGTTGACCCTATATGAGAAAACTTCATGAAATATAACTAATAGTGTCATAAGTAATTCTCATAGAGACAGTGATGTAATGGTCCTCAAACGTAAAATCATTATACAAATTTATTCGAGGATATTTGTGTTTCGATATCATCAAAAGTTACATTTAACCGAGTAGATGATAATAGTGATTATCGGGTATATCTCAAACCGATCAAATAATATGAATGATCTAGATGAAATTTAACCCTACAATATAATTAGAGAAATTCATGGGACTTTTGATTGAGTATGATTATAAAATGCATGCTCGTGCTCAAATATTGATTTTTATATTATCTGCTCATTGATTAAGATAAAATGATTAAATTAGAAATTGGATGATACGTTCCATGACTCGAGTTTAATCTTGATATATTGGTTAAAAGGATTAAATTACATTAAAACACTAGTCATAGAAAAGGTTATATCGAATTGTTGATTTAATTATAACAGTGATGTATTTCTAGATGTCGCTCACTGTTTATAATTTTAAATATGAATTAAAATTATTGCCAACTTTGTAGTAACCTATATGGTCACACAACTAGAACGTTGAAAGGGGAAGAATTGTTCTTTGAATAAATATCAAACCGTTGATATTTTGTGTACATTTGAAATAGTGTAACCAATTAATTTTCTTTGACCCGATTTTCCTCTCATTGGTTTTAAAAAGAAAGTATACCTTTCCTTTTAAAATACACGCATAAAACATAAAAATCAAAAATCGAAGAAAATATTGGAGACAAGGCTAGTACCTCCCTTTTTGTTCTTCGACTTCGTGAAGACGACGTTGAAGGACGTTCGTGTGGACAATTCTAGTGGCATCGCAACTAGGGTGTTCCAGATTTGAACAAACTCGGGGTTCTTTGATTACGCAAACCCTAAATTGGTATGAATTTCGATTTACTAATTTTTCACATAGATCCTAATCTGTTAATTGTTAAAATGTTAATATATGGTTTCTATTAGATCGTATTAATCCTAACAGTGTTATCAGACCACTAGGCTTGCGATTAATTATATTTTGATCAGATATTTCGGTTTCGTATGTTTAATAATTACAAAATAGAAAATGTTTTGGACCTTAAGGTAACAGTGAAGCATTATAAAATATGCTTCTAATGCAAAATTTGTTTTACTGAAAATAAAATTTATGTTTAATATAGATTCAGAAATGACCTTGTTAATTGATATTGGATATCAATTATATTGTTATTATCATACCTTGTAGAACTCTGGAAATATGGGTTTATCTTTATATTTGTATGCTTTAAATAAAGTTGTTTGGATCTAGTATGAACTCTGTTAAATATGTTGCAAATATGATTTAAAGTTAGAACAAGTGTGACTTTTTTCAAATGTTGAATATTGGCTATGTGAACATTGGTTACCTCTGTCATATATATATATATATATATATATATATATATATATATATATATATATAGAGAGAGAGAGAGAGAGAGAGAGAGATCAATGAATCCTAGTGACATAGTGAGTCAAAATGTTTTATTACTTAACACTGCACTACTTTCTTAATAATTCTATCAGTATAGAAACCAAAACATTTATAGTTCAAAACATTGGAACTGACCTATCAGTTAAGTAAATTGCACTTGGTTTGTTTTTTTATATTATTTTAGTATTATACTGCATATACCTCATATACATAATTATAGATATAATTGAACATTTGATGTGTGTTTGACCCATAAAGAAAACTGCTAATATATAGACACACACACATATGAACAGGACTTGGCTAGACCCTTTTGATACATGCATATGGAATACTAATATAAGATTAAATATATATATACAAAATTACACAAAGCAGAACCATCTTGAACTTGTCTACTAGAGTGAGTGAGTTGTCACCTGATTCATTATACATATGTTTTGGCAGAGGTAAGGGTACAAGCCAGCATACTATGATGCATGTGTGTAAAAAAATAAAATTAAAGTTGAATTATAGTTTTTCTTCTTCTTAAATGATAAAACCATCAATGTCTTCTTTACTTTCTTCTCCATTGCCAAGCCAAGTTGCTCCTAAGAAGGTTCACCAAACCAAATGAAATAAAACATAGAATGTAAAACATAATGTGGAAACTTAGTTATTAGAACAATTTGCTTTCTTGAATTGAGGCAGCTCAAGTAATGAAATTTCCCACGAATCTAAACTTGATGAACTCTCACAATTGAAACATGAGTCGATCACTTCATTTGGACTTGAAGCTTCAGAGTAGCAAGTTTTTATTTTGTTTGCTCCACTACTTAGTTCCATTACCACTTCATAACACTCCATAACTCTTTCCTTAAGAACTTGAAGCATGTCGCAAAGAGGTTGTATTTCATGAAGCTCTTTACCCATTATATGGATTATTGCAGCTAAAGCCCAAACAACCAGTGAAAATTGCACCAATCCTCAGTCTTCTAAAACGGATAGAAGCACTCTTTGACAATTGCTAAATATTCCTCCAACAAGGTAATTATCATTTTCGGTTTTTGTCAAAATGCACTGAACAAACGATATTGCAGTAACCGGATTTGTTCTCTAGTTAAGTGTAGATAACAACAAAAGTTCCATTCTTCGAACCTTCTTGGGTTCAAATACGAAGTCAATGTAATGATCACCGTTCGAAATTTGCAAATCAAGCAAGAACGGGACATGGGTTTCTTCGACTTTAGCAGCTAAAGAAAGAGAAGCAACAATAGAAAGCTGCTTTATCCATGGCTGGTCTTCTTGCAGACGAAGGCTATTCGAGCATAAGAAGCATCTGTCCAAGTAATTAACTGCTAAAATTACAGTCAGTGCTGAGAACCCAAACCTGGAGCTTGTGCTTTTGATCCAAGAGCTTTCTTCTTTTCTCGCGAAAAGAAGTTATGGATCGTTTTGGGAAGAAAGATCGTAACTTTTCTGCTCCTTTGCAATGAGCGATGATAATCTCGTCTGAATCTGAGTATTTTACTGTGAAGTTATGGGTTTCATGATCCTCTTCGAAGAATTCTTCAATTTTGAAGGGTTCTTCTTAGCGAAAGACGGGAAAAGACAAGATTTTGATGGTTTTTTTTTCTTCCTATCTTCAGTGGTTATAGGTCTAGGGGCGAGGTGAAGAAAGTGGAAGAGGATGAAAAAGGGTTAGCTCTTCTTCCTCTCATTTTTGTGTAAAACTATAGTCTATTGAACACATGCAGATTTAAACCTGCACTTTTTCAACAGTAATTCTTGAATGCTTTTAGTAAGCAAAATGATCAATGTTAGTAGATATATATATATATATATATATATATATATGGAAAGAGAGAGTTTATAAATATCTTGAGCTGTCTTTGAAATGGAGATTCATCCATAAGTAGGGCATAAATCTATAGACAACTGCATGAGATATATGTATCCTTTTCTTTTTTCCTTTTATTTTGGCTAGGCTGAAAGTAAACCAAGTTTGGTCAATTCTCAAAATGAAATTTTAACTGCAGTAGCCTGTTTTCCATTTTGTGAAACTGACATGATTGTATATGATACAATATCCTGTTTTTAATATACAATGGGATGTTTCCATTTTCAATTTAGAATTTATAATGATATGTATACTATATGATAGCTGAAGCAAGTGTGAAATGCTTTCTGCTTTTATATTGTTTGCATATAACTGTATGATATCAAAATATTTATCTTGTTAATGTGGTATATATTCAAATAATGAATTACTCATAATATGCTGCAAATAAGTTTTTAAATTCAAAACAAGTACTACTTTTTTTGATTTTATGAGGATACTAAATTTTCTAAAATTACTGCTTGGATCCATACTTCTGTATGCATCTGGGCATTTAGATTGCTTTCTAAAACCTGTTTTATACATAAAACATGACCAGACAAGTGTACCCGATTCAATATACTTTTGTATGATACAAAAACTGCATGCTTTGAATTGATGTATGAGTATGTAAATGTTACTTAATATTATATATATGCATGCAATTATTCCTGTATATAATTTAGCAAAGATTTGTTTCGAACACACACACGCGCGCGCGCGCGCACACACACACACACATATATATGCCTTGCTGTTTGAAAACAAATAGCATTTAGATAGTGAAAAAGAACCACCTGTAACAACCCGGATTCCGACAGACCAATTATTTTTCATAAATCCAATATATCGAAACCCGAGTTGGGTGCTCTGGTATCCTACAGAAAAAGACAGAGATAAAGAAACATGTTAGAATTCGTAAAGCATCTCACGGCGGAAGGAAATAAAGTATAATATATTCAAATATAGCTTTACCTTATTAACAATACTACTAAACTAGTATCCAAAGCTATACCATATCTGTCATGAACCTAACTTGGAAGTATGTAAAGACGAAGGGGTCAGAACATAAGTTTTGTGTGACTGGACTTAGAATAAACTTCTGTATAATCCTACATATATTGTTCAGTTAGATTTTCTTGGTTATTAGGTTGTTATCAATGTTAGCTCTTTAAGCTATACTTATCCATCCACTAGTAGATTAACATAATACAATGTATATGTAGATACCCACTACTCGTGTCCTCTTTTCATGTGTAGGTAGTCCCTTGTCCAACTCGTGTCATCTTGTCATATATACGGAGTTTCTTATCCAATGTCGTACGTCGTACGGGCTTTAATGTATGTATATATATATATATATATATATATATTCTCACTACGTCTGCGTAGAACCACCATTCCTGTGTTGTGTAAGCGTTTGGACATCCAACCTAGGTCTTACTAGGTTCTGTTATCGAATACTTCCTAGATCCAACTAGGGTTTACCATCGAGTGTTACCTAGGTCCAACTAGGGTTTACTTTATCGAACGCTTCCTAGGTTCAACCACGGTTTACGCTACCTAGGTCCAACTAGGGTTTATGCTACCCATCGAACAATTCCCTCTAGTCTAGGACACACTACCCCGAGCGATATGCGTTCCTAGACTTTACGTCCCAACCGTATTGTTAAACGTGCTAGATATCTAGTTGCACATGTCCTCTATATATGCGACCCGAGTCCCGTGGCGGGGCAAATCAAAAAACACGGAACTCGGCCGGGAGATTTAATTTACTTGCCGATGCAGATGCTAAGGTCTGTTTTTACTGTGGCTATGGTCCCAATTGACCCCTCCCTCAACTAATGAAACACACCCAAGAATATCAAGAATGAGAACTGTACGCAGGCCCTCTATTCCCCCACAAACCTATTGGCCAACCTCACCAATAACTAGATAGCAAGTAAATGGTCTTTTGGAGTTCTCCGCCTTTCCGTTTTTTGTGCTCGACTGACTCAAGATGGTAGGTAGCCAACGACATGCTATCACAGGGCCAACTGCTTATAGCCGACTCACGTTGGTCCATCCTAGTCTTTAGGTTGCCTTATTATTGCAACCAAGGCACACTCTTGGTTCTTCTTACGCAGACCTTAACCTCTGTGAGCCCAGGCGGATCATCTGCATTCTCACAGAGGGATACCAAGAGTATCCTCACGTCCCCTCGAAGCCGCGTGCTTCGTAACCCAGTCCGTTGGAGCCTTTTATATGATCATATGGACGTACGCTCCCCCTCGCGCCCTACGGCACCGTGATGATCTACCGAGTTTGGTTATTCATCCCCTATCGTATGGACTGGTCCAAGCGCCTTATACTTTCGTACTATTAGACCTTATGTCTAAACTTTTGATTACGCGCTTGCTTTGTCTTATTAACTTGTTATCCTCATTTATGTTGTCCTTCAATTCTAATTACCAATTTTCTCTTTAACTAAGGTTTATTACTTAGTCCTCTTCAACTAAGGTTTACTTACTTAGTTATCTGTATCGTTGCTTACTTAGTTCTCTAACTAAGGTTCGTTACTTCGGTTGCCATTTTACTTAGTTTTCTCACTACGGTTCATTACCCAATTGTCATCATTATTATTTTCTTAGTTCTCTAACTAAGGTTCAACACTTGGTTAACATCATCTTTATTACTTAGTTCTCTAACTACGGTTCAACACTTGGTTGCCTTTATCGTTATTTACTTAGTTCACTAAATAAGATTTACAAATGAACTCAAACATGACTTAAGTTTTCTTTATCAAACGATAGCGTATGTGTGCTTTCCCACATTTTCAGCTTAGATTAACTTATTTCATAGTATAAGTCATCCCACCCTTCAAGTCTTGTATTACATTTTGAGTCATAATCTTCCCTTGTCCCTTGGATAAGTTTACCTATTATTTAATTTTACATTACCGCAACTCTGATTTATAATAGTAGTTATCATTCCCCATTACTGTGTTGGTTAAGTTCGTCCATATGTCAAGTTTTACTTAACCCTACCTTCCCGCTCATGCATTACTCGTATATTCCGCAAATTTGGTTAAGTGTTGTCTATCAGTTCATATTGACTTAACCCACCCACGTATCATGTCAAATTGGTTAAGTGTTGTTAACCTAACCTTACCATACTAGCATGTGTCATTAGCATTAGTTGATTATTAATGCACCAACCTCTCACATTAGACCTATTGTTGCGGTTGCTGGATGTGCCGGGCGGTTCCGGGTAGTCAATGAGACGACCCCAAACCTCGTACTGACGGTGGCAAGGATAATCCAAGGAATATAACACATAAACAGATAATAGCAGAACATAAATAAATAAATACACCAGATAATGAACAATAGAATATACTGGATAAACGTAATCATCCGAGTTACACAGTATACAGGATCAAACTTAGTACAAATACAGTTCAGCTATACATAAATGTCTACAGCAGAAACAAACAAAATATGTACAATGGGAGCTGAACAGCATAAAAAGAGATAAATAATAGAATCCATCTTCAGCTCCAGCTATCCAGAAAGAACCAGCTAAACCTGAATGCAAGGCTACCCGTGTAGAAAAAGGGGCAACCGAGTTTGAAAGTGAAACAAACTACGAGTCAGTCATGGGACTGGTATGAGAAATCTACTCAACACATTCAGAATATGGCTAATCACAGGACCACGCCACTTTCGTGGAACGGGTTTACTCCATTGGATTGCCAGTGCTTTAAAACAAATCTTTCTTTTAAACTACGCAATGCTTTTTATAAAAATGAAGCCATTATAAGACTCAGTTCCCATCACACAATGCAACGCAAACCGGAGGATAGAGTTTTTACCTTATAACGGCCAAAAGATGCTTGATACGAATAAAACAAAAGCATTTGATATTATTGCTAGTGTTATATGTTTTGAAAAACAATTTCAAATCATAACTATCAATCATAGGCGACATTAATGCCCCATACCACTATGTCACCATATATAGGTATACAACCAAAATCGCACAGTCACGTATTTGGAAATTGGATTTCCGTCATGAACCAAGGCAAAAGTTAGTCCTTACCGAATTCGAGACTGCCTAGCCCGAGTCTCAGGCAAGCGCGCAGGCAAGCCTTGGATCGTCAGGGCCGGTCCACCGAGGTGGATTATTATGCCTGAACTCTACGTTTTCCCTCCCTTTGGGGCGTAAGCGAGCCAACAAATGACTCCATCGGACCCGGATCGTCCGATCTAACCGAGGCGCCTCGCAACAGCAACAACCACATAAGTCAAACTCGTTAGGGCGTGTAAAACCACTGACGCCACTTCTAGCTAGGAAGAAACGCAGGCCCTCCCTGATGTCCGCTCCCGTTTCTGGTTCATACCGGGGTGTGAGGCTCGCGAATTTTCGTTATACACAAAGCTACGCCACAAAGGCGGTGCTTTGATCATCACCACAAGACTTTGCTTTTCAACAGAAGCCCTGATCACTGCATCTTAGCATGCCACACAGGCAATTCACACCGTGCAACTGATGGCTATCAATTACACAGAATAAATTCCAATGTCAGACACACTGTCCATTTGCAAGTCCGTTCTGGGTCTGAACGAAACCGGAGGCACTAAATACCTCGCAAACCCATTGATCACCACGTACGTCTGGACGATCACTACTCATTATCCATATTTCGGGATGCCTCCCAATCAGGACCTCGGTTACCATCCAAACGAGGTGAAGATCTCCGGTCTTCGACCACCGTCTTCATCATCGATTTCTTATCGTCGATTCAGTTATTCAGAATGGGATAAACTCGGTCTTTCTGAACAACTCGCATATATAATAAACAAGTGCAACACTAACATACACACGCATCATTTCAATTCATTAGTCACTAACTGTCAATTAGTAAGAGGACGATTTCCCAAATATTAACCCCGAAGGCCGAAACCAACACCAGATCAATACCCAAGAAACCATTCGACTTAGCCAACCTTCAGTTAATTTCTAAATCACATCCATATCGTTTATAATATTTTATAATGATTTATCGCTATTTTTATTTATTTTAGAATAGCCATTTTATTCAAAACGACGCTTCGGGTCATAACGCGACCGTGGCGCTGTTTTTCTTCAGATTTGATTTACACATATATGAAAATCTAACCGTTGGATCTTCATAAAATTTACATCATTAGAAAGATCTTTTCAAAACGAATCCAACGGTTCCAGTTTCGGGAAAATCCGACGGTCGAATCTCCCCGTGTTATCGTTTGAAATTTCGATTTCAAAATACGAACTGCAGCGTCGTTATTCGATTAAATATAATTATAATTATATTTATATATATATATATATATAAATATAATCGATTCTGGCGCAGTTTTTCTTCAGATTTGAATTAAACATTCCAGACACTCCAACCGTTGGATTTTTACAAAGTTGGTGCCGTTGGAATGATTTTTCCAAAGCGGACCCAACGGTTGCGATTTCAGGAAAATCCGATGGTCGGATCTTTCGGTATAATCGTTTGAAATAACGGTTTCAAAATATGAACTGCAGCGTCGTTATTCGATATATTTTAATTCTATTTATATATATATCGATTCTTCGATTTCAAAACTATATTCTTTTCGTACATTTGATAAAAAAATGATGTTTTTATCTAACTGTCTTCAATTTCAACACTTCACTATTTTTAACAATTCATTTATATAGTAAAAATGTGATTTTTAATGTAAAACAATTTATTTCAAAACACGATTATTTTGTATAGTTCATATAGGTAATAAAAATAGGATTTTTATTATAAAACGATTTATTTCAAAACAAGATTATTTTATGCATTTCATATTGATGTTAAAAATGGGATTTTTATTATAAAACAATTTCTTTCAAAATATGAATACCATTCAACACATGAATTTCTATCCAACGAATGAATATCGATTCAACACATGAAGGTTTTCTATAGTTTATATAAATCGAAAAAAGGTGATTTTTATATTTAAAGCACGAATACCATTCAACACATGAATTTCAATTCAACGAATGAATATCGATTCAACACATGAAGGTTTTCTATAGTTTCTATATATAGACAAAAAGGTGATTTTTATATTTAAAACACGAATACCATTCAACACATGAATTTCAATTCAACGAATGGATATCGATTCAACACATGAAGGTTTTCTATAGTTTCTATATATAGATAAAAATGTGATTTTTATATTTAAAACACAAATACCATTCAACACAAGAATTTCAATTCAACGAATGAATATCGATTCAACACATGAAGGTTTTCTATTGTTTTTATATATATATGAAAATGTGATTTTTATATTTAAAACACGAACTCCTTTCAACACATGAATTTCAATTCAACGAATGAATATCGATTCAACACATGAAGGTTTTCTATAGTTTATATATATATATATATGAAAATGTGATTTTTATATTTAAAACACGAACACCTTTCAACACATGAATTCAATTCAACGAATGAATATCGATTCAACACATAAAGGTTTTCTATTCAACGAATAAATATAGTTTCAACAAATGAAAATAATTCAAACACATAAATATTATTCAAAATTTCGGCAGCATAACGGCAGGGTAGTTAAAACCGGGACCGTCCCTAGTACGGCTCCTCGCTCTACCTTAAAACCTCGCGGTTTTTGACAATGGGGATCATGCATCTAGTTCGCACGCAGGCGGCATGTATATATTTATTTCATTTCCACAAACTAATCCTATGTGGTTTGAACCAAATATTTCTCAACCACAAATGGGTATTTTTCTACCACAATCAATCAATATCAACCACAAACAATCCCAATCAACCATTCGCTATCAATCAATTTTCACACCAATCACAACCAATAAATATCGTCCATGGTTTGTGGATGAGGGGCGTATATATATATATATATATATATATATATATATGTAGCAATTCACTTCTATTTCAACACATATATAATTTTTACAATGCATATACAACCTATACATCGAACGTACAACTTATACAACGCTTATACATGAGGTGTACAACGCTTATATAACTCATACATCGATCATATAATTTATACATCGTCGTTTTCCATATCGTTTACAAATTAGAAATCTCACTTTGGGTTCCACTCCACCAAAAATAGCAGAAGGCTCAGAAAAATATGCGGTATCTTCTAGAATGTAGAAGACGTCCACACGGTCACGATGTTTCCTGTTTCATCGAATTTCGTCAAGAAACGAAAAAATATGATTTTTCAAAGTTTGCAATGGTTTAAAGGTGTTAAAACAGTTGAAAATAAAACAAGCCGTACCTTAGCTGAAAGGTTCAAAACTAGATTTGGATTTATCTCGAAATCCGTGTAGCTATTCGTCGATCGGCCTTCGCAGCGTCGAAGGGGGAGGAGAGGCGCTGGTTCGCCGGAGGTGGGGTCCAGCTCGGTGGTCCCAGGCGGCGGCGGCGAATTGAAGTCGTCGACTTCTAGGCGTCGGTTCTCCCTCCACAGGCCAAGCAAAAATTCCAAACTTTATATGGATTTGAAGATCTCGAGAAGATCTTCAAAAAGATCAACTGTGGCACGAGCTAATTCGGCATGGATTGATCGGAAAATGAGGGGGAAGATTTCAAGTGGTTTCCGCCTTCGATCAGGGAGAGAGAAAAGAAGATTTTTTTTTATAAAAATTATGATTGGCCGGTGGGTTTTAAAGGGGTTTTCTGACACGACCACCAATCTAAACCCAACGACTGTCATCCCCAGCATTCTACCCCGATTTCGAACACAATGGAATATGTTTCGTAGGCCCATTCGACTGTTTCAGTCAGTTTCCATTCAATTTAAAATATATAACATTCAATATTCGATTTGAACGTACATTTCAATTTGCCAGGGCCACAAACTGATTCGAAAAATTCCAGAAAAATAAATCTGGCTATGTTTTGACGATACGGTCCCAACAAAACTAGTTTCGTCGAATTCTGAGACTGTTTGCAAAAAGGCCCATTTCTGGTCGATCCAATTTAACTATAATTGACCAAAACACATTTTCCTTTGCCACGCTCACATACTAGCTTCAAAAATTATGAAATTTGAAACCTAGCAATAACTTCATGTCCCGGATCCAACAAAAGTGGTTTCGTTGAATTCCGAGGTCGTATGCAAAATGGCCAATTTCATGGGCTATATAAATTCCATAGCGACCTTTCTGAAAATTCATTTGGCCATAACTTTTGCTTTCCGCTATGAAAATTCGATTTTTCAAATTCGTTAGAAAGGTATTCACTAACAGATTTAAATATTTTTGGTTTCACTCAAATCCGTTTTGTTTTGCACCCGTACAACCCGACAAAATTTGAATTTAAATTTTGAAACTGCAGCGCCATTTCAGGCCTTGTTTATAATTAGAATTAATTATATTCGTTTTCAAACGTCGATTCAAACTCACTTTTCATTGCTGTTATTTAAAATATTTATTTAAAATATTTAAAATCAATTATTTTAGCCAATTAAATTTTTTTAAATTGGTTCAGATTTTCCGGGTCGTTACAGTCTTACACCACAACTCAATCTAACCTCGGGTATAAGCGCGTTAGACTAACTTCTTACATTAGACCCTATTTTTTGCTGCCACTTGATATTCTGGGCGGTTCCGGGTAGGATTACACCACAAACTCATTCTAACCTCGAGTTAGTCATGTTTTATCTTTAGCCAATTAACAATTTTTATGAAAAGGTTAAGCACCAATTTCTGGTTATGAGTTAGGTTTCACAATCACATAAGAGATCTCATAATCGTGTAAGCAAAGTTTTATCCGTTCCTTTATCAACGTAGGATTCTTACCTTTAGATTCGTTTTTCCTAAAACCCAAAATTTAAACTTATAGTTTAAAACCACAATCCAGCAATATTAGATTTGAAATAAATCACTTTTTCCAAATCCCATTCCATATTCAATAATTTCAATTAAATTTACACAATTTCAGGTTAATATTATAAATCGGAATTCGTAGTTGCGCACTATTCAACATAGATTCATGTTTCCAAAACATACACAAAGATTCATTATTGAAATACGCTCCAAAATTCCCAATTCAAACTTTATTTCATTGAATAATCCCAATAGACAATTCGCCAATTGTCCCAATATTTGTAATAATAGTTGTTATGCCACAATCCCAAAATTACCGATTATATTCCTCGATTGCATAAAATAAATTATGCCCTAATATTCCCATATTTCAATCGTACGTATGTATAATAAGATTTCGTCTAGGTTCGAGATAACCTAGACCCAAAATGTAACAACCCGAATTTTAATAACATGTTAAGACAAGAATCAAGGCAGAATTTAATTTTAAAATAAGAATCAAGCGAAACGGGTTGCGTAATTGCGTTCGTCTCGGAATTCTGGTTGGAAACGAGTTCGAAATTTCGTAAATCGGAGTCCGTATGACCGAGATATGGCCTCTAGAAGTTTCACGAAAAATCAGAAAACGAAAACAGATTTTCGAAATTCGAATTTAGCCCCAAACAGACTGGGCGGGAAAATTTCCCTCCCAGCCACAGGTCGACTGGGGAGTCGACCCCCCAGGGACCAGGTCGACTGCCCAGTCGACCTGGGTGTCGACTTCCCTGGTCGGACCAGGTCGGCCTGGGTGCACCTGCATGGTCTTTTGGCTCTGGTTTGGGGGCCTGTGATGATTTTGATGGTTCAGATCTAAACTAGGGTTAATCTAAGGGCCTAAACTAGTCCTAACTTCTGTAAAAAAAACAACCTAAGACCTAACCTAAATCACTAAAAATCATTCTAGCAACAAAGTGCTGCCCAAATCTCTCTTGATCATGGCCTCCATCTCCAACTTCAAGGGCTTGAGCATTCAACTAGATCCATGTCAAAGGAGCAAGCTTTCTACATCAAATCAAGAGAGTAGAGCATCATTCCTACACCGTTCTACGACAAGTGCTTGCTCATAAATCTGTAGCCACACTTTGTAAGTTATAGCTACTTTTAGATCTAAACGGTAGTTCTAATGTTGACATGGAATAAAATGAGATGAAACCTAAGTATGCTAGTCTATGTGAATCTAGTCTTGCCTCTCTCTTGAACCTATGACTTTGGTCTATTTCTTAGTGATTAAATCATGCCACTCATGTTGTGTTTGACTTAGTTTATCATGCAAGATTTAATCTTGACTTGTGGAAATGTTGGCATGAATCCTTAGAACAATTTGGCTTGTGGAATATTCATATGAACTTGACTTGGGGCTTATGCATGTAAAGGAACCTAAACCCCTCATGACCATTTACATGCCTATGATGATGAACCTAGTGTTATGCTATCATACATGCTTGAGGCCAATCCTTTTATGCTATCATACATGCTTGAGGCCAATCCTTTTATGCTATCATACATGTTTGAGGCCAATCCCTTTATGCTATCATACATGATTTGAGGCCAATATGTTGTCATATTATTCCTACTATGTTGACTCGCTTTCACTTGCGTTAGGAATACGCCTTGGGTAGTTTAGGCAAACTTGAGATGGACTATGATATTTAACATGGATTAAGTAATGGGACAATGGGCACAAGTGTAAAACGTGGACTTTGTCGTAGCCTAAATTTGACATGAACATGATAAGTAGGAAAACATGAAAGTGGCCAACTCGAGGTTGGGTTGAGTTTGTAGCATAAATCTACACGAAACCGCCTGGCAAATCCAGTAGCTATAGACAATAAGACCCAATGTGAGAAGTTGGTCATATCGCACTCAAAACCCGAGGTTAGACTAAGTTGTGGTGTAAAGCTGCCCGGACCCGCCCGACGTAACCAGTAACCACAACAAAGTCTAATGTGAGAGGTTGGGGTGCATTAATTTACTTAATGCCACATGATAAGGTTAAGTTAGTTTGACTAATGGCACTTAACCGATATGACATGAATGGGTAGGTTAAGTAAGACCGGACTTGATTTCTTAAAGACACTTAACCATATAACATGATTAGCGGATGGGTTAGTTTAACCTAAATGGGTTGACAACACCCGACTGGAATAACGCGATGCGTGGTAGAGTAAAGTTAACCTGTAATGTCCCGCATTTTTACCAGTTTGTATTTGGATATTTAAATCAGTTTAAATATTGAATTCGTGTTATAAGTGGATTTATATATTAATTAAACGGAGTTGAACGTATAAAAATATATTAAATATAATCGAGCTCATAACGACGCTGCAGTTCGTAATTTAACGTTCTGAACTTCAACTGAGTGTACAGAACTCGTTTTAAATCGGATTTCTTCGAAACAAGAAGCGTTGGAATCAGTTGAACTGTATCTTTCCAACGAAAGTGGAAAATGGAGATTTGGTCATATTCATTGCAAGATATGTCCAAATCAAATATTCGAAAAGTCGCTATAGAACCGTTTATCGACCATAACAGTTTATTTGATATAACTACATATCGGTTTCGAATTTGGACAAGGTTCTTTTGAGACGTAGTGATAATTTAATTTTTAGAATTTTACTGAGATTTTTAATTAGTTTTATATGCAAATTTTTATTTGGAGTATTTTGCACCCTGTATCAATATTTTGGGGTTCCAAAATATGAGTTAATCTACCGATATTTTTATATTTTTGAGATCGTGGCACCTCGTTCGTCACGATCGTATTGTTACTTCTGTCCGTGACCGTCCGTACATGAATGGAAATTTTCGTAATAGGGTACGCTATGCTTTATAACTTTAAATCAAACTAAGCAAAATATTTATATTTATTTATTTAGATTCAGGAACAGGATCTCAAACCAATAATGTTTCACCAACAATTAAATCTCACAAGATTTATATGATGGGATGGACAATGCAAAATATCGTCCAAATTATCACTGAAAGGTTAACTTGGATAGCTCAGCTACGCCTGCATCTAGAGACCAAGCTTCTGCTAACCAATGGTTTTATAACCTTCATCCCCAAGTTACATGAAATGAAAAGAGAAGTGACATACTTTCTTTGCATTAAAATCTCTTTGGTCATTACGTCCCCTCCTATGAAGGCTCTACCTAGTCATTTGCACTCATCCCATACACGTCTCCGTCATGAAAGCTGCATGTACTCTCTTCAAAATATTTGAGTAGATATTTTTATATCACCGTATTGCCTAGCTAGTGTAAATTGTCAACCCCTACCTTTAGCTCATCAAATCACTGCGGCCTGCCTTTACTTCATACTTGATTCTTCCTTCTTCTATTTATATACATGCTTACATAATTTATTTAGCATACAGTCCAAAGTAAGTATTAACAGAAAAATGGCCTGGAACTACTCGTAGCCATGTTACTGCATGCTATTTATATATTTATAGACTACGGATCATTTCTGTTCATATTTGAATTTGTTGGGCAAAAAGGGACACAAGGTGCACATGGTTCACGGTGCAGACATGTGCAAAAGAGAGAAGAATAGTACCATTACTCCACATATCAACGAAAGCCTACACTCTGTATTTTCAAATCAGAAGACGTGAAAAGGAGACCGACAATACTTGCCTAACCCCCTAGTCGCCACCCTATCATGTACTAGTTTTCTTGGCATGCACGGATCCTAGCTATATAAATACCCAGGTCTTCCTTCTCCAATCCATTCACAAAAAGCATTCACGGAAAAAAAAAAAAAATTGGAGATTTTAAACGTGGAAGGAGTTCACTGGTAACACAATACTTTATGTGGAGTTGGCTTGGCGTCCTCGTGTACTGGGCGCATGGATGTTTGTATTGGCTGAGGGGACCGTGGGAAGCCAAGGAGTTTATGGGTGTAAAGGAGTACTGTCATAACGTGAAGGATGGTGGCATTACATGGCTGCGGGCGTAGTTGTATGATGGGCGAAGCACAACGCAAGGGAGTGAGGGAAAACTGGTTCCAGTACGTGGATGGTCGTACTGTTGCATGGAATGGTCGGAGCGGTTGAAGCTTTATGAAGTCCGGTATGTAAGGGCGTCGTTGCTGGTGCGTTCAAGGCTAGTAGTTTGGATCTTGGAGTTTAACCTGTGAAGAAGTTTAGCACGTCTCATTTACCAATGAACAAAATGAGAGTGAACATGGTGTCAGCGGTAAATGGACTGAGAATTTAATGGTCTGGCGAACGGTCCGTCACTTTGGAATCATCCGGAAACTGGCAACGCTATGAAGTCGGGTTGGAGCAATTTAAAGCACGACAGAATTAAACGTCTGGTTTAATCAACTAACGCAAATCGTTATTTAACGGTTAACGCGCCAAGGTGAGTAAATTCACTCACTCTATTTTATTTTAAAATATTTTTATTTTAATATTGGTTGAATGTTATGTGATGACCGCTTAGATAAATTACAGTTAAATTGGTTGAATTATATACATTGTTGCGATATACATACATCAGTAGTTAGACACCAATTCTGTTGATTATAATATTCCCTAGTAGGGACTAATCAGTGTTAAATAATTTGACTAACATCGGTGGATACAGGAAACCGGTTGGAGGAATCCAACCGGATTCCTCAATATTTATATGTACTGTTTGTTTTATATAGATGCACTGTTTGAGCCCAAAGGACTTTTGAAACCGTGTGTTGATATTAGCGTTGAATGGAAATTCAAACGTCATTTTGATTTAATCAATAGATGATATCGATTTAGAAAGTGGCAACAACCAACCATAAATGTATCATTTGTTTTAACCGCTATTGTTTTACCAAAATCCCACCGTGTGCGAAGCACGTGTTTCACCATACTTACTAAATGATTTGGTAAAGTGGATTCTTATATTAATAAGATTAATAAGTAAGTAGCGGAGATTAACTAGATGATTAATAACAAGAATTTATTGTTTTAAGAACAATTAAATGAGATATTTGCAAATAGATTATGGTTGATTTCATATTAAGTAAGATTAGTTAGAATCAATTATTGTTTATTTAATAGTAAATGAGATTATTTAGAAATAAATTATTTTTCTATAGTAATCGATACAAGTGAAATTATTTGGATAAATAAATGTTATTTATTCAAAATGAAAAGCTTTGTTAGAGTTGATTAGTGGGTTAAGCATGGCTAAATATTTACCAAGCAAACTGTTTTGATCAGTAATTGGTTATTTAATTTAGTTAGATTTGGTTGATTTATCTAATGTAATAAAATTGAAGAATAGTTGATTTAATAAGATTTTAAAGTATAAGGGATTTGTCTAAGGAAGACAAAGCAAAGAGGAATGTTTAAAAAGAGATTTGTCTAAGGAAGACGAAGCGGAGGAAAATGTTTAAAATGGGTTTGAACAAGGAAGTTGAAGCTAATGTAAATAACCGAGTTTGCAAAATAAGGATATGGCGTCATAAAACCATATTTAAAATATAACAAGAAGTACGGTTGGCGGATTTTAAAGTATAAGGGGTTAGAGTTACGAACTTATATTTATTCTAAGATAAGAATGTCGTTGTTCAAGGTCTGAGAGGTAATTAAAATACCCCAACTTGAATGGCTTCACTATTAGCGAGGAATGGTATTTGTTTGTAACAAAAAGAGGTGTCAAGATTTTTGTAACAGAAAGAGATGTCAAGATTTTTGTAACGGAAAGAGATGTCAAGATTTTTGAAACAGAAAAAGGTGTCAAGATTTTTGTAACGGAAAGAGGTGTTGAGATTAAATATAAAGTGGAATATAGTAGCGTACTACTATAGCGATAAAATAACGCTGTTGACTAGGCTTAAGCGTGACTATTGTGTCGGGATTAGTTATAAAGGGGAGTATTACAGCGTATGACCAGTTTTTGAACTATAACGATAAATTAGCGCTGTTGACCAAACTTAAGTGCGATTGTATGATATTTAGTTATACATTTGAATGGATGTTGTTTTTACTTCGATAGTTAAATAACCGACTATCGAAGTGTTTTGAACCATCGTTGTCGACACGGAGAGACCGGTTGGATATATTATCCGAAAACCACTCCGTATAGGCCTAAGCGTTGCGAATTCGATTATACTGAAGAAAAATTGAAGACGGAGTGAAATGCAAGGGTCGTCCTGTTCCAGAATGGTGTTTTCTGTTTGTCCAGTCCCAGGACAACTTGTATGGACGAATGTCTGACAGAGTATTCTTAACGGTCACATAAGACGATCTTTTCAAGATATTACGTCTGGTGGCGGAGAAATTCGTTTCTCTTAGCTTTTATACCCGTGATATTTTTGGGAAGATCAACTAGTGATTTGACGGGTTTGACGATGTGGCATTCAAAGTGTATGGGGGCCAGATGTTCTAAAAGGTAGACGTAGCCTCAAGCTTCACAACTGGGAAATGACAAAAATCGGGCAGGCAGCATGGCTATGTGGGTCGCTCCCATTAGGGTATATAATCACCTATCTAGAGAAATTCCTTTTGTTTCTAAATCTATCGATTCTGCCCATTCGTGAACGGTGGTTTGAGCCCAACCGTTGGTGATATACATTCGATACACTCAAGCGAAATGAGTGGTCGGTCATGTGTGGGCCGGGTTGCAAGACGTTCTTGTTGAACCCAGGTGTATTCGCCTCTAGAGATACATCATCGGAAGGTGGTCCCATACCTTGTCATAGTTGGAATCCAATCTCCAATAAGCGCCCTGCGGGTTTTGATTTTATACTATGTATGTAGAGCGTGAGATGCAAGCGTTCTACTATTTGGTTATTTACTTAATTAGACATTATTATAATATCACTGGATTTTTGATATCAAAATATTTTGGGTTATAGTAAGGTAAAAACCGTCCATGTTTATGTATGGGTTGGTCTTACTATTATCCTTTTGTTTCAAAAGGATTTTCAAAGTTAAACTGTATGGTTTGGAATTTACTCACACCAGTCCCATGACTGACCCAGAGTTTATTTTGTTTGTTTTGCCCTAAACTCTTGGGTGCCCAAATTTGTACGGGCAGTCAAGTGTTTCAGGCGTTGCAGATGCACTTGGAGGATCTTAAAGTAGAAGGCTCCACCGTCAGTTATCTAGAGTTACTTCCGCTGTATCAAATGTTATGTTGTACTCTGATGATGGTATGAATATACAATACAGTTTTGTATTTCAAAGTTATGTTATATAATATATTTTATCCGTTCCGCTGTGAGATTCGTGTTTACTCTGATTATGCTCAGTTGTGTTCTTCTTCTTCTTCTTCTATTCTATTAGTTCTATCTTTTCTATCTCACCCTCTAATTTCTTTCTATTAATGATCCGGTATCTTCGATGTCTGAACAGTCGACGCTGGGTTTTGTGTCGATTTTCGGAGTCGAAAATCCCGTGGTCGTTACAGTGGTATCAGAGCATAAGGTTAAGTGATTACCTTGGCTCTGTGGTGTGACTCAATAGAAATGTGGTCAGTAGTACCTTAGATTGAGTTTGAGTGTATCTATATGAGCGCGTATTTGTAAATTGATATAAAAAGCATTTTATATTGTGTTGATTGGTCTGGTGAGTGGTATATAAATTCCAGATCGACGCGTTTAGCTGACGAGGTCGATAGGGCTTTATAAACGCTTGGATAGAGAAATTCGACATAGTATTGTTTTAAAAGCTGGGTGAATAAAATAATTTTACCCAAATTATATTTTGATATAAAAAGAAGTATATATCTTAATATTATTATAATACGTAGGATGTGTGATCATTATTATAATCATACTTGAAGTGGTTATGTAAATAACCAATCGAAATTTACGTAAGTATAAAATACAAATCCGATGAATTGAATCTAAAGAAACTCCAGAATTGGAGTTAAAACTATGGTAATTTGGAAAAAATTCGTAAATGAATTTCGAATTAAATATATGGAATTTTAAGATCCCGGGGAAATTTTGAAATATTATCCAAGTTTCGGAAAGATATTTTTGAAGTAATTTCAAATAAAAGTATTAGAAATGAGTTTTTGATAGAAATATAGTATTGAACTCACTTTGATGGCTGAAAATGATTCCGATGATGAACCGCGGCATTGTCGGTGTTCATTTTCGAGTTCTAAGTGACGGATTACTACCAAAGATTTTGCTTTGAAATAAGTTGTTCGGAATTCAAATGTTTTGAATTGTTATGAATATATATGTATATTATTTCAAACTGATTTGAAATGAAAACCCAGGGATTTGAATTTCGAAATTTAAAATCTACTTATGAAGTAAATAAACAGAGAATTTAAATAAGTCAAATAAAGTGGAGTTGAATTGAAGCCAAGTAAGTGGAAATCGTACTGGAATAAGGATTTGACTTGACCAAGTAGTTGAGTTGTGAATTGAGATTGGGAATGGAACCGAACTTGGTTTGGAAATTTGATTATTTGGAATTGGAATTGAAATGGAGTTTGAAAAAGAAATTTGAGTTGTGATGTAAGAGAATTATTGATTGTGAATAAACTGACTGGAGATCAGTTGGAGATGCATTTGGGTATGCTGAATGGATTGCAAATGGAAACGAGAAAGTTGGATGCCCGATAAAGGGAGAAGGCCAGAGTGGCGTGTGGTAATAGTACCAAATGAACCGTGCAACAGAGAGGCTGACGAAATTCTCTGAAAATTAAAGTGTTAGAAAATTTTCCGAATTTTTAAAATTTTCGTTACAAAGAAGAGAATTAATATTTTGATCAGTTCAGTTGAAACTAAAATTATGAAGTAAATCAAAAGGATTTTTTTTTACCTGTTTACAACAAAGATTGTAGCATTTTCCCCATCTTAGCAATTTCGAGGACGAAATTATTTTAAGGGGGAAGGAATGTAATGTCCCGCATTTTTACCAGTTTGTATTTGGATATTTAAATCAGTTTAAATATTGAATTCGTGTTATAAGTGGATTTATATATTAATTAAACGGAGTTGAACGTATAAAAATATATTAAATATAATCGAGCTCATAACGACGCTGCAGTTCGTAATTTAACGTTCTGAACTTCAACTGAGTGTACAGAACTCGTTTTAAATCGGATTTCTTCGAAACAAGAAGCGTTGGAATCAGTTGAACTGTATCTTTCCAACGAAAGTGGAAAATGGAGATTTGGTCATATTCATTGCAAGATATGTCCAAATCAAATATTCGAAAAGTCGCTATAGAACCGTTTATCGACCATAACAGTTTATTTGATATAACTACATATCGGTTTCGAATTTGGACAAGGTTCTTTTGAGACGTAGTGATAATTTAATTTTTAGAATTTTACTGAGATTTTTAATTAATTTTATATGCAAATTTTTATTTGGAGTATTTTGCACCCTGTATCAATATTTTGGGGTTCCAAAATATGAGTTAATCTACCGATATTTTTATATTTTTGAGATCGTGGCACCTCGTTCGTCACGATCGTATTGTTACTTCTGTCCGTGACCGTCCGTACATGAATGGAAATTTTCGTAATAGGGTACGCTATGCTTTATAACTTTAAATCAAACTAAGCAAAATATTTATATTTATTTATTTAGATTCAGGAACAGGATCTCAAACCAATAATGTTTCACCAACAATTAAATCTCACAAGATTTATATGATGGGATGGACAATGCAAAATATCGTCCAAATTATCACTGAAAGGTTAACTTGGATAGCTCAGTTACGCCTGCATCTAGAGACCAAGCTTCTGCTAACCAATGGTTTTATAACCTTCATCCCCAAGTTACATGAAATAAAAAGAGAAGTGACATACTTTCTTCGCATTAAAATCTCTTTGGTCATTACGTCCCCTCCTATGAAGGCTCTACCTAGTCATTTGCACTCATCCCATACACGTCTCCGTCATGAAAGCTGCATGTACTCTCTTCAAAATATTTGAGTAGATATTTTTATATCACCGTATTGCCTAGCTAGTGTAAATTGTCAACCCCTACCTTTAGCTCATCAAATCACTGCGGCCTGCCTTTACTTCATACTTGATTCTTCCTTCTTCTATTTATATACATGCTTACATAATTTATTTAGCATACAGTCCAAAGTAAGTATTAACAGAAAAATGGCCTGGAACTACTCGTAGCCATGTTACTACATGCTATTTATATATTTATAGACTACGAATCATTTCTGTTCATATTTGAATTTGTTGGGCAAAAAGGGACACAAGGTGCACATGGTTCACCGTGCAGACATGTGCAAAAGAGAGAAGAATAGTACCATTACTCCACATATCAACGAAAGCCTACACTCTGTATTTTCAAATCAGAAGACGTGAAAAGGAGACCGACAATACTTGCCTAACCCCCTAGTCGCCACCCTATCATGTACTAGTTTTCTTGGCATGCACGGATCCTAGCTATATAAATACCCAGGTCTTCCTTCTCCAATCCATTCACAAAAAGCATTCACGGAAAAAAAAAATGGAGATTTTAAACGTGGAAGGAGTTCACTGGTAACACAATACTTTATGTGGAGTTGGCTTGGCGTCCTCGTGTACTGGGCGCATGGATGTATGTATTGGCTGAGGGGACCGTGGGAAGCCAAGGAGTTTATGGGTGTAAAGGAGTACTGTCATAACGTGAAGGATGGTGGCATTACATGGCTGCGGGCGTAGTTGTATGATGGGCGAAGCACAACGCAAGGGAGTGAGGGAAAACTGGTTCCAGTACGTGGATGGTCGTACTGTTGCATGGAATGGTCGGAGCGGTTGAAGCTTTATGAAGTCCGGTATGTAGGGGCGTCGTTGCTGGTGCGTTCAAGGCTAGTAGTTTGGATCTTGGAGTTTAACCTGTGAAGAAGTTTAGCACGTCTCATTTACCGATGAACAAAATGAGAGTGAACGTGGTGTCAGCGGTAAATGGACTGAGAATTTAATGGTCTGGCGAACGGTCCGTCACTTTGGAATCATCCGGAAACTGGCAACGCTATGAAGTCGGGTTGGAGCAATTTAAAGCACGACAGAATTAAACGTCTGGTTTAATCAACTAACGCAAATCGTTATTTAACGGTTAACGCGCCAAGGTGAGTAAATTCACTCACTCTATTTTATTTTAAAATATTTTTATTTTAATATTGGTTGAATGTTATGTGATGACCGCTTAGATAAATTACAGTTAAATTGGTTGAATTATATACATTGTTGCGATATACATACATCAGTAGTTAGACACCAATTCTGTTGATTATAATATTCCCTAGTAGGGATTAATCAGTGTTAAATGATTTGACTAACATCGGTGGATACAGGAAACCGGTTGGAGGAATCCAACCGGATTCCTCAATATTTATATGTACTGTTTGTTTTATATAGATGCACTGTTTGAGCCCAAAGGACTTTTGAAACCGTGTGTTGATATTAGCGTTGAATGGAAATTCAAACATCATTCTGATTTAATCAATAGATGATATCGATTTAGAAAGTGGCAACAACCAACCATAAATGTATCATTTGTTTTAACCGCTATTGTTTTACCAAAATCCCACCGTGTGCGAAGCACGTGTTTCACCATACTTACTAAATGATTTGGTAAAGTGGATTCTTATATTAATAAGATTAATAAGTAAGTAGGCGGAGATTAACTAGATGATTAATAACAAGAGTTTATTGTTTTAAGAACAATTAAATGAGATATTTGCAAATAGATTATGGTTGATTTCATATTAAGTAAGATTAGTTAGAATCAATTATTGTTTATTTAATAGTAAATGAGATTATTTAGAAATAAATTATTTTTCTATAGTAATCGATACAAGTGAAATTATTTGGATAAATAAATGTTATTTATTCAAAATGAAAAGCTTTGTTAGAGTTGATTAGTGGGTTAAGCATGGCTAAATATTAACCAAGCAAACTGTTTTGATCAGTAATTGGTTATTTAATTTAGTTAGATTTGGTTGATTTATCTAATGTAATAAAATTGACGAATAGTTGATTTAATAAGATTTTAAAGTATAAGGGATTTGTCTAAGGAAGACAAAGCAAAGAGGAATGTTTAAAAAGAGATTTGTCTAAGGAAGACGAAGCGGAGGAAAATGTTTAAAATGGGTATGAACAAGGAAGTTGAAGCTAATGTAAATAACCGAGTTTGCAAAATAAGGATATGGCGTCATAAAACCATATTTAAAATATAACAAGAAGTACGGTTGGCGGATTTTAAAGTATAAGGGGTTAGAGTTACGAACTTATATTTATTCTAAGATAAGAATGTCGTTGTTCAAGGTCTGAGAGGTAATTAAAATACCCCAACTTGAATGGCTTCACTATTAGCGAGGAATGGTATTTGTTTGTAACAGAAAGAGGTGTCAAGATTTTTGTAACAGAAAGAGATGTCAAGATTTTTGTAACGGAAAGAGATGTCAAGATTTTTGAAACAGAAAAAGGTGTCAAGATTTTTGTAACGGAAAGAGGTGTTGAGATTAAATATAAAGTGGAATATAGTAGCGTACTACTATAGCGATAAAATAACGCTGTTGACTAGGCTTAAGCGTGACTATTGTGTCGGGATTAGTTATAAAGGGGAGTATTACAGCGTATGACCAGTTTTTGAACTATAACGATAAATTAGCGCTGTTGACCAAACTTAAGTGCGATTGTATGATATTTAGTTATACATTTGAATGGATGTTGTTTTTACTTCGATAGTTAAATAACCGACTATCGAAGTGTTTTGAACCATCGTTGTCGACACGGAGAGACCGGTTGGATATATTATCCGAAAACCACTCCGTATAGGCCTAAGCGTTGCAAATTCGATTATGCTGAAGAAAAATTGAAGACGGAGTGGAATGCAAGGGTCGTCTTGTTCCAGAATGGTGTTTTCTGTTTGTCCAGTCCCAGGACAACTTGTATGGACGAATGTCTGACAGAGTATTCTTAACGGTCACATAAGACGATCTTTTCAAGATATTACGTCTGGTGGCGGAGAAATTCGTTTCTCTTAGCTTTTATACCCCTGATATTTTTGGGAAGATCAACTAGTGATTTGACGGGTTTGACGATGTGGCATTCAAAGTGTATGGGGGCCAGATGTTCTAAAAGGTAGACGTAGCCTCAAGCTTCACAATTGGGAAATGACAAAAATCGGGCAGGCAGCATGGCTATGTGGGTCGCTCTCATTAGGGTGTACAATCACCTATCTAGAGAAATTCCTTTTGTTTCTAAATCTATCGATTCTGCCCATTCGGGAACGGTGGTTTGAGCCCAACCGTTGGTGATATACATTCGATACACTCAAGCGAAATGAGTGGTCGGTCATGTGTGGGCCGGGTTGCAAGACGTTCTTGTTGAACCCAGGTGTATTCGCCTCTAGAGATACATCATCGGAAGGTGGTCCCATACCTTGTCATAGTTGGAATCCAATCTCCAATAAGCGCCCTGCGGGTTTTGATTTTATACAATGTATGTAGAGCGTGAGATGCAAGCGTTCTGCTATTTGGTTATTTACTTAATTAGACATTATTATAATATCACTAGATTTTTGATATCAAAATATTTTGGGTTATAGTAAGGTAAAAACCGTCCATGTTTATGTGTGGGTTGGTCTTACTATTATCCTTTTGTTTCAAAAGGATTTTCAAAGTTAAACTGTATGGTTTGGAATTTACTCACACCAGTCCCATGACTGACCCAGAGTTTATTTTGTTTGTTTTGCCCTAAACTCTTGGGTGCCCAAATTTGTACGGGCAGTCAAGTGTTTCAGGCGTTGCAGATGCACTTGGAGGATCTTAAAGTAGAAGGCTCCACCGTCAGTTATCTAGAGTTACTTCCGCTGTATCAAATGTTATGTTGTACTCTGATGATGGTATGAATATACAATACAGTTTTGTATTTCAAAGTTATGTTATATAATATATTTTATCCGTTCCGCTGTGAGATTCGTGTTTACTCTGATTATGCTCAGTTGTGTTCTTCTTCTTCTTCTTCTATTCTATTAGTTCTATCTTTTCTATCTCACCCTCTAATTTCTTTCTATTAATGATCCGGTATCTTCGATGTCTGAACAGTCGACACTGGGTTTTGTGTCGATTTTCGGAGTCGAAAATCCCGTGGTCGTTACATAACCCACAAGAATGATACTTAACCATTATAAATACGACTAGTGGATGGGGTTAAGTTAACCTACACTTAACCAATCCGACTCGGTAATTTGATGGGGTTAAGTTAACTTACACTTAACTAATCCGATGTGATAATTTGATAGGGTTAAGTCACGAACCTCTTAAATATACTTAACCAATCCGACTCGATAATTTAATGGGGTTAAGTTAACCTACACTTAACCAATTTTACTCGGTAATTTGATGAGGATAAGACAAACTATACTTAACCAATCTGACACCGTAAATTTGATAGGGTTAAGTTAACCTATACTTAAACAATCTGACATGGTAAATTTGATAGGGTTAAGTTAATCCATACTTAACCAATCTAACACGATAATCTTGGGTTAAGTCATGAACGTCCTGATATACTTAACCAAATTGATACATGGTTTGTAGGGCTAAGCCTTGAACTTGAATACTTAGCCAATTTTGACATGATTCGTAGGCGGGGTAAGTCATGAACTCGAATGACAACACTTAACCCATTAGACAAAACCCTAGTTCAGGGGACTAAGTGGAAAATCATAGTTAATAAGGATAACGGGAAGGGAAACTAAGTGATAAACCTTAGTTAAGGATAACTAAGTAATAATTCTTAGTCAAGACAATTGGACCAGTTCACAAATAGATGAGTAACCTGATACGGTAGGTCATCGTTTAAAATGAACACACGAGGAGGAGCGAATGTTTATCTGACTTAGATAAAGGCTCTAGCGAACTGGGTGACGAAGCGGTAGCTTCAGGGGACGTGAGGGTACTCTTGGTATCCCTCTGTGAGGTTGCAGATGATCCTCCTGGGCTCACAGAGGTTAAGGTCTGCGGTAGAAGAACCAAGGGTATGCCTTGGTTGCTGTGCGAGCAACCTAAAGACTGGGGTGGATTAGCGTGGAGTCGGCGATATCTAGTTTAGCCCTGTGATAGCACGTCGTCGACTACCTACCATCTTTAGTCAATCGTGTACGTATGCGGAAATGCAGAGAACTCCCAACAGACCATATACTTGCTATCTAGTTATGGGTGAGGTTGGCCAATAGGAAAGTGGGGGCATGGATGGCCGGAGTATAGTTCTCGTGCATGATTTTCTTGGATTGCCTTTCAGTAGTTGAGGGAGGGGTCACGTGGGACCATAACCACCGGTATAGAAACAGACCTTGATATCTGCATCGGCAGATAACCTAAATCACCCGACTGAGTCCTGTATTTCTTGATTAGCCCTGGCACGGGACTCGGATGGCACATTGAGATACATGTGCATCTAGACATGGAAAAACGATTCACGATATATACGTGGGAAAAAGGGCGTGGTTGACGGGTAGCGTAATCCCTAGCGGTCCTAGGTTGCTAAAACCCAAAACCGAGTTACGAAAACGTTTAGTAGGTAGCGTAATCCCTAGTGGTCCTAGGTGGCATAAATCCTAGCCGAACATTTAAGAATTCACGGTAAGAAAATACAGCTAGATCAAGGGTGACCATCCAAAACGATTTCAAGGATAATGGAACTACGTTGAAGTAGTATAGAACTACGTGAGGAAGCCCGTAGGATTTACGACAAAGGACTAAACATATACATGGAAAGAAACACACGAGTTGGGAAAACCTACATCAGGTTGACATGGACCATTTCATGACATTGGGTAAGGGACATTTTGTAGTTAACACATGACACGGGTTGGGATACTAGTACGGAAGGTGCAGGGCAAATATACTTGATATAACCTTGGGGTGTTATACTCGATAGAACCTTGGGATGTTATACTCGATAGAACCTTGGGATCTTCTACTTGATTCATAGTGACCGTAGTTTATCTTGATACAGTAGTTCATCCTGTTACCTTAGTTTAGCTTTTCTATCTTGTCATCATCCTTATGTTTACTTTCAGTTTATGCATGTCATGTTACCTTTACCTGTTTTTATGTTGGAAGTAGATAGGACTTACCAGTCTTTATGACTGACCCCGTTTTCTTTCGCCTCTTTGTCTTCCGTTTCCCCCCCCCCCCAGGTTTTCAGGGAGGAAATACTGTTATTTAGCTCGGACTTCTTCTGCTTCAAGGTCATCATGTATGGCTTGGATTTTTCTTGGCTATGGCTACTTTACCATTTTACTTGGGGAATATTTTATGACCGTGGTTTTATACTTCTTTAAATATTGCAAGACAGGTTTCCAATGTAATGGCTTTTAAAGGCATTTTGATGTAAAAAGGCTTTAGACCTTGTAATTTTATGAGGTAATGAAATTTGGTTTTTCTTCCGCTGTTTTATATGTTCTGTCTTGTAATATTTCTGTGCATGTTTACCTAGACAACGCCCCTCCAAAGCTAGTGCATTCTCTTGTGAATGACCCTGGCGGAGGTGGGGTGTTACATTTGGTATCAGAGTAGAAGGTTACCAGACTGGGCAAAAGTTTTTAAAACCTTCTGAAAACTATTTAAAAACCATTTATAAAGAAGCATTTTTCAAGGAAAGTTTTATTTTTAAAAGCTATTCCCCAAAGGCCATTAGCATTATCCTTTGTTTCCTTGATTGAATCTCTTTTCCTTTCTTTCCTCCACCTGTAGTCACAGTGGTTTGAACTGCGACTAATCCTTTTCTAACTACGTCAGTGTTTTCGGTACGATGGAGGCAGTTCTCGAGAGACCTATTACCGCATTGCAAGAAAGGATAGTAAGAATAAGGATAAAGGATACAAGCTTAAGGACAAGCAACTTATTGGTATGGATTAATCCACAAAATAGGAAAAGGGTGAATGATAAAATCCATGACGAGAGAGAGAGAGAGTATCTCTAGTAAGGTAAAAAGAGAAAGATAGTCAAGTATTATGAGACGAGGACAAGATCATCGAGAGGACAATTGTATGCTCTCACTGTTAGCGTACCTTAGAAGGATGGTAACGTTTTTGTGAAAGGTTTAGCTTTTCTTCTCTATCATCCCATCAGGACTTTGCTTTGATCACCACATCATTTAAGTCTGCTTCGATAGTTGAGTCTCTGCACCTTCGTACTAGCATAGTAGAGGATCCCATTTTTTCTCAAATCTTGTTGAGGAATCGGTTCATTTATTCATGACTTGTTTGGATTGGAGGACGCCTATGACTTTTGGGAATAATGCTTGTGCTTTTAAGCTATGGGTTGAACTCTAGGAATGGAGTGGTTATCTAGTGAGGGTGCCATTCTCGGTTTTGAAAGGAGGATAGTTAGGCACTTGACTTGCCTCGGTAATACCCTCGAAGTCTCATGTAACCTTTAGAGTTCTGTCCTGATTGGTTACCTAGAATCTCTTGATGTATTTGTTGGTAATCCGTTCGAGTTGAGTTCGCCACTAAGGAGGATGGTTCATTTTGCTTGTGCATGAGTTATGGGAATCACTCTAGTAAGTACACTTGGTAACACGGTTGGCATCTGTTTGTTTTCAAGAGATAAGTTCTTCTGCAAGGAATGTCATAGAACGAGTAAACGAGATCCATGATTCACTAGTGAATTTTCGAGAGCTTACATGAAACCATGAGTGCACGGATATGGTTGAGCCAAGTATACTAGAGGGAGAATAAGTAAAAGTGGAACGAGAGGCGACAATGAAGTGAGTTCCAGCTCATATTTGGAAATAGGAGTTAAGAGGCCACGAAATCATGAAGTTAAAGATGGTCAAAGCACAATGGAATTAAGCTCAAGGAAATGCGACTTAAAAGATTGAAGACAAGATACGCGCATCATATCTCTTTTTAAGAGTATATTCTTGATCCCTGTTTTCCTGTAGAGCTTACCCACATGCTATCTTTTATGCATATCCTCTCGGTCCTATTCTCGATCTTATTTCTGTTGCAAACTCCATAGGGGGTATGACTCATCGGTTAATAATACATGTCGGGGTTTGAAGGTGTCCGTTAGGTTGACTAAACCTTTTGGGCTTTATAGGATATGGGTTGGGTTTAGAAAGGGATTTCTAGTAATCCAAAAGAAATTTATCTTGCTTATCTTCTTGGTCCTATCTTGAGGACCTTAGGTAGAACCCTGTGGATGTAAACACGTATTTGAAAACATGTTATGATTGATATGGTTGCAAGTGGTTGCTCGTGGATGCGCGAATACACACTAGGCACTAGATCGGCTCAGTCACATTTCATATTTCATATGTATACGTGTTTATACTTGTTTATGGATGAATTTGAATATGTTATCATGTGAATATTGCATATGGATAATTGGTTGTGCACACATATAGTGTTTATGTGACTAGGACTATTTGCATACATGTGGATTCATGGCACTAAACATATTTTGCATTTAGAAGATCAATCAGGCCTGATCATTTGCATTAGATAAGGAACATATACACACATTTTCTGCATATGTTCATACAGCATTAGAAATCTCTTAAGGACAATGTTTGCTTGTGGATGATGTTTTGACTAGATAGATGATGGATGGCAGGATACGTTCTTCCAAACTTAGAGATTTCGGGGACGAAATCCTTAAAGGAGGGGAGAATGTAACAACCCGAATTTTAATAACGTGTTAAGACAAGAATCGAGGCAGAATTAAATTTTAAAATAAGTATCAAGCGAAACGGGTTTTGCCGTTGCGTTCGTCTCGGAATTCTGGTTGGAAACGAGTCCGAAATTTCGTAAATCGGAGTCCGTATGACCGAGATATGGCCTCTAGAAATTTCACGAAAAATCAGAAAACGAAAACAGATTTTCGAAATTCGAATTTAGCCCCAAACAGACTGGGCGGGAAAATTTCCCGCCCAGCCCCAGTTCGACTGGGGAGTCGACCACCCATGGACCAGGTCGACTGCCCAGTCGACCTGGGTGTCGACCTGGGTGTCGACTTCCCTGGTCGGACCAGGTTGGCCTGGGTGCACCTGCATGGTCTTTTGGCTCTGGTTTGGGGGCCTGTGATGATTTTGACGGTTCAGATCTAAACTAGGGTTAATCTAAGGGCCTAAACTAGTCCTAACTTCTATAAAAAAACACCCTAAGACCTAACCTAAATCACTAAAAATCATTCTAGCAACAAAGTGCTGCCCAAATCTCTCTTGATCATGGCCTCCATCTCCAACTTCAAGGGCTTGAGCATTCAACTAGATCCATGTCAAAGGAGCAAGCTTTCTACATCAAATCAAGAGAGTAGAGCATCATTCCTACACCGTTCTATGACAAATGCTTGCTCATAAATCTGTAGCCACGCTTTGTAAGTTCTAGCTACTTTTAGATCTAAATGGTAGTTCTAATGTTGACATGGAATAAAATGAGATGAAACCTAAGTATGCTAGTCTATGTGAATCTAGTCTTGCCTCTCTCTTGAACCTATGACTTTGGGCTATTTCTTAGAGATTAAATCATGCCACTCATGTTGTGTTTGACTTAGTTTATCATGCAAGATTTAATCTTGACTTGTGGAAATGTTGGCATGAATCCTTAGAACAATTTGGCTTGTGGAATATTCATATGAACTTGACTTGGGGCTTATGCATGTAAAGGAACCTAAACCCCTCATGACCATTTACATGCCTATGATGATGAACCTAGTGTTATGCTATCATACATGCTTGAGGCCAATCCTTTTATGCTATCATACATGTTTGAGGCCAATCCCTTTATGCTATCATACATGATTTGAGGCCAATATGTTGTCATATTATTCCTACTATGTTGACTCGCTTTCACTTGCGTTGGGAATACGCCTTGGGTAGTTTAGGCAAACGTGAGATGGACTATGAAATTTAACATGGATTAAGTAATGGTACAATGGGCACAAGTGTAAAACGTGGACTTTGTCGTAGCCTAAATTTGACATGAACATGATAAGTAGGAAAACATGAAAGTGGCCAACTCGAGGTTGGGTTGATTTTGCAGCATAAATCTGCCCAGAACCGCCCGACAAATCCAGTAGCTACAGACAATAAGACCTAATGTGAGAAGTTGGTCATATCGCGCTCAAAACCCGAGGTTAGACTAAGTTGTGGTGTAAAGCTGCCCGGACCCGCCCGGCGTAACCAGCAACCACAACCAAGTCTAATGTGAGAGGTTCGGGTGCATTAATTTACTTAATGCCACATGATAAGGTTAAGTTAGTTTGACTAATGGCACTTAACCGATATGACATGAATGGGTAGGTTAAGTAAGACCGGACTTGATTTCTTAAAGACACTTAACCATATAACATGTTTAGCGGATGGGTTAGTTTAACCTAAATGGGTTGAAAACACCCGACTGGGATAACGCGATGCGTGGTAGAGTTAAGTAAACCCACAAGAATGATACTTAACCATTATAAATATGACTAGTGGATGGGGTTAAGTTGACCTACACTTAACCAATCCGACTCGGTAATTTGATGGGGTTAAGTTAACTTACACTTAACCAATCCGACGTGATGATTTGATAGGGTTAAGTCACGAACCTCTTAAGTATACTTAACCAATCCGACTCGATAATTTAATGGGGTTAAGTTAACCTACACTTAACCAATTTTACTCGGTAATTTGATGAGGATAAGACAACCTATACTTAACCAATCTGACACGGTAAATTTGATAGGGTTAAGTTAACCTATACTTAACCAATCTGACACGGTAAATTTGATAGGGTTAAGTTAATCCCTACTTAACCAATCTGACACGATAATCTTGGGTTAAGTCATGAACGTCCTGATATACTTAACTAACTTGATACATGGTTTGTAGGGCTAAGCCTTGAACTTGAATACTTAGCCAATTTTGACATGATTCATAGGCGGGGTAAGTCATGAACTCGAATGACAACACCTAACCCATTAGACAAAACCCTAGTTCAGGGGACTAAGTGGAAAATCGTAGTTAATAAGGATAACGGGAAGGGAAACTAAGTGATAAACATTAGTTAAGGATAACTAAGTAATAATTCTTAGTCAAGACAATTGGACCAGTTCACAGATAGATGAGTAACCTGATACGGTAGGTCATCGTTTAAAACAAACACACAAGGAGGATCGAATGTTTATCTGACTTAGATAAAGGCTCCAGCGAACTGGGTGATGAAGAGGTAGCTTCAGGGGACATGAGGGTACTCTTGGTATCCCTCTATGAGGTTTCAGATGATCGTCCTGGGCTCACAGAGGTTAAGGTCTGCGGTAGAAGAACCAAGGGTATGCCTTGGTTGCTGTGCGAGCAACCTAAAGACTGGGGTGGATTAGCATGGAGTCGGCGATATCTAGTTTAGCCCTGCGATAGCACGTTGTCGACTACCTACCATCTTTAGTGAATCGTGTACGTATGCAGAAAGGCAGAGAACTCCCAACAGACCATATACTAGCTATCTAGTTATGGGTGAGGTTGGCCAATAGGAATGTGGGGCATGGATGGCCGGAGTATAGTTCTCTTGCATGATTTTCTTGGATTGCCTTTCAGTAGTTGAGGGTGGGGTCACGTGGGACCATAACCACCGGTATAAAAACAGACCTTGATATCTGCATCGGCAGATAACCTAAATCTCTCGACCGAGTCCTGTATTTCTTGATTAGCCCTGACACGGGACTCGGATGGCACATTGAGATACATGCATCTAGAAATGGAAAAACGATTCACGATACATACGTGGGAAAAAGGGCGTGGTTGACGGGTAGCGTAATCCCTAGCGGTCCTAGGTGGCTAAAACCCAAAACCGAGTTACGAAAACGTTTAGTAGGTAGCGTAATCCCTAGTGGTCCTAGGTGGCATAAATCCTAGCCGAACATTCAAGAATTCATGGTAAGAAAATACAGCTAGATCAAGGGTGACAATCCAAAACGATTTCAAGGATAATGGAACTACGTTGAAGAAGTATAGAACTACGTGAGGAAGCCCGTAGGATTTACGGCAAAGGACTAAACATATACTTGGAAAGAAACACACGAGTCGGGAAAACCTACATCAGGTTGACATGGACCATTTCATGACATTGGGTAAGGGACATTTTGTAGTTAACACATGACACGGGTTGGGATACTAGTACGGAAGGTGCCGGGAAATTATACTTGATAGAACCTTGGGGTGTTATACTCGATAGAACCTTGGGTCGTTATACTCGATAGAACCTTGGGATCTTCTACTTGATTCATAGTGACCGTAGTTTATCTTGATACAGTAGTTCATCCTGTTACCTTAGTTTAGCTTGTCTATCTTGTCATCATCCTTATGTTTACTTTCAGTTTATGCATGTCATGTTACCTTTACCTGTTTTTATGCTGGAAGTAGATAGGACTTACCAGTCTTTATGACTGACCCCATTTTCTTTCGCCTCTTTGTCTTCCGTTCCCCCCCCCCCTAGGTTTTCAGGGAGGAAATACTGTTATTTAGCTCGGACTTCTACTGCTTCAAGGTCATCATGTATGGATTGGATTTTTCTTGGCTATGGCTGCTTTACCGATTTACTTGGGGAATATTTTATGACCGTGGTTTTATGCTTCTTTAACTATTGCAAGATAGGTTTCCAATGTAATGGCTTTTAAAGGCATTTTGATGTAAAAAGGCTTTAGACCTTGTAATTTTATAAGGTAATGAAATTTGGTTTTTTTCCGTTGTTTTATATGTTCTGTCTTGTAATATTTCTGTGCATGTTTACCTAGATAACGCCCCTCCAAAGCTAGTGCATTCTCTTGTGAGTGACCCTGGCGGAGGTGGGGTGTTACACAAAAATAAAAGGGGAAGGAGAATAAATAACAATTATTATAACCTGAATCTTTAATTGAATTTATAACTGGGGAATGACAAATGATAATAATGCTATTATGCAACAAGTTTATTGTAATTCCACTCACCTTGCTTTTCATCTTCAATTCATGGATATGGTTTAACTTCGATTGATTTCATGCCACAATCCATAGATCTGATCTATCTTTGATTTCTTTGCACAGCGTAAGTTATGAATTTGAATCTCTTCTCTTTGCGTAGTGTAAATTACGGATCTGAATCCCTTTTTCTCTTTAATTTGGTGGTTGTCTTGTTTCTAAACTTTTAATTTAAAGAGTAGATGTTTTGAAGAGAAAAGGGGAAGAAAGTGGATCTAGAACTCCCTTGGAGAAGAAGAATTTGGGTTAGAACAGAGCCATGACGTTACCATGAACTTTAGTGGAGTTAACAATAGGTTTGGTGGTGTTTATATAGCTTAGGAGTCAATGAATCGCGTCCAGAAGTCCATCCAGGTTCAGAAAAACGAATCTGCACCAAAACAGGCCGATCAGGTCGACCTCCCTAGGGAGGTTGACACCCAGGTCAACCGCTAGGTCGACCTCATGGTCGACCTCCCTAGGGAGGTCGACCGCCTGGTCGACCTGCCTGCCTGCGTGGGAATTTTCCCGCCCAGCCCACGTTTTCGATTTTTAAAACCTGAATTTGAATTCTGAGTGGATTATTTTTAATCTTTAAATTTTTGAATCTTCTGAAGGCCATAACTTCTTCGTACGAAGTTCGATTTACAAAAACTTGGACTCTATTCCATGCAGAATTCCGAGATGAACACAATGGTGATGTCTGTTTTACTTAATTCCTGTTATATAAATTAAGTATCCTTATTTTATTATCTTCTCCGTTACACACACTGTTATTGAATTAATTTTCCTTTTCTTCCATATATTAATCAATTTTCATTATACATCACCATTATTTACCTATCTATGCATATATTTGTACATTTTAATTATATTACAAATGCAGGGTGTTTTATTTTCCACCCTTAAAGAATTTAGTCCCAAAATTCAATAAGAGTAAAATAGATAATCCCTCGCAATATCCATCCATCAAGTGTGCATCCAATTATTGCAAACATTGTGTGCATGTGCAAAGTGAGATACATCATAGTAAAGTATGTATGCCTAATTTGGATCCACCTATATGTATGCAAATTTTAAAACTCTTTCAAAGCATGATGCACACATCCTAAATATACTTGCAGTTCTATATGAATGTAATATTCTTGAAAAATCAAAATATTTTTTATCCAAATTTTCATATACTCTTATAGAATAAGAGCATAGTTCACCCAATTGTCGCATCCAAAACCCAACCACCCATCATTAAATTTGAAATTTAGAAAAACCTAATTTTCCAAATTCGATTTCCTTATGTTACGAAAAGTATAAAACGGAAAAAATTCACATCCGGCGTTTTTCTTTTCTAATCGTACTTATATTTTTATATGACTATTCTATGAAGATTTCCTATTTTCCTATCCAAGCACAACCACATAAGAAAATTTCTTCTCTTTTTCAATTTATCTTGGAAAAATTTCATATTTATTCATCTTTTTCTTAAGATTTTCATTTTCTTTTCCCGTCACTTTTGTTGTCTTACTGGATTTGTTGTTTTCTTTTTAGTTAGGCTAGTTTCTTTCTTAGCTTATTTTACTTAATCAAATTACTTAAGTTTATTATTTTCAAATAAGCCTTTTTGTTTTCAACTCAAACAACATCCTATATAGCTACTACTATGGCCAAGAATCTTAGGACTTTGTCATCTCAGACAATTGCGAGTCCACACAACAGGGTCTACCCACTTACTTGCCCTTTACTATTTAGTAGTCACTACTAGTCCTTGCTGTGCATTACTAGCCTATCCTTTTTCTTTTTCTCAAGCAAAAAACCTAGGTTTCTCAATGCTTATGCATTCTACGGGAAATTTTCCATTAGTTTAATATTTGCTAATCCCTGATTGTAAATTGGCAAGAGAGTAACTTCCTAAATATCAACCCCGAAGACCGAAATCAACATCAGATTGACACTCAAAGAATCACTCAAGTTAACCATTCTCTAGTTGGTTCCAATTGTTTAATTCATAGCTTTAACTTTCTCTCGTTCTTTTCTAGGCACTAATCCTTACCTACTCCATTCTTTTAAAACATGGTTTGGCCTCCTTTCTTTTCATTACATTTTGATTTCAAAAATTAAAAGTGTTAAAACTTTATTTTCTTCTCCAAAACTTGTTTTCGCCAAACCATAAAAACTTGGTACAAAATAAAATGCAAAACATTTTTTTTTCAAATCAAAAAACTGGAGTAGACAAGGACAACTATCAGGCTTACATTGTTTCTAATTACAATGTTAATTTAACTACTCGTTATAAGGTGCAGACATCTATTCTATTCCTACAATTTATTTTGTCCACCCAACAAAATTTCTTTGTAAATCAATAATCAAAATTTATTGTTAACAGAATAGAGATTTTAAAACTTCTTTGACAAAACGCAACACTTTCTTCTCAATCCTTTCATATATTGTAATATGAAAACTAGTGAGCTATATATATGCTCTATATTACGCACCTTTTAATGAGAGAATTCTTTTTTTAAAACAAATAATCAATGTTTTACAAAATATACCTCACTTTACTTTTAAAACCCCACATGCACTAAATAATTTCTCAAACATCCAAAACTTTTACAAATTCAAGTTCTTAAAAGTTAATCATTGGGCTAGACTCAAAGTGGGTATTTCAACTCAACTAGGCTTACCTAGGCACTTTCCAAACCGATTCTCACAACTATATACATTCCTAATCCATTTTCCACATTTTAACCTTTTTCTAATTTATAAGATTTCACTTCAAAACCCACTACTCTGAAATAATAACACTTCAGTTTTAATTCTTATGGGATACTTCCTTTCTCCAATACCAAATCATATTGTACACTTTCCAACCAAACCACCTAAGGGTCTTAAAATTTCTAGATTCATTCCTTTAGTGTACAAAATAGCTATCCCAACTCTTTCCATACCTAGTGGGCTACTTTATGGATTTAGGTTTATATATATAATACATTTATATTTTAGAAAATACAAACACTTTCACTCATTATCTCCTTAGGAACACTAAACCGAAGCTTTGATACCAGATCTAACAACTCGGATTCCGACAGACCGAATTTTTTTCATAAATCCAATATATCGAAACCCGAGTTGGGTGCTCTGGTATCCTACAGAAAAAGACAGAGATAAAGAAACATGTCAGAATTCGTAAGGCATCTCAAAACAGAAGGAAATAAAGTATAATATATTCAAAATAGCTTTACCTTATTAACAATACTGCTAAACCAGTATCCAAAGCTATACCATCTCTGTCATGAACATAACCTATAAGTATGTATTGAGGAGGGGTCAGAACATAAGTCCTGTGTCACTGGACTTAGAATAAATTTTTGTATAATCCTACATATACCGTTCAGTTACATTTTCTTGGTTATTAGGTTGTTAACAATGTTAGCTCTTTAAGCTATACTTATCCATCCACTAGTAGATTAACCTAATACAATGTATATGTAGATACCCCCTAGTCGTGTTCTCTTTTCAAGTTACGCAGTCCCATATCCAACTCGTGTCATCTTGTTATATGTACGCAGTTCCTTATCCAATGCTGTACATCGTACGGGCTTTCATTTACAAATATATACATATATATATATATATTCTCACTACGTCTGCCTAAAACCACCATTCCTGTGTTGCGTAAGTATTTGGACTGCCAACCTAGGTCTTACTAGGTTTCGTTATCGAACACTAGCTAGATCTAACTAGGGTTTACCATCGAGTGTTACCTCGGTCTAACTAGGGTTTACTTTATCAAGTGCTTCCTAGGTTCAACCAGGGTTTACACTACCTAGGTCCAATTAGGGTTTATGCTACCTATCGAACAATGCCCTCTAGTCTAGGACACACTACCCCGAGCGATATGCATTCCTAGACTTTACGTCCCAACCGTATCGTTAAACATGCTAGATATCTAGTTGCACATGTCCTCTATATGTGCGACCCGAGTCCCGTGGCAGGGAAAATCAAGAAACATGGAACTTGGTTAGGAGCTTTAAGTTATTTGCTGACGCAGATGCTAAGGTTTGTTTTTACTGTAGCTATGGTCCCACTTGACCCCTCCCTCAACTAATGAAAGGCACCCAAGAATATCAAGAATGAGAACTGTACGCAGGCCCTCTATGCCCCCACAAACCTATTGGCCAACCTCACCCATAACTAGATAACAAGTATATGGTCTTTTGGAGTTCTCTGCCTTTCCCGTGCTCGACTGACTCAAGATGATAGGTAGCCAACGACGTGCTATCACAAGGCCAACTGGTTATTGCCGACTCACGCTGGTCCATCCTAGTCTTTAAAATGCCTTATTATTGCAAACAAGGCATACTCTTGGTTCTTCTTACGCAGACCTTAACCTCTGTAAGCCCAGGTGGATCATCTGCATTCTCACAGAGGAATACCAAGAGTATCCTCATGTCCCTCGAAGTCGCGTGCTTCGTAACCCAGTCCGTTAGAGCCTTGTATATGATCAGATGGACGTACGCTCCCCTCTTGCTCTACGGCACCATGATGATCTACCGAGTTTGGTTATTCATCCTCTATCGTATGGACTGGTCCAAGCACCTTATCCTTTCGTACTATTAGACCTTATGTCTAAACTTCTGATTACGCGCTTGCTTTGTCTTATTAACTTGGTTATCCATGTTTATTTTGTCCTTCAATTCTAATTACCAATTTTCTCTTTAACTAAGGTTTATTACTTAATCCTCTTCAACTAAGGTTTACTTACTTAGTTATCTTCACCGTTGCTTACTTAGTTCTCTAAGTAAGGTTCGTTACTTCGGTTGCCATTTAACTTAGTTCTCTAACTAAGGTTCATTACCCAGTCGCCATCATCATTATTTACTTCGTTCTCTAACTAAGGTTAACACTTGGTTAACTTCATCTTCATTTACTTAGTTCTCTAACTAAGGTTCAACATTTGGCTTCCTTTATCATTATTTACTTAGTTCACTAACTAAATCTTTATTTACATAGTTCTCTAACTAAGGTTCAACACTTGGTTGCCTTTATCGTTATTTACTTAGTTCACTAAATAAGGTTTACCAACAAACTCAAACATGACTTAAGTTTTCTTTATCAAATGATAGCGTACGGGTGCTTTCCCACATTCTCAGCTTAGATTAACTTATTTCATAGTATAAGTCATCCCACCCTTCAAGTCATGTATTACATCTTAAGTCATAATCTTCCCTTGTCCCTAGGACAAGTTTACTTATTATTTAATTTTACATTACCGCAACTCTGGTTAATAATAGGTAGTTATCATTCCCCATTATTGTGTTTGTTAAGTTTGTCCATATGTCAAGTTTTACTTGTCCCTAGGACAAGTTTACTTATTATTTAATTTTACATTACCGCAACTCTGGTTTATAATAGGTAGTTCCATATGTCAAGTTTTACTTAACCCTACCTTCCCGCTTATGCATTACTCGTATATTCACAAATTTGGTTAAGTGTTGTCTATCAGTTCATATTGACTTAACCCACCCACGTATCATGTCAAATTAGTTAAGTGTTGTTAAACTAACCTTACCATACTAGCATGTTTCATTAGCATTAATTGATTATTAAAGCGCCAACTTCTCACGTTAGATCTATTGTTGCGGTTGTTGGATGTGCCGAGCGATTCCGGGCAGTCTTACACCACAACTCAATCTAACCTCGGGTTTAAGCGCATTATGACTAACTTCTCACATTAGACCCTATTGTTTGCGGCCACTGGATATGCCGGGCGGTTCCGGGAAGAATTACACCGCAAACTCATTCCAACCTCGAGTTAGTCATGTTTCATCTTTAGCCAATTAACAATTTTTATGAAATTGTTAAGCATCAATTTCAGGATATGAGTTAGGTTTCATAATCACATAAGAGGTCTCATAATCGCATAAGCTAAGTTTTATCTGTTCCTTTATCAACTTAGGATTCTTACCTTTAGATTCATTTTTCCCAAAACCCAAAATTTAAAATTATAGTTTAAAACCTCAATCCTGCAATATTAGATTTGAAATAAATCACTTTTTCCCAATCCCATTCCATATTCAATAATTCCAATTAAATTTACACAATTTCAGGTTAACATTATAAATCGGAATTCATAGTTGCGCACTATTCAACATAGATTCATGTTTCTGAAACATACCCAAAGATCCATTATTGAAATACGCTCCAAAATTCCTAATTCAAACTTTATTTCATTGAATAATCCCAATATACAATTCGCCAATTGTCCCAACATTTGCAATAATAATTGTTATGCAACAATCCCCAAATTATAGATTATATTCCTCGATTGCATAAAATTAATTATGCTCTTATATTCCCATATTTCAATGTACGTATGTATAATAAGATTTCGTCTAGGTTCGAGATAACTTAGATCAAAAAATTAAAAGGGAAGGAGAATAAAAGAACAATTATTATAACACGAATCTTGAATTGAATTTATAACTGGGGAATGACGAATGATAATAATACTATTATGCAACAATTTTATTGTAATTCCACTCACCTTACTTTTCATCTTCAATTCATGGATTTGGTTTGACTTTGATTGGTTTCATGCCCCAATCCATAGATCTGATCTATCTTTGATTTCTTTGCACAACGTAAATTTTGAATTTGAATCCCTTCACTTTGCATAGCATAAATTATGGATTTGAATCCTTTTTTCTCTTTAATCTGGAGGTTTCTTGATTCTAAACTTTTAATTTAAAGTGTAGATGTTTTGAAGAGAAAAGGGGAAGAAAGTGGATCTAGAAATCCCTTGGAGAAGAAGAATTTGGGTTAGAACAGAGCCATGGCATTGCCATGAACTTTAATGGAGTTAACAATAGGTTTGGGGTGCTTATATAGCTTAGGAGTCAAAGAATCGCGTCCAGAAGTCCATCCAGGTTCAGAAAAACGAATCTGCAGCAAAACAGGCCGATCAGGTCGACCTCCCTGGAAAGGTCTACACCCAGGTCGACCCCTAGGTTAACCTCTTGGTTGACCTCCCTTGAGGCGGGTCGACCCCCTGGTCACCTACCTACCTATGCGGGAATTTTTCCGCCCAGCCCAGGTTTTTGATTTTCAAAACCTGAATTTGAATTCTGAGCGGGTTATTTTTATTCTTTAAATTTCTGAATCTTCTGAAGGCCATAACTTCTTCGTACGAAGTCCGATTTACAAAAAATTGGACTCTATTCCATGCAGAATTCCGAGACGAATGCAGTGGTTATGTCCGTTTTACTTAATTCCTGTTATATAAATTAAGTATCCTTATTTTATTATCTTCTCCGTTACACACACTACTATTGAATTAATTTCCCTTTTCTTCCATATATTAATCAATTTTCATTATACATCACCATTATTTACCTATTTATGCATATATACATATTTGTACATGTTAATTATATTAAAAATGCGGGCTGTTACACCACCCATCCTAACTGATCATATGCATGTATTTACATATATGATTATGCCTGCATATTGATGCAATACCATAAATCCTATAGGAGTTTTAGATTTATTTTTTTTATTATGCCTTTGCAAATATAAAGACTAATTTATTGAATCTCCTATAGACATATATGAATACATGCATACATGAAACCCTTGGAAAAACACACACACACAAACATATATATATATATATATATCTGCTAGCGTGCATTATTGGTTGGTATTGCTTATATATATTATGATATATAGTTGAATTTACACTGTGTTATATATATATATATCATACTTTGATACCCTATTCATATTTAATTCGATGTTAAATATGCTATTATTTGTGTTGATATCTACTTGCAGACTCGACCCTATCGATAAAAGGGGGTAGTAGTAGTGCTTAGCCAACGTATGAATGCTGAAATTGTTTCAGCAAGAAGGGCTCAGGGTCGGCAATAGAAACTACTGCAAGTATGTTTTGAGAAATAAACAAGTATGACTTGTTTTACTTTTAAGATGTTTGTATATATATAATTTTGTATATTGCATATAAAGTATTCAACAATGTGTATTTTGATGGGTGTGTGTGTCTATATATATATATATATATATATTTGTATAGTAATGTATAAATATTGCAGGCACTATTGATTTTTTATTAACTGTCTATAATATTCCATGATATATGCCATTTAAATGTTTGTGCTTTTTCCTGAATATATGCAGAAGTCTTTCTTGTTGAAGTACGTGTATGTTTACATGAATTGAATGATAGGTTTGATATCTAGCTGGTTATGCATATATCAAAGTCCTGGAATCATTTTATGTTATATGCAAAATTAGATAATAAATGATATAAAATCACATAATATGGTTACTCTGATTCAACATGATACACTGCAGAGAGTGTGTGTGTTTGTGTGTGTGTATATATATATATATGTATATGTATATGTATATATATGTATATATATAAACGATGAGAAATTGTTCTATTATATCATATGCTTATATTAAAATTTCTAGGTTATATAAAAATGCTTGCATTGATAACTGCTCATTGTATTTTACTTATGTAAATTAAATCTGGCCTTGAAATCTTTATTGGGCCTGAGTTATGCATAATTATAGAAATGAAAAATGATGCATGAAGTTTCATATTAAGTTAGTGAATTTGATACAAGATTTTTCACATGCGAGAGTAAATACAAAAGTTTTGTTGACCAAAATATTTGACATGTTCAATTGTGTAATGTCCTGCATTTTTGATGGTCAAATATTTAATATATTTTATTTATTTTTAAATATTGAATTGGATTATATATGGACTGATAACACATAATTTGTTTATATAACGAAATTTGAATGTATAATTTATATAATTATAACGCGAACTCATAAGCGATATCTCACAATTACGGTTAGAAATTCATGTATATTGGTACGAATATAAAACGCCCAACGACAATTGATGATGAAATTAAATAATCATACGAAATAAAACGTTCAAATCAATGCGTTGCCTACCTTATGATGTGGCACGTGCTTCGCACATGAGAAATTGTTCAATATATTATATAGGCGTTAAAAATGTTTTCTTTTTGGACGACCTCCGTTTCCGATGAAATGAGTTTTATTGGAAAACGTATAACTAGTTATTGCTAGATTTTTAGTTTGGAGCCAATCAGATTTGTTTATCGGTGCGTGCAATTTAAGGGTGAACCGCTAAGTTAAAATAGCGACGTTGTGCAAACGGAGTCCGTTTTTGATGAAATTTATTTTATTTGGACCGGAACTTCAAGACAAAAAAGTACGTCCATTTTTGTTATGATTGGAGTTTGTAAATGTTGGTATGAATACATCACGTGCAATGTAATCAACGATAAATAAAATTAATAACCGTACAAAGACAAACATATTAAATAAAATTTAATTAAAGTGTGGTCACATCTCTTTCATTCAAACCAACCTAACATTTACTTAATGACTAAGCAAAGGAGCGTATTAACCTAATAGTATATCACCTACTCTTTGCCATCTGATATAACACCAGCTTTTGTGCACATGCCAATTCCTTCCATCCTGAACGTCAAACCTATTCCTTCAACAAGCTTTCTTACATACATAACCATAGCTCAACTCTATGCATGGCTAGGCTGCCATGTTATCTCACAATCAAAATATCACTTCACATTAACATTAAACACATCCTATGTTCTTGAAATGAAAACACGCCGCAAAGCTATGTAAATATTTGAATTAAAAAATCAATACAGTCCATGATTTCAAAACAAAATACCCCTATGAACACACAGGCCAATATACAGGCGCATGTATTAAAATGGCACAGCTATACTACCCCTTCCATCACACTGAATACTGCACCTATTGTATACTTTCACCATCACAATGGAAACTCAGCCGTGCACATGCCTACGTTCCGAACCATGCAACCATCTATTTACTGAAGCCATCGAAATACATCAACGATGAGGTAACAGTGTACATCTACCCAAATTTGCATATGGCTAAGGTAATACTCGCACACTACAACAAAAATACCCTATTACAACATCATCTTGAAAACGGGCATTCTCTGCCCGTTGTAATACAGAGCTATTACAACGGTCAATTCTGGACCGTTGTAATAGATTCCTCATACAACACCTTTTCTACAACGGGCAATAACTGCCCGTTGTAACAGAAAGATATTACAACGGCCTTTTCTAACCCGTTGTAATAGACGTCTGTATTACAACGTTCACAAAGTGCATGTTGTAATAGGTGCCAATTTTACAAAGGTCTTAAAATGCCCGTTGTAAGACGTGCTAATTTTACAACGGTCGTAATGCAGGTTGTAATAAGTACCAATAATCAATAATTAATAATGAGCATTCTTAATGCTTTCTTAAAATTAATAATTATTATATTTTTTATTTATAATTATTAATAATATTTTATTAATCATATGTTATTAATTTACTAACTATAATATTAAATTACTAATTACTAATCATTAATAATATAATATTATTCATTAATAACTAATGATTGATGATCATATTTAAAAATATTTAATATTTTACGACTATAAATTATAACTAATAACTTATAATAATAATAATAATAAATATTTACTATGTATTTGATAATTTATTTTTAATAATTTAGATTAATATGTAATTTTTAATAATTAAGAAGTGATATTTATAATTTCTTTTTAAGTATTAATCATGTAAATACTTGTTACCTTTAACATCTAATATTCCAGGAATTTTAAAATTTCCAAGATAAATATAATAATATTCAAAAAAATTAGAATTAAAATTTGAAACTTCGAAAAAATTCATAAATAAAAATTATAAATTAACATTTGATACATTATTCAAATTTAGAATCATAAATTTAGAATTCAAATTTTTGCTTAATGTTTAGAAAGTTTTGTTGCCTCTGTTAAAATGTAACGAACCAGGATTTTTAATGTTTTAAAATATGAAATTTATTTGAAATTCCATACTTAGGAAATTTATATTGGTTAAAATTTGAGATCTAGTCTATTTTATTTTGGTTTTAAATTGATTTTTAAATGTAATTTTTTTATATATTTTGTTAAATCAAGCTTTAGTGATATTTTAAATTAATTGATATATTTTGTTTGAAATTTTATTTAAATAATTTTATATAGTTGAATTTGGTTTTTAATTTAAATTTAGATGTGCGTTGAAGTGTATTAAATACACTACTAGTATTGTTTGTAAAATATAATGGTATGTATACATAGAGTAAACTCGGTATATACTCTTTTTAAATAATTTTATAAAGTAGTGTTTATTATTTAGTACATTATAACCAATAATCATATTTACAAAGCACATAGCAGAAAGCACAATCCGCATTTGAGAAATAAACCCATTCATCACCGTTCAAAAGTGACCAATTCAACGGACGAAAATACACCAATAATTCTCTTTCGCATTTTCCCTGATGTCCATTCTTTTGTATACACCTGAACCTATCCGCTTCAGCCCTAATTTTTCTCCTTTTCATAATGCAAATCCAACGACCATCTTCCTCCATCACTTCCAATCCCCAGTGCCGCATTCACTCCACCATCTCGAATCTGCTGAATTTCCCTAAGTCAAATCTGACAAGCACCTCCAGTAGCAAACCACTGCTGCTTCACTCTAAAACAATCATAAAAAACAACTGCCTTCTACCGTTATCTGCCAAGCCATCACCGTTGACCGCCTCAAACACCTGATTCTCCATCCACACAAATCGAACAGCCTGAGCCTCATATTCAGTTCTACCAGCAAGCGAGCCCCCTATAACATTCCAATCGAATCCCCAAACCCTTGCCAAATCAAACATCAGTTCGAAAACCCTAATCACAATTGCAAAGTCACCGAACCACCTCGCTTCGAGCACCTTCTTCTCAAACCCGAAGCCAGATTCGAAAACCCCATATGAACAACTGAAATCGAAACCCAAAAAGAGAGAGAAACCATTGCCATCTGAAAGCCCAGCTACAACCCTACCAATACTCAGCAGCAATCGCACTCTGAATTTGATTTGGTGATTAGGTATTTGGTTTGAGTTATTTTGGTATTTGGGTGTATTATCTCGTCTGGTTGCGTTTTAACCTGAAAACTAGGAGGGGCGAGTTTTTGTTTATTGTGACACACCTGTGGTATTTTTGTTCAGGTTGGGAAGGAGATTTGACTTAATGAATGTGTGGTTGGCACATTTATCTGCAGCAAAATTATAATTCAAAAGAAGTGTATATGTGACGGGGAGCATATCTGCTAATAGGAACGTATATGCAATTGCAAGCTGAAATGTAATTCAGTACGCCTTCTTGTTATCAGGTACCGAATCTTCCTTTTCTTATTTTATTTATTTATTTGTTTTGTTGTTTTTCTGCTATGTAGAAATCGAGTTTGTTAAAGTGTGATTTCGGCTGGATAGAAATAATGGTGACTTATTTGATTTATTCCCCTTTCAACCCATGACGTGTATACCCTAAAACATTAATCTTCTAATCGAACCTAGAAAGACCAATTGCAAATACATGTTTTATGATTGGACTTGGTGTTTTACTGATATACACTTGATAACAATTTCATAACATGTCCAGTGTTTTCTGATATCAACCAAATTTTTTTTATGTTGCATATACTTATATGCTACTTATCAGGCACTGACTATCATGTCAATCCGTGGCTAGTAAATCTTTCAGCAATGCATTAGTATTTTGTTAAAATCTGCCTTAGTGTGATGTCCTACTTTATGTATAGTATAACATAGTTATGGGTCTGATTCTTCTTTTATTTGTTTGGCGCCATGCTTGCATAGAGAATACAGAACAAACTTGCATTCTTGGTATTTATACACAGATGACATGGACATTAGTATTCTCATTTGCTCTGACCTTCGTATTATATTACTCATCTGTATCATATAAAATCTTGAACAACCAGTTAGTTTACTAATATTTTACTGTGACATTTACCAATTTCATGAGAAGTATCGTCGTTGCCATTATGCTCCATGTCTCATACAGAAATGTACCATACATTTCCATTGAGCTGATGGATTAAAAACTTCGTATTACTTTGCATTTAATTAGTTTTTTTCCTTTAACTTTTGATTGTCCGAGCCTTTGATTGCGCTTACATGCTTCTTCTTCTTTTGGGATGCAGTGCAGGCTGTTTGATTGAGAATGAGTATAGATTGGTTCTATAACCAGGTATGATTTTTCCTAAAGTTTTTGTCGCATTATTCAGGCATCTAAAAGATTTTATTTTCTTATTTAGTGTTCATGAGTATGCATGAAATTTACATGGTACCGGTACGATCGACGCATGATGCAAGGCACGGACGTTGCCAAAGCATGGCATAAAATGCATAATAGATGATTTGCATCATTCAAATTTCGTTAATGCTATCTTTAATACACTGAAGCTTTTGATCTACTGTTCAATAATGCTAACCCTTCTTAATATGATCCCTAGTTGTCTTGTTTTTTTTTCTTCGGCAAACTTCAGAGTAATATATCTCCAACATGAACGTTGTCAGTTCCTTCTCGGTCACCTCTTGCTTAATATATGTCACTTGTTTGTATATTTATCATCCTTGGACAAAAATGTATCTTCTAATAAATGAATTTCCAAATCTCTGTAAAATTTATTTGATTGCTCATAATTGGATTCCTGCGGGTCACCTTATATTGTAAGCTATTAGGAACAATGTTCCATTCTTTATCAGTAATCGGGACCAGTTTTTTTTCCTCCTGAAAAGCATGTGATGCATTGGAGATGGTGATAGTCGTGCTTTTTATTTTATGATTTTTACTTCTGTGGGGTTAGGTTGTTTGGCTAATCATCTTCTTTGCTTCTCTTGGGCATGTGTTCTATGGTTTGAAACCCAATCTCCTTCATAGAGTTTTTCCTTTTTAAAGTAAAGCCAAGTTAAATAACCTTCTATCATAATATGTAAGAGACTGGGTTATTGCAAGGTGCATCTGTTGTTTCTCCGCATGCCAGAATAAGCCCTTCTCTTCTGGCCTTTGTTTTTTCTGTTGAGATAATTGGCAACGAGGTGATGATGGTAGGTAAGGACGAAAGGAGACTGTGTTTCATGTGTTTATAAGTACCTAGAGTGCTAACCTTGGACAAATACAGATTGCCATTTCTTTTTAGATTCTTAGTTTTAAGATGACTATTTTTCCTTTGCTGTTATTATCGAATGGTAAGATCTGCAGTATTCATGTAAGTAATGGAAGGTTCTTCATTCGTTGGAATTGTCAAAATAATAATTACTAGAGTAGTAGACTACAATCAAGTACAATTGCATGATATAGCTGTCAAATGTAGTACCTTGTCACATATTAGTTTCCTGCCATGCATGATTTTCACGCTCATAGCTTAGTTTCTTATCTTCTGTAATTTTTATTTTCTTTTTCAATTTGTTTTTTGGCAGCTTAAAGCACGGTCTAACTCATCGTGGTCAAATGGAGCAGTTAGTTCAAAACATGGTAGCGCCAAATGGAGTAGGTATAATCGTAGAATGTAGGAGGAATATGAAGATGAAGAGTAGGTATAATCATAGAATGCAGGAGGAATATGAAGATGAAAGGAACGGTTGGTGAGTTCAGTCATAATTTTGTCTAGTCCCTAATTTTTTTTTCCAGCTTTAGCATGTGCAGTTTTCTTATTTTATTTTAGCCTCTTCTATGAAGTTCTTGCTTTCTAGAGTCAGTATTTTGTTCATCTATAATAATGGTTTGCATATTAAATATGCAAGGACTTAGGATGCTTCAAAACTACTGACTGTAGAAACGTTGGTACCTATGTGGTTACCTGATCTGAATAACTAAGTTTTATCATGCAGATGTAAACTAGTTGTGTCATTATGGTCATTGATTACCTGATATGAATAACTGAGCGATACTATTCAACTGCCAGCAAGCTAGCATGTCATCTTGTTCCCGAAAATTTATGCTGTGCCACTTGTCTATTTTTAATTTTTAACAACCAGTTGGGAGTTGGGACATCAATATATGTTTTAATTATAAAGTTTCAAATACGTTTTTATTTGTTAACACTATATTTATTATCTCAACACAGGTTCTTGTTTTCGATTGAAGACACCTAGACCAATATATCCTGACACTAGGCTGATTGTATGAGTGATACTGCAATCAAATTTATTCTGGACCTTCCCCCCGCCACTGTATATGCGGATGACGATGCTTCATCTACAAGGTGTCTTCAAAGTTATAAAATAGATCAAATTTATGAGAGATAAATACATGGCGAGCTTCAACTTTATTTGCCTGAAAACATCATTAGTTATGAAGTTAATGGACTCATATATCCTCCTTACACGCGACCTTATGGTTGCTCTGATCGTGTCAAGGCTAAACGAGTTGCGTAGTGCGCGTTCACCGAATCACCATCCCACCTAGCTATTGATAAGAAGATGATATTTAAGTATAATAATGTCTGGTGGTATGTGTACAAAAATTGGGAATAAAACAGTTAACCATTGTCATAAACATCACCACCATGGCAACATGATGAAGACGCTGGACAGATATCAAAAATGCAACTACAATGCATTATCTGCTCTTGCTTCGTCAAAGGAGACATAGGTTTTATCATTTTTCATTGAAATATAAACGTGCTTCTCCATCCCCTACTAGTTTTTTGTCACATTTAGGAATAGAAAAAGAGCACTGTAACCTGCAGGTTATACTTGTTATTTCATAATGCAGTTGTAAGTGTATACCTATATCATTTGCCTGATATATGCATTTATTATGTAGATTTAGTCTTATGTCAATGGATAACCTGAATGATGAAGTGCAGAACCATAATGAGACTCGGTATGCCTCTGAATGAATGTGATGTTATCACAGCTGTGTTAGCCTTTGATATATATCTCCTAGTGTGTATGGTACTGCAAAATTTTCTACCAGAAGCTGATGTTCGGAAGATATGTGTGAATGTAGCGGTGGAACCAGAAGCATTTTTGTTTAGGCCAAATTCGGAGATGTCCATTATCAAACATGCTATTGGATCTACCGTCACGTAGCACAAAGATTACGTTTCCTCGGTCCAGTGTAGGTACTTATGAAACTAGTTACGTAATTTATGTTAGAACTATGTCGACGTAACTTATCTAACCTTTTGTAATGTAAACTTATCTAGTCTTTTGGAGTGTAAACTTATCGAACTTTTTGAAATGTGTTGGAATTATATGACTTGCTTTCGTCTTTTAGTATGTGTTTTTATGTGTTTTTGATTGTTGAATTACAGTATTTATTACATGTTAAAATATTCATTATTATTATGGATGTATATCACAGTAATTATATTTAAATCTGCATTTATTTCGCAACGGGCAAAAACCGTTGTTATATGCTGTATTACAACGGGCAGAAGCCGCAAGAGAGGGCCGATTGAATCGTGTTGGGTCGATGTCATAAGGATTGGTACACCTTATGGTGGGACCAGCACAGGGTATCTACACGCAAGAGAGGGTCGATTGACACAGACGCATGGAACATTAATGCATGTAAGGAGCCGATCGATAGGGTAGTAAGGGTACATCTAACACATTCATGGAAATTAGGCAGATTGAGGTGGAATCCTCATAGTAGACGTACACCTGAAGGCTACCACGATTACGGGGATTGGGATCATGTTATCATACTATCATTTTATAGAGATTACTAGTTGGGACACTAGTTAGGTGGTGCAGAGATATAGAAATCATAATAATAGAGTAGTAGCGAAGCAAAGAAAGAGTAGAAGCGCATTCAATTTATCTTGCCTTATCATATCTATACTTATCGTATGTTATCTTGTTATCCTTATTCTCATGGTATTGTCTTATATTTAGTTTTTTCATGTCATGATACTTTTGCCTGTTTATATGCTGAAAGTAATTGGACTTACTGGACTTATGTTTGACCTAGTTTTGTTTTGCCTCTTTTCTTCCGTTTCCCCCTCTCCCCCAGGTTCACAGGGAGGAAATTCTACCAAGAAGCTCAATTTTCCTTCCAAGCTCGAAGATAGTCGATGTATTGCTCCGGACTCTCTCTTCCACTGCTATGGCTGTTTCACACTTTATTGGGGAATATCATTGTTATTTTTATGCTTTTTTTTATATTTGGAAGTTTTTAAATCAAGACAGAAGTTCTATGTATTACTTTTAAGTATGATTGAGAGAACTATTGTAAAAGCTTGACAGAACCACACATTTTTAAAAATGACTTTATTTTCCGCTGCTTTATTTGTCTGTCTTATAATTTATCAGCATCTTTTACCTAAAATGATCCACCGAAGTTAAGGCATCCCCTTTGTGAGTGACCTTAATGAATGTGGGGTGTTTCACTTGGTATCAGAGCTGAAGGTTACTGGATCAAATAAAAGATTTGAAAAATTATTTTGAAAACGGTTTTAAAAGAAGCATTTTCAAAAGAAAAGATTTGTTTTAAAGGCATATTCCCCAAAACCATATACACTATATTTTGATCCTCTGTTTGAATCCTTGTTTCCTTCTTTGATGAGTCTCCGGGGCTCATGCCTTTCTTGGAGGTAACCTCATTGCGACATGGTTCTGTAGGCTTGATGAGACTACGACACTTGTCAAAGGACAAATAAGCACCCAACTTCCATCTATAGCCGTAGTAGTTTCACCTACGGCTAATTTTATTTCGAGCTTTGTAGGATTTTCCATGCGATGGAGGTAGCTTTCGAGAGACTTGTCAAAATGTTACACAAGGATGGTAACGATGAGAACGAGGGAGTTTGGCTAAGGAGCATAACCCAATGATGAGTAACTCATGGATAGGGACTTGGTTCACAAAAAATAGTAAAACCTAAAAAAATTATATGGTATAGCGGGTCATTTAATTGTAGGAAGTAAAAGACAAGTGGTTGTTTTCAGCATGGTTGGTGGTTCGGCAAGTGCATGCTTTCACCGCCAGCGTACCTGAGAGAAAGATAGAAAAGTTTAGTTTTTCTTTTTGATCATCCTGTTAGTACTTCTTTGATTTTAGCAGTTCACATTCGTTTATATCTGCTTCCATAGTTGAATCTCTGCACCTTAGAGCTTGTATAGTAAAGGATCCCATTATCGTCTCAAATCCGGTTGGTGGTTCGGCTCATTTATCTTTGGTTTATAAGGATTTGAGAACAGCTATGTTAAGTATTGAGTTTAAGTGTAATGCTTATGTTTTTGGTTTCATGGGCTATAGGTTGCTTCTAGGCATCTATTGGTTAGCTAGTAATTGTGAAAGGAGGGTAGTTAGACTTTCGACTTGCCTCGGGAATACCCTCGAGATTTCGTGCGATCCTAAGGGATCAGTTAGGCTTAGCTACCTAGAATCACTTGATGCATCTATCGACGATTTGCGAGCCGTTAGAATAGTCCGTGAGCACTCAGATGTTTTTGATAAGGTTAGGGGTTTTCTCCCTAAAACTCAAGATAGACTTCCGCATATATCTAGTTGACAATGCAAAGCCAGTTATGCGATCAATGATAGTTTTGAAGCAAGATTGGCGAGGATAGCCAGAGTCGGTTAAGTGCTCAATTGTTTGGTTGTTTTGCTAGTATCATCTCACATAGATCGTTCAAATTCGGAGCAGGTATTCCTTGGGTGCTTGTCCGATATTGGTTTAGGCCTTTGGGGCTTGTACTTGAGGGATGTCAAGTTTGACTAGGATGGTTTGCGTGAGAAATAAATCGTTGTAACAGGCGCCCTAAGTAAGACTGACCTTAAGAGAGATAAAAAGTACATAGCAACCTTTAGCTTTAGACACTCAGATTTGTGACATGATGGATAAGCTAAGTAGAGGAGAGATCTCTAGTCATCTTAGTATATACATTTGGTATCATGGTTAACACCTGTTTATCTTGGAAAGATAGTTCGACTACATTGGATACCCTCTACTACAGTAAGTGATCAAGGTCCTATCTTTACTAGTGAGTTTTGAAAATGGAGGTCAAGAAGCTTCGCAACTGCGAAGTTAAATTAGTTAATGTACAGTGGAATGAAGCTCAAGAAGATGCGACGTGGGAGACTGAAGATAAGACACGCACATCATACCTTTTTCTTGAGGGTATATCCTTGATCTCTTTTTCTAGGAATTCTATGCATGCTTGTTTCTATCTTTTTTTTAGTTATATCCTCTAGGTCATATCTTCGATCCTTAGGTAGAAGCCAATGGATGGAAACATGTATTTGAAACATGTTATGATTGATGGTTGCAAGTGGTTGCCTGTGGATGCTCGTGGATGCATATACACACATTAGGCACTAGATCGGCTCAGTCACTTTCATATTGCATATGCATCTGAATATATTTGTATATGGATTGAAACTTGACATGATATCATATGGATGTTGCATATGGATGAGTGAATATGCACACATATAGTATTTACATGATTAGGTATATTTGCATACATATTGGATGCATGACACTCTCATGATTCACATTAAGGAGGTCAACTGAATCAGTAGACCGCCTGGTTTTGCATTAGATAAGAAACATGTACACATACTATGCATATGATCATGAAAGCATTAGAAATCTTTTTAAGGGCAATGGACGCCTGTGATTGAATGGTTGAGTAGATGGATGATAGATGTTAGGATATACATTCTTCTTGACATGAAGATTTCAGGGACGAAATCCTTTAAGAAGGGGAGAATGTAATACCCTGTATTTTCTATGAACATTAAAGTAACAAATTAAAGTATACTTAATTTGTAAAAGAAGAATTAAGGGAAATGGGTTACGCCATTGCATTAGTCTCGGAATTATGCTTGGAATAGAGTCCAAGTTTACGTAAATCGGACTTCGTATGAGAAAGTTATGGCCTTCAGAAGTTTCAGGAATTTAAATAAATAAAACAACTCAAGTTCAAATTCGAAATTCGAAATTCGAAATTCAAATCACACACCCGGGCTGGGCGGGAAATATCCCTCCTAGGACCCAGGTCGACCGGGGGGTCAACCTGGGTCACATAGGTCGACCATGGGGTCGACCTCCCCCCTCCCCCCCTTTTCCAGATCCGAGGACAGGCTCGTTTTCCTGTATTTTGACGCCCGTTCTGACCAGATTCGTTGAACCCTATGCTATATAAACACCCCTAAGGATATAGTTTTCTCTACACAACTTCGTTACGCCTATACTCTACCCTAATTCATATCGAAATAAATCAAAGACGGGGTTATGCCGCTCAAGTTATTCGTAGAATCAAGTTAGAATTCAAGTAGAGATTCCAAGGCTAACTCAAAGACTTCAACAACTATTTTCTTAGAATCAAATGTAAATTAGAGAATCGATACTCTACATCAAGGGATTGCTTTTCAGTTTCAGAAAACAGATCCCAGAAAGCAAGATTTGCCTTTGTTATGTAAGTTCAATTACTTTTTAGATTTGAACACGTAAATCTAATTATGACATGTAATAAAAGGAATATGAGAATATGCCTGTTGTAAGCAATCCTTTCATTTGAATCTGTGCTTATATATGCCTTTGGGAATCATTATTGACTATGAAATTGGTCCAATCATATCTATCCTTGTATATCGGAATTGGAATCCTGTTTGATTTCATGATATAACTCTTGTCAAACTTATACATCTATGATGGTTTATGATGATATTCAAATCATATCTATATGCCTTCAATGTATTCTATGCAAAACTTGTCAATTTGGTATATCAAATCTATTGGACCAATATTTCTTATCGTCATATGCCTAGTTTGTTCCATATTGTTTCTCCACTTATTTCATGAATCTTGCGTTGAATCTCGAAATACGCACGTTATGAATGCGGGGGTAATTGGGTGTAACATGAAATTGACATTATTTGGTATACTTTGGATCATGTAGTACGGCATGACTGTTAAGATGCAATTTGGGGAAATTTGACATGAATTATGGAATATGTAATTTGACATTTTGAACCTAGAATTGGCATGAACGACAAACTATGAAATTGGAATAGAAATCAAGTTTTGGGCATAATTGTTATTATTGCGAATATTGGGGTAACTTGAGCATTAAATCTAGGTTAGGCAAAAATGAAAATTTGGAACATTAAATCTAGATTTGCCCTAACTATTGATTTGGGACGCCAAGTATAATGAATATTGTAATTTTGGGGCATGACTATTAGTACAAATTTGGAAAGATTAGGCATAGCCTATTTTGAGTAATAACTTGAAATTGAATTTGGGGCCATAACTTGCAATTAGTTTTGTTGGGCACAAATTGAGAATTGGAACATGACTGGTCGGGATAATTAGCATGAAAATCTAGACTTGGAAATTTATGGTAAATGTGTTATAATCTGAAATTGACAACAAATTGTGAATAATTTACATATAAACTATAAATATGTAAATTAGTGAAAAGATGAACATGCCTAACCTAAGGTTAGATTGAGTTGTGGTGTAAAACTGCCTGGAACCGCCTGACACATCCAGTAACTACAACAATACCTATCTAATGTGAGAGGTTAGCGCATCATGCCCAAGAAAAACCCGAGGTTAGATTGAGTTGTGGTGTAAAACTTCCTGTAACCGCCTGGCACATCCAGTAATCGCAACAACATATATCTAATGTGAGAGGTTGGTGCATTAATAAATCAATCAATGCTAATGAACAAGATGAATGACTAGGGTTAAGTAAATGAGAAACACTTAACCGATATAACATGATGAATGACTAGGGTTAAGTAAACGAGAAACACTTAACTGAGAAACACTTAACCAATATAACAAGATGAATGACTAGGGTTAAGTTAATAGGAAATACTTAACCAGTATAGCATGATGAATGGGTAGGGTTAAGTAATAAGAAACACTTAACCAATATAAATTGATTTGTGGTATGGTTGAGTTAACACGAGAGGGCAACACTTAACCAATATAACTTGATTTGTGCTAGGGTAAAGTTAACACAAGAAGGCAACACTTAACCAAAGTAACATGACAAGTAGGTGGGTTAAGTTAACTTGAATTGATTGATGACACTTAACCAATGCAACATGATGAAAATGTGGGGTTAAGTTAACAAGAAACACTTGACCAATGTAACTTGATGGACGAACGGGGTTAAGCTGATAGGAAACACTTAACTAATCCAATATTATAAGTGAGGAGAGTCAAGAAACACTTAACCAACATGACATGATGAATGGGTGGGTTAAGTTAACATGAATGGACAACACTTAACAAATATGGCATAATGTGCGGGAAGGTTAAGTACATATCGAGTTGGGTGGGTAATATTAGTAAATATAGGCCCACAAACTTAACCATTAAATAAACATGCTTGAATCGGTGGGAGGGTTAAGAACATATCGGGTTGGTAGGTAATATTAGTAAAATATAGCCCCACACACTTAACCATTAAATAAACATGCTTGAATCGGTGGGAGGGTTAAGTACAAATCGGGTTAGTGGGTAATATTAGTAAAATATAGGCCCACAAACTTAACCAGTAAGAAACCCTAGTAACGCGGACCCATTTCAACAGTAACCCACATAAATGTATCATGGTACCCTGAACTAGGCAGGGTGGGGCACAATTACTAGGCTAATTATAAGCGGTCAAAGCAGCGGCAGGGGGTACGTCAGTGTAGGTTCCGATGGTTTACAGGCGTGCACGTACTCCGTAGTGGGAAAAAGCAGACACTGGGTACCAATAGTTTTACACTATACATCTTTAATCATGTCGGGTTGTTGTCATAAAGATTGATACACCTTATGGTGGGACCAACACAGGGTACCTACATGCAAGAGAGGGCCGATTGACACAGACACATGGAACATTAATGCAAGTAAGGAGCCAATCGATAGGGTAGTAAGGGTACATCTAACACATTCATGGCAATTAGGCAGATTGAGGTGGAATCCTCATAATAAGTGTACACCTGAAGGATACCACAATTACGGGGATTGGGATCATGTTATCATACTATTATTTTATACAAATTACTAGTTGGGACACTAGTTAGGTAGTGCAGAGATATAGAAATCAGAATAACAGGGTAGTAGCGAAGTAGAGAAAGAGTAGAAGCGCATTCAATTTATCTTGCCTTATCATATCTATACTAATCGTATGTTATCTTGTTATCCTTGTTCTCACGGTATTGTCTTATATTCAGTTTATTCATGTCATGACACTTTTGCCTGTTCATATGCTCAAAGTCACTGGACTTACCAGACTTATGTCTGACCTAGTTTTATTTCGCCTCTTTTCTTCCGTTCCCCCCCAAGGTTCACAAGGAGGAAATGTTACCATGTAGCTCAGTTTTCCTTCCAAGCTCGAAGATAGTTGATGTATTGCTTTGGACTCTCTCTTCCACTGCTATGGCTAGTTCACGCATTATTGGGGAATATCATTGTTATTTTTATGCTTCTTTTATATTTGGAAGTTTTTAAATCAATACACAAGTTCTATTTATTACTTTTAAGTATGATTGAGACAACTATTGTAAAAGCTTGTCGGAACCACACATTTTATAAAATGACTTTATTTTCCGCTGCTTTATTTATCTGTCTTATAATTTATCTGCATCTTTTACCTAAAATGCTCCACCGAAGTTAAGGCATTCCCTTTGTGAGTGACCTTAACGGAAGTAAGGTGTTTCAGTTTCCTAAACTTAGTGCATAACAACGCAGCTACTCTACTGCTGAACAGACCATATATATTTATATACATAAGCGTATCCTGCCTATGCTATGTATCTTCTTTTCAGTACGCGTAAGCCGTGCCGACCAAGGAACTTGGATGAAGTGACGTCCCAATAGCTTGCCCGCCACGTTCTTCCTCCGCTAAATATACCTTGCCCTTCACCATTTCATCCTTCGGGAACTCACCCAAGTTTGGAAAAATTCAAAACAAATAAAAATTCTCTCTGTAATAAATACAAGCTTCATAACAGTAAAAAATAACTTGGTTTTCATTTTCTTTCCAGTGCATATGAAACAAAACTGGAAATCACACCTTCAGATATAACAGGCCTTCACCAAGTTTACCTTTCTGGTGTGGGGTCAAGTGTGGATGGCTCACTGAGATGGGACACTGATTTGTCGAGAGGAGCAGCATGGTAAGAAGGAGGCGTGCGGTTTTGTACTGATGGACAAGGAATACTGTGAAGTGTGGAAAGCGGGTGCGGTCTTCAGAACAGGAGGAGTGTGGAGTCACTGTGCATGTTTGGATCCCAAAACTGGCGATGAGAGAAGATGAAGCTCTGAACTGTGATGGTATATATATGCCTAAACTAAAATTTATATTTGCTAATCTTTGTTTAAATTGCGTTAAGTCAAGATTAGGTAATTAATATATACACTAAGTTATTGTTAGACCAAAAAATGGCACTAACACCCAATTATCTGGGATTTGTGAATAATATCGAAGAATAGTAATCTAAAAACAAAGAAAAAGCAATCAACACACGAGATTTATAGTGGTTCGGCATTAGCAAGCCTTCATCCACTTTATAGTTCTTTATTCAATAGAGAATTACTACTACAACGAATACATTCACTCAAACACTCGGATTCAATGAATAATTCTCTCTGAAAACATTGTATTTTCATTGGAGAAGAAGGTTCTCTCTTGAAGGGGGTGCGGCCGTGGCAGATATCAGGAACCAAAATGCCAAAAGTCCCTTTCATTTGCTGCATTATGATGTATTTATATGCTGGAATTAGTGAGCGGTTAGTGGTACACGTGGCAGCATCTGGAAGGCTTCGGAGTTGGTTAGAAGAGAGTGGAGAATGTGGGGAGAAGTGGAGATGGTAGCTCCTCTTTTGCAGGCTAGAAAATAGGCCACGCTATGGAGCAACAGGCGATGGGCAGATTAGATGGGGGGCACTCCGATCCGGTCCGAATGTGGGATCCGATCCGATCCGAATGAGGGGATCCAATCCGATCCGAAAGGGGGGATCCGATCCGGTGACATCTTCATGTATAATTCAAGTTTTCCAACCTTCTATCACTCCATCCAAGTGATCTCCAATCAATGTACGTTCATACTCAAGCCCCTGGCTTTGGGTAGCCTGTTCACAAAGCAGATTAACATTTTGCCCCCCAAAGTACATCTTATCACAGATGAGATGTGCTTTGAATAAGTCGAGCTGAATCTTTTTGGAACGTCATCCACCCTTGAGGAGGCATTATCAGATTATTGTGTCCTATTGAGTAGTTCCGTCATATGGATTTTTTCTGTATAAATGGCCTATCATATATCTCACTACTTCCATGGATGCTTATCAGGCCAAATTCCATGGCAAGACTGGTCAAGATGATTAAGTAATAGTTTAGACCTCGTCGAATCAAGAGGTTGAATTCCTTCATCATAAGTCATGTAGGATCGTTGGCTCCCGTGTGAGACTGTACATGCACAAGTTAATGCCAAACGACGCCATCTTCTTATGCATGTCAAGTGTATTACTGACTCAGGCTTTCTTTTATGTATAAGTCAATGTATGAAATAACCATCCAAGTCATAGGGTAGTATCGGAATCTTCGAGCTTTGAGCTGGCTTCTGGACCATTGGGATTGAATGCGTCAAAATTGACATATGAATCTGTCATTTGTGCTTGGATTTGGACTATCTCAATATCAGGATATTAATCTAGGGATCCACGATCGCATCGAATCGTAACAATAAGGCATCTGAAAGCCATGATCACTCCAGATCGTTTTATAATCCCGTGATCACCTACTAGTCAGTACGAGACGTTTAAAACATGCAAGCCAATAACTAGTAGGATCGTCACAATTTAAGGAAACATGGGAGTTTATCTCACTCTCCATTTGATCTAGTTGCGGATCAAGTCTTTGATTCGATCAGCGAGTTGGCTCACTTGGATGGTCAAGATGAATCATATCATATTCCAAAGATATAGCGTATATGTTCTGAATCATGCATCGATTCAGGGTTATGTCCAAAGTCAAACTGTCAGTTGAAGCTCGTGCTCCCAGTATCAGTGAAGGACGAGCTAAGTCAGTGCTTATGCCTCCAACATCGTTGAGGGTTGGACTAGGTCAATCGGATATCCACTCTTCTAACCTTTAAACTTTCTTTCTTCACATCAGGTTAGAGCTGCGGGTTCAGCAATCTTAGCCAACCCGTGTCATTCTGTACTCTTTCTCAAGTTAGAAAGAGTTGGAGTTGTATACGCGAACGGTCGAATTACATTCGCGTAGGTGTTATCCCATCTCTTTAGTCAGAAAATCAGGATTGCCTCATTGAGTGTTAGCGTACTTAGGTACTCTCCTCATATCAGCCATGGAGTTGAGTAAGCATTCAATCATGCAAGCGAGCAAACATCATAAGGGAGTTACTCGAGCTTCTCCGCTCATGCTTTGTCATAATTCGAAATAGCCATTATAATATCGTTGAGTCTATCTCTCATGCTTGGTTCCATTGAGCTTGATAATCAAGATCACGGGCTTGACCAATGAAATTGGTCCTTTGCAGAATTGTACACTCCTGTAAGTCTTTTTCTGGGTTTTTATTTTGTCTTTATCATTTCAGGAGTCAGATGATGCTCCAATTTTTTCCATGAAAATATTGAAATCATCCATCTCAACATTAGTATCCTTTTGTTGCAGGAGTTTGTCTGTCTTAGGATAGAATTCACCAATGTTTCCAAGAAAATCTCATGGTATAAAGGTATTGAGGCTTGTTCCAAAGGTGAATCTGCCAAGGCCTCTTGGTGGGGCTCGTTGCAGAGAGACTTTGAAGTATGAATTATCTAGAATACCAGATACTACTGCAATCAACACCATATATAGTCCAAGTCGATTTACCGATGCCACTGCGGCGTTGAATCTTTCAAGGAATGCGTGTAGGGTCTCGTCGGAGCTCTGTTGAAGCATCAATTAATGTTGGTAATCTATCCCTCGTCTTTGAGAAGTTGTCGCTAATTGTCCAATTTAGCGCTGGTGCCCCGGTATGAAGTCTTGAAGTGGGTGGAAGCCAGTCTCTGGCTTCTCAGTTGCGCATATGTAATAGCCATCAATCAGGCTTCTGTCTTTTAATTATGGATGGTGATCCGCTTCGTATGTATGCAGTTTTTCTTGAGGATCCATTCTTCTGGTTATAATCTGGGATCTTGCGGAACTCCGATAATAATAAATGTGCCTAAATTTGGCAGATAGTCAAATTATGTTGCTAGAAGCTCGTATCCCGTACTCTTCATCAACGGGGTTTTACTAAACGGTAATCATCAAATCCACGTATTCTCTGAATTCATACTCTCTCATCAAACTGTGAGTTAGAGTTTGATACAAAATGATTTGTTCGTTTCCAGCTCATGTTAGTCTTTGGTCTCCCATCCAAGCTCTGAGGTTCGAGGTCGGGTGGCGATAAAGTTAGATTATAGCTGTCTCAAATGCTCTCATTTGCCCGCTACATGGGGAGCGTCATGTTGAGGTTGAGTTGAATTTTAAACATTCATCTGAATTAGAGAAAAGGTTGTCGGACTCCGTTTGAGTTTCAAATAGTTCTTGCATTGCCGCTGTTTTTAGCTAAAACGTTACGGTCGGAAGTTGCATGCTGCAAATGCCTGGGAGGAGGTTGGTTGAATCTTCTTTCATTAAAGACGACTGTGCCAACTTGTCCTAGGGTCTCATATGATCTGGGCCACGGAGCAGGGAGTGTTTGAGTCAAGTTCATTGTCTCTTGAATTCCTACAGTGCCCGCTCCAACGAGTAAGTCGTACTTACTCGACCTTCCAACTATCCAAGTAAAGAAGTTATCCATCACTTTCTATCGTTTTCGGAGAAGTTCATCTCGCTGAGCCATTTGAGTTCTCAAATCAGCAAGGGTACCATCCATTTCATATCTAACTTGACATGTTGTAGGATCATTGCAAGAAGAAATCTGCTGAATTCCTTCGTTCCTAGCGCCTTCTGCGCCAATATCCTCAGGACGGGAGAAATTTCTATCTTTCTTCTTCTTAGCCTTTGAGTCTGAGTGTCAGGAAATTCGCCTCCTCATAAGTTAGAAGTCAAAGTAATGGGGTCCCCCTTTATATGGTACCTTTCAACCGGGAAGTCGGTCAGGACTAGCAAATGGACGTTCACTCTGCATCCATTCCGTGTTCCTCAAGCAGCCTATCAAGATCGAGGTATAAGATAGACACAGACATATAAATTATGCCATTTGTAAATATTTTCAACAATGTGGCCCCAGTCCAGGGGTAACGGCGAAAGATTGGTAGTTGTATCACATCCCATTCAAATTTAGACATAGATGCAGGGAAAAGAGACATGGTTTTCAAAACTTATGTGATTGAGTTATCCAAGTGCTCAAGTTATCGCATTTTCCATTCAGTGTATTTGTGAGGTGGCACTTGTCGATGCACTTGGGCTATGGCCAGTCACATGTGGGTGTGTATGCTGATTCGATATATCATTCTTAGGGCCTCCTTTCGGTCGTTGACTTAAGTCGTGTGACACGTCATTAAACAATTCACTCTCAAGGCCTCCTTTAGGTCGTCGCCTTGAGTCGCATGAGAAGTTTAGCATTGGGCATCAGCATCAGCCTTCTAGTGTGGCCCTTTGTTTTTTTTCCACTGGCTACTGCTGTTTTCGCGAGTGCGGCCCTCCCATTCTTGTCCTGTTATCTTGTACAAGCCTGCACTCTGTAAACAAAGTGAATCTCTAAGTAATAGGTAATAAAGCACATCACAATCAAGTAAGGGTTCCGATTCATAACCCCTGCAATCAAATAATATCTAGCAAATAATATAGAATTTATCTAAGGGGGACGATGTGTGTGCCCCCAATCAAACATGAATAAAGTGCCTAGTCAGGGCTTGTTCGACATTGTGTTGCTCCCAATCCTTCCGTGAGGGGTGTCGGCTCTGCTTTCAATCTTATCCCTATTCCTTCAGTGGGGTAGGAGCCTGTTGTCTTTGGTGCTTAATCTTAGCACCTTTATACTCTCCTGACGTATGCTTAGGTTAGAGTGTAATCAAGGCGGTCTTTAATCTTGGTGCACCATCATGCCTTTGGGACATCTTCTTCCCGTCCTTTATACTCTCTCTCGAATCATGAGACTTAGAGTTAATCAGGCGAATGGTCATGTCATTCACCCTGGCTTTCCTCCTGCGCTCTAATCCCAAGAGCAGTATTCTGCCGGTTGAGTGTCATTCTCGAACTCGATCTCTAGTCCATACTCCATGCTTCACTCTGGCAGATGGAGATTTTCGGGAAAGTGGTCGGGTCACACTTGCCGAGGCGCCACCTCCTAATCTCTGATTCATAGGTAGAGGTTGCAATTCACAATAATCAAGTTTCTCTCATCCCATTAATTCGTGGGATGGAGTTTGGTCGGACACTACAATATTGTCCTTCAAATGTCCTCTCAAATCATGAGAGCCAGAGCCATGGATCGAGTGGTCTTTAATCATGGCGCGCCGATCACATTCATCCTAGATTGGTACTTCTATCCAATCTCTGAGGGTTAGAGTTAGCCTGGCAAATAGTCGAAAAAAGTTTGCAGAAGCTTTGCGTTCCTCCGATCAATATATGTGAGGAGTGATTGGCACCTAACTTCGGGTACCTGCATCATTCATATCGCATGAACTAGTCATGTCAATAATTCAGGAAGCATGTAAGAGTAAATTGCATGATTGAAAAGTAAGCATATCAAGGGGCAGTGCTGCCTCCTTTATTTGGATTCATGTAATCTGATGGCGTCAAACATAGGACTGAGCCATGTAGACGGTCGAATTGCATCTATCTGAAATCGAATTCCATCTTTAAAGTGCAAAAGTCAATGCATAATTATCTTTATGTCTTCCACGTATGAGCCAAGGAGTGGATGGTCATCTCGGATCCGCCTTGAGCTATACAAATTCTTTCAGGCGGAGGGCATGGCTTTGTAAACGAGCTGTTCAGTTAAGCTCATCATGGTATTGCTCCATAATTCTATATGCAGGTGTTAGAAATCTGATCAGTATCAAATCCTGGGTACCTACATCATCCACATATTAATTCATCTGAGTTAATTACATCAGTAGCTCATAAAGGATGGAAATATAAGAGTCATGGTTAAAGAGTAGTCCTGTTAAAGGAATGAATATGATTCTGTGTGAAAATGGCATTGCATGCTATTTGTAGGTCCATTTTGCCTTGCCCAATCTCTGTCATGGGATGGCTTGATTGTGGTCTTGGAGTGACAAAGGCAATTAGGTAAATACTGTAAGCGAATGACGAGGTCGCGTCTCCTTTGAATCGCCTTTTTACCCCCATGCTAAGGGCAAGGGTTGAATGTCAGGGAGTCATGTATGTATATTATGTATCAGCTTTGAATTAGATGATGTAATCATAAGCAATCGACGTTCGAATCTCCGGTTGCACCCAATGTCTGGGACATGAGTTACTTGACTAATCCTCGATGATGGGAGTGAAATTGTAAATATTCACTTTCTAACTCCAAAACGTCGTTTGTCAAAAGTTTCATTCGCGTTCATCTCCCATTTAGCGGTAGGCTGATTAGTGATTTGTCCAATCATTTAGGGCGGTGAATTCAGCAATGAGGCTCGTTGGTGTCTGTCTTGGGACTACCTTCCAAGAGAAATAAGCATTTTCGCCTTGCATGTCATATCTCGAGGCATAAAGAGCGATGGCATGCCTTTCACTTCTCCTTGTTAAATGCATTCCGTGATGCAGGAAGTTCATCATGGGGTTGTCTATGACTCTCTTCTGAGTTATCGGAACTGTCTAACTTGGCCGAATTATTGACCTTTTGATTTTCCGTTCGTAGGACGTAAGATATGCTGTAACGTTCCAATCCATCCAACAGCTCTTCTACCTGTTCTAGGTAAGCTATGAGTTATAGTCCCTTCGTCTGGAATTTCCTTCGAATCGATACATCTCCAACGCCGGGTCATCGATCATTCATTGCACCGTCGGTAAACAGTAACGGGTGCTTGTATTCATTTTTCGTTTTAAAGGGCAATCTTCTTCATCAAACACATCCTCTTTGGGAATGGTAAATTCAGCGATGGATTCGGCTAATTATTGGGGATTGAGCAGTAGACAGTAGGTTGCAATGTAAGCTCCGAACTCTGCTGGAGCTGGTCGGTCTAGACCTTAATCAGATAAACTTGAGTATGGTAGCATATCTTGCGAGACTTTAAGTAATATTCATGTGTTATATCACAATGGAAATAAGAAGTAGAGAGATAATGGTTGATTCATATTTGCTTTAATCTCGAGCTCTCATCATTTGACCAAGGTCGTATGGTGGCTGGTGAGCAGTCAAGTTGCTATAATCCAGGAAAGGATCCATAGGTCCAGTCATAGCGTGTGGTGGTTCAACTAGTACCTAACTCTAGGCACCAAAGTATGTTGACTTAACCCTTATTTGATGGAAATCAGTCTTCCTCGATGCAGTTGACAGCAAACAACAATTGCAAAGGTTCGCCAAGTTCTTCGGAAGGTGAAATGCAGGACATATTTCATTCATCACATCATACAATTGAAGTGTAGCTTTGGGATGTTGGGATACTTAGCTTCTTTCTGGTATCCCCTTATTGACAATCATGGTCACTAAGATAATAGGAATTATCTTCGGAATAGTGCTCGGACTATTCCATATAACCATCATTCGACGCCCCGCCGATTGGACAAGTTTAAGTCGCATAAATAAGATGGTCACTACTCATTAGCGAGCAACATCGATTGCATCGGTGAAATCTATACACTATCAGAACTAAGGAAGAGGAATCTGCTATGAGACAATCATTGTCCTATATACTGTCCTTGATAACAAGCCAAATCTAATCGATAGCACCTCAAATTGGCTTACTGATGTAAATAAGTGTCATGGCTCTGGGAAGAATCCTAGTCGTTGCCAAATTACGGTGATATTTTAAAACTGTCCTCTAATCTTCATTGACAAGCTTAGATAACTGCTGTTAGCTAAAATGTATGTAGAGACGAAGGCGAGGTTGTGCTCCGAGCCGAAGGCGAGGTCGTGCGCCGAGCCGAAGGCTAGGCTGTCAGCGGGTCCGGGCGCAGCGTCGGTGGGGGTCCGGGGCCCCACAGTCCCGGCGGCGATCTTTTCAACTTTGGAAGATGGAGCCTTTTGTGAAATGATCCGAAAAATGCATTTTTTTCCAAAAACGGCTGTACTGGGTCGGATCAGAATTTGCCTTCAAGTTGCGTTTCGGGTCTGTCATCGGATCGGGTATGTCATCGGATCGGACCTGGTATGTCCTCGAGTCGGATCGGGGGTACATCATCAGCAAGTGGCTGGTTCGGATCTCCCCCTCTGGTTCGGGTCGGAGGTTCTTTTTCAGGTCTGGTAGGACCAATCCGACCCCCTTAGGGATATTATCCTGTGCTTCGTCTACAACCGATCCAAGGGCTTCATCTACATCCGACCCGTCTCTTTATTTGCAACCGACCCATTCACTTCGTCTGAATACGATCCAGAAGCTTTGCTGGACTCTATTTTCGATCTTCAGCAATTGCATCTACATGGCACGGTGGTGACTTCACTTCTGGTGATCTCCACAATTGCAAAGTCTGTAGAATTCATAGGATTTCCTCATCGGACTTGGCGATCCAATAAGTACATTGGAAAATCCTTAAACGCTGAGAATCTCCAGTTCTCAGTGAAAGCACCAAAATGTTAGACCAAAAAATGGCACTAACACCCAACTATCTAGGATTTGTGAATAATATCGAAGAATAGTAATCTAAAAACAGAGAAAAGGCAATCAACACACGAGATTTATAGTGGTTCGGCATTAACAAGACTACATCCACTTTATAGTTCTTTATTCAATAGAGAATTACAACTACAACGAATACATTCACTCAAACACTCGGATTCAATGAATAATTCTCTCTGAATTCATTGTATTTTCATTAGAGAAGAAGATTCTCTCTTGGAGGGGGTGCGACCATGGCAGCTATCAGGAACCAAAATGCCAAAAGTCCCTTTCATTTGCTGCATTATGATGTATTTATAGGCTGGAATTAGTGAGCGGTTAGTGGTACACGTGGCAGCATCTGGAAGGCTTCGGAGATGGTTATAAAAGAGTGGAGAACGTGGGGAGAAGTGGAGATGGTAGCTCCTCTTTTGCAGGCTAGAAAACAGGCCACGGTATGGAGCAGCAGGTGATGGGCGGATCAGATGGGGGCCACTCTGATCCGGTCCGAATGGGTGATCCGATCCGATCCGAATGAGGGGACCCAATCCGATCCGAAAGGGGGGATCCGATCCGGTGACATCTTCATGTATAATTCAAGTTTTCCAACCTTCAATCACTCCATCAAAGTGATCTCCAATCAATGTACGTTCATACTCAAGTCCCTGGCTTTGGGTAGCCTGTTCACAAAGCAAGCTAATAGTTATTAATATAATATATATATATATTCATGAACAAGTCTGATCCAAGCGCGCATATAACGTGGCCATTTTATATTTATATATTGCCTAAACAAGTGTTTATATAACTAATTATCATGTATATGCCTAACAGAAAGTTAAATGTGTCAATCACTCCCTGATTTGAAGTTGTGGCCTCAGTCTAGCTAATCAGATTTTCTCCTAACATAAAGTACCTTAAACCGTATATGTATATAGTTATGGCAAAGATTAAAACATGCCTAACCAAGTCATCATTTATATGAAGTATAAAATAATAAAGTATATGTATATATATATAATGATTGAACTAGGAATCAACGTCCATAACAAAGTGAACAGTGCCTCGCAAGTTGTAATCCGCTTAAGCCATAATGTGAGTATAGCTTGAGCATTTATCAATTGCTGAATCCAAGTTACTGCATAAAACATGAGCAAGGAAGTTAGAATGCACCTAACCATGTTAAAATATATCTAATCAAGATTTGAGTAAACATTAATTAAAGATTAGGAGATAAAAGATTATTTAGTTATTTAATTTATACCATATTAAAATCTTGATTATACACTAACGGTATTGAACAAAACCAGAAGTGTTGTAACTGTATCAACAAGCATGACGTTATGGAGCTGATATGGACAGAGTTGGGCGCAGCTACAAGTTAGTGAAATGAAGTATCTCGACGTCGAATGGGATCAAGGTGAGTTCAACTCACTCAGTTTTATCCCACTTATATTTTATATAAGCCGGGTTTAAATATTTGTGTGTTATGATTGTTATTGGTTGATGGATGTTGAATATATATGCGGTGACTAAACCGATTAAATTAAACATTCGTTTAATTTAATTTTAATCAATCGTTATTTTTAACGGTTGTATCCGATGGTGATAACATACCTCATTGGTCACGTTTATAATAATATAAACATGTTGGATTTATAGATGAATGTTTGGATTGCTGTTATTGGTTGATTTTTTTGAAGATTTTATCTGTTTATTGAGATAAATGATATTGTTGAAATAACATATTTGGATGCACGGAAAAACAGGTTGGAGGGATCCAATTGAGTTCCTCAAATTTATTGTTTATTTTCATATCACAATTGCCTGAACTTTTAACCCATATGATTGGATGATGGATTGGACCATTAATTGTTGAATCTAAATTCAATGGTTGTTTTGTTTTAACCAATAGACGGTATTGGTTGAGTAACTGGTAGCAGTTGGCCACAAAATATATCATTTTATAAATATTGCTTTACCGTCAGTTGAATCAATGGTAATGAAATTATGAAATATATTTTATAACTGAAGACGGATTTGAAATCGTTAGATTTGAATAAAGGTTTTGATAAAATGAAATTAATATGTATTAGTTATTATTTAAGAAGTATTAAATGATTTTGTAATGAGATTTATAACCAGATGAGAAGAGATTAAAGTAATGATTAATAATTGGATTAATTGTTTAAAAGAGACAACTGAACGAAAGTATTTAAATTAATTATATTATTAATCAATTTAAGAGAATGACTAATTGGAGGTTATCAACAAGATAATCATGGTTTGAGTTGACGAAGTTAACTAATTTAATTGCAATTAGTTATTTGATTAATCTATTTTTAATTAATCAAATAAAATAGTTTAACAAATATATATATCAAACTTTAATAAGATTTAAAAAGAAGTTTACTATTTAATTGAGTTAAATAAGAAATTAACTATTTCTACGATAGTTAATGATGATGAAGATCATCAATTTAATGATTTAAGTGATCCAGTCTTAAATGATAATCATTACGTATCAAAGTTGGTACTGGAATATAATTGGATTTTTGAAAAGAGTTGATGAACAGTTTTTCTGTTAAAACCAAGTTTTTATAACTAAGCTATAAAAGAGATTTTAAGCTGAAAACAAGTGTTTACTTAATATTTAAATTAAGTTAGAGGGAATCGAGATAAATACGGTTTATATGAAACCTGAGAGTTATAAACAATGTTATAAAAGGAGTGCGAGGCTAAAACGTTAAGATTAAATTAAAGTCACTTAATTCTATAAGTGTAAGTTGTGATTTAAATTCGCTATATTTAATAAGAGATGAGGTTGTTTCATTAGTTATAACTAAAACGGGATTTGGTTTGATATTGGAAATGAATATGGGTTTTGGTATTACAACTGATACCTATCTTAAGATAAGAACATTACTGATCAAGGTCTGAGGGGTAATTTAAAAATTTCCCAACTTGAACGACTTCAGGATTATCGAGATATAATATTAGTTGTGGCGGTGAAGATGATAATAGGAATTTTTTTTGAAAAATAATGATGTAACGTTTGTTGAAGAATTTGGAAATATATATAATAGAGTCCAAAATAAAAGGAAATTAAAACGAGCTTGAGAATATGAAATGATATTTCCATAAAAAGAAAAAAAAAAGATTTGTGAAGATATAGTGATGTTTTCAAAGTGAGAAGATAAGTTTTAGAATAGTTTTATTCTAAAAAGATAAGTGACGAGTATAGTGTTCAAATGAGGAAACCAAAGGAGAGGTCGTAATGATTGTTTTACAAATGGTGAGTTGAATCGATGATAAATAATAAATGGTGTGAAATTGATGTTTTGATATAATAATAAAATAGAATTTGGATACGATCATTAACATTTTTCTAAATATAGATTGAAATGGTTTTGAGAAAATTAATATATTGAAATGAGAATTGAATATCATATTTAAAATATGGAAATGTTTTAGAAGTTTTAAATTTACCATTCATTGATTATTTTTAACTTAATGGGCCAAGTGATGCTGAATACTAAACTAGTAAGTCCTGTTTATTTTTATGGTTGAATGGTTCTTTATTTGACAGTTGAATAACCGACTATCAAATCTGGCTAATACGATTTTTGGTACGGAAAGACAGGGATCGAATTCGAAAACCATTCCGACCAACAAATACGTAAAAAGTTGAAGATATTATATCCTGATCAAGATGGAGTAAATTGAAGACCGTGGATCTTCATAAAACAGAGGGATTACTTAAAATCTCTGGCTTAGCGGCCCGAGATACACTGTGATTCTGTCGTGGTTGAAATCTACGGATTGCAAGGACTTCTCGCTACTGATCCATGGGATGATTCCTATATTGGATGCAGTAGGAGGATACCTTCGGTTTGTCCAGTCCCAGGACAACTTGTATGGACGAATGTCTGACTGAGTATTTCCTGAAAACACGTACATTGATTTTTACAAATATACCAAGTGGTGACAAAGAGGGGCACTTCTTTAAAACCCAGAGTATATTTGTGGACGTCAATTAGTGATTTAACGGATCTGACAATGTTGCATTCAAAGTAAATGATGGCCAGATGTTACAGAGGAAATTCCTAGCCTCAAGCCTTACAACCGGGAAATGACAAAAATTAGGTAGGCAGCATGGCTATGTGGGTCGCACCCATTAGAGTGTATAATCACCTATCTAGAGAAATTCCTTTTGCTTCTTTATTCTATCGATGCTGTCCCTTTTAGGGAAACGGTTGCCGATCCCAACCGTTGTTGATATACATTTGATACACTCAAGCGAAATGAGTGGTCGGTCATGTGTGGGCTGGGTTGCAAGACGTTCTTATTGAACCCAGTGTTTTCCCCTCTAGAGATACACTATCGGTAGGTGGTTCCATACCTTGTCATATTCGGAATCCAATTTCCAATAAGCGCCGGCGGTTTTGATTGTATACTACATATGTGGAGCGTGAGATGCAAGCGTTCCGCTAGATTGCTATTTATTTGTAATTAAACACTATTATAATATCAGAATATATATGTGATTTCAAAATGTTTTGGGTTATCATAAGGTAAAAACTGTCTGTGCTTATGTGTGGATTTAGTCTTACGATTATCCTTTTCTTTCGAAAAGATTTTGAGCTTTAAAATCAAGGTGGATGATTCCCTTTAAAACTTAGTGTGTTTATCCCACTTTGGTTCACTAGACTGACCCGATATTTGAAATGCTCGGGTTAGACCGGGTTGTCATAAAATGCCTATAGTAGGCATGTATATATAATGATGTAAACTCAACATATAACAGTTGAATATTGAGTTGCCACTTCAAGTGTAAAAATCCTTCAAACTAATAATTTGTATTAAGTCATAGTGATGTCTTCCAAATAAATATACTCATCAATGCCAGAATCAATAAATGTAGGTAATGCCAAAGCATTAGTGCACTATTTATTTTGGTTATATGTGACAGAGTAAATGTGGTACTCAACTGTATAATTGGGTCTGACTTAACTAGGCTGTAATAAGATTACAGCCTTAGAGACAAAGAGCATGATATATTTAATATTTGAAACGAGCAAAATTGTTCATCATGCTATTATATATAAGATATAATTGACATAAGATGACTGCATAAAAGATTGTGTTTTGGGGATTAGCTAAGCTTACTCAAGGCATGGTTAGATATGGATCTTTGATCGCTAAGATATATGTATACTGATATATATATATATATATATATATATATATATATATAATATGTGTGTGTGTATAAAAGGATGTTGAATTGAGTGGGAGCATATTTTAACTTGATTTATATATTTAAGTAAACATGCATGTTTGTATAATTTTGATTGTCAAAATTTGTGTATATACTGCAAAATCATTTTTCATTGTTCTATTATTTATTATCTACTATAGATATTAAATGGGAACAACTCCAATAATATATTACTAAAATTGATCCTTAAGAAGGGTAACTTAACTAAATCAAATTTCTTGACTAACATCGAAATTTGAGGATTGTCCTAAAAAAAAGGGAAATTTAATCGTTCTATATAATTTGATGACCTGAAAACAAAAAGGTGAAGCCTGACTTCAACTGAATGAGGCATAAACTATTATAACTATCTGCTTGTACATCTCTAATATTGGACAATGGATATGGATCACGTAGATGTATGCGAATTTGGAAGGATTGCAAAAGAGTAGAAATCTGGAAAAGAAGAGGTGGACTTACGAATGAAAATAAAGAAAATGTTGCTGCATTATCCATAGGAAACTGCCACTTGTCCTAACCACTAGCTTAATTGAAGAATTAAGATATTGTTATTATATAAATTAAATTTAAAATAAATATTATTCTGTATCTTGTTTACACAAGTTTGATTTTTCATTTGTAATAAAATACACTTGCTGTTCATTCTATTTAAATGAAATATCTTATGGAAATGCACAATTAATTAATGATTTTTTATAAATCCTTCACTTTGATATGCTTAATTACAACATAAATAATGAGCGAATTAAATCTAATGATTTAAATCCAATACACCTTTGGTATTTTAATTTAGGCAATATAAACATGAAATGCATATCAAAACTCCATAATAATGAAGTTACGAAGTAATTTGATTTTGAATCATACGATGAATGCAAATCTTGTTTATAAGTAAAAATGACTAAAGCACCTTTCACTAGACACAGTGAATAGGCTACTGATGTATTGGGCCTTATACATAGTGATGTATGTGGACCGATGAGTACATCAGTTAGAGGTAGGTTTTATTACTTCATTACATTTAACGATGATGTCAGTAGATTTGATTGTGTGTATCTTATGAAACACAAATCAAAATCCTTTGAAAATTTTGAAGAACTCAAAAATGAAGTTCAAGATCAATTTCGAAATAATATATAGACTCTTCAAACAGATGGAGGAGAATAATTAAGCCAATAATTTGATGACTACCAAAAAGAGTGTGGAATTTTCTCACAACTCACTCCAACTAGAACACTACATTGAAATGGTGTGTCCAAAAAGAGAAGTTGTACATTATAAGATATGGTATGATCAATGATGAGTCATACAGATCTTCCAATAAATATTGGGGTTATCCCCTTGAAACTATTGCATTCATACTTAATTATAATCCTATCAAAATGATTGTGGATGCCATATAATATATGGACTAGGAAACGTCCTAGTGTGTCTTTTATGAAGATTTGGGATGTAGGGCATTTGTTAAACGTCTTTCCTCAGACAAGCTTGGACTCAAATCTGATAAATATTATTATATGGAATGTCCAAAAGGAGAAAAGTGATGATATTTCTAAAAACCCTCTGAGAATAAAATGTCTATTGCTCGAATTGGTACCTTTTAAATAGAGAACTAGTCTTTGAGATGCCAATGGGAATAATGTAGAACTCAAAATGTCTCGGGAACCACAAAACACCAATGAACCTTGTAAACAAGGAATTTAGTGGGAGTAACACAATAATCCTAATGTTATATATTGATAACATTTTACTTATTGGGAATGATATTAGTTTAAAACAAGAAAAAAATACTGATTCTACAAAGGACAATGTTTGGATTAAGAAGTTCATTATTGAACTTAATCCATTGTTGATCCAATGATTTTACATTGTAATAACAATGAAGTTATTGATCAGGCCTAGAAACCTTTATCTTATTATCGACCCAAACACATATTAAAGAAATATAATTTCATCAATGAAATTGTTCATAGAGGAGATATCCATACCTGTAAAGCACTATATGTTGTAGACCCAGTGACTAAAACTCTGTCGTAGTAGAAAAATGATAGCCACACTAGTTTCGTGGGTATACGATACATGAATGATTAACTCTAGTGCAAGTGAAATTTTGTTAGAGTTTATGCCCTAGAGGCAATCCATTTGATGTGATTAATAACACTGTTGATGTTATATTTTATTTGAATAAAAGATTTTGTTATGTTATATTTACTATGTAATAGAAATATTAACATATTAGAAGTCCTTAGAATAATAATACAAAATTATATAGTTTCAAGTAAGTGACTTGCACATGAGATTATAGAATATAATAATAAGTATTATAATTCTTAAATGTCCCAAGTCGAGTTTAATTGTATATAGGACAACAATAAGACATTGAGACTAGTATGTTGATTGACTGATAATCATATCTCATTGATCATTAATATATGTGATATTAATGTCAATACATAAATACGTATTGGAGAATAGTGTATTGGGATGACCCAACATGAGAAAACTTCATGGAATATAATTACTAGTATCATAAGTAATTCTCATACTGACAATAATGTAATGGTTCTCAGACTTGTAATCATTATATTTTTTTTAAGGATATTTATGTTTTGATTTCATCAAAAGCTACTTTTAACCAAGTAGACGAGAAAGGTGATTACCGAATACATCTTGAATCGATTAAATTGTATGAATGATCTTGATGAAATTTAACCCTACAATATGAGTAGAGATATCCATGGGACTCTTGATTAAATATGATTATAAAATGCATGGTCGTGCTCAAATATTATCTGTGTTATATAATATACTCATTAATCAAGATAAAAGGATTAAATTATAAAGAAGATGATATGTTCAATGCCTTGAGTTTAACCTGGGATATATTAGTTAAAAGGATTAAATTACATTGAAACACTGGTCACAGAAAATGTTGTATCGAATCGTTGATTTTATTATAACTTAGGAAACAGTGATGTATTACTAAATGTCTCTCGCTGTTTATAATTTAAAATATGATTTAAAATTATTTCCAATGATGTAGTTACTTGTAGGGTCACACAATTAGAATGTTGAAAGGGGAAGAACCATTTTTTGAATAAATATAACACCATTGATATTTTGTGTACATTTGAAATAATGTAACTGATTGATTTTCTTTGACCCTATTTCCCTCTCGTTGGTTTTAAAAAGGAAGTATACCTTTCCTTTTAAAATATACGAGGAAAACATAAAACATTGGGATTGAAGAAAATTAATGGCGGCAAGGCTAGTACCTCCCCTTTTCTTCTTCGAATTTATGAAGACGACATTGAAGGACATGGACTTCCATAGAGGCGTCGCCACCAGCAACATTCTAGATTCGAAAAAACTCGGGGTTGTTCAATTTCGCAAACCATAAATTGTTATGAATGCGGTTTACTAATTTTTCTCATATATCCTAATCTATAAATATTTAAAGTGGTAATATCTTGTTCTGATTAGATCGTATTAAACCTAATAGCTATGAAACTAATAGGGTTTTCTTGTGTTGTGAATGTCTATGGACAAATTATAGTTCAACACTTTGGATTCACATTATTCTCAAGTCAAGCGACGGACATCTTACTTTTAACCTATACAATAACACCCAATGAGTTGTTTTATGATCAGTCCAAATAAATACACATCTGCAACCTTTTGATGCCCCAATGATAATGACTAGTTTACTCTCCATCATATGAAAGCATTATGTAAATTGGTTTCAAAGTATATGTTGATATTCCGTTCTCGATACTGTTGATACCCCATGTACTGATTTTGGTAATAAAAGCCAAGTAAATTTTACTACTAACGTATCTTCGAGCTGTGCAGTTACATCATATATATTATGGAGACATTTATAGAGATAAACAAGAGTGGATTGTAGAAGAAGGTTAATCAGAGCAACAGAAGAATTACAAATGAAGGACAATTAGAGCAATTGAAGACCAAAATCTATTACAGAAGAATGCTGAATGACAGAGGTGTTAGAAGTGATGAGGAGTTGGTTGAACCCTAGAATGTGTTGTTAATGGTCCCATGGAAAGTATACTTAAAGTGTAACATCCTGTAAAATATATTTAATTTAGACATAAATTAATCCAATTTAAAATAAACAAAAATAATTAATAATATATTAATAGGCTAAAAATGGATTTTTTTGGACAATTGGGAATTTGGCCACGAATGTATTGTGAATGCGCTTGTAGTAAGATTCTAATCCATTTTCATATTTTATTTGTTGAAAATGCAGTCCGTATGCAAAAGTTATTGGTTAATAAAGTTGTATATATAGCATACAAAAGGTTGAATTCCAAATTAATATATATATATACAAGTTTGAAATATATTAAATTGGATAAGCATAAAAAGAATGTTTCTTTTTATTTCAAACTTATGTGCATATACACACAGTAGCGGACAAGAATAAACTAATTTAGATAAGAAATAAAGTGAATTAACTAACAAACGATCAAAAAGTAATATTTTGGTGGAAATTCCTCTTGGGCTTGACCCTAAAAGGGGATCAACCGCCTCTCTAAGAGGGGTGTCGACCGCCGATTAACATGAAAATGTGTTTATTTTTACTCTTATATCTTATCTTTTGTATACAAAAAAAAATTACTTGGGTATTATTTTGTCACTTTTACAGATATGCCGACTAAGCCACATGCAGTCAGAAAAATAGAAAATAGAGATCAATTTATTGTGTGTATATATATATTTGAAGACTTGCAGATGAGGTTCTCACATCAAGATGCTTGTTGGACAAGAAAATATTTGGTAGAAAGGCTACGCATATCACAAATCAATGAAGAATGATCAAAGAAACAAGAGGAAAAGAGGAAGGCCTAATTTTAATAGAATTAGCTAAGGCTCATTTGTGATTGTATTAGGGTTTAGGTTGGTTATCTATCCTATAAATAGCCCTGTGTTCTCATTGTAAATCATCAACTATGAATTGAGAGTTTTCTTTTAGTTTTCTGCGTTTTTATTTTATTAGCAACTAGTGCCACCTACACAATTAGGTTCGGTAGATTAGTAGTTTTCTTTTGCACATATTTTCATTAGTGATTGACCGTCTGATTAGATTTAGCAGTAATCCTAATTTTATTTCTGTTTGTTATAATTTCTGCTTTTTAATTTCTTTCTTAGGTCATATTGGATTGAATATAGATTTGACTAGATTCAGATCTGATTCAATTCAATAATAGTTTTATTCGCAGTTTCATTTTTTTTTCAAAACCAATCTCCATGTTTTGTTTAACTCACCCACGAAATATACAAATAATAAAATTTAATATTCCCCCCATGTTCGACCTGCATACTACACACCCGTGCGCTTGCAGATTATTACAAAATTTGTGCTTTTCTAATACATAGAAAAGTGCCGATCAAGTTTTGGCACCGTTGTCGGGGAGGTAACGATTAAATTTTATTATTTATTTAATTTTCTATACGTGTTAATTTTTATTTAATTTTCCTTTTGTTTTCCTGTATATATATAGAAAAAAAATCTTGATTAGTTGATTTTGATATTAACACATTGATACTACAATCTTCTAAACAAGAGAAAAAAATCTTGCCATTTTTATTTATTTATTTCCCCTTTTCAATTTTTTCCTTTTACATTTTTTCTCTTCTTCTACTGTCAAAACAATTAAAAAAACCTGCATTGTTTTATTGATTCTTTCCAATTACAATTTTCTTTCCCTTCCTACCAAATCTTCCTTTCTGTCTTTTTTTCTTTCCTGTCTTTCCAATTACAAGTTACCAGATTTTTTTCATAATTCCTTCCCGTCTTTATTTCTTTCCCATTTTTATTACGTTTATTTCTTTTTCTATTTTTTTCTTTATTTATGTTTCTTCCCTTTTCTTTCCTATTTTACATTTCTTTTCTTCTCTTACAAATTCTTCCTCTACAAGTTTAAAAAAAATACAACTTTCACTTGCAATTTTCCATCCACTGTCATATCCCAATTCTCTCCACTGTAGTTCTCCACCTCCTCCCGCCTGAACTTCATCTTCCCAACATACCAAGTCTGCCAAACTTCCCTTTCATATTCAACTTCAAAACAAAATATTCACACTCCCAACCATGTTGTCATTAACCAACTTCGACCTGAAACCAACAAGCTTTCATTGAATAATAGCCCTTCAACGACCAATGTTGTTCCAACTTCACCTGCCATTACAATCTGCAGACCACAAGTTTCACCGAACACCTCATACAATTAGCTTATATCACATCTACGGCAACCTGCGCATCACCATACCTCCCCGCAGCTCCTTTTACAGTCGCACAACCAAGCCAAGGCCATACCGATTATCTCACCATTATCCCCAACCTCATCGCAATCAACTACAACCACACCACTCCGTTGCCCCTTCACCACAAATATCTTCCATCACAAATAGTAAACCTTCTTATGCAATTCACCAAACCCCCTGAAACCGTGTTCTCCCAAAAACTAGCGCAACTTCCTCCTTCACCACATCTGCGAGTCGCATCCTCTGTTCACTATTTCAACAATCCCAAATCGAAAATCCTGAAAATCAAATCACAGAAACATCACAACAAAGTTTTTGAAAACTCTAATCACATTGTAAAAACCCAAACTGAAAATCGCAATTCGAAGCACCAGAAAGCAGATCCATCGTCGTCGAAGCTCACACCTTGATTGCCATTGAAATCGACATAGCTATTTCCTCAGCTCGTGGCGTCTGAATTCGTATTGTTTTGAAAGATAGGACAACTGGCCAACATTTGGTTTTTTAAAGACAAGTTGAAAGGTTTTTTGTGTCTGACTTACGACCGTGATCCATATAAAGTCGTGTTGCTTTTGTTTGGAATGGCTAAACCAGTTGACGCTTGGTTTTTCTTTTTGAGTGTCCTCCACTTAAACTAATTTCAGAAACAAAGCGGTGCATATTTTTCATGATTGGTTTCCTAAAGAAAAAGGCTTGTAAATATTCCTTCCCATTATTTCGTCCATTGAAGACCGTTTCCATTTTCTATCATTGTGTGGAACTAGAATTTTGACTGGCTTGAGCTTGTATCTAGTTTAGTTTGTTTTAGTCTAATTTTCTTTTTTGTCTTTGTGGCGCTTAGCTCTTTTGTTTTCTTCCAGTTTAGTTTTTATTTTATTTTGTTAAATCAGTTTTTTTTCCAGTTCTTATTTAGTTTTTTCCTGTTTTGTTTGTTTTCATTCTTCTGCTTTCACTAAAAAAAAGCCCCCAAGGAAAAGCAATTCAAAGGATCAACAGAAGAAGGAATTCAAGCAAAGCAAACATGGAATTAGAAGTCAAGTTGATTGCAAATAGCCGGGATTGAAGCGTGAACACTACTCAACTTTTATGGACGGACTGCCATACCTACTATAAAATTTTCGGAACTCTACAGTGTCTGCTGCTGCTTGAAAAATATATAGAAAGTGCTTGTAAAGATTTCCTGTAGGTGCCGCGGCTCGCTTGTAAAAAATTTATTTCTGAAATTTATTACTTTATGACTGTTCTATGATTGAAATTTCTGAACCTGTTTGTTAGGAATTAATTTCCATAAATTAAATCGTCAATCTCATTGGTTTTATACTTTAAAATTCATTAAACGTTGATTCAACGAAAATACGAGCTTATATAAAATAATATAATTGAAAAGTGGTGGTTTGTGAAGTTGACTGTCTCGCATAATTGGATTGCGGATATACAGTAGTTCAATTTATTGAACAATTAGCATAAGAGGTTTCATACTATCTAAAAAACATTGGTCGTATCCCTTAGTATTTATACTATACATGAATGGCCATAAGACCCTCTTCCCCCTTCTAATTGAGTCAGTTAATTAATAAAGGACAACTCAGTATTTTATACTATTTTGATTGGAGAATAATTTTTGTCTTGTCTTGACTTCATTCAAATGTCTGATTCAAAAAATCCTTAAGAGAATTGTAGGTTAATAGTCTGAGAGGATCTCATCGACTCGAGGATTATTAGTATGATTTACAATTCATAAGGCAAAAAATTTCGAAATTTCATGAGCCCAGTGCCAACAATTTTCAATATTTTCCAAATGACCAACATTTTCAAAATCATAGATATAATCAAAATGGCGATTACAATTCAAATTTCAATAATTTTGATTATGAGCCACATCCATATCTAAATAGCTTTGAATCCCGATATACCTTTGATCAACATCAATATAGGGTTATAAACCAATTTGAAAATAATTTTGAAAATGAAAATGATTTTCAAATCGACCAAAATTTTAAAAATTACAACCCATATCCACATCTTGAGAATGACCAAGATTGCAATTTTCCTTCTAACTTAAATAGTTTTGGTTACGAATCTAATTTTCAAAATCAAAAAGATTTCCAACATCATTGTCATTTTCCTGAAAATTAAAACAAATTTGAGAATCAAGGATTCCAAAACGAGAGCTCTCAAATTAACAATTCTGAAGAATATCATCTTAAAATTCCTAGAGGTTAGAAAGGCAAGATAGACAGCTTGATGAACTTCTTTGTTTAATGACATCTTTTAAAGAACAATTTGAGCAACAAAATGAATTTCAAACATGCGATGAATCAGAAAATAATCCATCCTTTACTGATAGTGAAAATTTTCAAACAACAACTTTGGAAATTAAAAATAACGATCTAAATGAAGCTGTTCAAAATTCAATAAATGATTTGGACTTCAACTCTTTTCGGGAAAAAGTTATAAGCTCAGATTTTGATCTTTTTCTTTCAGTTGCGAGAAACATGAAATTTTGGAAATTGAACAGAATAAAAATGTTGAATTTTTCAAAAAATCAAAATTGGAGATGGATTTTAATGAACATTAATTTTTTGGATTGTATAAGAATGAGTTGCCAAATAAGGATGAAATAGAATCAATGCAACAATCCCAATTTAAAATTTTCAAATCTGAGGTTTCAAACGAACATGAAATTGTCAGTGTCAAAAATACGTTATCAATTAATAAAATTGAGAAATGTGATCACATAGTCTTGAACAACAATCAGAATTTAAATTTCACAATTGCAATTGAGTTTATATACGATCACAAATTTTTGGATAACTACACTGATAAATTTTTGGAACACATGAATTATCTTGGAAGCATCATTTCTATAAAAAAGCTTTGGGTTAGGATGACACTGGGCATTTATCTACTGGACTATAAACCTAGGTATAAAGATGAGATGGTTTTCAAAAACCTTTTCTTATTAGGAAACATGCCTAGACCTAGTGGGAATGGGATTCATTGGGATAGAACTAAGTGTGGGGGAAAAATTGGTGGCATTTTTTGCGTCGCATGCATCTCAAACACATATATCATTGTACATATGATCCATTCTTATATATAGTTAGACTCCATTTCGTTCTACAAATAAATTTGTATCTCATCCATCTTTGGGTGATATCTTTCACATTTAGAAAACGTGTTACAGTTTGGACACTGTATAGATCAAGTGTGTGTGTGGGGGGAGGGGGGGAGGAGTCTGCATTACATCCTTTTATTTTTTTTATTTTTTCTTTCTTTTCATATAGGACCATCATGCATTTTAGATAGTTGTAACATACCTTTTTTTTGAACATGACTCATTTTGGATTGATACAATAAAATAAATTAACAATTGTTAGTCAGTTGATAGTATTTTCTCTCTCAACTAAGACCGAATAAGAAATATAATGAAAAGTTGAATTTTAAGGGATAATAATGTAACCGGTACATAGGAAGATTCTTAGGTGATGGCCATGAAGTTTATTCTAAATTGTAGTCTTTATTTAATGAGTGGAGGACTTAAAATACTTATATTGGCTTTTTGAGTCTTTAAAACTAAGCTGTGTTAAGCTGAATTCACGTAACTCTCTCTTGTTCTTATATTTTTAATAATAATAGTAGCAGTAGTAATCCAAGGGTATCCAACATTGCTTGTAAATCTAGCGTTGGTATGCATACCCGCCAAGCTCTAATCGACATGTTGTTGACAAAGCCATCGTCGGTATATCTTGGTATCATTTTATGGGTTGGACACTTAAGGATTACCGAAAACTTGTTGATAAAGTCAGCGTCGGTCTGCACAATCTGCCAAGCTCTGTTCCATCTGTCATGGATGGTATACCTTGGTCTTTTAAGTGAGGTGATTGTAATTAATCATAATTTTTTTATAGAGATACAGAATAAACAATGATGCCCAAGCACTTCTTGACCTTATTGATCTAACTAATCTTACGCAAGGAAATTAGAATACCACTTTGCAAACTGTGACAAGCAAACTAAGAATTTATTTCATGGCTGCACTATGTTATCAACCAAACCAATTGGCCAAACTAGAACGTAACATTTGAATTTTGAATTATATTGAAAATTTGTGACAAGTTGAGGTATCTAAAATAAAATTAACTGACTAGAAATTGTTAACTTAATTTGTTGTACCACTTTCCCGAAACAAGTTGTGTTTTCATATTTTTTTTCATTTGCATATGTCCATTGCATTCATGTAGTTACATTAGAAACACAACATACTGCATTTTGATTTCGTGGGTAGTACAGGCTGAAAACCCTCACGAGACACCACTCGTCCTACTAGGGACACCTAGAGGTTTAACGACTTGTTGCTTACACTCAATGCAATCATGCTTTCTATGAAAGTGTGACCTATCTAGTTTAGTTTTATATTTTTGTTTTACTCGAGGACGAGTAAAAGATTAGTGAGGGGGTATTTGATTTACATGAAAATGTGTTTATTTTATGCTATTATATCTTATCTTTTGTATATAAATAAATATTACTTGGGTGTTATTTTGTCACTTTTACAGATATGCCGAGTAAGCCACATGCAGTCAGAAAAATAGGAAATAAGGATCATCTTATTGTATATATATATATATATATATATATAGATTTGCATATGAGGATCTCAAATCAAGATGCTTGTTGGACAAGCAAATATTTGGTAGAAAGGCTATGCATATCATAAATCAATGTAGAATGATCAAAGAAACAAGAGGAATAGAGGAAAGGCCCAATTTTAATAGAATTAAATAAGGCCCATTTGTGATTGTATTAGGGTTTAGGCAGGCTATTTATCACATAAGTACCACTGTATTCTCATTGTAAATCATTACCTATGAATTGCGAGTTTTCAGTGTTTTTCTTTTATTAGCAACTAGTGTCATCTGCACAATTAGGCTTGGTAGAGTACTAGTTGTCTTTCGCACTTATTTTCATTAGTGATTAACCGTCTGGTTAGATTCAGCGGTAATCCTAATTTTATTTCTGATTGTTATTTAATTTCTGCAATTTTAAAATTTACTTTTTAATTGCTTTCCTAGGTCATATTGGATTGAATATAGATTTGATTAGATTCAGATCTAATTCAATTCAATAATAGTTTTATTTGCAGTTTCAATTTTGTTTTCAAAACCAATCTCCAAATTTTGTCTAACTCGCCTACGAAATATATAAATAATAAAATTTAATTTTCCTCCTTGTGTTCGACCTGCATACTACACACCTAGGCGCTTGCATATTATTACAAAATTTGTGCTTTTCTAATCCATAGAAAAGTGACAATCAACCGTCGTCCTATGGGGTGTCGACTGCCCTCTTAGAGGGAAACCCAGTGAGGTTTGTTTTATTTACGGACTTATTTATAATATATATCAAATGGATCATTTAGATTTAATCAAACTAATCTACTGGTCCATACACACGATAGCATCTATAAATAGACCCTTAAACCCTTATTCTAAACCCTACAAACATTTTTCTTAGCGCCCCCATGATGTCTTTCTTTTGTCCTAATTCCTGAATGCTTAGATGTTTCTTCTATTCTCTAAATTTATTCTATCTTATTCTAACATAGATTTAAGGTTTATCTTGACTTTAAATTCATATGTATATGTAAATCTAAAGGTGATTCTTATATATATAAGGATTGGAGCATACTTTCGTTCTTGAAGACCAAATCCAATTTGTGTTCTATTCAATCTTGTTACAGCTCTTCCTAATAGCTCTGCGAGTGGAATCCATCTGAGTTACTATTTTCTATAATTTGATAGTTATAGATTTTAATTGTTGTGCATTGGAGGATTTGGGATATACAAAAAGGAAACATGATTAAACCCCTTAATTCCTCCGTTTATTATATTGTTCGTAGAAATGTTCAATCTAGTTATATTTGTGTTTTTTGGTTGTTGTAACAATAAAAGAAAAACATGATTTCTGTTATATGATTTTCTGTATTATTTGTATGCCCTTTTTTCTATTTTCATGTAAGTTTATATGTTTGATTTTTGGGAAAAAGGTTAAGATTTGGATAATTTATAAATTTAATAGGTTTGAATCTCTATTTTCCAAAATAGAGAATCTGAATGTATTATTTACAATATATCTAAATGTTAAGGTTTTGCATATAAACAAACATAAGAAAATGAATATACTCAAAATAGGAATTATAACATATATATTTGATGTTATGTTTATCTTTTATTGTTGGAATAATCAAGTCAAAACTTGGGTTGCAAGTTTATAAGTTGATGTGGTCGTTTTTCCAATTTTATTGTCATATGTTAATATGCACATTCATGTTATGGTTGAGGAAAATATGGGAAATGCATTTTACACATTTAAACATTTAATAGGTATTGACATTTCAAAAGCTTGACAAGGATGTTAATCTCATTCACTTAATTTACATATATATATATATATATATATATGTATATATATATAATGTAATCAACGTATGTTAATATGTACTGAGTACGCAATAAATACGATTAAATTAGGAATAGAATTGAATATCCCCATATGTATTTGCATGTTTGTGTGTGTGAGTTAGTGGCTTAGTTAATATTAATGGCATATAGACACGTGGTTAACCATTCCTTGTAGTAGAAGTTTTCCTAGAACCGACCGACATATCTAGCGTCAATAAGTAAATCTGATTAATGTGAAAGATCTAGTGCCATGGGCTATTATAATTAGCACTCTATGAAGCAAGGTTAGGCCCAACTTGTAGTAGAATCCTGCCCGGAGCTGATCGACAAATCTAACATCTACAAGTGGCAAGCCTGATGTGTGATGTCTTTTGTGCATACATAGTTGTTTGTGCGAAGTACGCCTGCATAGGGAAAAAGGTATTAAGAGGCTTGCCTATCTCTTATTGGGTATTAAGTGGTTATGACTTGGTTCGTTCCCAAGGTTTACTCCTTGGTTCAAAGCCCAAATCATTAGGTCCTCCCTTCAGGAATTAAATGGTTTTTCGATCTGTCTTTCTACTATAATGTGACATCCCACATCCCTTAATATCACCCATATGAGGATGTATTAAGTTTTGTGAAGTGCAATAGGTATAAAGTAATAACACAAAGACTAAAATTCACAAGACTGAATGTAAAATGCAGCGGAAAGAAAACCATGGAATTATCATCAAAAAACTAATTGTCTTGTGGAAAGAAAAACATCAGGGTACAAGAATAAAACCACAAAAGTCATCTCCCTCATAGGTCATTACAATAGTCATAAAACTAGTACTGAAGCCATACATGAAGTAAGAAATGGTATGAATCCTAGCTGAATCAAAAGCTCAAAAGTCACTGCTGCAATCCTCTGCCCTGAAAAACGTGGGGGGAGAGGGGAGAAAGAGAAAGAGTGAAAATAAACTAGGTTATACATAAATTTGTCAAGTTTCAGTAATTTTTATCATGACCATACGGTAAAGAAGTATTTAGACAGATGAATAGCGATGGACATGAAAATATAGTAAAGTAGAAAACATGGAATAAGATAGGCTTCTCATTAATATCCCAAGAATTTCTTCACCAACTATCAGAATATCATAATTAGCTTCACGTAATTTCTACAAAGTGATCGGCTTCTTTTACAAGATGTGAATAACTTGTGCCTGCTATGGAATTCGGGGGTATCTGTCCCAAACCCATCAACTAAAAAGACACAGCCTTAATCACCGGTGTTACAATGTCTTACCTTCCCTGTTCGGAACAATGCACGCTCATGGTTCCATCGGAACGCGCTCATACCCACCTCATATTTGAATCTCTTACTATCCATATTAGTAAAGTGTGCCCTATCCTCTACCTAGTACGAGACTCCGATGATAATAAGAGGGATAATGATTGATACGGGTTCCATACAAGCATGCATTGGCACAATTTACCCCTAGACTTAGTCCCCAGGTTATAACTAGGATTTCTACGAGCCCTTTATATCTCACCGAAATGGACCCCTTAGCTTATTAATCATGGGATTTTAACTTAACACGTTTAAGTTCATTAATTATCCAAATATAATCTCGTGTTATATTCCTAGGTTGTAATTAACATTCCTAATTAAATGTAATCTTTTTATACAACCCTTCCCCATGTCACTTATTGTCCAATTAAGTCTGATACATCACTATTTGCATGTTTTATAGTTGCAAGTCACTTAATGTAAAATTATGTGCATTTTATTCCGATTCACATGTTTTCTGATAACATGTTACTTAATGTATAATTAAGTATAACTTATTCCAATTCATAAGTTTGAATATTCTTTCATTATAATTTAATCCAGTTTACAATTCAAAATTTGAATGTAATATTCTCCAATACTCAATATGTTAAAAATCCCCCTTTTGACATTCTTTCATATTATTTCAATTTTTACGCAAATTAAATGGTAAAGCTCTAGGATCTCGCTGGCCTAGGCTCAGCGTAAAAGTAAATAAAAAGGAGAGACTGGTCTAGGTTACTCGTAAGGCCTAGAATCATAAATGGATAAAATAAATAAATAGGGCATTGCAAGACTGTAAGTAAAATAATAACAAAGACGAGGACAAAGAAGAAGAATATGCTTATAAGTAAATAACAACTGGAAATGAATAAACAATAAACAGTAAATAAGCTGAATAATAACTGGTAAATGATAAACATGTAAACACTGTAATAGTCAAACTCATAGGTCCAATCTATTTTATTGTCTTAATCCTTTTATTTAGATTTCTGATCTAAAAATAATATAAACTCATAGATAAATGTTGTAGATCTAGAAAAAAAATCTTTGATAGAAAAGAAGAAGAAGAATAATAATATCTATAATAGCCTGCAAATTTACACTATTTGAGTTTTCTAAATACTCCGCTCCTCCAACCCAAATTGCACAGAACTACGAATCATTATGAATAAATAAGAAAAAGATAGAAGAAGAATAGAAATGATAACATACAATCTCACATCGCAGCGAAATAAAATATAATATATATCACACCCTTTTGAATACAAAATGTGTAACTGTATATACATACCATCATCAGAGTACAATACAACACAGCGGAAAAATAATAATAAATATCTAACGCTGAAGCCTCCTGCTCCAAGCTCCTCCAAATGTATCTATAAAATCCCAAATACTTGGCTGCCAATACAAATTTGGGCACCTAATAGTTTAGGGTAAAATAAAAATAATTAACTCTGGGTCAGTCATGGGACTGCTGTGAGTAAACTCCAACCACTTAGTCTAACTTTTTAAAATCATTTTCAAAAGAAAGGATAACCATAAGACCCATCCACACATAAATACAGATAGTTTTTACTCTATGATAACCCAAAAAATTCTATAAAATCAATACTATTCTGATATTATTATAGTGTCTAAATCAAATAAATAGCAACCTAGTGAAACGCTTGCATCTCACGCTCCACATACATACTATACAATCACAATCACGAGAGCTTATTGGGTTATGGATTTCCAACTATGAAAAGGTATAGAACCACCTTCCAGTTGTGTATCTGTAGAGGGGAATACACTGGCTTCAACAAGAACATCTTGTAACCTTGCGAGACATGACTGACTACTCATTTCGCTTGAATGTATCAAATGTATATCACCAACGGTTAGATTAGCAACCGTTTTCATGAAAGGGACAACATCGTTAGTTTAAAGAAGGAAATGAATTTTCTTTAGATAGGTAATAATACACACTAATTGGGAGCGACCCACTTAGCCATGCTACCTGCCCGATTTTTGGTCATTTTCTAGTTGTGAGGCTTGAGGTTATGATAACTTACCTTTCATTGATAGCGCAATCACTTTGAATGCCACATTATTAGATCCATTAACCACTAATTTATTTGCACAAATATATTCTGGATATTATGCTAAGAGAATAAATTCTCCGCCACCAAATGTATATTTGTACAAACCAACTTAAGCGATAATTGGAAATACTCTATCAGACATTCGTCTATACAAGTTCGTTACAATTTCCATTAATCCACCAAGCAATTTCTACCTAGGATTAAAAGAAAAATCCTTTGCACTTTACTCCACCTTTTATTGTCTTTATATAATCTGATTTACATTGCTACTGCTAAGACGAAGTGGTTCTTGGATATTAATCCAACCGGTCTGTCAATATTGACAACGATAGGCCAATATTTCGATAGCCGGTTATTTAACTATCGAAGAAAAACATTCATCCAAAGCAAACAATCAGTAGGCCCCTTAATTAATATTTCTTTAATTAAATCACTTCTCTATTTCCTTATCAATATTTGTTAACCTAATATTTTCAACAATCATCTTGGCCTCTTACGCTATTTGGAAAACTTTTTCATATATCACCTTCTTTTATTTTCTATACTTAGAAAATATCTTCTATTTATAGTTGGAAAACATTCCAACTACTTATCTTTGTCCTGAACTCATTTATTTCTATACTTAGGAAATATTCGTCATTATATTTCTAAACTTGCATTATTTGGATTAAACGGATGTTGTGTAAAACATTGCTACGACAACCCAAATACTGTATTTAACAAACTATATTTAAAATCTTATATTATTTCCTTTTCGAACATCATTTACTATAAAAGAAAACCTTTGCTAGAATGCTTTTAAAATTTATTAAACGATTTGGTTTCTAGTTTCATGTATAATCGATAAGTAGATTTTAATTATCGAATTTTCTTAAAAAAAATCTATCTCCTTAAAGTTCCATAAAATTTCGTCGTCATCTCCTTTGTACAGGTCACTCGGTACAATGACAAATTGCCTCTCTTGGCCCTTTACATTCAAAAAGAAAATAATAAAGCCAAGCAGCTTGTCAAATAGGCTCATAAAATCTCATATTAAATTAAATATGTACTTCTTTTGTTGGCCATTAAATTTATATATCTTCATACATTTCATTCCAAACCTGCTTAACATATATCTAACCATTCCTAATTTATTCCAACTTAACCAAATCGTTTTTAACTAAGTTTAATAATTCATTCTATAATTAGCTCTTTTGCCTATTTTACTTTTTATTTGAACATATCATGTTCATACATATTTTTAGTTTGCATATAAATAAATCGAATGCCATTTCCAACTCAAGTTTCATATTCGATTTCGAATATATATTCACAAATTCAATTCACATAGCCAACATTCAATTTCGATCCAAGACTCCATTAAATAATTATTCTTTTAATTAGTTAACTCTACTCAATAATTAAATATTTGATTTTTTGTTTGAAAAAACAATTTACTTACTCCACTTGAGTCCATACTAATTTTATAACTCAAGTATGGATTTTTATATTGAAAATCCAAATTCTAATAACCTAAAATCTTTGATTTTATTTATTTAATCGTTACATTTTATAAACGATTATACCGCTATTTTTCTGGGAATTTGAATTTGACATAACTTAAAATCTATAAGATGAAATCCAAAATTTTCGCTTCCATTAGAAAATTATTATTCAATTTGTCCTGATGATTTTTATTTCAAAGAATTCCAATTTAAATTGACTTATACATACTCAATTGAAGTTCGAAACATCAAATTATGAACTACTACACTACAACAAGCTCGTTTTAATTAAATTTAAATATAAATGTTTAAATAAGACTTAGTACTTGGAACCACCTTAAAACGTCAAATTACGAACTACCGCGTCTAGAGTACGAAACTCCTTAAAACTTAGAATGGCCTAAGAAGGGTGAAGCTACCTACGATGGTAGAAAACCCTTGTCCGTGCTAAGATGGCCAGGGCAAGGCACCCCTCAGAGGGGAGTGATGTGTAAGCCTTTATCCGCACCAAAGTCAGGAAAAGACGTGTTAAAGCATCAAAAGTGTAAGCCCCTATCCCTAGGGCGGAGTATCTAACACCCTTACTCCTACTTGCGATGACCTGGGTAAGGCACCCCTTAGAAGGGGGTGGGTGTAAGCCTTTAACCGCGTCTAAATAAGATAGGGCCAGGGTAAATCATCGAAAACCCTTATCCGCCCCTAGATGTTCCGGTTAATGCACCCCTTGGAGGGGGTGATGTATAAGACTCTATTACCACCTACAATGGCCAGGGTAAAGCATCAAAAGAGTAAGCCTTTATGTGCCCCTACGATGGCCAAGGTAAAGTATCTAAGTCCTTATCATCACCTACGATGGCAAGGGTAAGGCGCCTCCTAGAGGGAGGTCGGGTAAGTCCTTGGGTCGTGCTTGAGAATAAGCTAACCAAGTGCACCTAACACACAAGCCCAAAGAGTGGCTAACAAAGCACGTACATCCTCTACTTTGACAATCAAAACTCCAGAGAGTGGCTAACAAAGCACATGCATCCTCTGCTTTGCAAATGAAACCTGAAATGGGTAATGAAATTGTTAGACCAAAAAATGGCACTAACACCTAATTGATTACAATTGTTGTGAATAATGAGGAGTAATAATCTAAAAACAGAGAAATAGTAATCGACACACGAGAGTTATAGTGGTTCGGCGTTAACGAGCCTACGTCCACTTTATAGTTTCTCATTTCATTCATAAATTACAATTACCAAGAATATAACTGTTCGATCAATTGAATACACTGAATAATTCTCTCTGAATTCACTGATTTTATTAAAGGAGATGGTCATTATCTTTGGACGAGTGTTGGCCATGGTAGACATGAATATTCGACGTTCCCAAAAGTCCCCTGAAAAGTAAAATAAATTATTAATTTATAGGTGTTAGAGAGCTAGGGTTCGGTTGCCATGTGGAAGTTGCAGAGGAGGTCTCGAAAGTAGTGAAGAGCATGAAATAACCTCTTCTGATCATATGAAGCCGTATGTATCACGATCCAAGTTTCATGCCTAAAGAATAAGTCAATAATGCTGCGCAGTAAATGTCCCATTCTGATCGGGTAGGGGGCAACCCGACCCAATGTAATGTTTGCTTGATCCCAATTGCCAAATCCTTATGCCAAAATAGCTGTAGGCGGATCAGGTCGGGGGTGACCGGCCTTGTGCGATGTGGCTTGAATGCCACTTTCATGTTAAAGCATGGGTTCATATCGGGTTTGACCCAGACCAATGTTTTGGTCTGATCCGATGGCGCGATCCAGAGTTGTGCTAAGCTAACGATGTCGAGTTAGCAATATCTGACTGATCCGATGACCTGATTTGTTCTGGTGTATGTGTAGTGTAGCAACACTGATGTAACGACCCGCATTCAATGTATCGAAGGATCGTAGAATATTTATTTCTTTTTCATATGAGGTCGTATAGTCGTGTAACTTTGGGAACGACTATTGGGGTCATTTCCCATGTTCACGATTTTTGCCAATTTTTAAATGACCGTTTTGCCCCCTAGCTGATCTTGTTTCGGCCATAACTTTTGATTGGTAAGGAGTTTTGACCTGAAACAATTTTCGTTGGATTCAAATGATGGTTTAAATTTCCGTAGAGTGGTCACATTTGCCAAACAGACTCATCATTTGGGAGATATGGCTGAAACAAAATTTAGAAGCTGAAAAACAGCTTAACTGAGCTTAACCGAGTGATTAACAGCTAGGCACATTGGGGGATTTCGGGATTAGAGCTATGTGAGAGCTGATTAGGGATAGAGAAACCTTTTCTTTGTCATTTTTCAGTTGGCACTAACATCCTCTCAACCCTAGCAATGGCCTCCACCTTCTAGAATCATCTTAATCACCGTTTAATCAAGGATTAGGCTTAACTACGTCAAATCAAGGCAAATCAAACCAAATCAGAGTTAGAGCTACTGTGTTGCTTAGGAATTTGATCCAAGCAGTAGAGTTTCAGATCTTATATCTTAATTTGTGTCAAAGGTGAGTGATTTGCATTATTTTTCACTAATTACGGCTAATTAAGGGTGATTTGTGATAATTAACGAAATTATGGCTCAGAAAAATCTGGAATAATTTGTAAAATTCTAAAATATTATTTTAGGGCTCTGATAAAAATTTGGGCTAATTTGGATATGTTTTTCTAATCGTATGGTTAATTCTTGATTAAGGGGATTAAGGGAAAACATGGGTTTTGGGTATGTTTGATCTATATTGACATGTTAATTTGTTGTTTTGGTGTTTATGGTCGATTTTACATGTTGCTATGACTGTTTGGAATGATTTGTGAATGTATAGAAAAGTTTGATTGGTGGAAAACGCCGTCGTATGGCGTAAATTGCTTGCTGGAAGAGTTGCAGGAAATTGGTCAAATTCCATTCGTGAAGCGCTTATGCGACCCAACCCACTCGTGGTACACACCCCTATCACGAGTCGGACCAGATGACGCCTGTACGAACCATGACCATGAACGGATCCAGGAATGGAGATTACGAGCCGCGAAATGCTTCCTCACGAGCCACCATGGTCACGATCGGGTAGAGGAGGTCCACGATCCTAACGAGATGTCACGTGCCAACTGAAGACTCACGAGCCTGGAGCATTGTCACAAGCCAGTGCAGGGAAGGAGGACCACGACTCAGAGTTGGAGCCATGAGCCGACGCCATGGGGAGATCCACAAGTTGCGAACAGATGCTAAGGAGGAATCACGAGCCGATCTTAGAGTTTGGACAATGAACGAACTGAATGGAACTGAAGTGCGAGTGGGATAATGACCAAACTTGAGATGCAAAGGTAGTCCAAATAGGAAGTTGTAACTTAGGATCCAGTTGGGAACCAATGAGTTAACTTCATGATTGGACTTTGCTGCGGGACGTGTGCTAAGGGGTTATTGACATCCATTACTTTGATTCACCACCAAGACGGATGTTAGGCTACGGATCAGTGCAGTGGGGTAGTTATTACTCTATGGGGCAGAGTGGTCGTAGCATGGCTAGAGCCAGTGCAGTGGAGTCGTCATGACTTCATGGGGCAGAGTGGACATAGCAAGGGATTAGTGGTAATGGATTAAAGCAGTGGTGCCATCATGACTTCATGGGGCAAAGTGGTCATAACAAAGGATTTGGGTGGTCAAAGCGGTGGATATCGTATGCTTTACCCACTGAGTGAGAGATGTGAGGAAGGTTGTTATGCTTGATTTGTTTGACATCACTATGACATGCATACCCCCTCTCCATTATTTTCACACCATGTGTTAGTGTCACCTTAGAGTATTGTACATCCTGTTGTGCTAACACTTTGATTGCAGGTCCAAGTTCAGGTATGGTTATGTATACCTGTTATTGTTCTGTTTTTGCTGCTTATCACTCATTCCAGACATTTGTTAGACCCAGAGTTTTATGTCTCTTCTTATTACTCTGGGTGCTCCTAAATGAGCAGACTAGGGACAACTTAGCTGGTTATGCATGAGTAGCTGATCCGGAGACGAGCAGGAGGCTCCTACGTGTTGTCTACATATATTTTCCATGTGTTGTTGATGGTCACTGGTTTGGGCATTAGTATTGTATCTTTCCTTTCTTTTACTTTAGAGACAGTATTTTGAAGTTGTAAATATGGTTATGGATCATAGGCTGTATTTTGAATTTTAGCTGCTATGGTGTTTTAGTTTTCAGTTTATACACTATCTCGCCTATTTTATGTCAAAGTTATGTTATTATTATATTTTATCCCATGCGTTGTGAGACATTCTACAGGTTCCTTGTTAGTTCAAATCCCTTTCTTTTTCTTTCTTTGGTGACCGTCCCGTGCTGGTTGGACATCTATATAGCGTATTTCAGGGAAATGTCGGCTGGTGCAGGGTGGGCTTTCACAACTGCTTTCCTTCGAGCAAAGAAGTTAGATCCGATCCGGAGCCTAGGTTCGACCAGGTGCCTTCAAGCGTGCATAAAACAAGTTTTCCAATACTTCGCCGCTTTATCTAAGTGTTTGCCAATCGATGCAAGTTCATACTCAAGTCCCTGGCCTATTCACAAAGCAGGTTAACGTCTTGCCCCCCAAAGTACATCTTATCGCAGATGAAATGTGCTTTGAATAAGTCGAGCTAAATCTTTCTATAACGTCGGTTGTTCTTGAGAAGGATTTATCAAATTGTTGTGCCCTCTTGAGTAGTTCTGATGTTTCAATTCTACGTTGTATAGAGAGCTTGCCGTATATCGCACTGGTTCCATGGGTACTCATCGGACCAAATCCTATGGCTGGAGTAGTTGAAATGATCAAATAATTATTTAAATCTTGTCGAATCAAGAGCTCAAATTCTTTCACCAAAAGTCATTGTTGGTCATTGGCTCTTGATTGTGATCGTACACACAAAGGTCATTTCCAAACGACATTGTCTTCCTTTGCATGTCAAGCGTACTGTCGAATAAGACTTTTTTTTACAAACTAGTCAATGTATGAAGTAGTTTTTAAATTCATGGGGTAGTTACAAGAATCCTCAGATTCTAAACTAGCATTTGGACTGTTGGGATAGCACATCAGAACTGTCGCATGAATATGGTATTTGTACTTGCCTTTGGACCATCTTGATATCAGGATATTAATCCAGGACTCCATGATCGCATCGAATCGTAACTATAAGGAATCTGAAAGCCACGATCACTCTAGATCATGTCAATTGAAAATCAGAAATCCATGGTCGCATCGGACAATATCAAAAAGAAATCAATGAATGGTCCGGAATGTTTTATAGTCCCATTATGATCACATGCGAGTCAGTACGAGATGCTATTGAAAACTTTCAAGCCAATATCGATGGAGGACAAGTGAAGTCGGTACTTATTCCCCCAGCGTCAGTGGGGGTTGGCCCAAGTCAACCGGATATCCAATCTTCTAGACTTTATACTTTCCATTATCGCATCGGGTTAGGGCTACAGGTTCAATAATCTTAGTCAACCTAAGTCGTTATGTATTCTTTCTCAAATCAGCAAGAGTTGGAGTTGTATACGCGAATGGTCAAATAACATTCGCTTTAGTGTCATCCCTTAACTTTAGTCTAAAATGAGACTTGCCTCACTATGTGCCAGCGAGTTTAGCTACTATCAACAGATCATACATAGAGTTCAGTAAGTTCATCAAAATGCAAGCGAGTGGATGTCGTTAAGGAGTTAGCTGATTCCCTTCATTCATGTTTCAGCGTAGTCTGTAATAGCCACCACAGTCTTGTTGAGTCTATTACTCTTAGTCGGTACCATTGAGCTTAACAAACATGATTGTTGATTTAATCAATAAGATTAGCTCTCTTTAGAATCACACAATCCTATCATTGTTTTCTAGGGCCCTTCCATTGCCCTTATCATTTCAATAGTCGGATGCTCCTCCATCCTTTAGCATGTTGGTATCGAGAATGTCCTTCTCGGAATTTGTATCTTCCTCAGCCAAAAATTTATTTTCATCAAAATAGAATTCCCAAAGATCTCGCGCTGGGTCTCGGTGCCAAAATGTTTCAAAGTCCAACTTATCTGAAATGTCAGATATTTCTTCCAGCAACACCATAGACGACTCTGGTTTATCTACCGATGCAACTATGACATTGAATCTTTCCAAGAATGAATGCAGGGTGTCGCCGGACTTCTGGTTAATTGAAGTGAGTAGCATGACGATCTTGGGTTGAGAGATGTGGACCTTTGACTTCTTGATGAAGCGAGTAACCAACATGTTCCCACGGTTGATCGATTTAGATGCAGGCTGCCAAAATTGAATAACAAAAAAATAAGTCAGGAATGGAGGGAAGCCTTTAGCCATGACGTTATCCAATGTAGAAAGCACTTCTATACGGTGCATTTAGCATATCAAATGCATGGTAGGATCGTTCTTACCATTGTAAGCCTCCAGTGATGGCAGTTTGTAGTTTGGGGCGAATGCGGAAATCACTGATATCCCATGTAAAAGGGTGGCGAATGACACTATCCTTGTCATATTGAGATATGCCACCTCTGGTGAATTATAAATAATGTTGGCAATTTGACCTTCGTCTCTGAGAAGTTGTTGCCAGTTGTCCAACTCAGCAGTGGTACCCTCTAGCATGAGTTCCATAAGTGGGTGGAAGCCAGCCTCGGGATTCCTTGTTCTGCATATGCAATTGTCGTCAATTAGGCCTATATTATTTATTTCTGGATGATGATCTGTTGCTCTGATGTATGCGGGTTAACCTTGAGGAGTCGTTCTTTTGGTTGTAATTCGAGGTCTTGTGGAACTCCAAGGATAAAACATGTATAGAGTCATCGGGGAGTTGAATCATGCGGCTCGAAGCTTGTATCCTATGCCCCCATCCACATGGGTTTTATTGATTGGTGAGCATCAAATCTGTGTCTTCTATGAATTCACGAACCCTCATCAAGTCATGAGTTATAGTTGGATGCAGAATGATTTGTTGGCACTCAGCCCATGCTAATCTGTAGTTTCCCATCCAAGCTCTGAGGATTGGAGCCAGTGGATAAAATTCAAACCGTAGTCACCTCGAGTCTTTTGCTTTCCCCCTGCGTCAGTTGAGAGGCCATAGACAAAGCAGATGCATTACATCCCATAAATGTGCGAGATAGGACAGTCAACCCATATACGGTCTTATGTGAGCCTTCCAGATGGAAAGTTGGTTGGGACTAGCAAATGGACGCTCACTCTACATCCATTTCGTGGTCCTCAAGCGGCCTGTCAGGATCAAAATATAAGTTAGATACAGGCATTAAGTTATGCCACTTGTAAATATTTTCAATAGTTATGCCCCCAATCTGGTGGTAACAACAAAAGATAGGTGGTTGGATCACATCCTTTTGAATTTAGGCATGTATGCATGAAACAAAAACGGTGCTTTCAGTTGTTTAAGTGACCATGTTAACCAAGTGCTCAAGCCATTGCATTTTCCATTCGATGTACTTGCAAGATGGCACTCTTCGTCGCACTTGTGCTATGGTCAGTCACACATGGATGTGTATGTTGACTTGATATACCACTCTTAGGGCCTCCTTTAGTTCGTTGCCTTAAGTCGCGTGACATATCATTGAACAATCCACCCTCAAGGCCTCCTTTTGGTCATCGCCTTTTGTATGTTTTCCACTGGCCCGGCTTGGTTATTGCGAGTGCGTCCCTCACATTTTTGACCAGTTGTCTTGTTTAAATCTACATTTGGTAAATAAAGTAGTATTCCTGCAATATCATACATTTGCAAGTTTGTTATATATCTCAATCGAATATACATGTAGACAAGTCATTACTATGCTAAGTAACAAGCAATAGATCACATCACAAATTAAACCAAGATTTCCATCCAATGACCCTGCAAACCAAAATTCCTGCTAATAAACAACATATCATATTGCAGCTATCATAGGGTATGATGTGTGTGTATCCCGACAATCAATCGTGAATAAAATGCCTGGCCCGGGCTTGCTCGGGAATGATTAGTATCAACATTATATTGCCCCCAATCCTTCGGTGGAGAGTGTGGGCTCAGCTTTAAATCTTACCCCCAATCCTTCAGTGGGGGTAGGAACCCATTTTCAGCGGCGCTTAGTTTGAGCGCCTTTATACTTTCCTGTCGTATTCCCAGGTTAGAGTTCGAGTTAAGCTTCTAGTCTTGACCCCCAATCCTTCAGTTGGGTAGGAGCAAACTACCGACGCTCAGTCTCAGCGCCTTTGTACTCTCATGTCATATGCCCAGGTTAGATTTCGGGCTCAACTTCTGGTCTTTCCCTCTCATCCTTTAGTGGGGTAGGAGCCAACTATTGGCACTTAGTCTCAGCGCCTTTATACTCTCCTATCGTATGCCCAGATTAGAGAGTGTGGTTAAGGAAGTCTTTAATCGTGGTGCACCAATCATGCCTATCTTTATACTCACTCTCGAGTCGGGAGATTTTGAGTTGGTCAAGCAAATGGTCATATCATTCGATGCGGCGTTCCTTCTACACTCTAGTTCAAAGATCGAGATTCCACCGTCTCGAGTGTCGTTCTCGAAATCGGTTCTAGTCCATACTCCACGCTTCACTCTGGCGGATGGAGCTTTTCGAGTAAGAAGCCGGGACACACTTGCTGAGACACTACCTCATAATTTCCAATTCATGGGTAGAGGTGGCTATTTACAATAATCAAGCCTCTTTCGTCCCGTCGACTCGTAGGATGGTGTTTCGGCGGACGTCGCAGTATCGTCCTTTATATTCTCTCTCAAGTCATAAGGGTTAGAATTATCGACATCGTTGTTCGTTCTTCGTACTTTCCCAAGGCCAGTTTGGGTTAGAGTTATGGATTGAGTGGCCTTTAATATTGGCGCACCCATTACACTCGTCCTAGTTTTATGCTTCTATCCAAGCTTGGAGGATCGGAGTTAGTCAGGCAAACAGTCAAATTACGTTCGCCGAAGTTTTGTGTTCCTCCAGTAAATCAATGGGAATATTAATTGACAACAATCTTTGTGTACCTCCTTTATTTGGATTCATGTAGTCTGTTGGCCTTGAGTGCAAGATTGATCCATGTAGAAAGTGGAACCACGTCCTTCTGGAATCAGATTCCAACTTTGAAATGCAAAGATCAATGCGCAATTGTCTTGAGGTATGTCACGCATCAGCCAAGGATTGGATGTCATATCAGATCCACCTTGATCTATAAACTTTCCTCTGATGGTGAGCATGGTTATTTAAACAAGTAGTCCAGTCTTGCTCATTATGGTCGTGCTCCATAATTCTGTATGCGGGTGTTAGAAGTCTTATTAGTACCAAATCTAGGATACCTACACCATCTGTTAAAGGAATGAATACCATACTGAGCGAAAATGGCGTTGCATGCTCTTCGTAGGTCCATTTTGCTTTGTCCTGTCTTTGCCAGGGGATGACTGCCAAAACCTTTAGCTGGTGATGAATGTATTTTCAAACCATTGTGGGATGGCAGCCCCAAGAATGAATATACCTTGATCAAGGTCTTGGAGCGACAAAGGCTGTTAGGTAGATACTATAAGCGAATGACGATCTCGCATCTTCTTTGAATCGCCTTTTTGCCTCCATGCCAAGGGCAAGGATCGAGTGTTAGGTAGTCATGTATTTACCACTAATGGTAACACACATTACATTGGTGATAAAACGACAATTGGAAGGAGAAGAATATATCCATGATTATAGAAATTTTTTGGTTTCCATCTTAGGAAGTAAGATATGGCTGCGAGAGAGATACTCACGCCTTATCCATCCACAGATATGCCTTAGGTCCCACGTCGGGAATAAGAGCCGATGTCCAGACAATTAATCAGCATTCGAGCCTAAGTGTTCCAAACCTTTAACTCATCAATCTTCGGGCAAGACTGAGGCAGTCTATCATGTAAGGTAGTGTTGCATCAGCTTAGGACTGGATAGTTGAATCATGAGCAATCTATGCTAAGATGTCCGAGTTTTCCCCTTTGTCTAGGGCATGAATCAATCAACAAGTGGTCAATGAAGGTAGTCAAATTGTGAATCTACACATTCTATTGTCAAAAGGTTAACCATTAGAAGTCCCATTCATTTACATCTTCCATAAGGCGGGAAGTCAGCCAGTACTTTTGTTGAATTATTCAGGGTAGCGAATTCAGCAATGAGATTAGTTGATGTTTATCTCGGGGTGACCTTCCAAGGGAAGTAGGCAATGCCGCCAACTTGTCGTATCTTGGAGCTTTACGAATGATGGTATGCCTCACTTTTTTTTATCGGAAGCATTCAATGCTGCAGGAAGTTCTTTTTGGAGGTCATCCACGACTCTTTCTGGTTCGGTCTCCAATACTGGATCAACTTCCATATGATCAATACTCTTAGTTTCCAGTGTCTTGATTGGGACAATATCCATGCATTATGGATCTTTAGAGCTTGATAACTTAGTTAGCTTGTCCTCCTTCTGATTCTCTATTTGTAAATATGAGATACGTTGCAATGCTCTAAGTCGCCCAATAGCTCTTTGACCTATGCTAGGTAAGTGGCAAGTCACGGTCCCTTTGCTTGAAGCTCTTTCCGAACCTAGCAAACAATAATCTAAGAGCCACAAAAGATGTTCAACATCGCTGCTTCCAACTCCTTGGCGATCTTCAACCCGGCATTCAGGGCCTCGTATTCAGAATCGTTGTTAGTAGCGGAAAATTCCAATCGTAGAGCATAGTAAATTGACTGTCATTTAGAAGTTATAGGTTAAACACTGGCTTCGGACCGTCAAACATTCTCAGCACCGTCCGTATATAGCTTCCAGGTGCTAGATTCCAGCTTCTATTCTGAGGGCCAGCTTCTTCATCTAACACATCCTCTCCAGGAACTGTGAATTCTGCAATGAAGTTTACTAATGCTTTTCCCCATATAGAATTTCTGGGGGGGAAGTTGAGGTCAAACTAGATTAGCTCGATGTTTCATAGTGTCGGAGGATATTGAACATCTCTGACAAATATGATGCATGATCGGATGATTGCTTGGAATTTACGAGTGCATCATCCACAAAGACTTCCATGAAACTTCCAATCGAGCATAAGATTAACCAAACGTTGGTACGTTGCTCCAACATTCTTCAGTTCGAGAGGCATCACTGCATAGCAGTATAGTCCAAGGTCTATGACAAAACTTGTATGTTCTTGATCAGACACATTCATAGGAATCTGGTTGTAACTGTAGCACGTGTCCATAAAAGAAAGAAGTTCATGTCCAGTTGTCAAATCCACTAACTTCAATTCTTGATATCGGGAAGCTGTCTATTGGGCAAGCTTTGTTCAAATATTTTAAGGCGGCTGAACTCTCTGGGTCGAGCATATGTTGCTTTTGCTCGACGAGAGCATATTTTAGATTAATGTCCAGTGCATCACTCATTATCGATGGTGAAATCGCACACATTTCAGCATGGGTCCATGCAAATACGTCCATATTGGTTCGTAGAAAATCTGAATGTTCCCTCATCCGGAGGTGGTCCAAATGAGATCCGATTTTCAAGACCTTTGTCAGGTTGTCGTTGTTAATCGGAATATTCATAGTTGCTTCATTAAGTGTCACCATTTTGCATCCTGAATCTTCATCCTCTCTAGGATCTATGTCTTCGAACAGGTAATCGAGTGACTCCTTAAGCGATGCTTCCTTCAGTTGCTATGCCGATGTCTCCTTTGTTGGAGGGGAAGCATTTTTTGGTTCCATGCCATCCCCATCATGTAGCAACTTCCATTTAGCCAAATAGTAGGCTCTTCCAGTAATCTGGTCACCACAGACCATTCCCACTTCGGCTTCGTTTGGGAATTTTAACAATAAACACCAAGATGCAATGTAAGCTCTGAATTCTTCTAGGGTTGGATGCATGGTGGATGATGAGCAGTAAATTGCTATCATCTGGGTAAGTATTCATAGTTCCAATCATGGCTTACGATGGCTCAACTGGTACCTGACGCTGGGCGCCAAAGCACGTTTATTTAACCCTCATCCGGTGGAAATCAATTGTCATCGATGTGATTGATAGCCTATAGGCATTGCAAAGATTAGCTAAGTTCTACTGGGAATGAATCGCGAGACATATGTCCTTCATCATGTCAACCAGTAAAGTGTAGCTTTAGAATCTTTAGTCGCTTTCCAGCATCCCATCAATAAGAATCATCGTTGCTATGATCATCTGAGTCATCCTCGGAATAGTGCCTGGACCGCTCCATATCAATGTTGTTCGAGACTCCGCTGGTTGGACAGGTTCAAGTCATAGAAGGATCCTAATTGTTGAAATTTTGCAGTGATATTCTCAGACCATTCATCTAATCTTGATTGATGAGCTTTGAAGAGTGATGTTTATTAAAATATATGTCGAAGGAGAACCGTCAATGGGTCTGGGCGTAGTGCCGGCGATAGGGGTCTGGGGCCCATAGTCGTGGTGGAGATCAACCTAGGATTAAAAAAAAGCCCGTGCACTTTACTCCATCTTCGATTGACTTTGAATAATCTGATTCGCAATGCTACTTCCAATAAGGAGTGGTTCTTGGATAATAGTCCAATCAGTCTCCCTATATTGACAACGATAGGCCAATACTTCGGTAGTCGGTTATTTAACTGTCGAAGAAAAACATTTATCCAAAGCAAACAATCACTGGGCCCCTTAATTAATATTTCATTAATTAAATCGCTTCTCCATTTCCTTATAAATATTTGTTAACCCAATATTTTCAACAACCATCTTGGTCTCTTACGCTATTTGGAAAACATTTTCATATATCACCTTCTTTTATTTTCTATAATTAAAAATTATCTTCTATTTATAATAGGAAAACATTCCAATTGCTTATCTCTTTCCCGAACTCATTTATCTCTATACTTAGGAAATATTCGTTATTATATTTCTAAACTTACACTTATTTGGGTTAAAACGGATGTTGTGTAAAACATCATTACGACAACCCAAATATTTTATTTAACTAACTATATTTAAAATCTTATATTATTTCCTTTTCAAACATCATTCACTATAGATGAAAACCTTTATTATGCTTTCAAAATTTATTAACAGATTTGGTTTCTAGTTTCATATATATTCGATAAGTAGATTTTAAGCTATCGAATTTTCTTAAAAAAATTCTATCTCCTTAATTTTCCAGTAAATTTCTCCAATGTCTCCTTTGTATGCTCACTCGGTACAACTACAAATTGCCTCTTTGGTTCCTTTCCATTCACAAAGAAAATCAAAAGGACAATTGGCTTGCTAAACAGGCTCATAAAATCTCATATTAAATTAAATACGTACTTCTTTTGTCGAGCATTCAATTTATATCTCTTCATACACTTCATTCCAAACGTGCTTAACATATATCTAACCTTTCCCAATTTTTTCCGTCTCAACCAAATCGTTTATAATTCAATTTGCTAATTCATTCTATACTTCGCTCTTTTGCCTATTTTACTTTTTATTTAAACATATAACGTGATGACCCGAACTTTCCAGCTGGCCTATATCGAACAAGAAGGTGGACTACTTTGAGACCACGAGTCATCAAAACATAAACATGAGAACATTTCATTTCTATTACAACAATATACATCAGAGTACAAGATGTCAGAGTTCAAATAATTAATATTGTTTGCAAACAAATTAACAACTGTAAACAATTGTTTAATCCGTTCGGCTTTCCTAAACAACAAGGATTGTTGTAGAGGGTGTCGAACTCTGGGACCAAATTATTTTATAAATAAATCCAATCAAGTTATCCCTAACTTTTGATTGGTGGAAAACAAAGAAAATAGCAGAAATTAAATAAAAGAGAGTTTTAACAATAAGTGAAAGCGATTAGGGGATAATGACATAGATCAGATTCATAATCATCAATAGCCAAAAGATTAACCAGATCTAATACATGTTTCTGTCACAAACATGTATCAACGATAATAGGTTTTTAGAAACAAATATGTAAATAACGACAAGCATAGCCTATGTAGGAGCTCAGCTCTACAACCATAGACTATCAGGACAGATTCACTAATTAATTTCTAAAATCCTAAAATTAGATCTAGATCTGATAAACGTTAGATCGAACACGAATATATCCTGTGAAGGAGCATAGCTCTTAAACGACACAAAATATGAAGGTTCAGATCTAACCCTTAATTCAGATCCAGATCTACATGTATACAGTCTTCATCTTTTGGCTATGTGATTCATCTTGAATCATACTATCAGCGTCATCACCCCCTAATCAAAGGGGATTAGCTAGACATAGCTAAAGTAGAAGAGAAAAAGAAAATAAATAACATGAACATAAAAAAAAAAGGAGAGAATGATTTTATTCCAAGAAGAGAATTACAGAATAAAACCTAATGTGTTTTTTACAAGACTAAGATACAATGTATTTATAGCTGATATGACAAAGGCTAGCTAGCTAATTACATAATGTGGGACTAAAGAAATAGCCCAAATAACATATAATCCAGTGTGAACGCAGCTTTAGAGTGAATGGTCTAGCAAATAGGCTAGTGTGAACGCAACATGAGTAAGAGGCCTTCAAAATGAGCTAATGTGAATGCGGTTTGAGTCTTTATTGAGCCAAATCTTCTTAACTGAAATATAATTGCAACCGTTCTTCAAGCTTTAGATTCTTCAAGCTTTAGCAATTTTAAACTTCACTCTTTTTAAGCAAATTCTTCATGCTTTATCCATCAAATGCTCTAAACCATGCTTCTTGTCAACAATCTGAAAACACAGCTATAAATACACAATATCAATTATTTATAAGATAAAATAAGATAAATAAGCGGATAAAATATACACAATTACGTGTATATCAAATACCCCCACACTTATCTTTTTATTCGTCCTCGAATAAACTAAACTAAGATATGTCACACTTTCGTAGGAAACACGATTGCATTTAGCGTATGCAACAAGCCGTTAAACCTCTGGGTGTCCCCAGTAGGATGAGTGTTGTCTCGTGAGGGTTTTCAGCGGATACTACCCACAAAATCCAAAGCGTCTTATGTACGCGGATTAATCAAACAATATATTTAAGGTCTTTCACATTCCAAGGATTTCACCTAACTTCAATAATAACGGTTTAGTTCCAATTGTCCATTCCATTATTGGTGCAAAAATGAATAAGATTTTTCAAGATGAATCGTAATTCCTTGATAACACTGTAATTGTCTTGAAGGTTAAGAGCGTGGTGTCAACCAAAGTTCTACACATCGACAATGTGCACCCAATCATTTATTCAACCTTTTTTTTTTTTGAATAATTTTGCACCACCGTAACTGTAATGTATTGGATGTGAGTTATGCATAGATGAAGGAAAATTTTGTAAGTTCTAAAAAATATTATAGATGAGAGGGCAAGTGTATTAGTTGAACTTCAAGCTACAAAAGATAAAGTAATACTAAGGCACATATAGACATTTTGTTTCCTTTCATCTCCTCTACTACAATCCTCGCTTCCAAGTACGGTGTGGTGGATATGGATGGAATGGAAATGAATGTTTTATAGTCAAGAATGATGAATGACTATTTTATTCTGAGAGACTCTCTCTTTATTTCATTTTTTCTTCTTTTTCTTTCTTTCTCTCTCTTTTTTTTTCTTTTTTTTTTCTTTTTTCTTTTTCACATATTTTTTTTCTTCATATTTGCATGATGAATGATGAGTGGAAATGGAATGGAATGACACCATATTTTATTTCATTTGATTACTCCTCTACTAAACCAACACTTCATGAAAGGAAAGTTTTGTGCCCTAGTTACTCTACTTCTATAACCTTAATTCAACACACAAGTCTGGATAGTTGTTATACAAAAAGCTGAAAGGAATGATAAGCAAAGTTTCGTAAGATAGATAACCCATATAAAATAAGATGTGGTATATGGTTATCCTACCTTAAAACAAGTACGGAGTGGGTGGTGTAATATTGGTATAAAAAGTGACGTTTTTGACCTTTAAACAAGGTTCTTGAGTATACCAATATAAGATAAACTTGTCGAAACATGGATGTAAATCGACTAAAACTTGGGTTTGAATAATGTGGGGTATCGAAGAAGAACGCTACAATGAGTCATTTCTCCTTAATTGGGCCAAGTGGATTTTAGAACTTACGATTTTGAAAATTTGAGTGGAAAAGAAAATATTATGCATGAAAACGAACTCATAAAATCCAACAAATGTAGGTGCAAAATCCTTGTATTTCATGATTTTTTTTGATTTTTTTTTTGTGATTATTTTTACTTGCACATTCTAACATGTATAACAAAGGTTGACACACTTACTCCAGAACACGACTAACGTCTGCACAGTCTCAAGCTAGCATCTTAAAAAGACACATTACGATTCAATGAATAAATAATGTTCATTCCCATCACCCAACAATTCAACTTATCAAACAAGAACCAAGGTGTTATTTATGAATTTAAGTTAATCCTTGTTCAATGAATGACCTACTTCATAAAATTTGATTGCTGACGTAATGTAAATTCCCCCCACACTTGATTGTGACTGTGTCCTCACAGTCTTAATCAGACATATCTTAGTGAAAGGGAAAAACAAATAAGAGAATATTTACATATGTACAAAAGAGGGTCAGTGCGTCTTACAGAATGTAATGTGGCTCATGGAGGACCATGAGCTCTTCCTCTTGGTTGGGTATTGGTTCCAAGTAAGGTTTAAGGCGTTGACCATTGACCTTAAAGGATGATCCATCAGTTGGATTCTCAATTTCGACCGCACCATACGGAAAAACAGTCCGTACAGTGTAAGGTCCTGTCCATCTAGATTTTAGCTTACCCGGAAATAGATGCAGTTTTGAGTCATACAACAGAACTTTTTGACATGGCATGAAAGTTTTACGTAAAATTGATTTATCATGAAAAACTTTTGTTCTGTCCTTGTAAATTCGTTCATTTTCATAGGCATCATTTCGAATTTCATCAAGTTCATTAAGTTGAAGCTTCCTATGTTCACATGCTTGCTCTAAATCAAGATTTAAAGTTTTTATTGCCCATAACACCCTATGTTCTAGTTCAACTGGCAAGTGACATGGTTTACCAAAAATCAACCGATAAGGGGACATACCCAAGTTTGTTTTGAAAGCGGTGCGGTAAGCCCAAAGAGCGTCGGTTAACTTTTGAGACCAATCTTTACGATTTCGATTCACGGTTTTCTCAAGGATTTGTTTAATCTGCCTATTCGATACTTCAACTTGCCCACAAGTTTGAGGGTGATAAGGAGTGGATAACTTGTGGGTTATCGAATACTTTCTCATGAGAGCTTCAAAAGAACGATTACAGAAGTGTGTACCATTATCACTAATTATTGTGCGAGGTGTGCCAAACCTAGAAAAGATGTTTTCTTTCAAGAAGCGCACAACAACCTTGTTATCGTTTGTTTTGCATGGTACAGCTTCGACCCATTTGGAAACATAATCAACAGCTAAGAGAATGTAAAGGTTCCCAAAAGAATTAGGGAAGGCTCCCATGAAGTCTATACCCCACACATCAAAAATTTCGACCTCTAGAATGGGGTTTAGGGGCATCATATTCCGTTTAGAAATTTTCCCTAAGAATTGACATCGATCACAAGTTTTGCAAAATTCGTACGCGTCTTTGAAAAGGGTGGGCCAGTAGAAACCCGATTGGAGAACCTTTTCGGCTGTCTTTTTGGGACCGAAGTGACCACCGCATGCTTGGTCATGACAGAAAGAGAGGACACTACTTCAAATTTCAGTGTCAGGAACACATCTTCGAATGATTTGGTCGGGACAATACTTGAAAAGATAGGGGTCGTCCCAATAAAAATGTTTCACTTGAGAAAAGAATTTGTGTTTATCCTGCTTAGACCAAAAAGAAGGGGTCTGCTTGGTGACTAATTAGTTAACAATGTCAGCAAACCAAGGATCAGTGGATAGAGAAAACAGCTGTTCATCAGGGAAATTCTCGTTGATTGGAAGAGAAGAAGACGGGGCATTTGGAAGATGAGACAAGTGGTCCACAATAACGTTGTCGGATCCTTTTTTATCCTTAATGGTAAGGTCAAATTCTTGAAGTAGAAGGATCCAACGAATGAGACGAGCCTTAGCATCCTTTTTAGAGAAAAGGTACCTAAGTGCGGAATGATCGGTATAAACAGTGATGTGTGAGCCAACTAGATAAGGCCTGAATTTTTCTAGAGCAAAGACAACTGCCAAGAGTTCCTTTTCAGTGGTAGTATAATTGATTTGAGCGTCGTTCAGAGTTTTACTCGCGTAGTAAATGACATGAAGAATTTTATCAATTCGTTGTCCTAAGACAGCGCCTTCAGCGAAGTTCGAGGCGTCACACATGATTTCAAAAGGCATCGTCCAGTTGGGAGAGCAAATGATAGGAGCAGAGACAAGTTCATTTTTAAGATGCTCAAAAGATGAAATGCACTCAGAATTGAAGTCGAAAGGAACATCCTTACCAAGAAGGTTAGTCAGAGGTCGAGTGATTTTGCTGAAATCCTTTATGAAGCGACGATAGAAGCCAGCATGACCTAAAAAGGATCGGATGTCCTTAACAGATTTAGGAATGGGAAGATTAGAGATAACTTCGATTTTGGCTTTGTCAACTTCAATTCCTTTGTTAGAGATGACATGTCCCAAAACAATGCCATGTTTAACCATGAAGTGACACTTTTCCCAATTAAGCGTTAAGTGTTTCTCTTTACAGCGATTAAGAACAAGATCGAGATGATGTAAACACTCAGAGTAAGAATCACCAAATATGGAAAAATCATCCATGAACACTTCCAAAAATCGCTCGATCATATCAGAAAAAATGCTAATCATGCACCTCTGAAAGGTTGCAGGTGCATTACAGAGACCAAAAGGCATACGTCGGTACGCAAATGTACCAAACGGACAAGTGAAAGTGGTTTTCTCTTGGTCCTCAGGAGCGATAGGGATTTGATTATAGCCCGAGTACCCATCAAGGAAATAGTAGTACTCATGACCAGCTAGTCGTTCTAACATTTGATCGATAAATGGCAGAGGGAAATGATCCTTACGTGTTGCCGCATTAAGTTTCCTATAGTCAATGCAAACACGCCAACCGGTCTGGGTGCGGGTCGGGATAAGCTCGTTAGCTTCATTTTGGATCACGGTAATCCCTGATTTCTTAGGTACGACATGAATTGGACTGACCCATTGACTATCGAAAATCGGGTAGATGATTCCATTGTCAAGGCATTTAAGGATTTCAGCACGAACTGCTTCTTTCATGATAGGGTTTAGTCGACGTTGGGGATCACGAGTGGGTTTGGCATCATCTATAAGGTGGATTCGGTGTTGGACTATCGAAGGACTAATCCCCTTAATATCTGCCATGGACCAACCAATTGCCTCCTTATTTTTCTTAAGGATGGGAAGGAGCAATTGTTCCTGCTCTAAAGTAAGGTCAGAAGCGATAATGACTGGAAAAGTTTCATTTTCTCCTAAGTAAGCATACTTAAGATGACTGGGCAACACTTTGAGTTCAGATTTTGGGGATGACTCAACCGAAGAAATTGGTTGAGGAATAGGCTCAGTCATGAGCGGCTCGATAGGAATTGAGTCAGAGACATTTTCAGAGATATCTTGAAACAAATTTTCATAATTAGACTCAATGTCAGTGTTCAAATGGTCGAGCTCAGGTTCATTATCGTGGACAACATGGATTTCAGAAAATTGGTCCACATAAGAGGCAGGAGATTTTTCGGTTCTGAAGATGTTTAGCTCGACAGTCATGTTACCAAAAGAAAGTTTCATAGACCCATTTCTACAGTTGATGAGAGCATTAGAGGTTGCTAAGAAGGGTCGTCCTAGAATCAAAGGGATTTGGTTTGCAGGATTGCTTACCTGTTGAGTTTCTAGGACAATGAAATCAACTGGAAAGATGAATTCTCCTATTTTGATCAAAACATCCTCGATTTCGCCCACAGGTTTCTTAATTGAACGGTCGGCAAGCTGAAGAGTAACCTTGGTGGGTTTCAGTTCTCCTAGCCCTAATTGGCGATAGACGGAATATGGAAGCAAGTTAACACTAGCACCTAAGTCTAGCAGGCATCTATCGATTTTCTTGTCCCCAATAGTACATGATATTGTGGGGCAGCCAAGATCTTTGTATTTCACTGGCATCGATTGGGACAAGACTTCGCTTAGAGTTGCCGCTAGAAAGACTTTCTTAGGTACATGTGTATGACGTTTTTGAGTGCACATATCTTTTAGAAATTTTGCGTATTGTGGAACTTGTTGTATAATATCAAAAAGAGGAATGTTCACTTTAACTTGCTTAAATATTTCAAGGATTTTTTCTAGCTGATCCGTCTTTTTCCTAGGTCGGAGTCTATGAGGAAATGGAGCAGACAACTCAGTAGGTTGGGCTACTTGAGTTTGAGGATGGTCCTTGTCAGAAATTGGCTCAATGTTTTGATCTGAGTTGGTTGAATTTTCGATAGGGTTTGGAAGATTGTCCGGTAAAGCATTTGGGTTGACCACATGGTTGTCAATCTTTTTGCCGGATCTAAGAGTCGTGACCGCATTCAAGTGACTCACGTTTGAATCTTGAATGATGTGAATTTGGTTGGAGTTAGGATTTTGACGGTTGGGGTTTGGAATGGGTTGACTCGGGAAAGTGCCTCTTTCCCGTTCGCTTACCGAAGTGGCTAACTGACTCATTTGCATTTCAAGTTTAGCGATCGATTGACTCGTGTTTTGCATGTGCGAAGTCAATAAATTTTGAAGATTGGTATTTGATTGGAGATTTTGAGTTGTCGCTTTAGTCAATTCTTCGAGAGTTTTCTCAAGTGATGTCAATCGTTTATCGTCTTGGGGAACAAAAGATTGTTGCGCTTGGTTTTGAGAAGGTGGCGCAGGATTTTGGAATTGAGTTTGTTGAAAGGGAGGTTTCGAAGGATTATTCGAAAATGATTGAAAAGAAGGTCGAACCGTATTCAAATTTGCATTGTTTTGGGTCCAAGAGAAGTTAGGATGGTTTCTCCAACCTGGATTGTACGTTGGGGAGAATGGGTCATTCCTAGCTTGGTTAAATGCGTTGAGTTGTTCCAATGAATGTGGGCATTGATCAGCTATGTGGTTAGGATCGTTACATTTGTAACATGAGGTCTGAGACGCTTGAGCTTGATTTATTTGAGTTGATGAAAGGACATTATCGAATTTGGATATCATCGCGTCTATTTTTGCTTCTAAGGCAACTGATGATCCTACCGAATGAGTGCTAGATCGGGAATAAATCGATTTCTCGTTAGATCTTTCCCATTGAGCTGATTTTTCGGCCAAATTTTCGAGAAATTGCCAAGCGGCATTGTCATCTTGGGCTAGAAAATTTCCTTGGCACATTGATTCGAGCATGGTTCGAGAGTTATTTTCAAGTCCATCGTACAAAATTTGACAAAGAGTCCATTTTTCAAAATTGTGATGTGGACATTTGACTAGAAGCTCTTTAAATCTTTCAAAATATTTTGCAAAGGATTCACCCCCAAATTGACGAAAATTGACGATTTCATTTCGAATTTTAGATGTTTTTTCCAGAGGGTAAAATTTCTTTAGAAAAATGTTCACAAATTCACCCCAAGTTCCAATTGTATTTGAAGGCAGGCTATACAACCATTTCTCAGCATAATCGGTAAGTGCAAATGGAATTAACCTAAGTTTGATTCCATCTTCACTTAATTGTTGAAATTTCATGGTTGCACAAACTTGTTCAAATTTGGTCAAGAAGATATAAGGATCATCACATTCTAAATTGCCGAACTTTGGAAGAGTATTTATGTGATTCAAATGAATTTCAAAGTGGTTACCCGTTGGGGCGGGCAATATGATACAAGAAGGAATAGAAACCCGATCGGGGAAGTATCTATCCATAAGAGATCGAGGGGGATTTTCTTCGGCCATGGTTAAAGAAATGTTTGTTCGAACTAAACGATTATCCGAATGATCACGAGTCCAATGACGCATGCACTAGCGAGAAGAATAAGGGAAGATGAGAGAAAAAAAAACAAATTTGAGAAGCGAAATTTTTTTTTTAGAGAAAAAGAATTAGACACAAAAGATTTTTTTTTTAAATGAATCTAATGCAATTTACAATTTCTAGAATTATATAATGACGGTTTGATTTATTTCAACAGAAGACTTCTCAGCCAGTTAATGGACAGGAGTTATCGGTGCACCAGGAATCACCCTAGCAATGCAGCCGAAGGTTTAAGTACCTTCAGAGGAACAACCGATATAATATTTACGAATTACCGTAATATTTATAAATAGTTATTACTCTGCCGTAGTCTAGACACCGAGAAATAATCCGTTTGAACTAAACCAAATTGTCAAAATATAATGAAGTCCTTAGAAAGTAAAAACAAAACTACGATGAATGCAATATTTTTTTTTTCAGTCACGGAATGAACAGTCTCAGAACAGTCAATTGCAGAAATAAATAAAAAAACAAATTTTTTTTTACAAGCAAGCCGATGCCCTGCATAAGAGTTTTACAAGCAATGTCTATATATTTTTTATTTGCAGCAGCGGTCCCTGTAGAGATAAAAAATACTCACCTTGATCGGCAGTCCGTCCAGTGCAGTTGAGTCGCGCTAGCGCGTTCACACCTCACTTGGTGTGCAACCGCCCGAACACTGAATAGTCCGCTGCTTTTTGTTGTTGTCACCTCCTATTATTTGTTTGACTGCGCTGCGGCACGGGTTCAGGGAAACCACTGTACCCGTTTTCGAAATTTTTTTTACAAGCAAGCCGATGCCCTGCAGAAGAGTTTTACAAGCCGATGCCCTGCAGAAGAGTTTTACAAGCAATGTCTATATATTTTTTATTTGCAGCAGCGGTCCCTGTAGAGATAAAAAATACTCACCTTGATCGGCAGTCCGTCCAGTGCAGTTGAGTCGCGCTAGCGCGTTCACACCTCACTTGGTGTGCAACCGCTCGAACACTGAATAGTCCGCTGCTTTTTGTTGTTGTCACCTCCTATTATTTGTTTGACTGCGCTCGAACACTGAATAGTCCGCTCGAACACCGAATAGTCCGCTGCTTTTTCAAAATACCACTGTACCCGTTTTCGAAAAAATTTCTCAAGCTCTTTTTTTTTTTGAAAGAAAGGGTAATAGAAACAAAAGAAAGCAACCAATACAAGCAAATCAAATGGACCTAAACGTGCTAAGCCCAACAACTAACACTGAGCTAACCCCGTTCACTAAAAACAAGACAGTCCACCGCAATTTCTAATTTACACCCTACTCCCCAAAAATCTACCTTCTGGAACTTCTCGAAACAAAACAATTCAGGGAAATCTAAAAACAAAAAAAACAAAAAACAAAAAAAATCTAAAACCAAAATTCACTTCAGGGATTCAAAGTAAATTTCGCGAGTTTGGTGCGTGGATTCAGGGAAACAAGACAGTCCATCATCTCATGGGTTCAGGTAATTCAATTCAGGTTGGTGCGCTCGAAATGGATTTAGGGTTTATGGCGATTTCTGATGATTGCGATTTGAGCGGTGGCTATTGGGTTTGATGACGGTCATTCTTGGTTTGCAGTGGTTTTCGGCAGGAGGAGTTTGTGATTTGTGGTGGTGCTGATGTTGAACTTGGGGTCGGTTTTGAATGGCTTTGGTGAAGTTTGTAGAGATGAGGAGGTTGTTATGGTAGGAGGGGTACGGTGAGCTTTTGTTGGTATGTATGGGAGAGTTTGCTGAGTGAAGGGAAGACTGGATCTGTTTGTAGAAGAGGGTGAGGCTGGTCTGGAGTTGCGTATTGGTGTTTAGCTATGGATTTTTGGTTATGGTAGGGGTTAGTTTGTGACGGTGTAATTGATTGGAAGGGAACGAACTTGTTGTCTGGACGGATGGAATTTGCTATGAATTGAGGGAGCAGAACGTGGGAGGTTGTTTGATGAAGTTTGGGGATTTTATGGGTGAAGAACGTGTTTATTGGGTGGCATGCGAATAGGGGATGGGCTCGTGGCAGATTTGGGCGTGAAGTATGGTAATGGTTTTAAATGAACGTGAAGGAGTTTTTAAACTGATTGGAGAAACTTGGTGGAGTCCAGTTCTTTGGTAAGGAGGAAGTGATTGTGTGGCAGTGGTTTGTAAGGGGGGTGTTCGGATTGGTTGTGGTGTTTGGTATAGAAGAAGTAGACAAACGGCCGTGGAGCAAAAGGCAGAGAACAGTAAAAGAAGAAAAATGAAGAAAAGTTTTTTTTATTATTGTTGTGAATTGTATAAATGAAAGAAATTTGTAGAAAAGTGGAAAGAAATTTTAGAAAGTGAATGGCAAGAAGTTGACAGAAAAGAAAATGATTGAAGAACAAAAGGAAAGAAATAAAGCAAATTTGGCAAATTTTCTTTCTTAATTAGAAAACCAGCAAATAAAAGGAAAATAAAAATAAAACTGGCAAAAGATATTTTTGTTTTTTTTATATGAAAAAAATAAAAATAAGAAAAGGTAAAATATAACCCAAAAGATTTAAAAATAAAAATAATTTTGGTCCCCGGCAACGGCGCCAAAATTTGTTTGCGAACAAATTAACAACTGTAAACAATTGTTTAATCCGTTCGGCTTTCCTAAACAACAAGGATTGTTGTAGAGGGTGTCGAACTCTGGGACCAAATTATTTTATAAATAAATCCAATCAAGTTATCCCTAACTTTTGATTGGTGGAAAACAAAGAAAATAGCAGAAATTAAATAAAAGAGAGTTTTAACAATAAGTGAAAGCGATTAGGGGATAATGACATAGATCAGATTCATAATCATCAATAGCCAAAAGATTAACCAGATCTAATACATATTTCTGTCACAAACATGAATCAACGATAATAGGTTTTTAGAAACAAATATGTAAATAACGACAAGCATAGCCTATGCAGGAGCTCAGCTCTACAACCATAGACTATCAGGACAGATTCACTAATTAATTTCTAAAATCCTAAAATTAGATCTAGATCTGATAAACGTTAGATCGAACACGAATATATCCTGTGAAGGAGCATAGCTCTTAAACGACACAAAATATGAAGGTTCAGATCTAACCCTTAATTCAGATCCAGATCTACATGTATACAGTCTTCATCTTTTGGCTATGTGATTCATATTGAATCATACTATCAGCGTCATCACCCCCTAATCAAAGGGGATTAGCTAGACATAGCTAAAGAAGAAGAGAAAAAGAAAATAAATAACATGAACATAAATAAAATAAACAAAAAGTAAAAAAAAAAGGAGAGAATGATTTTATTCCAAGAAGAGAATTACAGAATAAAACCTAATGTGTTTTTTACAAGACTAAGATACAATGTATTTATAGCTGATATGACAAAGGCTAGCTAGCTAATTACATAATGTGGGACTATAGAAATAACCCAAATAACATATAAGCCAGTGTGAACGCAGCTTTAGAGTGAGTGGTCTAGCAAATAGGCTAGTGTGAACGCAACATGTGTAAGAGGCCTTCTAAATGAGCTAATGTGAATGCGGTTTGAGTCTTTATTGAGCCAAATCTTCTTAACTGAAATATAATTGCAACCGTTCTTCAAGCTTTAGATTCTTCAAGCTTTAGCAATTTTAAACTTCACTCTTTTTAAGCAAATTCTTCATGCTTTAATCCATCAATTGCTCTAAACCATGCTTCTTGTCAACAATCTGAAAACACAGCTATAAATACACAATATCGATTATTTAAAAGATAAAATAAGATAAATAAGCGGATAAAATATACACATTTACGTGTATATCAAATATACAACAGAAAAATAATATCAGAGATTTAAATTACAGAACAGTGGAAATATATGTAGATAAATATAATGTACAGCAGAAAACATCAACTACCACAATTGAAAGAAATACACGGATACAAAGCATTCTGAAAATAGCTCCATCCATAATCCAGGAGCCTATGAAAAGAAATATTTGCGAAAACCAAAAGTACAAGCTGCCCCTGTGGAAAATATGGGCACCCAGAGTTTAGGTTAAAACAATAAACTCCGAGCCAGTCATGGGACTAGTGTAAGAATTAAAACAGTTATTAACTTCATTTTAATGTTGGGTAAATCAAGGGACCACGCCGTGTAACGCAAAACAGGTTTTCTTCCAAGAATATCATAAAGAAAACAATGCAATGCTAAAAAGGAAAAATGAAGCCATTATAAGACTCAGGTCCCATCACACAATGCAAACACAAACTGGAGTATAGATTTTTACTTTATAATGGCCAAATATGACTGAAACGCGAAATTTATCTTTCATTATTATTAGTGCATAGGGAAGAAATCAACTTCAAATATAAATGTATCAATCATAGATGACATAGTATCACATCCGATTAGGTTGCCATATTGGTTTACAACTAAAACCAAAAATCGCGTACTGGAAATTGGATTCTATTGGCTAGCTTTTTGACCAAGCCGCCAAGGTTTACACATAAGAAGAGAGTATGAAGCTTTGTTCCTCTAGTTCATGAAAGACCAGATCACACCAGCAGATCGCACACGCGGATCGCGCCCATCGGATCGCCAGCGTAGAACACGACCCGATTCGCCCATGGGAGCACGACCCGATCCGCCCATGGGAGTACGACCCGATCCGTCCATGGGAGCACGACCCGATCCGCACCTATGTCACTACCTCACCCCGATCCGATCCCCTGCTATGTGGCGAAACTCCTGACTTGTTCAACCACGAACTGGTCTTCAGCGATCCGAAATACATGGATCCAGCTACAGTGTCCACAACTGTCATATTGACCAATTCTTCCTCATTGCTTGATTCGATCCGATATTCTCGGGATTTTCGCAATGAGTGACCTCGAACCGCCTGATAGAATCAGCTATAAATAGCCCAAAGACTGACATTTTTGAGGAGTTTTTTTGGCAGTATTGAGCACTGATTCCACCATTATTGTCATACCACTATTTCTTATCAGTTTTACTACGAGATTATTGAGAGAAATCATAATTGTAAGAGTGAGTTTGAGAGGTATCATTGATTGTACTAGCATCCAAAGTATAATCGATAACATATAAAGTGGAAGTAGGCTCATTAACGCTGAACCACTATAAATTCTGTGTGTTTTCTGCTTTTTCTTCATTCTCCAGTACTAATTCTCTACGAATCAGAACAATTTGGGTGTTAGGTCCAAATTTTGATCTAACATTTTGGTGCTTTCACTGAGAATTCAATCCTCAGCCTACCGGATTGCTATTCTATTATTTGGATTTGAAAGTCCGAAGAAAACAGTCCCAAAACTTCACTGTTCAGATTTCTGAAGATTCCAGCGACATCTGATATCATGGCTGGAAAGAAGTCTAAGGAAGTGCGAGCTTCGCAAGCGAATGAAGTAGTTGGCGAAAGTGCACACGAGCAGGTCGTCAAGGGGACCGTGGATCGCGAGGACAGGAGGGCGACCCGAATCAATCAGGGTGTCACGAACCAGTATTATATAGGCGCCACGATCCGACTTGAGGAAGGCACTGCGAACCGAGCAGCTGGAGGGGTTGTTATTCGATCCCGTGATAACGCCCCGAATCCTCCGCATACCGTGACCACGAACCAACCCCAGGGGGCGCACCGAATCACAGGCACCGATCCACCACGATCCGAAGTGATGACCGGATTACGACTCGACCTGGAAAGGAGCCTATGGCTCGCTCTTACCGTCCTGGCCCCTCTGCTCGACCTGGCTCAAGCTCTTTGCGCATAAGAGAAAATGTTGATGATCAAAATGACCCTTCTGCTCCTGTTACTGAGGGAGATCTTTCTCTCTTTTCTGAAATGTGGGAGAGGCTGTTCGATGAATTGGCTGCTCAAAGGCAGGAGAGCTCCGTGCTGCGACAAAACTTGACTGCTATGGATAGAAGGATCAATGATCTTGCAAGGCAAAGGATGCCCCCAGTTCGTCCGCTCACCCCAGAGTACTCTTCTTCGTCAGAGGAATCGCCAAGACCTCCGCGGCGACCGTATGAGAGGCCTGAAAACATAGAGAAACTCTGATTTGGAACCCTGCCATCACGGGAAGAAGAGGTACTGGGTGCAGGGCCCTCAAACCACAATGTGAATAACCGTGCCGCAACTCCCAGAGCTCGAGGCGTGGACAGCCCTGTTGAGAATAGACTACCTCAGCCCCTTCGCCATACAAATGCTCATGGTAACAGGGGGCAACGAAGTCCAATCCGAGCACCGGATTTCGTGGCTGCTCCTGGAAGGGAGATTAGAGAATTCCACCGAGCAAGAAGCGCTGATCCCGAGCCTCCACTGACCAGTGCAAATGTTGTAGCTATGATCCATCAAATTCTTGCAGGTAGCCGTGGACAACGGAATAAAGATTGGGGAATTGACCGCAGTCACACCCCTTTCACTGATGACATTTTAGATGCGACGTTCCCGAGGCGCTTCAACATGCCGCAGATGAACCGTTACGCGGGTAGATCTGATCCCATCTAACATTTGTTGAGATACTCTTGGTCAATGACCGCTGCCGCAGCTTCCGACGCTGTCAAGTGCAAAGCATTTCCTATATTCCTGGAGGATGTAGCGTTATTATGGTTTACTCGCTTACCATCAAGATCAATTTCCAGCTTCATGGAGTTGAGTGAAAGGTTTGTGGAACAGTTCCGCATCTATGCACAAAGGACGAAGAGTGCGATTGACTTGTTCCTTATCAAGCAACGACCAGGCGAGAGTTTGAGGGTGTAACTAGACAGTTTCAACCTAGCCACTACAGAAGTCAAAGATCCTCATGAGCCAACTGTTGTGGCAGCCCTGATTGATGGGGTAGATAAAGACACCGAAATTGGGAGATACCTGGCCGGCAAGCCACCTCATACTAGAGAATTATTCTACGAAAAAGCTAACATGCACTTACGCCGGGAGGAGGTATATGCTAACCGAAAGGCAAAAATGGCCGATAAGGAGGAAATCCTGAGCAATGTCGCCATTAAGCAGACAGGAGAGAGCTCAGGGAAGGTCGAAGTTAATGTCGGAAACAAGAACCAGGGTGGTCGCTGTAACACCCTACCTCCGCTAGGGTCACTCACAAAGGGAATGCACTAGGTTTGGTGAAGCATTATCGAGGTAAACATGCACAGAAATATTACAAGACAGAACATATATATAAAACAGCGGAAATAAAACAAATTTCATTGACTTATAAAATAAGGTCTAAAGCCTTTTACATCAGAATACATCAAAACCTGTCTTGCAATAGTAAAGAAGCATAAAACCTTTTCATAAATTATTCCCCAAGTAAAACAGTAAAGTAGCCATAGCCAAGAAAAGTCTAAGCCATGCGTGATGACCTTCAAGCAGAAGAAATCCGAACTAGATAACATTGTTTCCTCCCTGAAACCTGGGGGAAACGGAAGACAAAGAGGCGAAACAAAACGGGGTCAGTCATAAAGACTGGTAAGTCCTATCTACTTCCAGTATAAAAACAGGTAAAGATAACATGACATGCATAAACTGAAAGTAAACATAAGGATGACTACAAGATAGATAAACTAAACCAGGGTAACAGGCAGAACTACTGTAGCGAGGTAAACTAAGATATCATGATAAACTACGGTGTCATGATAAATCAAGGTATCACATTGTCAGGTTTCTATCAAGTATACTATCCCAAGGTATCTATCCTGTATAACATCCCACGGTATCTATCATGTATATTTCTCCTGGTTCTAACAGGTATATTTGCTCTACACCTCTCGTACTAGTATCCCAACCCGCGTCATGTGTTCACTATGAATGTCCCTTGCCCAATGTCATGTAATGGTCCATGTCAACCTAATATATAGCATATGTAGGTTTTCCCAACTCGTATGTTTCTTTCCATGTATAAGTTCAGTCCTTTACCGTAGGCCATTCGGGCTTTCCCATGTAAACGTTTTATCCTTGAGGTTATTTTGGACTGCTACCCTTGATCTAGTTATGTTTCCTTACCATGAACTATCGCGCGTTCACTTAGGATTTATGCCACCTAGGACCACTAGGGATTATGCTACCTAATGAACGTTTCCGTGTCTCGATTTGGGTTCAGCCACCTAGGGCCACTAGGGATTATGCCACCCATCAACCGCGCCCTTTATCCCTCGTATGTATCGTGAATCGTTTTCCATGTCTAGACGCACATGTTCTTCAATGTGCCATCCGAGTTCCGTGCCAGGGCAAATCAAGAAATACGGAACTCGGTCGGGACCTTTAAGTCGTCTGCTGATGCAGATATCAAGGTCTGTTTTTGTACCCGTGGCTATGGTCCCACGTGACCCCTCCCTCAACTACTGAAAGGCAATCCAAGAAAAATCATGTATGAGAACTACACTACGGCCCATCGATGCCCACTTCCAGATAGCCAACCTCACCCACAACTCGATAGCCAGTATATGGTCTGTTGGGAGTTCCCTGCCTTTCCGTACGTACACGATTGACTAAAGATGGTAGGTAGTCGGCGACATGCTATCCAGGGCAAAATCAATTATCGTCGACTCCACGCTAATCCATCCCAGTCTTTAGGTCGCTCGCATAGCAACCAAGGCATACTCTTGGCTCTTCTACCGCAGACCTTAACCCCTGTGAGGCCGGGTTTCATGGACCATCTGCCACCTCACAGAGGGATACCAAGAGTACCCTCACGTACCCCGAAGCTACTGCTTCGCCACCCAGTTCGCTGGAGCTTTTTATCCAAGTCAGATAAGTTGCTCCTCCTCGTATACTAAGCGATGACCTACCGTATCAGGTTACTCATCTATTTATGAACTAGTCCCATGTCCTTGGCTAAGAATTATTACTTAGTTACCCTTAACTAAGGTTTACCACTTAGCCCCTCTTTCCGCTATCCTTGTTAACTACGATTTCCAACCTAGTCCCCTGAGCTAGGGTTTTGTCAAATGGCTTAAGTGTTGTTATCCAAGTTCATGACTTAACCCGCCTACGAATCAGGTCAAGATTGGCTAAGTACTCAAGTTCAAGGCTTAGCCCTACAGGTTGGTTAAGTGTACCAAGAAGCTCATAACTTAACCTTATCAAGTCAAACTGGTTAAGTATCTATTTGTCTTAACCCTATCAGATTATCATGTTAGATTGATTATGCATAGATTATCTTAATCCCATCAGATTATCGAGTCGGATTGGTTAAGTATGGGTTAGCTTAACCCCATCCACTAATCGTATTACAATGGTTAAGCCTAATTTTAAAAGGTCTTGTGACTTAACCCTACCAGGTCCATCTATTAGATTGGTTAAGTATAGGTTACTTAACCTCATCAAATCATCATGTATAATTGGTTAAGTATAAGTTACTTAACCCGATTAAATTACCGTGTTGAGTTGGTTAACTATTGGTTACTTAACCTCATCAAATCATCATGTATAATTGGTTAAGTATAAGTTACTTAACCCCATTAAATTACCGTGTTGAGTTGGTTAAGTATTGGTTACTTAACCTCATTGAATTACCACGTTTAGATTGGTTAAGTGTTTGACTTAACCCCATCGAATTACCGTGTTTAGATTAGTTAAGTGAAGGTTACTTAACCCCATCTAATTACCGTGTTTAGATTAGTTAAGTCTAAGTTACTTAACCCCATCTTATTACCGTGTTAGATTAATTAAGTATGGATTACTTAACCTCATCGAATTTACCGTGTTTAGATTAGTTAAGTGTGGATTACTTAACCCCATCTAATTACCAAGTCGGATTAGTTAAGCGTAAATTACTTAACCCCATCCCCTAATTGTCTTGTATGGTTAAGTGTCATTAAGAAATCAAGCCCGGTCCCACTTAACCTACCCATTCGTGTCATATCGGTTAAGTGTCATTAGTCAAATTTACTTAACCTTATCATGTGGCATTAATTTAATTAGTGCACTCTCAACCTCTCACATTAGACCTTGTTGTGGTTACTAGTTAAGTCGGGCGGGTCCGGGTTGTTTTACACCATAACCTAGTCTAACCTCGGGTCTTAAGCGCGACATGACCAACTTCTCACATTGGATCCTATTGTTTGTAGTCACTAGTTAAGCCGGGCGGGTCCGGGTAGATTTATGCTACAAACTCAACCCAACCTCGAGTTGGCCACTTTCATGTTTGGTCTAGTGTCTTTTTACACTTACAACCCACCCATGTCTAGTTCAAGTTCCATGTTTTCCCACGTGTCATGACCATATTTAAATGATTCATGAATGTCATGTTCTCATGTAAGCCCCATGTCAAGTTTTTCATGTCATACCCACGTTTTTCCTAAGCTACCCAAACGTATTTCCAACCCAAGTGGAAGCGAGTCACATAGTAGGGTATTATGCCAACATATTGGCCACAAACATGCATAGTTTCATAAGGGGATTTGGCCACAAACATGCATAGTATCATAAGGAAATTTGGCCACAAACATGCATGATACATAAGGGGTTTGGGTTCATTTACATGCATAAGCCCCAAAGTCAAATCTTTGCCAATGTTTTCACAAGTCAAGTGGTTCCCAAAGGTTTATGCTAACATCCCATGGATAAAGATTCAAACTTGCAAGTTATACTAGGTTAAACATAACATAAGTGGCATGATTTAGTCACTAAGCATAGCCCAAAGTCATAGTTTCAAGCAAAAGAGACATGACAAGGTTCATATAGGCTAGCATACTTATGTTTCATCGCATTTTATCCCATGTCACATTAGAACCACCGTTAGAATCTACAAGTAGCTAGAACTTACATAGCGTGGCTTAGTGAATTAGCTTGAATCGTCTCGACGAAGAAAGGTGGCTCCTTTGATGAAGAACCGTCATGAAACCATCGTAGCAACGTTGATTTGGCCTCTATTTGGTGTAGCAAGCTTGCACCTTTCGATTCGGATCCGATTTGCATGCATAGTCTCTAGGAATTGGAGATGGAGGCCATGATCACTTGGCATTTGGGCAGCACATCGTGGCATGAGTGATTTATGAGGGGTTTAGGGTAGGCTTAGGGTCTTTTTATAGAGATTATGAGTAGTTTAGGCCGTTAGATTAACCCTAGGATAGATCCAAGCCCTCAAAAATCGTCACAAGCCTCCAAAACCGAGCCAAACAGCAAAACAGGTGCACCAGGTTGCCTGGGTCCGACCAGGCAGGTCGACCCCCAGGTCGACCCTGGGGTCGACTCCCCAGTCGACCTGGTCCCACCCAGGTCGACACCTAGGTCGACCTGGTCTGGGCGGGATTTTTCCCGCCTATCCTGATTTTCTGAAATTTTGAATCTGTTTTGAATTTGAATTTTTCGTGAAACTTCGCGAGGCCATATCTCGGTCATACGGACTCCGATTTACGAAATTTCGGACTCTATTTCGTGTATTTTTCTGAGATGAACGCAATGGCGCAACCCATTTTCCCTAATTCATATTTTAACATTTAATTCTGCCTTGATTCTTGTCTTAACACGTTGTTTAAAATTCGGGTTGTTACATTCTCCCCTCCTTTAAGGATTTCGTCCCCGAAATCTTCAAGTTAGGAAGAACGCATCCTACCATCCATCTACTCAAAACATCATCCACAGGCAACCATTGTCCTTAGACGATTTCTAATGCCATATGAACATATGCAAAACGTGTGTGTATATGCTCCTTAGCTAATGCTAATGATCAGGCCTGAATGATCTTTCTAATGCAAAATATGTTTAATGCCATGAGTCCAACATGTATGCAAACAGTCCTAGTCATATAAGTACTATATGCATGCACAAACATTCATTAATATGCAACATCCGCATGATGTATCACCCACATGATAACACATTCAATTTCATCCAAAAACAAGTATAAATACTCGTGCATATGCAACATGAATCGTGACCGCGTCAATCTAGTATCTAATGTGTATTCGCGCATCCACGAGCAACCACTTGCAACCATTTGCAACCATATCAATCATAACATGTTTCAAATACATGTTTACATCCATAGAGTTCTATCTAAGGTTCCCAAGATAAGATCGAGGAGATAAACAAGACAAACTCCTTACGGGGTTTGTAATAGAAACAAGACCGAGAGGATATCCACCAAGCGATAGCATGTAAGTAAGCTCTACAGGAGAACCAGGGATCAACGATATACTCTTACAAAGAGACACGATGCGCGCGTCTAAGCCGCATTTCCTTGAGCTTAATTCCAGTGTACCTTGTCTGCCTTTGACTTCATGATTTCGTAGCTCTTTGGTTCCTATTTCCAAGGTATGAGTCAGAACTCTTTTCATTGTCGCCTCTCGTTTCACTTTCATTTATTCTTTCCCTAGTATACTTGGCTCAACCATATCTACGTACTCATGCAAGCTCTCCAAAATTCACTAGTGAATTCTGGATCTCGTTTACCAATGCTGATCCATGTTACCACGTGCACTTACTAGGGTGGTTCCTATAACCAATGCTCAAGCGGAATGAACCATCCGTCTTATTGGCGGACGTTACTCGATTGGATCAGAGATTTCCGATAAATGCATCAAGAGATTCTAGGTAACTAACCATGACAGAACCCAAAAGGTTACACGAGACTTCGAGGGTATTACCAAGGCAAGCTAAGAGTTTAACTACCCTCCTTTCAAAACCGAGAGTGGCATCCCTTACTGGATAACCACTTCATCCCTAGAATCCATCCATAGCTCAACCATAGAAACATTGCTACTAATCTCAACACTTGGCATAGACGTTCTCAAATCCAAGCAAGTCATGAATAAATGGACCGACTCTCCAACCAGATTTTGGGACAAAACTGGGATCCTTTACCATGCTAGTACTAAGGTGCAGAGACTCAACTATCCAAGCAGACTTAAATGATGCGATGATCAAGACAAAGTCTGGACGGGATGATAGAAAAGAACGACTAAACCCTTACCAGAAACGGTACCATTTCTTTTAGGTACCCTAGAAATGGGAGCGTACAATTGCCCTCTCCGATGATCTTGTCCTTGTCTTCCTTGATGGACTAAGCCATAGCAATAGTTGCTTATCCTTAAGCTCGCGTCCTTTATCCTTACTCTTATTATCCCTTCTTATAACTTCGGTAACAGGTCTCTCGAGAACTTCCTCCATCGTACGAAAAACACCTACATAGCTAGACAAAGATTAGTCACAGTTAGAACTACTGTGACTACAGATGGAGGAAAGAAAGGAAAAGAGATTCAATCAAGGAATCAAAGGATGGTGCTAATGGCTTTTGGGGAATAGCCTATAAAAACAAAATTTTCTTGAAAAATGCTTCTTTGTAAACGGTTTTTCAAATACTTTTCAGAAGGTTTTAAAAACTTTTGCCCAGTCTAGTAACCTTCTGCTCTGATACCAAATGTAACACCCCACCTCCGCTAGGGTCACTCACAAAGGGAATGCACTAGGTTTGGTGAAGCATTATCGAGGTAAACATGCACAGAAATATTACAAGACAAAACATATCTATAAAACAGTGGAAATAAAACAAATTTCATTACCTTATAAAATAAGGTCTAAAGCCTTTTACATTAGAATACATCAAAACCTATCTTGCAATAGTAAAGAAGCATAAAACCTTTTCATAAATTATTCCCCAAGTAAAACAGTAAAGTAGCCATAGCCAAGAAAAGTCCAAGCCATGCGTGATGACCTTCAAGCAGAAGAAATCCGAACTAGATAACATTGTTTCCTCCCTGAAACCTGGGGGGAAACGGAAGACAAAGAGGCGAAACAAAACGGGGTCAGTCATAAAGACTGGTAAGTCCTATCTACTTCCAGTATAAAAACAGGTAAAGGTAACATGACATGCATAAACTGAAAGTAAACATAAGGATGACTACAAGATAGATAAACTAAACCAGGGTAACAGGCTGAACTACTGTAGAGAGGTAAACTAAGATATCATGATAAACTACGGTGTCATGATAAATCAAGGTATCACATCGTCAGGTTTCTATCAAGTATACTATCCCAAGGTATCTATCCTGTATAACATCCCACGGTATCTATCATGTATATTTCTCCTGGTTCTAACAGGTATATTTGCTCTGCACCTCTCGTACTAGTATCCCAACCCGCGTCATGTGTTCACTATGAATGTCCCTTGCCCAATGTCATGTAATGGACATGTCAACCTAATATATAGCATATGTAGGTTTTCCCAACTCGTATGTTTCTTTCCATGTATAAGTTCAGTCCTTTGCCGTAGGCCATACGGGCTTTCCCATGTAAACGTTTTATCCTTGAGGTTATTTTGGACTGCTACCCTTGATCTAGTTATGTTTCCTTACCATGAACTATCGCGCGTTCACTTAGGATTTATGCCACCTAGGACCACTAGGGATTATGCTACCTAATGAACGTTTCCGTGTCTCGGTTTGGGTTCAGCCACCTAGGGCCACTAGGGATTATGCCACCCGTCAACCGCGCCCTTTATCCTGCAATGTATCGTGAATCGTTTTCCATGTCTAGACGCACATGTTCCTCAATGTGCCATCCGAGTTCCGTGCCAGGGCAAATCAAGAAATACGGAACTTGGTCGGGACCTTTAAGTCGTCTGCTGATGCAGATATCAAGGTCTTTTTTGTACCCGTGGCTATGGTCCCACGTGACCCCTCCCTCAACTACTGAAAGGCAATCCAAGAAAAATCATGTATGAGAACTACACTACGGCCCATCGATGCCCACTTCCAGATAGCCAACCTCACCCATAACTCGATAGCCAGTATATGGTCTGTTGGGAGTTCCCTGCCTTTCCGTACGTACACGATTGACTAAAGATGGTAGGTAGTCGGCGACATGCTATCCAGGGCAAAATCAAGTATCGTCGACTCCACGCTAATCCATCCCAGTCTTTAGGTCGCTCGCATAGCAACCAAGGCATACTCTTGGCTCTTCTACCGCAGACCTTAACCCCTGTGAGGCCGGGTTTCATGGACCATCTGCCACCTCACAGAGGGATATAAGAGTACCCTCACGTACCCCGAAGCTACCGCTTCGCCACCCAGTTCGCTGGAGCTTTTTATCCAAGTCAGATAAGTTGCTCCTCCTCGTATACTAAGCGATGACCTACCGTATCAGGTTACTCATCTATTTATGAACTAGTCCCATGTCCTTGGCTAAGAATTATTACTTAGTTACCCTTAACTAAGGTTTACCACTTAGCCCCTCTTTCCGCTATCCTTGTTAACTACGATTTCCAACCTAGTCCCCTGAGCTAGGGTTTTGTTAAATGGATTAAGTGTTATTATCCAAGTTCATGACTTAACCCGCCTACGAATCATGTCAAGATTGGCTAAGTACTCAAGTTCAAGGCTTAGCCCTACAGGTTGGTTAAGTGTACCAAGAAGCTCATGACTTAACCTTATCAAGTCAAACTGGTTAAGTATTTATTTGTCTTAACCCTATCAGATTATCATGTTAGATTGATTAAGCATAGATTATCTTAATCCCATCAGATTATCGAGTCAGATTGGTTAAGTATGGATTAGCTTAACCCCATCCACTAATCGTATTACAATGGTTAAGCCTAATTTTAAAAGGTCTTGTGACTTAACCCTATCAGGTCCATCTATTAGATTGGTTAAGTATAGGTTACTTAACCTCATCAAATCATCATGTATAATTGGTTAAGTATAAGTTACTTAACCCCATTAAATTACCGTGTTGAGTTGGTTAAGTATTGGTTACTTAACCTCATCAAATCATCATGTATAATTGGTTAAGTATAAGTTACTTAACCCCATTAAATTACCGTGTTGAGTTGGTTAAGTATTGGTTACTTAACCTCATTGGATTACCACGTTTAGATTGGTTAAGTGTTTAACTTAACACTATCGAATTACCGTGTTTAGATTAGTTAAGTGAAGGTTACTTAACCCCATCTAATTACCGTGTTTAGATTAGTTAAGTCTAAGTTACTTAACCCCATCTAATTACCGTGTTAGATTAATTAAGTATGGATTACTTAACCTCATCGAATTTACCGTGTTTAGATTAGTTAAGTGTGGATTACTTAACTCCATCTAATTACCAAGTCGGATTAGTTAAGCGTAAATTACTTAACCCCATCCCCTAATTGTCTTGTATGGTTAAGTGTCATTAAGAAATCAATCCCGATCCCACTTAACCTACCCATTCGTGTCATATAGGTTAAGTGTCATTAGTCAAATTTACTTAACCTTATCATGTGGCATTAATTTAATTAATGCACTCCCAACCTCTCACATTAGACCTTGTTGTGGTTACTAGTTAAGCCGGGCGGGTCCGGGTAGTTTTACACCACAACCTAGTCTAACCTCGGGTCTTAAGCGCGACATGACCAACTTCTCACATTGGATCCTATTGTTTGTAGCCACTAGTTAAGCCGGGCGGGTCCAGGTAGATTTATGCTACAAACTCAACCCAACCTCGAGTTGGCCACTTTCATGTTTGGTCTAGTGTCTTTTTACACTTACAACCCACCCATGTCTAGTTCAAGTTCCATGTTTTCCCACGTGTCATGACCATATTTAAATGAATCATGAATGTCATGTTCTCATGTAAGACCCATGTCAAGTTTTTCATGTCATACCCACGTTTTTCCTAAGATACCCAAACGTATTTCCAACCCAAGTGGAAGCGAGTCACATAGTAGGGTATTATGCCAACATATTGGCCACAAACATGCATAGTTTCATAAGGGGATTTGGCCACAAACATGCATAGTATCATAAGGGAATTTGGACACAAACATGCATGATACATAAGGGGTTTGGGTTCATTTACATGCATAAGCCCCAAAGTCAAATCTTTGCCAATGTTTTCACAAGTCAAGTGGTTCCCAAAGGTTTATGCTAACATCCCATGGATAAAGATTCAAACTTGCAAGTTATACTAGGTTAAACATAACATAAGTGGCATGATTTAGTCACTAAGCATAGCCCAAAGTCATAGGTTCAAGCAAAAGAGACATGACAAGGTTCATATAGGCTAGCATACTTATGTTTCATCGCATTTTATCCCATGTCACATTAGAACCACCGTTAGAATCTACAAGTAGCTAGAACTTACATAGCGTGGCTTAGCGAATTAGCATGAATCGTCTCGATGAAGAAAGGTGGCTCCTTTGATGAAGAACCATCATGAAACCGTCGTAGCAACGTTGATTTGGCCTCTATTTGGTGTAGCAAGCTTGCACCTTTCGATTCGGATCCGATTTGCATGCATAGTCTCTAGGAATTGGAGATGGAGGCCATGTTCACTTGGCATTTGGGCAGCACTTCATGGCATGAGTGATTTATGAGGGGTTTAGTGTAGGCTTAGGGTCTTTTTATAGAGATTAGGAGTAGTTTAGGCCGTTAGATTTACCCTAGGATAGATCCAAGCCCTCAAAAATCGTCACAAGCCTCCAAAACCGAGCCAAACAGCAAAACAGGTGCACCTGGTTTCCTGGGTCCGACCAGGCAGGTCGACCCCCAGGTCGATCCTGGGGTCGACTCCCCAGTCGACCTGGTCCCACCCAGGTCGACACCCAGGTCGACCCCCTGGTCGACCTGGTCTGGGCGAGATTTTTCCCGCCTATCCTGATTTTCTGAAATTTTGAATCTGTTTTGAATTTGAATTTTTCGTGAAACTTCGCGAGGCCATATCTCGGTCATACGAACTCCGATTTACGAAATTTCGGAATCTATTTCGTGTATTTTTCCGAGACGAACGTAATGGCGCAACCCGTTTTCCCTGATTCATATTTTAACATTTAATTCTGCCTTGATTCTTGTCTTAACACGTTGTTTAAAATTCGGGTTGTTACAGTCGCCAGTTAGGAAACAATGGTAATAACAGTAATGGCAATAACCGAAAGAGGAATCTTGGGAACGACTCCCAGAGAAGGACTCGTCCCAGGTCTTTTGAAAGTTATACGCCAATAAACGATACTTTGGAGAATATCTTCATGGATTTGTACAACGTCCTCCAAAATAAAAGGCTTCCTCCCAGAGAGTCGACGGAGAAAGAACGTGAAACGGGGAAGTTCTGTCTCTTCCATCAGATTCACAACCACTCAACAAATGAATGCCGTCACCTAAGAGATGTTGTCGAGAAGCTTCTCCGAGAAGGAAAATTGGATGAATACAGAGTGGCACCCAGAGACAGGGGGCAAGCCGTACAGGCCCCAAATCAGAACCAGAATCAACCTGCTGTCAGGCCAACTGCCCAGCAAAAGGGAAAGGACCTTGTTATCAATACCATAATCGGAGGGCTTTATCTCGCCGGGCACGGTTCCAAGGCATTGGATCAGTATGTCAATGCAGCCAAGCAGCACCTCGGGCTAGGGGAGTGTAGCAACCCTGAGGACAACGTCCCGGTAAAGCAACAAAAGATGATGTCCGACGACGTCGTTTTCCGTGAACGAGAAAGCATTGGAGTCCATGCTCCAACCGAAGATCCATTTGTAATCACAGTTCCTATTGGCCCGGCCACTGTTCATAAAGTCTTGGTGGATAACGGGAGTTCCGTCAACATTCTTTTCAAAAAGACATTCGACCAGATGAATCTCGAGATAAAAGACTTGAAGCACTGTGAGGGATGGATCCGTGGATTTAACGGAGCATCCACCGCTCCAATGGGATATGTAGAGCTACCAGCTACACTTGGGGAAGGAGAACGCCAGATAGTGAGAATTCTTCCCTTCGTGGTTTTGGGTATTGAATCACCCTATAATGCCTTCTTGGGCCGACTGGCCTTAGCAAAGTTCAGAGCCTGTATAGCCCCCTAGTGCTTGTTATTGAAGTTTCCTACAGAAGCTGGTGTTGGTATTGTCAGAGGAGATCAGGTTGCCGCACGAGCATGTTATATTGCAGAGCTAAAGCTACTCCGCAACGGAGGAGACATAGAAACCAAGGGCGCTTCTCCCCCCCACAAAGGCGGAGACCTCATAGCAATTAAAGAGGATAACCGTAGGTGAGTCGCCCAGAGAGTTGCCCGAGGATATAGATCCCAGAGAGGACAGAGAACCTGGGGGCAGAATGGCGAATCCCCATGAGACAACTGTGGATGTACCGATCGATGATAGTGACCCAGAGAAGGTCCTTAAGATTGGATCCCAGCTAAATCCGAATTTAGCTAATGAACTGACGGATTTCTTGAAAGATAACTTGGATGTATTTGCTTGGACCCACGCAGACATGTGTGGGATATCTCCATCAATCATGAGCCATTCATTAAGCATTAACCCTAAGCATCCTCCGGTAAAACAAAAAGGCGAATGCTGGGACCAGAGAGGTCCGCTGCCTTGAAAGAAGAAGTTGGAAAGCTAAAGAGTAATGGATTTATCAGAGACTCAACCTACCCAGACTGGATTTCAAATCCAGTTCTGGTAAAGAAGGCCAACGGGAAGTGGCGAACGTGTATCGATTTCTCGGATTTGAATAAAGCCTGCCCGAAAGACAGTTTTCCGTTACCCAGGATCGATCCGTTGGTGGACTCAACGGCGGGTCATGAACTTCTCCCCTTTATGGATGCTTATTCAGGATATAAACAGATTCCAATGCATGTTCCAGATCAAGAACACACTAGCTTCATTACGGATCTGGGATTATACTGCTACGTGGTAATGCCCTTTGGCTTGAAGAACGCAGGCGCTACATATCAACGGTTAGTGAACAGAATATTCTATAACCAGATTGGGAAAACAATGGAAGTATATGCCGACGACATGTTGGTTAAGTCCAGGCAATCCTCCAATCACACTACAGACTTGGCAGAGATGTTTGGCATTCTTCGAAAGTACGGGATGAAACTCAACCCAACGAAATGTTCATTCGGTGTCGCCTGCGGAAAATTCTTGGGATTCGTCGTCAGTTCTCGCGGAATTGAGATTAATCCAGACCAGATCGCAGCAATCAGAGGCATTCAGGAGCCTAGGAAAATTAAAGATGTGCAAAGACTTGCAGGGAAAGTAGCCGCACTAAGCATATTCATCTCCAGGGCTACGGACAAATGCATCCCATTCTTCGAATTGATAAAGCGAGGAAAACGCCACTTCAAATGGACGCCTGACTGCATAGAAGCGTTTCAGAACCTGCTGAGTCACCTGGAGAAACCTCCGATATTATCTAAGCCGGTGGATCACGAGGACTTATTCATGTACTTGGCAGTGTCGTCCCACGCGATCAGCTCAGCATTGGTGAGAGAAGAAGATAAAGTTCAAAGACTAGTGTATTACGTGAGCAAAAAATTGGCGGCAGCAGAGCGTAATTATCCAAGGATAGAAAAGTTAGCGTACAGTTTGCTGATTGCCTCTAGAAAGCTTCGACATTATTTTCTGGCTCATCCCATTACCGTGTACACTGATCATCCACTCAAGCAAGTTCTACAGAGACCAGAAGCATCTGGAAGACTACTTAAATGGAACATTGAGTTGAGTCAATTTGATCTGAACTTTCAGCCCCGGCGGTCAATACGGGGGCAAGTGATAGCCGATTTCATAGCAGAGTTTACTGTACCGGAGGAAGATATAGCGAACAAAGAAGCTGACACCTCAAAGTTACTTCTCGATCCCAGTGCCTGGAGATTGTACACTGATGGCGCTAGGAATGACAAGAGATCCGGCGCTGGAGTAGTGCTTGAAACTCCTGAGAAACGGCTGATATCCTATGCTATCCGGATGGAGTTTCACGCCACTAACATCGACTCCGAATATGAAGCCCTGATAGCCGGGCTAAGGATCGCAAAGGAGTTGGAAATCACGAAGCTGGACATCTTTTGCGACTCCAAGTTAGTTGTAAACTAGGTCACTGTAAAATTCCAAGCCAAAAGCCCAAGATTTATTATATACTTGGAGAAAGTGAAGGAGTTGCTGAACGGCTTCGATCACTACAGCATATCTCATATTCCGCGGTCAGAGAATCAACAGGTGGATAAGTTGGCGAAGATGGCTAGTTCCGACGATCCTGAGGAGACCGGGATAGCCCCAGTTGAAGTACTTCGGTCTCCTAGTATAGATCAGATGGAAATTGATCCAGTACTAGAGACGGAACCAGAAAGGGAGTCATGGATGACCCCTCTAAAGAATTTCTTGATGAATGGAACGCTTCCGACCAAGAAAAGCGAGAGGCGTAAAGTAATTCATAAAGCTTCCCGATACGTTCTGCAAGGCGGAGTCCTTTACAGACAGGGATTTTCGATGCCCCTTCTCCGGTGTATAACTCATGACGACATCAAGCGTGTACTGCAGGAGGTACATGAGGGCGAATGCGGCGATCACACTGGAGGACAAACATTGGCAAAAAAGGTGTTGCGACATGGTTATTTCTGGCCTACCATAAACAAAGACGTGGCGAAGTACGCACGACGGTGTGATGTATGCCAAAGATTTTCAAAAATACCTAGGGCACCTCCTAGTCAGTTAAAAACGATGACAAGCCCATGGCCTTTCGCTATGTGGGGAATTGATATCATCAGAAGTCTCCCCATAGCTAAGGGCGGAGCGGAGTTCGCTATTGTAGCTGTAGACTACTTCACTAAGTGGGTCGAGGCTGAGCCACTGACTACAATCACAACCAAACGAGTGATCAACTTCGTTGTTAGGAACATCATCTGTCGATTTGGGATTCCAAAGATCGTTATAACTGACAACGGAACTCAGTTCGATAGCACTGAATTCAGAGACTTCTGCCAGAAATACCACATTGAGAAACGGTACACCTCTGTGGTGCATCCACAGTCGAACGGACAGGTCGAAGCAGCGAATAAAGTGATTAAGTCCATTCGGAAAAGAAGACTGAAGCGGGCCATAGCCATGTGGGTTGATGAATTACCCTTAGCACTATGGGCCTACAGGACAACGTATAAATCGGCAACAGGCCATACCCCCTTCTCTCTTGCTTTTGGAGCAGAAGCAGTCATCCCGGTTGAAATAAAAGTACCTTCTCACCGAGTGACTTATTACGATCCGATGACTAATAACGAATTGCTCCTTGAATCCCTGGATATGATCGAAGAAAAAAGGGACGAAGCAGACCTGCGTGCCTTGAGATGCAAACAACAGGTCGCCCGATACTACAACAAAAAGGTTCGAGCCCGAACCTTTGAACCCGGAGACTTGGTTCTGAAGCGTGTCTTTCCACCCCCAACTCATATGGGTGCGAAGTGGGAAGGGTCGTACTCCATTCTGTGCAAGCTTGATAATGGAACCTTCAAGCTAGCAACCGTAGATGGAAAGGAAATCCCCAGAGTGTGGAATGCCCAACATTTACGGCCATGTCTAACGTAAAGATGTCAGATCTTTTCTTTTGCTTTATTAAGGACCATGTACAAGGCACGACTTGCCTAGAATAGTCCGATTGCTTAAGACAAAAAATTATAAAGTGGACGTAGGTCATGATTCGACCGAACCACTATAAAAATATTGTGTGTCGTTTACCTTTATTGCATTATTATTTATCTGCCTTTCTATTTTTTATGGAAATGGCTGTGAACCATGCAACGACCACAGAAGCATATAATTATAGGTTCCTTCCATCAGAATGGAATGCAATCAACAGTCAAAACTCTGAGGGTGCGATAAAGTAAATCATATCATTGATAGCGCTCTAACTCTCCAGAGCCGAGATAGAGCATAACAGACATGAAGGCGATGTCCATAAGTCATGGCAGTGTACCAAGATCGGAACCGCCTTGACGGAACTCTAACCTCGGCGACTGCCAGGAGAGTATAAAAGCGTCTCCGACTGAGCGCTGAGAAAGAGCTCTTACCCCGCTGAAGGATCGGGGAGCGATAGAACTGCTGAGCTCGAACTCTAACCTCAACGACTGCCAGGAGAGTATAAAATCGTCTCCGACTGAGCGCTGAGAAAGAGCTCTTACCCCGCTGAAGGATCGGGGAGCGACAGAACTGCTGAGCTCGAACTCTAACCTCGGCGACTGCCAGGAGAGTATAAAAGCGTCTCCGACTGAGCGCTGAGAAAGAGCTCTTACCCCGCTGCAGGATCGGGGAGCGACAGAACTGCTGAGCTCGAACTCAAACCTCGGCGACTACCAGGAGAGTATAAAAGCGTCTCCGATTGAGCGCTGAGAAAGAGCTCTTACCCCGCTGAAGGATCGGGGAGCGACAGAACTGCTGAGCTCGAACTCTAACCTCGGCGACTGCTAGGAGAGTATAAAAGCGTCTATGATTAAGCGCTAAGAACGGTGCTGGAGACTCAGCGCCCACAGGATCTCTACCCCGCTGAAGGATCGGTGCGTAGATTATGACACAAGTTCGAACTTTGATCCGCAGATGGATCGAGAGAGTATCGAAGTGCCAAAAGCCTGGCACCGCAAGAACTCTAATTCTACAAAAATTTCCAAGTCTCCCATGTTCAGAAACAGGGGGCAACATGCATACAACTCAAATCAATCTTTAACGATTAATTGGGGGCAGATATATGCATACATGTATCTTGATGCAATACAATACTGTTAAAGTCTTTTTGTTGCTCGAATGATTTGTAGTTATAAGCAAATAATTTATGACTAAATATGAAAAGTTTATTAAATGCAGGTACACGATGATGCAAAAGAAATAAACTTTCATTCATAAACTACAAGCCTAAACGTCAAAGGCAACCTAAAACAAAAGTGAGGGCCAATCTCACAACTACATTTCATGGCCAGTGGGAATCTTAAAGACAAAACATAGACAAGCGGCAGAATCCTATTTGCGTTTGGACTTTTTCTCCTTCTTTTGCTTTTCCAGCTCCGCCTTGTTAATATCAGATTGATCATGCTTCTTTCTCTTCCTTTTGTCTATAAGAGGAGCTGAAGGTTCATCCGAAGACTCCTCCTCATCCTTCTTTCTCTTTCTTTTATCAGTAAGGGAAGCTGGGAAATCATCGGGATTCTCAAAATGATGCTGTTTAGTGATCGATTTGGGCTGGAGTTTCAGAACCATCCCAGTTTTGGGATCAAACTCCGAGATAGGAGCTACGTTCAAAGGCTCTTGTTCCACCTTCTTTAAAGCCAGCTGCTTTTCCTGCCTAGCCTTTCTTTTAGCCAAGGTCTCATCGTCATCGCCTTCGACTTCTCTGGTGCTAATGATATCCTCCTCATCATCTACATGGTGCCCGTCCATATCTTTCAAGGCATCGATGGTTTCATCATCCTTGGGAGCATCAGCACTGGGTTCCAGGACGCCCTTCTCCACTGTTGTACCTTCATCCTGCTTCGGTGCATCAACACTGACGCTAGGCGAGACGTCAATCTTCTCCGCCTCTGTCTTCTTCTCGACATCCTTGTCAACGGGCCCGCCACCTGTATTATGAGGAACACGTGTTATTAATTCGATTGATTGCTCCACCAGACGATGACAACTCACAATTGCTTTGACAAATTGTGGGGAAAAAATGGAGATACCTTCCGCTGATCCTCCATCCAAGCTAGCTGCGGAAGCTCCGACAACCAAAGGAGTCAGGCCCAAAGGAATTAATGGATCATCAGGATTGTATTCCTCAACTCCGGAGGCCTTGGGCTCTACAGCTGAGCTCGAACCTTCGTCAATCTTGTTTTTGCCCTTAGCCAGAGTCCTCTCCTTCTCCATCTCTTCTTGAATTAGGCGCCGGCCTTCTGCCAATTCCTCGGGCTCGTTATCCCTCAGAATGCTCCTCATCAGCTCATCTTCATCAATCTCTTCAAATCCTAATCTCCGCTTCTCACCCTCGACGATGGCATCCCATATGTTGGCTAAAGTGACGTGGTAGTCTGGGATCCACGAGATGTTATGGGTTTTGCGGACGTGGCCGAGGAAGTCAAATATCGTCTCTTCAAACCCTTCGATATCCTTTTCTCTCTCGAGGAGCTTGTTGTTAGAAGCAGTAGCCATTTCAATGGCACTTTCTACATTCTTTTCGGCGAGAGCCGTGCGCCTCTCTGCATCCGCGACTTGCTCATTCAGAATTAGTTTCTCTCCTTCGGCCAAAGCTAAACTCTCCTTCAAACTCGCCTTTTCTTTCTCCTAAGCAGCTCTTTCGGCCTCGAAGTGATCCTGTGCTGTTTTCAATTCGGAGTTGGCCATCCTGAGATCTTCCACCTCTTGCTTCAATAACACTCGCTCTTTGCTATTAGAATCAAGCTCATTATGGAAATGTTGCCTGGCCTCCTCCAGCTCTGTTTTGTAAGCTCTAGCGTCTCGTTGGGCCAAGGCAAGCAGAGATTGTGCATCCTCTAAGTCCTTCTCCATTTTTGCCCTGGCCCTTTCATTGTTATCTATCTTCACTTTGTACCTATGTGCTTCCATCTCAAGCGTTCGGATGACATCTGAAAGATTAACAGCATGTTTCTTCATCACTTTATACTGCCTGGCTACATGGCGAATGTGCCCGATGACCTCAGTATCCCTGTTCCTAGGGACTGGTTCCAAGGCTGGAACAAACATCATCCTTTCGGAGAAGATGTCGGGGAATTATTCTCGCAACTTTTCCAGCTTAGCCTGAGTCTCAGGACCATGGATGTAATCTCGTGACCCGGGGGCAACCAAATCTTGTTGGCTGGAAGGGACAATGTCAATTTTATCCTTCTCAGAATCCTTGATTGGATCCTTGCTTTTATCCTTGGGCTCGTAGTGTCTTTTTGATAACCTGCTGTGAGAGGGTGCACTCTTCGGTGGGGTTAAGTCTTTGGGAAGTTGTTTTCCCCCTGTAGGTGGCACCGAATAACTGGGAAGCTTGCCAGAGGTTGGTTTTGATGGAGACCGGGATTGTGAAGAAGTAGGCTTGTGAGAAAGGCCACGAGCACGCTCAGGATTTGGATGAAGGCTAGGTGTGCCTTCACAAAGAGAGCGATAAGAATAAGACCGCCTGTGAGACATCTTTCCTGCCAAAGAAAAAAGAGCATATTAAAACCTTGAATACTGTTGATATAAAAGTGTGGGGTCAGGCAGTGTGTGTGATTTGTGCATCCCATATAATTCCCCCTAACAGACCAGGGCCCGAAGTCAGGCTCATCTGAGTAGTTTCTCGTTCTCCAACTGGAACAGTTGTTTCCTCAGAAACAGGGAAAAATGGCTCCCCTTCAAAGTTTCCCTGTGTGTATACATCATCAGGCAAAGAAATTTTGCTCAGCTCTTTAAATAGTTGTTCTTCTGTTAAATCATCGGGAGTTGCAGGTTCAATCGGAAGAGATGCCCTTGAGGGGAAACCCTCCGGAGAAACTGGGATTTCCTTAGACTTATCACCACGGGCCTCATCTCCTCTATATATGTTTAGGTCTTCGTCGTCCTGAATGACTATCGGCGAAGGACTCTTACGAAATTTAATTGTTTCTGCTGCCCGTGACGTTCCTTCTCCCTCTGTCGGGGGTACGTATTTTTAGGGTTTGCCGCCTGCACCAAGTCAAAACCTTATATCCAGAAGGCGGTACTTGTGAAGGTTCTCGTCAGTAATGCACTTCTTGATCTTTAGAAAATCGGATTTGCTTTGTAGAAGAAGAGACAGTCGATTATTGTATACCGAGCCTTCCGTCTTGGGAAAGGCGTGATCTGCTTAGAAAAAAGGGGGCATGTTAATGCTTCGATTTCTTAAACAAGTTATTCAGTCAAAAGTTTAAAGTTTACTTAATTTAAGCCATCTTCTTGAACACCCAGCCTGTCTCTTTATATATAACCAATTGGCCTTGGGATCCCCTATGTTACTGTATCCGTCAGACAGAACCTTCCTATTGGCTACTGATTCGAAGAAAGAGAATTTGGGGTTGCCGAGGAGCGATGCTTGAAAAGATAAAAGAATTTTAAATCTTTAAATGTGAGCTCGATATGCAGGATTTCCGCGTATGCGATATATAGAGTGTATAGAGCCGCGTAGGCATTGGGATGAAGCTGCATCGGAGCAATACCTAATCGTTTTAAGGTCTCAATGGCAATTGGAGGAAATGGAGGAATAGCTCCTGCCCAGCACATGAGTCGGCTGACTGTCATATACCCCTCCGGAGCTAAATGAGGTATATCTTCGATGCCGGGTGTCCTCACATCATCCCAGGGGATCCCATGTCTCAAGCAAATTCTCTTAAGCTTTATGTCATCAAGTTTGGAAGCTAGAGAGTCTGTGAATTTCTCTATTTCTATTGCACCAGGGACTTTGTCGGGAGCTCGGTCGTCTACCTCTGACTCTTCATCAAGTGAGGTACTCTCAGACGGATTCGATTCTTCTTCCACCTCATATTCGGATCCAGAATCCGCACCCTCTGGATTAGTTGGAAGAACCTCGGGGTTGAGATGCTCATACACCTCGGGATCCATCTCTGTGTCAGATCTTGAAGGGGAACGATTATCCGACATTACTGTTTAGGCGAGTAAACATGAGAAATAAGATTATAATTACCCGTCCCCCTGTGTGTGTGGGTGCATGTAACACCCCGAATTTTCTATTAACACTAAAGTTGCTAAAATAATAATAAGTGTGTAGAAGAGGGGATGCATCTAATATGAATATAAAAATATTAATAAGTATGTAAGAGAGGGGATGTATCTAATATGAATATAAAAATATTAATAAGTGTGTAAGAGAGGGGATGTATCTAATATGAATATAAAAATGTTAAAAAGTGTGTGAGAGAGGGGATGTATCTAATATGTATATAAAAACAATATTAAGTGTGTAAAAGGGGGGGATGTATCTAATATGTACATTGTAGAAAATATATATATATTTATGACATGAATAGAAGTTTATTAATATGCTGAGTGTTTGCTGAGTCACTTCTGACTCATTGCTGAGTCAACAAGATAAACTCCATCTTGTCAGAACGGCTGCGGTTATTTCTAGGTTAAATCTAATGGCCTAAATGAATTCTAAAATCTATAAATAAGTGGGTAGACCCTAGACCTAAATCACTTGTAAAATTAGAGAAGCTACCGTCATGCTGCTGCCATGGAGTTCAGCATAGCCGTCACAAACTAAGAAGAGGAAGCCTAATCATCTACACAAATCAAATCAAAAGATCTCTCTTTCTCTAATTCTTTTCTTTTGTTGGTGAGTATGATGATTCTCACAAGACTATTACAAACTAATTTGACTCAGTTATGAGTGTATCACAAGAAAGTGATGTGATTTGTAATTGTAAATTCTATATATTGTGGATCTCTTATTATGTTATTATGTTGTCGTATGATGTAAATTATATATGCTATGTCATGCTATGTTGTAAATTCTCTTATGCTATGTCGTGCTATGTTGAGAATCATGTCAAGCTATGTTATACTATCATACTATGCCATGTTATAAATCATGCTATATTATGTTGAAAAATCATGTTGTTGGATCATGCTTAAAGTTATGTTTTTTTTCTTAATTTAAATGGATCTTGTTTGTGGGAATTTGCCTATTAGGTTAGGTGTACCCATAAACTTGAAACTATAATTAAATAAAACTTGATTATGGGAATTTGCCTATTGAGTTAGGTGTACCCATATAAAACCATGTTGTTAAAAAAATTAGATGATGTTGATTCACACATGTTCATATGTAAGTTTATGAAAATTGATTGAGATCATATTAGGTGAATTTTGAACAAGTTGACACCTTTAGATCCACGACATGTATAATCTATGCAAGTTGGACATATGCAAGTTTCACCCCTTATTATGATTCATTTGGTCACATATACATGTTGTTATTATGATAATCTCTTTTATGCTATGAGTTAGGCTATTCGAGTCTAACATATATTTTGCGAATAAACGTTCAAACGTGGGGTAGGGGTAATATTAGGAATTAATAAATTGGGTGCAATTTTGTAAGATGTTGCATACCATGAATGAATGTCCATAATTGAGTCAATTATGGACATTGTTAAAAATTGGAAGTAATTAATAATTCAAGTAGGGAATTATTAAAATTGGGGGAAAGTGGATTATTATTAATAATCAATGCTTAGGACACGAGGTTGGACCCGTTTGTGATGTAAACCTGCCCGGACCCGCCCGGCAAATCCAGTAGTCACAAATGTCGGCCCAATGTGAGAGGTCCTAGGCCCAAACTAAAGCATAACAGTTGTAAAGACACGAGGTTAGACTCTTTTATGGTGTAAGACTGCCCGGACCCGCCCGGCAAATCCAGCTGCCATAAATGCCAGTCTAATGTGAGAGGTCTTTATGAGGTTATGGCCTTAATGAACTAAGAAATACTTAACCAGATAATCATGTAAGGTGGGACATGGGGGTTAAGTAGGTGCCTTGGGTGGCATGAGGAATCTGGTGGTTGCCTTTAGAGGCATTTGAAATACGATTAGACTTAACCAAACACACATGTAAATGAACATGACAAAGTGGGTTAAGTGGGATGGACTAATGGGGACAAGCTTAGGTGGAATGCTTGTGGTAAATAGTGGGGGCCCATTTCAACCAGTATCCCAAAACGTATCTTTGTGGGCTCGACCCAAGTCGAGGAAGGGACACGCATACTGGGTTTGACTATAAGAGGCCAAAACAGGGAGCGGTGGCAACGCAAGTCCAACGGGTTTCATATGCGTGTGTGGACCCGGGCTGGTAGGTAAGACGTTGTTGCATCGTGTAGGTATAAGCCGTGCATGTCCGTTGTATCAGGTTGCCACTTTAGGGTAGTGATACACCCCATTGTGGGGCCAGCACGGGTATCTACGAGTTAGGGAGCCGATCGAATAATGGGAAGTAGGGTACACCTAATGGAGATAGGGGCAGGCGGCACCTATGTAGTCAGCTAGGGGTACGTAAAGCCATTGGGAAAGTATCTAAGTGAAGCTAAGTGGGATGAATCTTTAGGGTGACTGGTGTGGTGCAGTATAGTGTTTATCCTTTAGTATTTAGGAGCGCCTATAACGTTGCCTTTAGCGATTGTCTATGTCCTTAATCTGCTCTTCATAGACATTTTCTTGTTTTCCAGCTTATGCCTTAGTCCAGTTATTTTGGTAATAGTATTGTAGAATTATCATATTCACCAGACTTTATGTCTGACCTCCTCTTTTCCATCCTTTTTCTCCCTTCAGGTCCGCAGGTTGGGCCAAGTTCTATTGGTGTCTAGTTGGATCGCTTATCTTCTGGAAAGCTTGGACTGCTGAAGTAAAGTCCAGCTTGTTATCTTTCTTTTTAATGGCTATTCATGTAATGGGATTATGTACTTGTTTTATCAAGATAGATATTGTACTTGACATTGAATATGGTGTTATGATGTAATCAAACATGTTTTGACTTCTGCTACAATGAAATAAAGTTTTTTGAATTTCCAAGTACTATTTTATATCTGTCTTGTTGTAATTTTACTGTTCTATATTCACTAAAAACCTCCATGGAAGTTAATGCATTCCCTTTGTGAGTGACATTAATGGACGTGGGGTGTTACACGTGGTATCAGAGCATAAGGTTACCAGAACAAATAAATTTTTTTTTTTAGAAAAATATTTTTTTTCTAAAGTATTTTTGGAAGAAGTGCTTTCAAAAAAAAAAAACATGTTATTTAAAGAGAGTTTTTATGAAAAACATAATCCCAAATAGCCACATCCTTATCTTTAACTTTCGAATTCTCCATTTTGAATCTTTCCTTTTTCGTTTCAGCATGGCTGAAGATCTTAATCTCCCAGAAGGTGTGACGATTCCAGGGTGGTTTAGGAGATACTTGGAGGCTAGGGCCACCACTGCAGGCCCAGCGGATACTCCTCCACCCCTAGTTGGACCCATTCCTCCTCCTCCTCCTCGTGTTGACACTTTTGCAAAGACGTGCAAGGAATTCAAGGCTATGGGAGGAAAAACTTTTCAAGGGACTGAGACGTTTGTGGAGGCCAGAGATTGGCTTAAGGAGACTGAGGAATTGTTGGATATCTTTGAAGTGGAAGATGGGAGGAAAGTCCGTTTAGCTGCTTGGTTAATGAAGGGAGAGGCCTCGTTTTGGTGGGAGGTCACTAACGGGGAACGTCCAGTTGATTCATGGGCGGATTTCAGACGAAGGTTTGAGGCAAAGTTTCTTTCAAGGGCAGAGGAGAACTTAAATATGGAAAAATTCCTGGCACTAAAGCAAGGGAGCTCATCAGTAAAGGAATATGTCAATAAATTTAATCAGTTAGCAAGGTTTGGCTTGGAGCTGGTGAACACGCCAGAGAAGAAAGCTTTGAGGTTCGTTAGAGGCTTGAATGAACCGTTGCAAGGGTTGGCTATGACCCACATCCCTATGGGAGCCACCTTTGAAAAGCTAGTAGAAATGGCACTTATGCATGAGGATAAGGCAGTTGAAAAGAAAGGGGATCAGAAGAAACCCCAACAGCAAAATAAGAAGGGTGGTAAAAACAATAATGGCAAAGGGAAGAAGAAATGCTTCAATTGTGGGACGCCTGGCCATCTCAGCAAAGATTGTAGAAAGAAAAAGAAGACTGGTTGTTTTCATTGTGGAGATGCGGGACATTTAGTGAAGGACTGTCCAAAGAAGGGGCAGAGGGCAGGGTCTACCTCGGGAGGACAGGTGCAGGCTCTTATGGCACCAGGGCAGGCAAGGGGGCAAGTTCAGGCTATTGCGGCCCCACCGCTGCAAGAAAGAGGTAGAACAATTTCTGTTGAAAGCTTAGTTTTTCTGTTTGATCATCCTGTCCGTACCTTATTCGATTCTGGCGCATCTCATTCGTTTATCTCTGCATCATTAGTTGAATCACTGCACTTGAACACCAGTTTAGTAGAGGATCCCTTGGTCGTTTCAAATCCAATTGGGGGTTCGGCTCATTTGACCATGATATGTTTGGATTTGAAAATCTCTATACTTAGCGTTGAATTTAGATGTGATGCTTATGTATTGGGCTTCACGGGCTATGGGCTAATTTTAGGAATGGATTGGTTGTCTAGAAATAGGGCCATTCTTGATTGTGAAAGGAGAGTAGTTAGGCTTGTGACTCGCCTTGGTAATGCTCTCGACATCTTTTGTAATCCCATAAATTCCGTTATGCTAAGTTATCTTGAATCGCTTGACGCATCTGTAGAGAACCTGCGATCGGTAGAAGTGGTCCGAGAATATCCGGATGTGTTTGAGGAGGTGAAGGGCTTACCTCCAAAGCGGGAGATAGACTTTCGAATTTATCTTGTGGATAATGCTAAACCCGTATCTTTGCCAGTGCGCCACATGGCTCCTCGTGAAAGGAGGGAACTCAATAAGCAAGTAAAGGAGTTGCTTGAGAAGGGGTTCATAAGACGTAGTATATCGGAGTGGGGTGCTCCAGTAGTTTTTGCCACAAAGGCGGATGGGTCTCTTAGACTTTGTATGGACTATAGAGAACTAAACAAGCTTACTAAAAAGAACCGACACCCATTGCCGAGGATTGACGATCTCTTTGATCAGTTAGTTGGCGCCTCAGTGTTTTCGCAGTTGGACTTAGCCACTGGCTTTCATCAACTGAGAGTGGCTGAGGATAGTATAGATAAGACTGCTTTTAGGACTCCTGATGGATTCTATGAATGGCTAGTGATGCCCTTTGGTTTGACAAACGCCCCTGCATATTTTGTTGATTTGATGAGTAGGGTGTTTAGGGAATACCTTAACAAATTCATGGTAGTCTTTGTGGATGACATCTTAGTCTTTTCTAAGAATAAAGAAGAGCACTCCCTACATCTTAGGGAAGTGTTGGAAACCCTTCGAGCGCATAACCTTAAGGCAAAATTTTCTAAGTGTCACTTCTGGAGGAAGGAAGTACGGTTCTTAGGGCACGTGGTTTCCAAAGAAGGGATAGCAGTGGATCCCGCAAAGGTGGTGGCCATCCAAGATTGGAAGGTCCCTAAAAATGCAACCGAAGTAAGAAGTTTCTTGGGGTTGGCTGGCTATTATAGGAAGTTTATCAAAGACTTCGCAAAAATATCAGCTCCATTAACACGGTTAACGAAGAAGAACCTGGTTTTACGTGGGAAAATGATTGCGATGATGCGTTCCAACGTTTAAAGAGAGCCTTAACTTCAGCCCCAGTCTTAGTGCTGCCAGACGGGAATAAACCGTTTACCATCTATACTGATGCTTGTGGGACGGGACTTGGCGCGGTCCTCATGCAAGAGGGATGAGTAATAGCCTATGGTGGAAGGCAGTTGAGGGTTCATGAAAAGAATTACCCCACGCATGACTTAGAGCTAGCCGCAATTGTTTTCGCGGTTAAGTCTTGGCGTCACTATCTTCTTGGTGAGAAATTCGAACTGTTCACTGACCACAAATCATTAAAATACTTATTCTCTCAGAAGGATTTGAATTTAAGGCAGCAACGGTGGATGGAATTCTTAGCCTCCTACGATTTTGAAATAGCATATACCCCGGGCAAGGGTAACGTGGTGGCAGACGCCTTAAGTAGGAAAAGGTTGTCCTTGAGTCCGTTGTTTGTTGAACGACAAAGCTTAGAATTCATCTCTATGTTTGACTTTAGACCCTCCGTTGACTTAGTACCCGGTCTGTTAGCATCCTTGGAGGTTAGACCTACACTTCTAGGACGGGTTGGTGAGGCACAGCGAGACGACCCACAGTTGGTTGAGATAGTAGAAAAGCTCAAAGGGGGGGAGTCGTCAAGCCATCTTCGTAGGTATACCCTAGACGATAAGGGTTGGTTACGAAGGGATAATAGACTTTGTGTACCACAAGACGAAGACTTAAGGAAGGCCATTCTTGATGATGCTCATCGCTCAAAAATGACCATTCATCCCGGCGGGGATAAGATGTACAAAGATATGATGCGGGTTTTCTTTTGGGCCGGTATGAAAAAGGATGTGGCCGAGTACGTCGCTAGATGCTTGGTGTGCCAACGAGTTAAAGCAGAACAAAAGAAACCCGGTGGGTTGCTTCACCCATTAGAAGTTCCACTATGGAAATGGGAAAGCATCTCAATGGATTTTGTGGATGGATTACCAAGATCAAGGAAGGGTAACACGGGGATTTGGGTTATAGTAGATAGACTTACTAAAAGCGCCCATTTTATTCCCGTGAAAAGTAAGAGGACTGCTCCGTGGTTGGCTTCTGTATACATTAAGGAGATAGTTCGTTTGCACGGTATTCCTTCTAGTATAGTAAGCGACCGTGACCCCATCTTTACTAGCGAATTTTGGAAGAGTTTACAAGAGGCGGTAGGGAATCAGCTATGTTTGAGCACCGCATATCATCCTCAGACAGACGGCCAGACCGAGAGGGTGAATCGCATTCTAGAGGATCTTTTAAGGCTTTGTATCCTAGACTTTGGGGGTACATGGGAAGAGCACCTTCCGTTAGTAGAATTCGCATATAATAATAGCTTTCAGTCTAGTATTGGCATGGCACCTTTCGAAGCTCTTTATGGAAGGCCTTGCCGTTCGCCTACATGTTGGTGGGAATCTACCGATAAAATCCTACTTGGGCCCGATATGGTTAGGGAAACCTCGGAGAAGATTGAGTTGATTCGAAGGAGGATGAAAGCAGCACAAGATAGGCAGAAATCGTATGCTGATAAGAGGAGGACAGATCTTGAGTTTGACATTGGGGACATGGTTTTTATCAAAGTATCTCCGTTACAGAATGTTGTTCGCTTTGGGTCCGTGGGGAAATTAGCACCAAGGTTTGTAGGGCCGTTTCCTGTAAAAGACATGATTGGGAAGATGGCATATAGGGTGGAGTTGCCTGAGAAACTTAGTGGAGTACACGACGTATTCCATGTATCACATTTGAGGAAGTGTTTGCACAAGACCGCGGAGGTGGTAGAGCCGAGCTTGCTTAAAGAGGTGGAAATAGAGCGTGATGCAACAATTAGACGAGCTCCTACATGCATTCTTGGGTCGGAGATCAAAAAGTTGAGGAATCGAGAGGTCAGACTGGTTAAAGTGCAATGGGGAGATGATGAGAGCAACGCAACTTGGGAGACAGAAGAGAAGATGCGTTCGTTGTACCCTTTTCTTTTTGAGGGTATGTCTTTTAATTTCTCCTTTATCGCTTAGCTTATCTTATCTTATCTTTAGTATGTCCTCTCATTAGTATCTTTGACCTTTAGTTAGGATAATCCTATGGTTGAAACATGTGTTTGAGACATGTTATGTATGATGGATGCAAAATGGATGCAAGTGTTTGCTAGTGGTTGCTCGTGGATGCATATATACACACACTTTAGGCACTAGATCGGCTCAGTCACTACATATTGCATATTGCATATATATGGATGTATTTAGTAAAATGGATGAACGATGGTTGTATTATCATGTGGATGCTGCATTCAGATGATGGTTGTGCACGCATATAGAAGTATTATGTAGCATTAAGAATCTTTTGCATACATAATGGATGCATGGCACGATCATAGTTGCATTAAGGAGGTCAACTGAATCAGTGGACCGCCTGATTTTGCATTAGATACGGACATATACACACATTGTGCATTTAAACATGAAAGCATTAGAAGTCTGTAAGGACAATGGATGCCTGTGTATGATGGATGAGTAGATGGACGTTTGGATGGTAGGATATACATTCTTCCAGACTTGAAGATTTCGGGGACGAAATCCTAAAAGGAGAGGAGAATGTAACACCCCGAATTTTCTATTAACACTAAAGTTGCTAAAATAATAATAAGTGTGTAGAAGAGGGGATGCATCTAATATGAATATAAAAATATTAATAAGTATGTAAGAGAGGGGATGTATCTAATATGAATATAAAAATATTAATAAGTGTGTAAGAGAGGGGATGTATCTAATATGAATATAAAAATATTAATAAGTGTGTGAGAGAGGTGATGTATCTAATATGTATATAAAAACAATAATAAGTGTGTAAAAGGGGGGGAATGTATCTAATATGTACATTGTAGAAAATATATATATATTTATGACATGAATAGAAGTTTATTAATATGCTGAGTGTTTGCTGAGTCACTTCTGACTCATTGCTGAGTCAACAAGATAAACCCCATCTTGTCTGAACGGCTGCGGTTATTTCTAGGTTAAATCTAATGGCCTAAATGAATTCTAAAATCTATAAATAAGTGGGTAGACCCTAGACCTAAATCACTTGTAAAATTAGAGAAGCTACCGTCATGCTGCTGCCATGGAGTTCAGCATAGCCGTCACAAACTAAGAAGAGGAAGCCTAATCATCTACACAAATCAAATCAAAAGATCTCTCTTTCTCTAATTCTTTTCTTTTGTTGGTGAGTATGATGATTCTCACAAGACTATTACAAACTAATTTGACTCAGTTATGAATGGATCACAAGAAAGTGATGTGATTTGTAATTGTAAATTCTATATATTGTGGATCTCTTATTATGTTATTATGTTGTCGTATGATGTAAATTATATATGTTATGTCATGCTATGTTGTAAATTCTCTTATGCTATGTCGTGCTATGTTGAGAATCATGTCAAGCTATGTTATACTATCATACTATGCCATGTTATAAATCATGCTATATTATGTTGAAAAATCATGTTGTTGGATCATGCTTAAAGTTATGTTTTTGTTTCTTAATTTAAATGGATCTTGTTTATGGGAATTTGCCTATTAGGTTAGGTGTACCCATAAACTTGAAACTATAATTAAATAAAACTTGATTATGGGAATTTGCCTATTGAGTTAGGTGTACCCATATAAAACCATGTTGTTAAAAAAATTAGATGATGTTGATTCACACATGTTCATATGTAAGTTTATGAAAATTGATTGAGATCATATTAGGTGAATTTTGAACAAGTTGACACCTTTGGATCCATGACATGTATAATCTATGCAAGTTGGACATATGCAAGTTTCACCCCTTATTATGATTCATTTGGTCACATATACATGTTGTTATTATGATAATCTCTTTTATGCTATGAGTTAGGCTATTCAAGTCTAACATATATTTTGCGAATAAACGTTCAAACGTGGGGTAGGGGTAATATTAGGAATTAATAAATTGGGTGCAATTTTGTAAGATGTTGCATACCATGAATGAATGTCCATAATTGAGTCAATTATGGACATTGTTAAAAATTGGAAGTAATTAATAATTCAAGTAGGGAATTATTAAAATTGGGGGAAAGTGGATTATTATTAATAATCAATGCTTAGGACACGAGGTTGGACCCGTTTGTGATGTAAACCTGCCCGGACCCGCCCGGCAAATCCAGTAGTCACAAATGTCGGCCCAATGTGAGAGGTCCTAGGCCCAAACTAAAGCATAACAGTTGTAAAGACACGAGGTTAGACTCTTTTATGGTGTAAGACTGCCCGGACCCGCCCGGCAAATCCAGCTGCCATAAATGCCAGTCTAATGTGAGAGGTCTTTATGAGGTTATGGCCTTAATGAACTAAGAAATACTTAACCAGATAATCATGTAAGGTGGGACATGGGGGTTAAGTAGGTGCCTTGGGTGGCATGAGGAATCTGGTGGTTGCCTTTAGAGGCATTTGAAATACGATTAGACTTAACCAAACACACATGTAAATGAACATGACTAAGTGGGTTAAGTGGGATGGACTAATGGGGACAAGCTTAGGTGGAATGCTTGTGGTAAATAGTGGGGGCCCATTTCAACCAGTATCCCAAAACGAATCTTTGTGGGCTCGACCCAAGTCGAGGACGGGACACGCATACTGGGTTTGACTATAAGAGGCCAAAACAGGGAGCGGTGGCAACGCAAGTCCAACGGGTTTCATATGCGTGTGTGGACCCGGGCTGGTAGGTAAGACGTTGTTGCATCATGTAGGTATAAGCCGTGCATGTCCGTTGTATCAGGTTGCCACTTTAGGGGAGTGATACACCCCACTGTGGGGCCAGCACGGGTATCTACGAGTTAGGGAGCCAATCGAATAATGGGAAGTAGGGTACACCTAGTGGAGATAGGGGCAGGCGGCACCTATGTAGTCAGCTAGGGGTACGTAAAGCCATTGGGAAAGTATCTAAGTGAAGCTAAGTGGGATGAATCTTTAGGGTGACTGGTGTGGTGCAGTATAGTGTTTATCCTTTAGTATTTAGGAGCGCCTATAACGTTGCCTTTAGCGATTGTCTATGTCCTTAATCTGCTCTTCATAGACATTTTCTTGTTTTCCAGCTTATGCCTTAGTCCAGTTATTTTGGTAATAGTATTGTAGAATTATCATATTCACCAGACTTTATGTCTGACCCCCTCTTTTCCATCCTTTTTCTCCCTTCAGGTCCGCAGGTTGGGCCAAGTTCTAGTGGAGTCTAGTTGGATCGCTTATCTTCTGGAAAGCTTGGACTGCTGAAGTAAAGTCCAGCTTGTTATCTTTCTTTTTAATGGCTATTCATGTAATGGGATTATGTACTTGTTTTATCAAGATAGATATTGTACTTGACATTGAATATGGTGTTATGATGTAATCAAACATGTTTTGACTTCTGCTACAATGAAATAAAGTTTTTTGAATTTCCAAGTACTATTTTATATCTGTCTTGTTGTAATTTTACTGTTCTATATTCACTTAAAACCTCCATGGAAGTTAATGCATTCCCTTTGTGAGTGATATTAATGGACGTGGGGTGTTACAGTGCAAGTGTGTGTCTGTGCATGTCTTAAAGAAAAAGCATAAAGGTTATCAAGATCATCGAAGTGTTAGTCGTCATAGGCTGTTAAGTTATGCGTTTGGTCAGTCCAAGAAGTTCGTCTCAAAGGCTCTAACCTAACCGTTCAATATACTGCAATTACGGTGGATTGATTAAAGTCCATATATGTTTGGAACTGTTAAACCGGGTCGGTTCATTGAAGAGATTGGAGTTCGGATTGTGACAGAAGCGCTCACATGTGGAAACAAATCAGCTCGGAGGAATCGGATCGGCCTAGGGGGATCAGATCGTTGAACTAGATCCTGGAAATAATAACAAGACTTCGTCTCGTGAGGGAAGATCCTGATCCGTCCCCTCCTGTACTTCCACGAGCCCACACTCCTCGATCCGATCCGTTATCCAAAGCTACACCTCCGCTTCCCTTTTTACTTTTGTCGCTACCACGACCCGAGTCGAAGCTCTATCCACGAATCGACCTGGCACCTTCTTCCTTCTTCCTCCTCCGTCTTTTTATCCATTTCATGAACCCGAACGCTTGAACCCATCAACCAGTCGTCTTTAAAGGCTCGAACACCACCAAAACCCCGTTATCCTATCCCCTCAAATTAGTGAAAACCAGAGAGAAACGAAAATGAAAATGCATTAAGGTCTTGATTAATACAATTACCATCTCATTTTGACTAAAATCGCGAAAGAAAATTGTTTTCTGGGGATCGCGAGGTAAGGTTTGGAAGGGGAGATCGATGGCGGCTGTAGAGAGAAAGAAGAAGGGAAAGTGGAGGAAGGGTCGGGTTTATATAGATAAACCCGTGACCGTTAGTATTCTATTTTTTGTCCTATTCAGACCGTGGGCCTTGGTGGATCACGGAACCAAGCCCATCAAAGAAAAGGGAGGCCAAACCCTCAGGCGACTCGAGACTGAAGTAAGGAGGCCCATCGTGTTTCAAGGGGGGAAGCCCAAATGGCGACCAGCCCGAAACAGATACCTCGCCTCACGAGCCATGGGAATTTTTGGCGATCCGATCCCAAAAAAAAAGAGAGGAAAAAGAGGGGAAGAAAAAATTCAGAGATCTACCTGGCAATTCGATAACGAAGTTTTCAAAAATTCCAGAAAAGAATTGTTCAGCAAACAAGAAATGATTGAAGACTATACTAGTATTTACACTTGTCAAAAGATGCGACTTTTCCGAAGTAGCAAGACTTTTCAGACCGGCCCGACCATTAAATAACGTCACCTCATGAAGAGATGCCTCAACGACTTCGAAGCATGTTCCATCAATGAAACATACTTCGAGGGGGCAAAATGTTGGCTAGCTTTTTGACCAAGCCACCAAGGTTTACACATAAGAAGAGAGTATGAAGCTTTGTTCCTCTAGTTCATAAAAGGCCAGATCGCACCAGCAGATCGCACACGCGGATCGCGCCCTTCGGATCGCCAGCGTAGAACACGACCCGATTCGCCCATGGGAGCATGACCCGAACCGCCCATGGGAGCATGACTTGATCCGTCCATGGGAGCACGACCCGATCCGCACCTATGTCACCACCTCACTCCGATCCGATCCCCTGCTACGTGGCGAAACTACTGACTTGTTCAACCACGAACTGGTCTTTAGCGATCCGAAATACATGGATCCAGCTACACGTGTCCACAACTGTCATATTGACCAATTCTTCCTCATTGCTTGACCCGATCCGATATTCTCGGGATTTGCGCCACGTGTGACCGCGAACCGCCCGACAGAATCAGCTATAAATAGCCCAGAGACTGGCATTTTTGAGGAGTTTTTTTGGCAGTATTGAGCACTGATTCCACCATTACTGTCATACCACTGTTTCTTATCAGTTTTACTACGATATTATTGAGAGAAATCATAATTGTAAGAGTGAGTTTGAGAGAAATCATTGATTGTACTAGCATCTAAAGTATAATCGATGACATATAAAGTGGAAGTAGGCTCGTTAACGCCGAACCACTATAAATTCTGTGTCTTTTCTGCTTTTTCTTCATTCTCCTGTATTAATTCTCTACGAATCAGAACAATTTTGGTGTTAGGTCCAAATTTTGATCTAACAGATTCCATCTATGAACCGAGGCAAGGGATCGTCCTCATCCAATTACGGATACTCTAGCAAATTCCCCGGGACTCATGCACACGTGCACTTGGATCTGGCAGGGCCGGTCCACACTTATGTTTGTGGATTGGCAATTCCTGACCAATGTGTTCCCTGGTCCAATTGGACCGCAATCTTGGTCAGTATATCGACCATCAAAGGCCTTTTAGTCAGCGGTATCTGAGGTACCTCGCTATCCATCAACCACATAAGTAAAACGTCTGGGCTCCATACCATGACACCATTCCTGGCTAGAAAGAAATGCATGTCCTCTATGCGATCCTCTCGTGTTTTTGGTTCACCCCGGGGTGTGAGGCTCGTGAATTAAAGCTATGCAAAGTTGCGCTACTTAAAGCCGTTCTTTGACCATCAACCACAAAGCCCTGCTTTTCAACAGAAGCTTTGATACATGCGACTTAGTATGCCACATTGCCAATCCGTATTGTACTATTGATTTCCACTATTATATAACCTTTAAGCTCGTACGTCTCACAGAAGGGTGTTAAGCAAAAGACTAAATTCTCCGCCACCAAACAAATATATATTTAGAAAAGATCAACGAATATAGTGCATAATACAATGTCAAACAGACAATCCATTTGCAAGTTCTTTCTGGGTCTAAACGAAACCGAAGGCGCCTTATTCCTTATCCCATATGTCCAATACAGAAGAGAGGCCCTCGCATATCCGGTCGATCTCCAAGTACGTCTGGACGATCACCACTTACTACCTCGTCTTAGGTGTACATCCCAACCAAGACATCAGTAATCATCCAAACGATGTGAAGATCTCTGGTCTTCAACCATCGTCTTCAAATCTTTGACTTTTAATCGTCGTATCAATTATTGAAAATGGGTTAAACCCGATCTTTCTAAATAACTTGCATATCTTATAATCAAGTGTTATAAAAACTCACCAAATGCCTTATTCCAATTCATAATATTCTTTTATTCCAATATTCTTGGAAATCATTTCAAACAAATTACAATATCTTTTCACAACTTAAACCAAATTAAGGTTTATCAAACCAGTTGGGATTATCAAGCCTTACCGAAGTAATCATAAATTTATTTTTCCAATCCCAGCCTATTCATCCCATAGAGCAAAACTTGAAGTACTCCATATCTAAAACCCATTGTGTTATCGGTAAAATTAATTACCATTTCTTGTTTCAAATCTAATTAAAAATTTAGCTACCGCATGGAGTAAAACTGGTGGTACTCCATTATCGATCATTTCTTAAATTTGGTAAACATTACTACAAAACAGGTCAGTTGTTTCGGTTATTTACCCCATGTTGTTTCAGTTCTACAGCTAAAGCAACTGCAGCAGACATAATAGACCAAATAGTTGTTGCTTCAAACAAGCAACCGAAGCAAATACTATTATGTTGCTTCGGTTATTTCCCAATGTTGCTTCGGTTTAACAACATAAGCGACTTAAGAAGGCGCAATAAAGGGAAGATTGTAGCTTCGGATGGATAACCGAAGCAAAAAATAATTTATTGCTTCAGTCATCAACAACCGACGTATAAAAGAGGAGGGAGCATAAAATAGAATTCCTTGTTGCTTCGATTGTAATCACAACCGAAGCAAAAAATCCTCTTTGATAAAACCTGCTCCCCTATATATATCACCAATATTATCAATATATCAAAACAAATAATTAATGATAGCCAGGCTATATAACAATACAGATTGAACAATACAGGAATAGATGTAATAATTTCATTGATAATACTAATAATCCTCACATTTAATGGCAACAACATATAAATAAGAAAACAATATTTCATAGATAGTGTCAATAGTTCGGTCTTACTACAAGAAAGAACCATACGTACAACATATATAATTCAGTCACACTCCAAGAAAGAACCAAATACAACATATATAATCCAGTCTTACTAGCTAAATCCCGACTTAAAAAAACAAATCAATCGCCTCGTCGAATATCTGCTATGCAATAATATATATCTACCTGTAAAATTTCAAAAACAAACTTTCAATAAACTGCAGTATTACAAAGAAAACAAAAGTGAATTGAGCACAAAATACTATAAACCCAACCGCAGTATTACAGATATGCGATCTTTAGTACTGTAGTATTACAGAGGCGATACTGCAGTATGCTACTACAGTATTACAGATGCGATGCTGCAGTATGCTATATTGCAGTATGCTATACTACAGTAAGCGATACTGCTGTATGCTATACTGCAGTATGCGACATTGCAGTATGCTATACTGTAGTGTTCTATACTGCAGTATGGGATACTGCAGTATACAATAATGCAGTATGCTATACTGCAGTGTTCTATACTGCAGTATGCGATATTGCAATATGCGATACTGCAGTATGCTATACTGGACTGTTTACAAATGCGATACTGTAGTATTACAGATCGCATATCTGTAATACTACGGTTGGATTTATACTGCCACTCTTTTCGGATGGTTACTGATGCAATTCTGCTACTATTTTGCAAACTGCAGTACTACAGTATGCCTTACAGACAGCAAAAACATTTGTGCTATTGCTCGAACCGCGTACCTGATGCAAACAAAGTGAATTGAGCATTCCTCTTGCAAACAAAGTGAACTGAGCTGGAGATGCAACCTGTTGCAAACTGGAAGATATGAGCATAGGAAAAAATGCAAACATCGGAAGATGCAGCATGTGTCGTGTATGAATAAAACAACTCAAATACTGTTAAAAACAACTCAAATACTGTTTAAAAGATAGGAAACATGATCGATAACATTCACATTACCTCCGTTAAGTATTAAGTTCCTTTTAAATATACAACCTTGTATAATTATTTTCTCAGAAAAAATTATAATCTTGTAGAATTTTTGTAGAGAGGGAGGAAAAAACGAAGATAATAGATATAATGGAACTTCTAAAACAAGCAACACCCATATCATTTCTGAAGTCATCATTCAACAAAAATTGCAAGCTAAATTTTATGGCTTCTACAGTTTTTGAATTTCCATATTGATTTCAATGATTTTTATCAAGGTATCAATGATTATATCACTTGTCATAGAAATCAGGCAACAACATCAAATTGGAGAGATATTAAATAATATGGTATCTTAGGGATTAATTACTATGTCAATATCCTATGTTAGTTTAGTGAAAACTCTAACTTTTGATGCACACATTTCACTTTATGAAATTTTGATTTGGAAACAGGCAAGTTATCAATTTTGAGGATTTTTATTTTATTTCTATACTGCTGATTTTTTTGGGAAATTCTAGTAGGTCTGAAATTTCTGTGTTATCGATTGCCAAATGACTATTATTAAACTGATTAATGTGATTTTCCTTGTTATCTTGAAGCAAGTTATATTTTTGTCTTGATAATTCTTTTACATATTTTTAGATTATGATCTAAAAAAACATATTATCTGCAAATAAGTCCTTTAATTTTGCAACAAATTTAAATGTTCTCCAGACAATTCGCTTTTTTCTCGTTTTGCCAGAATACTGTTATTAATCGATCATGGTTTTGAAGTAAATTAAATCTTTGTTTTGACTAAAAATTTACATTTTTAGTTCAAGATTTAGAAAACCATATAATATGAAAAAATAAGTCCAATAATTTTGCAATAGATAAATCTAAATATACTCCTGACAGCTTACAATGCGTTTAAGAAAAATTACTATTCTCCTAATAAGCTTGTGCCTTTATTTTACTTTAATTTTCTTCAAATTGATAATTGGTGTCAAGAAGATTTAATCCCAAATCATCTAATCTTACAGTTTGCAATTTTACCGCTTCATCAGTATTAACCATTAACATAAATTTGTTATGTTCTAATTACTACCATGAATATTTAATTTTAACAATCTATTTATACTTTTTTTCTCCATTTTATTTAATTTGAATTATTTTAAAAATCAGATTTGTTAAAGGACAATTGTATTGAATTTGTTTCTATCATTAAAACCGCACATAGATTTTCCATTTTAAGTAGCACTACCCCTATTCTTTTCGAATTTGAGTCAAGTATATATATTTTAAGTGTGTGTATGTGCAGTGTGTGTTTATATATCGAGGAACGTTTAGTGACTCCCCAAATAGTGCAGCACCCCAATCATATGCATACACACAAATACATACATACATATATATACACACACGTACATGTATATATAGATATATACACACACAAACACGCACATAAAACTAATGGTAGACTGAAAATGTTCAAAAAAAAGAAGATATTTTGGAAAGAATAAAAGATTTTGAAATGAAACAAATCATGCATTTGTGAACTATTTCGATGTAAAACATAAAACTATTTGGATGCATTGGGTGTAATTGCCAAATTTTTATGATCTTATACTCAATAAGAAACTATATTTAAATTTTCATAGTGTCATAGCAGGCATTCGTGAGACGAAAAATGGATTAGTACATGATGTAGTTGTTTTGGTCTCTATAATGCTACGACTGTGTCTTGATCTACCTGTACGGAACATTGCCAATTCTACCAAAAAAAAAAAAAACCTGATTGGGAGAAATGGTATGTCATAGATTTAAATTAGACTACTGTTCCTTAAATCCTTTTGGAATCACGGCCTCAAAAAAAAAAAAAAAAAAAAAAAAAAAAGAACAAAAGAACATCACTGCTGCCAGTTGTTACTGGATGGAATTATTTATATCTCGGTTAAGTTACATACAAATATGCTAGAAAGCCCGAAGAAAATGAAGCCTGAAAGATGCATGAACTATCCAACGCATACAAGTTATATACCCTCCCTGAATTACAACCGCAAGATTAACTTCCGCACATATCCGCACATAATTTTGCGGGCACTGTAGCAAATTCTTTTTACATAAGACCATATACTATAACTTTGGAAAGGTTTCACAATTTTTCTCCACAGTGCAAGAAGTTTAAACCAAGTCGATTATGATTTCTGTAAACCAATATTAATGACATCTTCACACTCAAACTCAATTGTCCGATCTAAAGTTGAAGTCATTGTCAGTTTTTTGAACTATTTACTGACTACCAGAAACATGGTTGAGTAGTGAATTGACGAAACTGTATTAGGGTTCCAGTTACTAATGACATAGAACATGCGATTTATCTTGTCAGTTGTGATGCTAACAGAAAATGCATGAAAAGTCAGATTACAATGGATGTAAGAACATAGTGGTATTTGTGCTAAAATTGTGGAGAAAGTCATATATAACTAGGCAGTTTTGCACATGAAGATAGTGTGAATAAAGTGGTTTATGCAAAACATGTGGTAGACATGGAGCAGTTTGTTAGCTGTCTAGAGAAGTGCAAGTAATATGCAAGCAAATGCGGGATTGATCATACATCATATCTCATCATGGGTCTAATTTTTATTTGTTGTTAATGAGATCTTCCTCTGATTGCGATGATACCAATCCTTTGTTTATTGCACATTTAGGAATTGTTCAATTTTTCATATGAGTTGATCATTATGTGATTTTTGATACATCATAGAGCTAGCCTTTTTACGAGATGTTGGAAATATATCCGAACAGATATTGATGAGAAAAGTTGATGCCTTTGTATTCTAGAAACATATTGTATTCACGTCCAGATCAAAAGCCATATTTTCATACAAATTCATACTTGAAATTCATACAGAGGAGAGGAGACAACATGAGGGATAAGAAAATAATAGGTAAGAATTTTTATGGGAAAGAACAATGTAATCAAACCGATCGTTATGTAAATTTGTATGGGAAAGAATGATGTAATCAAACCGGTCTCTTTCACTTCTGCCTGTTGGCACGTATGCGTGCTCACATGTGCAGTGAATGCGGGATTATGATATTTTTTACATTATGAAAAAGCGGGCTTTGTTGGATTCTGCATTATGAAATCTAAGTTTAATTTTTTACATGTATATTATGATATTTATATTCTTGAACAATTTTTGAACCTTTGGAACTGAATGGAAAGCCGACACCTATATTGTATGTTCAAATATTATTATGTTTTTTTCACGCTGTAAGGTAGATTTTATTGTTTTAACAAATGTAACCTAACTGTTTATTATTTATGTTATGTTTTTCACACAAAATGAGACTAGCATTTTGCTTCAATAGCAAAATGAGGTCATCACATGTTCAGTAGAAAGTCTCAAGCGTCGTGATTTCCATGGGAAAAAGAAAAGGAAAGAATAAATTGAACATATATTAACTCTAGAATCCCATACTTTCATATTAATATGATGAAACTAAAAGAGACGTGAATAAACTCACAATAATGTAGCATATACGACGACTACATCCAGTTATGCATGATATAAGTAGCTATATTATCTCGGATCTCGTCCATCTCTTTTTGACCGTACGAAACAGCTTGTACAAAATCCTACAGTAAAGAGGTTTTTTCAAAATAATTAATCATACAATTATTTATATTGAATATGAAAAGAAAAAATAAAACTAAGAAAGTGGTAACTCATGAAAATCAATACTTTGATGGTGGTTTTTTATTATATCATGCATATATCTCATCACATAATATAAACAATACGTTGGTCCTAATTGTTGGGGACACTAGCAATATTTCAAAAAAAAAAAAGTCAAGTTATAATGAATTATATCCCAAACAGCATACAAAAAAAAAAAAAAAAAAATTTGTCACATAACAATTTACCGTAACAAAATTCCATTTCAAGTTACTTCCTCGAGATGACTTGCCACCTATTGCTTTGTAAGCTTTGAAGGCCCTGAAAATGCAACAAATGAACCTATAATCTTAATCTAAAGAATGGTCATGCAACGTGCATGTGACCTCTACACAAATAATGTAACAAAAGACGTATCTAAACAAAAGGAAAACAAATAAAACATACACATTTACTTGTGGCTTGATCTCTAGATTGCGCTTGCGTTTGGTCTGGGGATCAAAAACATTTACCTCATTTTTTTCGATACGCAAAACCAGCAGCAGGCAGTGCTTCCTACAATATAAGTTTATAAAAAAAAATTCTACAACAAACTAGTAACTATTTACTAAAAGTCAAATATTCATACCCTTCATAGTATGGAGCTAAGAATAAGCATTTAGACTGTGATGCATGCCACGAGTTTGAGATATATCTATTTGTCACATCTGGATATTTCTGTACTTGGGAAAGCTTCTGAGGACACATAAGCCCAATGTTCTTCACTTCGAGATTATTGCACATATGATTTAACCATCTGCACATTATTTAAACATGTAATCAACATTATTCTTATTCGTTCAGCAAAAAAAAATGTAAATACTAACATGATGCAAATCTGTAGCCATGATGCATTCAGCCATGCCATACTAAGAAATTGGATAATGTCATCCGTCTTTATATGAATTTCAAATTCCTTGTCACACGTAAATAAATCATTATTCACGTGAATTGCAATGATAAAACCATCATCGGTTGACATTTGAACTATCAAGTCGTGGAAATATTCACACTCATCTGTCAATTTTTCTCGGATATCTTCTCCCACGATTGCCTTATGCTTCACACATTGATTGGACAAAATATTCATGACCATTTCATTCTTATTCTTGGTCGTGGCACCATATTTTTCACTTTGTTTGTGCTCGTTATAGGTGTAGCCTGCACATAAAGTTATAATACATTTTCAAATGTTGCATTTTCTACCATTTCTTGCATATCAAAAACTTATATAATGGCGAAGAAATTAGCCAATAAAAAATCAATTTGAAAGATGAAGGTAACATCAAAGATTGCGGATATATAGCTGAGTGTTATTGCAGTACAATTTAATATTATGTCTTGCATTTTTATTATCCATTTGACACTGTTTGAAAATGAGTTTGGTTCAAAAAAGATCAAATGAACATGAATCACCTACTCAACCTATATCTAGTTATGGTCTTGATATCTGCTAATTAACATTCTTTGCAAATAAGCAACAATGGAATAAAAAGGGTTTTAACTTCTGTTGTTTTAGTAACTGACATTTAGGCTTATTTTCTACCTCATAGCAAATTCAAACCACTAAAATACTCTGGATTTAGATTATCTTACAATATTGAACATCTCTGTAAATTTTAGGTCGATTTATTTTTTAGCATTTCATCTTATTTATGTCTATCATCCCTTATCTATAAAAAAATAACATTGTAATAAACCATTTTGGCAAACAAAACTGTGGCAACGATTACATAAATATACACCAACATTAGTGAAATAAACTGATCAAAGCATAAGCATACCTATTCAAAAACATAGGATTTCACTTTAATCTATAACCATGCTAAAAATTAAAAATCAGTCCCATATCCCAAAAGCTCAAAACACTTTAATCTCTGTTCTATAACCATGCTGAAAATAAAAAATGTAGCAAGTGATTATGGCCTTGGTTTATCCAAAAGGCTATAAAGTGCCTGAACGAAATGTGTTTTCGTTATTACCGACACAATTATTCCAAAATGCAACTAAGCTGGAGCATTATTTACAAGCACATGTTATATTGGACCACAGTGAAAAGGAGTTTATATAGTAGAAGGCATCCTAGTTATAATATTCGTGATCCCTAATAGTAGTATCATTTCCGGTTATTTATTGTTCAGCTAAAGCTTCACTTATATGATTAACACACTTGTGTACAAAATCAAATCAATAATGATATATTTGATAAGCATAATAATGCACATGCACAAGTGATTTTACCTCATCGTTTTCTCCTAAAAGCAAGAGTTTTTTAGGCTACTGAACAAAACTACCAACCGCTTCTCCTATTGTGGTGTGATATTGAGTTGGAACTGGAATTGAGACCCTTGCATGAATAGGCTCCACCGCATCAATCCCAACCTTTACATGATCAGCCAAGAGTTGTTGACTGTGGCATCGATCGCCGGATCTTGAAGCAGGATGTACCCTACCACGACCAACTATGATGATTTGGAAGTTGAAATCCATAGCTAGAAGACATTTAGTTGGTTCTTAAGGATGACAATAACAAAAAAAAACAATTTTCATTCGCATATTAGATGCATAAAATGGTATATATTTACAAAAGTAAACGTTTGAGTTGAGGCATAACGATTTCAGATTTAAGTTTGACGTTATTAAAAAAATGTCACACATTACTATTAAGACATGCATTATTATTATTATTATTATTTAAATGTTTGTGGCTATAATATTTTAACTCACACAAAAAGGCATCTGGTCATTTACCGGTTGTTGCAATTTACTTTCTAAAAGGTCAAATTAAAAAAAATCCACTTTGCCGGTGCACCCGATTAATTAGAACCAACCTGATATTTCAACTTCTCTATCAATGATTCAACAGCTTAAGTATCTTTTATATGTATATTTTTTTATTAAAATAGTATCATTTCATAAGAGAAGAGGTGTTTTAATTCATGCCGAAATTGAATATACCAGCGTCAATGTGAGATCGCTGTTAGCGACTAAAATTTACTGTTAACTAAAAATAACAATAAGGAAGCCAAAATGGATAAATTTCAACGGTTTAAAAAGGACTGAAGTATACCAAAAAGTCTGATGGTAATTGGGTGAATGCGGCTGTAGAACAAGCTATTTTATTGAATCAAACTATAATGGCGAGCAGGGTTTGCCATTGTTAGAATTGGACACAGGGAGTTGTGGGGGTGTTTGGTGAGGTGTGGTTTTAGGAGGTTTAGAGTAGTTTGTGGAAATGATCGGAGCATGGTTCCGACAAAGGAAGGAGTTGTGTACGTGCACAAGTGCATAAGCCAAATTTTATTGGTTTAATTACTGTCATACATAGATTAATTACTGTCATCAAACCATATTTTGTTGGTTTAATTATTGTCATACATCGATTAATGTTTGAATAATTTGGTAATCATTATGCTAACGATGATAAATTAACATTTATCTAAATAATCAGTATGCAAAATGTTTATACATTGTAACGCTACTTCGCTATGAAATTTGTAGTGTTAATAAAAGAAATAAGAGATAAAAGAAAAAAAGTATTTGGTAGTAGTTCACTTGAAATACAAATTAGTAACTGTATATAGATAACATTATCAGAGCATAATAGTTATTCCTGGAACAGTTATAAATACCTGTTTCGAGATACAACATAGTACACAGCGGAAATATGATTGTAACACCCCGTGAATTCTATAACATTAAGCTTCAAAAATTAAAGTGTAATTAATTCTAAATGAAATAACTAAGGTAAATGGGTTACGCCATTGCGTTCGTCTCGGAATTCTGCTTGAGATGGAGTCCAAGTTTGTGCGAATCGGACTCTGTATTAAGGAGTTATGGCCTTTGGAAGTTTCAGAATAAAATTTAAATTCAAATAGCTCAGTTTAAAATTCGAAATTCGAAAAACAGGTTCAAACTGGGCTGGGCGGGAAAATTCCCGCCCAGAGACCAGGTCCACCATAGGGTCGACCACGGTGTCGACCTGGCCCCCCCAGGTCGACCATAGTGTCGACCTGGGTGTCGACCTGCCAGTCGACCTACCTGGTCGACCTGGCTGGCTAGGTCTGGCTCTGGCTCGAATTTCTATGGCTCAGTGTGTCACTAAGGCTAACATGTCACCTCTTGATTGGCTCTTTGAACTTTGTATGGTCTAGATTCCTCCTGTCTTCGTCTGATGGCTCAAAACAATTTAAAAATCTATAAATACACCCTAAGTCTCAACTGAAAATTCACACAAAAAAATAAGATGGGAGTCGTCATGCTGCCAGGGAGGAATTGAACATAGCCATCAAGAGAGAAAAGCTTAGAGACAAATCAAATTAAGAAGAAGACTAAAAGCTTAACCAAAATAATCAACGCAACGTTAATCTACCCAAAGAAGCGCATCTCAATTTCAGAATTCAAAATCCAGAATTCAAGATTCTGCATTCGTTGTAAGTATAGTGACCTTTCAGAATATGAATAAAAACTGTGATGTGATTCGATGTAAATTAAAATAGAATTGTGTTATTGTATGAATATGATATAAATTCTGTGTATTGTAATGATTCTGTTATGACTTGTGTATTGATATTTGTGGCCTAAATTGATTGATGCAAGCCTATTGAACAATCGTATATGAAAACAATGGCACTTGCAAGTTTGTGGCAAAAACTAGAAATTGATCCCTTTATGTTTATGTCGATGGCATGGACTATATACATTCCCTTAGTCTAAGTTAGAATTTATATAAACATGTTCTAGATTTGAGACCTTTTATGCCTACATGACCCAAAACCTATGATATCATTCTTATGTCTATTTGCAAGTATAATTGGATCTATGTTAGGTATCGTTTGGGTTTCGTAAACTATGCAAGTTCATGTTGAAATAGGCTATATGATTGGATGTTAAAATTGGACATTTTGGTGAATATACAACATGCTAGTTTTGTGGTTGACATTATGCCAAGTTCAACATGTTTAAACACAAGTTTGTATAAGCCTAAACTATGCCATTTCATATGCCACCTACTTAGTCATACTTTGATTTGAATACAAGTTCACATGACCCATAATTTATGTTGAATCGCTAAATTGCAAGTTCATGTGCCACAAACCTTTATGTGAAATATTACATGTTCTTGTTTTCCCCTTTTTCTCACGTTTATAAAGTTGGGCTGAATTGTGTCAAGCCCAACACTTGATATAATGTTGCGAACGTACAAACGGGGGTAATAACGTTGGGTGTAAAATATGAAAATATATGTTGGCGTGTTTGGCACATGCCAACGACAATGACATATAAGCGGTATGAATTGTTATACCCAAGAATAAAGAACATGAAATTTACATATATAATTGAGAAGTAATAAAATATGTAAATTTAGAAAACATGACATGCTTAACCCGAGGTTGGATTGATTTGTGATGTAAACCTGCCCGGACACGCCCGTCTGTCCAGTAGTCACAACAATACCTATCCAATGTGGGCGGTTAAGCATTGATCCCAATAAGGACCCGAGGTTAGACTGAGCTACGGTGTATACCTACCCGGAGCCGACTGGCACATCCAGTAATCGTAGCAATACCTGTCTAACGTGAGTGGTTAGGTGCTCTAAGAGGCTAAGGACAGATGGTAGGGTTAAGTCAACTATAACACTTAACCAAATTCAACATGTTAACAAGAATTGATGGGTGGGGTTAGGTCAATACAGACACTTAACCACTTAACATGTTTGACTAGAAAATCATGGTAATGAAGGACCTGTTTTAGCAGTAACCCAAGTTAGGCATCATGGTACCCTGAAACTAGGCAGGATGGAGCACGATTACTCGGCTGATTATAGGCGGTCAAAACGACGGCGGTGGGTGCACAGTGTAGGTCTAACGGGGTGCGGGCATGCACACACTCCGGAGCAGACAAACAGGGCACTGGGGGCACTAGTAGTATAACATATGCCTTCTAGAATTTGTGTCGGGGCCGCCACCATGGGTCTTGATACACCCCATGGTGGGACCATCCAATTCTTGGGGGCCGTATGACACATGTTAACGCGAGTAGGAGCCGATCTTTAGAAAATGGGGATCACTTCACCCTCAGCATGGGGTGCCAGTTAGAATAAACTCAAGTAGGTGCAGAGATATGGTACGGGTGCGATAGTACATTCGACACTTCCTTAGCTTGCGACACTTTCCTGTTTTTAGTTTATATCTATCATGCCCTTTTCTTATTCACATACTGAAGAGTTACTAGATTTACTCAGGCTTTATGTCTGACTCTATTTTCTTTTCGTCTTCTTTTCTTCCGTCCCCCCCCCCTCCGCCAGGTCCACAGGGAGGAAACAACTCAGTTCAGTCAGACTCTTTACAAGCTCCAAGACCGTAGACGTATGATTTGGATCTCTCTTGCTCGGATTATGGCTTTGGATATCACTATGGGGATTTTTGTCACTTTATTTATGTTTTATGCTTCTTTAATAATCAAGACAGTAATAAGGTTGTAATGTTGGAAGTATTTTGAGACAATTATGGAAATGTTTTGTTTGAACACGTATTGATGAAATAAAAGTCTGCTTGGTTTCCGCTGTTTAAAATATGTGTATTTTATATCTGTCTTGAGTTTATCTGTGGCTTTTACTTATAAACCTCCACTAAAGTTAAGGCATTCCCTTTGTGAGTGACCTTAACGAAGGTGGGGTGTTTCACTTGGTATCAGAGTATAGGTTTACCAGATAAGATAAAAGTTTTTGAAACTATTTTCAAAAAGAAAGTTTAAAGAAGCATTTCTCAAGAAAAAGTGTTATATTTATAAAAAGACAAAATCCCCTAAAGCCATGTGCCCTATATATCCCTCTCTATCCTTCGTTTTGAGTTTTTCCTTTCTATTTCAGCATGTCTGGAGACCTTAACCTCCCGGAAGGAGTGCCGATACCTAGCTGGTTTAGGAGGTACTTAAAAGCAAGGGCCAATGGCGTGGGCCCAGCAGACATCCTTCCTCCAGTGGCCGCGGTTCCTTTTCCTCCAACTCCACCTCCTCGTGGATATGCCTTCGCAAAAACATGTAGAGACTTCAAGGCTATGGGTGGAAAAGACTTTTACGGGACAGGGTGTAACAACCCGTAAAATGCGAGCCAGTTTGAAAATTTTATTTTGGCAATTTTAGCGAATTTTGATTATTTAAAATGAATTATTTTAAATAATATTGACGAGAAATTTATTTTGAATTGAATTCGACGTATATATTTATATACGTCGTCGTTAGAATATAAATATTTATATATAATTATAAATAGAATTGAAAATGGCGCGGTAGTTCGATAATTCGATTTCAAACTTCAATTGAATGTACCGGGTGCAAAACAATCCGGATTTTAGTGAAACCAAAAATGATAGGATCTGATTGATGATATCTTTCCGTCGAATCCGAACAATCGAGATTTCATAGCGGGAATCAAAAGATATGTCCAGTTGAAAATTCTGAATAGTCGCTATGGAATTCAGGCCCTTAAAAATGGACATTTTGCAAATGACCTCGGATTTCGACGAAACCACTTTTGTTGGATCCGCAGTGTCAAGTTATCGCTAGGTTTCAAATTTCATAATTTTTCGAATCAATATGTGAGCGTGGCATAGGAAAACGTGTTTTGACCATTTCAGTTGATTTTAATCGACTGGAAATTGGCCATTTTTCCAACGGTCTCAGAATTCAACGAAACTAGTTTTGTTAGGACCGTATCGTCAATACGAAGCTAGAAAATATTTTTCTGGAATTTTTCTAGTTAGTATGTGACCCTGGTAATTTGAAATGTACGTTTAAAATTCAATATATAGATTTAAATGTAAGTTCAATGGAAACTGATCGAAACGGTCGATTCAGCTTGCGGTACATATCCCATTGTGTTCAGAATGGGGGTGAAACGCTATGGGCGACAGGCGGTGGACCTCGTTTCGAGGTCGGATATAAAAGTCAACCCTTTGGCAAAAATAAATAATAAAATAAAATATAAAAAATAAAAAAAATAAAAAAAAAAATCTATTTCCCCTTTTCTCTTCTGCTTGGCCCCCCCCCCGATTCCTCATTCATTTACCAGAAAGAAAAAAAAAAAAAAAATCCCTCAACCCTAAATCCCGTCGCTGCCGTATCCACCACCCACCCCATCGCGATTCGCCACCCGCCGCCTCTACCTTCACCCCGCCATGCCTCAGGCGAAGAACCCCCACCCTCCAGTCCTCGATCGGCGCGAGAACACCCAGAAAACTCCAACGACGATCTCCGGCGAAGCCTTCTGGCGTGGGCCCCTCCGCACTGCCGCACGCTGCTGGTGAGGCGCAGTCACCTCCGGCATTCTCCCCTCCTCCGTGCAGACTCCTCCCACCCCTCGTCGATAGCGACAGTGAGTTTTCTTTAGTTATTTTTTTTTTTTTTTTCCTTTTATGTTATTAGTTTAAAATTTTGATATTGTTTTTAAATCTGATTTTTTTTACATTTCAAGTTAAGATTATTAAAAATAGAAAGAACAGTGTAGAAAAATGATTTTTTGAAATATATATAGAACAGATTTTTAAAATGAAATTAGCTTTGTTTTTAAAAGGAATTTTGCATTTGTTTTATATAAACAGAAAAAAAAAACTGGGAAAAAAAAAGGGGAATTTAAATACTGTTTTTATTTTAGAATTTTAAAAACTAAGTTTAAAGGATTTTAAATAAAAACTGAATTTTTAAAAAGAATTTTAAAAACTGAATTTTTAAAAAAGAGTTTAAAAAAAAAAAAAAACTGATTTTTGTTTAAATAGGAAAAAGATTGAATTTTGAAAAGAAAAGATATAAACTTTGAAATAAAAATTCGATTTTTATATATTGAACTTTGAAATAAAAATTCGATTTTTATATATTGAACTTTGAAATAAAAATTCGATTTTTATATATTGAACTTTGAAATAAAAATTCGATTTTTATATATTGAACTTTGAAAGAAAAATTCGATTTTTATATATTGAACTTCGAACTAAAAATTCGATTTTTATATATTGAACTTTGAAATAAAAATTCGATTTTTAAGTGTTGAACTTCGAAGTAAAAATTCGATTTTTATATATTGAACTTCGAAAGAAAAATTCGATTTTTATATATTGAACTTCGAAATAAAATGTGATTTTTATATATTGAATAACATAGTAAAAATTCGATTTTTATGAATATTGAATAGCGAAGTAAAAATGTGATTTTTACGTATGTAGTGAAAGCAGCAACGAAGGTGACAAAAAGGCGAAACGACGAAGACTTCTGCAAAAGAAGAGCCGTGGAGCTAGGATAGCTATAAGTGAGAATTTCTCACCTTTCGTTTTCTTTTCTAGTTATATATATATATATACTAGGATGCAGACGGTGCTTAGTAGCACCCGACACAATCGTCCACAGACCATGGACTTGTTTGTTTGGCTGTTTGGTTATTGATTGTGATATTGGTTTGAATGTAGTTTGTGGTGTGAAAAATCGAATCGATAAATTGGTTAGGATTAGACGTGCGCCGTTATAAGGCGAAGGAGTAAGGCTAGGTTAGACTCTTACTCCAAATTTTGTGGTTTACATAATGAATTGATTTGATTGATGTGTGAATGGCGTGGGCCTTCACTAGACCGGGGATAAGGCTAGGCCTTGTCCCGTTTTTAGTATCGTGCCGTTATGCTGCCGAAATTTTCTAAAATATGTTAGAAAAATAAAAATACCATTTTATTGAATAAATGAATTGAATAGAAATTCATATGTTGAAATAAAATGTTTTGTCGTTAAAAATATAATTTTTAACGTGAAGTGAATAAAATAGAATATTCATTTACAAACCAGACGGTTTGTTTATGTACACCTATTTGAATGACATTGATTGGGACGATAAATTTTACACATCGCCCAACAGCACAAATAAAATATGTGTTTGATTGTTTGAAACCCCACACGGGTGTTGGGATGAAATTTGAAGTTCACTCATCCTGATTTATTAAATATGTCGATCGGTTGATTGACAGGCTGTTATAAGCGTTGAATATCTATATTTGATGCTTTTACAGTGTAGTGCACTTTGGTTGATGGTTGATTATTTTCAATGCTATTATATACATGTGTTGTATGAAAATCCATATAATTAACTTTATATGGAAATTGATTGGGCCTCATTTCAAATCGTGAAAATAAAGAATATTTTGATAATAAGAAATATTTGAAATAGAATATTTGAAAATAGAAATTTATGAAGCCGTGTTGATTAGTTTGACGCCATTTTGACGTAAACTATATTTATATCGATTTTATTCATTTAGAATTGAATTGAAAACGATTTCGAAATGAATTGAATTGAAAAAGATTTCGAAATGAATTGAATTGAAAAAGATTTCGAAATGAATTGAATTGAAAACGATTTCGAAATGAATTGAATTGAAAACGATTTCGAAATGAATTGAATTGAAAACGATTTCGAAATGAATTGAATTGAAAACGATTTCGAAATGAATTGAATTGAAAACGATTTCGAAATGAATTGAATTGAAAACGATTTCGAAATGAATTGAATTGAAAACGATTTCGAAATGAATTGAATTGAAAACGATTTCGAAATGAATTGAATTGAAAACGATTTCGAAATGAATTGAATTGAAAACGATTTCGAAATGAATTGAATTGAAAACGATTTCGAAATGAATTGAATTGAAAACGAATTCGAATTGAATTGAAAGCGAAGTGAAATAAATTCAAATTGAATTGAAATTTGAATTGAATAGAAATGGATTTTAAAACGAATTTATAAAGAAGAATTCAATTTTGATTTGAATTGAAATGGAAGTTGAAAATGTTTTTGAAACGAATTCAAAACTATTTATATAATTCGTTTTAAATAGAAATCGACGATATATATATTATATATATTATATATATAATATAATGGCCTGAATAGAACGCGCCGCGCCGCGGCAGTTCGCGAATTTCGACCATTTATTTCAAACGGACATTACAGGAGATCCGACCGTCGGATTCTCCTAAAACCGGAACCGTTGGGTTCGTATCGAAAAGAGCTTTCTAACGAATATTAGAAATTTGAAATCTAACGGTTGGATTTGGAATTATGTCCAAATCAAATTCGAAAAAGGTCGCTGTAAGTGCAGTTCGATGGCCGTTGATGGAAATCGACTGTACGGGCCTCGATAAAATTATTAAAAATAGTAATAATTTATGTAAAATCATAAGAAATGATTTGTGAAGATTTGGGATGAAAAACTCCATATTTGAAAAGATAAAAATAGATTTTTATCGAAATGAACTAGTTTTGAACTAGAATTATAATTCTATTTATTTTTAAATAAATAAATTGAATTCGAAATGGTTTTGAAAATAACCAAAATTTCCAATGATTGCATTGGAGTGGATTTGAATCGAAATTGTCTTCGGAATATTTCGATGTTGGAATTCGTGATATTACAGGTGTTGTTATGGAAATTTGAAAGATATATATTTGTATCGTTATTTCCAATACGACATTTGTTAGTCGTAGAATTCGATATTGAATATAAGCCGATATATTTTCTATTCAGAGCCTTGTATTGAATATCGAATGTGATTTGGGTTTGTCGTGAATGGTGTCTTCACTAACACTGTTCTTGAACCCAGTTGAGAAAAGATTAAATCTTTTTATTTAGATTTAATGAAGTGTACCAATTAAATGATATTTAATTGAAATTGAATTGGTATTGATTTTTGGGTTTATCGTGAACAGTGTTTTAAATAACACTTGTTCTTTAACCCGATAATTAATGGAATGTGATTTTGGGTTTATCGTGAATCGTGTTTTAAATGACACTGATTCTTTAACCCAGGTAATGATTAAAACTAAGTGGAGTTTTAATGAATCTTTAATTAGATTGAAAAGATCGAGAATGGAGTATCACCAGTTTTGCTCCAGGCGATAGTTAAATCTTTAATTAGATTTGAACGTGAAATTTAGAAACTAACTGTCGGTTAGCCAAGCAGAATGGTTTTCTGGATATTGATCTGATGTTGGTTTCGGCCTTCGGGGTTAATATTTGGGGAATTATTCTCTTGATTAATTTACGGTTAGTGACTAATGAATTGGAATGAGGCGTATGTTGTGTTTGTGTAACACTTATTTAAAATATACGCGAGTTATTCGAAAAGACCGGGTTTATCCCATTTTGAATAACTGATACGACGATAAGTCGAAGATGAAGACGATGGTCGAAGACCGGAGGTCTTCACGTCGTTTGGGTGATAACTGATGATCTTGATTGGGCTGTACACCCAAGAAGATGGAAACAGTTAGTGATCGTCCAGACGTACTTGGAGATCGATGGATATGCGGGGTACTAGGTGCCTCCGGTTTCGTTCAGGCCCAGAACGGACTTGTAAATGGACTGTGTGTCTGACATAGGATGGTTTGCCTGTGTGGCATGCTAAGATGCAAATGATCAAGGCTTCTGTTGAAAAGCAAAGTCTTGTGGTGATGATCAAAGCACGGCCTTTGTGGCGTAGCTTTGTGTAACGTTTACCTCGCGTGTTTCACACCAGGTATGAACCAAAAACGGGAGACGGACCTCAGGGAGGACTTGCGTTTCTTTCTAGTTAGAAGTGGCGTCATTGGTTTTACACGCCCTGACGAGTTTGACTTATGTGGTTGTTGCTGTTGCGAGGCGCCTCGGATTGATCGGTCGTTCTCGAACCGATGGAGTCATTTAGTTGGCTCATTTACGCCCCAAAGGGCGGGGAAACGTAGCGTTCAGGCATTTTAATCCACATCGGTGGACCGGCCCTGTCGCTCCAAGGGTCGATGCGCTCTGACCCTGTGGCTCGGGCTAGAGAGTCACGAATCGGTTGAGGATCTTGCCCCTAGCCTCGGTTCATAGACGGAAATCCAATTTCCAAATACGTGACTTTGCGGTTTTATTTGTAAACCTATATATGGCGACATGATATATGGTACCCATGCCGCCTATGATTGATACTTATGATTTGAAGTTGTTTTATACACCATGCACTTATAGGAGTATCAAATGATTTGTTTTAAACGTATCCAGCATTCTTTGGCTGTTATAAGGGAAAACCCTATCCCCCGGCTTGCGTTTGCATTGTGTGATAGGACCTGGGTCTTATAACAGCTTCATTTTTCTTTATTTAGCATTGCGCTGTTTGTTTTATGCACTGGTATTCTTGGGAGGAAACCCGTTCCGTGTTATACGGCGTGGTCCCTTGATTTACCTAATGATTTAAAATAAATATTAATAACTGTTTTAGTTCTCACACCAGTCACATGACTGACCTGGAGTTTATTGTTTTAACCTAAACTCTGGGTGCCCCTATTTTGACACGGGCAGCTAGTAGTTTTGGTTTTGCAGATTTATATTCACAGGATCCTGGTTTACAGCTGGAACGATATCCGGAAAGCTTTGTATCCGTATATCTACTTCTAGTTGTGTATTGTATTATTTTCCGCTGCTATGTATTTAAATGTAATTTAAATCTCTGTTATTTCTGTGTAATATTCATTTATACTCTGTATATTCTTGTAATCTGATGCATTGTTGTAATATACAATGAAATGTTCTTCTGTATGCGTTCTGTTTTGTCCTGTTCTCAAACGATAGGGCGTTTCGAACGGTCTGGGTCGGTTTTAGCGACTGGTTCGGACCGAGCGAAATTCCTTGCCGTCACATTTGGTATCAGAGCTTTGGTTTACAAAGCTCAGAGAACAAGGCACATTAGAACCATACGAAAGAATTCATCAGATAATTGGATTAGTAATATCCAATGGGATGACTCGTTAGAGATAGGATCAGTAGTATCCTAGAACGAGTGTGAAGAGTAAATTTTTAAAATAAAAGTGAAAACAAGTTTTGTTTTGAAAAATTTAAAATCAATTATTCGTATCTGATTATCTATTTATATTGATGTGGGCAATCCAGTATATATAGATTTTGCGTATACGTCTGATCCGCGTGTATTCGAAATTTTAATATACTGGATAGATATAGGATCGCACCCTAGTCGCCCGAAGATGATTCTGATGATAGTTCGAACATCATCCGAATTGGTATTCGTGTTTCGAAGGTGTGATTTTCTATATATTTCCATTAGACTGGTGTGAGAACCAAAACTTATATAGTTAGAATACATTGTTGTGAATTGGCCTCAAAACATGATTTTCTTTATATGTACCAAAAGTTATGAATTTGAAACTCTAATTCACTAATTGATTGATGTTTGTGTTGTATGTTTATTTGTTTGATAATTTTTAGCCATTTAGCCTAATTAAATCAAATATTGAACTATATTGAAATTTGGTCGCATTTGCTTGCATATACATATACTTACATTGAACAGGTCATAGCAAGGAGGCTAGAGCAGAGAATAAAATTTGTTTGCCCGACAAATAGGTACATGTTTACTACATAATTTCCTGTTTTGTTTGGGTGATGATGATTTTGTGAGCCTATTGGCTAGCCGCTTGGCTTTTTCTTTTTCTTTTTGAGATCTGAAGGACCGGGGAAGCTATTTGAAATTCCCCGATGCTCCCGGTGCAGGGGAGGTTATGGCGAAATTTTTCAAAAATTTAGGGTGTTAGCCAAATTTTTGAGATTTAGGAAATTCTCAGAAACTAAAGAGTTGGAGAATGGAAGCCAGATCGAGCGTAGAGTTAATTAATCAAACCACTTTCGACTTTGTTCCTTTTCGGGGACGAAAAGTTTTAAGTGGGGGAGATTGTAACAACCCGTAAAATGCGAGCCAGTTTGAAAATTTTATTTTGGCAATTTTAGCGAATTTTGATTATTTAAAATGAATTATTTTAAATAATATTGACGAGAAATTTATTTTGAATTGAATTCGACGTATATATTTATATACGTCGTCGTTAGAATATAAATATTTATATATAATTATAAATAGAATTGAAAATGGCGCGGTAGTTCGATAATTCGATTTCAAACTTCAATTGAATGTACCGGGTGCAAAACAATCCGGATTTTAGTGAAACCAAAAATGATAGGATCTGATTGATGATATCTTTCCGTCGAATCCGAACAATCGAGATTTCATAGCGGGAATCAAAAGATATGTCCAGTTGAAAATTCTGAATAGTCGCTATGGAATTCAGGCCCTTAAAAATGGACATTTTGCAAATGACCTCGGATTTCGACGAAACCACTTTTGTTGGATCCGCAGTGTCAAGTTATCGCTAGGTTTCAAATTTCATAATTTTTCGAATCAATATGTGAGCGTGGCATAGGAAAACGTGTTTTGACCATTTCAGTTGATTTTAATCGACTGGAAATTGGCCATTTTTCCAACGGTCTCAGAATTCAACGAAACTAGTTTTGTTAGGACCGTATCGTCAATACGAAGCTAGAAAATATTTTTCTGGAATTTTTCTAGTTAGTATGTGACCCTGGTAATTTGAAATGTACGTTTAAAATTCAATATATAGATTTAAATGTAAGTTCAATGGAAACTGATCGAAACGGTCGATTCAGCTTGCGGTACATATCCCATTGTGTTCAGAATGGGGGTGAAACGCTATGGGCGACAGGCGGTGGACCTCGTTTCGAGGTCGGATATAAAAGTCAACCCTTTGGCAAAAATAAATAATAAAATAAAATATAAAAAAAAAAAAAAAAAAAAAAAAAATCTATTTCCCCTTTTCTCTTCTGCTTGGCCCCCCCCCCCGATTCCTCATTCATTTACCAGAAAGAAAAAAAAAAAATCCCTCAACCCTAAATCCCGTCGCTGCCGTATCCACCACCCACCCCATCGCGATTCGCCACCCGCCGCCTCTACCTTCACCCCGCCATGCCTCAGGCGAAGAACCCCCACCCTCCAGTCCTCGATCGGCGCGAGAACACCCAGAAAACTCCAACGACGATCTCCGGCGAAGCCTTCTGGCGTGGGCCCCTCCGCACTGCCGCACGCTGCTGGTGAGGCGCAGTCACCTCCGGCATTCTCCCCTCCTCCGTGCAGACTCCTCCCACCCCTCGTCGATAGCGACAGTGAGTTTTCTTTAGTTATTTTTTTTTATTTTATTTTCCTTTTATGTTATTAGTTTAAAAATTTGATATTGTTTTTAAATCTGATTTTTTTTACATTTCAAGTTAAGATTATTAAAAATAGAAAGAACAGTGTAGAAAAATGATTTTTTGAAATATATATAGAACAGATTTTTAAAATGAAATTAGCTTTGTTTTTAAAAGGAATTTTGCATTTGTTTTATATAAACAGAAAAAACTGGGAAAAAAAAAGGGGAATTTAAATACTGTTTTTATTTTAGAATTTTAAAAACTAAGTTTAAAGGATTTTAAATAAAAACTGAATTTTTAAAAAGAATTTTAAAAACTGAATTTTTAAAAAAGAGTTTAAAAAAAAAAAAAAACTGATTTTTGTTTAAATAGAAAAAAGATTGAATTTTGAAAAGAAAAGATATAAACTTTGAAATAAAAATTCGATTTTTATATATTGAACTTTGAAATAAAAATTCGATTTTTATATATTGAACTTTGAAATAAAAATTCGATTTTTATATATTGAACTTTGAAATAAAAATTCGATTTTTATATATTGAACTTTGAAAGAAAAATTCGATTTTTATATATTGAACTTCGAACTAAAAATTCGATTTTTATATATTGAACTTTGAAATAAAAATTCGATTTTTAAGTGTTGAACTTCGAAGTAAAAATTCGATTTTTATATATTGAACTTCGAAAGAAAAATTCGATTTTTATATATTGAACTTCGAAATAAAATGTGATTTTTATATATTGAATAACATAGTAAAAATTCGATTTTTATGAATATTGAATAGCGAAGTAAAAATGTGATTTTTACGTATGTAGTGAAAGCAGCAACGAAGGTGACAAAAAGGCGAAACGACGAAGACTTCTGCAAAAGAAGAGCCGTGGAGCTAGGATAGCTATAAGTGAGAATTTCTCACCTTTCGTTTTCTTTTCTAGTTATATATATATATATACTAGGATGCAGACGGTGCTTAGTAGCACCCGACACAATCGTCCACAGACCATGGACTTGTTTGTTTGGCTGTTTGGTTATTGATTGTGATATTGGTTTGAATGTAGTTTGTGGTGTGAAAAATCGAATCGATAAATTGGTTAGGATTAGACGTGCGCCGTTATAAGGCGAAGGAGTAAGGCTAGGTTAGACTCTTACTCCAAATTTTGTGGTTTACATAATGAATTGATTTGATTGATGTGTGAATGGCGTGGGCCTTCACTAGACCGGGGATAAGGCTAGGCCTTGTCCCGTTTTTAGTATCGTGCCGTTATGCTGCCGAAATTTTCTAAAATATGTTAGAAAAATAAAAATACCATTTTATTGAATAAATGAATTGAATAGAAATTCATATGTTGAAATAAAATGTTTTGTCGTTAAAAATATAATTTTTAACGTGAAGTGAATAAAATAGAATATTCATTTACAAACCAGACGGTTTGTTTATGTACACCTATTTGAATGACATTGATTGGGACGATAAATTTTACACATCGCCCAACAGCACAAATAAAATATGTGTTTGATTGTTTGAAACCCCACACGGGTGTTGGGATGAAATTTGAAGTTCACTCATCCTGATTTATTAAATATGTCGATCGGTTGATTGACAGGCTGTTATAAGCGTTGAATATCTATATTTGATGCTTTTACAGTGTAGTGCACTTTGGTTGATGGTTGATTATTTTCAATGCTATTATATACATGTGTTGTATGAAAATCCATATAATTAACTTTATATGGAAATTGATTGGGCCTCATTTCAAATCGTGAAAATAAAGAATATTTTGATAATAAGAAATATTTGAAATAGAATATTTGAAAATAGAAATTTATGAAGCCGTGTTGATTAGTTTGACGCCATTTTGACGTAAACTATATTTATATCGATTTTATTCATTTAGAATTGAATTGAAAACGATTTCGAAATGAATTGAATTGAAAAAGATTTCGAAATGAATTGAATTGAAAAAGATTTCGAAATGAATTGAATTGAAAACGATTTCGAAATGAATTGAATTGAAAACGATTTCGAAATGAATTGAATTGAAAACGATTTCGAAATGAATTGAATTGAAAACGATTTCGAAATGAATTGAATTGAAAACGATTTCGAAATGAATTGAATTGAAAACGATTTCGAAATGAATTGAATTGAAAACGATTTCGAAATGAATTGAATTGAAAACGATTTCGAAATGAATTGAATTGAAAACGATTTCGAAATGAATTGAATTGAAAACGATTTCGAAATGAATTGAATTGAAAACGATTTCGAAATGAATTGAATTGAAAACGAATTCGAATTGAATTGAAAGCGAAGTGAAATAAATTCAAATTGAATTGAAATTTGAATTGAATAGAAATGGATTTTAAAACGAATTTATAAAGAAGAATTCAATTTTGATTTGAATTGAAATGGAAGTTGAAAATGTTTTTGAAACGAATTCAAAACTATTTATATAATTCGTTTTAAATAGAAATCGACGATATATATATTATATATATTATATATATAATATAATGGCCTGAATAGAACGCGCCGCGCCGCGGCAGTTCGCGAATTTCGACCATTTATTTCAAACGGACATTACAGGAGATCCGACCGTCGGATTCTCCTAAAACCGGAACCGTTGGGTTCGTATCGAAAAGAGCTTTCTAACGAATATTAGAAATTTGAAATCTAACGGTTGGATTTGGAATTATGTCCAAATCAAATTCGAAAAAGGTCGCTGTAAGTGCAGTTCGATGGCCGTTGATGGAAATCGACTGTACGGGCCTCGATAAAATTATTAAAAATAGTAATAATTTATGTAAAATCATAAGAAATGATTTGTGAAGATTTGGGATGAAAAACTCCATATTTGAAAAGATAAAAATAGATTTTTATCGAAATGAACTAGTTTTGAACTAGAATTATAATTCTATTTATTTTTAAATAAATAAATTGAATTCGAAATGGTTTTGAAAATAACCAAAATTTCCAATGATTGCATTGGAGTGGATTTGAATCGAAATTGTCTTCGGAATATTTCGATGTTGGAATTCGTGATATTACAGGTGTTGTTATGGAAATTTGAAAGATATATATTTGTATCGTTATTTCCAATACGACATTTGTTAGTCGTAGAATTCGATATTGAATATAAGCCGATATATTTTCTATTCAGAGCCTTGTATTGAATATCGAATGTGATTTGGGTTTGTCGTGAATGGTGTCTTCACTAACACTGTTCTTGAACCCAGTTGAGAAAAGATTAAATCTTTTTATTTAGATTTAATGAAGTGTACCAATTAAATGATATTTAATTGAAATTGAATTGGTATTGATTTTTGGGTTTATCGTGAACAGTGTTTTAAATAACACTTGTTCTTTAACCCGATAATTAATGGAATGTGATTTTGGGTTTATCGTGAATCGTGTTTTAAATGACACTGATTCTTTAACCCAGGTAATGATTAAAACTAAGTGGAGTTTTAATGAATCTTTAATTAGATTGAAAAGATCGAGAATGGAGTATCACCAGTTTTGCTCCAGGCGATAGTTAAATCTTTAATTAGATTTGAACGTGAAATTTAGAAACTAACTGTCGGTTAGCCAAGCAGAATGGTTTTCTGGATATTGATCTGATGTTGGTTTCGGCCTTCGGGGTTAATATTTGGGGAATTATTCTCTTGATTAATTTACGGTTAGTGACTAATGAATTGGAATGAGGCGTATGTTGTGTTTGTGTAACACTTATTTAAAATATACGCGAGTTATTCGAAAAGACCGGGTTTATCCCATTTTGAATAACTGATACGACGATAAGTCGAAGATGAAGACGATGGTCGAAGACCGGAGGTCTTCACGTCGTTTGGGTGATAACTGATGATCTTGATTGGGCTGTACACCCAAGAAGATGGAAACAGTTAGTGATCGTCCAGACGTACTTGGAGATCGATGGATATGCGGGGTACTAGGTGCCTCCGGTTTCGTTCAGGCCCAGAACGGACTTGTAAATGGACTGTGTGTCTGACATAGGATGGTTTGCCTGTGTGGCATGCTAAGATGCAAATGATCAAGGCTTCTGTTGAAAAGCAAAGTCTTGTGGTGATGATCAAAGCACGGCCTTTGTGGCGTAGCTTTGTGTAACGTTTACCTCGCGTGTTTCACACCAGGTATGAACCAAAAACGGGAGACGGACCTCAGGGAGGACTTGCGTTTCTTTTTAGTTAGAAGTGGCGTCAGTGGTTTTACACGCCCTGACGAGTTTGACTTATGTGGTTGTTGCTGTTGCGAGGCGCCTCGGATTGATCGGTCGTTCTCGAACCGATGGAGTCATTTAGTTGGCTCATTTACGCCCCAAAGGGCGGGGAAACGTAGCGTTCAGGCATTTTAATCCACATCGGTGGACCGGCCCTGTCGCTCCAAGGGTCGATGCGCTCTGACCCTGTGGCTCGGGCTAGAGAGTCACGAATCGGTTGAGGATCTTGCCCCTAGCCTCGGTTCATAGACGGAAATCCAATTTCCAAATACGTGACTTTGCGGTTTTATTTGTAAACCTATATATGGCGACATGATATATGGTACCCATGCCGCCTATGATTGATACTTATGATTTGAAGTTGTTTTATACACCATGCACTTATAGGAGTATCAAATGATTTGTTTTAAACGTATCCAGCATTCTTTGGCTGTTATAAGGGAAAACCCTATCCCCCGGCTTGCGTTTGCATTGTGTGATAGGACCTGGGTCTTATAACAGCTTCATTTTTCTTTATTTAGCATTGCGCTGTTTGTTTTATGCACTGGTATTCTTGGGAGGAAACCCGTTCCGTGTTATACGGCGTGGTCCCTTGATTTACCTAATGATTTAAAATAAATATTAATAACTGTTTTAGTTCTCACACCAGTCACATGACTGACCTGGAGTTTATTGTTTTAACCTAAACTCTGGGTGCCCCTATTTTGACACGGGCAGCTAGTAGTTTTGGTTTTGCAGATTTATATTCACAGGATCCTGGTTTACAGCTGGAACGATATCCGGAAAGCTTTGTATCCGTATATCTACTTCTAGTTGTGTATTGTATTATTTTCCGCTGCTATGTATTTAAATGTAATTTAAATCTCTGTTATTTCTGTGTAATATTCATTTATACTCTGTATATTCTTGTAATCTGATGCATTGTTGTAATATACAATGAAATGTTCTTCTGTATGCGTTCTGTTTTGTCCTGTTCTCAAACGATAGGGCGTTTCGAACGGTCTGGGTCGGTTTTAGCGACTGGTTCGGACCGAGCGAAATTCCTTGCCGTCACACAGGGTCCTTTGTAGGAGCAAGAAACTGGCTAAAGGAGACTGAGGATCTATTTGCCATCTTCGGAGTTGATGACAGGTAAAAGATACAACTAGCGATATGGTTGCTTAAGGATGAAGCTTCCTATTGGTGGGAAATTACCAATGCGTAGAGGGCGGTGGGAACATGGGAAGATTTCAGGATAAGGTTTGAGATGAAATTCCTCTCCCAAGCTGAAAGAAGCCTGCAAATGGAGAAGTTTCTAACTCTGAAACAAGGATGTATGGCAATCAGGGAGTATGTTAATTAGTTTAATCAGCTGGCCAGATTTGGGCTGGACTTAGTAAACACCTAACACAAGAAGGCGTTTCACTTCGTCAAAGGTTTGAATGAGCCTCTACACAGCCTTGCTATGACCCATGTATCCACGGGAGCGACTTATGAAAGCTTGGTGGACATGGCGTTGCTACACGAGGAAGACCACAGCAAGAAAGAAACTAAGGTGGAAGAGAAGAAAGAAGGTCTACAAGCAAAGAAAACAGACTTCAAAAAAGGAGGGAAGAACAATAAGCCCCGTGAGAAGAGAAGATGCAATTTCTGTGGCATTGTGGGACATATATCAAAAGACTGCCGAAAAAGGAAGGCGGAGATGGGTGGTTGCTTCCATTGTGGAGAGACTGGGCACCAAGCTAAGGACTACCCAAAGAAGAAAGGGCAAGGACAGAAAGCCAGATCCACTTCAGGGGGTCAGGTTCATGCGCTAGTGGCACCTCAGCGGGAACGAGGTAGTAATATTTCTGTAGAAAGTGAAGTCTATCTTTATGATCATCCAGTTCGCACACTTTTGGACTTTGGCGCATCACGCTCTTTTATTTCTTCTGCCTTAGTCGAATCTCTGCATCTAGACACTAGTATGGTAGAAGATCCCTTAGTAGTTTCAAATCCAATCGGGGGATCCGCTTACTTGTCAATGGTTTGTTTGGGTTTGAAAAACTCTATTCTCAGCGTTGAGTTTAGTTGTAATGCCTTTGTTTTGGGCTTCTCGGGATATGGTTTGATCTTAGGCATGGACTGGTTATCCAGTAATAGTGCCATTCTTGATTGTGAGAAAAGAGTAGTTAGACTCTCGACTCGGTTTGGTAACACTCTAGAAATTTCTTGTAATCCCTTGAATGCTGTTATGCTTAGTTATCTAGAGTCGCTTGATGCTTCTGATGACAATTTGCAATCAGTTAGAGTAGTCCGGGAATATCCGGATGTCTTTGAGGAGGTGAAAGGCTTACCTTCGAGGCAGGAAATAGACTTCCGCATATATCTTGTGGATAACGCAAAGCCTGTAGATTTACCTGTCAGACACATGGCTCCAAAGGAGAGAAAGGAGCTCAGTAAGCAGGTTAAAGAAATCGAAAAAGGGTTCATTAGACGGAGCATTTCGGAATGGGGTGCTCTAGTGGTGTTCGCAACCAAAGCAGATTGTTCGCTTCGCCTTTGCGTGGACTATAGGGAGTTAAACAAATTGACCAAGAAAAATAGGCACCCTCTTCCCCGAATAGACGATTTGTTTAATCAACTTGTAGGTGCGACGATCTTCTCCCAACTTGATCTGGCAACTGGGTTCCATCAGCTAAGAGTAGCTGAAGATAGCATTGATAAAACGGCGTTCAAAACCCCAGACGGTTTTTCAAGTGGCTTGTCATGCCTTTCGGCTTGACAAATGCTCCCTCTTATTTCGTAAACCTGATGAGCCGGGTGTTCAGGGAATTCCTCAACAAATTTGTGGTTGTCTTCGTAGATGATATCTTAATCTTCTCAAAGAATGAGGAAGAGCATGCTCAGCATCTGAAAGAAATCATGGAAACTCTCCGTACACATCAGCTAAAAGCCAAATTCTCCAAGTGCTACTTTTGGAGAAAGGAGGTAAGATTTCTGTGGCATATACTGTCCAAAGAGGGGTTGGCTGTGGACCCCGTGAAAGTGGTGGCAGTGCAAGATTGGAAGACATCAAGAAATGCAACCGAAGTTCGAAGCTTTCTTGGGCTAGCTGGTTTTTACCGAAAGTTTATTAGGGATTTCGCGAAAATCTCAGCCCCACTCACAAGGCTAACAAAGAAGAATCTGGCGTTCACTTGGGATTTGGACTGCAAAATTGCTTTCCAACGATTAAAAAGGGCTCTTACAATAGCCCCAGTTCTAACTCTGCCTGACGGAAGCAAAATATTCACAGTATACACAGATGCATGTGGAACGAGACTAGGCGTTGTTCTAATGCAAGAAGGAAGGGTAGTAGCTTATGGCGGAAGAAAATTGAAAGTTCATGAAAAGAACTACCCAACCCACAATCTTGAGTTAGCCGCCATCGTCTTTGCGCTTAAGTCTTGGTGCCATTATCTCCTAGGTGAGAGGTTCGAATTATACACTGACCATAAATCATTGAAATATCTCTTCTCGCAGAAGGATCTTAACTTGAGGCAACAAAGATGGATGGAGTTTTTTGCCTCGTATGACTTTGAAATTTCCTATACTCCCGGCAAAGTCAACGTAGTAGCAAACGCGTTGAGCCGAAAGAAACTGACCTTAAGTCCACTCTTCGTAGAGAGGAAAAGCATGGAGTATATAGCCAGTTTTAACTTTAGGCCCTCCTCGGATTTTGTACTGGGTTTGTTAGCATCTCTCGAAGTACGCCCTACTCTCTTGGACTCAATAGGGGCTGCACAACGCGAAGACCCTTAGCTTGTTGATGTGATTGATAAGCTTATTAGGGGTTGAGACTTCTAGTCATCTCAGTAGATACGCCATCGATGGTAAGGGTTGGCTGAGGCGAGATGGAAGGTTATGCGTCCCACAAGCAAAGGAGTTGACAAAGAAGGTTCTCGAGGAAGCGCATCATTCCAAGATGACTATACACCATGGCGGTGATAAGATGTACAAGGATATAAAAAGAATTTTCATTTGGAGCGGCATGAACCAAGACGTGGCAGATTTCGTTTCTAAGTGCAGGACCTGCCAGCAGGTCAAGGCGGAACAGAAGAGGACTGGAGGACTACGTCATCATTTAGAGGTCTCACAGTGGAAGTGGGATAGCATTTCAATGGACTTCATTGATGGACTACCTAGGTCGAGAAGAGTCAATACTAGCATTTGGGTAATAGTGGATAGGCTTACTAAAAGTGCCCACTTCATACCTATCAAAAGTAAAAGGACTACCTCATCTCTAGCATCTCTTTATCTCAAGGAAATATTTCGACTCCGTGGGATACCCTCCAGCATTGTTAGTGACCGAGACCCTATCTTCACAGGTGAGTTTCGGTGGAGTCTGCAAGAAGCTGTAGGCACACGGTTATGTTTTAGCACGGCCTATCACCCCCAAACCGATGGCCAGACGGAAAGGGTGAATAGAGTTTTAGAGGATATTTTAATACTTTGCGTTCTCGACTTTGGAGGGACGTGGGAGGATCACATTCCTTTAGTGGAATTTTTCTACAACAACAGCTACCAAGCTACCATCGGTATGGCACCCTTCGAAGCCTTGTATGGCAGACCGTGCAAATCACCAACTTGTTGTTGGGAGTCTACAGATAAACTTATACTTGGGCTGGACATGATTCGAGAGACTTCGGAGAAAGTGGACCTAATACGAAGGAGAATGAAGACTGCCTAAGACAGACAGAAATCCTACGCCGACAAAAGAAGGACCGACCTTGAGTTTGAGGTTGGGGACAGGGTTTCCTTAAGGTATCTCCTTTAAGGAACGTCGTTCGCTTTGAATCCGCAGGAAAGCTAGCACCAAGATTTGTAGAACCGTTTCCTATCATCGAGAAGGTAGGGAAGATGGTCTATAGATTAGAGCTACCCGAGAGGCTGGCCGGAGTTCACAACGTCTTTCATGTTTCTCACCTCCGGAAGTGTTTGCATGAGTCTGCGGAAGTGGTGGAACCTAGCATTCTAGAAGAAGCCGAAGTGGAACGTGAAGCAACTGTGAGGAGAGTTCCAACCCGTATCTTAGGAACTGAAGTGAAAAAGCTACGCAACCGCGAATTCAAACTCGTTAAAGTTCAGTGGAGCGATACCGAGGAAGACGCGACTTGGGAAACTGAGGACAGAATGTGCACTGCCTACCCTCTTCTTTTTGAGGGTACATCTTTGATCTCTCTTTTTCCTTAAGTTATGCTTTATCTATCTTTTTAGGTATATCACCTCGGTCCTTTTTACTAACTTCTTAGGTAGAAAACAAATGGATGCAAACATGTATTTGAAAACATGTTATGGATGATGGCTGCAAATGGTTGCTAGTGATTGCTAGTGGTTGCTCTTGGATGCATATACACACACCCTAGGTTATAGATCGGCTCAGTCACTTCATATTGCATATGCATATATGTATTCTCATTTGCATATGGTTGAAACTTGATATGTTGTCATATGGTCGTGGCATTTGTATGAATAGTTGTGCACTCATGTAGAATTATGAGGAGGAAAAATTTGCATACATAATGGATTCATGACACTTACATGATTTGCGTTAAGGAGGTCAACTGAATCAGTAGACCGCTTGATTTCTGCATTAGATAAGGACATGTACACACACTTTGCATATGATCACGAAGCATTAGAAGTCTTTTACGGACAGTGGATGCCTGTGTTTGTTGGTTGAGTAGATGGACTATTGGAGGGTAGGATATACATTCTTCCTAACTTGAAGAATTCGGGGACGAAATCCTTTTAAGGGGGGAGAATGTAACACCCCGTGAATTCTATAACATTAAGCTTCACAAATTAAAGCGTAATTAATTATAAACGAAAGAATTTAGGGAAATGGGTTATGCCATTGCGTTCGCCTCGGAATTCTGCTTGAGATAGAGTCCGAGTTTGTGCAAATCAGACTCCGTATGAAGGAGTTATGGCCTTCAGAAGTTTAATAATAAAATTTTAATTCAAACAGCTCGGTTTAAAATTCGAAATTCGAAAAACAGGTTCAAACTGGGCTGGGCGGGAAAATTCCCGCCCAGAGACCAGGTCGACCATAGGGTCGACCATGGTGTCGACCTGGCCCCCCCAGGTCGACCATAGTGTCGACCAGGGTGTCGACCTGGCTGGCTAGGTCTGGCTCTGGCTCAAATTTCTATCGCTCGGTGTGTCACAAGGGCTGATATGTCACCTCTTGATTGGCTCTTTGAACTTTGTATGGTCTAGATTCCTCCTCTCTTCATATGACGGCTCAAAACAATTAAAAAATCTATAAATACACCCTAAGTCTCAACTGAAAATTCACACAAAAAAATAAGATGGGAGTCGTCATGCTGCTAGGGAGGAATTGAACATAGCCGTCAGGAGAGAAAAGCTTAGAGACGAATCAAATTAAGAAGAAGACTAAAAGCTTAATCAAATTAATCAACGCAACGTTAATCTACCCAAAGGAGCGCATCTCAATTTCAGAATTCAGAATCCAGAATTCAAGATTCTGCATTCGTTGTAAGTATAGTGACCTTTCAGAATATGAATAAAAACTGTGATGTGATTCGATGTAAATGAAAATAGAATTGTGTTATTGTATGAATATGATATAAATTATGTCTATTGTAATGATTCTGTTATGACCTGTGTATTGATATTTGTGGCCTAAATTGATTGATGAAAGCCTATTGAACAATTGTATATGAAAACAATGGCACTTGCAAATTTGTGGCAAAAACTAGAAATTGATCCCTATATGTTTATGTCGATGGCATGGACTATATATATTCCCTTAGTTTAAGTTAGGATTTATGTAAACATGTTCTAGATTTGAGACCTTTTATTCCTACATGACCAAAAACCTATGATATCATTCTTATGTCTATTTGCAAGTATAATTGGATCTATGTTAGGTATCGTTTGGGTTTCATAAACTATGCAAGTTCATGTTGAAATAGGCTATATGATTAGATGTTAAAATTGGACATTTTGGTGAATATACAACATGCTAGTTTTGTGGTTGACATTATGCCAAGTTAAACATGTTTAAACACAAGTTTGTATAAGCCTAAACTACGCCATTTCATATGTCACCTACTTAGTCATACTTTGATTTGAATGCAAGTTCACATGACCCATAATTTATGTTGAATCACTAAATTGCAAGTTCATGCGCCACACACCTTTATGTGAAATATTACATGTTCTTGTTTCCCCCTTTTTCTCACGTTTATAAAGTTGGGCTGAATTGTGTCAATCCCAACACTTGATATAATGTTGCGAACGTACAAATGGGGGTAATAATGTTGGGTGAAAATATGAAAATATATGTTGGCGTGTTTGGCACATGCCAACGACAATGTCATATAAGCGGTATGAATTGTTATACCCAAGAATAAAAGAACATGAAATTTACATATATAATTGAAAAGTAATTAAATATCTAAATTTAGAAAACACGATATGCTTAACCCGAGGTTGGATTGAGTTGTGATGTAAACCTGCCCGGACCCGCCCGGCTGTCCAGTAGTCACAACAATACCTATCCAATGTGGGTGGTTAAGCATTGAGCCCAATAAGGACCCGAGGTTAGACTGAGCTACGGTGTAAACCTGCCCGGAACCGACCGGCACATCCAGTAACCGTAGCAATACCTGTCTAATGTGAGTGGTCAGGTGCTCTAAGAGGCCAAGGAAAGATGGTAGGGTTAAGTCAACTATAACACGTAATCAAATTCAACATGTTAACAAGAATTGATGGGTGGGGTTAGGGCAATACAGATATTTAACCACTTAATATGTTTGACTAGAAAATCCTGGTAACAAGGGACCCATTTCAGCAATAACCCAAGTTAGGTATCATGGTACCCTGAAACTAGGCAGGGTGGGGCACGATTACTGGGCTGATTGTAAGCGGTCAAAACGACGGCGGTTGGTGCACAGTGTAGGTCTAACGGGGTGTGGGCGTGCACACACTCCGGAGCAGACAAACAGGGCACTGGGGACACCAGTAGTATAACCTATGCCTTCTAGAATTTGTGTCGGGGCCGCCACCATGGGTCTTGATACACCCCATGGTGGGACCAGCATAGGTATCTGCAATTCTTTGGGGCCGTATGACACATGTTAACGCGAGTAGGAGTCGATCTTTAGAAAATGGGGATCACTTCACCCTCAGCATGGGATGCTAGTTAGAATAAACTCAAGTAGGTGCAGAGATATGGTATGGGTGCGATAGTACATTCTACACTTCCTTAGCTTATGTCACTTTCCTATTTTTAGTTTATATCTATCATGCCATTTTCTTATTCACATACGGAAGTGTTACTAGATTTACTCCCTTTATGTCTTACTCTATTTTCTTTTCGTCTTCTTTTCTTCCGTCCCCCCCCCCTTCGCCAGGTCCATAGGGAGGAAACAACTCAGCTCAGTCAGACTCTTTACAAGCTCCAAGACCATAGACGTATGATGTAACGACCCGCCTTTTTGCCCGATTCTCGCCGGTAATTAAACCAACTTAAACCGTTCATAAAGACGGATAGTTATGGGTACTTACATATTTGAACAAAAATAAAAGAACTTTTATTTCATTCCATTGATTACATCAGAGATTACAAGAAATATCAGAGTACCATATATGCTCAGCGGAAGTCCAAAGCTCTCAGCGGAAGAAGAAAACATCAACACAAGACTCTAGCTTCAAAATCTGAATCCAGCTCTAAAATCAAAACCTGCAACTAACCTACTAGCTGCCCGTACAAAATATGGGCACCCAGAGTTTAGATAAGGGAACAATAAACTCCAGGTCAGTCGTGGGACTGGTGTGAGAATTCAAAACAGTTTTTATTAGGATTCATTTTAAAGTTGGGAAATTCACTGGACCACACCGCTTAATGCGGAACGGGTTTCCTCCATGTGAATGCCCGTGCATATAAATTCGCCATGACTTTTATAAAAATGAGGTTATCATAAGCTCGTCCCACATCACACAATGCAAGCGCACACCACATGGGCGAGTGTTATCTTATGATAACCAAACATGCTTTCAAACGAAAAATCCTCTTTTAATACTATCATATAGTGTGGAAAAACCATTTCATAAATAAATGTATTAATCCTAGACGGCATAATACCCATAATATTATGTCGCCATATATATGTATATATATACAAACCAAAACCGTATGGCTCGTATTGAAGATTGGATTTCCAACTTGATGATTCCTGGCACGAAAGATCAATCAGGGATACAAAACGAAGTGCCTCAATGGCTTTTTCATCCATACGCGGACACCAACTACACATCGTCAGGGCAGATCAACGGTTTTCGACCAGACGCGGCCCCCCGAACATACCCAACTTCCCCTGGTTCATAAGTGGTTTCCCACTGCTGTACAGTTTCATCATCAATTCCTATATAAGTATAAAACCTAACCGCCAGTTTCTCATCAATCCGGGGTGTGCGGTTTGTCGATGTCACGTCATACACAAAGCGATGCTTCGATAAGCCATTCTTTGATCATCACTAGCTCGTTTCATAACTCAGGTATGCCACATTAACAATTCACGACATAGCGCTGATTTAAATCAATGTATACCCTCTAAGTTCATATGACTTAGAGACGGGAATAATATATTGCCACAAATCCGATATACATTAACGGAAATCAGTGCTATGCAGTCAATTTCAATGTCAGACACACCATCCCTACAAGTCCGTCCTGGGTCTGAACGGAACGAAATCCGAAAGTTCTCCCCATACGTTCGTACCTTCTGCCACTTAGGTAATAGGGGCATCTCTCTACTGTAGCTAGCAGTAAAGAAACCAATCAGCAGATAGCCCGTTCGACTGTGAAGAACCACGGTCTTCATTCGTCGATTCCAAGTCTTTAATTTGCTTCATGCGGCGTATTATTACTTGGAATGGTTTCGGACTTAAATCCGGTCCCGGTCTTTCCAAGCAATAAGCGTATTCATAAAACAATATTCATGGACCACACAGGGTTACAACTCAAATCTCCTTTCCAAATATTGTCACCTTACTTCGAATTAAGGTTGGATTCAATTTTCGGAAACCCGTTATCATTTTTAACCCTTATTCTCAAAAATTCAACATTCAATTTCCAACCTTATATTTCAAAACAACTTCATTTATTCGTTGTTATGTCGAAACTACCAATTCTTTATTTGGATTTGAATAATTTATTTCAAATATAAGTTTAAATAGAATCTTATCGACTTATATTTGATATTGATTCACCAATTCAGGCAAACAGAATCAGAATCTGGATATGAATATGTTTTGATATTTCTGATCGTATTTGTCTGCTCTAGTAACTCCATATCGAATACCAGACGAAAAATTCTATCCTTCTTCAATTCAAATCTTATTTCAATTCTATATCATATATATTTAAATTCTTTTATATCTTCATTCTCGTTTCAGATATCACATCTTGTTTGCATAGTTCACATTTTCCTATCGACGGGAAAATTTCTTGTAACCCTTTTTATTCAAAATACCACCACGCTTCTGCTACGCACTCTGATTTGGCGTATCTAAGTTTCAAACTAGTATTGTTCAAATATTAACATTTGAAATTTCAAATTCCTTGAAACCAAATTCCCAAGTATATATTCTATTTCCAAATCTTCTTGCATATGATGAATTCAACAAATTAACTACTATGTACATTCATTTACAAATGTAACATATTATTTATGATAAAACTCAAACTTGAGAATTTATTTGTTAAAAATCTTTCAAATAATATTATACATTGATTCCAATTCAAAATATATTTTCTCATTATCAAGTTAGTCCAAAAATCATTTCATATTACCAATCTTTATTTCGAATGAAATAGGGATCTTTATGCTTTTCAAACCACGTTCCATTACTATTAAAAATTCTCATGAAAACGAATATTCATATAAAATTGATTTCTTTCAAATTTGCCTGATTCTTCATAATATATTTCATTAAATATCTAATAATTATTCCAAACTTGTCCAAATCCACATTTCAACATAAAATAATTCTCTTTCCTTTTAAGTTCTTCATATCACTTTGAATTTAATATATTATGGTAATATGTCGATCTTGTTCAAACCTTTTCGAACAACTAAAGTTGTCATAATAAATTTCGCACCATCGTATTTATCAAAACACGATTAATTATTAAAAAATCGACCGTTAAAATGGTATATCCAAATTAATGTTGAGTATTTCATCAAATCCTTATCAAATATTTACATAACAAATGAACGGTCTAAATTTTTGTTCAAACCATTTCATTCCATTCGGATAGATTTCTTTTTTTTTTTCAATTCAATTCTAAATAGTTTTAAAATTTTAATTTGAAACTACATTCCAAAATTTTTAAATTATATGGAAAGGGAATTTGAATTTTATCACACGTGCGGTTCCACCACGACGATATATGTGATTTTCTCAACCAAATCTAACTAACAAATCTGATCAAGTCAACAGTCGTGAATCCATTCATCACGATAATTTACATAACCAAATAATGGTGCGCAAAGCGTTACTGCGAATAACGCTTGGCGTATAAAGTATCACAACTGCATAGACATCCATCAACAATCACAACAATTAAATAATTAATTCACTGTGCGTAGAGCGTTACTATCTGTAACGCTTCGTGTTTACGGTGTTTAACTGCATAAATAGTCAACAACAACCAGTGACAATCATCCATAACAATCCATGATTATTGAGATATTATAATTAACACTAATTATAATTAACCAAATTGTCTAATTTAAATAAATTTAAATTAGAATTCTCACCTGCAATGCTTTCAAATTTATCCGTTACCGTTCAGAATCAACTGCGAACCAAATCCGGTTGTTTACGTACAAATCTTTATAGACCCGCTTTGCGCACACGCTTCTTTCCGCAAACACACAAGCTTTGCAGACGCTGTTACTCACACACGCAGCTTCCTTCTTTTCCTTTGAAGCCGACTTTTTTTTTCAACAACTTTATGCTTTCCATCACCGTAAACGTTTATCAACCGCAAATAATTGACGGGTAAACTCGAATGATTTTATGAACGGTATGCACACCGGCTTCTTCGCAAATAACTTTGGATAACCGCGTATAACTTTTGGATGCCGCTACCATCACAGATACACTTCTTCCCGCAAACTCACGTACATGCAAGGACGCATGCATCTCATCCGTACTCGCATGCTAGCCTACCCTGCGCCATGAAATCTGAACTCATTCTTTCCCTTTGTATATATATATATATATTTATAAAAAAGGGCGGACTGATTTCGAGGTGATGTTTTGGGTGCTGTTATGGGAAAGACAGTGCTGACATGTTTTTAGAAGTTGGGGAGCATAAGCTTAGCGTCACGAATGGATGGAGTAGGGGTAGTGCGGGTCTGGTGTTCAAGGAGGAGGGGTGTATGCTTGTTTAAATGTAAACAAAAAGGGGAAGGCTGGCAGTGGTAGCGGTTGGCAAAAACAAGGGAAGGTCGATCTTGGAAATGGAGAAGATCATGCGTGCTAGGGGAGGCTTGCTGACGTGGTGGTGGAGCTATCGTGGGGCATTGGGTTGAGAGCAAAGGGGTTGCGGATGGTCGGTGCAGTGAGAGGCGGACTGGAAATGGATGTATAGGGGAAAGGAGAGAGGGCGACTGATGTTAAGGTGGTGGATCAAGAAGTGATGAAGTGTGAGAAAGGGCGGTGGTGCGGAAGTCAAGCTGATGGACTGGTGTGGAGTGGCTGCGGACTGGAGTGGTTGCGTCTATCGTCAAACTGGATGGTGCTTGGAGGCGCGGTGTATGGAATGGAGGAAAGAAAAGCAGCGGGTTAAAAATAGAAGAGGAGAGGACGGAAAATGAAAGATGGGAGAAGAGTGCGTAGCAGAAGCGTGGCGGTATTTTGAATAAAAAGGGTTACAAGAAATTTTCCCGTCGATAGGAAAATGTGAACTATGCAAACAAGATGTGATATCTGAAACGAGAATGAAGATATAAAAGAATTTAAATATATATGATATAGAATTGAAATAAGATTTGAATTGAAGAAGGATAGAATTTGTCGTCTGGTATTCGATATGGAGTTACTAGAGCAGACAAATACGATCAGAAATATCAAAACATATTCATATCCAGATTCTGATTATGTTTGCCTGAATTGGTGAATCAATATCAAATATAAGTCGATAAGATTCTATTTAAACTTATATTTGAAATAAATTATTCAAATCCAAATAAAGAATTGGTAGTTTCGACATAACAACGAATAAATGAAGTTGTTTTGAAATATAAGGTTGGAAATTGAATGTTGAAGTTTTGAGAATAAGGGTTAAAAATGATAACGGGTTTCCGAAAATTGAATCCAACCTTAATTCGAAGTAAGGTGACAATATTTGGAAAGGAGATTTGAGTTGTAACCCTGTGTGGTCCATGACTATTGTTTTATGAATACGCTTATTGCTTGGAAAGACCGGGACCGGATTTAAGTCTGAAACCATTCCAAGTAATAATACGCCGCATAAAGCAAATTAAAGACTTGGAATCGACGAATGAAGACCATGGTTCTTCACAGTCGAACGGGCTATCTGCTGATTGGTTTCTTTACTGCTAGCTACAGTAGAGAGATGCCCCTATTACCTAAGTGGCAGAAGGTACGAACGTATGGGGAGAACTTTCGGATTTCGTTCCGTTCAGACCCAGGACAGACTTGTAGGGATGGTGTGTCTGACATTGAAATTGACTGCATAGCACTGATTTCCGTTAATGTATATCGGATTTGTGGCAATATATTATTCCCATCTCTAAGTCATATGAACTTAGAGGGTATACATTGATTTAAATCAGTGATATGTCGTGAATTGTTAATGTGGCATACCTGAGTTATGAAACGAGCTAGTGATGATCAAAGAATGGCTTATCGAAGCATCGCTTTGTGTATGACGTGACATCGACAAACCGCACACCCCGGATTGATGAGAAACTGGCGGTTAGGTTTTATACTTATATAGGAATTGATGATGAAACTGTACAGCAGTGGGAAACCACTTATGAACCAGGGGAAGTTGGGTATGTTCGGGGGGCCGCGTCTGGTCGAAAACCGTTGATCTGCCCTGACGATGTGTAGTTGGTGTCCGCGTATGGATGAAAAAGCCATTGAGGCACTTCGTTTTGTATCCCTGATTGATCTTTCGTGCCAGGAATCATCAAGTTGGAAATCCAATCTTCAATACGAGCCATACGGTTTTGGTTTGTATATATATACATATATATGGCGACATAATATTATGGGTATTATGCCGTCTAGGATTAATACATTTATTTATGAAATGGTTTTTCCACACTATATGATAGTATTAAAAGAGGATTTTTCGTATGAAAGCATGTTTGGTTATCATAAGATAACACTCGCCCATGTGGTGTGCGCTTGCATTGTGTGATGTGGGACAAGCTTATGATAACCTCATTTTTATAAAAGTCATGGCGAATTTATATGCACGGGCATTCACATGGAGGAAACCCGTTCCGCATTAAGCGGCGTGGTCCAGTGAATTTCCCAACTTTAAAATGAATCCTAATAAAAACTGTTTTGAATTCTCACACCAGTCCCACGACTGACCTGGAGTTTATTGTTCCCTTATCTAAACTCTGGGTGCCCATATTTTGTACGGGCAGCTAGTATTTTAGTTGCAGGTTTTGATTTTAGAGCTGGATTCAGATTTTGAAGCTAGAGTCTTGTGTTGATGTTTTCTTCTTCCGCTGAGAGCTTTGGACTTCCGCTGAGCATATATAGTACTCTGATATTTCTTGTAATCTCTGATGTAATCAATGGAATGAAATTAAAGTTCTTTTATTTTTGTTCAAATATGTAAGTACCCATAACTATCCGTCTTTATGAACGGTTTAAGTTGGTTTAATTACCGGCGAGAATTGGGCAAAAAGGCGGGTCGTTACATATGATTTGGATCTCTCTTGCTCGGATTATGGCTTTGGATATCACTATGGGGATTTTTGTCACTTTATTTATGTTTTATGCTTCTTTAATAATCAAGACAGTAAAGAGGTTGTAATGTTGGAAGTATTTTGAGACAATTATGGAAATGTTTTGTTTGAACACATATTGATGAAATAAAAGTCTGTTTGGTTTCCGCTATTTAAAATATGTGTATTTTATATCTGTCTTGAGTTTATCTGTGGCTTTTACTTATAAACCTCCACCAAAGTTAAGGCATTCCCTTTGTGAGTGACCTTAACAGAGGTGGGGTGTTTCAATGATAGTCTATAGCTGACTGGTGAAGCCTCCTGCTTCCAGCTCTTCCAAGTGAATCTGAAAAATCCTGACTACTTGACTACCCGTACAAATTTGGGCACCCAAGAGTTTAGGTGTAATAACCCGGAAATCCGAGCCACTTAAAATTTTTATTTTGGCAATTTTAATGGATTTTGAACATTTAAAATGAATTATTTTAAATAATAACGACGAGAAATTTAATTTGAATAGAATTAGAACGTATATATTTATATACGTCGTCGTTAGAATATAAATATTTATTTATAAATATAAAAGGAATTGAAAAGACCGCCTTCGCCTTCAATCCAATGCGCCCTACCTCCCTTCGATCCCCCTCGACTCAACGACCGACGCCCCCTTTTTTCGTTTTAAACCCTAAATCGAGCCATCGACGGAAGTGGCGCCGCCTCAGGCCATGGAGCTCCGACCTCAACCCATCACCAACAGCCACCCCGCCTGATCTTGGACCCCCCTCCAGTCCCTCCGCCGAATGCTCCACCACATGATTAACGGCGACCCCCCATCTTCCTCCTTTCGAGCAGCACCCCCTCTCTCGCTTGAACCTTGTAAGTAAAAACCGATTTCTTTAGTTATGTAAAAACTGAATTTTTAGTATGTAAAAACTAAATTTTTATTTATGTCAAAACTAAATTTTTATTTATGACAAAACTGAATTTTTATTTATGATAAAGTTGAGATTTTTATTTATATGAACACCATATAAAGTTGAGATTTTTATTTATATGAACACCATATAAAGTTGAGATTTTTTATTTATATGAACACCATGTAAAGATGCGATTTTTATGTATATGACTTCAAATAAAAATACGATTTTATATATGACTTTGTGATAAGGATGAGATTTTTATATGCGAGAAGTTTATATTTTATTCGTATGAAGACTTGATTTTTAATCATATAAAAATGTGATCTTTAATTATATAAATAGCGAAATAAAAATATGGTATTTGATATTAATTTCGTGAAACATATCTCATTGAAAACGCAATGAAGATTTCCTACATATGAAGAGTCATGGCGTTTGGTTTAGCTATTCGTTGAGAACTCCTCACCTTTAGTTTATTTCTAGTTGAAATATATACTAGGATGCAGACGGTGTTTAGTAGCACCCGACACCCGTCGTCCACAGACCATGGATGACTTGTTTGTTTAGTTGTTGTGTTGTGAAATTTGATTGTGTGATGTAGAATGATATAAAATATTTTATAGTGGAAAATATTTTATAGTTAAAAATATAATTTTTAACGTGTATATAAAATAAATAGTAATAAACAAATCGGACGATTTGTTTATATACACTGATTTGACTAATATAGATTGGGACGATAAATTTTACACATCGCCCAACTGCACAAATAAAATCCATGTTTGATTGTTTGAAACCCCACACGGATATTGGGATGAGATTTGACGTACACTAATCCCTATTGTTTAGTTGTATGTCAATCGATGGATTGACATACTGTATAAGCGTTAATTATTTATATTTAATGCTTATGCAGTTGTGTGGTGCACTCTGGATGATGGTTGATTATTTACCATTGTTATGATATACATGTGTTTTAGAAAATCCATATAATTAACATTATATGGTAATTGATTGGGCCTCATTCTAATTTATAAAATAAATTCATGTGTTGAGTTGAAAATAAATTCATGTGTTGAATAGAAAATAAATTCATGTGTTGAATAAAAGTCGTGTTGATTAGATGGACGCCATTTTGACGCGAACGATATTTATATCGATTTTATTCATTTTTGTAATGAATATAGAAAAGGAAGTGATTTCAAAATATAACGTTTTGAAAATATTATCATTTGTATATCGATGATGTGGAATATTCAATTTTGATTAGAAATTGAATATGAAGTTGAAATCGTTTTGAAAACGAATTTAAAACGATTTATAAAATAAGTTTTGAAAGGAAATCGATGAAATATGTATAATATATATATTATATATACAATGGCCTGAATAGAACGCGCCGCGCCGCGGTAGTTCGCGAATTTCGCCAATTGACTTCGAATGTATATTACGGGAGATCCGACCGTCGGATTCTCCTAAAACTAGAACCGTTGGGTTCGTATCGAAAAGAGCTTTCTAACGAATATTAGAAATTAGAAATCTAACTGTTGGATTTGGAATTATGCCAAATCAAATTTGGAAAAGGTCGTTGTAAGTGCAGTTCGATGGCCTTTGATGGAAATCGACTGTACGGGCCTTAATAAAATTATTAAAAATACCAATAATTTGTGTAAAATCATAAGAAATGATTTGGTAAGAATTGGGATGAAAAATCCCATATTTTAAAAGATAAAAATAGATTTTTATCGAAATGAACTAGTTTTGAACAAGAATTATAATTTTATTTATTTTTAAAACAAATAAAGTGGATTTGAAATGGTTTTGAAAATAACCAGAAATTCCAATAATTGAATTGGAATGGATTAGAATCGAAATTGTGTTTGGAATATTTCGATGTTGGATTTCGTGATTATACAGATATTGTTACGAACATTTGAAAAATATATTAATATCGTTATTTCCAATACGATATTTGTTGGTCGTAGAATTTGATATTGAATATAAGCCGATATATTTTCTATTCAGAGCCTTGTATTTAATATCAAATGTGATTTGGGTTTGTCATGAATGGTGTCTTCATTAACACTATTCTTAAGCCCAGTTGATAAAAAGATTAAATCTTTTTGTTTAGATTTAAGAAGTATACCAATTAAATGATATTTAATTGGAATTAAATGGGAATTGATTTTTGGGTTTATCGTGAACGGCGTTTCAAATAACACTTGTTCTTTAACCCGATAATTAATGGAATGTGATTTTGGGTTGTCGTGAACGGTATCTTCAATAATACTGTTCTTAGACCCAACGAAGTTAAGAAAATCAGAAACTAACTTGAGATTAGTTAAGTTGAACGGTTTCTTGGGTATTGATCTGATGTTGGTTTCGGCCTTCGGGGTTAATACTTAGGGAATTGCTCACTTGCTATTTTACGGTTAAAGGCTGATAGAATGGAATGTGATTTTGGGGTTATCGTGAACCGTGTTTTAAATGACATTGATTCTTTAACCCAGTTAAAGATTAAAACTATGTGGAGTTTTAATGAATCTTTAATTAGATTGGAAAGATCGAGAATGGAGTATCACCAGTTTTGCTCCAGGCGATAGTTAAATCTTTAATTAGATTTGAACGTGAAATGGTAATTGAATTTTCCGATTACACTGTGGTGTCAGATATGAAGTATTACCAGTTTTACTTCATGGGATGAATAGGTTGGGATTGGGAAATTAAAACAAATAATTACTTCGGTAAGGTTCGTTAATCCCGGCTAGTTTGGATAAACCATAATTTGGTTTGAACTGATATTCAAAAGAAGATTAAAGAATAAATTTGAGGAATTTATCTTTGATAAAAATAATGGGAACCTTTCCCTAAGAATGTGAAATTTAGAAACTAACTGTAGGTTAGCTAAGCAGAATGGTTCCCTGGATATTGATCTGATGTTGGTTTCGGCCTTCGGGGTTAATATTTGGGGAATTATTCTCTTGTTAATTTACGGTTAGTGACTGATGAATTGGAATGAGGCGTATGTTGTGTTTGTGTAACACTTGTTTATTATATACGCGAGTTATTCGGAAAGACCGGGTTTATCCCATTCTGAATAACTGATACGACGATAAGTCGAAGGTGAAGACAGTGGTCGAAGACCGGAGGTCTTCACGTCGTTTGGATAATTACTGATGATCTTGATTGGGCCATACACCCAAGAGGAGGGAATCAGTTAGTGGTCGTCCAGACGTACTTGGAGATCGATGGATATGCGAGGAATAATGTTCCTCTTGTTTCGTTCAGACCCAGAACGGACTTGTAAATGGACTGCGTGTCTGACATTGGATATCATTCTATGTGATTGATGGATATCGGTTGCATGGAGTTGTTTGCCTGTGTGGCATGCTAAGATGCAAATGATCAAGGCTTCTGTTGAAAAGCAGAGTCTTGTGGTTGATGATCAAAGCACGACCTGTGTGGCATAACTTTGTGTAGCATTGATTCGCGAGCCTCACACCCCGATGGTGAACCAAAAATAGGAGAGGACTTCAGGGAGGACAAGCGTTTCTTTCTAGTTTGAAGGGGCATCAGTGGTTTGACACGCCCTAACGAGTTTGACTTATGTGGTTATTGGTTTGCGAGGCGCCTCGGATATATCGGTGACTATGTGAAGCCGATGGAGTCATTCGTGGGCTCATTGACGCCCCAAAGGGCGGGGAAACGCATTGTTCAGGCATTTTAATCCACATCGGTGGAACGACCCTATCGCTCCAAGGGCCCACCTGAGGTTGGGTCCTGAGACACGGGCTAGAGCGTCTCGAATCGGTAGAGGATGATCCCTGGCCTCGGTTCATAGATGGAAATCCAATTTCCAAATACGTGACTTTGCAGTTTTATTTGTAGAGCCTAGTATGGCGACATAGTGGGATGGGGCGCTTATGCCGTCTATGATTGATACTTATGATTTGAAGTTGTTTTATACACTATGCACTTATAATAGTATCAAATGATTTGTTTTAAACGTATCAAGCATTCTTGGCTATTATAAGATAAAAACCCTATCCACCGGCTTGCGTTGCATTGTGTGATGGGACCTGGGTCTTATAATAGCTTCATTTTTCTTTATTTAGCATTGCGCTGTTGTTTTATGCACTGGTGTTCTTGGGAGGAAACCCGTTCCGTGTTATACGGCGTGGTCCCTTGATTTACCGAACTTTGAAAATAAAGATTAATAACCGTTTTAGTTCTCACACGAGTCATATGACTGACCTGTAGTTTATTGTTTTAACCCAAACTCTGGGTGCCCTTACTTTGACACGGGCAGCTAGTAGTTTTGGTTTTGCAGATTTATATTCACAGGAACCTGGGTTACAGCTGGAACGATATCTGGAAAGCTCTGTATCTGTATATCTCTTTCATTTGTGTATTGTACTATTTTTTCGCTGCTATATAATGTATTGTAATCTCTGATATTTCTCTGATGTATAATATTTATTTATTCTCCGTATATTCTTGTATTCTGATGGATTGTTGTAATAAACAATGAATTGTTCTTCTGTCTACGTTCCAATTTTTCGTGTTCTCAAAACAATCAGGGGTTTCGAACGGTCTTGGTCAGTTTAGCGACTGATTCGGATCGAGCGAGATTCCCAATCGTTACATTTGGTATCAGAGCTTTGGTTTACAGAGCTCGGAGAACAAGACACATTAGAACCATACGAAAGAATTCATCAGATATTGGATTAGTAATATCCAATGGGAATGACTCGTTAGAGATGGGATCAGTAATATCCTAGAACGAGTGTGAAGAGTATATTTTTAAAATGAAAACAAGTTTTGTTTTGAAAATTTAATTCAATTATTCGTATTTGAATATTTATTTGTATTGATTTGGACAATCCAGTATATAAAGATTTTACGTATACGTCTGATCCACGTGTATTCGAAGTTTTAATATACTGGATAGATATAGAATCACACTGTAGTCGCCCGGAGACGATCCTGATGATTACTATAGTATCATCAGTATTTGTGTTCGAGTTTCGAAAGTGTGATATCTATATATTTCCAATTGACTGGTGTGAGAACCGAAACTAGATAGGGCTTATTGTTGTGATTTGGCATCAAAAATGTGATTTTTTGACTATATATCAAGATTATGAATTTAAAAAGCTAATCAACTAATTGATTGCTGATTGTGTTGTTTGATTATTGGATGATTTATTAAATTTGAACCTTTAGCCAAATTGAATCAAATAGTGAGTTTTATTGAAAATTTATCGCATATGCATGCATGTACTGTTGTATATAACGGTGTTGTATACACAAGTATATGATTTTTTGTTTGATGATAACAACCAAATAAATATTATTTTAATGTGTTTGATATTGTACTGTTATTGTACATCACAGACTGGAATATAATATTTATATTTAAATAAAATACAACTGTACAGAAATTTAAATATTCACAGTATTTTATTTGAATAGAATATTTTATTTCAATATCAAACAGTACAAATTTTATACTCCACTATTTGTTCATATCTGTTTTACACTTCATGCCATATCAGATTTCATATATACAACTCCTCATTACAGATTAAGTCAGTTACTCTTTTTGTACATACATTCAGTCTCAACACTCATATTTACATACATACACTTTGACACATTCACTGACACTACACACTGTCTTCTTATATTCAGTCTTCTGTCTTCACAGCTCTCTGTCAGTCCAGTCATCTACACCTGTCATACACAGAAACACACACACACACAATACATTGCAATTGAAATAAAAACTGTACACATGCAAATATTTTTTATTTTTTTTTTTAAAAAAATTATTTGCCTCAGTTTCCTGGTGTGTTTCTCATCATTTTTCTGACTTGATCTGATTTGTTAATCCGACTGTGTCTAGACAGTATATAGTGCAGGGACAGGAAATTTATTCTGATGGCTACAAATACAAACGTGTATAGATACACGTGTGCACTGCCTCGCCAATCAGTATATACAGCTGTGGAGCAGTCACATGAACCAAGCTCGACACAGTGAAATGGACAAGTGAACTCAAAACAAATGTCAACCAGTAAAGTCAAAGTCAAAGTCAACACAAGTCAGTATCAACATGGCACAAGAATGAAGCAGCCATGCATGTGTCAGTGCAACTCACATTTCAGCCAAATATTCAGTTTCAAGTGTCCAGCATAAACAAAGTGCTAAGCTCAAGCATGGATTCATGAATGATGAAGTGTATGAGAGATGTATATGAAGTGTATAGCTCAGTTCAAAGGAACAAAGCTACTCAAGTATCATGACAACACAGATTGGTCCAGGTTCAAGGGTGCAACTACACAAATGAGTCGAGGCAGACCATTTATTATAGCAACATGAATATAGAGCAGCATGGACATGTTGGTGTGTATGGATAAACAAAAATGTCAAGCAGGGTGTTCTCTCCAGCAAGATGCCAAGAAAGTATACATAGTACAACACAATTACATGGCAGATCAATAGCATGATGAAGCGAGTTCAGAGTAATGGTGAATGGGCAACAAAAGCAAGCACATATTCATGGTGACAGGTAGCATTTGCAACTAAATGTTCAGCAGGTTTTATAATGGTCGAGCAAAGCATGCTCGTGGCACAAGGTAGCAGCAAATTCAAGTATTCGAATGCAACTCCACACACATAAAGTCAAAATGATCAGTTCAGCATGATTCAAGAAAATGGCGACAACAAAAATGATATGATCAAGGCAATATACACAGCATAATAATGATTAAAGCTAATGCAACAGCAAGCAAAGTGTTCAGGTTTCAGATATGGTTATCACATATAAGTCATGCATTTCATATTCAGGAAAGTCAAGATCACAAACAAGCCAAGAAATGATGAAGTGTACACATGGATATATACAGGTCAGTATACAACAATCAAACTGTATAGGTGCAGATTTTTTTTCAGCACAGTCAAGTGGATCACATGTGCACAAATGCATGGAGCATCTAGTTGAAGTGCACAAACCAGAATTCAAGAACAAGCCAGCATGGTTGCCATTCAGATTTCATTCAAGAACAATATTGGCAAGTGTTAAATGTGGTATTTCAAATGCAAGAAAACAATTCCAGAATTTCAAAGCCAAATAAGGCAACAAATATTTTCCAGCAATAACCAGTAGTTTTTTTTTATAAATATGGCAACAGCAAAATATGTTTCCTGTTTTTGTCAAAGAATTTTTTTTAAAGACAAGATTTCATTCTCGAAATTTTCTCAATCAAGGAATGCACAATCATCATTTTTGGCAACAATTAAATAGAGAAATTCCAAAAGGAGAAAGTTTTCTTTTAGAATTGATTTACTCAAAGCCGACCGTTTTTCAAACTGGAAAATCATTGAATGTCCAGAAACACATCCACTAATCCATTCAAAGCCTTGGTTCAAAAAGGGGCAACTTGCAATTCAGATCCAGGAATTTTTTTTTAAAAGGCCATGCAAGCTTTTCAATGCCGATTTTATCATAGAAATCAAAAGAGGAAATCCAACAAAATCAGGGCAAGTCAATACGAAATCAGAGATGATTTAGGGTTTTTCTAACCCTACAAATTCACACCAAATTCATCATCGGCAGAAATGGAAAACCAACCAAACATTCCAAATCGAAAAACAAGTGCAAAATCGAAAAGTAAAACTCAGAGAGAACTCACAATTTTTCCATCGTTTTTTCGATCGAGCCAATTTCAAATCGAAGCGCTGAGAGCCTTCAACAATTCAAGAACATCACTGGATCAATTCCTTCAAGCAATTAATCGATCGATTTGGGGATTTCAGAAAAACCTAGCCGCCATTTTTATTTCTCAGAGAAAGGAGGAACGGGCTGAACTAATTTGAGAAGGGCAGGCCATTTTTGCTTAAGGGCTAAGAAGGGGATGACCCTTTAATATTTAAACTCCTCCTTTTAATTTTTTTTAAACTAGGGTTTCATATTTTGTTTTGTAATTTTTGTTGTATTTTCACTTTTCTTTTATAAATCGTCTGAACAGTTTCTAGGTCTGTAAAATCTAGGAAAATTCAGTCAGGGTGTTGACTGACAGTTGACAGAGTCTGTAAAATCTGGGTTACTGGTTACAGGGTTGTAATCAGGGGAATCTGATCGAGGGGATATCAGTCAGTCTATTGTTTTGAGCGTAGGGTTAAGACAGGAGCAGGCGCTGCGAGTGTACATGGTCTTGTATGCGAGATCTGTTTATAACACCTAGTAGAAACCTTAGGAATGCAGTAGTAGGCGGGATTTTGCCGAAGCTGGGTATCTCTGTGTGTTATTTCTTTTCTTCTTTTTATTTCTACTACAGTCTGTGATCTGTTTATTATTATATATCTCGTCAGATTTTTAATTCAGTTAAAAACTGTGATAAACCCTATTCACCCCCCCCCCCTCTATGGTTAATCTAGATCCAACACGTGGTATCAGAGCAGGTTATTTCATTAACTCTAGAGATGGTGTTCCCTAGATGTCAACCGATAAAGAGTCAATCCAGTTCATCTCCAACAATTTTCGATGGAACAGATCTTTTAAACTGGAAATCCAAAACGGAATTTTATTTAAAATCTGTTAATATTAAATGTTGGGATGTTATTATCAATGGGTACGATAGGGTAGATAAAGTTTTTAATTCTCGTGCTACACATATTCTATATTCCTATCTTGATGATGATCAATACTGTCTGATTTCCCATTGTTTAACTACGCAGGAAATCTGGGATACTCTCAATACAAAGTATGGAAAATCTAACAACAGCTCAAAACCCCAGAATGTCAACTCAGATTCAGAATTCTATTTAACAGGATTTACAAATGAAAATTCAGAAGGATCAGATGATGGAGAATCAACGGATGCTGAAGCTGAAAATTTCTCATACAAAGATTTGGTTTACATGTGTCTTGATTTAACAAAATCTGTTGATAAACTCCAACTGAAAAATAAGTCTCTGAAATCCAAGAATTTTGAGTTGACCAACAAAATTGATGATTCGGAATCACAACTTGAATATGTTAAAAATTCTTCAAGTTCAGTTTGCAAAAATTGTTTGAAATTGAAAACCAACCTTGTTCATCTCAATAAAAATATTCAAAAGTTTGAAGATGAAATTTTGATCTTAAATGAGAACAAGACTGAGTATTCAAATTTAAACAACCTTCTGCAAAAAGAATTTGAAAATTTTAAAACAGATATATATTCCAAATTTGAAATTGCTGAAAATGAAAATTTGTTGAAATCAAATTTGATTTTAGAAGAACTTGGAAATGAGATTGAAAAATCCAAGAATTTTGAATCTGAAAAACAAAAACAATTTGAACTTAAAATTTCCGAATTCCAAGCCATAATTGAATTGCTTGAAAATGAGAATTTGTTTTTGAAACAGACCAATGCTGAACAGAAGATCGCTATAAATAATTGCTCAAATTTATTAGAAGAGAATAGTGATCTAAAGTTCAAAATTCAACGATTAGAATCAACTTTGGATAAATTTACTAATGGGGAAAAATCGTTGAATATGTTGTTACAAAACCAAGTTTCTATTGGAAATAAATCTGGTCTTGGGTTCGGGAAAAATGATGTTCTTGGAAAAACAAATGAGTTTGAAAAACGGAATTCATTTGGTTTTAAAAATCCTTCAAATCACTTTGGAAATGTTTGTTTTGAAAATTTGAACTCTAACATTCTCAAAGGATTCTTAAATAAAAAACGTGATGTGAATTTGAATGATAACAAATCATTTAAACAATCTTGGATCCCAACTAAATTCAAACAGGTTTGGGTCCCGAAAGGTACAAAAGTAGATTCGAATTGTTTGTTATATAAACAAGTTTGGGTATCAAAACAAATGAATACAACTATGAGTGGTTTTACTAATTTTGTTAGACCACTTAACCCTCTTAACAGTTAGGTACCAGAGGAGGCTGAGGAACTACTGTGCTAAAAGAAACCGAATTCAAGCTGCTCAATATTTCTGGAATACTTCTCAGTTCCTTAGCCAAGTTGGTTGAGTTAGAGATTCATTTGCTTACATGGATTTCAGGTATATCTTTATACTCATTCTTCTGTATATCCTTTGTTTTTAAATTTTTTAATTTTATTTATTTTCCTCCTTCTATCTCTTTTGCCTATTTTCTTTGATTTGTCACTACCATAATTTTATTTCCTCTTGGGCTTCATTAACTTCCAATTGCAGTAATCATGATCTTCTGGAAATTTGCTTTAGTTGAATATAATTCTGATATTTTAATCATTTCCAGACCTTGTATTTAAAATTGTAAATATCTGCAATTTTTTTGAAGTTTGTTTTCTAATTCTCTGAATTCATAACAGTGTTGATGTATTCTTGTCAAATCTTGAACACTGATAATTAAAATTCTAAATTTTTGAAGATCTGAAAAACAATTGAAATATCACACATCTCTGCTGTTCTGAGTTTATTCTAATTCAGTTTAGAAAGGCTTGAAAATTTATACTCATTACAGCACACTGCTACTTCTCAGTTGTGATAATTTCTTTATTTTTTTTCAGATTGGCTTGAATTTTTTTATTGACTTGAATCATTGCTTACATCTTGAAATTCATCGTTATTCATGATCGTTTGGTTTAGAATTTTGTTTGTTTGAGATCATTTGAAATTTCTGATATTTTGAATCTCACACACTTCTCAGATGTGAAGTCATTAATTATGTGTGATTGATTCATTGTATCTCATGACTTACAGTTGTTCAAGTGATTTTGAAATAAACCATTCTTTTTTGGATCATGAGTTATTGCTCAAACTTGATGTAAATATTCTGAAAAAATTCTTTGTGCCTGTCAGAAATACTTGTGAAAATTTCTTTGAAAATTTGGTCTTAAAATTCTCTATTATTTCATGGTTATTTGATTTTAATATATGTTTGTTTAAAATCATTTGAAATTATTGATTTATTGAATCGCACACATATCTTGAATCTGAAATATAATATTGTGTGATTGATTCGTTAAATCCTGATATATTCACATCTCTTCAAATGATTTAAAATAAACTAAATTTTATAATCATGGATCATGGAATATATTGTTTTTTTTGTGACCTTCAGAAACATCGTCTGACAAGTCTGTTGTGATATTGATTTTTCTGTGTTGCTCTGATACTGTTTTAAAATGTTTGTTCTAGAATCACTTACTTGCTGCTCTGATACAAGTGCATAATCTATTATCTCGTCTGTTTGGGCTTAGTACTTAATTATTCCTTTGTCTATAACATTCTTGTTCAGTATCATGATAAAATTCCTGGTAAATAGAGAAACCAAGTGGTATCAGGAGCGCCTTATATTTGTCTCACCCATCTGTACTGAGATTCAAATTTTTCACCTTGTATAGATCCATACATTTTTTTGCCTTATACAAATAAATGTGATAAATTTGTTTGGCTGGGTTTGTGTTTAAATTTCTTTAGCCTGGGATGTCCATGATAGTCCATCAGGGTGTAATTAAATTCCTCGATAAGCGAGAACATTTGGTATCAGTTTTTTTTTTCACTCATCTGGTTTTGAATTATCACCCTGTATAGATTCAATTTTTTTTATAAATCTGTTTAATTTCTTCTTGTAATTGTTTTTCAATTTTAAAATTATTTATTTTTTATTCATTTAGAAATTGAAATCAAAATCCAATTTGTGCTGTGTTTATAATTCATCAAAATTATTATCAGTTTTTGAAATTGTGATGAATTGTGACTACAGTGTATTTCACAACAAGAGGATATTTTATTTGGATTTTCATGATGGTTGAATATTAATTATAATATCTTTGAACTGGCAAATATTTACGACCATCTCCTTTTTCTATCACCCGTCTACCATCCATTATGATTTTATATTAATGTGGAGAGTTTATTTTTTTAAATCATCTTGTTTTTAAAACAATGAAAATTATTTGTAATAGAAATGGGACTATATTATTATTCAGAATTAGTGATAATTGAAAATTTTCAATAATCCCGGTACAGTCGAGCTTATTTCATAATATAATTAATTTAGAAATTTATTTCACAGTCCATTTCTATGCCTACCACATTTCTATCATCCATATTGGTTTCATATACCGAGGAGTTTTTTTTTTCTTTTATAAAGCTGAAAATGATAAAAATATAATTAATATATAAGAGTGTCTCTAACCTCATTTAAATATCCAAGCTCTGGTTATGCATGGTTATGAGACGTCTTATAATTTAAGCTGCGACTGATTCTATTTAAAAATCCAAGCTCTGGTTATGCGTGCTCAGTGTGCTCTTAAATAAAATGGAAATAAAGTGCTAAAAATAGAAATAAATTTTGAAATTCTCCTCTGAGTATAAAAGCCAGCCTATCAGTCCATCTTTCTATTCTATGAAATATGTTGAAATTTTATGACGTATTATGATTTGTTGATTGATAGCTACTGGGATTTGAGACTATCTGATTTTGTCACTTAAGTTGAATTTATAATTATAGTCCAAATCCATCACTATATTTTGTGCTTTTATAAAATTCTTTTGGAAAATAATTGATTTTTTTCTGAAACTCTCCCCATTTTATATAAAATTCATCGTAAATCCGTCATTTTCTACAATGTGAAATATGCCACCTGTTCTTAGAATATTATGATTTTTGTTTGACTGATTGAGATTTATGATGACTGTTCTTCCTCTTAAGCTGATATAATATTTGTTAGTCATTTTTCATCTATATTTTAAATTCTGTATCCTTTTGATGATAACAAAAGGGGGAGAATGGATAGAGATTTTGATTTATGAGTGAATATTTTATAAATATTTTTAATTTTGAAAATTTATTTTTTAATTTTGAAAATTTATTATTATTCATACATTTCACTCATGCACAGTTATAGGGGGAGTTGTCTGTTGTAGGGGGAGCTAATAAATAGGGGGAGTTCTACATTCATTGTCAAACACATCTATTGTATACAAAATCTTTTATTTGTTTGTCATTATCAAAAGGGGGAGATTGTTGTATATAATGGTGTTGTATACACAATTATATGATTTTTTGTTTGATGATAACAACCAAATAAATATTATTTTAATGTGTTTGATATTGTACTGTTATTGTACATCACAGACTGGAATATAATATTTATATTTAAATAAAATACAACTGTAAATAAATTTAAATATTCACAGTATTTTATTTGAATAGAATATTTTATTTCAATATCAAACAGTACAAATTTTATACTCCACTATTTGTTCATCTCTGTTTTACACTTCATGCCATATCAGATTTCATATATACAGCTCCTCATTACAGATTAAGTCAGTTGCTCTTTTTGTACATACATTCAGTCTCAACACACATATTTACATACATACACTTTGACACATTCACTGACACTACACACTGTCTTCTTATATTCAGTCTTCTGTCTTCACAGCCCTCTGTCAGTCCAGTCATCTACACCTGTCATACACAGAAACACACACACACACACAATACATTGCAATTGAAATAAAAACTGTACACATGCAAATATTTTTTATTTATTTTTTTAAAAAAAAATTATTTGCCTCAGTTTTCTGGTGTGTTTCTCATCATTTTTCTGACTTGGTCTGATTTGTTAATCCGACTGTGTCTAGAGAGTATATAGTGCAGGGACAGGAAATTTATTCTGATGGCTGCAAATACACACGTGTATAGATACACGTGTGCACTGCCTCGCCAATCAGTATATACAGCTGTGGAGCAGTCACATGGACCAAGCTCGACAGAGTGAAATGGACAAGTGAACTCAAAACAAATGTCAACCGTCAAAGTCAACACAAGTCAGTATCAACATGGCACAAGAATGAAGCAGCCATGCATGTGTCAGTGCAACTCACATTTCAGCCAAATATTCAGTTTCAAGTGTCCAGCATAAACAAAGTGCTAAGCTCAAGCGTGGATTCATGAATGATGAAGTGTATGAGAGATGTATATGAAGTGTACAGCTCAGTTCAAAGGAACAAAGCTACTCAAGTATCATGACAACACAGATTGGTCCAGGTTCAAGGGTGCAACTACACAAATGAGTCGAGGCAGACCATTTATTATAGCAACATGAGTATGGAGCAGCATGGACATGTTGGTGTGTATGGATAAACAAAAATGTCAAGCAGGGTGTTCTCTCCAGCAAGATGCTAAGAAAGTATACATAGTACAACACAATTACATGGAAGATCAATAGCATGATGAAGTGAGTTCAGAGTAATGGTGAATGGGCAACAAAAGCAAGCACATATTCATGGTGACAGGTAGCATGTGCAACTAAATGTTTAACAGGTTTTATAATGGTCGAGCAAAGCATGCTCATGGCACAAGGTAGCAGCAAATTCAAGTTTTCGAATGCAACTCCACACACATAAAGTCAAAATGATCAGTTCAGCATGTTTCAAGAAAATGGCGACAACATGAATGATATGATCAAGGCAATATACACATCATGATAATGATTAAAGCTAATGCAACAGCAAGCAAAGTGTTCAGGTTTCAGATATGGTTATCACATATAAGTCATGCATTTCATATTCAGGAAAGTCAAGATCACAAACAAGCCAAGAAATGATGAAGTGTACACATGGATATATACATGTCAGTATACAACAATCAAACTGTATAGGTGCAGATTTTTTTTCAGTACAGTCAAGTGGATCACATGTGCACAAATGCATGGTGCATCTAGTTGAAGTGCACAAACCAGAACTCAAGAACAAGCCAGCATGGTTGCCATTCAGATTTCATTCAAGAACAATATTTGCAAGTGTTAAATGTGGTATTTCGAATGCAAGAAAACAATTCCAGAATTTCAAAGCCAAATAAGGCAACAAATATTTTCCAGCAATAACCAGTAGTTTTTTTTATACAAATATGGCAACAGCAAAATATGTTTCCTGTTTTTGTCAAAGAATTTTTTTAAAGACAAGATTTCATTCTCGAAATTTTCTCAATCAAGGAATGCACAATCATCATTTTTGGCAACAATTAAATAGAGAAATTCCAAAAGGAGAAAGTTTTCTTTTAGAATTGATTTACTCAAAGCCGACCGTTTTTCAAATTGGAAAATCATTGAATGTCCAGAAACACATCCACTAATCCATTCAAAGCCGTGGTTCAAAAAGGGGCAACTTGCAATTCAGATCCAGGAATTTTTTTTAAAAGGCCACGCAAGCTTTTCAATGCCGATTTTATCATAGAAATCAAAAGAGGAAATCCAACAAAATCAGGGCAAGTCAATACGAAATCAGAGATGATTTAGGGTTTTTCTAACCCTACAAATTCACACCAAATTCATCATCGGCAGAAATGGAAAACCAACCCAACATTCCAAATCGAAAAACAAGTGCAAAATCGAAAAGTAAAACTCAGAGAGAACTCACAATTTTTCCATCGTTTTTCCGATCGAGCCAATTTCAAATCGAAGCGCTAAGAGCCTTCAACAATTCAAGAACATCACTGGATCAATTCCTTCAAGCAATTAATCGATCGATTTGGGGATTTCAGAAAAACCTAGCCGCCATTTTTATTTCTCAGAGAAAGGAGGAACGGGCTGAACTAATTTGAGAAGGGCAGGCCATTTTTGCTTAAGGGCTAAGAAGGGGATGACCCTTTAATATTTAAACTCCTCCTTTTAATTTCTTTAAACTAGGGTTTCATATTTTGTTTTATAATTTTTGTTGTATTTTCACTTTTCTTTTATAAATCGTCTGAACAGTTTCTAGGTCTGTAAAATCTAGGAAAATTCAGTCAGGGTGTTGACTGACAGTTGACAGAGTCTGTAAAATCTGGGTTACTGGTTACGGGTTGTAATCAGGGGAATCTGATCGAGGGGATATCAGTCAGTCTACGGTTTTGAGCGTACGGTTAAGACAGGAGCAGGCGCTGCGAGTGTACATGGTCTTGTATGCGAGATCTGTTTATAACACCTAGTAGAAACCTTAGGAATGCAGCAGTAGGCGGGATTTTGCCGAAGCTGGGTATCTCTGTGTGTTATTTCTTTTCTGCTTTTTATTTCTACTACAGTCTGTGATCTGTTTATTATTATATATCTCGTCAGATTTTTAATTCAGTTAAAAACTGTGATAAACCCTATTCACCCCCCCTCTAGGGTTAATCTAGATCCAACATGTACATGTACTTACATTGAACAGGTCATAGCAAGGAGGCTAGAGAAGAGGAATAAAATTGTTCGCCCGACAAATAGGTACATGTTTATTATATTTCATTGGGTTTGGATGATTTTATGAGCCGATCGGCGAACCGTTTGGCTTTTTCTTTTTCTTTTGGATTGAAGAAGGCCGTGGGAGGCTATATGAAATATCCCGAAGTCCCCGGTGCAGGGGAGGTTATAGCGAATTTTTCGAAAATTTAGGATGTTAGCCAAATTTTTGAAAATTTTGAAAAATTCTTATAATTGAAAAGTTGAAGAACTTAAGCCGTAATGAAAGTAATGAAAGTTGATTTGATTAGTTAAACAACTTTCGACTTCGTTCCTTTTCGGGGATGAAAAGTTTTAAGTAGGGGAGATTGTAATAACCCGGAAATCCGAGCCAATTTAAAAAATTTATTTTGGAAATTTTAATGGATTTTGAACATTTAAATTGGATTATTTTAAATAATAATGATGAGAAATTTAATTATAATAGAATTAGAACGTATATATTTATATACGTCGTCGTTAGAATATAAATATTTATTTATAAATATAAAAGAAATTGAAAATGGCACGGTAGTCCGAAAATTCTATTTCAAAATTCAAATGAATGTGCAGGATGCAAAATAAGCCGGATTTTAGTGAAACCAAAAATATTAGAATCTAATTGATAATATCTTTCCAACGAATCCGAATAATCGAAATTTCATAGCGGGAATCAAAAGTTATGTCTAGTTGAAAATTCAGAATAGTCGCAATGGAATTCTAGCCCTTAAAAATGGCCATTTTTCAAACGGTCTCAGAATTGGACGAAATCAGTTTTGTTAGGACCGTATCGTCAATACGAAGCTAGAAGCAATTTTTCGGGAATTTTTAGAAGCTGTATGTGGCCCCGGTAATTATAAATGTACGTTTAAAATTGAATATATAGATTTATATTTTGATTTTGGCGGAAACTGATCGAAACAAGAGAATTGGGTTACGAAACATATCCCATTGTGTTCGGGATAGGGGTAATTAGCTAAGGACGACATTCGTTGTGTTAAAATTGAAGTTCAAGTGGAAATAAAAGATTTTTGGAAAAAATATATATATAATAAATAAAATATATATAATTACACTTAAGCCCCTCCCTCCCCTTATCCTTTTATTCCCGTTCAAACAGATAGAGAAAAGAAAAAAAAACGCGCTCCACCGTCAGGCCACGCCGCCCGTCGCCCTCCCCTCCCAGACCGCCGTCGCCTTCAATCCAACGCGCCCTACCTCCCTTCGGTTCCACTCAGCTCAACGACCGAAGCCCCCTTTTTTCGTTTTAAACCCTATATCGAGCCATCGACGGAAGTGGCGCCGCCTCAGGCCATGGAGCTCCTCCCCCGACCTCACCCCATCACCAGCAGCCACCCCGCCTGATCTTGGACCCCCCCTCCAGTCCCTCCGCCGAATGCTCCACCGCATGATTAACGGCGACCCCCCCTCTTCCTCCTTTCGAGCAGCACCCCCCCTTTCGCTTGAACCTTGTAAGTAAAAACTGATTTCTTTAGTTATGTAAAAACTGAATTTTTAGTATGTAAAAACTGAAATTTTATTTATGTCAAAACTGAATTTTTATTTATGACAAAACTGAATTTTTATTTGTGATAAAATTGAGATTTTTATTTATATGAACACCATATAAAGTTGAGATTTTTATTTATATGAACACCATATAAAGTTGAGATTTTTATTTATATGAACACCATATAAAGATGCGATTTTTAAGTATATGATTTCGAAATAAAAATACGATTTTATATATGACTTTGTGATAAGGATGAGATTTTTATATGTGAGAAGTTTATATTTTATTCGTATGAAGACTTGATTTTTAATCATATAAAAATGTGATCTTTAATTATATAAATAGCGAAGTAAAAATATGATATTTAATATTAATTTCGTGAAACAGATCTCACTGAAAACGCGATGAAGATTTCCCACATATGAAGAGTCGTGGCGTTTGGTTTAGCTATTCGGTGAGAACTCCTCACCTTTAATTTATTTCTAGTTGAAATATGTACTAGGATGCAGATGGTGTTTAGTAGCACCCGACACCCGTCGTCCACAGACCATGGATGACTTGTTTGTTTAATTGCTGTGTTGTGAAATTTGATCCTGATGTGGAATGAAATAAAATATTTTATAGTAGAAAATATTTTATAGTTAAAAATATGATTTTTAACGTGTATATAAAATAAATAGTAATAAACAAATCGGACGATTTGTTTATATACACTAATTTAACAGATATAGGTTAGGACGATAAATTTTACAAATCGCCCAACTGCACAAATAAAATCTGTGTTTGATTGTTTGAAATCCTACACGGGTATTGGGATGAGATTTGACGTACACTAATCCCTATTGTTTAGTTGTATGTCAATTGATGGATTGACAGACTGTGTAAGCGTTAATTATTTACATTTATTGCTTATGCAGTTGTGTAGTGCACTCTGGATGATGTTTGATTATTTACAATTATTATGATATACACGTGTTGTAGAAAATCCATATAATTAACATTATACGGTAATTGATTGGGCCTCATTCAAATTTATAAAATAAATTCATGTGTAGAATAGAAAATAAATTCATGTATTGAATAAAAGCTGTGTTGATTAGATGGAAACCATTTTGACGTGAACGATATTTATATCGATTTTATTCGTTTTTATAATGAATATAGAAAAGGAAGTGATTTCAAAATATAACGTTTTGAAAATATTATCATTTGTATATCGATGATGTGGAATATTCAATTTTGATTAGAAATTGAATATGTAGTTGAAATCGTTTTGAAAACGAATTTAAAACAATTTATAAAATACGTTTTGAACGGAAATCGATGAAATATATATAATATTATATATATATATATATATATATATAATGGCCTGAATTGAACGCGTCGCGCCGCGGCAGTTTGCGAATTTCGACCATTGACTTCGAATGGATATTACGGGAGATCCGACCATCGGATTCTCCTAAAGCCGGAACCGTTGGGTTCGTATCGAAAAGAGATTTCTAACGAATATTAGAAATTAGAAATCTAATGGTTGGATTTGGAATTATGTCCAAATCAAATTTGAAAAAGGTCGCTATAAGTGTAGTTCGATGGTCGTTGATGGAAATCGACTGTACGGGCCTTGATAAAATTATTAAAAATACCAATAATTTGTGTAAAATCATAAGAAATGATTAGGTAAGAATTGGGATGAAAAATCCCATATTTGAAAAGATAAAAATAGATTTTTATCGAAATGAGCTAGTTTTGAACTAGAATTATAATTCTATTTATTTTTAAAATAAATAAAGTGGATTTGAAATGGTTTTGAAAATAACCAAAAATTCCAATAATTGAATTGGAATGGATTTGAATTGAAATTGTCTTTGGAATATTTCGATGTTGGATTTTCTGATTATACAGATATTGTTATGGATATTTGAAAGATATATTTATGTCATTATTTCCAATACGATATTTGTTGGTCATAGAATTTGATATTGAATATAAGCCGATATATTTTCTATTTAGAGCCTTGTATTTAATATCAAATGTGATTTGGGTTTGTCGTGAATGGTGTCTTATTAACATTGTTCTTAAGCCCAGTTGAGAAAAAGATTAAATCTTTTTGTTTAGATTTATTGAAGTATACCAATTAAATGGTATTTAATTGGAATTGAACGGGAATTGATTTTTGGGTTTATCGTGAACGGCGTTTTAAATAACACTTGTTCATTAACCCGATAATTAATGGAATGCGATTTTGGGTTGTGGTGAATGGTATTTTCAATAATACTGTTCTTAGACCCAACGGAGTTAAGAAAATCAGAAACTAACTGGAGATTAGTTAAGTTGAATGGTTTCTTGGGTATTGATCTGATGTTGGTTTCGGCCTTAGGGGTTAATACTTAGGGAATTGCTCACTTGCTATTTTATGGTTAAAGGCTGATAGAATGGAATGTGATTTTGTGTTTATCGTGAACCGTGTTTTAAATGACATTGATTCTTTAACCCAGTTAAAGATTAAAACTAAGTGGAGTTTTAATGAATCTTTAATTAGATTGAAAAGATTGAGAATGGAGTATCACCAGTTTTGCTCCAGGCGATAGTTAAATCTTTAATTAGATTTGAACGTGAATTGGTAATTGAATTTACCGATAGCACTGTGGTATTAGATATGAAGTATTACCAGTTTTACTTCATGGGATGAATAGGTTGGGATTGGGAAATTAAAACAAATGATTACTTCGGTAAGGTTCGTTAATCCCGGCTAGTTTGGATAAACCATAATTTGGTTCGAACTGATATTCAAAAGAAGATTAAAGAATAAATTTGAGGAATTTATCTATGATAAAATTAATGGGAACCTTTCCCTAAGAGTGTGAAATTTAGAAACTAATTGTAGGTTAGCTAAGCAGAATGGTTCCCTGGGTATTGATCTGATGTTGGTTTCGGCCTTCGGGGTTAATATTTGGGGAATTATTCTCTTGTTAATTTACGGTTAGTGACTGATGAATTGGAATGAGGCGTATGTTGTGTTTGTGTAACACTTGTTTATTATATACGTGAGTTATTCAGAAAGACCGGGTTTATCCCATTCTGAATAACTGGTACGACGATAAGTTAAAGGTGAAGACGGTGGTCGAAGACCGGAGGTCTTCACGTCGTTTGGATAATTACTGATGATCTTGATTGGGCCGTACACCCAAGAGGAGGGAATCAGTTAGTGGTCGTCCAGGCGTACTTGGGGATCGATGGATATGCGTGGAATAAGGTTCCTCCGGTTTCATTCAGACCCAGAACAGACTTGTAAATGGGCTGTGTGTCTGACATTGGATATCATTCTGTGTGATTGATGGATATCGGTTGCATGGAGTGGTTTGCCTGTGTGGCATGCTAAGATGCAAATGATTAAGCCATCTGTTAAAGCAGAGTCTTGTGGTTGATGATCAAAGCACGACCTATGTGGCATAGCTTTGTGTAGCATTGATTCGCGAGCCTCACACCCCGGTGGTGAACCAAAAACGGGAGAGGACCTCAGCGAGGACATGCATTTCTTTCTAGTTAGAAGTGGCATCAGTGGTTTGACACAACCTGACGAGTTTGACTTATGTGGTTGTTGGTTTGCGAGGCGCCTCGAATATATCGATGACTATGTGAAGCCGATGGGGTCATTCGTTGGCTCATTGACGCCCCAAACGGCGGGGAAACGCAGTGTTCAGGCATTTTAATCCACATCGGTGGACCGACCCTGTAGCTTCAAGGGCCAACCTGAATCTGGGTCCTGAGACATGGGCTAGAGCATCTCGAATCGGTAGAGGACGATCCCTGGCCTCGGCTCATAGATGGGAATCCAATTTCCAAATACGTGACTTTGCGGTTTTATTTGTAGAGCCTAGTATGGCGATATAGTTGGATGGGGCGCTTATGCCATCTATGATTGATACATATGATTTGAAGTTGTTTTATACACTATGCACTTATAATAGTATCAAATGATTTTTTTTTAAATGTATCAACCATTCTTGGCTATTATAAGGTAAAAACCCTATCCTCCGGCTTGCGTTGCATTGTGTGATGGGACCTGGGTCTTATAATAGCTTCATTTTTCTTTATTTAGCATTGCGCTGTTGTTTTATGCACTGGTGTTCTTGGGAGGAAACCCGTTCCATGTTGTACGGCCTGGTCCCTTGATTTACCTAACTTTGAAAATAAAGATTAATAAATGTTTTAGTTCTCACACCAGTCACATGACTGACCTAGAGTTTATTGTTTTAACCTAAACTCTGGATGCCCTTATTTTGACACGGGCAGCTAGTAGTTTTGGTTTTGTAGATATATATTCACAGGAACCTGGGTTACAGCTGGAACGATATCCGGATAGCTCTGTATCTGTATATCTCTTTCAGTTGTGTATTGTATTATTTTTCCGCTGCTATGTAATGTATTGTAATCTCTGATATTTCTCTGATGTATAATATTTATTTATACTCTGTATATTCTTGTATTCTGATGGAATTGTTGTAATAAACAATGAAATGTTCTTCTGTCTGCGATCCAATTTGTTGTGTTCTCAAAACAATTAGGGGTTTCGAACGGTCTTGGTCGGTTTAGCGACTGATTCGGATCGAGCGAGATTCCCGATCGTTACATTAGGGAAAACAAAAAAATCAAGAAAACTCTGGGATAGTCATGGTACTGGTGTGCGTAAACTCCAATCATTTGTTTACCTTTAAAAATCCTTTCAATAGAAATGATAATCGTAAGACCAATCCACATATAAACACAGATGGTTTTTACCTTACGATAACCAAAAATATTATTGATACAAAAATCCAGTGATATTATAATAATGTCTACATCAAATAAATAGAATCTAGTGGAACGCTTGCATCTCACGCTCCATATATATTATAAAACCAAAAACCGCAGGGCGCTTATTGGAGATTGGATTTCCAACATGACAAGGTATGGAACCACCTTCCGATAGTGTATCTCTAGAGGGGAATACACTGGGTTCAACAAGAACATCTTGCAACCCGGCCCACACATGACCGACCGCTCATTTCGCTTGAGTGTATCGAATGTATATCACCAACGGTTGGGATCAACAACCGTTTCCCGAAAAGGGACAGCATCGATAGATTAAATAAGTAAAACGAATTTCTCTAGATAGGTGATTATACATCCTAATGGGAGCGACCCACATAGCCATGATGCCTGCCCGATTTTTGTCATTCCCCGGTTGTTGAGGCCTTAGGCTATGATTTCATATCATTCATTGATAACACCAGCACTTTGAATGCCACATCGTCAGATCCGTTAATAATTAAATTGATTTACACAAATTTATTCTGGATATTATGCTAAGAGAATAAATTCTCCGCCACCTTATATATTTGTACAGAACAATCATATTCGACCATTGGAAATACTTTGTCAGACATTTGTCTATATACGTTCGTTCTGGGATTGAACGAAACCGAAGACACCATTTCTATTAATAGAAAAAGTCCTTGCACTTTACTCCATCTTCGATTTTCTTCATATAATCTGATCTGCAACGTTACTGCCAATACGGAGTGGTTCACGAATAATAATCCAACCGGTCTCTCCATATTGACAACGATATTGGCAAACACTTCTATAATTGGTTATTTAACTATCGAAGAAAAACAAACATCCATTCATCCATAACATCAAACAATCACTGGGCCCGTTAATTAATATTTCATTAATTAAATCACCCTTTCCATTTCCTTATCAATATTTGTTAAACAAATATTTTCAATAATCATCTTCTTGGCCTCTTACGCTATTTGGAAAACATTTCCATATATCGTCTTCTTTTATTTTCTATATTTAGAAAATATCTTCTATTTATAATTGGAGAACATTCCACTTACTTATCTCTTTCACGACCATTCATTATTAGTCTTAGGAAATATTTATCATTATATTTCCAAAATTCCACTAATTAGGTTAAAACGATTGTTGTATAAAACATCGTTACAACAACCCAAAATACTGCATTCAACTAAACTCTTATTCAAACATTTCTCTTCGAGACTGGATCTTGCTATTCATCGGTTAAAAATGAAATCAATCAAGTTGGGGTATAACTACCTCTCGGACCTTAACTGAAAACATCCTTAACTTCAAAACGGACAAGACTACTTACCTCGAATAAACAACATCATAAAAACTAATTATTCATTTTTAAAACATTTATATGGTTCGCTCTCTATTTTTAACAAATCTAATTTATGGATTTCCTTTTTGTTTACAATATTCTATTTTTATTTTCGTTTCTTTATCGAATTCTATATATATCGATACATTGATTTCTAGTTATCCAATTTTCTTAAAATATTCTAACTCCTTAAATTTCAGGAAAATTTCGCCATAACCTCCTTTGTACCGGAAAATAGTTCAAACCTCAACTCGCCTCTCTAGGCCCTTTCCATTCAAAAAGAAAAATCAAAAAGCAAAGTGGCTTTCCGATTCGGTGCATAAAATCTAATATGGAATTTAAATGTGTACCTTTTTGTCGGGCACACAAATTATAATCTTCATATACTTCATTCCAAACCTGCTTAACCTGTATATGTCCATTCACAATTTGTTTCAACTCAACTAGCCATTTTTAACTTAATTTGCTAAGTTATCTTTAATCAGCTATTTTCCCATTTCATCTTTTTAATTGAACATATCACTTCTGGGTATGTTTTTTATTTTACTTAAAAACCAATCTAATTCCATTTTCAACCCGAGTTTCATATTCGATTTCGAATATGAATTTATAAACCCTATTCAGTTATCCAACGCCCAATTTCGATTCAAAACACGATTAACTGATTATTCTTCAAATTAGTTATTTCTATTCAATAATTAAAAATCTGATTTTTTTTCAAAAATCATTCCATTACTCCACTTGAGTTCAGATATATTTTACAACTCAAGTATGGATTCTTCTAATGTAAATCTAAAAGTTTTATTTGCCTAAAATCCTTATGTTTAATTAAATAAACCGTTATGGTTTTATAAAGGTTATGGCGCTGTTTTTCTGAAAATTTGATTTTGACATAACTCAAAGTCTATAAGACGAAATCTAGATTTTTCTCTTCCGTTACAGAACTATTATTCAACCGGTCCTGACGATTCTTGTTTCACAGAATTCCGACTTAAATTGAGTTCCATGTACTCAATTGAAGTTCGAAACGCCAATTTACGAACTACCGCGCTGCGGCGAGTTCGTTTTAATTATATATATATATAAAAAACGTTTAAACTTCGTTTATAATAAATTCAACTCCATTCTGATATATTTTTAATATATATCAAATTAGTTTCCCAATTCAACATAATAATTTCGATTATCTATATTCGTCGATTTTTCCTTACTTGGTTATATATTTATTTGTACTTCGATCTTCTATATTTAATTCCAATTCCTTTTATAAATAAATTATTTATAAAATTCGATATAATCGAATTTCAATTATAAACCCGTTGAATTTTTCTCAATTCAGCTTATATCCTGAATTCCGAAATAAAATCATTTGTTTTGTTTCAAAACACTTCCCAATGTACTTTTAAATTCCTATTTGAATTTAAATGGTTTAAATTATCCAAATTGTAGTTTATTTTGCCAAATTTATAACATTATTTATAAATTCAACTTCCTTGTTTCATATATTTTAACAAGTCCCCTTTTCAAATTTCTATTTGAAACTCCATCCCTTTGATATTCCGAATTTCGAGAAAAAAAAACCGTTGTTCCCTTTCGAATGATTTCAAATTCTGTTTTTAAATTCCTATTTAAATTTAAATGTACAAATTATCTCTTGATAATTAATTCATTATATTTATAAACACCATTTTATAAATTTCCTTGTTTTATATTTAAACAAGTCTTTTTCGAAATCTATTTAAAAACCAAAATCTTATTTTGGAAATTTCTATTTATAATAACTTATATATATAACACCTAATTTATTTTCATATTCAATTTAACTTCTATTTAAATAAATTCGAATTAATTGAATTCAAGTCATAAATCCTTACGGATTTATTTTAGTTCAATTTATATTTTGAACATCAGAATAAATTCAATCGTTTATTTCTTTAAAACGATTTCCCCATTTCTATTTTTAAATTCACATTTGAATTTAAATATTCAAATTATCCAATGATAATTTTTCCACTTTATTTAAATACCTTGTTTATAAATTCATTTCAATTCTCTACACTATTTAATTTTTAAACAAGTTTTATAATTTCACTTCAAATTCCGTATTATTTATTTATAAACAACGTTTATAAATTCACTACTTGTTTTGTACATTCAAACAAGTTAATATATTTATAGCCCAATTGAAATTCAAACTCTATTTTAGATAAATAGATTTTTCCATTTAAATCATTTTTCCGATATTTTTATATCTTTATATTCAGGGCCAGTGACATTCAACCAATCAAAAACACACAATTATCAACCACGGGTTTTCTAACACATCATATATGATAATATATACGGAACAAACAAATAATAATATTTTTGAGGAATCCAGTTGGATTCCTCCAACCTGTTTTTCCTGCATCCACAGACGTTAGCCGAAAAATATAATACCCATCCTTCTTCGAGGCAGGATATCGCGGTATAGAAGGCATCCACTATCATAGCGTGGGGCGTATAGGGTCATCCGCTAATGAAACCGCGGGCATCCGCTAATGGTACTGCGGGATTCCAATCACCAATATATATATAATAACCACAAACCAATCCTAGATAACTAATATATTTTTAATAACCACAATATTATTTTAATGAATGCAAACAACCAACAAACAATTATTTTTAACTGATAAAAATAATTCTAAATAAAATTTGAGTGAGATTTACTCACCTGACTTTAAATGACAGAATAGATCTGAGAGGTTTGATCCAAATTTCGTCTGTCTCCCGAAAATCCAAATCCATTTCCCGCTATAGGTCCAACTTGATTTGCGCTAGCATTTTAGAACTTGTATAAATTTAACACAATATTTATAAGGAACCGATTAACTAAATTGGTAATTAAAACTAAATTAACTAAATTAAATTCGTTTTCATCTCGTTCCCTAATCACCTTTAATCATGGTTCAATATTGTATTTGTAAGTCAACGTGATTGCATATAATCCATTAAATAAATCCAACTAAATTATTTATAAAAACTGGATATATCTAATTAGCTCTAAATTCCTCTTCTCAAATTAAAATTTTAATTTACTGACCAATTTAGTGTTATCACCAAAAGCAAACACTTTACATAAACTAACAAAATCTTTTGTATTTAAAGGTTTTAATATCATGTAAGGATATAAATGGTTTTCTATACTAATATAACTTAAAACTCCTAATGGCATCATTAACTAATTTAATTTCTAAATATATTAAATAACTTACTCAATAAAATTAACCTTCAGATTCAGTTTTAACTTAATATCCTTAAAATAAACTGATTACCTTGCTTAATCCCTAGTCAACGCGGTTCGGATTTACTCCAGAAAAAAATCTCGACATTCTTGAATGAGCTTCCCTTCCTAAATGCCACTTTAGTGATGCTGGAGTTCACCGAAGACCGAGCCATCCCCCTTGTTGTACGGGCTTCACTCCCCCCAGCGATCGATCGTTGAACTCCTTTTCGAAATGCAGTGAAACGCTACACCCAGCTCATCGATGAACTGTTCACTAAAAACTACATTACCCTACCATCCTTCTTTCGAACTTGCAACCCTCTACAGACTTGCGTCTCTCAGCCTTGAACAATACCAAGGCACGTACCAACTAATCGTTAGTTGAATGCACCAAATCCTTCAAAGGAAATCACGCAAGTGCTGGAGAAAACCATAAGATCGAATACACCACTTGTTTTATTTGCAAACGCCTAAATCAGAAGGGGAATGTAACGACCCGTATTCTACGCATTATAGGATCATAGAATATTTATTTCTTTCACATACGAAGTCGTATGGTCATGTAACTTTGGGAGACGACTATTGTGGTCATTTCCCATGTTCATGATTTTTCCCGATTTTTAAATGACCATTTTACCACCAGTTAGTACTGTTTTGGCCATAACTTTTGACTGGAAAGGAATTTTGACCTGAAACCACTTCCATTGGCTCCGGATGATGGTTTACAATTCCGTAGAGTGGTCACATTAGCCAAATGGACTCACCGTTTGGGAGATATGGCTGAAACAAGTTTCAGATGATGAAAAACAGCTTAATTGGGCTTAACCGGGTGATTAGCAGCTAGGCCCAGAGGGGAATTTCGGGTTTAGAGGCATAAGAGGGCTGATTAGGGTTAGGAAATCACTTTCATTTCAGTTTTGAGCCGCCACAAACCTTCTTGAGACCCTAGTAATGGCTTCCATCCTCTAAAACCACTCCAAAACACATTTTTAGTGAAGATTAAGCCTAAACTACATCAAAACAAGGCCAAATAGCAACAGAGCAAGGTTGGAGCTGCTGCTATACATAGGAATTCAACCCAAACAGAGAGTATTTCAGATTTGGTGTTTTATTTTGTGGCCAAGGTGAGTGATTTGCATAGTTTTTGCACTAATTACGGTAATTAAGGGTAATTAGTGAAGATTAGCAAATTTATACACAAATAAAATCTGGAAAAATATTGATAAACTCGACTATGATGTTTTATGTCTCTGTTAGAAAATTTGGACGATTTGATTAAGTTTTACTAAGTATGTGCTTAAACATGATTCAGAGGGATTATGGGAGAATGTGAGGTTTTAGCCACTTTTGATCCATTTTGATTCATTTGACTTATTGCTATGCTGTTTGCGGTTGCTATTACATATTGCTATGACTCTATGGTGTGTTTTATGATTGATTAGAAGTGTTAGATTTGTCAAAAATGTCGTCGAATGGCGTAAATTACTTGCTGGAAGAGTTGCAGAAAATGTGCAGTTTCTGGACCGGATCGGATATGGAGGCTCGGATCGGATGAGTTGAATTGGGCAAGGGATCTGATCGGATCGGAACTTGACACATGAGGCAACTGGCAAAAAGGAAGGCCACGCTAATTGAACTGGGATCGGATCGGATAAAGGAGGAGGGATCGGATCGACTGAAGGATGAAGGGCTCGGACTGAAGAAAGGCGAAGGAATCGGATCGGAGCAAATGGAGGACGAGGGAGAGGATCGGAGCGGAAGTACAGACTGGATGTGAGATGGCACTCGACCCGACCCGAAGTGGAACACCCGACCCGACCCGACGCAACGCTATGAACCCGAACCGAACCGTTACAGAGGAAGACCCGAACCGAACCGCTACAGGAGAAGATTATGAACCGACCTGAAGTAGAGGACCCGACCCGAACCGATGGCTAGAAGGAGAACCCGACCCGATGCAGTATTGACCAATAACCCGAGATGCAAAGGTAGTCCAATGTGGGAAGTTAGAGTTCAGGATCCAGTTGGGAACCGATGAGTTCACTTCATGATTGGGCTTCGCTGCGGGACGTGTGCCAAGGGGCAGTCGATGTCTATGACTTTGGATCACTATGTATGGGATGTACGTGAACAGATTCAGTGCTGCAATGGCCTAGGTACGACTAAAGGGCTATAGACAATTGAAGTGGGGTCATTTGTAAAGATTTGGTCATGACTCCATGTGGTAAGCTTGGTAGTAGCAGTAGTTGTACAAGTTGAACTCCGCCACTACTTCGATGGGTCTAGTGATTGACAGTGGTGGACATCGTATGCTTTACGCACTGAGTGAGAGATGTGAGGATGGTTGCTATGGTTGATTTGTTTACTATCATTATGACATGCACACCCCACCCCCGTATTCTTTACACTATTTATGGCACCTTAGAGTACTGTATGGTATGTGGTACTAACTCTTTGTTTGGAGGTCCAGGTTCAGGTATGGTCTAGTATACCTGTTATTGTTCTGTTTAGATGCTTATCGCTCATACCAGGCTTTATGTCTGACCCAAAGTTTTATGTCTCCTCTTATTACTCTGGGTGCTCACACGAGCAGACTAGAGACAGGTTAGCTGGAGATGCACGGGTAGATGATGCGGAGACGAGTAGGAGACTTCCACGTAATATATATATCCATGTGTTGTTGAAGATCACTGCTTGGGCATTGGTGGTGCATCTTCTACTTAAGCTTTCTTTTGTTTAGAGACAGTAAATTTGAAAAGTTGTAATAAGCTGTATTTGGATTTCCGCTGCTCTAATGTTGATGTTGGTTTTAGTTATCAGCTTATACATTGTCTCACCTATTTTATGTCAAGTATTTTATTATTATATTTTACTCCATGCGCTGTGAGACATTCTACAGGTTCCTCGTTTAGTTAATTCCCTTCTTTCCTTTCTTCTGACGACCGTCCCATGCTAGTCGGGCATGTGTACAGCGCACTTTCGGAGGAAATGCAGGCTGGTGTGGGGCGGGCCGTCACACTTGGTATCAGAGCTCTAGGTTGCGTAGTTAACCTAGGGAAGTTATCAGGGAGAGATAATATACGTATACGAGAGAGCGTATTTGTGATTATTTTGGTTTTCAAAAGCTATATATATATACACACTATTAGTAGTATAAGAAAGAAGCCGTGCTGCACTAGCACCACTATGGGGTCGTTAATCGTTTCCTTTTTCAGATTGACGATGAGCCGATATGTTAGAGGTACCGGTAGAGGGGCCAATAATGGGAATGCTGCTGACATGAGGGCGATGTTTACTGACCTCATGAGAGAGATGCTTAGGGATGTGCAGAGGGCAGCTCCCAATGGTGGAAATGGTGGTGGTCCAATAGTGCAGGCGCCGAGAGTCGACTTCGCCAAGCTGAATAAGGATTATACTAGCCTTGGTGGGAAGCCGTTCCACGGAACGGAGTCGGCCACGGATGTTCAAGATTGGTTGGATAGTTGCGAACGTATCTTCGAGGATTTGGGTATCGAGGATACGATGAAGAGATAGCTAGCGTCCCGTCAGCTGCAAGGGCGGGCAATGAATTGGTGGAATGCTATAAAGGCAGCTACTCCCGAAGATCAGATTACTTGGGAGCAGTTTAAGGCTCGCTTTAGCGGGAAGTTCATTCCAGCTGCTTAGAAGTCAGTGCTGTTTAAGAAATTCTTGGAGCTCAAGCAGAATGGCAGAGCTGTCTCGGAGTATATTGCTGAATTCGACACTTTTTCGAAGTATGGGTTATCTCTTATTGATACTGCCGAAGAGAAGAATGAGAAATTCATAACTGGTTTGGATCAGTACTTGGGTGAAAGGCTTATTAACCACATCGATGAGACGCTTGAATCGATTGTTGGGAAAGCATTGAGATCAGAAAGTCTCTACCCTAAGCCGAATACTAAGGTTGCATCCGCAGATGAGCCAAAGCCACAAGCAAGTGGTGGAGGTAAGGGTGGTTCCCAGAATAAGAGAAAGCAAAATCAGACTAAGGATGGCCAGAAGAAAAAGAATAAGCAAGATGTTGAGTGCTTCAGCTGTGGTAAGAAGGGCCATTATGCTAGTAATTGTCGGGCCAAGCCAGCGGATAGGAAGTGCTTCAACTGTGGCCAAATGGGACATCACTAGGACAAGTGTCCGCAACCCCCCAAAGAAAAGCAAATGGTGAAAGCCTACGCCCTTAATGCTATTCCTTCTTCGTCGAATGCCCCAACTGCGGCGGAGAAGGGAAAGAATGTCGTCATTCAAGGTATGCTTTCTGTTTACGATGTTCCTGTTAGAGTTTTGTTTGATACCGTAGCTTCCAGTTCTTTCATATCTAGTGACCTGGTAGATAGGTTGGGATTGGAGCCCGTGATTGTCGATAGACCTTTAGTAGTGACGAACCCGATTGGTGGTTCGACTAGCCTTAGCATGATTTGTCGTAATGTGGTCCTATCGAGTCATGGATGCATGTTTGTTTGTGATTGCTTTGTTCTGGGCTTTACTGGGTTTGGCATTATTTTGGGAGTAGATTGGCTCCAAAGATATGGGGTGGTGGTAGACTGTGAGGGCTTTTTGGTGACAGCTAGAGCGGATGATGGGCGGAGGATAGTGTTTGGTGGTCTACCCAGTAAGGGGGTATTGGCTAGTTTTCTAAACTCCCTCGACATTCCGCATAGTGAGTTGTTTGGTTTGCCCGTGGTTGGCCAGTATCCGGATGTTTTCGAGGAAGTGACTGGGCTTCCACCACACCGAGAGATTGAGTTCCGTATTGATTTGGTAAAACATGCTAGACCTATAGTGATGCCACTTCGTCGTATGGCACCAAGGGAGCAGCGAGAGCTCGAGGTGCAAGTCGGCGATCTTTTGAAGAAGGGATTTATCAGAAGGAGTGTTTCTGAATGGGGAGCACTAGTTGTTTTTGCTACAAAGGCGGATGGTTCCCTTCGTTTGTGTGTAGACTACCGCGAGTTGAATAAAGTAACGAGGAAGAACAAGTATCCTCTACCGCGGATAGATGATTTGTTCGATCAGTTGAGTGGCGCGAGAGTATTTTCTCAGTTGGATCTCGCGACAGGTTTTCATCAGCTTAGAGTGGAAGCTGAGAGTATAGCTAAAACGACATTTCGGATGCCATCTGGGTTTTATGAGTGGTCGGTCATGCCATTCGGGCTGACCAATGCCCCAGCATATTTTGTGGATCTTATGAATAGGGTATTCAGAGATCAGTTGAATAAGTTTGTCCTTGTGTTCGTTGATGATATTTTGGTCTATTCGAGGACAGAGGAAGAACACAAGGAACATTTAAGAATAGTGATGGAGGTGTTGAGAAAACACCAACTGAAAGCAATGTTTTCTAAGTGTCACTTCTGGAAGAGGGAAGTGAGGTTCTTGGGCCATGTTGTATCAGAGAATGGTATTGCCGTAGACCCGGCGAAGGTGGCTACGGTACAGGATTGGCCTACGCCCAAGAATGCAACAGATGTAAGAAGTTTCTCGGGGTTAGCTGGATATTATCATAAGTTTATCCAAGGTTTCTCTAAGATAGCAGCACCATTGACCCAGTTGACTAAGAAGAATCAAGCTTTTGTCTGGGATGAAAGGTGCGAGAATGCGTTCAAGAGTCTAAAGGACAAGTTGACAAGCGCACCAGTGTTAGTCATTCCTAAGGGGAATGAAGAGATGACCGTATACACGGATGCCTGTGGTACCGGACTGGGTGCTGTATTGATGCAGGGCGGTAGGGATGTAGCTTATGCAAGTCGGCAGTTGAAACCGCTCGAGAGAAGATACCCTACCCATGATTTAGAATTGGCAGCAATCGTGTTCGCATTAAAGATGTGAAGACACTATCTCTTGGGAGAAAGATTTGAGCTGTTTACAGATCATAAGTCGTTGAAGTATCTCTTCTCTCAGAAAGATCCGAATCTCCATCAGCAGAGATGGTTAGAATTCTTGGCTTCCTATGATTTTGATATCGCATATACACCGGGAAAGGGCAATGCGGTAGCCGATGCGTTGAGTAGAGGACATGCCAGTTTAGGGGCTATGTTTCTAGAATGGAAGCAACTGGAGTATATCGCGGGGTTTGATTTCAGACCAAAGTGAGAATTGAATACAGAAATGTTAGCAAGTTTGACGATCAGACCCACTTTGATTGAGCGGATCGGCTCTAGTCAGAGGGACGATCCTAACCTATTGGAAATCATCTCCAAGTTAGAGATGGATATCGATGAGGAGATGAACAAGTATGGGCTTGATCGAGATGGATGGCTTAGAAAGAATGGAAAGCTTGTTGTACCCAACGTCAATGGATTGAGAGATGAAGTGCTTAGAGAATGTCATCACTCAAAACTGACTATACACCCCGGTGGTAATAAGATGTACCGAGATATGAAGCAGACTTAGTACTGGGAAGGGATGAAAAGAGACGTTGGGAAGTTTATATCCAAGTGCATGAATTGCCAGCTAGTTAAAGCCGAGCAAAAGAAGCCTAGTGGGTTATTGCAACCATTAGAAATTCCCGAATGGAAATGGGAGCAAGTCTCGATGGATTTCATCGATGGTTTACCTAGGACTAGATCAGGACATGATAGCATTTGGGTAATCGTGGATCGATTGACTAAGAGTGCAAGATTCATACCAGTCAAATCGACCAGAACGGCAGCTAAGTTAGCAGAATTGTATATGAAGTGGGTAGTGAGATTTCATGGAGTACCTAAAAGCATTGTGAGTGACCGGGACCCGTTGTTCACTAGTGGGTTTTGGAAGAGCTTACAAGAGGCTCTAGGGTCAGAGTTACATCTCACTACCGCATATCATCCTCAAACCGACGGTCAGACGGAGAGGGTGAATCGTATTTTGGAAGATCTCTTGAGAGCGTGTATATTGGATTTTGGTGGATCATGGGATGACCATTTGCATCTAGTAGAGTTTGCATATAATAATAACTACCAATCCAGTATCGGTATGGCTCCGTTTGAAGCTTTGTACGGAAGACCATGCAACTCACCATCATGTTGGATAGAGACTAGCGAGAAGTTTATGCTTGGACCAGATGTGGTGAGGGAAACTTCAGATAGGATTAAGATCATTCAACAACGAATGAAGGTTGCCCAAGATAGGCAGAAGAGTTATGCTGATAAGAGGAGAAGAGACTTAAGATTCTCCGTTGGTGACTTGGTGTTTGTCAAGATTTCTCCGTTGAAGAGCGTGATACGATTTGGCAGGAGAGGCAAGTTAGCACCAAGATTTGTTGGCCCATTCCCTGTTCTTGAACTAGTCGGAAATTTGGCATATAGAATTGACTTACCAGAGAAGATGGCGGGAGTTCACAATGTATTTCATGTTTCCCAACTAAGGAAGTTCGTTCACGACTCAGACATGACTATTGCACCTGATCAGTTGGAGGACTTCAAAGTAGAACCCGAGGCGGTTAGGAACCGCAAGCCGCCCGTATTGTCGAGCACGACATGAAGCAACTACGAAGGAAGGCGGTGAAGCTAGTCAAGGTTCAGTGGGGCGAGGACGAGAATGATTGTACTTGGGAGACAGAGGAGAACATTAGGAAGACACACCCAGAACTCTTTGCATGGTAAGATTTTGACTTCGATTTAGTTTTTCGCATGCTAGGATAGGCTTGTTTGCTTGTTTTGCATGTTTGATTGTTGTATGTGGTTGTTAGGCATGCGGGATCCATTGTATGTTTTGGGTTAAGGAATTTCGGGGACGAAATTTCTTAAGGGGGGGAGAGTTAACGACCCGTATTCTACGCATCATAGGATCGTTGAATATTTATTTCTTTCTTTCACATACGAAGTCGTATGATCATGTAACTTTGGGAGACGACTATTGCGGTCATTTCCCATGTTCATGATTTTTCCCGATTTTTAAATGACCATTTTACCCCTAGTTGGTACTGTTTTGTCCATAACTTTTGACTGGAAATGAATTTTGACCTGAAACCACTTCCATTGGCTCCGGATGATGGTTTACAATTCCGTAGTGTGGTCACATTAGCCAAACGGACTCACCGTTTGGGAGATATGGCTGAAACAAGTTTCAGATGGTGAAAAACAGCTTAATTGGGCTTAACCGGGTGATTAGCAGCTAGGCCCAGAGGGGAATTTCGGGTTTAGAGGCATAGGAGGGCTGATTAAGGTTAGGAAATCACTTTCATTTCAGTTTTGAGCCGCCACAAACCTTCTTGAGACCCTAGTAATGGCTTCCATCCTCTAAAACCACTCCAAAACACATTTTTTAGTGAAGATTAAGCCTAAACTACATCAAAACAAGGCCAAATATCAACAGAGCAAGGTTGGAGCTGCTGCTATACATAGGAATTCGACCCAAACAGAGAGTATTTCAGATTTGGTGTTTTATTTTGTGGCCAAGGTGAGTGATTTGCATAGTTTTTGCACTAATTACGGTAATTAAGGGTAATTAGTGAAGATTAGCAAATTTATACACAAATAAAATCTGGAAAAATATTGATAAACTCGAATATGATGTTTTATGTCTCTGTTAGAAAATTTGGACGGTTTGATTAAGTTTTACTAAGTATGTGCTTAAACATGATTCAGAGGGATTATGGGAGAATGTGAGGTTTTAGCCACTTTTGATCCATTTTGATTCATTTGACTTGTTGCTATGCTTTTTGTGGTTGCTATTACATGTTGCTATGACTCTATGGTGTGTTTTATGATTGATTAGAAGTGTTAGATTTGTCAAAAACGTCGTCGAATGGCGTAAATTACTTGCTGGAAGAGTTGCAGAAAAGGTGCAGATTCTGGACCGGATCGGATCGGATATGGAGGCTTGGATCGGATGAGTTGAACTGGGCAAGTGATCCGATCGGATCGGAACTTGACACTTGAGGCAACTGGCAAAAAGGAAGGCCATGCTAATTGAACTGGGATCGGATCGGATAAAGGAGGAGGGATCGGATCGACTGAAGGATGAAGGGCTCGGACTGAAGAAAGCCGAAGTAATCGGATTGGAGCAAATGGAGGACGAGGGAGCGGATCGGAGCGGAAGTACAGACTGGATGGGAGATGGCAAAGAGACGACCCCAAACCCCGTACTGACGGTGGCAAGGGTAATCCGTGGAATATAACACAGAAACAGATAATAGCAGAACAGGAATAAATAAATACACTAGATAATGAACAATAGAATATACTGGATAAGAGTAATCATCAGAGTTACACAGTATACAGGATCTTACTTAGTACAAATACAGTTCAGCTATACATAAATGTCTACAGCGGAAAACAAACAAAATATGTACAATGGGAGCTGAACAGCATAAAAAGAGATAAATGATAGAATCCATCTTCAGCTCCAGCTATCCAGAAAGAACCAGCTAACCTGAATACAAGGCTGCCCGTGTAGAAAAGGGGCACCCGAGTTTGAAAGTGAACAAACTACGAGTCAGTCATGGGACTGGTATGAGAAATCTACTCAACACATATATAATATGGCCAATCATAGGACCACGCCACTTTCGTGGAACGGGTTTACTCCATTGGATTGCCAGTGCTTTAAAACAAATCTTTCTTTTAAACAACGCAATGTATTTTATGAAAATGAAGCCATTATAAGACTCAGTTGCCATCACACAATGAAATGCAAACCGGAGGATAGAGTTTTTACATTATAACGGCCAAAATATGCTTGATACGAATAAAACCAAGGCATTTGATATTATTGCTAGTGTTTATATGTTTTGAAAACAATTTCAAATCATAACTATCAATCATAGACGGCATGGGTACCATATATCATGTCGCCATATATATATACAATCAAACCCGCACAGTCACGTATTTGGAAATTGGATTTCCTTCATGAACCAAGGCAAAAGATAGTCCTTACCGAATTCGTGACTCTCTAGCCCGAGCCACAGGCAAGTACTCAGTCAAGCCTCTGGATCATCAGGGCCGGTCCACCGATGTGGATTAAAATGCATGAACAATACGTTTCCCCGCCCTTTGGGGCGTAAACGAGCCAACGAATGACTCCATCGGACCCGGATCGTCCGATCTAACCGAGGCGCCTCGCAACAGCAACAACCACATAGGTGAAAAGTATATAAATGTCAGGGCTGGTAGGTCACTGACACCACCCTAGCTAGAAAGAAACGCATGCCCTCCCTGAGGTCCTTCTCCCGTTTCTGGTTCATACCGGGGTGCGACGCTCGCGAATTCACGTTATACACAAAGCTACGCCACACAGGCGGTGCTTTGATCATCACCACAAGACTTTGCTTTTCAACAGAAGCCCTGATCACTGCATCTTAGCATGCCATACAGGCAATTCATGCCATGCGACTGATGTCCATCGATATACAACCTCTGAGCTCGTGCGTTTCAGAGAAGGGCGTTAAGCAAAAGAATAAATTCTCCGCCGCCAAACAGATGTATATTTAATAGAGATCAATCAACACAGAATAAAATCCAATGCCAGACACACAGTCCATCTACAAGTCCGTTCTGGGTCTGAACGAAACCGGAGGCACTAAATACCTAGCAAACCCATCGATCACCATGTACATCTGGACTATCACCACTCATTATCCATATTTCGGGATGCCTCCCAATCAGGACATCGGTTGCCATCCAAACGAGGTGAAGATCTCCGGTCTTCGACCACCATCTTCATCTTCGACTTTCAATCGTCGGTGAATTATTTGAAATGAGAATTAACTCGACCTTTTCAAATAATTCACGTATATTTAGAATTTCAAATCAATTTATTTCAATGGTTATCATTCGACAACACCAATTTTGTTCTTTAATGTAATTTTCACACCAAACACAATTAATCATCAAATACCACATAAATCGAGCAAATTCAGTTTATTTCCATTCCATATCGTTTATGATATTTTATAACGATTTATCGCTATTTTTATTTATTTTAAAATAGCCAATTTATTCAAAATGACGCTTCGGGCCATAACGCGGCCGTGGCGCTGTTTTTCTTCAGATTTGATTTACACAAAGCTGAAAATCTAACCGTTGGATCTTCACAAAATTTACATCATTAGAAAGGTCTTTTCAAAACGAAGCCAACGGTACCAGTTTCGGGAAAATCCGACGGTCGGATCTCCCGGTACAATCGTTTGAAGTTTCGATTTCAAAATACGAACTGCAACGTCGTTATTCAATTAAATATAATTATATTTATATATATAATCAATTCTGGCGCAGCTTTTCTTCAGATTTGAATTAAACATTCCAGACGATTCAATTAAAGATATTTCCAAGGCGAACCCAACGGTTGCGGTTTCGAGAAAATCCAATGGTTGGATTTCCCGCACTAGTTGTTTGAAATCATTGTTTCAAAACACGAACTGCACGGCCACGTTTCATTTTAATTTTATTTATATTTATATATTTATATAAATATAGTCCATTCAACAATTTCAATATCGTTTTCACTTCAAATATTTCACTAACGCCTTTAAATTTTGGAAAATTTCGCCATAACCTCCTTTGTACGGGAGGGGCTGGGAAAATTCCCAAATAGCCACACGGGCGTCTCATGTCAAAAAGAAAAAGAAAAAGCCAAGCGGCTAGCCAACAGACTCATAAAATCATCACCCAAACAAAACAGTAAATGTGTACCTATTTGTCGGGCACAAAACTTTATTCCTCTTCTCTAGCCCCTTTGCTATAACCTGTTCAATAAATATGCATGTACATATATATAGTTCTTATCATTTATCATTTTCTATTCAACTTCATATTTGATTCCATTTGGTTTAAAAACACCATTCATTCTAATGTTGCATGTATAGGCAAAAATCATATCATTAGCTAATTAATGAATATTTCAACTCACGCATACTTATTTGAACGAGTTGCTATTTTTAACACTTCACATTTCAACAATTCATGTGTATAATAAAAATATGATTTTTATTGTAAAACAATTCATTTCAAAACACTATTATTTTATATAGTTTATATAGGTGATAAAAAAAATAGGATTTTTATTAGGAAACAATTTATTTCAAAATATGGATACCATTCAACACATGAATTTCAATTCAACGAATGAATATCGATTCAACACATGAAGGTTTTCTATAGTTTCTATATATAGATAAAAATGTGATTTTTATATTTAAAACACGAATACCATTCAACACATGAATTTCTAATCAAACGAATGAATATCAATTCAACACATGAAGGTTTTCTATAGTCTCTATATATAGATAAAATTGTGATTTTTATATTTAAAACACGAATACCATTCAACACATGAATTTCTAATCAACGAATGAATATCAATTCAACACACGAAGGTTTTCTATTCAATGAATAAATATAGTTTCAGCAAATGAAAATAATTCAAACACATGAATATTATTCAAAATTTCGGCAGCATAACGGAAGGGTTGTTAAAACCGGGACCGTCCCTAGTACGACTCCTCGCTCTACCTTAAAACCTCGCGGTTTTTGACAATGGGGATCTTGCATCTAGTTCGCACGCAGGCGGCATGTTTTATTTATTTCATTTCCACAAACTAATCCTATGTGGTTTCAACCAAATATTTCTCAACCACAAATGGATATTTTTCAACCACAATCAATTAATATCAACCACAAACAATCCCAAACAACCATTCGCTATCAATCAATTTTCACACCAATCACAACCAATAAATATCGTCCATGGTTTGTGGACGAGGGGCATATATATATTTATATATATATATATATATATATATATATATATATATATATATGGCAATTCACTTCTATTTCAACACATATATAATTTTTACAACGCATATATAACTTATACATCGAACATACAACTTATACGTCGCTTATACAAGAGGTGTACAACGCTTATATAACTCATACATCGACTATATAATTTATACATCGTCGTTTTCCATATCGTTTATAAATTAGAAATCTCACATTGGGTTCCACTCCACCAAAAATAGTAGAAGGCTCAGAAAAATATGCGGTCTCTTCTAAAATGTAGAAGACGTCCACACGGTCACGATGTTTCCTGTTTCATTGAATTTCGTTAACACAGCAAAAAGATATGATTTTTCAAATTTTGCAACGGTTTTAAACTGTCGAAATCAGTTAAATAATTAACAGTCGTACCTCCACTGTTTTTTTCGAAACTAGGTTTCGATCTCTCGCGAAATCCGTGAAGCTAGAGGACGATCGGCCTTCGCAGCGTCGAAGGGCTAGGAGAGGGCTTCGCGCGCGTGGGGGAGTGGGCCAGCTCGATGGACCCAGGTGATGGCGGCGGCGGTTGAAAGGCCGCGACTTTGAAGGCCTGGATCCCGCGATTCACCAGACGAGAGGGAGTGCCACGACCATGGATTTGAAGCTTGAGGGGAGCTCTTCAAAAACCTCAACTGGGTCGAAGGCTATCGATGCGTGTAGGAGGAGAAAACGAGGGGGAAAGCTCGGAACCCTCTTCCGTCGTTCGCGATTTAGAAATGTCAGGGAGAGAGAAAAGATATCAGCCAATCATATTTTTTCTTTTATTTATATATTTTTAAAATTTCTAAAATACCCCTTGTCACACACGAACACCAATCCAAACCCAACGACTGTCGTTCCTAGCGTTTTACCCCCATTCCGAACACAATGGGATATGTTTCGTAGGCCCATTCGACTGTTTCAGTCAGTTTCCATTCAATTTAAAATATATAACATTCAATATTTGATTTGAACGTACATTTCAATTTTCCAGGGCCACAAATTAATTCGAAAAATTCCAGAAAAATAAATCTGGCTATGTTTTGACGGTATGGTCCCAACAAAAGTGGTTTCGTCGAATTCTGAGACCGTTTGCAAAAAGGCCCATTTCTGGTCGATCCAATTTAACTATAATTGGCCAAAACACGTTTTCCTTTGCCACGCTCACATACTAGATTCAAAAATTATGAAATTTGAAACCTAGCAATAACTTCCCATCTCGGATCCAACAAAAGTGGTTTCGTTGAATTCCGAGGTCGTATGCAAAATGGCCAATTTCACGGGCTATATAAATTCCATAGCGACCTTTCTGAAAATTCATTCGGCCATAACTTATGCTTTCCGCTATGAAAATTCGATTTTTCAGATTCGTTATAAAGGTATTCACTAACAGATTTAAATTATTTTGGATTCACTAAAATCCGCTTTGTTTTGCACCCGGTACAGTCCGACAAAGTTTGAATTCAATTTTTGAAATTGCAACGCCTTTTCAGGCCTTGTTCATAATTATGATTAATTATATTCGTTTTCAATTGTCTATTCAAACTCAGTTTTAATCGCCATTATTTAAAATATTTATTTTAAATATTTAAAATCCATTATTTTAGCCAATTTAAAAATTTTAAATTGGTTCAGATTTTCTGGGTCGTTACAATCTCCCCCACTTAAAACTTTTCGTCCCCGAAAAGGAACAAAGTCGAAAGTGGTTTGATTAATCAACTCTACGTCCGATCTGGCTTCCATTCTCCAACTTTCCAGTTTTTGAGAATTTTCAAATTCTTCAAAAAATTTGGCTAACACCCGGAATTTTCGAAAAGATTTTAACGAACTTCCGGTAATAACTAGCCAATCCGAGAAAACTGCGGACTTAAGTGGGGGTACTGGGCTGTTTCCAATTCTGAATAGCTGTGATTTTGCTTGGATCCACCGCAATTCCTTCTTTCGATACGACATGGCCTAGAAATTTTACTTCATCTTGCCAGAAAATACATTTGGAAAATTTGGCTTTTAATACATTCCGTCTCAGAATTTCTAGAACCTGTTCCAGATGCTTTTCATGTTCGGCCTTTGATTTAGAGAAGATTAGAATATCGTCAATAAAAACCAGAACAAATTTATTCAATACTTCTCTGAATACTCTGTTCATCAGATCGACGAAGTAAGCGGGAGCGTTACATAAGCCGAACGGCATTACTAACCACTCGTAGAATAAGTCGGGGCCTCTGAACGCTGTCATTGGATCACACTCTTCGGCAATTCGAAGTTGATGGAAGCCTGTAGCTAGGTCCATTCGTGAAAATACTTGTGCTCCATTTAATCGATCTAACAAATCATCAATCCGCGGCAATGGATATTTGTTCTTTATTGTCTGCTTGTTCAGATCACGATAATCCACACATAGACGTAGAGTACCATCGGATTTTGGGACAAACACCACTGCTGCACCCCAATCAGAGAAACTAGGCCTGATTAGACCCTTCCATACTAGCTGTCGTGTTTGATTGTCAAGTTCTTCTTTCTCTTTCAAGGACATTCTTCGAATAGCGTGAACTACTAGCCTTGCATTCGGAACTAAAGCAATTTTGAAATCTATTTCTCTTTGCGGAGGTAAGCGAACTACTTCCTCGAACACATCCGCATAGTTTTTGACGACAGGAATATCTTTCACTAGGTCGGGAATATTCTCTGTGATTTCAGAGATATTTTCTATTTGGGCTGGAGAAACATCGAGAGCTGCCCAGAAGTCCTTTCTATTTGATGTCGGGCCTTCACATGGTATGGTTATATAATTCCCCGATTGTGCCTTTGCCTTAACAACTCTCTCGGCGCGTCTAAACTCTGCCTCATATCTGGTTAACCAATCCAATCCCAAAATAAGATTGAATTCATCAAAATTCATGACGATAGAGATAGTAGGGAATTTATAGCAGGAAAAAGAGACAGGCACCCCACAAACCCAATTGAGATCGATGGGACCCCCAACTAGATTTCGGACTGTCATTGGTTCTTTGAGCTTCTTCAATCTCAAATTCAACTTCTTGACTGCACTCTTTGCAATAAAGCTTCGTGACGCGCCTGTGTCAAACAGTACTTTAACTGGAATGTTCTTGACATTGAGCGTGCCTTCTAAAACATCGGACCTTTCCTGAGTAGACGAAGATGCAGGTACATCTACCACTTCATTTACTCGCGCTGTTTTGGATTTCTTAAATTGCCTGCAGTCCTTTTCAAGATGGCCAGTCCGACGGCATTGAACGCACTTTCTATTTTCTAGGAACCTGTCCTTGGATTTAAATTTATTCTTTCTTCGTTTCTTCAAGGGTCCACAGTTTATCGACAAATGCCCTTTCTGATGGCAGTTACTGCATACGGTGGTCTTTACCGGTTCTCTTCCTGGTCTGGCCCTTTTTCCATTGACTTTGGGCTCCTTACCGGCCTTAGACATGGTACTGGCCTCAGGACGATCAGTTTCTGATTCAACCTTATCGCTAGAACTGACTTCCTCTTCGACGCGCAACATGCCCTTTTTGTCGAGATCTTCATACTGGTAGGCCATGTATATCATTTCAGAAAAGGGGAGCTTCACATTCCTCATTACACTATTCTGATATTTTCTTTGCAGGCCATAAATAAATCTCAGATTCTTCCTCTTTGGATCTTGTATCAGATGGGGAGCAAAGTGAGAAAGTTCGTTGAATTTCTTATGATATTCTGGGTTGGTCATATCACCTTGTATCAAATAAGAAAGTTCATCACATAATCGCTCGGTTGCTTCGGGAGGAGTAAATCTTTCGAAGAAAATCACTTTGAATCTGTCCCAGGTGATATCACCTTCTGGATTATCTTTAATAACTGAATCCCACCGAAACAAAGCTTCTTCTTTGAGTGCCCAAGACGCCAGTAATCTTTTCTGATCGTCTCTCAGCTTTAAACCCTCAAAGATTTTCTCTGTAGAACGCATCCAAGCTTGTGTTTCCATAATGGACTCTTTGCCTAAGAATGGCGATCCACCCAAATTTCGAAATCTCTTGAATAGAACTTCTATATCGGATTCTGGCTGCGGGAGAACAACTGGCTCATTAGTTGGTCGAGTCACACGATTATTTCTTCTGTTCCTGTCACTCATTTTCTAGTGCGTCTGCAATTAGCAGACAAAGTGTTAGGTCAACAGAAAAGATATTTCAAAATATAGAGACAAATACTTGAATGTAAATGTGTCTATCGCGGTGTAATTTCATTCTGCTTTACTCATACAAGGATATTGTTGATCCTATCTGTATAGAGTTACCCGTCCTAGAACACTACTGGTTCTATTTCTGACGAGTTCGTTCAAATGTTATATTCCAGAACTAAGCTTAACCAAAGCTCTGATACCAAAAGAGACGACCCCAAACCCCGTACTGACGGTGGCAAGGGTAATCCGTGGAATATAACACAGAAACAGATAATAGCAGAACATGAATAAATAAATACACTAGATAATGAACAATAGAATATACTGGATAAGAGTAATCATCAGAGTTACACAGTATACAGGATCTTACTTAGTACAAATACAGTTCAGCTATACATAAATGTCTACAACGGAAAACAAACAAAATATGTACAATGGGAGCTGAACAGCATAAAAAGAGATAAATGATAGAATCCATCTTCAGCTCCAACTATCCAGAAAGAACCAGCTAACCTGAATACAAGGCTGCCCGTGTAGAAAAGGGGCACCCAAGTTTGAAAGTGAACAAACTACGAGTCAGTCATGGGACTGGTATGAGAAATCTACTCAACACATATATAATATGGCCAATCACAAGACCACGCCACTTTCATGGAACGGGTTTACTCCATTGGATTGCCAGTGCTTTAAAACAAATCTTTCTTTTAAACAACGCAATGTATTTTATAAAAATGAGGCCATTATAAGACTCAGTTCCCATCACACAATGCAACGCAAACCGGAGGATAGAGTTTTTACCTTATAACGGCCAAAATATGCTTGATACGAATAAAACCAAGGCATTTGATATTATTGCTATTTTTTATATGTTTTGAAAACAATTTCAAATCATAACTATCAATCATAGACGGCATGGGTACCATATATCATGTCGCCATATATATATACAATCAAACCCGCACAGTCACGTATTTGGAAATTGGATTTCCATCATGAACCAAGGCAAAAGATAGTCCTTACCGAATTCGTGACTCTCTAGCTCGAGCCACAGGCAAGTACTCAGTCAAGCCTTTGGATCTTCAGGGCCGGTCCACCGATGTTGATTAAAATGCCTGAACAATACGTTTCCCCGCCCTTTAGGGCGTAAACGAGCCAACGAATGACTCCATCGGACTCGGATCGTCCGATCTAACCGAGGCGCCTCGCAACAGCAACAACCACATAGGTGAAAAGTATATAAATGTCAGGGCTGGTAGGTCACTGACACCACCCTAGCTAGAAAGAAACGCATGCCCTCCCTGAGATCCTTCTCCCATTTCTGGTTCATACCGGGGTGTGAGGCTCGCGAATTCACGTTATACACAAAGCTACGCCACACAGGCGGTGCTTTGATCATCACCACAAGACTTTGCTTTTCAACAGAAGCCCTGATCACTGCATCTTAGCATGCCACACAGGCAATTCATGCCATGCGACTGATGTCCATCGATATACAACCTCTGAGCTCGTGCGTTTCAGAGAAGGGCGTTAAGTAAAAGAATAAATCCTCCGCCGCCAAACAGATGTATATTTAATAGAGATCAATCAACACAGAATAAAATCCAATGTCAGACGCTCGTCCATTTACAAGTCCATTCTGGGTCTGAACGAAACCAGAGGCACTAAATACCTTGCAAACCCATTGATCACCACGTACGTCTGGACGATCACCACTCATTATCCATATTTCGGGATGCCTCCCAATCAGGACCTCGGTTGCCATCCAAACGAGGTGAAGATCTCCAGTCTTCGACCACCATCTTCATCTTCGACTTTCAATCGTCGGTCAATTATTTGAAATTAGAATTAACTCGGCATTTTCAAATAATTCACGTATATTTAGAATTTCAAATCAATTTATTTCAATGGTTATCATTCGACAACACCAATTTTGTTCTTTAATGTAATTTTCACACCAAACACAATCAATCATCAAATACCAAATAAATCGAGCAAATTCAGTTTATTTCCATTCCATATCGTTTATGATTTTTTATAACGATTTATCGCTATTTTTATTTATTTTAAAATAGCCAATTTATTCAAAACGACGCTTCGGACCATAACGCGACCGTGGCGCTGTTTTTCTTCAGATTTGATTTACACATATCTGAAAATCTAACCGTTGGATCTTCACAAAATTTACATCATTAGAAAGGTCTTTTCAAAACGAAGCCAACGGTCCCAGTTTCGGGAAAATCCGACGGTCGGATCTCCCAGTACAATCGTTTAAAGTTTCGATTTCAAAATACAAACTTCAACGTCGTTATTCGATTAAATATAATTATATATATATATATATATAAAAATATAATCGATTCTGGCGCTGTTTTTCTTTATATTTGAATTAAACATTCCAGACGATCCAACCGTTGGATTTTTACAAAGTTGGTGCCGTTGGAAAGATATTTCCAAGGCGAACCCAACGGTTGCGGTTTCGAGAAAATCCAATGGTCGGATTTCCAGCACTAGTTGTTTGAAATCATCGTTTCAAAACACGAACTGCACGGCCACGTTTCGTTTTAATTTTATTTATATTTATATATTTATATAAATATAGTTCATTCAACAATTTCAATATCGTTTTCACTTCAAATATTTCACTAACGCCTTTAAATTTTGGAAAATTTCGCCATAACCTCTTTTGTACGGGAGGGGCTGGGAAAATTCCCAAATAGCCACACGGGCGTCTCATGTCAAAAAGAAAAAGAAAAAGCCAAGCGGCTAGCCAACAGGCTCATAAAATCATCACCCAAACAAAACAGTAAATGTGTACCTATTTGTCGGGCACAAAATTTTATTCCTCTTCTCTAGCCCCTTTGCTATAACCTGTTCAATAAATATGCATGTACATATATATAGTTCTTATCATTTATCATTTTCTATTCAACTTCATATTTGATTCCATTTGGTTTAAAAACACCATTCATTCTAATGTTGCATGTATAGGCAAAAATCATATCATTAGTTAATTAATGAATATTTCAACTCACGCATACTTATTTGAACGAGTTGCTATTTTTAACACTTCACATTTCAACAATTCATGTGTATAATAAAAATATGATTTTTGTTGTAAAACAATTCATTTCAAAACACTATTATTTTATATAGTTTATATAGGTGATAAAAAAATAGGATTTTTATTAGGAAACAATTTATTTCAAAATATGGATACCATTCAACACATGAATTTCAATTCAACGAATGAATATCGATTCAACATATGAAGGTTTTCTATAGTTTCTATATATAGATAAAAATGTGATTTTGTAACAACCCGTATTTTCAATAACCTGTAATGATGTAAATCGAGGCAGAATTCAATTCTAAAATCTGAATCAAGGGAAACGGGCTATGCCATTGCGTTCGTCTCGGAAAAATACGCGAAATAGAGTCCGAGTTTTCGAAAATCGGAGTCCGTATGACCCGATTAAGGCCCAACGAAGTTTTCAGAAAATTTCAAAGTAAAAACAGATTTCAAATTCAAGTTTGAATTTGGAAATTTGGGCCAGTTTGGGCCAGGCGGGAAAATTCCCACCAGAGCACCCAAGTCGACAGCCCTGTCGATTTGGGAGTCGACTTGGTTGGACCCAAGTCGACAGCCCTGTCGACATGGCTGTCGACTTGGTCCAGCCGGGCAGTTCTGCCTGGTGCACCATTTTGGGTTTGTGTTGAGCTTGGGGGCCAGATTCGGTTTTGAGGGCTGAGATTGGAACTAGGGTTTAATCCTAGGGTTGAAACTAGTCCTAATCTCTATAAATAAGGCCCTAACCTAACCCTAAATCATCAATAATCAATCCTACAACTAAACTATGGCAAAATCAATCCTCTCATGGCCTCCACTCTCTTCATAAAATTCCTAAATAATTTTTAAGAGATTTTCCCATGCATACAAGTGTTTTCAAGCTTGTATGAGCATCATTAGCTTGCATTCAAGTCAAGTTTCTATATTTGCATCATAAAGCAAGAGTTTTGATCACTTTGGCTTAAGGGTTTTTCTATTAAAGCTTGCATTTTAGGGTTTAATTGATTGCATAAGGGCTTTCTTATATTTGCTATACTCATTTGAGTCCTCATAAGCATTGTAAGCCTTATTCTACTTTCATATTTAAACTCTAAAGTTAATGATGCAAGTTGTGTTTGATCATTATGATATGATATGCAAGTTTGTTATGATATGCAAGTTTACTATGATGTGTTATGCAAGTTCATCATGTTATGTTATGCAAGTTTGATATGCAAGTTTGTCATATGATATGCAAGTTTGATATGCAAGTTTGTCATATGATATACAAGTTGTGTTATGCAAGTTTGGGTTGATCCTTTTGTTCATGTTATCATGTTATGCAAGCTTATCTTGGGCATGTGAACATAAAGCTTCAAGCTTTATGCTAAAGTTTGCATTTTGGCAACATGTAAGTTATCATATCCCTTATGATAACTTGCATGTGAGGCTAAATGTGAACTTATGGCCATTTCTACATGTCATTTATCACCATGTATCACCAATATGCTAAGTTTGGTTTTATGCATGCTTTTGAGGCCAAAATATGTAATATGCAAGTATATGAACATATGTACCTTTCATATGCCACCATGTTAAACTTGTGGCTTCAACACCCTTATGTCATGATTTATGCCAAGTTCCCTCTTTCTATCCTTTATGCGCTATTGCGATATGTAAGCGATGGGATTGCGTTTGGGGTTGGGTAAACTTAAAAGACATAAAAACATAAGCTTGGGAATTTACCTATTAAGTTAGGTCTACCCTTTGGGAATTTACCTATTAAGTTAGGTCTACCCAAATGCTTGAAAACTTGTAACATGTTTTGGAAACATGATGGACATGACACTTAGAAAAGATAAGTGTGACCAACTCGAGGTTGGGTTGAGTTTGTAGCGTAAACCTACCCGGAACCGACCGGCTTAACTAGTTGCTACAAACAATAGGACCCAATGTGAGAAGTTGGTCATGTTGTACCTTGAACCCGAGGTTAGACCAAGTTGTGGTGTAAAGCTACCCGGAACCGACCGGCTTAACTAGTAACCGCAACAAAGTCTAATGTGAGAGGTTAAGGCGCATTAAATTAATTAATGCCTCGTGATTAGGGTTAAGTCATGATCCACTAAATACTTAACCAATTTGGGCTTGGTAGATTAATCGGGGTTAAGTCGTGAACTCATCGTTACACTTAACCAAGTTAATCCATGATTAGCAAGAGGGTTAAACCGTACTTAACCCACTAGAAAAATCCTAGCAATGGGGGTCCACTCCAGCAGTAATCCCAAGTTTGTATCATTAAGGCCCTAGGGTCTAGGCTAGGGAGGGAGCACGATTACTGGACTGGAGGTAAGTGACCAAAAGCGACGGCAGAGGGTACGCCGGTGTAGTTCCGGGCGGACCATGGTCGTGCACATAGTCCGAAGCTGGGGAAAGCATGCACGGGTACCAGTAGATCGAGACTGTGCACTCATGCTTATGGTGTCCAGGGGTTGCCACCCTAGGGCTTGATACACCCGACGGGAGACCCTGCACAGTCTGACTACAATTATGTTTGGGCCGTATTGACACCAACACGTGACGAGTTAGGCTTGGGGAGCCGATCGACTAGACCGTTTGGTTGGACCTTGTATTAGGGTCATTTCATGTATTGGGCCAAAGCTTGGGCCAAGGGATCAATACTTGTTTATTCCAGTCATGTTAGTTTGCTAGTACACCTGTGGTGCAAAACCTTAAACCTGATTATGCGATGACACCTTTATCTACCTTGTTAGTTAATCACCATGCTAGTATGTTGTTATCCTTATGATCATACCTGCTTCTCATGTCAGTTAACTTTATCAGTTTACATTGATTGTAGTAGGGCTTACTCAGTCTTTTTGACTGACCTGTTTTCTTTCGCCTCTTTTCTTCCGTTCCCCCCCCCCCCCCCAGGTTCTCAGGGAGGGAATATTGGAGCTTAGCTGGATTTCTGATCGCTTGCTTGTGGGATTTTAGCTCATGTACGGTCTTGACATAAAGCTAGCTATGGTTATCACTTATTTTGGGGATAGTACTTATGTATTTCAGTTTTTGCAGTAATGTTGTTTTTATCTAGACTTGTGCATTTGGAAAGTTAACATTGTGTTGTACCAGACTTGTTTTGAAATGGTTTGAAAATCTTCCACTGTTTTATCTATGTTATTTACTCTGTTTACATATATACATATGTTCTTGTTCTGCCTTGATATACCATTATGCATGTTTACCTGATTCAAACGCCCCACCTCCGCCAGAGACCCCACGTCCGCCAGGGTGACTCTGGCAAGCACTCTGACTTTGGAGGGGCGTTTGAATCAGGTAAACATGCATAATGGTATATCAAGGCAGAACAAGAACATATGTATATATGTAAACAGAGTAAATAACATAGATAAAACAGCGGAAGATTTTCAAACCATTTCAAAACAAGTCTAGTACAACACAATGTTAACTTTCCAAATGCACAAGTCTAGATAAAAACAACATTACTGCAAAAACTGAAATACATAAGTACTATCCCCAAAATAAGTGATAACCATAGCTAGCTTCATGTCAAGACCGTACATGAGCTAAAATCCCACAAGCAAGCGATCAGAAATCCAGCTAAGCTCCAATATTCCCTCCCTGAGAACCTGGGGGGGGGGGGGGAACGGAAGAAAAGAGGCGAAAGAAAACAGGTCAGTCAAAAAGACTGAGTAAGCCCTACTACAGTCAATGTAAACTGATAAAGTTAACTGGCATGAGAAGCAGGTATGATCATAAGGATAACAACATACTAGCATGGTGATTAACTAACAAGGTAGATAAAGGTGTCATCGCATAATCAGGTTTAAGGTTTTGCACCACAGGTGTACTAGCAAACTAACATGACTGGAATAAACAAGTATTAATCCCTTGGCCCAAGCTTTGGCCCAATACATGAAATGACCCTAATACAAGGTCCAACCAAACGGTCTAGTCGATCGGCTCCCCAAGCCTAACTCGTCACGTGTTGGTGTCAATACGGCCCAAACATAATTGTAGTCAGACTGTGCAGGGTCTCCCGTCGGGTGTATCAAGCCCTAGGGTGGCAACCCCTGGACACCATAAGCATGAGTGCACAGTCTCGATCTACTGGTACCCGTGCATGCTTTCCCCGGCTTCGGACTATGTGCACGACCATGGTCCGCCCGGAACTACACCGGCGTACCCTCTGCCGTTGCTTTTGGTCACTTACCTCCAGTCCAGTAATCGTGCTCCCTCCCTAGCCTAGACCCTAGGGCCTTAATGATACAAACTTGGGATTACTGCTGGAGTGGACCCCCATTGCTAGGATTTTTCTAGTGGGTTAAGTACGGTTTAACCCTCTTGCTAATCATGGATTAACTTGGTTAAGTGTAACGATGAGTTCACGACTTAACCCCGATTAATCTACCAAGCCCAAATTGGTTAAGTATTTAGTGGATCATGACTTAACCCTAATCACGAGGCATTAATTAATTTAATGCGCCTTAACCTCTCACATTAGACTTTGTTGCGGTTACTAGTTAAGCTGGTCGGTTCCGGGTAGCTTTACACCACAACTTGGTCTAACCTCGGGTTCAAGGTACAACATGACCAACTTCTCACATTGGGTCCTATTGTTTGTAGCAACTAGTTAAGCCGGTCGGTTCCGGGTAGGTTTACGCTACAAACTCAACCCAACCTCGAGTTGGTCACACTTATCTTTTCTAAGTGTCATGTCCATCATGTTTCCAAAACATGTTACAAGTTTTCAAGCATTTGGGTCGACCTAACTTAATAGGTAAATTCCCAAAGGGTAGACCTAACTTAATAGGTAAATTCCCAAGCTTATGTTTTTATGTCTTTTAAGTTTACCCAACCCCAAACGCAATCCCATCGCTTACATATCGCAATAGCGCATAAAGGATAGAAAGAGGGAACTTGGCATAAATCATGACATAAGGGTGTTGAAGCCACAAGTTTAACATGGTGGCATATGAAAGGTACATATGTTCATATACTTGCATATTACATATTTTGGCCTCAAAAGCATGCATAAAACCAAACTTAGCATATTGGTGATACATGGTGATAAATGACATGTAGAAATGGCCATAAGTTCGCATTTAGCCTCACATGCAAGTTATCATAAGGGATATGATAACTTACATGTTGCCAAAATGCAAACTTTAGCATAAAGCTTGAAGCTTTATGTTCACATGCCCAAGATAAGCTTGCATAACATGATAACATGAACAAAAGGATCAACCCAAACTTGCATAACACAACTTGCATATCATATGACAAACTTGCATATCAAACTTGCATAACATAACTTGCATATCATATGACAAACTTGCATATCAAACTTGCATAACATAACATGATGAACTTGCATAACACATCATAGTAAACTTGCATATCATAACAAACTTGCATATCATATCATAATGATCAAACACAACTTGCATCATTAACTTTAGAGTTTAAATATGAAAGTAGAATAGGGCTTACAATGCTTATGAGGACTCAAATGAGTATAGCAAATATAAGAAACCCTTATGCAATCAATTAAACCCCAAAATGCAAGCTTTAATAGAAAAACCCTTAAGCCAAAGTGATCAAAACTCTTGCTTTATGATGCAAATATAGAAACTTGACTTGAATGCAAGCTAATGATGCTCATACAAGCTTGAAAACACTTGTATGCATGGGAAAATCTCTTAAAAATTATTTAGGAATTTTATGAAGAGAGTGGAGGCCATGAGAGGATTGATTTTGCCATAGTTTAGTTGTAGGATTGATTAATGATGATTTAGGGTTAGGTTAGGGCCTTATTTATAGAGATTAGGACTAGTTTCAACCCTAGGATTAAACCCTAGTTCCAATCTCAGCCCTCAAAACCGAATCTGGCCCCCAAGCTCAACACAAACCCAAAATGGTGCACCAGGCAGAACTGCCCGGCTGGACCAAGTCGACAGCCATGTCGACAGGGCTGTCGACTTGGGTCCAACCAAGTCGACTCCCAAGTCGACAGGGCTGTCGACTTGGGTGCTCTGGCGGGAATTTTCCCGCCTGGCCCAAACTGGCCCAAATTTCCAAATTCAAACTTGAATTTGAAATCTGTTTTTACTTTGAAATTTTCTGAAAACTTCGTTGGGCCTTAATCGGGTCATACGGACTCCGATTTTCGAAAACTCGGACTCTATTTCGCGTATTTTTCCGAGACGAACGCAATGGCATAGCCCGTTTCCCTTGATTCAGATTTTAGAATTGAATTCTGCCTCGATTTACATCATTACAGGTTATTGAAAATACGGGTTGTTACATTCTCCCCTCCTTAAAGGATTTCGTCCCCGAAATCTTCAAGTTAGGACGAACGTATCCTACCATCCAATCATCCATCTACTCAAAACATCATCCACGAGAAATCATTGTCCTTACAAGATTCTAAATGTTGTATGAACATATGCAAAGGTGTGTGTGTATGTACTCATCTAATGCAAATATCATCAATGCAAATTATGTTAGTGAAATGAATCCATATGTATGCAATTCCTAACATAATGTATAACATCTATATGCGTGCACATAACATACATCCATATGCAACATCCATGTGATAACACCAAAAATTTTCGTCCATGAATAAGCATAAACACTCATGCATATGCAATATGAGGAGTGTGTGAGCCAATCTAGTGCCTAACGTGTATAATGCATCCACGAGTAACCACTTGCAACCACTTGCAACCACTTGTAACCATCAAGCATAACATGTTTCATCCAAAGGGTTTCTACCTAAGGTTCTCATGACAAAATTAACACGATAAACTAGATAAACATGGATAGCAAAGAGAAAGATATGCTAACAAAGAAAAGAGATTGAGAGTGTACCCTCAAAAAGGAATGGATAAAGCCCACGCATCTTCTCCTCGGTTTCCCAAGTTGCGTCTTCTTCGGCTTCACCCCATTGAACCTTCACCAACTTGACCTCTCGATTCCTTAGCTTCTTGGTCTCCGTCCCCAAGATACGAATCGGAGCTCTCCTCAAGGTAGCCTCTTTCTCCACTTCCACATCTTTCAGAACACTTGGCTCAACAACCTCTGCTGATTCATGTAAACACTTCCGGAGATTCGAGACATGAAAAACATCGTGTACTCCGGCAAGCTTCTCGGGCAACTCCACTCTATAAGCCATCTACCCGATCCTCTCTATAATAGGGAATGGTCCAACAAACCTTGGTGCTAACTTTCCAACGGCTCCAAATCGGACCATATTCCGCAAAGGAGAAACCTTCACGAAAACCATATCCCCAACATCAAACTCCAAATCAGTTCTTCGCTTATCAGCATAGGATTTCTGTCGGTCTTGGGCCGCTTTCATCCGTCTCCGAATCAACTCGACCTTCTCAGATGTATCTCTGATCATATCAGGCCCAAGTATAAGCTCATCTGTAGTCTCCCACCAACATGTAGGCGACTTGCACGGCCTCCCATATAAAGCTTCAAATGGTGCCATCCCTATGCTTGCCTGATAACTGTTATTATATGCAAACTCAACAAGAGGAAGATGGTCTTCCCAAGTACCACCAAAATCCAGAATACAAAGCCTCAACAGATCCTCGAGTACCCTATTCACCCTTTCGGTTTGACCGTCTGTCTGTGGGTGATAAGCCGTACTTAGATTCAACCTTGTGCCCATAGCTTCTTGCAAGCTATTCCAGAATTGACTTGTAAAGATTGGGTCACGGTCACTGACAATACTAGAAGGGTCTCCATGTAGTCTCACAAAGATATACAGACGCTAGCCAAAATGCGGTCCTCTTGCTCTTCACCGGAATGAAATGAGCACTCTTCGTAAGTCTATCCACAATAACCCAAATGCTCGTATTCCCTTTCCTTGACCTTGGTAGCCCATCGATAAAATCCATGGAAATACTCTCCCACTTCCAAAGTGGAACGTCTAGAGGATGCAATAGCCCACCGGGCTTCTTCGACTCGGCCTTAAATTGCTGGCAAATGATACATCTAGAGACAAACTCTGCCACATCCTTCTTCATCCCAGGCCAAAAGAAAATGCGCTTCATATCTTTATACATCTTATCTCCGCCCGGATGTATAGTCAACTTAGAGCGATGCGCTTCCTCCAGAACTTTTCTTACTAAATCTTCTACCATTGGAACACATAACCTTCCGTCTCTCCTCAGCCAACCCTTGTCATCAATAAAATATCGAGCGAGATGACTAGACGCCTCTCCTCGAATCAGCTTATCCATAATCTCAACTATCTGAGGGTCTTCTCTCTGCGAAGCCCCAACTTGATCAAGAAGGGTAGGTCTGAGTTCCAGAGATGCTAAAGAACCGGTCATCGACTCAATCGCCAAAGAGAAATCAAAGGTTGCCACATACTCTAAATTCTTCATCTCAACGAATAGAGGACTCAGAGTCAACCTTTTTCTACTCAATGCATCTGCTACCACATTCCCCTTGCCAGGGGTATAGGCTATCTCAAAATCATAGGATGCCAAGAATTCCATCCATCTTTGTTGCCTCAGATTCAGATCCTTCTGAGAAAAGAGATACTTCAATGACTTGTGATCGGTATAAAGCTCAAATCTTTCTCCCAGAAGATAATGGCGCCAAGCCTTGAGTGCATATACTATTGCTGCCAACTCTAAGTCATGAGTGGGATAATTCTTCTCATGCACTTTGAGTTGTCTACCGCCAAAGCATATCACTCTTCCTTCTTGCATCAGAACAGCTCCTAACCCCGTGCCACATGCATCGGTGTATACTGTAAATAACTTCCCTCCATCGGGCAAAGCTAGAACAGGTGCTGATGTGAGAGCTCTCTTGAGCTTCTGAAAAGCAAGCTCGCATTCTATGCTCCAAGCAAAAACTAAATTCTTCTTCGTCAATTTAGTGAGAGGAGTGGATATCTTCGCGAAGTCCTTGATGAACTTCCGGTAAAAACCCGCAAGACCTAGAAAACTTCTCACTTCGGTTGCATTCCTTGGAGTCTTCCAATCCTGAACTGCAACTACCTTAGCAGGATCCACCGCTAAGCCTTGCTTAGATACTATATGCCCAAGGAATCTAACTTCCCTTCTCCAAAAGTGACACTTGGAGAACTTGGCCTTCAACTGATGCGCTCTAAGCGTATCCATCACCTCCACGAGATGCCTTGCGTGGTCTTCCTCATCCTTAGAGAAGATCAGAATATCATCTACGAAGACCACGACAAACTTGTTCAAGAACTCCCTGAACACCCTACTCATCAAGTCCACGAAATATGCGGGTGCATTAGTCAAGCCGAACGACATGACAAGCCATTCGAAGAATCCATCTGGAGTTCTGAACGCAGTCTTGTCTATACTATCTTCAGCTACCCTGAGCTGATGGAATCCAGTAGCAAGATCAAGCTGAGAGAAAATAGAAGCACCGACAAGCTGGTCAAAGAGATCATCAATCCTCGGTAACGGGTGTCTGTTCTTCTTAGTCAGCTTATTCAACTCTAGATAGTCAACACAAAGTCGGAGAGAACCATCTGCCTTGGTAGCAAATACCACAGGCGCTCCCCATTCAGATATACTTCGTCTAATGAAGTTCTTCTCAAGCAACTCTTTCACTTGCTTACTTAGCTCCCGCCTTTCGCGCGGAGCCATGTGCCGAACGGGCAAAGAAACCGGCTTTGCATTATCCACCAGATAAATGCGGAAATCAATCTCTCGCTTAGGGGGCAACCCCCTAACTTCATCGAAAACATCCGGATACTCTCGAACCACTCTCACAGACTGAAGAGTTTCCATTGACGAGTCGAGTGATTCAAGATAGCACAACATGACGGGACCTCTCGGATCACAAGAAATCTCTAGGGTGTTTCCGAGGCGAGTCACGAGCCTCACAACCCTATGCTCACAATCAAGAATGGCTCCATATCTGGACAACCAATCCATGCCCAATATCAATCCGTATCCCCTAAAACCAAGAACATAAGCACTACACAAGAACTCTACACTCAGTATAGAGATCCTCAAATCCCCACATATCATAGACAAATGGGCGGAACCCCCAATAGGATTTGAGACACAGACGGGATCATCTACCAAGCTAGTACTAAGGTGCAAACTATCAACAAGATCAGATGAGATAAAGCTATGCGATGCACCAGAATCAAACAAGGTACGAATTGGAAAATCAAAAATATATACAAGGCTCTCAACAGAAATACTACCTCGATCGGGAACTGGAGCGGTATTGAGAGCATGAACTTGCCCTCCTGAAGGTCCAGCACGCTGAGTCTGACCCTGGCCTTGCCCTCGCTTCTTTGGGCAATCCTTACTGAAATGTCCAGTCTCACCGCAGAAAAAGCATTCACCATTCTTCCTTTTCCTCTTCTTACAATCCTTAATAAGATGCCCAACTGAACCGCAATAATGGCACTTCCCCTTGTTGTTCTTGCCCTTGTTGTTGTTCCCCTTGTTGCCTTGACTCTTGTTCTTGTTCTGATTGCCTTGACTGCCCTGACCACTTGGATTACCCTGATTTCCTTTCCCCTGGGAATCAGTCTTCTTGGCTTGAGTATCATTCATCTTGGTCTCTTTCTTGACATCTCCCTGAAGTAACGCCATATCAACCAAACTCTCAAATGTGGCCCCATGGGGAATATGTGACATAGCCAATCCCTGCAACGGCTCATTCAATCCTCTAGCAAAACGAAGAGCCTTCTTCTGAGGAGTATTCACCATATCCAAGCCAAAACGAGCTAACTGATTGAACTTGTTCACGTACTCTTTGACAGACATATCTCCTTGTCTCAAAGTTATGAACCTCTCCATTTGCAGATTCTCCTCAGTAGAAGATAGAAACTTAAGCATGAACCTTGCCCTAAAATCGGCCCAAGTCTCAACAGGCCTAGTACCATTGGTGACTTCCCACCAATAAGCGGCTTCATCCTTCATAAGCCAAACCGCCAACAAGGTCTTCCTCTGATCGTCTAACCCAAAGATAGCAAATAAATCCTCGGTCTCTTTCAACCAATTTCTGGCCTCTACAAAAGTCTCAGTGCCTTGAAAGTTCTTGTCACCCATTGCTTTGAAATCTTTGCAAGTCTTTGCGAAGTCAGCTTGAGGATGCTGAGGGGGAGGAGGAAGAGGAACCTCAGCGACAGGAGGAGGAGGAACATTAACTACTGGAGGAGGAGGAGGAGGAACATCTGCGGGGCCGGCTTCGGTCGCCCCAGCCTCCAAAAGTCTCCTATACCAAACAGGTACGTGTACTCCCTCCGGAATAGCAAAGTTATCGGCCATACTGAAAACGAAGAAAAAGATAGATTCAGAATGGAGAAAAACGAAGGAATTTTGCTAATGGCTTTTTGGAGAATAGCCTTTAAAATAAACTAGACTTTTCTTTGGAAAATACTTTATACTTGGTTTTGAAAATAGTTTTCCAAAAGTTTTCTAAAAACCTTTTTGTTCCTTCTCATAAACCATATGCTCGGATACCAAATGTAACACCCCACCTCCGCCAGGGTGACTCTTGCAAGCACTCTGACTTTGGAGGGGCGTTTGAATCAGGTAAACATGCATAATGGTATATCAAGGCAGAACAAGAACATATGTATATATGTAAACAGAGTAAATAACATAGATAAAACAGCGGAAGATTTTCAAACCATTTCAAAACAAGTCTGGTACAACACAATGTTAACTTTCCAAATGCACAAGTCTAGATAAAAACAACATTACTGCAAAAACTGAAATACATAAGTACTATCCCCAAAATAAGTGATAACCATAGCTAGCTTCATGTCAAGACCGTACATGAGCTAAAATCCCACAAGCAAGCGATCAGAAATCCAGCTAAGCTCCAATATTCCCTCCCTGAGAACCTTGGGGGGGGAAACGGAAGAAAAGAGGCGAAAGAAAACAGGCCAGTCAAAAAGACTGAGTAAGCCCTACTACAATCAATGTAAACTGATAAAGTTAACTGGCATGAGAAGCAGGTATGATCATAAGGATAACAACATACTAGCATGGTGATTAACTAACAAGGTAGATAAAGGTGTCATCGCATAATCAGGTTTAAGGTTTTGCACCACAGGTGTACTAGCAAACTAACATGACTGGAATAAACAAGTTTTGATCCCTTGGCCCAAGCTTTGGCCCAATACATGAAATGACCCTAATACAAGGTCCAACCAAACGGTCTAGTCGATCGGCTCCCCAAGCCTAACTCGTCACGTGTTGGTGTCAATACGGCCCAAACATAATTGTAGTCAGACTGTGCAGGGTCTCCCGTCGGGTGTATCAAGCCCTAGGGTGGCAACCCCTGGACACCATAAGCATGAGTGCACAGTCTCGATCTACTGGTACCCGTGCATGCTTTCCCCGGCTTCGGACTATGTGCACGATCATGGTCCGCCCGGAACTACACCGGCGTACCCTCTGTCGTCGCTTTTGGTCACTTACCTCCAGTCCAGTAATCGTGCTCCCTCCCTAGCCTAGACCCTAGGGCCTTAATGATACAAACTTGGGATTACTGCTGGAGTGGACCCCCATTGCTAGGATTTTTCTAGTGGGTTAAGTACGGTTTAACCCTCTTGCTAATCATGGATTAACATGGTTAAGTGTAACGATGAGTTCACGACTTAACCCCGATTAATCTACCAAGCCCAAATTGGTTAAGTATTTAGTGGATCATGACTTAACCCTAATCACGAGGCATTAATTAATTTAATGCGCCTTAACCTCTCACATTAGACTTTGTTGCGGTTACTAGTTAAGCCGGTCGGTTCCGGGTAGCTTTACACCACAACTTGGTCTAACCTCGGGTTCAAGGTACAACATGACCAACTTCTCACAGTGGGTCCTATTGTTTGTAGCAACTAGTTAAGCCGGTCGGTTCCGGGTAGGTTTACGCTACAAACTCAACCCAACCTCGAGTTGGTCACACTTATCTTTTCTAAGTGTCATGTCCATCATGTTTCCAAAACATGTTACAAGTTTTCAAGCATTTGGGTCGACCTAACTTAATAGGTAAATTCCTAAAGGGTAGACCTAACTTAATAGGTAAATTCCCAGGCTTATGTTATTATGTCTTTTAAGTTTACCCAACCCCAAACGCAATCCCATCGCTTACATATCGCAATAGCGCATAAAGGATAGAAAGAGGGAACTTGGCATAAATCATGACATAAGGGTGTTGAAACCACAAGTTTAACATGGTGGCATATGAAAGGTACATATGTTCATATACTTGCATATTACATATTTTGGCCTCAAAAGCATGCATAAAACCAAACTTAGCATATTGGTGATACATGGTGATAAATGACATGTAGAAATGGCCATAAGTTCACATTTAGCCTCACATGCAAGTTATCATAAGGGATATGATAACTTACATGTTGCCAAAATGCAAACTTTAGCATAAAGCTTGAAGCTTTATGTTCACATGCCCAAGATAAGCTTGCATAACATGATAACATGAACAAAAGGATCAACCCAAACTTGCATAACACAACTTGCATATCATATGACAAACTTGCATATCAAACTTGCATAACATAACTTGCATATCATATGACAAACTTGCATATCAAACTTGCATAACATAACATGATGAACTTGCATAACACATCATAGTAAACTTGCATATCATAACAAACTTGCATATCATATCATAATGATCAAACACAACTTGCATCATTAACTTTAGAGTTTAAATATGAAAGTAGAATAGGGCTTACAATGCTTATGAGGACTCAAATGAGTATAGCAAATATAAGAAAGCCCTTATGCAATCAATTAAACCCCAAAATGCAAGCTTTAATAGAAAAACCCTTAAGCCAAAGTGATCAAAACTCTTGCTTTATGATGCAAATATAGAAACTTGACTTGAATGCAAGCTAATGATGCTCATACAAGCTTGAAAACACTTGTATGCATGGGAAAATCTCTTAAAAATTATTTAGGAATTTTATGAAGAGAGTGGCGGCCATGAGAGGATTGATTTTGCCATAGTTTAGTTGTAGGATTGATTAATGATGATTTAGGGTTAGGTTAGGGCCTTATTTATAGAGATTAGGACTAGTTTCAACCCTAGGATTAAACCCTAGTTCCAATCTCAGCCCTCAAAACCGAATCTGGCCCCCAAGCTCAACACAAACCCAAAATGGTGCACCAGGCAGAACTGCCCGGCTGGACCAAGTCGACAGCCATGTCGACCGGGCTGTCGACTTGGGTCCAACCAAGTCGACTCCCAAGTCGACAGGGTTGTCGACTTGGGTGCTCTGGCGGGAATTTTCCCGCCTGGCCCAAACTGGCCCAAATTTCCAAATTCAAACTTGAATTTGAAATCTGTTTTTTACTTTGAAATTTTCTGAAAACTTCGTTGGGCCTTAATCGGGTCATACGGACTCCGATTTTCGAAAACTCAGACTCTATTTCGCGTATTTTTCCGAGACGAACGCAATGGCATAGGCCGTTTCCCTTGATTCAGATTTTAGAATTGAATTCTGCCTCGATTTACATCATTACAGGTTATTGAAAATACGGGTTGTTACAGATTTTTATATTTAAAACACGAATACCATTCAACACATGAATTTCTAATCAACGAATGAATATCAATTCAACACATGAAGGTTTTCTATAGTCTCTATATATAGATAAAAGTGCGATTTTTATATTTAAAACATGAATACCATTCAACACATGAATTTCTAATCAACGAATGAATATCAATTCGACACATGAAGGTTTTCTATTCAATGAATAAATATAGTTTTAGCAAATGAAAATAATTCAAACACATGAATATTATTCAAAATTTCGGCAGCATAACGGCAGGGTAGTTAAAACCGGGACCGTCCCTAGTACGGCTCCTCGCTCTACCTTAAAACCTCGCGGTTTTTGACAATAGGGATCATGCATCTAGTTCGCACGCAGGCGGCATGTTTTATTTATTTCATTTCCACAAACAAATCCTATGTGGTTTCAACCAAATATTTCTCAACCACAAATGGGTATTTTTCAACCACAATCAATCAATATCAACCACAAACAATCCCAAACAACCATTCGCTATCAATCAATTTTCACACCAATCACAACCAATAAATATCGTCCATGGTTTGTGGACGTGGGGCGTATATATATATATATATATATATATATATATATATATATATAGCAATTCACTTCTATTTCAACACATATATAATTTTTACAACGCATATATAACTTATACATCGAACATACAACTTATACATCGCTTATACAAGAGGTGTACAACGCTTATATAACTCATACATCGACTATATAATTTATACATCGTCGTTTTCCATATCGTTTATAAATTAGAAATCTCACATTGGGTTCCACTCCACCAAAAATAGCAGAAGGCTCAGAAAAATATGCGGTCTCTTCTAAAATGTAGAAGACGTCCACACGGTCACGATGTTTCCTGTTTCATCGAATTTCGTTAACACAGCAAAAAGATATGATTTTTCAAAGTTTGCAACGGTTTTAAACTGTCGAAATCAGTTAAATAATTAACAGCCGTACCTCCACTGTTTTGTTCGAAACTAGGTTTCGATCTCTCGCGAAATCCGTGAAGCTAGAGGACGATCGGCCTTCGCAGCGTCGAAGGGTTAGGAGAGGGCTTCGCGCACGTAGGGGAGTGGGCCAGCTCGGTGGACCCAGGTGATGGCGGCGGCGGTTGAAAGGCCGCGACTTTGAAGGCCTGGATCCCACGATTCACCAGACGAGAGGGAGTGCCCCGACCATGGATTTGAAGCTTGAGGGGAGCTCTTCAAAAACCCCAACTGGGTCGAAGGCTATCGATGCGTGTAAGAGGAGAAAACGAGGGGGAAAGCTCGGAACCCACTTCTGTCGTTCGCGATTTAGAAATGTCGAGGAGAGAGAAAAGATATTGGCCAATCATATTTTTTCTTTTATTTATATATTTATAAAATTTCTAAAATACCCCTTGTCACACACGAACACCAATCAAAACCCAACGACTGTCGTTCCTAGGGTTTTACCCCCATTCCGAACACAATGGGATATGTTTCGTAGGCCCATTCGACCGTTTCAGTCAGTTTCCATTCAATTTAAAATATATAACATTCAATATTTGATTTGAACGTACATTTCAATTTTCCAGGGCCACAAATTTATTCGAAAAATTCCAGAAAAATAAATCTGGTTATGTTTTGATGGTACGGTCCCAACTAAAGTGGTTTCGTCGAATTCTGAGACCGTTTGCAAAAAGGCCCATTTCTGGTCGATCCAATTTAACTATAATTGGCCAAAACACGTTTTCCTTTGCCACGCTCACATACTACCTTCAAAAATTATGAAATTTGAAACCTAGCAATAACTTCCCATCCCGGATCCAACAAAAGTGGTTTCGTAGAATTCCGAGGTCGTATGCAAAATGGCCAATTTCACGGGCTATATAAATTCCATAGCGACCTTTCTGAAAATTCATTCGGCCATAACTTTTGCTTTCCGCTATGAAAATTCGATTTTTCAGATTCGTTAGAAAGGTATACACTAACAGATTTAAATTATTTTGGTTTCACTAAAATCCGCTTTGTTTTGCACCTGGTACAGTCCGACAAAGTTTGAATTCAATTTTTGAAATTGCAGCGCCTTTTCAGGCCTTGTTTATAATTATGATTAATTATATTCGTTTTCAATTGTCGATTCAAACTCAGTTTTCATCGCCATTATTTAAAATATTTATTTTAAATATTTAAAATCCATTATTTTAGCCAACTTAAAAATTTTAAATTGGTTCAGATTTTCTGGGTCGTTACAATGGCACTCGACCAGACCCGAAGTGGAACGCCCGACCCGACGCAACGCTATGAACCCGAACCGAACCGCTACAGAGGAAGACCTGAACCGAACTGCTACAGGAGAAGACTACGAACCGACCTGAAGTAGAGGACCCGACCCGAACCGATGGCTAGAAGGAGAACCCGACCCGACCCAGTATTGACCAATAACCAGAGATGCAAAGGTAGTCCAATGTGGGAAGTAAGAGCTCAGGATCCAGTGGGAAACCGATGAGTTAACTTCATGATTGGGCTTTGCTACGGGACGTGTGCCAAGGGGCAGTCGATGTCTATGACTTTGGATCACTATGTATGGGAAGTACGTGAACGGATTCGGGGCTGCAATGGCCTAGGTACGACTAAAGGGCTATAGACCAATGAAGTGGGGTCATTTGTAAAGATTTGGTCATGACTCCATGTGGCAAGCTTGGTAGTAGCAGTAGTTGTACAAGTTGAACTCCGCCACTACTTCGATGGGTCTAGTGATTGACAGTGGTGGACATCGTATGCTTTACGCACTGAGTGAGAGATGTGAGGATGGTTGCTATGGTTGATTTGTTTACTATCATTATGACATGCACACCCCACCCCCGTATTCTTTACACTATTTATGGCACGTTAGAGTACTGTACGGTATGTGGTACTAACTCTTTGGTTGCAGGTCCAGGTTCAGGTATGGTTTAGTATACCTGTTATTGTTCTGCTTAGATGCTTATCGCTCATACCAGGCTTTATGTCTAACCCAGAGTTTTATGTCTCCTCTTATTACTCTGGGTGCTCACACGAGCAGACTAGAGACATGTTAGCTGGAGATGCAAGGGTAGATGATGCGGAGACGAGCAGGAGACTTCCACGTAATATATATATATATATATAGTATTCTCCCTGTGTTGTTGAAGATCACTGCTTGGGCATTGGTGGTGCATCTTCTACTTTAGCTTTCTTTTGTTTAGAGACAGTAAATTTGAAAAGTTGTAATAAGCTGTATTTGGATTTCCGTTGCTCTGATGTTGATGTTGGTTTTAGTTATCAGCTTATACACTGTCTCACCTGTTTTATGTCAAGTATTTTATTATTATATTTTACTCCATGCGCTGTGAGACATTCTACAGGTTCCTCGTTTAGTTAATTCCCTTCTTTCCTTTCTTCTGACGACCGTCCCGTGCTAGTCGGGCATGTGTACAGCGCACTTTCGGAGGAAATACTGGCTGGTGCGGGGCGGGCCGTCATAGGGAATTTCCAGTCTAGTTCGCGATTCACCCAGATCCATCATCGCCCCATTTTCCGCATTGAACCCCACCATAGTCCATCCACCAGAACTCATCGAGCCTTAGCCCTAGTTCACCGTAGTACTTCGAACCATGTCGCCTGTTGGTTCTCGAAGTCCTTGATTTTATATCGAGGAAAGGAGCGGATTTCATTTGAAAATAATTAAAGAGGATCGACCATTAAATTTGGTCTAAGACTTGCGATTTGAAGAGAATGAAAAGATATAACCATGAATTAAAAATAATGAGGTGCGACTTATAAGGGAAGATGCCATTTTAATTTACATCTAAATCCTTGGATTGGTCATTATTTTCCAATAGAAAGAAATGAAAAGGAGAAATCCACGGGTTGATTTAAACAGGAAAAAATTTACTTGGCAATGAAGGAATAGTTGCGTATAGGTACAAAGTAGGGGAGGCTAAAGTACTGTTAATTAGTTTGATTTGGTATAAAGAGATTTTTATTCTTTTTAAATGGATATCAATTTGATTTCGAACCTATCCACAATCAAATATCTCGGGATCAATTAATTTAAATCACGAATTGCTATTCTAGCGTACCGACTGACATTTCAATGTAATAACCCTATTCTGAACTCAACAGTAAATATTCTGAAATTTAACTTCAACATATATACCATATTAAATTAATATAATATAATTTAGATTCGAAAACCACAAATTCTTTGATAATAAATTATTATTTATCATCGTATATATCAAATAAAATTCCTACTTATCATTTGAATCATTTTGATTCAGTTTTTAACTTCGATTTCAATAATATTTCGAATTACAATAATTCGATATATTCTAGATTAAATTATATTCGATTATTAAATCGATAACTCAATATAAAAATTAATTTATATTATCAACTAAATGTTTAAAACAAATATTAAATATTTAAAATTAATCGATCAAAAACTAGGTCGTTACAGTCTTATTTCTGGTGCAATATTTGATTCACGATACAATTCTTGGCTGGTAAGTTGTAATATTAATTTTCACTTAGTTTTGTTGTGATATAACTATTTCTATTACTTACATTAGTCAATGCATTACCAAATACTGGTCTACGACTTAAGCATTTTTAAGTAAGTTGTAAGCATAATTTCAACTAACTTTTGTATACTTATTTTAGTTCCTCGATATACACACACGTATAAGAAACAAGCGTTACAACATGCTTTTCTCGTGTAAGCATGATACATGTGCGTATCAATTACATTTTAGAAATTGTATATGCTTAACACATTCAAGAGAAAATGATTTACACAAATATTTATGTTAAGATCATGATACAGTTCTTAAATAAAATAGAATTCATTTTATATGTTAATATCACATTCATTTTAATAACTTGTTCATGGCTTCACATCTAATCTTAAAACTGCAGTTATTAAAAAGTCATGTTAAGCCAAAATATCGATTTGGGGCATTTCTAATATTAAAATATTTACTACAGAAGACATCGTTTAAAAATCTAATCTTGGACGTTAAAGCAACTAAAGAAGAACTTAACACTAGTGCAATGTTTTTAAATTCAATTTTTTCCCAGTATGCATCTTATAAAATTAAAACAACAGTCCTTTGTTTTGTTTATGATGATGTTATGATGTTTTAATCTGAATATTGCATTTATATGCACGTTTTAAAAGCCAAAATTTGAGTTTTATACTACTTTTTAAATGCAGTTTTTTTTGCTGTAAAACAGCAAAATTGATGCTCAAGGCGCCAAAAAAGCGCTAGGCGCCAGCTTGGGGCTTTTTTGCCTTGACTACCTTGGATTACACACAATTATATACTTTATGAATGACCAACGACTAAAATTCAAGAACAGATGGATTTATTTCAAATGATGATTCTTGAGCTATACCAGCGAGAACATTTCTTGATGTTGATATATTTATTTATTAACAACTTCAGTAACAAATTCATAGTATTAGATCCAACTGGCTTCAAAATTCTTGAAGATATTCAAACCTTATTATGTGTTATAGTGCACTACGTAGTGAACATGTCGAGTTAAATCTATATTAGCAGTGAAATACAATTTAGTACATGATTTCTTGAATATATAATAAATGACACTATCCACCTGAATTTATTTAAATATCCAAAGTTAAAATCTAATTTTAAATAATTATATAATAAGTTGTATCTAAATGCATGGGTTCATGGTATTTTTTTCAGTCATTGACACATACATTTTCATTTCGTAGAAACATAGGGAAAAAGTACATAAACATGAGGTTTAATTTTAGATCTGATTAAGAAGTGTCATATATATACAATTTAAGAAATGACTTAATGGAGATTAATAAATGAAAAAAGGAAAAGAAGAAGAAACAGTTTCACGCAGAGAGCATCATCAGTAATTCTTTGATATTGATTTCCTCCTATCTTTGATTTTAGCCTAAATTATATTGAATTTGAACATCTTAATGTGAAGATATATATTTCTGCTATTGACTGATGTTATTTTAATGACATGCTTTATCAAAAATAATAGTAAATGCATTATTAGTAGGCAAAAATGGAAAGAATAGGAAGGGTCCGAACGTACATACAGACTCAACAGGTCAGTTTCGCATCATCGCTTGATTGTCTATAAGATTTGGAGTGATCAATCACCATCATGGAAACACTTCTTTTCAAATAAAGTGAAAATTCCTTTTTTTCAAACATGAATCTGCAACAACAAAGAATGATCAGAGGAAAATTATATAACATGGTAAGCTTGCACTGTTAGGATTGAAGATTCGCATTGATGGTCTCCATAAAACAAAATTATTAGAAATTTCAATGCAGAGCACAAAAGGCAAAAGTTATACATTAGAACATATATCCAGCTCCTTAGTTGTACATGTTTCTCATTCACTATGACATAAACATTTGCAGCTTTTCCTAGTACTTGAAACAGTGTCATTAGTTCAAAAAGGAAAAATAAACACATTGAGAGGTCAACCTATTATTCGGATATTTTGAATCTCCATATTAGATGTACACTTTAATATTTAAGAAAACAATTTTGTTTAAAAATGACAGCCTGATAATAAACTTAGTCAATGGATGTAACAACCCGTATTTTTGAATAACATGTTATAACATAAATCAAGGCAGGATTAGATGTTAAATTCTGAATCAAGGGAAACGGGCTGTGCCATTGCGTTCGTCTTGGAAAAATACGCAAAATAGAGTCCGAGTTTTCGAAAATCGGAGTCTGTATGACCAAGATATGGCCCATCAAAGTTTTCAGAAAATTTCAAGTTCAAAAACAGTTCAAATTTGAATTCAGAATTCAAATTCAGCCCAAGCAGGACAGGCGGGAAAATTCCCGCCAGTCCCAAGTCGACACCCCCCAGGTGGTGTCGACTGCCCAGTCGACACCCCTGTCGACCTGGGTGGTCGGCCATTTTGGCCTGGTGCACTTGTTTTGGCTCCTGGGTCTTGTTTTGTTGGCTAGTGACGTAATTTGATGGCTCAGATCTGAATTAGGGTTAATCCTATGGCCTAAACTAACCTAAACTTCTATAAAAGGACCCTAATACCTAGCTTAAATAAACACAAATCATTCCTACAACTAAATTATGCCAAAATGCTTCATGGCCTTCATATCATGGCCTCCATCTTCTTCATGAAGGCTTGAGTGTTCTAAGCTAGTAAAAGAGCCGTCTTTCTTCATCAAAACAAGGATCTTTCTTCTTATTTCTCAAAGACAACTTGGAGCTTATATTCAAATTGGGGATTTCTAGTGTGGCTTCGTCTCAATCTTGTTTTACTTTGTTCTAGTCTTCTTAGCCAAGCTTTGTAAGCCCTATTCTACTCTTAGATTTAAACTATGAAGTTAAAAATGACATGTTGCAAGTTTGTGTTTGGGCCTAAGTATGATTTGTGCTTTGAATATATCATGTTATGCATAAATTTGTTCTATGTATGTTTGTAAAGATATCACCTTGACTTTGTGGATTGAAAGCTATGAGCTTTGTTTGGGAATGTTGCATAATGCAACATAGAAACTCTCATAACCTTTATGTTAACTTGCATATGATGTTATATGCGAATCACTAGTTATCATCCTATGCCATCTATGACCATGTATCACCTATTTGCTAAGTTTGATGTCATACATGTTTTGAGGTTTATAATGTAATATGCAAGTTTAATGAACACATTTTGCCTCATGTGCCACCATGTTTAACTTGTGGCCAAATCCTATCACCTTATGCCCATTTTTTTCAGGCTTCTAAGTTCTCTCTTTTAATCCATTTTGTGTTGCGACGAAACGTACATGCGATGGGAATGCGTATGGGTAGTTAGGTAACTTTAATGACATAAAAACATGGCTTTGAAAATATGACATGTGATTATGCTTGAAAAATATGAACATGGACATGTAGAAAACATGAAAGTGGCCAACTCGAGGTTGGGTTGAGTTTGTAGCATAAATCTACCCGGAACCGACCGACCTAACTAGTAGCTACAAACAATAGGACCCAATGTGAGTAGTTGGTCAAGTCGCGCTTAAAACACGAGGTTAGACTAAGTTGTGGTGTAAAGCTACCTGGACCCGCCCGGCTTAACTAGTAACCACAACAAGGTCTAATGTGAGAGGTTGGGTGCATTAAGTTAATTAATGCCACATGGTAGGGTTAAGTCATGGACCACTTGAATACTTAACCAATTAAACACAATGGGTGGTTGGGGTTAAGTCATGAACCACTTGGGTACACTTAACCAACTTGATACATGGTGGGATAGGGTTAACCACACTTAACCCGTTAGAAACCCTAGTTACGCGGTCCTTTTCAGCAGTAACCCTCTTGGATGTATCAACGGTACCCTAGGGACTAGGCTAGGGTGGGGCACGATTACTGGGCTGATTGTAAGCGACCAGAACGACGGCTGAGTTGGTGCGCCGGTGTAGGTTCAGGCGGACTATGGTCGTGCACATAGTCCGGAGTTGAAAAAGCAGGCACGAGCACCAGTAGGTTTAGACTGTGCGTGCTTGATTCGTGTCAGTGGTTGGCACCCTAGGACTTGATACACCCTAGGGTGGACCTAGCACAATTTGACTACATTCCGTGATTGGGCCGTATGACACCGACACTTGATGGGTTAGGCATATAGGGAGCCGATCGACTAGACCGTGTAGTTGGACCTTGATTTAGGTCATCTCATGATGTTGGGCCAAACTTGGGCCAAAGGGTCACTTCTTGTTTATACTTGACATGGATTGGATTACTAGTACTGTTGGTGAAAAACTTAACCTTGTATATGTGATGCCACACTTGATCTATCTTGTTAACTTTTCACCATGCCAGTTATCATCCTATGTTTCATCTCTGTTTTACATGTCCAGTTAACTTTATTAGTTTTTATACTAATAGTAGGTAGGACTTACCAGTCTTTTTGACTGACCCGTTTTCTTTCGCCTCTTTTCTTCCGTTCCCCCCCCCCTAGGTTCTCAGGGTGGGAACACTTGCACCTAACTTGGATCTTTAGCTTGCTTACTGGATAGCTCATGTACGGTTTGAACTTGAGCTCGCTATGCCTTTACTACGTCTACTTTGGGGATAGTTTACTTTATGTTATTTCCAGTTTTCAGTTTACGTTTCTAGACTTATAGTAGTTGGAAAATAATGACTAAGTACTTTTGATGTAAGTTGACTATGGTTTTGAAATAGTAGTTTTATCCGCTGCTTTACTTACTCTGTTTTACTTATACGTTCTGTCTTGTGATATCTTTATGCATGTTTACCTTGTCCAACACCCTCCAAAGCCAGTGTACTTGCAAGAGTGACCCTGGCGGAGGTGGGGTGTTACATTTGGTATCAGAGCATAAGGTTTTACTAGACCGGACAAAAGTTTTAAAGCCCTTTTGAAAAACTATTTTCAAAACCAATTAAGTATTTTCCAAGAAATGTCTAGTTTATTTTAAAAGGCTATTCCCCAAAAGCCATTAACACTATCCTTTGATTCCTCGTTCTAAATCTATCTTTTCCTTTTTTAGCATGGCCGATCTTAACCTTCCCGAGGGAGTAACCATACCCGGATGGTTCCGAAGGTACTTGGAAGCTAGGGCCAATGATGCGGGCCCAGCAAACACTCCCACCGTACCTGAGGTTCCTCCTCCTCCTCCTCAGCGTCCACAAGCGGATTTCGCAATGGTTTGCAAAGACTTTAAGGCGATGGGTGGCAAGAATTTTATTGGGACGGAGACTTTTGTTGAGGCAAGAAATTGGTTAAAAGAAACTGAAGACCTCTTCGCCATCTTTGATGTGGAAGACCATAGAAAAGTTCTGTTGGCAGTATGGCTATTGAAAGAGGAAGCTACTTATTGGTGGGAGGTCACCAACGCTACTAGGCCTATAGAGACTTGGGCCGACTTTAGGATGAGGTTTGGGCTTAAGTTTCTATCATCTGCTGAGGAGAATCTTCAAATGGAGAAGTTTATATCTTTGAAGCAAGGGGACATGACAGTGAGGGAGTATGTGAATAATTTTAACCAGCTTGCTCGATTCGGTTTGGACATGGTTAATACACCCCAGAAGAAGGCTCTACGCTTTGCACGAGGGTTGAATGAGCCATTACAAGGTTTAGCCATGTCTCATATACCCATGGGGGCCAATTTTGAAAGCCTAGTAGACATGGCATTTCCTCAGGGAGATGATAAGGATGGAAAGAAAGAAGTCAAGCCTAATGAGACTCAAACCAAGAAGGCGGACTCCAAGTGGGGAGGAAATCAGAGCAATCAGAACAACAAGAACAACAAGGGTAACAAGGCCAACAACAACACGACAAAGGACACAAGAAAGTGCAACTTCTGTGGGATTGTTGGGCACATAGTCAGAGATTGTAGGAAGAAGAAGAGGAAGTTGGGAGAATGCTTTCATTGCGGAGAGACTGGACACTTCAGTAAGGATTGCCCAAAGAAGCAAGGACAAGGGCAAGGACTGGCTCAGCGAGCAGGACCTTCTGGAGGGCAGATGCATGCTCTCAACACTGCTCCAGTTCAGGACCGAGGTAGTATTTCTGTAGAAAGTCTTGTTTATATTTCTGGTTTTCCTGTTCGAACTTTATTTGATTCTGGCGCATCGCATACGTTTATTTCCTCTGACATTGTTGAAAGTTTGCACCTAAGTACTAGTCTAGTTGAGGATCCCGTTAGTGTTTCAAATCCAATTGGGGGTTCCGCCCATTTATCTATGATTTGTATGGATTTGATTATTTCTATCTTGACCGTAGAATTCACATGTAATGCTTATGTTCTCGAGTTCATGGGATATGGGTTGATTTTGGGCATGGATTGGTTGTCCAGTTATGGAGACATTCTCGATTGTGAGCATAGGGTAGTGAGGCTTATGACTCGCCTTGGCAATACCCTAGAGATTTCTTGTAACCCTCTGGATCCCGTCATGTTATGCTATCTTGAATCCCTCGACTCGTCTATTGACAATCTTCAATCTGTGAGGGTGGTCCGAGAATATCCTGATGTTTTTGATGAGGTGAAGGGGTTACCCCCTAAACGCGAGATAGACTTCCGTATTTACCTGGTTGATAATGCCAAACCAGTTTCATTGCCTATTAGGCACATGGCCCCGCGAGAAAGAAGGGAGCTTAGCAAGCAAATCAAGGAGTTGCTTGAGAAAAATTTCATTAGGCGAAGCATTTCAGAATGGGGTGCTCCGGTGGTATTCGCTACTAAGGCGGATGGTTCGCTACGTCTATGTGTTGATTATCGTGAGTTGAACAAGCTGACAAAGAAGAATAGACACCCGTTACCGAGGATTGATGATCTCTTTGACCATCTTGTTGGTGCTTCTGTTTTCTCTTAGCTCGATCTGGCCACTGGATTCCATCAGCTTAGAGTGGCTGAGGATAGTATTGATAAAACTGCGTTTAGGACTCCAGATGGATTCTTTGAATGGCTAGTCATGCCGTTCGGTTTGACTAATGCACCCGCATACCTTGTTGATTTGATGAGTAGGGTGTTCAGGGAGTTCCTTAACAAGTTTGTGGTTGTCTTCATGGATGATATTCTGGTCTCCTCTAAGGATGAGGAAGAGCATGCTACACACCTCAAGGAGGTTATGGATATGCTTAGAGCTCATCAGTTGAAAGCCAAGTTCTCTAAATGCTATTTCTGGAGAAGGGAAGTTCGTTTCCTTGGGCATATAGTTTCTAAGCAAGGCATAGCTGTGGATCCCGCTAAAGTGGTGGCGGTACAAGACTGGAAAGTTCCGAAGAATGCAACTGAAGTGAGGAGCTTCCTCGGTCTGGCGGGATATTATAGGAAGTTCATTAAGGACTTCGCTAAGATCTCAGCCCCTCTCACTAAGTTAACGAAGAAGAACTTAGTCTTTGCATGGGACTTAGAGTGTGAGCTTGCTTTTCAAAGGCTCAAGAAAGCCCTCACCACAGCTCCAGTTCTAGCATTGCCCGATGGAGGGAAGTAGTTTACCGTGTACACCGATGCATGTGGCACGGGATTAGGCGCTGTCCTGATGCAAGAAGGGAGAGTGATATTCTTTGGGGGTAGGCAACTCAAAGTTCATGAGAAGAACTATCCCACTTATGATTTGGAGTTGGCAGCGATCGTCTTTGCACTCAAATCCTGGCGCCACTATCTTCTAGGCGAAAGGTTTGAGTTATATATTGATCACAAGTCACTCAAGTACCTCTTCTCGCAGAAAGATTTGAATCTAAGGCAGCAAAGGTGGATGGAATTCTTGGCATCATATGACTTCGAGATAGCTTATACCCCTGGAAAGGGTAATGTTGTGGCGGATGCGCTAAGCAGAAGGAGGTTGACCTTGAGTCCCTTGTTTGTTGAGATGAAGAGCCTAGAGTTCTTGGCAACCTTTGATTTTGCACCTACTGTTGGGTTGATGACTGGTTCATTAGCATCCCTTGAGCTTAGACCTACACTTCTTGATCAAGTTGGGGCTTCACAGAGGGAAGACCCGCAGATAGTCGAGATCATGGACAAGTTGATTCGGGGTGAGATGTCAAGTCACCTCGCTAGATATACTATTGATGACAAGGGATGGCTAAGGCGTGATGGAAGACTATGTGTCCCCCGAGTGGGAGACTTAGTAAATAGAGTTCTTGAGGAGGCGCATCACTCGGGGATGACCATACATCCCGGAGGGGATAAGATGTACCGGGATATGAAGCGCATTTTCTTTTGGGATGGGATGAAAAAGGATGTGGCAGAGTTTGTTTCTAGATGCATTGTTTGCCAACAAGTGATGGTCGAGTCGAAGAAGCCCGGTGGGCTATTACATCCATTGGAGGTCCCTCAATGGAAGTGGGAAAGTATTTCGATGGATTTCATGGATGGATTGCCTAGGTCAAGTAAGCGAAATACGAGCATATGGGTCATAGTTGATAGACTTACGAAGAGTGCTCACTTTATTCCGGTGAAGAGCAAGAGGACCGCATCATGGCTAGCATTTGTTTATCTTCGAGAGATAGTGCGATTGCTTGGAGTACTTCTAGCATAGTTAGCGATCGTGACCCAATCTTCACTAGCCAGTTCTGGAATAGTTTGCAAGAAGCGATGGGTACGCGATTGAATCTAAGTACAGCCTATCACCCACAGACGGATGGCCAGACCGAAAGGGTGAATAGGGTACTGGAAGATCTGTTGAGGCTATGCATTCTTGACTTTGGTGGTACTTGGGAAGATCATCTTCCTATCGTAGAGTTTGCTTATAATAACAGCTATCAGGCAAGCATAGGAATGGCACCATTCGAAGCTTTGTATGGGAGGCCGTGCAAGTCATCAACATGTTGGTGGGAGACGACGGATAAGCTTATACTTGGGCCCGACATGATAAGGGACACATCCGAGAAGGTTGAGTTGATTCAAAGGCGGATGAAAACGGCCCAAGACAGACAGAAATCCTATGCAGACAAGCGAAGGACAGACTTAGAGTTTGAAGTTGGAGATATGGTCTTTGTGAAGGTTTCTCCTTTGCGAAATGTGGTTCGTTTTGGGACAGTTGGGAAGCTGGCACCAAGGTTCGTAGGACCCTTCCCTATCATCGAGAGGATTGGGAAAATGGCTTATAGAGTGGAATTGCCCGAGAAGCTGGCTGGAGTGTACAATGTTTTTCATGTCTCGCATCTCCGAAAGTGCCTACATGAGTCAGCCGAGGTAGTTGAGCCTAGCATTCTTGAAGACATGGAGGTAGAGAAAGAGGCAACTTTGAGACGAGCTCCGATTCGTATCTTGGGAACGGAGATCAAGAAACTGAGGAATCGAGAAGTCAACTTAGTAAAGGTTCAGTGGAGTGAAGACGATGAAGATGCAACTTGGGAAACCGAGGAGAAGATGCGTGGGCTTTATCCATTCCTTTTTGAGGGTACATTCTCACTCTCTTTTCCTACTTAGCATATCTTTCTTTTGCTATCCATGTTTATCTTGTTATCTCGTTAACCTAGTCATGAGAACCTTAGGCAGAAACCCTTTGGATGAAACATGTATTTCAAACATGTTATGCTTGATGTTTGCAAGTAGTTGCAAGTGTTTGCAAGTGGATACTCGTGGATGCATGGTACACATTAGGCACTAAGATCGGCTCACACACTTTCATATTGCATATGCATGAGTGCTTATACTTATTCATGGATGGAACTTGTTATGCTATCACGTGGATGTTGCATATGGATGAATGTTATGTGCACTCATATAGAGATTATGAATTATGTTAGGAATTTGCATACATATGGACTCATTTCACTAACATACTTTGCATTAAGGAGGTTTATTGAATCAGTAACCGCCTGATTTTCACATTAGATAAGTACATATACACACACCTTTTGCATATGATCATACAGCATTTAGAATCTTTTAAGGACAATGACTTCTCGTGAATGATGTTTTGAGTAGATGGATGATGGATGGTAGGATACGTTCTTCCTAACTTGAAGATTTCGGGGATGAAATCCTTTAAGGTGGGGAGAATGTAACAACCCGTATTTTTGAATAACATGTTATAACATAAATCAAGGCAGGATTAGATGTTAAATTCTGAATCAAGGGAAACGGGCTGTGCCATTGCGTTTGTCTCGGAAAAATAAGTGAAATAGAGTCCGAGTTTTCGAAAATCGGAGTCCGTATGACCAAGATATGGCCCGTCAAAGTTTTCAGAAAATTTCAAGTCCAAAAAAAGTTCAAATTTGAATTCAGAATTCAAATTCAGCCCAAGCAGGACAGGCGGGAAAATTCCTGCCAGCCCCAAGTCGACTGGGGAGTCGACTTGGGAGTCGACACCCCCAGGTGGTGTCGACTGCCCAGTCGACACCCCTGTCGACCTGGGTGGTCGGCCAGTTTGGCCTGGTGCACCTGTTTTGGCTCCTGGGTCTTGTTTTGTTGGCTAGTGACGTAATTTGATGGCTCAAATCTGAATTAGAGTTAATCCTATGGCCTAAACTAACCTAAACTTATATAAAAGGACCCTAATACCTAGCCTAAATCAACACAAATCATTCCTACAACTAAATTATGCCAAAATGCTTCATGGCCTTCATATCATGGCCTCCATCTTCTTCGTGAAGGCTTGAGTGTTCTAAGCTAGTAAAAGAGCCATCTTTCTTCATCAAAACAAGGATATTTCTTCTTATTTCTCAAAGACAACTTGGATCTTATATTCAAATTGGGGATTTCTAGTGTGGCTTCGTCTCAATCTTGTTTTACTTTGTTCTAGTCTTCTTAGCCAAGCTTTGTAAGCCCTATTCTACTCTTAGATTTAAACTATGAAGTTAAAAATGACATGTTGCAAGTTTGTGTTTGGGCCTAAGTATGATTTGTTCTTTGAATCTATCATGTTATGCATAGATTTGTTCTATGTATGTTTGTAAAGCTATCACCTTAACTTTGTGGATTGAAAGCTATGAGCTTTTTTTGGGAATGTTGCATAATGCAACATAGAAACTCTCATAACCTTTATGTTAACTTGCATATGATGTTATATGTGAATCACTAGTTATCATCCTATGCCATCTATGACCATGTATCACCTATTTGCTAAGTTTGATGTCATGCATGTTTTGAGGTTTATAATGTAATATGCAAGTTTAATGAACACATTTTGCCTCATGTGCCACCATGTTTAACTTGTGGCCAAATCCTATCACTTATGCCCATTTTTGTCATGCTTCTAAGTTCTCTCTTTTAATCCATTTTGTGTTGCGACGAAACGTACATGCGATGGGAATGCGTATGGGTAGTTAGGTAACTTTAATGACATAAAAACATGGTTTTGATAATATGACATGTGATTATGCTTGAAAAACATGAACATGGACATGACATGTAGAAAACATGAAAGTGGCCAACGCGAGGTTGGGTTGAGTTTGTAGCATAAATCTACCCGGAACCGACCGGCCTAACTAGTAGCTACAAACAATAGGACCCAATGTGAGTAGTTGGTCATGTCACGCTTAAAACCCGAGGTTAGACTAAGTTGTGATGTAAAGCTACCCGGACCCGCCCGGCTTAACTAGTAACCACAACAAGGTCTAATGTGAGAGGTTGGGTGCATTAAGTTAATTAATGCCACATGGTAGGGTTAAGTCATGGACCACTTGAATACTTAACCAATTAAACACGATGGGTGGTTGGGGTTAAGTCATGAACTACTTGGGTACACTTAACCAACTTGATACATGGTGGGATAGGGTTAACCACACTTAACCCGTTAGAAACCCTAGTTACGCGGTCCTTTTCAGCAGTAACCCTCTTGGATGTATCAACGGTACCCTAGGGACTAGGCTAGGGTGGGGCACGATTACTGGGTTGATTGTAAGCGACCAGAACGACGGCTGAGTTGGTGCGCCGTTGTAGGTTCAGGCGGACTATGGTCGTGCACATAGTCTGGAGTTGAAAAAGCAGGCACGGGCACCAGTAGGTTTAGACTGTGCGTGCTTGATTCGTGTCAGTGGTTGACACCCTAGGACTTGATACACCCTAGGGTGGACCTAGCACAGTTTGACTACATTCCGTGAATTGGGCCGTATGACACCGACACTTGACGGGTTAGGCATATAGGGAGCCGATCGACTAGACCGTGTAGTTGGACCTTGATTTAGGTCATCTCATGATGTTGGGCCAAACTTGGGCCAAGGGGTCACTTCTTGTTTATACTTGACATGGATTGGATTACTAGTACTCTTGGTGAAAAACTTAACCTTGTATATGCGATGCCACACTTGATCTATCTTGTTAACTTTTCACCATGTCAGTTATCATCCTATGTTTCATCTCTGTTTTACATGTCCAGTTAACTTTATTAGTTTTTATACTAATAGTAGGTAGGACTTACCAGTCTTTTTGACTGACCCGTTTTCTTTCGCCTCTTTTCTTCCGTTCCCCCCCCCCCCAAGGTTCTCAGGGTGGGAACACTAGCACCTAGCTTGGATCTTTAGGTTGCTTACTGGATAGCTCATGTACGGTTTGGACTTGAGCTCGCTATGGTTTTACTACGTCTACTTTGGGGATAGTTTACTTTATGTTATTTCCAGTTTTCAGTTTATGTTTCTAGACTTGTAGTAGTTGGAAAATAATGACTAAGTACTTTTGATGTAAGTTGACTATGGTTTTGAAATAGTAGTTTTATCCGCTACTTTACTTACTCTGTTTTACTTATACGTTCTGTCTTGTGATATCTTTATGCATGTTTACCTTGTCCAACACCCTCCAAAGCCAGTGTACTTGCAAGAGTGACCCTGGCGGAGGTGGGGTGTTACAATGGATATGTCCAACCAACACCTACATGTGTACATGTATACACACATGATCATTACATAAGAAAGCAATCTTTTTTATATATACATATGTTTGCTTCAAAAGGATTGGTTATTTGTGCCTTTAATCATTAGTAAATGCATAACGCATTACACAAACAAATCTACAAACTAATTTCCCACCATTTTCATCTAGTTGTAAAGTTTGGATGAAAACTTTAGTCAAGCAAATCAACGGTAGCAAAGATGATGCTAAATAAAGTTAACACAATCTCTCAAAATTCTAATAATATTTCTACATTCTACCCTAAACTAAACCATCTCTTGAGAGAATAAGATGTATACCTTGTCAATTTGACGACGAAGTTCGCAAATCAACATAAAATGTAGGTTAATGGAAAGGAAATCTTATTTCCCGATTATCCACCCAAAGAAAACATTAATAGCACTAAGTGCATACACCACTAACCATTAGAATATTTAAAGACATGATTATTACTCCTCCAACTATTCAAAAAAACATACTAAGATGATTATTCTATCAAAATGGTCAATCGATCATTCCTAACTTTATTACTGGACAACTTAGAAATGATATTAGAAATTAGCAGGAACTCTTACTGTCATAATGTTTGTCATCTCTGACATGAGCACCTATGTATAACTGCCTTTTATGAACATAGTGATAATTTAACACAGCGTGATCAATAAATATTATAGATAAAGTGCACAGTAATTTGAGTTATATTACTAATGTTTGATCAGTGTAGTCATGGCGCTCGGCTAGGCGCCAAAAAGCCCTAGGTGCCAGCCTTGGGGTTTTTCCCTAAGCGAGGCGCCAGCCGTGCTTAAGGCGCCAGAAAAGCGCTCGAGGCGCCAAATCCCTAGAAAAGCGCTAGTTCAAAAAAGCGTGCCTCAATGAGAAAGTGCAGTTATTTTGGTACTATTAGAACCAGAAAATATGGCATGTCATTTTAGTACTAACTACCGGTCATTAAAACTTTTGAGAAAACAATATACTAATAAATTTTTTATTCAACTCTGAAAAAAAATGTTGATTGAAATTCAAAATAATAGTATACTACATTTATTTGGAACATAAGAGCATATGAATCATTTATTATAGAATTAATTCAAATTTTAGCCTTATAAAATTATGATACAAAACAGAAATTCAAATATGGTGAATGTAGTTTTGCATTTTATGGGATTGTCAAACATATGGCATGACTGAATATGTCAAGTATAGAATTTAAATGGTATATGCATTATTTTCATTGTTTTATTCAGTAAAAAATAATAATTATGTTGGTGGCGGGTCTATTATTATTATTATTATTTAAGAAGAAATGTTGGTGATGGGTTTATTATTTTGTTGCCATGTAATATCTTGATGTACTGAGTCTCAAGTGCCTCTTCTTTAACATTAACAAGTTACAACTTACCCAAAAATATCTATAACTTGCTTTTTAATCTAATTGTCACCATGCAAACATATTAAGGAAATAATTTTAGACTTATTCCAAATGAGTAAACATTCAAATTACAAAGTCAGGTGGAAACTTGAAAATGCTAAAAAAAAAATACCTTATTCTTCTTACCAAATGCATTGCAACATTTTATATTAAATCTAAATACAAAACTTGAAACTTATCAAATTATTTCCAAATCTTGTTTCATAGGATAAGCAATAAACCTAAAAGAATATAATAAAGGTAAAGAATTAACATTTTTCCCAAAAATTTGAGAAAACCATGGTTCCTGTTTTATTAACAGAAGCATGTTACTTTTGAATTTCAATTAATGTTTACTTTAAAAATAGAATAAGAACAGTTATATTTAAAGATGCAAAAAACCACAAAGCTATAAAAAAGAGAAATATTTTACTAATTACTCGAATAGTAAAAGAATGATACAACAATTGATTTTCTATAAAATTTCAATTGGTTTCCCGTACATATGAAACAAAAAAACAATCCTCATAAATATGAGCGTTGCATCTACACGCATGCACCCTTATGTTGGGGTTTACATTCACATAACATACTACCCGTGACAACAAACCTGCCTAATGATGGATACTTTTTTAAAAAACTACTAATTGTTTCTGATTTTGTTATTTTTCTTTACCTTTTATATATTTTTTGTTGCATCATTTTTTTTCCTCTATGGATACTCTATTTTTTTTCATTTTGCAATTTTACATTAATGCACACTTTAATATTGATTTTGACTTGTTCAAAAGCACTAGAAACAATTTAACACAATTGAATGCAAACAATTTTCTTCTTTTTGTATCTTTTGCTGATATGCTCCTGCATATCCACAGAAAATGCACCGTAAGCATCCTTTTAACAAGAAAATACAATTACATTATTAAACAGACCAAGGAATACCAAACTTTGTATGTTTGCCAAGGAATAGACTTATTACCAGCCTCATATCTATATCTGTACCAGTGACAGTCACACATATAAATTGCGAATCCAACCACTCTAGCAAAACCAATTCAAGGTCTGTTCAAACTCACAATTTACCAGTGGATGCAACCTGAATGTAGTATCTATTAAAATGCAAAAGGAGTGGTGACTGGTATAAGTCAAAATATGGAAAAACAATATTACATTTCGGCATGCATGCTTTTACTCTATTTATCCAATATACTAATTCGTATGCTTACAAAATAATAGAGCAACTCATTATAATGAAATTTTGACGTGAATCTACGACAAGGAAACGAGCTATTGTTGCGACTTCATCTTTTCAGACAAAGAAAAAGAAATGGAACCTTTTGGTTTTATGCGTTGTACAAATTTCAAAATGAAATGGAATGAGAAGGAATTCTTTTGTGTGTATCAAGATTCAAGGACATGTATAAACTGAGTCAATCGGGGTCAAAGCAGTGGTCATGGACTTCACTGAGGAAAAATCTACAAAGGAACCTTTTGACCAAAGGCATCGCCATTTCCATTTAAGCCATGTCCAGTTGTTGAGATATTGATCAAGGCAGATTTATATTCCGTCAAAATTGGACCTGACACGACATGAATGCAAACCCACAATGCACAGTATATTGTATATCTCTGACAGATTCTAAGAAATAATAATTGTACCATAGTCAGTCACTACCTTTACAAACAACGTTTACGCAATAAACATAGAACGACGATTTTTACTTATTTTCAGGTCAACGATTACGGAGTAAACATAGAATGACGATTTTACTTACTTTCATATATATTTGGTGATAAATCATGTTAAGCCAAAATTATTTATTTATCAATGATAATTATTTGACATCCATAAACACGAATATGAAAAACAGATTTTGAATGCGGACATAATGACATCCAGGGACGGAGTTATGGTTTAAGCGTATTGTCAACGTCTTTCCGAACGGCATGCATTAAGAATCATACTTATTCATTAAAAAAAAAAATTATTGTAAATATCAGTTTTATCCTTGCACCATAAACAAATAGTTTGAATTAACGGATTCATTCGAAGTAAATTTCATAATCTTAAGGTGTGTACTTAGAGCACATTTAAATATTTTTCATTCTCTAACATTACCAATAACTGAATTACCAATCAGTCAATTTTCTTTAATAGAAATTAAAAATAAAATGATGGTGCAACGACCCGGTTTTTGTCGACTTTGGTTATCGTCATAAACTCTATGACGACTAACCAAACATCGAAAAAATACCGGAAAGTTAATAGAAAGAAGTTAGAGGGTGAGAATATATATGGTAGAAACTTAGAATAGAAGAAGAAGAAGAATATACAACATCAGAGTACACACGAATCTCACAACGGAACAAATAAAATATAACATAACTTTGAAATAAAATATTGTACTTGAATATACATATCATTATCAAGTACAACACTTACAACACAGCGGAATAAAAATAGCTATATAAAATCCTGAAGCCTCCTGCTCCAGCTCTTCAAGTATCTGTAAATCTCGACTACTTGACTGCCCGTACAAAATTGGGCACCCAAGAGTTTAGGGAAAACAAAACAAAATAAACTCTGGGTCAGTCATGGGACTGGCATGAGTAAAACAGTTTAAAACAGTTTGAGCCATTAAACGATATCTCATAAGACCACGCCGTATAACGGAACTGGTTTTTACCTTATGAGAATACAAAATATCTTTATATCAACAACCTTTTGATATTATAATAATGTCTATCAACCACAATTTAATAATCATCTTGCAGAAATGCTTTCATCTCACGTTCTACATATATAGTATACAATCAAAACCGAAAGAATGTATTGGGTAATGGATTTCCAACTATGACAAGGTATGGAACCACCTTTCGCTAGTGAACCTCTAAAGAGGAATACACTAGGTTCAACAAGAACATCTTGCAACCTGACCACACATGACCGACCACTCATTTCGCTTGAGTGTATCGAATGTATATCACCAATGGTTGGGATCGGCAAATGTTTCCTGAATGGGACAACATCGACAATAGATTTTTAGAAGTAAATGAGACTCTAGATCAGATGATTATACACCTAATAGGTGCGACCTACATAGCCGTGCTGCCTGCCCGATTTTTGTCATTTCCCAGATGATGAGGCTGGAGGTCATAACGTATCTTTCAACAGATTACTCATTCATTCACGTTGAATGCCACATCGTCATACCCGTCAAATCACAAATTGATTTCCCTAAAAATACCATGGGTATAAGCTACGAGAAACGAATTCCTCCTCTACCAACGTAAATACGTTTGAAACGATCAACTTACGCGATCTACCAGATATACTCTGTCTGACATTTGTCCATTAAAGTTGTCCTGGGACTGGACAAACCGAAGGCACTATTCAGTACATCAATCTTAGGCAATCTTTACCTAAGATTTATACAACAGCCCTTGCACTTTTACTCCGTCTTCAATTATCTTTGGCATATATGATTCGCAACGATTATGCCAATACGGAGTGGTTCTTCGGATAATAATCCAACCGGTCTCTCCATATTAACAACGTTAAAATGGGCAAAAACTTCGATAGTCGGTGAGTTAACTATTAAAGAAAAACACGTGTGCAAACAATGATCTTATTTCCAGATGGAAATTACATCGATCAATCACTAATCAACTTTTATCCTTAAAATTAATTTATCATTAATTTATTTCATTTGTCATTTCCTGTTGCCATATATTCAACATTTCTTATTTTCTCAATTTAGAAAATATATGTTATTAACACTGGAAAACATTTCCATTTCTTGTTTTCTATATTAGAAACATTTCCGATTCTTATTTGGCGAACATTTCCAAAACTCTTACATTGGACTTAGACCGATGTTTAAACAAACCATCTCTATGCCAACTCAAACCATTACACTCATTAACTAAATTTACTTAACCATCCTTTACTATCAAACCTTAGCCCTTTCCTTAGTTAAGAAGGAAGTCAATCAAGTTGGGGTGTAATTACCTCTCAGACCTTAACTGAACAACGTTTAAACTTCGGAATAGACAAAGTTTATCTTTTAAACCTTTAACAAACTTCCTTACGTAACTCTCTTTCGAATAACTATATTCGATAATCTCTCTTACGAATAACTAGATTCGAAAACCTTTCTTTGAATAAACTATATTCGATTAACTCTATTCAATTAATTCTATTGGATTAACTCTTTTCACTTAACTCTTTTCGAATAATCTATATTCGATAACTCCTTTAATTCTATTCGAATAAACTATATTCGATTAACTCCTTTCGAATAACTAGATTCGATAACTCCTTTCGAATAACCAAATATTCGATAACTCCTTTCGAATAACTAATATTCGATAATTCCTTTCGAATAACTAATATTCGATAACTCCTTTCGAATAAATAATATTCGATAACTCCTTACGAATACTAATATTCGATAACTCCTTTCGAATAACTATTATTCGATAACTCCTTTCGAATAACTAATATTCGATAACTCCTTTCGAATAATTAATATTCGATAACTCCTTTCGAATAACTAATATTCGATAACTCCTTCCGAATAACTAATATTCGATAACTCCTTTCGAATAACTAATATTCGATAACTCCTTTCGAATAACTAATATTCGATAACTCCTTTTGACTAACTAATATTCGATAACTCCTTTCGAATAACTAATATTCGATAACTCCTTTCGAATAACTAATATTCGATAATTCCTTTCGAATAACTAATATTCGATAACTCCTTTCGAATAACTAATATTCGATAATTTCTTTCTCTATTCGAATAAACTTTATTCGATAATCTCTCTTCTTCTAATAACCTTATTCGATAACTCTTTCTTCGAATAAACTATATTCAAATAACTCTAATCCAACTAACTCTAATTCAATTTTACTCTATTCGACTAACAAATATTCGACTAACTCTTGTTCGATTAACTCTATTCGAATAACTCTAGTTTGATTTAACTAAAATCGATTAACTCTAACTGATTAACTCTAACTGGTTAACTCTAACTGATTAACTCTAACTGGTTAACTCTAACTGATTAACTCCAACTGGTTAACTCTAACTGATTAACTATAACTGGTTAACTCTAACTCTAATCGATTAACACATTTTGGTTAACTCCTTTGAATCATCTTCTTTGAATTATCTCCTTTGGATTATCTCCTTTGAATTATTCCTTTTCTATTTGTTTACTTAACAGATAACTATTCCCTTTTCAATTCTATTTATTTAACAAATAAATATTTCTTTTATGTTTTCTATTTATTTAACAAATAAAATTTTCCTTTATAACATTCTATTTATTTCCTATAAATAAATATTTCCATTTAATCCATTTGTAAATGTTTTACAAATATTTCCTTTTAAATTCTATTTGTAAATGTTTTACAAATATTCCTTTTTTCTAATTTATTTATAAATGTTTTACAAATATTTCTCTTTCTATTTGTTTTGCAAATATCTTCCTTTGTATTTGTTTTACAAATATTTTCCCTTATATTTGTTTTACAAATAATTTCCTTTATATGTGTTTTACAAATAATTTCCTTTTTAACTCTTTTGATTTTATAATTATTTCCTTATATAAAATCCTTTTTCCTTTTATATACAAAATCCATTGATTTTATTTAAATAATTTATTTTCAAAATGTACTTTGAAAATCCCCTTTTTACATCCCATTATTTTTCATGGTATTTAGAATACCAATTAACAGTGATCAATATCATTCAAACACACATAATCAACAACAGATCATATACGTTACATCATATATCACAATATATGAAACAAAACAGTATTATATATATAATGAGGAACCCAGTTGGGTCCTTCCAACTTGTTTCCCTGCATCACAGATGTTAAAACAATATAATAACATCGATTTCATTTCGATATGAAATATTCTGATAAACGGAATCGAAATTTAATTAACGATTCATATATATATCGTTGTCTATAATTTCAACCAATGCACAAGCAATTCAACCAAACAGTTAACACACAGCAATCAACGGAAAATTATCAGTTCTTAGAATACGTTATAAAAATATAACTATTCAGAGTTGGTGAGTTTTACTCACATTGGACTGTTATCGTTAAAAACGATTAACTGCCTTTGATTCAGACGGACAATTAATTTTGCAATAAATTGTAACGAGCTTCGATTCACTCCCAGTCAGTTTTATGTGTAGCCCTCGTCCATACGATCCTGTCGGATCTTATTTCGATGAATTCTGATATCTTATGATGAAGATATACGTTATATAAGTTTGTACATTGTAAATTAAAATAAATTGGATTTCCTTTTAATTGAAAATGGGCTTAACCTTATAACTTGGCCCATACCCCTTTTCCTTTAACCGGCCCATCTTCACTCACTTAAACCCGTGTATACTTCTCCTTCACAAACTCAGGAACCCATTATTTTGAACCCAACTCTTTCCCCGTTGACTTCCCTTTGACCGCCTCACTCCATCACCAGGCCATCCGTTCGGGCTGCCACCTCCATCAACCAACTCGACTGCCCTTTCTCCTCTCGACCAACCCCTCAACTCCTCACTCGCTCCCCCTTTGTTGACTTCGACCTGGAGCCCTCTCATAGAACCCATGATATCGCAAGTAGCCTGGACCGGTCGGAATTGCTCCCATTGGTGCCAACTGGTGCGCCTCGCCACCCCAATCGACATGCTATCCTCACCTTCACCTAACATCTCTCTAATCCTCGACCAAACTCAACCCTAGCTTTCGCTGGAAAATGACGGCGACGAAGAACAACATCGCACTAAAACTGAAGCATAGCAGAAGGTAGCGGATCCCTCTAGGATCTCAAATTCATATGTATTTTGATTTATGGTTTTTTATACCATTTGTTTTGATTTTTAGAAGAGGGTATTTTCACATTTGATGGTTTTTTTGTGGGTGGCGGCACATGAGAACGATTTTATAGGGGAATGAGATTTTCTGTGTGATTGAAACAAAGAGTGGGTGGCAAGTTTTGGTTCACCAATACTTAGGATATTTTAATTCTTAATATTCATTTCACCTTCTAAAAATTCGTTTGATCACACACGATATTCAAAAACCACAAAAATGGTCATGCAGCTACAGTTCGACATTACGGTCCCAACGAAACTGGTTTCGTCAAATTCCGACTCCGTTTGCTCACATAGCATATTTTTAAGGTCAATTTATCGATTGTTTTTCACTTTAAATTTCGGTATGGCCACATACTGACTTCAAAAATCATGGAAATCAAAATCTAGAAATGATTTAATATTGTAGATCCAACAAAATTAGTTCCGTCGAATTTTGAGGTTGTTTGCAAAACTGACTATTTTTAAAGCTCTAAATAACCCATTTTAAATATATGAATATATTTAAAACAATTAAATTTAATATTTATAAATAAATATTATCGTATATATCCACATACGATAACGTGCCGCTCCAGAAAAATCATATCTGGATTTATAACTTGATATTCCGGAATTTCAGATTATATTGATATTCAAATTATATATGTAAATCCATATATAATATAGATAAATCGATATAATTTATAAAGGAATTCCACAGCGACTTTTTTGAAATTTGATTTGGACTTAAATCAAAATCTACCCGACGAAATCCAGATTTTTCTCTTCTATTAGAAAAATATACTCCACCGGCTCCACACGTTTCATATTCCACAGAAATCCGGCTTAAAATGGATTCTGTATTCCCAAGTGAAGTTTAGATCGCCAAATCGCAAACTGCCGCGACATTTCGAGCTCGATTTTAGTTATAATATAATTTCTACCTTCAACTGACGATTATAAATATATTCGTCAATATAATTTAATATAAACTGAATTATATATTTTAAATTTTCCAATTCACACCATATCATAAATTCTGTTATTTCTGATTATTCCAGAAATCTATTATTTTATTATTTATATTAATTAAACTTAAATATTATTTAATTCGAGTTATCAATATCATTAAATCGATACTAAATAATTAAATTAACTAATTATTTGATAGCTAAAAATGTGGGTCATTACAATGTTTCCACCTTAAAATAATTTCATCCTCGAAATTGCTAAGGTAGGGGACGACCCTATCTACTGGGTAAAAATTTATCTGTTTACCACTTAACTTCAGTTTAAACTGAACCAATTAATATCGACTAAAATGTTAATTTATTCCAACTAACTAAAATTTTCAAAAATCTTGAAAATTTTCTAACACCTTAAATTTTCGAAAAATTTCGCCATAACCCCCTTTGTACAATCCTATCGGTCAAAACCACAACTCGCCCCTCTAGGCCTTCTCCAACCCAAAAGAAAATCAAACAACCAAGCGGCTTGCCAAATCGGCTCATAAATCTCATACCCAATACAAATATAAACTTGTACCTTTTTGTCGGGCGTATCATTATATCCTTTGCATCTGTTACCAATTTAACATATACCAATATCATCTTAATCAAACTCCTCAACTCAAACATTTGGTTCTATCTAAGCTAAATTCCATTCAAACTCCAATATCAAATTTCAAACTCTTAACTCATCAACTTATTTCCATTCCAGATTATCCTCTAATCCATTTCAGTTTTGCTTAACTTATCATCTCAAGTTAAATTCTGGTTTATTATTTACTTACATCGTCCCATTCGAATTAACTTCACAAGTTAAATTTAAAGTCTAGAATTTAAATTCCTGGGTTTTTATTTCAAATCAATTTGAAATCACAATAACAATTCAAAACCCTTGAATTTCTGAACACCTTGTTCTCGCAAAAAAAATTTGAAAACAAAATCTTTGGCAGTAATCTGTCACTTACAACTCGAAAATGAACACCGATGATGTCTAGATCATCGTCGAAATTGATTTTCCAGCTATCAAAGTGAGTTCAATACTATATCACTTTTCAAACCTCATATTTAAAAACTTCCCATTTTGAAATCAATTTCAAAATACCATTCACACTGCTTGTAAAACAAATTTAAAACCTCCCAGGATTTTAAAATTCTCATATATTTAATCCAAATCCTTTTACAAACACCTTTCCAAATTTTCCAGGGTTGTACTTTCAATTCTGATTTAAATTTCAAATTTAATTCACTTTGTAATACTTATACGAATTTTATTTGGTTATATATATAACCATCTCCATTATAATCTTACTCGATTATAATAACAACCAATATATCCAATATATTATGATCATTCCAATATAAATCCTTTATATCAAAATAAAATTTGGGTAAAATTATTTCATTTACCCTCTTTTCAAAACATACCATGATGGTTCATCGTATTCAAGTGTTTATAAACTCCTATCGATACAGTGGATCAACTGATAGACCAGAACCCATAAACAACTCAACCAATAAACCTCCACAATATATAACAATTTTTATATTGATTAACAAATACGTTCGCTCGTATATATACACTCAAACTCAATCTAGGGTATTACTAACCCCATCTCTACTAAGTCACGCCACGGAGCCAAGGTAATAACTTAACCTTAAGCTCTGATACCAACTATAATGACCCGGTTTTTATCGACTTTGGTTATCGCCATAAACTCAATGACGACTAACCAAACATCGAAAAATACCGGAAAGTTAATAGAAAGAAGTTAGAGGGAGAGAATAGATATGGTAGAAATTTAGAATAGAAGAAGAAGAAGAATATACAACATCAGAGTACATACGAATCTCACAGCGGAACGAATAAAATATAACATAACTTTGAAATAAAATATTGTACTTGAATATACATATCATTATCAAGTACAGCACTTACAACACAGCGGAATAAAAATAGCAATATAAAATCCTGAAGCCTCCTGCTCCAGCTCTTCAAGTATCTGTAAATCCCGACTACTTAATTGCCCGTACAAAATTGGGCACCCAAGAGTTTAGGGAAAAAAAAACAAAAAAAACTCTGGGTCAGTCATGGGACTGGTATGATTAAAACAGTTTAAGCCATTAAACGATATCTCATAAGACCACGCCGTATAACGGAACGGGTTTTTCCCTTATGAGAATCCAAAATATCTTTATATCAACAACCTTTTGATATTATAATAATGTCTATCAACCACAATATAATAATCATCTAGCAGAAACGCTTTCATCTCACGTTCTACATATATAGTATACAATCAAAACCGCAAGCACGTATTGGGCAATGGATTTACAACTATGACAAGGTATGGAACCACCTTTCGCTAGTGTACCTCTAGAGAGGAATACACTGGGTTCAACAAGAACATCTTGCAACCCGGCCACACATGACCGACCACTCATTTCGCTTGAGTGTATCGAATGTAAATCACCAACGGTTGGGATTAGCAACCGTTTCATAAATGGGACAGCATCGACAATAGATTTTTAGAAGTAAATGAAACTCTAGATCAGGTGATTGTACACCCTAATAGGTGCGGCCTACATAGCCATGTTGCCTGCCCGATTTTGTCATTTCCCAGTTGATGAGGCTGGAGGTCATAACGTATCTTTCAACAGATTACTCATTCATTCACTTTGAATGCCACATCGTCATACCCGTCAAATCACAAATTGATTTCCCTAAAAATAGCACGGGTATAAGCTAAGAGAAACGAATTCCTCCGCCCCCAACGTAAATATGTTTGAAACGATCAACTTACGCGATCTACTAGATATACTCTATCAGACATTCATCCATTCAAGTTGTCCTGGGACTGGACAAACCGAAGGCACTATTCAGTACATCCATCTTAGGCAATCTTTACCTAAGATTTATACAACAGCCCTTGCACTTTTACTCCGCCTTCAATTATCTTTGGCATATATGATTCGCAACTCTTATGCCAATACGGAGTGGTTCTTCGGATAATAATCCAACCTGTCTCTCCATATTAATAACGTTAAAATGGTCAAAAACTTCGATAGTCGGTGAGTTAACTATCAAAGAAAAACACATGTGCAAACAATGATCTTATTTCCAGATAGAAATTACATCGATCAATCACCAATCAACTTTTATCCTTTAAATTAATTAATCATTAATTTATTTCATTTGTCATTTCCTGTTTCCATATATTCAACATTTCTTATTTTCTCAATTTAGAAAATATATGTTATTAACACTGGAAAACATTTCCATTTCTTGTTTTCTATATTAGAAACATTTTTTATTCTTATTTGGAAAACATTTCCAAAACTCTTACATTGGACTTAGACAGATGTTTAAACAAACCATCGCTATGCCAACTCAAACCATTACACTAATTAACTAAATTTACTTAACCATCCTTTACTATCAAACCTTAGCCCTTTCCTTAGTTAAGAAGGAAGTCAATCAAATTGGGGTATAATTACCTCTCAGACCTTAACTGAACAACGTTTAAACTTCGGAATAGACAAAGTTTATCTTTTAAATCTTTAACAAACTTCCTTATGTAACTCTCTTTCGAATAACTATATTCGATAATCTTTCTTACGAATAACTAGATTCGAAAACCTTTCTTTGAATAAACTATATTCGATTAACTCTATTCACTTAACTCTTATCAATTAACTCTATTGGATTAACTCTTTTCATTTAACTCTTTTCGAATAAACTATATTCGATAACTCCTTTAATTCTATTCGAATAAACTATATTCGATTAACTCCTTTCGAATAACTAGATTTGATAACTCCTTTCGAATAACCAAATATTCGATAACTCCTTTCGAATAACTAATATTCGATAACTCATTTCGAATAACTAATATTCGATAACTCCTTTCGAATAACTTATATTCGATAACTCCTTTCGAACAACTAATATTCGATAACTGCTTTCGAATAACTAATATTCGATAACTCCTTTCGAATAACTAATATTCGATAACTCCTTTCGAATAAATAATATTCGATAACACCTTTTGAATAACTAATATTCGATAACTCCTTTCGAATAACTAATATTCGATAATTCCTTTCGAATAACAAATATTCGATAACTCCTTTTGAATAACTAATATTCTATAATTCCTTTCGAATAACTAATATTCGATAACTCCTTTCGAATAACTAATATTCGATAATTCCTTTCGAATAACTAATATTCGATAACTCCTTTCGAATAACTAATATTCGATAACTCCTTTTGAATAACTATTTTTTGATAACTCCTTTCGAATAACCAATATTCGATAATTTCTTTCTCTATTCGAATAAACTATATTCGATATTCTCTTTTCTTCGAATAACATTATTCGATAACTCTTCCTTCAAATAAACTATATTTGAATAACTCTAATTCGACTAACTCTAATTCAATCTAACTCTATTCGAATAACAAATATTCGACTAACTCTTGTTCGATTAACTCTAGTTCGATTTAACTCAAATCGATTAACTCTAACTGATTAACTCTAACTGGTTAACTCTAACTTATTAACTCTAAGTGGTTTACTCTAACTGATTAACTCTAACTGGTTAACTCTAACTCTAATCGATTAACACATTTTGATTAACACATTTTGATTAACTCCTTTGAATCATCTCCTTTGAATTATCTCCTTTGGATTATCTCCTTTGGATTATCTCCTTTGAATTATTCCTTTTCTATTTGTTTACTTAACAAATAACTATTCCCTTTTCAATTCTATTGATTTAACAAATAAATATTTCTTTTATCTTTTCTATTTATGTAGCAAGTAAAATTTTCCTTTATAACATTCTATTTATTTCCTATAAATAAATATTTCCATTTAATCTATTTGTAAACGTTTTACAAATATTTCCTTTTAAATTCTATTTGTAAATGTTTTACAAGTATTCCTTTTTTCTATTTTATTTGTAAATGTTTTACAAATATTTATCTTTCTATTTGTTTTGCAAATATCTTCCTTTGTATTTGTTTTACAAATAATTTCCTTTATATTTGTTTTACAAATAATTTCCTTTTTAACTATTTTGATTTTATAATTATTTCCTTATATAAAATACTTTTTTCCTTTTATATATAAAATCCATTGATTTTATATAAATAATTTTTTTTCAAAATGTACTTTGAAAATCCCCTTTTTACATTCCAGTATTTTTCACGGTATTTAAAATACCAATTAACAGTGATCGATATCATTTAAACACACATAATCAACAACAGATTATATATATTACATTATATATCACAATATATGAAACAAAACAGTATTATATATATTGAGGAACCCAATTGGGTCCCTCCAACCTATTTCCCTGCATCAAAGATGTTAAAACAATATAATAACAACGATTTCATTTCGATATGAAATATTCTGATAAACAGAATCAATATTTAATTAACGATTCATATATATATCGTTATCTATAATTTCAACCAATACACAAGCAATTCAACCAAGAAGTTAACACACAACAATCAACAGAAAATTATCAGTTCTAAGAATACGTTATAAAAATATAACTGTTCAGATTTGGTGAGCTTTACTCACATTGGACTGTTATCGTTAAAAACGATTAACTGTCTTTGATTCAGACGGACAATTTATTTTGCAATAAATTGTAATGAGCTTCGATTCACTTCCAGTCAGTTTCAGTGTGTAGCCCTCGTCCATACGATCCTGTCGGATCTTGTTCCGCTGAATTCTGATATCGTATGAAGAAGTTATACGTTATATAAGTTTGTACATTGTAAATTAAAATAAATTGAATTTCCTTTTAATTGAAAATGGGCTTAACCTTATAACTTGGCCCATACCCCTTTTCCTTTAACCGTCCCATCTTCATTCACTTTAACCCGTGTATACTTCTCCTTCACAAACTCAGGAACCCGTTATTTTGAACCCAACTCTTTCCTCGTTAACCTCCCTTTGACTACCTCACTCCATCACCAGGGCCATCCGTTCGGGCTGCCACCACCATCAACCAACTCGTCTGCCTTTCTCCTCTCGACCAACCCCTCAACTCCTCACTCGTTCTCCCTTTGTTGACTTCGACCTGGAGCCCTCTTAGAGAACCCATTATGTCGCAAGTAGCCTGGACCGGCCGGAAGTGCTCCCATCAGTGCCAACTGGTGCGCCTCGCCACCCCAAGCGACATGCCATCCTCACCTTCACCTAACGTCGCTCTAATCCTCGACCAAACTCAACCCTAGCTTTCGCTGGAAAATGACGACGACGAAGAACAACATCGCACTAAAACTGAAGCATAGCGGAAGGTAGAGGATCCCTCGAGGATCTCGAATTCATATGTATTTTGATTTATGGGTTTTTATTCCATTTGTTTTTATTTTTGGAAGAGGGTATTTTCACGTTTGATGGTTTTTTGTGGGTGGCGGCACATGGGAACGATTTTATAAGGGAATGATATTTTCTGTGTGGTTGAAACAAAGAGTGGGTGGCAAGTTTTGATTCACCAATACTTAGGATATTTTAGTTTTTAATATTCATTTCTCCTTCTAAAAATTCGTGTGATCACACACGATATTCAAAAATCACGAAAATGGTCATGCAGCTACAGTTCGACATTACGGTCCCAACGAAACTGGTTTCGTCAAATTCCGACTTTGTTCGCTCACACAGCGTATTTTTAAAGGTCAATTTATCAACTGTTTTTCACTTTAAAAATAGATACGGCCACATACTGAGTTCATAAATCATGAAAATTGAAATATACAAATAATTTAATATTGCAGATCCAACAAAATTAGTTTCATCGAATTTTGAGGCCATTTGCAAAACTGGTTATTTTTAAAGCTCTAAATAACCCATTTTAAATATATAAATATATTTAAAACAATTAAATTCAATATTTAAAAATAAATATTATCGTATATATTCACATACGTTATCGTGCAGCTCTAGAAAAATCATATCTGGATTTATAGCTTGATATTCCAGAATTTCAGATTATATCGATATTCAAATTATATATATAAATCCGTACATAATATAAATAAATCGATATAAATTATAAAGGAATTCCGCAGCGACTTTTCTAACATTTGATTTGGAATTAAATCAAAATCTACCCAACGAAATCCAGATTTTTCTCTTCCATTAGAAAAATGTACTCCACCAACTCCACACATTTCTTGTTTCACAGAAATCCGGCTTAAATCGGATTATGTATTCCCTATTGAAGTTCAATTAGCCAAATCGCGAACTGCCGCGCCATTTCGAGCTCGATTTCAATTATAATATAATTTCTATCTTCAACTGACGAATATAAATGTATTCGTCAATATAATTCAATATAAACTAAATTATATATTTTAAATTGTCCAATTCACACCATATCAGGGATTCTTTTATTTCCGATTATTCCAGAAATCTATTATTTTATTATTTATATTAATTAAAAATAAATATTATTTAATTCGAGTTATCAATATCGTTAAATCGATATTAAATAATTAAATAATTAAATTAATTAATTATTCGATAGCTAAAAATGCGGGTCATTACAGATGGTCAGTTGGCATTCTTGACTCTTTAGTCATTACAAGTTAGGGTTCGTCCTTTACTAAGGTCCAAGGGTGCCTTAGTTAGCACTGAACAATAAAGACTGTGTATATTATAATCAAAGCTGACATCATAGTAAAGATAATCTCATTCAAGACTAAACTTAGCTAAATAACCGACAAAATTTAAGTAGCTAATTTCTAGATAGTAGTTCTAAAAGTTTGGAATTCAAGCTTCCGAAATAATCGAGGCATACAAGATGAAAGCTAATGTAATCGAAAGACCACTTCTGATCAAAAACACACCAAAACAAAAGAAATAATGGTTTACTAAATTTACGGATAGTGATCCAGTGGATTATCTGAGAAGCGGCTCGACAATCTGAAATTGACCGTCAAGAATCAGAGATCCGATAGCGAGGGGCTTTTGCAAGATTCGTTGCGGATTGAAGACGCCGTGAATTATCTGACAGCTTGACTCGAAAACATGCAATATGGATTATCGATTTAGAAAAAGGAAAGAAAAAAATAAAAAATTTGATTTAGTCAAAGACGGAAGAGAATGGCGGAAGGCCCAAAAAAAGGCAGTAAACTGGGTTTGAAATCTTTGGCCCATCTTAAAACGTCGGATTGTATGAAACCGACGTTACTTAATTTGGTTGGTGCACTAACTCGGGTTTAAAACATCGACTTTACAAAGGTTAGAAGAAAATGGCTACATTGGCTTCACACAGTTGCTTCGTTTCCTACAACAACGGAAGCAAATTCGTATATGTAAAATATCTAATGATCCCTACCAAGTAGTTGCTTCCAATGGGATGAAGGAACAAAAGCAACTGTTACTATTTGCTTCTGTTTTAAAGACAACCGAAGCAAATAAGGTGAAGCAACTGACCTGATTTGTAGTAGTGAAAGTTGATTACCTTATTCACATTTCAATCTAATTAAAGATTCATTAAAAACACCACTTTGTTTTAATCTCAAAATCATTACTTAATTAGTATTAGCTTTAGGAAATAAATCCTGTCTTCACGTGGGTTAAAGAATGAATGTCGTTTAAAACACAGTTTATGATAAACCCTAACTCATCTACCATCAAAATGGAATCTTCATAAAAATCATAATAGTATGTAATCGATATAAATTTCCGTATTAAACTAATACTATAAGTGGAATAACAACAAATCCTTTTAAGTTCCATAAATAGTAACGGTCTTCCTTCACGGAAGCTCATCTCGATTATCACTAAATTGAATTCTACTCAATTCCAATTTGATGTATTAAATTGGAAAACTTTAATTTGGAAATTTTCCTTAAATCTTAATTAAAAGATTTATAAATTCCAAATCATATCTTCACTATTAATTGGGTTAAAGAACAAATGTTATTTAAAACATCATTCACAACGAACCCAAAATCAGCTTTCATTTAACTCCAGTTATGTTTATTAATTGGAAAAACTTCATTTATCTTAATCAAAAAAATTATTCCTTTCTCAACTGGTTTTAAGAACATTGTTATTTTAGACATCATTCACGACAATCCCAAAATCCAATTTGATATAAATACAAGGCACTGAATAGAAATCATATCAGCTTGTATTCAATATCAAATTATGAAACCAACGGAAATCGTATTGGGAATAATGATATTTAAATCTTCCAAATTCCTCAACAATATCCGTATAATCATGGAATCCAATATCGAAATATTCCAAATAATATTTCCATTCAAATCCAATTTAATTCATACATCGGAAAATTCTGATTTCAATTCTTTTCAGTTCTTATGTCAAGTTGCAAAACAACATATTCTGATAAAAATATATTTTATCTTTACAAACGTGGAATATTTTATCCAAAATCTTTCCAAATCATTTATTATGATTTTACATAATTTATTCATATTTTTAATAATTTTATTAAGCCCTTACAGTTGCTTTCCAATATCGACCAATGAAACTACATCCATGGTACCATTTTCGAAACTAATTTGAATATATCTTAAATTCTAATAGTTAGATTTCAAATCTATTATTATCATTGGAAAGCTCTTTCGAATGAACCCAACAATTCTAGTTTTAGGAGAATCCGACGGTCGAATCTTCCATTACGTCAAATCAAAGTCAATGGTTGAAATTCGCGAACAGTCACTGCGCGACACGTTCTATTCAAAACATTTATATATATATAATATATTTAATCAATTTTCATTCAAAATGTATTTTACAAAATGTTTATAAATTCATTTTAAAAATGATTCCAACTTCCATTTCCATTTTAAATCAGAACTGAATATTCCATATCATTATAATATTAAAATGATAATATTTTCAAAATATCAGATTTTGAAATCAAATCCTTTCGATATTCATTATAAAATGAATAAAATCAACAGAAAATTCCATTCGAGTTAAAATAGCGTATATCTACTTAACTCGGCTTCATATTCATTTCAATTACGAATATTTCAATATTTTCATGTCCATCCAAAATTGGACATTAAAATCATACTTTGATTCTTCACTGAATATTATTTTAAAATATTCATTATTTTTGAATTGGAATCAGACTCAATCAATTACCATATAATTTTATTTATATGGATTCCATACATCGCATGTATTCAAGTGATAAACAACTATTAAACATTCAATTCACATTCAGAGTGCAATTTACAACTTTATAAGCATTAAATAATTAAATAATGCTTATAACAGTCTGTCAATCGATCGGTTGACATACAATTAAATCCAAGGGAGATGTGAATTAATTATCATCACTAGACCCATGTGGGGTTTTCAACTATCAAACAAATAACTTGGGCGATGTTTAAAATTATCGTCCCAATACCCGTGTGGGATTTACATCACAGTCCATATGAACTTATATATTATTTGGGAGACGGGTGGGTAAATTGTCGTCCCAAATTAATTTATAATCTAAGTGTTTATTTTTAACATCACATATATTAACAGTTCGATGATAATAATAATAAAACAGTAAACAATCACCAAAAACCAACCACCAAACAAATATTTTAATCACAGGCCATCAATATATACTCAGTTATAAAAATAAATAATTCTACAAATAATTTAAGTGAGAGAGTTCTCACCACTGGTTTCCACTCCATCAGTCTTTAGTTGATGATTAGTACTGTTTGGGTTTAAATTTGCCTCAAATTCTAACTTGATCCATTTTTGTTCTAGTTAGTTCCATGGCGTAGTGCTTGTCATCACGATTCTAACGAATCTGATTCTGTTCAATTCGGTTTCTATTTGAGAGAGATATAACCATTTGAATTTTGAATATACTAATTACATCATTAATTTAATAAACAAGTTAATTAACTTAGCCTTAATCAATTTCTCCTTGCATTCATTTGTTGTAACTATTCGAACCCTGTAACCCATTCATCGACCCCAATAATGACCTGTGCGCCGCCCTACATCAAACCGAAGTTCGATCTGACACCATTCCAACCACCGCCTTCACTAAACCTCCCAGCGCCGTGAACTAATGGAAGCTCTGTGCCTCCAATGCCTGGGAAAATAGGCTCGAATGACGCTTGTTTCAAGGCGAAATCTGATCAAATTATTCCACTTGAAATGATCTCGACCATTGAATCCATAGAGCTCCCTGAGCTGATCCAAAGTGTAGTAGAATTTTTTTGATTTAAATGCATGGATTTAAAGATTTTGTTGAATGAAATTCGAAAACCATCAACCATTGAAATGTTAAGGTGGCGACACATTTAGGAAATGAAAAATTAACGTTTCTGAAAATATATTTTTATATATGTATATATATATATTATAATATTGATTTATTCTAAATTTACTTGTTTAACCTTTGAACTCCAAACGAACCCCAATGACTGTCGCCCCAGCTAAATACCCCCATTCCGGATATAATGGGATATGTTTCGTAAGCCAATTTGTCTGTTTCAATCTAATTTTATCCAAATTAAAATATAAATTAATATATTGAATTTGTACCCGCATTTTAATTTGCCACGGCCACATACCGAGTCTATAAATTATGAAATTTAGAATCTAGCTATATTTTACAATTACGGTTCTAACAAAATTAATTTCTTCAAATTTGGAGACCATTTGAAAAATCGTCTTTTAACTAGCTTATTAATTTACAATTGAAATTCAATGGGCATTTAAATTTACTACGCTTACATACTAATTCCAAATGGCTTGAAATTTTAAACCTGATGATAATTTGACGTTTTGGATCCAACAAAATTAGTTTCGTTGAAAATGGAGGTCGTTTGTAAAATGGCTATTTTTAAGGGCTATATATAATATTAGAATATATATAAATTCCATAGCGACTATTTGAAATTTTGATTTGGCCATAACTTACAATTAATAATATAAAATAAAAAAAATTTGCACATTCATTAGAAAGATGTAATTAAATAGATTCTAACGTTTCTTGTTTTATTGAAATCCGATTTGTTTTGAATTCTGTACATTCAATCAAAATCTAAACCAAATTTTCAAACTACCGAGCCATTTCGAGCTCATTTTAATTAAATTTTAAATTTATACATTCTAACTTCGTTTTAAAATAAATTTCAGGTCGTTATTTATTAAAATAAACTATTTTAACGTTAAAAATCCATTAAATTGGTAAAAATAAAATTTTGAATTGGTTCCAAAATTCTAGGTTATTACATACCACGTTCATACATATTTTTAATTTTCTTATAAATCAATCGAATGTCATTTCCAACTCAAGTTTGATATTCTATTTCAAATACAAAGTCACAAATCCAATTCACTTGTCCAACATCTCATTTCGATCCAAAACTCCATTAAATAATTATTCTTCTAATTAGTTAGCTCTATTCAATAAATAAATATTTGATTTTTTTATTTGAAAAACAACTTACTCCCTCCAGTCAAGTTCATATTTATTTTATAACCCAATCTGGGTTTTTATAATGAAAATCCAAATTTTATTAACCTAAAATCCTTCGATTTTATTAATTTAACCATTATAATTTATAAATGATTATACTCAATTGAAGTTTGAAACGTCAAATTACGAACTACCACGTTGTGGCGAGCTTGTTTTAATTATATTTAAATATAAATGTTTAAATAAGACTTGGTACTTGGAACCACCTAAAACATCAAATTACGAACTACCGCGCCGGGAGTACGGAACTCCTTAAAACTTAGAACCATCTAACAAGGGTGAAGCTACATATGATGGTAGAAAACCCTTGTCGACGCCAAGATGGCCAGGGCAAGGCACTCCTAAGAGGGGAGTGATGTGCAATCCTTTACCCGCGCCCAAGTCAGAAAGAGCTAGGTTAAAGCATCAAATGTGTAAGTCTCCATCCCCAGGACGGAGCAACTAACACCCTTACTCCTCTGCCTATGATGGTCTGGGTAAGGCACCCTTAGGGGGGTGGTGAGTGTAAGCCTTTATACGTGTCCAAATAAGATAAGGCCAGGGTAAAGCATTGAAAACCCTTATTTGTGTCTACGATGTCCTGGTTAAGGCACCACTTGGAGGGGGTGATGTGTAATACTTTATCACCACCTAGAATGGCCAGGGTAGAGCATCAAAAGGTAAGCCTTTATGCGCGCCTACGATGGCCAGGGAAAAGCATCTAAGTCCTTATCACCACCTACGATGGCCAGGGTAAGGAGCCTCCTGGAGGGAGGGAGGGTAAGTCCTTGGGCCATGCTTGAGAATGAGCTAACCAAGCACACCTGACACACAAGCCCAGAGAGTGGCTATAAAAGCAAGTATGTCCTTTTCTTTGACAGTCAAAAGCCTAGAGAGTAGCCAACAAAGCAGTTCATCCTCGGCTTTTCAAATGAGACCTGAAATGGGTAACGAAACTGTTAGACCAAAAAAATGGCACTAGCACCCAACTGATTACAATTTGTAGAGAATAATGAGGAGTAATAATCTAAAAATAGAGTATTAATCGACACATGAGATTTATAGTGATTCAGCGCTAGCGAGCCTACGTCCACTTTACGGTTTCTCATTTCATTCATAAATTACCATTACAAAAAATATAACCGCTCAATCACTTGAATACAATGAATAATTCTCTGCGAATTCACTGATTTTATTGAACGAGATGGTGATTATCTATGGATGGGTGTTGGCGATGGCAGACATGAATATTCGAGGAGCTCAAAAGTCCCTTGAAATGCCCACAAAATTATGTATTTATAGGCATTGGAGAGCTAGGGTTCGAGTGCCAACGTGGAAGATGTAGAGGAGGTTTCAAAAGTAGTGGAGAAATCTTCTCTTCTAATCATGTGAAGCCATGCAACAACACAGAATTTTGGCAATAAGAATTGATTATTAGGATCTCAAAAATAGGAATTTTTGCAAATGATGGAATTTGACCATGAAACTTTAATCGATGCATTTCATCTTGGAATTCCAGTCAACTTTCAGGTATTGAGTTTCACGAATGAAGTCTGTATGATAAAGTGACGAACGAAATATGGAAATGGATGAAAACTAAATAAATCGGAATTTATAAATATTATATACCTTATTTAAAACTTGCATTGCTAGGCATTTGATGACCAAGGCAGTCGACCATAGTGGTCGACCCTATCGGTCGACCCACAGGGCATCAAAATGCCCAGTGACGACTAGGTTTTGTAAGGTTTGGTTATTATATATTTTTAATGAATGGACCGATGTTAATTAAGATGAATCAAACGGATCAAGGCCAATTTCACTCCTATAAATAAAGGGATAAGATCTCATTCTTTTCCATACAAATCTGTAACAACCACGGAGCTCTGCCATTTTCCTCCCTCTTCTAACCTAATTTCTTAAATAAAAATATATTATGGAATTGATAGGATTATCAGATCCAATGGAAAAGAATGCAAATTGACGCTCCAAATCAGATTCTCCTCTCTTCCTATTTTTTTACATCTGTACAGATCTGAAATTATCCACTTTTTAGATAAATTGCATATTTATAAGAATTTGGGAATTGCAGGCCTAAAATATTTAAACTTTGGATTTGGATGTTTTAAGGTGAGTGAGAAATATATGAATATAGTTATAATAGCCTATCTATTTCATTTGAATTAGATCTAAATTTTTATGCCTATTTCTATCAGATTTGTTTACTAAATTATTGTAATTGGATTGACATCCAACAGATCTGATTGTAAACATTGTTAAAACTTTTAAATTGCAAATTATGTTTAGGCATACTATTAATTATGGGATTATTAATTTTTTTTTATACATATATACCATTATTATGTTGTAAAATATATTGCAGTTGTTGTAAAGCACTGTAGATCTGGAAATCAATCCTATTAAACTCCATCCAGATGTAGTTACATTCCAGATCTCCATCATTAGTGTTAAATGATAAATTATGTGTCTTTGGATAAAAAGGTGAATTTTGTGATTGAGATATTTAAAATGAATTATACCTATTTGTATTCAATGTTGTTGGGTTTTTTCTTAATTGTTCTAAATATGTCGTTTTCCTTTTTTTGAATAAAAAGGCGATATTTTGAAATCACAAGAGATATGATAAAAAGATTGAAAAGGGAAAAGTGGTGCAAATGTACATATAAATATAAATATACATATTTGTGTGTAATTTGCATGAACTATTTTCGATATACATTAACATATATTTCTTGTGGTTTAAAAATATGTTAATTCCACTAATTAGGCATACTTTACAATAACCATAGCTAACAGTCTTTTTGTAAGACTTGGAACCTTTTCACAAGATTGAATGTAAAAAGAAACGTTTGGTTATTAATTAAACCAAATCATTAAACCTTAAAAAAAAGATAACTGCGTTGACCGCACGAAAACATAAGAATAAAAACATACATATTATCCGTCCAAATCAGCATAAAACGTAAAAAAATATATTACATTGAATGTTTGAATGATGTTCAACTATGGAATTATACATGAAAAATACAATCCATATTGAATTAATATATTTGTGGTAACCATTGTAGCAATTAATGTAAATTATTGCTATAAATAGGACCACAAATCAATAAATAACAATTGTAACCAATGTTGAATGGGAAAAGTAAATATAATAGAATAATGGTTACAATTCCTAAATTGATTAGAATTTATGGTGTACACCCCAATTAGGAAATTTGAATTATAACCGCATTTAGACACGAGGTTAGCTTAACTTGTGGAAGAAGTCTGCTCGGAATGCACCGGCAAATCCAGCATCCATAGGTGGTCAGCTTAATGTGAGGGGCTAATGTGTAAATATAAATGTACCAAGGCATGAGGTTAAGTTCAACTTGTTGTAGATGAATGCCCGGAACGACCGACAAATCTAGCATCCACAAATGGTCAGCTTAATGTGAGAGGTCTAGTTCACAAATAAAATATATTTCAATGGCAGCTTCCTCAGGCGGTCAAAACCTCAATTCTCAATCTAACAATCAAACCGAATTCGAGTGGCAGGATGTAGGAAATTGGAAGGAAAATCATTTAAGAAGCGGTAACAAATGGATCTAGCATTAACCAATCAACCAAGGAGAGGAATCAATAGAAAAGACAATTTCCGCCGACGTTTCAAAAGGGATCCAAGATGTGGGTGCAAGAAATTGCTGGAAATACTAAAATTGAAGGTGACACTGAGTATTTAGAAGGCACAAAAGATGATGAAGGAATTTTAGCTGATTTGGATGACGACATATTTTCTCATGCATCTGACATGTGGAAAAATTCGGTGTATGTATATCATGTTAGTAGATGTCCTTATTATGTTAAACTTAATGCTTATATATGAAGAGAGTGGAAACCTATTGGTTCTTGGAACACTTTTACTCGTGAAAACAGATTTTACTTAACAAAATTTGAAAAAGAAGTTGGTTGTAAAAAAGTTTTTGAATCTGGTCCATGGTTTATGGATAGTAAGTTAATTTTCATTAAGAAATGGAAACCCAATTTAAGATTGGAGAGAGACATGCTTGATGCACAAGCACCTTGGGTGAAACTAAAAAATGTGGATCTATCATTATAGAATGCGAGAGGCATTAGCAAACTAGCAAGTTTAATAGGCACCCCATCAGACATGTATGATTATAGTAGAAATGTTAAACGCTTAAACTTTGCTAGAGTATTTGTTGACATTAAGGCACCAACAACTTAGTCAAGCAAGTGGGAGCCAAAGATAAAAAGGGCAATGTGTACATTCAAGACGTTGAATATGAGTATGTTCCCCCAGTTTCTAAAGCTTGCAATTGCTTTTAGGACACAAATGAACAATGCAACATTGTTGTCAAACCAGTTACGCAAGTGTGGAAAGAAAAAATCACTTACTTTCAAGCAAGTACTTCCACAGAAAGTCCAGTTAAAATTACAAATTCACCAGACAAAAGTTACAAACAACATGTTGATTCTGAGGTGACATAGGACCTTCATGAAGAGTTACAAAGAAAAACACCACTGGATACAGGATGTGATAATTACCATACTATTAATGTAGGTGATACTTCAACTTTCTTGAACAGACCAAATAACAATAATTATCCAATCCAAAAGGGAACTCAAGTTGATTAGTTAGATCAGTCTGAACTTGGTGATGAGTCTATTCCTCAAAATGGCTTGAGGTCCCCATTTGATGGGTCGAGTGCTCCTGACCCTGAAAATGACAAGTTGATGAACTTAGATGATATCAACTTACCTACAGACGATGAGGAAGAAGAAGCTGAAGAAAAATGTGCAGAGAATCTTACTAAGACAAATAAGAAAGACAGAAAGCAATTCAAAAGTAAAACGGTGATAGGTTAAAAATAAAGTGGCAATTTGCTCCTCACCCAGAATTTTGAGGAGCAGTTGCTCACTTAATTAATGTCCATTATTACATGGAATGTAAGAGGTCTAAACAACGACACTGGACAGCTAGACCTCTTAAATATTAGAAGGGTATATTCTATTTCTATCATGTGCATCTTAGAGAATAAGTTTAGTAATGAAAACATGCAATATTTCTTGAACTCTATTGGTGATGACTAGGAATAGTGCCATAATAATGATATTGGATGTAAAGGCAGAATTCTCGCTCTATGGTGTAAGTCCAATTGGTGCTTGCAAGTTACTGATAAGAATGATCAACAAATAACTGTTAGTGCTAAAAATAGTGGTGGATTACTTATTACACTAACAGCCGTGTATGCTAGTAACTTTACAAATGGAAGGAAAGAACTATGGAATAAATTAAAAAATTTGGCAAACTCTGTTACTACTCCCTGGATTGTGTCTGATGATTTCAATGTTGTTCTCAACAAAGATGATAAACTGGGTGGTGTTCCTCTTCGAGTCTCTCAACTTACTGCATTTAATAAGTGTGTAGTAGGGGCTGGACAACTCGAACCTATCCACAGTGGTCTGAAGTATACATAGAGAAGTGGTCAGAGTAAAAAAAAATCATGCAAATTGGATAGAGTGCTGGTTAATTCTGAATGCATTATCAAACTGCCTGAAATTAAGTGGAAATGTTGCCTACTTGTACTAGCGATCATAGTCCTATAGTAATTCATCTTTTACTTAATATACATAATGCAAAAGGGAAACCATTACATTATATTAATGCTTGGAGAATGATTGAAGGTTACGACAATGCTATAAACTATAATTCATGTAACATAAAAATGGATGTATTGGTTTCAAAATTCTTCAGAGTCTCAAATATGTGAAAAGTGCCTCAAGGAATGGAACAAATGCAGGACTAAATTTTTTGATAACATCTACATACTTCAAAATGATTGTGCTATATATTTGCAAAAGATTGATGATGGAGATGATTCTATTGATGTATGGACCAGATACCATGAATGTAACGGCCCAGTTTTTTAGTGACTTTGGTTATCGATATAAACTCAATGACGACTAACCAAACATCGAAAAATACCGGTAGTTAATGAAAGAAATTAGAGGGTGAGAATAGATAAGATAGAAACTTAGAATAGAAGAAGAAGAAGAACCTACAACATCAGAGTAACACGAAGCTAACAGCGGAATGAGCAACATATAATAGATAAACATATCCTTGAAATGAAATCAGTATATGTATACAGTAACATTATCAGAGTACAACACTTACAACACAGCGGAAATAACTATAGCTATATAATATCCTGAAGCCTCTTGCTCCAGCTCTTCAAGTATATGTAAATCCCGACTACTTGACTGCCCGTACAAAATTGGACACCCAAGAGTTTAGGGAAAACAAAACAAAATAAACTCCGGGTCAGTCATGGGACTGGTATGAGTAAAACAGTTTGAGCCAGTAAACGATATCTCATAAGACCACGCGTATAACAGAACGGGTTTTTCCCTTATGAGAATCCAAATTATCTTTATATCAAAAACATTTTGATATTATAATAATGTCTATCAACCACAATATAATTATCATCTAGCAGAAATACTTTCATCTCATGTTCTGCATATATAGTATACAATCAAAACGGCAAGCACGTATTGGGTAGTGGATTTCCAACTATGACAAGGTATGGAACCACCTTTCGCTAGTGTACCTCTAGAGAGGAATACACTGGGTTCAACAACAACATCTGGCGACCCGGCCACACATGACCGACCACTCATTTCGCTTGAGTGTATCGAATGTATATCACCAACGGTTGGGATCAGCAATCGTTTCCCGAATGGGACAGCATCAACAATAGATTTTTAGAAGTAAATGAAACTCTAGATCAGTTGATTATACACCCTAATAGGTGTGACCTACATAGCCATGTTGCCTGCCCGTTTTATGTCATTTACCAGATGTGAGGCTAGAAGCTACGCTTATCTTTTATATGCCACATCTTCATTCACTTAGAATGTCACATCGTCATACCCGCCAAATCACAGATTGATTTATCCAAAAATAACACGGGTATACAGCTAAGAGAAACGAATTCCTCCGCCACCAAATGTGAATACGTTTGAAGCGATCAACCTACGCGATCTATTGGATATACTCTATCAGACCTTCTTCCATACAAGTTGTCCTGGGACTGGACAAACCGAAGGCACTATTCAGTATATCCATCTTAGGCACTGTTATCTAAGATTTATACAACAGCCCTTGCACTTTACTCCGTCTTCAATTATCTTTGGCATATATGATTCGCAACGCTTATGCCAATACAGAGTGGTTCTTTGGATAATAATCCAACCGGTCTCTCCATATTAACAACGTTAAAATGGTCGAAATTTCGATAGTCAGTGAGTTAACTATCAAAGAAAAACAGGGTGCAAACAACGATATTATTTCCAGATGGAAATTCTATCGACCAATCATCATTTAACATTTATCTCTTTAGTTCATTAACTCACTTATCTCCTGTTTCCGTATATTCCAAATTCTTAATTTCTATTATCAGAAAACATTTCCGATTCTTAATTGGAAAACATTTCCAAAACTCCTTCACGATCAAACCTTACCATTCCTTAGTTAAGAAGGATGTCAATCAAGTTGGGGTATAATTATCTCTCAGACCTTAACTGAACAACGTTTTAACTTCGGAATGGTCAAAGATTTTCTTTTAATTCTTTAACAAACTTCTTTACGTAAATCTCGGATTCAATTTACGAATCCATCTCTTTATTGAAAACATTGGTTATAACGATAACGGTATAATCCCTGCTTCTGAAATATCTAACTTCAATTATAACTTTTATTCTTTAATGTGAATAAATAAATAAACCCCTAATTTATAAATAAATAAATCTTGATTTAAACATCGGGAAGTATAAATACTTTCCCGAATTCGATATAATCGAATTCGACGGTATAACTCTCTTTCGAGTAATCTTTAATGGATTAACTCTTCTTCAAATAACTCCTATATTCGATTATCTCTCTTCGATTAACTTTATTCGAATAACTCATTTCAAATAACTTATATTTGATTTACTCCTCTTTCGAATAAACTATATTCGATCTTTCTTTCGAATACACTATATTCGATAATCTCCTTTCGATTAAACTAACATCGACTAACTCCTTTCGATAACTTATAATCGATAACTCCTTTCGATTTAACCATAATCGATTAACCCCTTTTGATTAAACTAAAATCGATAACTCCTTTTAACTCGATTCGAATAACTAATATTCGATAACTCCTTTTAACTTGATTCGAATAACTAATATTCGATAACTCCTTTTAACTTGATTCGAATAACTAATATTCGATAACTCCTTATTCGACCAACTCTAATCGATTTATTCTAATTCGATTAACTCTATTTAAATTCTCTATTGGTTAATTCTAACTCTAACTGGTTAACTCTAACTAATCAACTCTAACTAGTCAACTCTAACTGATTAACTCTAATTGATAAACTCTGACCGATCAACCCTACTGATTAACTCTGACTGGTCAACCCTAACTGATTAACTCTGACTGGTCAACCCTAACTGATTAACCCTAACTGATTAACTCTAACTGATTAACTCACCTCGAATAACTCCTATTGAATTAACTCCTTTGATTTACTCCTTTTCTATTTGTTTATTTAACAAATAACTATTCCCTTTTCAATTCTACTTATTTAACCAATAAAAAATTCTTTTCTCTTTTCTACTTATTTAACAAATTAATATTTCTTTTATCCTTTCTATTTATTTAACAAATAAATATCCCTTTTACTTTTATTTATTTTCTATAAATAAATAATCCTTTTATACTTTTATTTATCCTCTAAATAAATAATCCTTTTATACTTCTATTTATTATCCCAATAAATATCCCTTATATGATTTTATTTATTTTCCCCATAAATATTCCTCTTTATAAAAACCTTTGATTTTGATAAATAAATTCCCTTTTTATAAAATCCCTTGATTTTATAAATAATTTCTCTTTATATAATTCTAATTCATTTTTATAAACAAATATCCCTTTTATAAAATCCTTTGATTTTATAAATAAATTTCCTTTATCTTTCTATTTATTTTCTAATTAAATATCTCATTTAACATTCTATTTATTTAACTGATAAACAAATATTTCCCTTTATCTATTTGTAAATGTTTTTTAAATATTTTCTTTTCGATTCCATTTGTAAATGTTTTACACATGTTTTTCCTTTTTATTTCTATTTGTAATTGTTTTACAAATATTTTCTCTTTCTATTTTATTTGACAAATATTCCACTTTCTATTTGTTTGACAAATATTTTCCTTTATATTTGTTTTACAAATATTTTTCCTTTATACTTGTTTTACAAATATTTTCTCTTTTTAACTCTTTTGATTTTATAATTTATTCCGTTTTATAAAATCCTTTTTCGTTATATACATAAAATCCATTGATTTTATATAAATAAATTATTTTCAAAATATACTTTGAAAATCCCCTTTTTACATCCTAGTATTTCTTACGGTATTTAAAATACCATATCATAATGATCGATATCATTTAAACACACACATCATCAACAGATTTCATATCACATCATATAACACAATATATGAACAGAACAGTATTATAAATATTGAGGAGTCCAGTTGGACCCCTCCAACCTGTTTCCTTGCATCACATATGTTAAACAATATAATAACATCGATTTCACTTCGATATGAAATATTCTGATAAACAGAATCGATATTTGATTAACGATATATATGAATATCGTCAACCAACACATACGCAATTCAACCAAACAGTTAACACACAGCAAACAGTCATTATTTATCAGTTCTAAATATACGTTATAAAAATAGAACTGTTCAGAGTTGGTGAGTTTTACTCACATTGGCAGTACATCGTTAAAGAACGATAAACTGTTGTTTGATTTGAATCAAACAATTTGTTTCACCATAAATTCTAACGAGCTTCAATCCACTCCTGGTCAGTATCATTGTGTTATTCCTGTCCATACGATCCCAACGGATCCGACCGTTCGAATTTCTGTTATTGTATGTGCCAGGTACGATAATTCAAAGTTAGTATACACCAATTTAATTCAATTTAAATAAAACCTATATACCTTTGGCCTTACATTTCCATTTCATGGCCCATACCCAAATCGTGAATACCCAGGCCCATCCTCAACTTCTTCTTCTCCTTTCCTAATACTATGATTAACGTTAATCACTTCTGGCTATTTCCCATTTTCCTCAAGTCCCCAACGCACTCTTCCTTCATGAATTCAACAACTGGAAACACCCTTTCACTTCTCTTCTAACACTCCTTACTGCCATCACACCCAAGTTTCACTCGCAGGTCCAAAGAAATTGCCACTTTTTTTGTACCGAACCAATTTTCCAGATCCAAGACCATCCACCAATTCCGTGCTTTACAACCTCCACTTCATCTCGTTTTACAAACAAACCTCACCATCATGAAACTACTGCCACCGAACCCTCATTCCTCATCACAACTCCATCTTTCCCAGTAGACAACAAGTACATGGTACCTCCCCATGTCACTGCATGAAAAATCAAAACGCAACCATCACCATTTCATCACTTTGCTTTCTTGAGCTCCACCCTCACCACTACGTCCATGCTTTTGATCCCTCATGGACAAATCGAACTCGCACGCTGCTCTTAAGGACAATAAACCCTACTTCATTCGAACTCCAAAACAATTATACAGTATTGAAGGGCTTTTCAATAGGAGTTGGAATATATTTATGAGAAGATTTATAATATTTTATTTGAATTGATATCGATCTTCAAAGCTTGGAAATTTGTTTGCTACAACCATGACAAAAGCTCTTAGTTTAAATTTTCCGGAACCAGAACCCGAAGAGGAAGCCTGTGTATTTAAAATGTTTTGTTGTGGATTTCCTTTCTCCACGTTGTAGAAGAAACATGCGGTTGAAAATACAAGGGACGTGCCCTTCTTTTGATCACTAAATGATTTAGGATATTTTTAAAAGTTAGGATACTGTATTGTGTATAACCCCATCCAAAAATGACCTGTTATGGACAAAAGTGGAAATACCATCGTATCGAGCTCGGTGCCACGATCCCAAAAATATAAAAATATCGGCAGGTTAACTTATTCTGTGAAACCCCGAAATGTTGATTACAGGGTGCAAAATACTCCAGACAAAAAGTTGCGTATGTAATTAATTAAAAATTACAGTAAAATTCTAAAAATTATTTTATCGTTATGTCTCTAAAGAACCTTGTCTAAATTCAAACCCGATATTCAAATATTTTTAAATAACCGTTATAGCCACAAACGAATATACCACTGTTTTTCTGAATATTTGATTTGGACATAAATCAAAATCTACACGAAGAAATCCCGATTTTTCTCTTGCACTAGAAAGATTTTGTAATGACCCGGGTTTTAGTCGACCTGGGTTATCGCCATAAACTCAATGATGACTAATCAAACATCGAAAAATACCGGATGATTAATGAAAGAAATTAGAGGGTGAGGAAAGATAAGATAGAAACACAGAACAGAAGAAGAAGAAGAACACAACATCAGAGTAACACGAACCTCACAGTAGAACGAATAACATATAATAGATAACATATCTTTGAAATGTAAATCTGTACTTGAATATACATATCATTTTCAAAGTACATCGCTTACAACACAGCGGAAATAAACTATAGCTATATGATCCTGAAGCCTCCTGCTCTAGCTCTTCAAGTATCTGTAAATCCAGACTACTTGACTGCCCATACAAAATTGGGCACCCAAGAGTTTAGGGAAAACAAAACAAAATAAACTCCGGGTCAGTCATGGGACTGGTATGAGTAAAACAGTTTAAAACAGTTTAAGCAGGTAAATGATATCTCATAAGACCACGCCGCTTAACGGAACGGGTTTTTCCCTTATGAGAATCCAAATTATCTTTATATCAAAAACCTTTTGATATTATAATAATGTCTATCAACCACAATATAATAATCATCTAGCAGAAACGCTTTCATCTCACGTTCTACACATATAGTATACAATCAAAACCGCAAGCACGTATTGGGTAATGGATTTCCAACTATGACAAGGTATGGAACCACCTTTCGCTAGTGTACCTCTAGAGAGGAATACACTGGATTCAACAAGAACATCTTGCAACCTGGCCACACATGACCGACCACTCATTTCGCTTGAGTGTATCGAATGTATATCACCAACGGTTGGGATCAGCAACCATTTCCCAAATGGGACAGTATCGACAATAGATTTTTAGAAGTAAATGAAACTCTAGATCAGGTGATTATACAACCTACTTCGGAGCGACCGACTTAGCTAAGCTGCCTGCTCGATTTCTGTCATTTACCGGTTGATGAGGCTTGAGGTTACGCTTCATCATCACACCAGATTCACTTCGAATGCCACATTGTTAGATCCATCGAAAATCACTAATTGACGTCTAAAACAGTACATTACGTGTTAGCTAAAGAAGTTTCCTTCTCCGCTTCCACTCTTGGTACGGTTGAAGAAATCAATGTACATGACCTTTCTGGAAATACTCTGTCAGACATTCATCCATACAAGTCATCCAGGAACAGGATGAACCGAAGGCACTATTCAATACATCCATCTTAAGCACTGTTATCTAAGAATTATACAATAGCCCTTGCACTTTACTCCATCTTCAATTATCTTTGGCATATATGATTCGCAACGCTTATGCCAACACATAGTGGTTCTTTGGATAATAATCCAACCGGTCTCTCCATATTAACAACGTTAAAATGGTCAAAACTTCGATAGTCTGTGATTTAACCATTAAAGAAAAACAGGTGTGCAAACAATGATATTATTTCCGAATGGAAATTCTATCGAGCAATCATCAATCATATGTATATCTATATATATATATTTCCTTATTATCTATGTTTAGAAAATATACTTTATTAATACTAGAAAACATTTCCATTGTTTTTTTTACATATCACAATCATTTCACAACTATCAGTCCCTGACTGTAAACTAGTAGGAGAACAATTCTCTAAGTATAAACCCCGAAGGCCGAAACCAACATCAGATCGACACTTAGAAAACCATTCAATTTACTAATCTCTAGTCAGTTTCTATTTTTTCTTAACTGTATTTAATTTACTCTGTTCGATTAACTTGATTTGATTAACTCTTCTATTTATTTTCCAAATAAATAATCCTTTATTCCATTTATTTTGCTTAACATCTCTTTTATAACTTATTCAATTTCTAAGTCAATATCCCTTTATCATAACTTATTCATTTCCTAAATAAATAATCCGTTTAATATCCTATTCATTTATTATAAATGTTTCCTTTAATAACTCTATTTATTTAACAAATAAATATGTCCTTTCCTTATTCTATTTATTTAACAAATAAATAAATCCATTATCTTATCCTATTTATTTAACAATTAAATATCTCACTTATTATCTCCTATTTATTTTCTAAGTAAATAGTCCATTTTATAACATCTTATTTATTTATCCTAAATAAATAATTCACTTTATAATTATTCCAATTTATAAATATTACCCTTTAGTTAAAATTCCCCTTAACAATATTCCCTATTTATAAATATTCCAATATTGTCCATACGCATATAATTGACAACAAATTATATATCACATTATATATCACAATATATGAAAAACAGTAAAATAGCTGTTGAGGAATCCAGTCGGATTCCTCTAACCTGTTTCCTTGCATCCACAGATGTTACACAATAAAATCAACATCACTTCCAGTTCCATATGACATATTCTGTTAAACAGAATCAATATAGAAATTCAACTAACTGACTAGCAGTTCAATCAAACAGTCAACACACAGTCAATCAGCCAATATTTAACTGTTCTAAAAATACAACATGAAATTATAAACTGTTCAGAGTTAGTGAGATTTACTCACATTGGCAGTTCATCGTTAAAGAACGATAAACTGTTTGTTTGATTTGAATCAAACAATTAAATTCGCCATAAATTCAAATGAGCTCCACTCCCAGTCAGTTCCATTGGGTAGCTCCCGTCCATACGATCCCAACGGATCCGACGGTTTGAAATTCTGATATCGTATGAGATAGATACCGCATTAACAAGTTATACACATATTTAATTAAACTAAAAAAACATTTATTATATAACGGGCCTCACCCCTTTTCTATTTCTTGGCCCGTTTTAAGAGAACCCAGCCCATATAAATCGTATCATTTTCTACAAAGACCCGCTCCCAATAGCCCCATCCTTCCATCCCCTATTAAAAAGGAAACGCTCCCATTCATTTTGGGTTCTCTCTTTACTTCACATATACACGCAGCTTTGATGGTCCTTTTCTTCTGAAACCCATTCTCGCCATCCTATGTTAATGCTATTGAACTAGAAACTCTCCATCACAAATGTGGACTGCTCTTCTACTCACGCTTTGCAGATGAAGACAGCGAAGATTCCCATTCGTTCAACTCCATCAATCCACTAGTCCTTCCCTTGTCTAGAGTACATCGCCACTTACCGCTACTTCTTCCCGTACCTTACTCTACTGCCGCAGGTTCTCTACTCCAACATGCATTGCCTGTACTACCAGAAAACCAACCCGACCGGGAATAGTTCAACCTTATATACCTCTGGCAACCTATCAACGATGACGACCCCACCATTTCCCGATATGGAGCCTCCCTTCGTTTCATGCACTGCTTTGATACCCACCACAACAGCAACACCAGCACCACCGAAATGTTCCCCTACTTTCCCTGATGAACTGAAACCCTTTCGTGGCCATTTGTCAGAAGAATCGGTCCAAGCCTCCTCCTTTCTTCCATGCTGATGCGTGAACACCGCAGTACCCATACGTCATGACCTCCCTCACCGTTGAACTCGAGAATTGAGTTCCGTATATGCTATAAGGAGTCGCCAGTAGGAAAAGATCAAAGGAAATGTCATTGAGGATTTTTATCAATCTTGTTTTCGAAAACCAAATGAAGTTCTCGACATGGAAAAACTAAAAGAAAACGAGGAAGAAGCGGTCGTGCTTATTTATAGATTAGAAGAAACTTGGTTGTTAAGAGATTGGCACATAGCTAGCAACGTTCTTAGGTACTTCATGGAAAAAGGAACAGCCACGTTGTAGCTTTGAGGACCCGGGATGAAGACGTACATGTACCATTTTAGTTAAAAGGAGACGTAGCTGTTTCTTCTCCACACGTTACTTTACCAAACTTTTGTCTCTACGCCAACTATCCTATTAATATGTAAATATATGCACGTTTAAAAATTGTTGTGGCATGGATATACATTTTTTCAAAGTGAAGTTTTTACGAACTGTTATAGACAGAAATAAACATACCGTTGTGATGAGCAAGGTGTCACGATCCCAAAAATATAATAATACCGGTTGACTAACTCATACTGTGAAACCCCAAAATCGCTGATTAAGGGTGCAAAATACTCTAAATAAAAAGTTGTTTATTTAATTAATTAAAAATTACAGTAAAATTCTAAAATTAAATTATCGCTATGTCTCAAAAGAACCTTGTCTAAATTCAAACCCGGTATTCAAATATTTTTAAATAACTGTTATGGCCATGAACGAATGTACCGCTGCTTTTCTGGAAATTTGATTTGACGTAAATCAAAATCTACACGACGAAATCCCGATTTTTCTCTTCCACTAGAAAGATATACTCCACCAGCTCCTAACTTTTCTTGTTTCACAGAAATCCGATTTAAAACGAACCCTGTACATTCAGTTGAAGTTCGAATCGCCAATTTACGAATTGCAGCGCCATTCCGAGCTCGATTATAATTATAATATAATTTATACTTTCAAACTGTCATTCAAATAATATATTCGTTATTCAAATTCAATTTTAAGCTGAATTAAATATCACAGATGATCCAGTTCACACCATATGGCCATTTCAGCCAATTCTGATTATTTCCGAATTAAATATATTATTTAATTTATTATTTTAATTAAATATTCAATATTATTTAATTAAATGACCATTTAATTCACTATATCACTATATATATAATTAAATTAATTAATTATAATACCTCTGCAAATGCGGGTCATTACAATCTTCCCCACTTAAAATAATTTCGTCCTCGAAATTGCTAAGGTAGAGAACGACCCTATCGACTGGTTAGAACATATTTGTTCACTTCTTAACTTCAGTTTCAACTGAACCAATTTAATTTCAATTAAAATATTTATCAATTCTTATCACCGAAATTTTTCAAAAATCCTGAAAATTTTCTAACACCTTAACTCTTCGAAAAATTTCGCCAGCACCTCCTTTGTACTGGTCAATCTATCAAACTCCAACTCGCCTCTCTGGACCATTCCATCCCAAAAGGAAATTAAACAGCCAAGCGAATTGCCAATTCGGCTCATACTCATGCTTATATCGAATATAAACTTGTACCTTTTTGTCGGGCATATCAACTCTATCACTTTCACATGTTGTCAATTCAGCGGATACAACGGTCATCCCAATCAAATTCCAATCTGTTTTTATCCACAACACAACCATTCGCTTATATCCGAGCCAAATATCATTTCAACTCGAGTTCCTTCTCGATTCCCAACTCTTAACTTGATTATCACATTACACTTCAAATTTGAATCTCACAATCCAACTTGTCTTGATATCATTCTAATTCAATCTCAGTTACCACTTTACTGGCTTTACTTTAATTCAAATCTACTTTCACAAATTTCTATTAAATTTGTTTTTAATTCAAATAGTCTTTCCCTGGGAGTTTTAAACAGTTTACTCTTTTCAAAAATCAAATTTCCTTTTTGAAATTCAACACAACTTGTCTTTTCCAAAACAAATTCAAAACAGTATCTCTGGTAGTAATTCCTCACTTATAACTCGAAAATGAATACTGATGATGTAGCTGTCATCATCAGAATCTATTTTCCAGCGATCTAAGTGAGTTCAATACTATAAAACCATTTCTAAACATTTCCACTTTGAAATTCATTTCAAAATATAATTCACACTGCTTGTGAAACAATTTAAAATCTCCAAGGATCTTAAATTTTCCTTATTTTTAATCCAAATCCATTTACAAACACTTATCCAATTCTCCAGAGTTTTAATTCAATTTCTAATTTAAATTCAGATTTAATTCATTTCGTAACACTTATAAGAATTCTTCTTTGTTATATATATATATATATATATAACCATCTCCATTATAATCTTACTTGATTATAATAACAAATATACTTTGGGTAAAATTATTTCATTTACCCTCTTTTCAAAACATATCGCGTCGACCCATCGTATTCGAGTGTTTAGTAACTCCTACCGATACAGTGGATCAAACCGATCGACCAGAAATTCATAAGCCACTCAATCAATAAATCTCCATAATATAAAACAATTTTTTATATCAATAACAAATATGTTCACTCGTATATATACACTCAACTCAATCTAGGGTATTACTAACCCTATCTCTACTGAGTCACGCCACAGAGCCAAGGTAAATCACTTAACCTTAAGCTCTGATACCAACTGTAATGACCCGGGTTTTTGTCGACCTTGGTTATCGCCATAAATTCAATGATGACTAACTAAACATCGAAAAATACCGGATGATTAATGAAAGAAATTAGAGGGTGAGGAAAGATAAGATAGAAACTTAGAATAGAAGAAGAAGAAGAACACAACATCAGAGTAACACGAACCTTACAGCGGAACGAATAACATATAATAGATAACATATCTTTGAAATATAAATCTGTACTTGAATATACATATCATTTTCAAAGTACAACACTTACAACATAGCGGAAATAAACTATAGCTATATGATCCTAAAGCCTCCTTCTCCAGCTCTTCAAGTATCTGTAAATCCCGACTACTTGACTGCCCGTACAAAATTGGGCACCCAAGAGTTTAGGGAAAACAAAACAAAATATACTCCGAGTTAGTCATGGGACAGGTATGAGTAAAACAGTTTAAAACAGTTTAAGCAGGTAAATGATATCTCATAAGACCACGCCATATAACGGAATGGGTTTTTCCCTTATGAGAATCCAAATTATCTTTATATCAAAAACCTTTTGATATTATAATAATGTCTATCAACCACAATATAATAATCATCTAGCAGAAACGCTTTCATCTCACGTTCTACATATAGAGTATACAATCAAAACCGCAAGCACGTATTGGGTAATGGATATGAAATACGGATTTTTCACATCCGTTGGAAAGATAATTTCAAGCTGATTCAAATATTTTTGGTTTCACTAAAATCCGGTTTATTTTGAATCCTGTACATTCATTTGAAATTTGAAATCGAGTTTTCAAACTACTGCGCCATTTCCAATTCCTTTTATAATTAAAATAAATATTTATATTCTAGCTTCGATGTAAATAAATTTATACATTCTAATTATATTGAAAGTAAATTTCTAGTCGTGATTATTTAAAATAAATCATTTTAAATATTCAAGATCCATTAAATTAGCCAAATAAAAATTTTAAATTCGTTCCGATTTTCCGGGTTGTTACAATCTCCCCCACTTAAAATCATTTCGTCCTCGAAAAGGAATTGAAGCAACCCAAACTTCCCCGTAAGGAAAGCCGGGATTGGATTGGGAACACGACAAACCAGAACTCAAACAGAAGAATAATTCATTGCTTATTACAATAATTTACATCAGAGTACAGAATATACAGATTATGAATAAATAATATACATTTGATAAATATCAGAGATTTACAAATTACAATGCAGCAGAAAAATAATACAAAACACAACTGAAAGAAATACACGGATACAGAGCTTTTTGAATATCCCTCCAGCTATAAACCAGGATCATGTATAAATAAATCTTCAAAACCGAAACTACTAGCTGCTTGTGTGGAAAATAAGGGCACTTAGAGTTTAGGTTAAAACAATAAACTCCAGTCAGTCGTGTGACTGGTGTGAGAACTAAAATAGTTATTTAAAACTTTACTTTAAAATTTGGTAAATCAAGGGACCACGCCGTATAACACGGAATGGGTTTCCTCCCAAGAATACATATGCATATAACAAAACAGTGCAATGCTTTTTGGAAAAATGAAGCTATTATAAGACCCAGGTCCCATCACATAATGCAACGCAAGCCGGAGGATAGGGTTTTCCCTTATAATAGCCAAACATGCTTGGTACGTTAAAACAAATCATTTGATACTATTATAAGTGCATAGTGTATAAAACAACTTCAAATATAAATGTATCAATCCTAGGCGACATGGATACCATATATCAGGTCGCCAATACTAGGCTCTACAATCAAAACCGAAATTTCACGTATTGGAAGTTGGATTTCCATCAGAGAACCAAGGAAAGAGATCGTCCTTACCGCTTTGAGACTCTCTTGCCCAAGCCTCAGGGTCGGAGCGCATCGACCCTTGGATCATCAGGGTCGGTCCACACGAAGTGCAAAGTGTGAATTAAAATTAAAATGCTTGAACATGCGTTTCCCCGCCCTATGGGGTGTAAGTCTGGTATGTATAAAGACGATATCATCCATTGGCCCTGCAGTGCTGATATAACCGAGGCATCTCGCTATCCAACATCCACATAAGTAAAACATCTGGGCATGCAAAACCCTGACATCACTCCTAGCTAGAAGGAAACGCATACCCTCCCTGATGTCCTCTCCCGTTTCTGGTTCACACCGGGGTGTGAGGCTCACGAATTAACGCTACACAAAGCTATGCTATATTAAAGTCGTGCTTTGATCATCAACCATAAGACTCTGCTTTTCAACAGAAGCCATGATCATTTGCATCTCAGCATGCCACACAAGCAATTCACGCTATGCAACCGATGTCGATCAATCATACAGAATGAAATCCAATTTCAGACACACATCCATTTACAAGTTCGTTCTGGGTTTGAACGAAATCGGAGGCACCTTATTCCTCGTCCCATATGTCCAATACAAGGGAGAGGTCCTCGCATATCCGGTCGATCTCCAAGTACGTCTGAACAATCACCACTTATTACCTTGTCTTCAGTGTACAGCCCAATAAGGACATAAGTAATCATCCAAATGATGTGAAGACCTCCGATCTTCGACCACCATCTTCATCCTCGACAAATCATCGAATCAGTTATTCAGAATGGGATAAATCCGGTCTTTCTGAATAACTCGCGTGTTTAATAAAGAAGTGCTATAGAAACACAACATACGCCACATTTCGATTCTGAATATTCTTTTATTCAATTATTCAAATCCTTTGGGAAAGGTTCCCATTAATTTAATCAAAGATAAATTCTTTAAATTTATTCTTTAATCTTCCTTTGGATATCAATTCAAACCAAATGATGGTTTATCCAAACTAGTTGGGATTAGTGAACCTTACCGAAGTAATCATTTGTTTAATTTCCCAATCCCAACCTATTTACCCATGAAGTAAACTGGTAATACTTCATATCTAACACCACGGTGTTATTGGCAAAATTAAATACCATTCCACGTTCAAATCTAATTAAAGATTTAACTAATGCTTGGAGAAAAACTGGTGATACTCCATTCTCGATCATTTCTTGGATTTGATAATTTTAGTTATCAAATTCACCTTTCAATTTATATAAAGATCCATTAAAACTCTAATTCATTTTGAATTTTCAACAATCACTACTTAATGATTATTCCAATTCAGGAAATAAATCGCATCTTTAACTGGGTTAAAGAACTAATGTCATTTAAAACACAGTTCACGATAAACCCAAAATCACATTCATTAATTATGGAATTTTCACGGAAAAACCAACCAATATATATAATCGATATCAATTTCCTTATGCGACTAAAATTATAAATGGAATAACGACAAAGCCTTTTAAATTCCATATATATTATCACTCTTCCTCCATAGAAGTTTATTTTGATTATTATCAAATCAAATCTCATTCCATTCCAATTTATCTTATTAAACAGGAAAGCTTTAATTTGGAAATTCCATTAAGTCTTGGAATAAAGATTTATAAATTCCAAATCACATTTCACTGCAAATCGGGTTAAAGAACTAATGTCGTTAAAACACAGTTCACAATAAACCCGATTTACATTCCATTGGGTTTAAGAACAGTGTTATTAAAGATACCGTTCATGACAAACCCAAAATCACATTTTATATTAAATACGAGGCTCTAAATAGAAAATATATCGAGTTATATTCAATATAAAATTCTGAACTCAACAAATATCGTATTTGAATAACGATATATATATCTTCCAAATTTCTCCACAATGCCCGTGTCATCACGGAATCCAATATTGAAATATTCCGAAGATAATTTCAATTCAAATCCATTCCAATTCATACATTGGAAATTTTGGTTATTTTTAAAACCATTTCAAATCCAATTTATTTATAATTCTAGTTCATAACTAGTTCATTTCAATAAAAATCTTTTTTTATCTTTTCAAATATGTAATTTTTCATCCAAATCTTTCCAAATCGTTTATTATGGTTTTACACAAAATATTGCTATATTTAATAATTTTATCAAGGCCCGTACAGTCGATTTCTGTAAACGGCCATCGAACTGCACTTACAGCGACCTTTTCCAAATTTGATTTGGACATATTTCCAAATCCAACCGTTAGATTTCAAATTTCTAATATTCGTTAGAAAACTCTTTTCGATACGAACCCAAAGGTTCCATTTTTAGGAGAATCCGACGGTCGGATCTCCCGTAATGTCCATTCGAAGTCAATGGTCGAAATTCGCGTACTACCGCGGCGCAGCGCGTTCTATTCAGGCCATTAAATATATTATATATATATATTATATATTTTTCATCAATTTACTTTTTTAAACATATTTTATAAATCATTTTAAATTTGTTTTCAAAACGATTTCAACTTCATATTCAATTTCGAATCGAAATTGAATATTCCATATCATTAACATATAAATGATAATATTTTCAAACTTCAGATTTTGAAATCAATTCCTTTTCGATATTCATTATAAAAATAAATAAAATCGATATAAATATTGTTCGCGTCAAAATGGCGCAAATCTAAACAACACGGCTTTATATATTTAAATATTTTCGTGTCCATCCCAAATCGAACATCAAAATCACATTTTGATCTTTTACTGAATATTATTTTAAAATATTCATTATGTTAAAATACTCGTTATTTTAAAATATTAATTATTTATTAACTGGAATCAGACATAGTCAATTAACATATAATGTTATTTATATGAATTTCATCTGACACGTATATCAAACAATATTGATAAACAATCAACCATCATCCAGAGTGCATTCTACACTGCATACGCATTAAATATAAATATTTAATGCTTATAACAGTCTGTCAATCAATCGATTGGCATACAACTAAACATCGGGATTAATGTATGTCCAATATCATCCCAATGCCCGTGTGGGATTTCAACCAACAAATACTGAATATTATTTGTGTAGTTGGGTGATGTTTAAAATTTTATCGTCCTAATCAATATCAATCAAATGGGTGTACATAAACAAATCGTCTGATTTGTAAATGAATATTTATTCTCATTCATATACATGTTAAAAATTATATTTTTAACCGTAAAATATTTTATTCAACTCATGAATATTTTATACAGTCCATTTATATAATAAAAATGATATTTTTATTATTCAAATATTATTATTCGATATATGAATATTTCCTACAGTTCATTTCTCACCACAAACAATTTTCACAACATAATCAAAAAAACAAGTCGTCCATGGTCTGTGGACGACGGGGAGCAGTTCATATATGCAATTATAGAATAAATAACTTTACATAAATAGTTTTAGTGTGAAGGAGTTCTCATTTCGCTTTTGGCTTCACCTAAAATTGTAGAGAGCTCTAAAAATTCCCTGGTCTTCTAGAATGTCGTGTACGATGTCGCGAGTCCAATGTCTCTTGTTTCATTGAATTTCGCTATCGTATGAAAAAGATACGATTTGTATTCTATAAATTAACTTTGCATCACTTCTAAATGTAGAAAACAATTAATTTATTAACAGCCGTATACCTTCAGGAAATGTTCGAAACTAGGTCAGGAGTTTTCGTCGAATCCTTGAAGCTTGAAGACAATCGGGTGGTTCCATGTTGTCGAGCGTCGAAGGAGCTTTCCAGCGCCACCTACGGCGTTCAGATCGACGGCATATCAGAGGTCCAGCGGCTGTTTAAACCCCAGGAGTTTGGGGTGACGGTTCTCGATTTACGCGCCACAATAATCAACTTATCAGGAATGGATTAAAAGGTGGAGAGGAGATCTACACAATTTTCCAAAGGAGCAGGTGGTTTCGTTGCGTGTTTTGAGATAAATTGGAGTTGGAAGGGGAGAAAGCTTTCCGCCGTCGATCGAGTTAGGTTACAGGATTTTTAGATTTTTTTGGGAAAATATAATTTATGAAAGAAAATTTATGATTGGTCCATTATATATTTAATTGAAAAATAGTGTTTTCTTAACCGAGCTCCAAATCAAACCGAACGACTATCGCCTCTAGCTAATTACCCCCATTCCAAACTCAATGGGACATGTTTCGCTAGCCAATTCGGCTGTTACGATTAGTTTTCGTCAAGATTAAAATATAAATCAGTATACATTCAATTTAAACGTACATTTCTATTTGTCGGGGTCACATACGGACTCTAAAAAATTCTAGAAAATTATTTCTAGCTTCGTATTGACGATACGGTCCTAATAAAACTAATTTCGTCAAATTTGAAGACCGTTTGAAAAATGGCCATTTTCTTGTCGATTCAAATTGACTGAAAATGTCAAAACAGGTTTTCTTTTAACACGCTCCCATATTGATCCCAAAAATTATGAAAATTGGAATCTAGTAATAATTTGACAATCCAGTTCCAATAAAAGTGGTTTCGTCGAAAACGGAGGTCATTTGCAAAATCGCTATTTTTAAGGCCTATATTTCCATGGCAACTATTCTGAATTTTCAACTGGACATAACTTTTTATTCCCGCAATGAAATTTGGATTTTTCAGATTCTTTGGAAAGATATTTTCTAATAGATTCTATCGTTTATAATATTTTATAATGATTTATCTCTATTTTTATTCGTTTAAAAATTGCCAATTTATTCAAATGACGCTTCAGGCCATAACGCGGCCGTGGCATTGTTTTTCTTTAGATATTCTGTCATGAAATTGAATTTTGTATATTCATTTGAAATTAGAAATCGAATTTTTGAACAACCGTGCCATTTCAGGCTCGTTTTATAATTAAAATAAAATTATTCTTTTTAACTTCGTCGAAAATAAATTTTTCATCGTTATTATTTAAAATAAATCATTTTAAATATTCAAAATTCATTAAAATTGCCAAAATAAATTTTTTAAATTGGTTCTGATTTTCCGGGTTGTTACAATCTCCCCCACTTAAAATCTTTTCGTCCTCGAAAAGGAACGGAGCTGAAAGTTGTTTAACTAATCAACTCAACTTTCATTCTGGCTTTCATTCTTTAACTTTTCAGTTTCTAAGAATTTCTAATTTTTCCAAAATTTGGCTAACACCATAAGTTTTTGAAAAATTTCGCCATCACCTCCTTTGTATGGGAAGCACCGGGAAAATCCCCAAACCGCCACACAGGCCCTCTCATCTCAAAAAGAAAAAGAAAAAGTCAAGCGGCTGGCCAATCGGCTCATAAAATCATCCAAACCCAATAAATTAGTAAACATGCACCTATTTGTCGGGCATACAATTTTATTCCTCTTCTCTAGCCTCTTTGCTGTGACCTGTTCAATGTATATACATGTATATGCATGCAATTTCAAACAATTTGCAATTCAGTTCAAATTTTGATTCAATTTGGCCTAATTCACCTTTCATTCACATGTTAGTTTAAATGGATAATCATACAACACAAACATCAATCAATTAGTCAATTATATTTTCAAATTCATAATTTTTTATATATTCAAAAATTCATTTTTGATGCCAAATCACAACAATAGACCTTATCTAGTTTTGGTTCTCACACCAGTTTAATGGAAATATATAGATATCCCACTTTCGAAGTTCGAACATAAATACAGATGATGACGCGTCAATCATCAGAACTATGCCTAGAAGACTAGAGTGTGATTCCATATCCATCCCGTATATTCGAGGCTTCATATACACGTGGATCAGACGCATATTAAAATCTCTACATACCCAACAGTCCAAATCAATTTAAAGTAAATTATACAAATACATATAATCAGGTTTAAATTTTCATACCAAAATTCGTTTTCATTTTTATTTTAAAAATAACACTCTTCTCACTCGTTCTAGGATACTACTGATCCTATCTCTAATGAGTCGTTCTTATTTGATATTACTAATCCAATCTCTGATGAATTCTTTTGTTCGGTTCTAAAGTGTCTTATTCTCGAGCTCTGTAAACCAAAGCTCCGATACCAAATGAAGCAACCCAAACTTCCCCGTAAAGGAAAGACCAGATTGGATTGAGAACATGACAAATCAGAACACAAACAGAAGAACATTTCATTGCTTATTACAACAATTTACATCAGAGTACAGAATATACAGAGTATGAACAAGTAATATACATTTGATAAATATCAATGATTTAAAAATTACAATGCAGTGGAAAAAAATACAAAACACAACTGAATGAAATACGCGGATACAGAGCTTTCCGAATATCCCTTCAGCTATAAACCAGGATCCTATATAAATAAATCTGCAAAACCAAAATTACTAGCTGCCCGTATGGAAAATAGGGGCACCCAGAGTTTTGGTTAAACAATAAACTTCAGGTCAGTCATGTGACTGGTGTGAGAACTAAAATAGTTATTTAAAACTTTACTTTAAAATTTGGTAAATCAAGGGACCACGCCGTAAAACACGGAACGAGTTTCCTCCCAAGAATACCGGTGCATATAACAAAACAGCGCAATGCTTTTTGGAAAAATGAAGCTATTATAAGACCCAAGTCCCATCACATAATGCAATGCAAGCCGGAGGACAGGGTTTCCCTTATAATAGCCAAACATGGTTGGTACGTTAAAACAAATCATTTGATACAACTATAAGTGCATAATATATAAAACAAGTTAAAATATAAATGTATCAATCCTATACGGCATGGGTACCATATATCATGTCGCCAATACTAGGCTCTACAATCAAAACCATAATGTCACGTATTGGAAGTTGGATTTCCATCTGTGAACCAAGGCAAGGGATCGTCCTTACCGCTTCGAGACTCTCTAGCCCGAGCCTCAGGGTCAGAGCACATCGACCCTTGGATCGTCCTGGTCGGTCCATCCGAAGTGCAAAGGGTGAATTAAAAAAGTCTGGTCTCTATAAAGACCATATGATCCATCGGCCCCGCAGTGCCGATATAAACGAGGCACCTCACTATCCATCATCCACATAGGTAAAACATATGGGCGTGCAAAACCCAGACACCACCCCTAGCTAGAAGGAAACGCATGCCCTCCCTGATGTCCTCTCCCATTTCTGGTTCACACCGGGGTGTGAGGCTCGCGAATTAACGCTACAAAAAGCTATGCTATATTAAAGTCGTGCTTTGATCATCAACCACAAGACTCTACTTTTCAACAGAAGCCATGATCATTTGCATCTCAGCATGCCACACAGGCAATTCACGCTATGCATCTGATGTCTATCAATCACACAGAATGAAATCCAATGTCAGATACACATCCATTTACAAGTTCGTTCTGGGTCTGAACGGAACCAGAGGCACCTTATTCCTCGTCCCGTATGTCCAATACAGGAGAGAGGTCCTTGCATATCTGGTCGATCTCCAAGTACGTCTGGACGATCACCACTTATTACCTTGTCTTGGATGTACAGTCCAATCAAGACATCAGTAACCATCCAAACGATGTGAAGACCGCCAGTCTTCGACCACCGTCTTCATCCTCAACATATCATCGAATCAGTTACTCAGAATGGGATAAACCTGGTCTTTCTGAATAACTCGCATATATAATAAACAAGTGCTATAAAAACACAACATATGCCTTATTCTGATTCTGAATATTCTTTTATTCAAATATTCATATCCTTTGGGAAAGCTTCCCATTAATTTTATCAAAGATAAATTCTTTAAAATTATTCTTTAATCTTCCTTTGGATATCAATTCAAACCAAATTATGGTTTATCCAAACTAGTCAGGATTAGCGAACCTTACCGAAGTAATCATTTATTTAATTTCCCAATCCCAACCTATTCATCCTATGAAGTAAACCTTCTAATACTTCATATCTAACACCATGTGTTATCGGTAAAATAAATTACCATTTCACGTTCAAATCTAATTAAAGATTTAAATAACGCTTGGAGAAAAACTACTGATACTCCATTCCCGATCATTTCTTGGATTTGATAATTTTAGTTATCAAACTCAGCTTTCAATCTATATAAAGATTCATTAAAACTCTAATTCTATTTCAATTTCCAACAATCATTACTTAATGATTATTCCAATTTAGGAAATAAATCCTGTCTTTAACTAGGTTAAAGAACTAATGTCATTTAAAACACAGTTTACGATAAACCCAAAATCACATTCCATCAATTATTGAATTATCACGGAAAAACCAACCAATTTATAATCGATATCAATTTCCGTATCTGACAAAAATTATAAATGGAATAACAGCAAGGCCTTTTAAATTCCATATATATTATCAGTCTTCCTCCACAGAAGTTCATTTCGATTATTATCAAATCGAATCCCATTCCATTCCAATTTATCTTATTAAACTGGAAAACTTATTTTGGAAATTCCATTAAATATTGGAATAAAAAATTATAAATTCCAAATCACATTCACTGCAAATCGGGTTAAAGAACAAATGTCATTAAAACACAGTTCACAATAGACCCGATTTACATTCCATTGGGTTTAAGAACAGTATTATTAAAGATACCATTCATGATAAACCCAAGATCCCATTAGATATTAAATACAAGTCTCTGAATAGAAAATATATCGATTTATATTCAATATCAAATTCTGAACTCAACAAACATCGTATTGGAATAACGATATATATATATATATATATATCTTCCAAATTCCTCCATAATGCCCATGTAATCACGGAATCCAATATCGAAATATTCCGAAGATAATTTCGATTCAAATCCATTCCAATTCATATATTGGAAATTTTGGTTATTTTTAAAACCGTTTCATATCCAATTTATTTATAATTCTAGTTCATAACTAGTTCATTTCGATAAAAGTCTATTTTTTTCTTTTCAAATATGGAATTTTTCATCCCAATTCTTTCCAACTCATTTATTATGATTTTACACAAATTATTGCTATTTTTAATAATTTTATCAAGGCCCGTACAGTCGATTTCCATAAACGGCCATCGAACTGCACTTACAACGACCTTTTCCAAATTTGATTTGGACATAATTCCAAATCCAACCGTTAGATTTCAAATTTCTCATATTCGTTAGAAAAATCATTTCGATACGAACCCAACGGTTCTGATTTTCGGAGAATTCGATGGTCGGATCTCCCGTAATGTCTGTTCGAAGTTAATGGTCGTAATTCGCAAACTACCGCGGTGCGGCATGTTCTATTCAGGCCATTAAATATATATAATATATATATATATTATATATTTTTCATCGATTTCCTTTTTAAAACATATTTTATAAATCTTTTCAAATTCGTTTTCAAAACGATTCAACTTCATATTCAATTGCGAAGCAAAATTGAATATTCCATATCATTAATATATAAATGATAATATTTTCAAACTTCAGATATCGAAATCAATTCCTTTTCTATATTCATTATAAAAATGAATAAAATCGATATAAATATCATTCACGTCAAAATGCCGCAAATCTAAACAACACGGCTTTATATATTTAAATATTTTCGTGTCCATCCCAAATCGGACATCAAAATAACATTTTTATCTTTTACAATATTATTTTAAAATATTCATTATTTTAAAATATTTGTTATTTTAAAGTATTCATTCTTTCTGAACTGGAATCAGACACAGTCAATTACCATATAATGTTATTTATATGGATTTCATCCAACACATGTATTGAACAACAATGATAAACAATCAACCATCATCCAGATTGCATTCTACACTACATAAGCATTAAATATAAATATTTAACGCTTATAATAGTCTGTCCATCAATCGATTGACATACAACTAAACATCGGGATTAGTGTAAGTCCAATATCATCACAATGCCCACGTGGCGTTTCAACCAACAAATACTGAATATTATTTGTGCAGTTGGGCGATGTGTAAAATTTTATCGTCCCAATCAATATCAGTCAAATGGGTGTACATAAACAAATCGTCCGATTTGTTAATGAATATTTATTCTCATTAAAATACATGTTAAAATTTATATTTTTAACGATAAAATATTTTATTCAACTCATGAATATTTTATACAGTCAACTTATATAATAAAAATGATATTTTTATTATTCAAATATTTTTATCCGATATATGAATATTTCGTACAATTCATTTCTCACCACGAACAATTTTCACAACACAATCAAACAAACAAGTCGTCAATGGTCTGTGGACGAATGGGAGCAGTTCATATATGCAGATATAGAATAAATAACTTTACATAAATAATTTTCAAACATAGAAACATATACTTCAAGTGTAAATGTGTCTATCGAGGTGTAATTTCATTCTGCTTTACTCATACTAGGATATTACTGATCCTATCTGTATAGAGTTACCCGTCCTAGAACACTACTGGTTCTATTTCTGAAGAGTTCGTTCAAATATTATATTCCAGAACTAAGCTTAACCAAAGCTCTGATACCACGATGAGACGACCCGAAATCCCGTTCAGACGAAGACAAGGGTTATCTTTGGAATATAACACAGAAACAGATAATAGCAGAACAAAATTAAATAAATACACCAGATAATGAACAATAGAATATACTGGATAAAAGTAATCATCAGAGTTACACAGTATACAGGATCTTACTTAGTACAAATACAGTTCAGCTATACATAAATGTCTACAGCGGAAATAAACAAAATATGTACAATACGAGCTGAACAACATAAAAAGAGATAAATGATAGAATCCATCTTCAGCTCCAGCTATCCAGAAAGAACCAGCTAAACCCGAATACAAGGCTGCCCGTGTAGAAAAAGGGGCACCCGAGTTTGAGAGTGAAACAAACTACGAGTCAGTCATGGGACTGGTATGAGAAATCCATTCAACACATATATAATATGGCTAATCATAGGACCACGCCACTTTCGTGGAACGGGTTACTCCATTGGATTGCCAGTGCTTTAAAACAAATCTTTCTTTTAAACATCGCTATGCTTTTTATAAAAATGAAGCCGTTATAAGACTCAGTTCCCATCACACAATGCAACGCAAACCGGAGGATAGAGTTTTTACCTTATAACGGCCAAAATATGCTTGATACGAATAAAACAAAGGCATTCGATATTATTGCTAGTGTTTATATGTTTTGAAAACTATTTCAGATCATAACTATCAATCATAGACAGCATGGGTACCATATATCATGTCGCCATATATATATATATACAATCAAAACAGCACGATGTCGTATTTGGAAATTGGATTTCCGTCATGAACCAAGGCAAAAGATAGTCCTTACCGAATTCGAGACGCTCTAGCCCGTGTCTCAGGATCAGAGCTCGAGTGACCCTAGAATCGTCAGGGCCGGTCCACCGATGTGGATTAAAATTCCTGAACACTGCGTTTCCCCGCCCTTTGGGGCGTCAACGAGCCAACGAATGACTCCATCGGACCCGGATCGTCCGATCAAACCGAGGCACCTCGCAACAGCAACAACCACATAGGTGAAAAGTATATAAATGTTAGGGCTGGTAGGTCACTGACACCACCCTAGCTAGAAAGAAACGCATGCCCTCCCTGAGGTCCTTCTCCCGTTTCTGGTTCATACCGGGGTGTGAGGCTCGCGAATTTACGTTATACACAAAACTACGCCACACAGGCGGTGCTTTGATCATCACCACAAGACTTTGCTTTTCAACAGAAGCCCTGATCACTGCATCTTAGCATGCCACACAGGCAGTTCATGCCGTGCGACTGATGTCCATCGATATACAACCTCTGAGCTCGTGCGTCTCAGAGAAGGGCGTTAAGCAAAAGAATGAATTCTCCGCCGCCAAACAGATGTATATTTAATAGAGATCAATCGACACAGAATAAAATCCAATGTCAGACACACAGTCCATTTACAAGTCCGTTCTGGGTCTGAACGAAACCGGAGGCACTAAATACCTCGCAAACCCTTCGATCACCACGTACGTCTGGACGATCACCACTCATTATCCATATTTCGGGATGCCTCCCAATCAGGACCTCGGTTACCATCCAAACGAGGTGAAGATCTCCGGTCTTCGACCGTCGTCTTCATCTTCGAATTTCAATCGTCGGTCAATTATTTGAAATGAGAATTAACTTGGCCTTTTAAAATAATTCACGTATATTTAGAATTTCAAATCAATTTATTTCAATGGTTAAATCATTCGACAACACTAATTTTGTTGTTTAATGTAATTTTCACACCAAACCATTCAACCATCAAATACAACATAAATCGAGCAAATTCAGTTTATTTCCATTCCATATCGCTTATGATATTTTATAACGATTTATCGCTATTTTTATTTATTTTAAAATAGCTAATTTATTCAAAACGACGCTTCGGGCCATATAGCGGCCGTGGCGCTGTTTTTCTTCAGATTTGATTTACACATATCTGAAAATCTAACCGTTGGATCTTCACAAAATTTACATCATTAGAAAGGTCTTTTCAAAACGAATCCAACGGTTCCAGTTTCGGGAAAATCCGACGGTCGGATCTCCCGGTACAATCGTTTGAAATTTCGATTTCAAAATACGAACTGCAGCGTCGTTATTCGATTAAATATATAATTATATTTATATATATATAAATATAATCGCTTCTGGCGCTGTTTTTCTTCAGATTTGAATTAAACATTCCAGACAATCCAACCGTTGGATTTTTACAAGGTTGGTGCCGTTGGGAAGATATTTCCAAGGCGAACACGACGGTTGAGGTTTCGGGAAAATCCAATGGTCGGATTTCCCGTACTAGTTGTTTGAAAACACGGTTTCAAAACACGAACTGCACGACTACGTTTCGTTTTAATTTTATTTATATTTATATATTTATATAAATATAGTTCATTCAATGATTTCAATATCGTTTTCACTTCAAATATTTCACTAACACCTTGAAATTTTGGAAAATTTCGCCATAACCTCCCCTGCACCGGGAGCATCGGGAAATCGCAAATTGCTTTCCCGGTCCTTCTAATCTCAAAAAGAAAAAGAAAAAGCCAAGCGGCTAGCCAACAGGCTCATAAAATCATCACCCAAACAAAACAGTAAATGTGTACCTATTTGTCGGGCACAAAATTTTATTCCTCTTCTCTAGCCCCTTTGCTATAACCTGTTCAATGAATATGCATGTACATATATATAGTTCTTATCATTTATCATTTTCTATTCAACTTCATATTTGATTTCTATTTGGTTTAAAAACACCATTCACTCTAAGGTTACATACATAGGTACAAATCATTTCATTAGCTAATTAATGAATATTTCAACTCATATATGTTTATTTGAACAAGTGGCTATTTTTAACACTTCACATTTCAACGATTCATGCATACAATAAAAATGTGATTTTTATTGTAAAACAACTCATTTCAAAACACTATTATTTTGATATATTTCATATTGGTGATAAAAATAGGATTTTTATCATAAAACAATTTCTTTCAAAACGAGATTATTTTACACAGTTCATATAGTCGATAAAAGGTGATTTTTATTATCAAACAATTTATTTCAAAATATGTATACCATTCAACACATGAATTTCAATTCAACGAATGAATATCGATTCAACACATGAAGGTTTTCTATAGTTTCTATATATAGATAGAAATGTGATTTTTATATTTAAAACGCGAATACCATTCAACACATGAATTTCTAATCAACGAATGAATATCAATTCAACACATGAAGGTTTTCTATTCAATGAATAAATATAGTTTAAGAAAATGAAAATAATTCAAACACACGAATATTATTCAAAATTTCGGCAGCATAACGACAGGGTAGTTAAAACCGGGACCGTCCCTAGTACGGCTCCTCGCTCTACCTTAAAACCTCGCGGTTTTTGACAATGGGGTCATGCATCTAGTTCGCACGCAGGCGGCATGTATACATTTATTTCATTTCCACAAACTAATCCTATGTGGTTTCAATCAAATATTTCTCAATCACAAACGGGTATTTTTCAACCTCAATCAATCAATATCAACCATAAACAATCCCAAACAATCATTCGCTATCAATCAATTTTCACAACAATTTCAATCAATAAATATCGTCCATGGTTTGTGGACGAGGGGGCGTATATATATATATATATATATATTTATATATATAGCAATATCTTTTATTTCAACACATATATATATAGCTAGAAAAAGAAGTTGAAGAGTGAGAAATTCTCACCAATAGCTATCCAACTTCACGGCACTTCCAATGCAGGAAATCTTCACCGTTATCGCATTTTGTCGCTTTCGTTGCCCGTATTCACTACATATGTAAAGATCAAATTTTTACTTCGCTATTCAATATTTAAAAATCGAATTTTTACTTTGTTATTCCATATATAAAAATCGAATTTTTACTTTGTTATTCCATATATAAAAATCGAATTTTCACTTTGTTATTCAATATATAAAAATCGAATTTTTACTTTGTTATTCCATATATAAAAATCGAATTTTTACTTTGTTATTCAATATATAAAAATCGAATTTTTTACTTTGTTATTCCATATATAAAAATCGAATTTTTACTTTGTTATTCCATATATAAAAATCGAATTTTCATGAACAAAAATCTCTACTTTGATCATGTTAAAAATCTCTCCTTTTACATGTTAAAAATCTAAACTTTGTCTATATAAAAACATGAACTTTATGTTGATAAAACCTACCCTTGATGTACATAAAAATTCAATCTTTCATCGTATAAAAATTGAATCTTAAACTTAATGACATACGTATTTAATTTAAACCAATTAAACAACAACAAAAACTCACCCTTTCACGTTTGGAGGGGCTGAAGCTTGCTGGGAGTGGAGCAAGGAGGGGCTTCAGGTGACTTCGGCGCTGAGGGGAGGGGTGTCGGGTCTGCAGCCAGGCGCAGGTGGCACTGGAGTCGCCGCAGTGGCTAGGGCTCGCGGATCTCGAGGTGGGCGTAGGGTTTGGGTTCGGGTTCGAACAGGGGAAGGGGCGAGGGCTGACGCGAGGTCGGAGGGGCGCTTGCCTGCTCGGTGGCGCACGGAGGAGGAGGCGGTGAGCGACGTGGGGGCGACGACGTGAGGGGTTCCGTCGATCTCGATTTAGGGCTTAGGTTTTCCTTTTTTTTATTTCGAACGGTAGAAAGAGAGGAGAGAGAGAGAGTAAAGGATTTATATAAATATTTATTATTTTTAATTTCAAAAAGTTGACTTTTTTATTCGACCCCTAAACGAGGCCCACCGCCTGTCGTCCATAGCGTTTTACCCCCATTCCGAACACAATGGGATATGTATCGCATGCTGATTTGATCGTTACAATCAGTTTCTGTTGAATTTACATTTAAATCATTATATTGAATTTTAAACGTACATTTCAAATTACCGGGGTCACATACTAACTCTAAAAATTCCAGAAAAATATTTTCTAGCTTCGTATTGACGATACGGTCCTAACAAAACTAGTTTCGCTGAATTCTGACATCGTTAGAAAAATGGCCATTTTCCAGTCGATTAAAATCAACTGAAACTGGTCAAACGCGTTTTCTTTTGCCACGCTCACATATTGATTCGGAAAATTATGAAAATTTAAACTTAGCAATAATTCGACGTCCCGGACCCAACAAAAGTGGTTTCGTCGAAATCCGAGGTCGTTTGCAAAATGTCCATTTTTAAGGGCCTGAATTCCATAGCGACTATTCAGAATTTTCAACTGGACATATCTTTTGATTCCCGCTATGAAATTTCGATTGGTCGGATTCGTTAGAAAGATATCATCAAATAGATCCTAATGCTTTTGGTTTCACTAAAATCCGGATTGTACTGCACTCGGCATAGTCCGACAAAGTTTGAATTCAATTTTTGAAACTGCAGCGCCATTTCAGGCCTTGTTTATAATTATAATTAATTATATTCGTTTTCAATTGTCGATTCAAACTCAGTTTTCATCGCCATTATTTAAAATATTTATTTTAAATATTTAAAATCCATTATTTTAGCCAATTTAAAAAATTTAAATTGGTCTAGATTTTAGTGGGAAGAAGTTCTCATTTCTCTTTCGGCATCGCCTAAAATTGTAGCAAGCTCCGAAATTCCCCGGTCTTTTCAAGAATGTCGTGTACGATGCCACGAGTCCAATATCTCTTGTTTCATTGAATTTCGCTATCGTATGAAAAGATACGATTTTTATTCTATAAATTAACTTTTCAACACTTCTAAATGTAGAAAACAGTTAATTAATTAACAGCCGTATACCTTTAGGAAATTTTCGAAACTAGGTCAGGAGTTTTCGTCAAATCCTTGAAGCTTGAAGACAATCGGGTGGTTATATGTTGTCGAGCATCGAAGGAGCTTTCCAGCGCCACTTACGGCGTTCGGATCGACGGCATATCAGAGGTCCGGCAGCGGTTTAAACACCCGGAGTTTGGGGCGACGGTTCTTGATCTACACGCCACAATAATCGACTTATCAGGTATAGATTTGAAGGTGGAGAGGAGATCTACATAATTCTCCAAAGGAGCAGGTGGTTTCGTTGCGTGGTTTGAGAGAAATCAGGGCTGGAAGGGGAGAAAGCTTTCTGCCATCAGTCGAGTAAGGATACGGGATTTTTAGATTTTTTTTGGGAAAATATAATTTATGAAAGAAAATTTATGATTGGTCCATTATATATTTAATCGAAAAATAGTGTTTTCTTAACCAAGCTCCAATCAGACCCAAGGGCTATCGTCCCTAGCTAATTACCCCCATTCCGAACATAATGGGATATGTTTCGCTAGCCAATTCGACTGTTACGATCAGTTTTCGTCAAGATTAAAATATAAATCAGCATATATTCAATTTAAACGTACATTTCTATTTGCTATGGTCACATACGGACTCTAAAAATTCCAGAAAATTATTTCCAGCTTCGTATTGATGATGCTGTCCTAAAAAAAAATAATTTTGTTAAATTTGAAGACCGTTTGAAAAATGGTCATTTTCAGGTTGATCCAAATTGACTGAAATTGACAAAACACGTTTTCTTTTGCCACGCTCACATATTGATCTCAAAAATTATGAAAATTGGAATCCAGCAATAACTTGACATTCCGGTTCCAACAAAAGTGGTTTCGTCGAAAATGGAGGTCATTTGCAAAATCGCTATTTTTAAGGCCTATATTTCCATAGCGACTATTCTAAATTTTCAACTGGACATAACTTTTTATTCCTACTATGAAATTTGAATTTTTCAGATTCTTTGGAAAGATATTTTCGAACGGATCCAAATATTTCTAGTTTTGTTCAATTCTGACTTATATTGAATTCTGTATACTCACTTGAAATTAGAAATCGAATTTTCGAACTACCTCGCCATTTCAGGCTCGTTTTATAATTAAAATAAAATTATTCATTTTAACTTCGTCTAAAATAATTTTTTCGGCGTTATTATTTAAAATAAATCATTTTAAATATTCAAAATTCATCAAAATTGCCAAAATAAAAATTTTAAATTGGTTCTAATTTTTCGGGTTGTTACAGGAACGGACTGTAATTTGTTTTACTAATCAACTCAATTTTCATTCTTCAACTTTTCAATTTCTAAGAATTTCCAAATTCTCCAAAAATTTGGCTAACACCCTAAATTTTTGAAAAATTTCGCCATAACCTCCTTTGTACCGGGAGATATTAAAAACCGCAACTAGCCACGCCGGGCCCTCATCATCCAAAATGAAAAAGAAAAAGCCAAGCGACTACCCTACCGGCTCATAAAATCATCCAAACCCAATAAATTAGTAAACATGTACCTATTTGTCGGGCATACAATTTTATTCCTCTTCTCTAGCCTCCTTGCTATGACATGTCCAATGTATATACATGTATATGCAATCATTTTCAACCAATTTTCAATTCAGTTAAATAGTTGACTCAATTTGGCTTAATGGTTCAAAATTTTAATTAATCAAACAACACAATCAACAATTAATTAGTTGATTATCGTTTCAAACGCATTACTTTTATAAAAATAAAAATCCATTTTTAATGCAAAGTCACAATAATAGACCCTATCTAGTTTTGGTTATCGCACCAGTCAATTGGAAATATATAGACATCCCACTTTTAAAACTCAAACATAAATGCTGATGATGGTCGACCGATCATCAGATCATCTCCGGGCGACTAGAGTGTGATTCTATATCTATCCAATATATTTGAGGCTTTGTATGCACGTTTGCAAGGCGTATATGCAAAATCTTTATATACTCGATTGTCCAAATCAATTTAAAATAAATTACTCAAATACGTATAATAAGGGTTTAAATTTTCAAAGCAAATTTTGTTTTCATTATCAATACTCTTCTAACTCATTCTAGGATACTACTGATCCTATCTCCAACGAGTCATTCATATATGATATTGCTAATCCAATCTGTGATGAATTCTTTTGTTCGGTTCTAATGTGTCTTGCTCTCGAGCTCTGTAAACCAAAACTCTGATACCGCGTGTAATGACCCGAACTTCCTCGGTCTCCGAAGAGAGAAGAAAGAACAAATTTCTTTGAGGACAAGACAAATCAGAACAAAAACGACAGAACATTTCATTGCTATTACAACAATTTACATTAGAGTACAAGAATATACAGACTATGAACAAATAATATACATTTGATAAATATCAGAGATTTACAAATTACAATGCAGCAGCAAAAAATACAAAACACAACTGAAAGAAATAGACGGATACAGAGTGTTCCAAATATGGCTCCAGCTGTAAACCAGGATCCTGTGAATATAATATCTGCAAAACAGAAACTACTAGTTGTCCATGTGGAAAATAGGGGCACCCAGAGTTTATGTTAAAACAATAAACTCCAGGTCAGTCATGTCACTGGTGTGAGAACTAAAACAGTTATTTAAAACTTTACTTTAAAATTTGGTAAATCAAGGGACCATGCCATATAACACGGAACAGATTCCCCCTCACGAATACGAGTGCATAAAACAAACAGCGCAATGCTTTTTGGAAAAATGAAGCTATTATAAGACCCAGGTCTGATCACACAATGCAACGCAAGCCGGAGGATAGGGTTTTCCCTTATAATAGTCAAACTTTCTTGGTACGTTTAAAACAAATCATTTTGATATTATTATAAGTGCATAGTGTATAAAATACCTTCAAATATAAATGCATCAATCATAGATGGCATGGGTACCATATATCATGTCGCCAATACTAGGCTCTATAATTAAAACAGCAAAATCACGTATTGGAAGTTGGATTTCCATCTACGAACCAAGACAAGGGATCGTCCTTACCTCTTTGAGACAATCTAGATCGTATCTCAGGATCCGAACGCATTGATGTAACGACCCAAAAAATCTGAACCAATTTAAAATTTTTAAATTGGCTAAAATAATGGATTTTAAATATTTAAAATAAATATTTTAAATAATGGCAATGAAAACTGAGTTTGAATCGACAATTGAAAACGAATGTAATTAATTCTAATTATAAACAAGGCTTGAAAAGGCGCTGCAGTTTCAAAATTTGAATTCAAACTTCGTCGGACTGTACCGGGTGCAAAACGAAACGGATTTTAGTGAAACCAAAAATATTTAAATCTGTTAGTGAATACCTTTCTAACGAATCTGAAAAATCGAATTTTCATAGCGGAAAGCAAAAGTTATGGCCAAATGAATTTTCAGAAGGGTTGATATGGAATTTATATAGCCCGTGAAAATGACCATTTTGCATACGACCTCGGAATCCGACGAAACCACTTTTGTTGGATCCGGGATGAGAAGTTATTGCTAGGTTTCAAATTTCATAATTTTTGAAGCTAGTATGTGAGCGTGGCAAAGGAAAATGTGTTTTGGTCAATTACAGTTAAATTGGATCGACCAAAAATGGGCCTTTTTGCAAACGGTCTCAGAATTTGATGAAACTAGTTTTGTTGGCACCGTATCGTCAAAACATAGCTAGATTTATTTTTATGGAATTTTTCGAATTAGTTTGTGGCCCTGGCAAATTGAAATGCACGTTCAAATCAAATATTGAATGTTATATATTTTAAATTGAATGGAAACTGGCTGAAACAGTCGAATGGGCCTACGAAACATATTCCATTGTGTTCGGAATGGGGGTAAAACGCTAGGGACGACTGTCGTTGGGTTTGGATTGGTGGTCGTGTCAGAAAACCCCTTTAAAACTCCATAGGCCAATCAGAATTTTAAAAAAAAAGAAAAAAAGAAAATCCTTTTTTCTTTTCTCTCTCCCCTCGCGATTAACGGCGACCGTAGCTCCCCGCTTCCCTCCTCCTTATCTCCTCCCACGCGCCACGATAGCCAACGCCCCGGTTGGGAATTTTGAAGATCTCGTCCTCCCCTTCGCATCCATACCTGTGGCGCCTCCTACCATCGCCTGTACGACGAGATCCATCACCTCGAACTTCCGCCGTTCGAGCGCCGCCTGAGCCTCCACCGCCGCCGCGAGTTGGCCAACCCCCATCTCGATTGGAGCGCCTCTCCTTCCCCTACCTGGTGGCGCAACCCGATCGCCAGTTCACTGCACGGATTTCCAGAAATTAGCAAACCTAATTTTGAACGGTTTGGGTAATATACGGCTGTTATTATTTAAACCTGTTTTAACACTTCAAAGTGTTGCAAATTTCGTCCATCTTTGAAAAATGATATCTTTTTCATTCGTTAACGAAATTCGATGAAACAGGAAACATCGTGACCGTGTGGACGTCGTCTACAGTTTAGAAGAGACCGCATATTTTTCTGAGCCTTCTGCTATTTTTGGTGGAGTGGAACCCAATGTGAGATTTCTAATTTAAAAACAATATAGAAAATGACGATGTATAAATTATATAGTCGATGTATGAGTTATACAAGTGTTGTACACCTCTTGTATAAGCGTTGTATAAGTTGTACGTTCGATGTATAAGTTGTATATGCGTTGTAAAATAATTATATATGTGTTGAAATAGAAGTGAATTGCTATATATAAATATATATATATATACATGCCCCTCGTCCACAAACCATGGACGATATTTATTGATTGTGATTGGTGTGAAAATTGATTGATAGCGAATGATTGTTTGGGATTGTTTGTGGTTGATATTGATTGATTGTGGTTGAAAATTACCCATTTGTGGTTGAGAAATATTTGGTTGAAACCACATAGGATTAGTTTGTGGAAATGAAATAAATATATACATGCCGCCTGCGTGCGAACTAGATGCATGATCCCCCATTGTCAAAAACCGCGAGGTTTTAAGGTAGAGCGAGGAGCCGTACTAGGGACGGTCCCGGTTTTAACTACCCTGCCGTTATGCTGCCGAAATTTTGAATGATATTCATGTGTTTGAATTATTTTCATTTGCTGAACTATATTTATTCGTTGTATAGAAAACCTTCATGTGTTGAATCGATATTCATTCGTTGATTAGAAATTCATGTATTGAATGGTATTCGTGTTTTAAATATAAAAACCACATTTTTATCTATATATAGAAACTATAGAAAACCTTCATGTGTTGAATCGATATTCATTCGTTGATTAGAAATTCATGTGTTGAATGGTATTCATATTTTGAAATAAATTGTTTCATAATAAAATCACCTTTTTATCCTCTGTATGAGCTATGTAAAATGACCTCGTTTTAAAAGAAATTGTTTTATAAGGAAAATCCTATTTTTTATCACCTATATAAACTATATAAAATAATAGTGTTTTGAAATGAATTGTTTTACAATAAAAATCACATTTTTATTATATACCTGAATTGTTGAAATGTGAAGTGTTAAAAATAGCAACTCGTTCAAATAAATATGCATGAGTCGAAATATTCACTAATTAGCTAGTGATATGATTCTCGCCTATGCATGCAACATTAGAATGAATTGTCTTTTTAAACCAAATGGAATCAAATATTACGTTGAATGGAAAATGATAAGTGATAAGAACTGTATATATGTACATGCATATTTATTGAACAGGTTATAGCAAAAGAGGCTAGAGAAGAGGAATAAAATTTTGTGCCCGACAAATAGGTACACATTTACTGTTTTGTTTGGGTGATGATTTTATGAGCCTGTTGGCTAGCCGCTTGGCTTTTTCTTTCTCTTTTTGACATGAGACGCCCGTGTGGCTAATTGGGAATTTTCCCAGCCCCTCCCGTACAAAGGAGGTTATGGCGAAATTTTCCAAAATTTAAAGGCGTTAGTGAAATATTTGAAGTGAAAACGATATTGAAATTGTTGAATGAACTATATTTGTATAAATATAAACAAAATTAAAAACGAAACATGGTCGTGCAGTTCGTGTTTTGAAACCGTGATTTCAAACAACTAGTACGGGAAATCCGACCATTGGATTTTCCCGAAACCGCAACCGTTGGGTTCGCTTTGGAAAAATCTTTCCAACGGCACCAACTTTGTAAAAATCCAACGGTTGGATTGTCTGGAATGTTTAATTCAAATCTGAAGAAAAACAGCGCTAGAAACGATTATATTTTTATATATATAAATATAATTATATTTAATCGAATAACGACGCTGTAGTTCGTATTTTGAAATCGAAACATCAAACGATTATACCGGGAGATCCGACCGTCGGATTTTCTCAAAACTGGAACCGTTGGATTCGTTTTGAAAAGACCTTTCTAATGATGTAAATTTTGTGAAAATCCAACGGTTAGGTTTTTAGATATGTGTAAATCAAATCTGAAGAAAAACAGCGCCACGGCCGCGTTATGGCCCGAAGCGTCGTTTTGAATAAATTGGCGATTTTAAAATAAATAAAAATAGCGATAAATCGTTATAAAATATCATAAACGATATGGAATGGAAATAATCTGAATTGCTCGATTTATGTTGTATTTGATGGTTGAATGTGTTTGGTGTGAAAATTACATTAAAGAACAAAATTGGTGTTGTCGAATGATTTAACCATTAAAATAAATTGATTTGAAATTCTAAATAAACGTGAATTATTTGAAAAGGCCGAGTTAATTCCCATTTCAAATAATTGACCGACGATTGAAAGTCGAAGATGAAGACGGTGGTCGAAGACCGGAGATCTTCACCTCGTTTGGATGGTAACCGAGGTCCTGGTTGGGAGGCATCCCAAAATATGGATAATGAGTGGTGATCGTCCAGACGTACGTGGTGATCGATGGGTTTGCGAGGTATTTAGTGCCTCCGGTTTCGTTCAGACCCAGAACGGACTTGTAAATGGACTGTGTGTCTGACATTGGATTTTATTCTGTGTCGATTGATCTCTATTAAATATACATCTGTTTTTGGCGGCGGAGAATTTATTCTTTTGCTTAACGCCCTTCTCTGAAACGCACGAGCTCAGAGGTCGTATACCGATGGACATCAGTCGCATGGCATGAATTGCTAGTGTGGCATGCCTAAGTGGCAAATGATCAGGGCTTCTATTGAAAAGCAAAGTCTTGTGGTGATGATCAAAGCACCGCCTGTGTGGCGTAGCTTTGTGTATAACGTGGAATTGCGAGCCTCACACCCCGGTATGAACCAGAAACGGGAGAAGGACCTCAGGGAGGGCATGCGTTTCTTTCTAGCTAGGGTGGTGTCAGTGACTTACCAGCCCTGACATTTATATATACTTTTTCACCCGTGTGGTTGTTGCTGTTGCGAGGCACCTCTGTTTGATCGGACGATCCGGGTCCGATGGAGTCATTCGTTGGCTCGTTTACGCCCCAAAGGGCGGGGAAACGTAGTGTTCAGGCATTTTAATCCACATCGGTGGACCGGCCCTGTCGCTCCAAGGGTCGATGCGTTCTGATCCTGAGACACGGGCTAGAGCGTCTCGAATTCGGTAAGGACTATCTTTTGCCTTGGTTCATGACGGAAATCCAATTTCCAAATACGACATTGTGCGATTTTGATTGTATACCTATATATGGCGACATAGTGGTATAGGGCATTAATGCCGCCTATGATTGATAGTTATGATTTGAAGTTGTTTTCAAAACATATAAACACTAGCAATAATATCAAATGCCTTTGTTTTATTCGTATCAAGCGTATTTTGGCCGTTATAACGTAAAAACTCTATCCTCCGGTTTGCGTTGCATTGTGTGATGGGAACTGAGTCTTATATTGGCTTCACTTTTATAAAATGCATTGCGTTGTTTAAAAGAACGATTTGTTTTAAAGCACTGGCAATCCAATGGAGTAAACCCGTTCCACGAAAGTGGCGTGGTCCTGTGATTAGCCAAATTATTTATGTGTTGAGTAGATTTCTCATACCAGTCCCATGACTGACTCGTAGTTTGTTTCACTTTCAAACTCGGGTGCCCCTTTTTCTACACGGGCAGCCTTGTTTTCAGTTTGAGCTGGTTCTTTCTGGATAGCTAGAGCTGAAGATGGATTCTATCATTTATCTCTTTTTATGCTGTTCAGCTCCTATTGTACATATTATGTTTGTTTTCCGCTGTAGACATTTATGTATAGCTAAACTGTATTTTTACTAAGTATGATCCTATATACTGTGTAACTCTGATGATTACTTTTATCCGGTATATTCTATTGTTCATTATCTGGTGTATTTAATTATTCTGTTCTGCTATTATCTGTTTCTGTGTTATATTCCACGGATTACCCTTGCCGCCGTCAGTACGGGGTTTGGGGTCGTCTCAACGTGGTATCAGAGCTTTGGTTAAGCTTAGTTCTGGAATATAACATTTGAACGAACTCGTCAGAAATAGAACCAGTAGTGTTCTAGGACGGGTAACTCTATACAGATAGGATCAGCAATATCCTAGTATATGTAAAGCAGAATGAAATTGCACCTCGATAGACACATTTACATTCAAGTATTTGTCTCTATATTTTCAAATATCTTTTCTGTTGACCTGACACTTTGTCTGCTAATTGCAGACGCACTAGAAAATGAGTGACAGGAACAGAAGAAATAATCGTATGGCTCGACCAGCTAATGAGCCAGTTGTGCTCCCGCCGCCAGAATCCGATATAGAAGTTCTATTCAAGAGATTTCGAAATCTGGGTGGATCGCCATTCTTAGGCAAGGAGTCCATTATGGAAACACAAGCTTGGATTCGTTCTGCAGAGAAAATCTTTGAGGGTTTAAAGCTGAGAGACGATCAGAAAAGATTACTGGCGTCTTGGGCACTCAAAGAAGAAGCTTTGTTTTGGTGGGATTCAGTCATTAAAGATAATCCAGAAGGTGATATCACCTAGGACAGATTCAAAGTGATTTTCTTAGAAAGATTTACTCCTCCCAAAGCAACCGAGCGATTATGTGATGAATTTTCTTATTTGATACAAGGTGATATGACCATCCCAGAATATCATAAGAAATTCAACGAACTTGCTCACTTTGCCCCTCATCTGATTCAAGATCCAAAGAGGAAGAATCTGAGATTTATTCATGGCCTGCAAAGAAAATATCAGAATAGTGTGATGAGGAATGTGAAACATCCTTTCTCAGAAATGATTTATATGGCTTATCAATACGAAGATCTAGACAAGAAAGGTATGTTACAGTACGAAGAGGAAGTCAGTTCTAGCGATAAGGTTGAATCAATAACAGATCGTCCTAAGGCCAGTACCATGTCTGAGGTCGGTAAGGAGCCCAAAGTCAATCGGAAAAGGGCCAGAGCAGGAAAAGAACCGGTAACGACCACCGTATGCAATAACTGCCATCAGAAAGGGCATTTGTCAATAAACTGTGGACCCTTGAAGAAACGAAGAAAGAATAAATTTAAATCCAAGGACAAGTTCCTAGAAAATAGAACGTGCGTTCAATGTCGTCGGACTAGCCATCTTGAAAAGGACTGCAGGCAATTTAAGAAATCCAAAACAGCGCAAGTAAATGAAGTGGTAGAAGTACCTGCATCTTCATCTGCTCAAGGAAGATCTGATGTTTTAGAAGGCACGCTCAATGTCAAGAACATTCCAGTTAAAGTACTGTTTGACACAGGCGCGTCACGAAGCTTTATTGCAAAGAGTGCAGTCAAGAAGTTGGATTTGAGATTGAAGAAGCTCAAGGAACCAACGACAGTCCGAAATCCAGTTGGGGGTCCCATCGATCTCAGTTGGGTTTGTGGGGTGCCTGTCTCTTTTTCCTGCTATAAATTCCCAACTATCTCTATCGTCATGAATTTTGATGAATTCGATCTTATTCTTGGATTGGATTGGTTAACCAGATATGAGGCAGAGGTTAGATGCGCCGAGAGAGTTGTTAAGGCAAAGGCACAATCGGGGAATTATATAACCATACCATGTGAAGGCCCGACATCAAATAGAAAGGACTTCTGGGCAGCTTTGGATGTTTCTCCAGCTCAAATAGAAAATGTCCCTGAGATCACAGAGAATATTCCTGACCTCATCAAAGATATTCCTATCGTCAAGAACTATGCGGATGTGTTCGAGGAAGTTGTTCGCTTACCTCCGCAGAGAGAAATAGATTTCAAGATTGCTTTGATTCCGAATGCAAGGCCGGTAGTTCACGCTATTCGAAGAATGTCCTTGAAAGAGAAAGAGGAATTAGACAATCAAACACGACAGCTAGTATGGAAAGGTCTGATCAGGCCCAGTTTCTCTGATTGGGGAGCAGCAGTGGTGTTTGTCCCAAAATCTGACGGTACTCTACGTCTATGTGTGGATTATCGTGATCTGAACAAACATACAATAAAGAACAAATATCCATTGCCGCGGATTGATGATTTGTTAGATCGATTGAATGGAGCACAAGTATTCTCAAGGATGGACCTAGCTACAGGTTTCCATCAACTTCGAATCGCCGAAGAGTGTGTTCCAATGACAGCATTCAGAGGTCCCGACTTATTCTATGAGTGGTTAGTAATGCCGTTCGGCTTATGTAACGCTCCAGCTTACTTTGTCGATCTGATGAATAGAGTGTTCAGAGGGGTTTTGAATAAATTTGTTCTCGTTTTCATTGACGATATTCTAATCTTCTCTAAATCAAAGGCCGAACATGAAAAGCATCTGGAAAAGGTTCTAGAAATTCTGAGACGGAATGTATTAAAAGCCAAATTTTCCAAATGTATCTTCTGGCATGATGAAGTAAAATTTCTTGGCCACGTCATATCGAAAGAAGGAATCGCTGTGGATCCAAGCAAAATCACAGCTATTCAGAATTGGAAACAGCCTAGCACCCCCACTGAAGTCCGCAGTTTTCTCGGATTGGCTAGCTATTACCGGAAGTTCGTTAAAAACTTTTCGAAGATATCTGGTCATTTAAGGAAGCTTACAAAGAATCACTCTAAATTCAAATGGACTCCAGAAAGTGAGGAGGCTTTTGAAGAGCTAAAGTTGAGATTAACAACTGCTCCAGTGTTAACCATCATCGATGGCAACCAAGATTTAAAAGTCTGGACTGATGCTTCTAGAGAAGGCCTTGGCGCAGTGTTAATGCAAAGGGGTCAAGTGATTGCTTATACTAGCCGTCAACTGAAGCCGCACGAGAAAAACTATGTCACTCATGATCTTGAGTTATTGGCTATAGTATTCGCTTTGAAAATCTGGAGACACTATCTTCTGGGAGAGAGATTTGAATTGTTTACAGATCACCAGTCGCTAAAGTATCTGTTCACTCAGAAGGACCTGAATCTGAGGCAGCAACGCTGGCTGGAGTTTCTTACAGCATATGACTTTGAAATTATATACACTCCAGGGAAAGCCAATGTCGTGGCCGATGCGTTAAGCCGAAAGAATGTAATGATCGCCAGCTTTATTATCACGACTTCCTTGATTGACAAAATATCTATTCTTCAGAAAGAGGACAACTTTATTAAGGATATGATCAAAAGGATTCAGAAAGGCGAACCCTCGTGTTTTCAAATAGATAACGACGAGACCCTGAGATTGAAAGGAAGGATTTGTGTTCCCGACGTCCCAGAGTTAAAAAGGGAAGTGTTAGATGAGTGTCACAAGTCCAAGCTGAGTATCCATCCTGGTGTGGCGAAAATGTACAACGATCTCAAACGAACATTCTGGTGGAAGGCTATGAAAAGAGATGTTTCAATATATGTTAGCCGATGCCCTACTTGCCAACCAGTCAAGAGCGACCAACAAAAATTGGATGGATTGTTACAACCATTAGAAGTTCCTGGTTGGAAGTGGGAACATATTTCTATGGATTTCATAGATGGTCTGCCCAAAACCAGAAAAGGAAATGACAGCATTTGGGTGATCGTAGATCGCTTCACGAAGACCGCTCATTTTATACCTGTCAGATCAAACAGAACTGCTCAGAGTCTGGCGCAGATATACTTCAGGGAAATAGTTAGACTGCATGGAGTGCCGCTCAGTATCATCAGTGATAGAGATACAATATTCACTAGTAAATTCTGGGAAGCATTTCAAGTCGAGCTAGGAACGAAGTTGAACTTGAGCACCGCTTATCATCCTCAGACAGACGGTCAGACTGAGAGGGTGAATCGTATTTTGGAAGATCTGTTGCGGGCTTGTGTTATAGATTTCTGTGGATCCTGGGAAGACAATCTGCATTTGGCTGAATTCTCTTATAACAACAGCTACCAGGCGAGTCTGACAATGTCGCCATTCGAAGCATTGTATGGTAGACCATGCCGATCTCCTGCTTGTTGGGTCGAACCAGGTAATAGACTTGTGTTGGGTCCGGATATGATTCGAGAAGCTGCCGACAAAGTCGATTTTATTAAGAAGCGATTACTCGCCGCTCAAAGCCGACAAAGGAGCTATGCCGATAGGAGAAGGAGAGATATATCCTTTGTTGTTGGCGACTATGTATATTTGAAAGTATCACCGATGAGAGGAGTTATCCGATTCGGTAAAACTGGAAAGTTGGCGCCCAAATTCATTGGTCCGTTTCCCATTCTGGAACGGATCGGGACTCTCACTTATAGGGTCAAATTGCCTGATTGGTTGCCTAGAATTCATGATGTATTTCATATATCTCAACTTCGAAAGCACGTTCATGATCCAGACTTGATCGTGGAAGAAGCAGCTCAACAGGATATTGAAATTACTCCAGAATTAGCTGTGAGAAGAGAGCCGCTAAAGATTATCGGCAAAGAAACCAAAGAGCTGAGGAACAAGAAGGTTCACTTAGTCAAAGTGCAATGGAGTGGAGATCCACGAGATTATACTTGGGAAACTGAGGAGAGCATTTAGAAAGCTTATCCTAGATGCCGAGTGGATATCTCTGATTGACTCTGGTGCAAGGTACCTTTACCCTACTTTGCATTACCATTTAATTCTCTACTCTGTTGTTATTTTCTTTCCATGGGTGTGCACTTTTAAAATTCTATAGTCTGAATGATTTTAAAAAAAGAATATAGAAGTTGATCAGTATATTTTTGAAAGGTTAAAACGATTTGATTGTTGGTTGTGTTGTGTGATTGTAGATTTGTCAAACCACTTTCGACTTTGTTCCTTTTCGGGGACGAAAAGTTTTAAGTGGGGGAGATTGAACGACCCAGAAAATCTGAACCAATTTAAATTTTTTAAATTGGCTAAAATAATGGATTTTAAATATTTAAAATATATATTTTAAATAATGGCAATGAAAAATGAGTTTGAATCGACAATTGAAAACGAATGTAATTAATTCTAATTATAAACAAGGCTTGAAAAGGCGCTGCAGTTTCAAAATTTGAATTCAAACTTCGTCGGACTGTACCGGGTGCAAAACGAAACGGATTTTAGTGAAACCAAAAATATTTAAATCTGTTAGTGAATACCTTTCTAACGAATCTGAAAAATCGAATTTTCATAGCGGAAAGCAAAAGTTATGGCCAAATGAATTTTCAGAAGGGTCGATATGGAATTTATATAGCCCGTGAAAATGACCATTTTGCATACGACCTCGGAATCCGACGAAACCACTTTTGTTGGATCCGGGATGAGAAGTTATTGCTAGGTTTCAAATTTCATAATTTTTGAAGCTAGTATGTGAGCGTGGCAAAGGAAAATGTGTTTTGGTCAATTACAGTTAAATTGGATCGACCAAAAATGGGCCTTTTTGCAAACGGTCTCAGAATTCGATGAAACTAGTTTTGTTGGGACCGTATCTTCAAAACATAGCTAGATTTATTTTTCTAGAATTTTTCGAATTAGTTTGTGGCCCTGGCAAATTGAAATGCACGTTCAAATCAAATATTGAATGTTATATATTTTAAATTGAATGGAAACTGGATGAAACAGTCGAATGGGCCTACGAAACATATTCCATTGTGTTCGGAATGGGGGTAAAACGCTAGGGACGACAGTCGTTGGGTTTGGATTGGTGGTCGTGTCAGAAAACCCCTTTAAAACTCCACCGGCCAATCAGAATTTTAAAAAAAATCCTTTTTTCTTTTCTCTCTCTCCCCTCGCGATTAACGGCGACCGTAGCTCCCCGTTTCCCTCCTCCTTATCTCCTCCCACGCGCCACGATAGCCAACGCCTTAGTTGGGAATTTTTAAGATCTCGTCCTCCCCTTCGCATCCATACCAGTGTACGATGAGATCCATCACCTCGAACTTCCGCCGTTCGAGCGCGGCCTGAGGCTACACCGCCGCCGCGAGTTGGGCAACCCCCACCTCGATTGGAGCGCCTCTCCTTCCCCTACCTGGTGGCACAACCCGATCCCCAGTTCACCGCACGGATTTCCAGAAATTAGCAAACCTAATTTTGAATAGTTGGGTAATATACGACTGTTATTATTTAAACCTGTTTTAACACTTTAAAGTGTTGCAAATTTCGTCCATCTTTGAAAAATGATATCTTTTTCATTCTTTAACGAAATTCGATGAAACAGGAAACATCGTGACCGTGTGGACGTCTTCTACATTTTAGAAGAGACCGCATATTTTTCTGGGCCTTCTGCTATTTTTGGTGGAGTGGAACCCAATGTGAGATTTCTAATTTAAAAACAATATGGAAAATGACGATGTATAAATTATATAGTCGATGTATGAGTTATATAAGCGTTGTACACCTCTTGTATAAGCATTGTATAAGTTGTACGTTCGATGTATAAGTTGTATATGCGTTGTAAAAAAATTATATATGTGTTGAAATAGAAGTGAATTGCTATATATAAATATATATATATATACATGCCCCTCGTCCACAAACCATGGACGATATTTATTGATTGTGATTGGTGTGAAAATTGATTGATAGCGAATGATTGTTTGGGATTGTTTGTGGTTGATATTGATTGATTGTGGTTGAAAATTACCCATTTGTGGTTGAGAAATATTTGGTTGAAACCACATAGGATTAGTTTGTGGAAATGAAATAAATATATACATGCCGCCTGCGTGCGAACTAGATGCATGATCCCCCATTGTCAAAAACCGCGAGGTTTTAAGGTAGAGCGAGGAGCCGTACTAGGGACGGTCCCGGTTTTAACTACCCTGCCGTTATGCTGCCGAAATTTTGAATGATATTCATGTGTTTGAATTATTTTCATTTGCTGAACTATATTTATTCGTTGTATAGAAAACCTTCATGTGTTGAATCGATATTCATTCGTTGATTAGAAATTCATGTATTGAATGGTATTCGTGTTTTAAATATAAAAACCACATTTTTATCTATATATAGAAACTATAGAAAACCTTCATGTGTTGAATCGATATTCATTCGTTGATTAGAAATTCATGTGTTGAATGGTATTCATATTTTGAAATAAATTGTTTCATAATAAAAATCACCTTTTTATCCTCTGTATGAGCTATGTAAAATGACCTCGTTTAAAAAGAAATTGTTTTATAAGGAAAATCCTATTTTTTATCACCTATATAAACTATATAAAATAATAGTGTTTTGAAATGAATTGTTTTACAATAAAAATCACATTTTTATTATATACCTGAATTGTTGAAATGTGAAGTGTTAAAAATAGCAACTCGTTCAAATAAATATGCATGAGTCGAAATATTCACTAATTAGCTAATGATATGATTCTCGCCTATGCATGCAACATTAGAATGAATTGTGTTTTTAAACCAAATGGAATCAAACATGACGTTGAATGGGAAATGATAAGTGATAAGAACTGTATATATGTACATGCATATTTATTGAACAGGTTATAGCAAAAGGGACTAGAGAAGAGGAATAAAATTTTGTGCCCGACAAATAGGTACACATTTACTGTTTTGTTTGGGTGATGATTTTATGAGCCTGTTGGCTAGCCGCCTGGCTTTTTCTTTTTCTTTTTGACATGAGACGCCCATGTGGCTAATTGGGAATTTTCCCAGCCCCTCCCGTACAAAGGAGGTTATGGCGAAATTTTCCAAAATTTAAAGGCGTTAGTAAAATATTTGAAGTGAAAACGATATTGAAATTGTTGAATGAACTATATTTATATAAATATATAAATATAAATAAAATTAAAAACGAAACGTGGCCGTGCAGTTCGTGTTTTGAAACCGTGATTTCAAACAATTAGTACGGGAAATCCGACCATTGGATTTTCCCGAAACCGCAACCGTTGGGTTCGCTTTGGAAAAATCTTTCCAACGGCACCAACTTTGTAAAAATCCAACGGTTGGATTGTCTGGAATGTTTAATTCAGATCTGAAGAAAAACAGCGCCAGAAACGATTATATATATATATATATATATAATTATATTTAATCGAATAACGACGCTGTAGTTCGTATTTTGAAATCGAAACTTCAAACGATTGTACCGGGAGATCCGACCGTCGGATTTTCCCGAAACTGGAACCGTTGGATTCGTTTTGAAAAGACCTTTCTAATGATGTAAATTTTGTGAAGATCCAACGGTTAGGTTTTCAGATATATGTAAATCAAATCTGAAGAAAAACAGCGTCACGGCTGCGTTATGGCCCGATGCGTCGTTTTGAATAAATTGGCGATTTTAAAATAAATAAAAATAGTGATAAATCGTTATAAAATATCATAAACGATATGGAATGGAAATAAACTGAATTGCTTGATTTATGTTGTATTTGATGGTTGAATGTGTTTGGTGTGAAAATTACATTAAAGAACAAAATTGGTGTTGTCGAATGATTTAACCATTAAAATAAATTGATTTGAAATTCTAAATAAACGTGAATTATTTGAAAAGGCCGAGTTAATTCTCATTTCAAATAATTGACCGACGATTGAAATTCGAAGATGAAGACGGTGGTTGAAGACCGGAGATCTTCACCTCGTTTGGATGATAACCGAGGTCCTGATTGGGAGGCATCCCGAAATATGGATAATGAGTGGTGATCGTCCAGACGTACGTGGTGATCGATTGGTTTGCGAGGTATTTAGTGCCTTCGGTTTCGTTCAGACCCATAACGGACTTGTAAATGGACTGTGTGTCTGACATTGGATTTTATTCTGTGTCGATTGATCTCTATTAAATATACATCTGTTTTTGGCGGCGGAGAATTTATTCTTTTGCTTAACGCCCTTCTCTGAAACGCACGAGCTCAGAGGTTGTATATCGATGGACATCAGTCGCATGGCATGAATTGCTAGTGTGGCATGCCTAAGTGGCAAATGATCAGGGCTTCTGTTAAAAAGCAAAGTCTTGTGGTGATGATCAAAGCACCGCCTGTGTGGCATAACTTTGTGTATAACGTGGAATCGTGAGCCTCACACCCCAGTATGAACCAGAAACGGGAGAAGGACCTCAGGGAGGGCATGCGTTTCTTTCTAGGGTCCGATGGAGTCATTCGTTGGCTCGTTTACGCCCCAAAGGGCGGGGAAACGTAGTGTTCAGGCATTTTAATCCACATCGCTGGACCGGCCCTGTCGCTCCAAGGGTCGATGCGTTCTGATCCTGAGACACGGGCTAGAGCGTCTCGAATTCGATAAGGACTATCTTTTGCCTTGGTTCATGACGGAAATCCAATTTCCATATACGACATCGTGCGATTTTGATTGTATACCTATATATGGCGACATAGTGGTATGGGGCATTAATGCCGCCTATGATTGATAGTTATGATTTGAAGTTGTTTTCAAAACATATAAACACTAGCAATAATATCAAATGCCTTTGTTTTATTCGTATCAAGCATATTTTGGCCGTTATAAGGTAAAAACTCTATCCTCCGGTTTGCGTTGCATTGTGTGATGGGAACTGAGTCTTATAATGGCTTCACTTTTATAAAATGCATTGCATTGTTTAAAAGAAAGATTTGTTTTAAAGCACTGGCAATCCAATGGAGTAAACATGTTCCACGAAAGTGGCATGGTCCTATGATTAGCCAAATTATATATGTGTTGAGTAGATTTCTCATACCAGTCCCATGACTGACTCGTAGTTTGTTTCACTTTCAAACTCGGGTGCCCCTTTTTCTACACGGGCAGCCTTGTATTCAGGTTTAGCTGGTTCTTTCTGGATAGCTGGAGCTGAAGATGGATTCTATCATTTATCTCTTTTTATGCTGTTCAGCTCCTATTGTACATATTATGTTTGTTTTCCGTTGTAGACATTTATGTATAGCTGAACTGTACTTTTACTAAGTATGATCCTGTATACTGTGTAACTCTGATGATTACTTTTATCCGGTATATTCTATTGTTCATTATCTGGTGTATTTAATTATTCTGTTCTACTATTATCTGTTTCTGTGTTATATTCCACGGATTACCCTTGCCGCCGTCAGTACGGGGTTGGGGTCGTCTCAATTGACCATTAGAGCGACATGGCCGGTCCACATGGAATGAATTAAAATGCCTGAACACTGCGTTTCCCCGCCCTATGGGCACCAATCTGGTCAGTATATCGACCATACCATCCATTGGCCTCTTAGTGACTGATATATATGAGGTGCCTCGCTTTCCATCATCCACAAATGTAAAAATGTCTGGGCTCCATACCATGACCCCACTCCTAGCTAGAAGGAAATGCATGTCCTCTCTGAGGTCCTCTCCTGTTTCTGATTCACATACACAAAGCTATGCTATATTAAAGTCGTGCTTTGATCATCAACAACAAGACTCTGCTTTTCAACAGAAGCCTTGACCATTTGCATCACAGCATGCCACAAAGGCAATTCATGCCATACGACTGATGCCTATCGATATATAACCTCCGAACTCGTATGTCTCAGAGAAGGGTGGTAAGATAGAGAATAAATTTTCCGCCACCAAACGGGTATATATTTAATAGAGATCAATCAACACGGAACGAAATCCAATGTCATACACACATCCATTTACAAGTTCGTTCTGGGTCCGAACAAAACCGGAGGAAACTTATTCCTCGTCCCATTTGTCCAATACAGGAGAGAGGTCCTCGCATATCTAGTCGATCTCCAAGTACGTCTGGACGACCCCCACTTATTACCTCGTCTTGGGTGTACAGCCCAATCAAGACATCAGTAATCGTCCAAACGATGTGAAGACCTCTGGTCTTCAACCATCGTCTTCATCATCGACTTATCGTCGAATCAGTTATTCAGAATGGGTATAAACCCGACGTTTCAGAATAACTCACGTATTTTATAAACAAGTTCTATAAAAACACAACATACGCCTCATTCCCATTCTGAATATTCTTTTATTTATATATTCATATCCTTTGGGAAAGGTGTAATGACCCGTGTTTTTGCCTGTCAAATATATATTTTAATTTATTTAATTTAAATATTATATTTGGAATACCGATGGAATTAATATCTAATTCGCTATTTAAACAAAGTTCGATGTTATATATTTATATAAATATAAATAGAGCTTGAAATATAGCGCTGCAGTTTGAAAATTCGAGTTTGAACTTCAACTGGACATACAGAGTCCGATATAAGTCGGTTTTCTGTGAAACGAGAAAGGCTGGAAGCGTGTTGACAATAGCTTTCATATGAAAGAGAAAAATCCAGATTTCGTAGTATAAATAGTAAGTTATGGCCAAATCAAATTTTGGAAAAAACGTTGTGGAAATCGTTATTTAAAACATCGACCTTTAAAATGGCCGTTTTGCAAACGGACTCAGATTTCGACGAAATCAGTTTCATTGGGACCGTAGCGTTAAATTATTGCACGGTGTTAAATGGCATGGCAAACCGATGTCGTATGTGACCACGGTAGCCATAAACGCCCGTTCATTTTCTATAGCGCGCATTTAAATAAAAAAAGAGATATTTGAGTGTAACTTGAACAGACGATCGAATTAGGCCACGAAACCAGTTCCGTTGAGTTCGTATCGTCGATTAGAGTCAGGATAGGTATATAGTTTGTTATTTTTAGAGACCGGATAATTTGGTGTTAAAAAGGGTATTTCGGTACGCGGTAAAAATAGCCTACCGGGGCAATAGTCTCAGAATGCGACGAAATTAGTGTCGTTGGGTTCGTATCGAAAAGTTATTGTTGATGTTCGCAGTTTCAAGTTGATTCGATTTATCTGGTGATCATGGTAAATTGAAATGCGTGTTCATTTCCGGTTTTATAAAGGAAATTTTTTCATATGACCTCGGATTGCGACGAAACCTGTCCCATTGGGTCCGGAATATCGTTTTACATCAAGATTAGCCTTTTTATCAGTAAACAGGGATCGTTTGTAGTGATATTTATCAACTACTTCACCGCTAAGTTTCGTAAATAATATTATATCATAACCTTACCTATATATATACCCCAACTGTTTCGTTCTAACCCTAATTCTCTGAAAATGAAATGCGCCGCCATTCCTGTATTGAACGGCTGAAACGTTCTCCACTTTCCCCTTGATTTTCCCCTCATCTGTCCATCATCTTGAAACGTTCCCTTCCACATAATTGTTCATCTCGCCGAGCTGGTTATATCCAACGATAATGATGAATACTGGTGAAGAGTTGTAGCCGGAAATCACAGCTTAAAGAGGAGCGTTCATGGACCGTTTGTGGAAGGAGGATGAAGTCGAGTAGGTTGAAAATTGAGGCGTTGGTCAAGACCAGTGGGCCCCTGGTTGCGGCAGTCGCCGATGATCGTCAGGAGGCCGATGGTGTTTGCGGCAGGTGGTGGTTGTTGGGGAACCGCATGTTTTGAGAAGAGGAAAAGAACGGAGGATGGACAACGTTGTCAGTACAACGTAAATTGGTGGTGCTGTAGCAAGAAGGAACGAGAAGAAATGGATTTGCTTGATAAAGTAAAAGTCCTATTTAGTTAATTAACAATTAGTATAATTTTGGAAAGTTCTTGGTAAATTGAATGTTTACGTGATGGCAGGATAAAAATCCAACAAAGGAGCTGCTGAAAATCTTGGTTCGAATGGGAAGAAAGACTGTATTTTGGGAAGTTTGAACAAGGAACGGAGAGGTCATCGGAGAAGTAAACACAGCATTGCTGTTTACAATTCTTAAACCGCTTGTTGGGAGGAAAACAACAAAGAAGGTTTAACCGTATAATTAGCAATTTAAAACGTGATTAAGAAATCTGATTTATTAACTTTATCCATACTTAAATATGCAGGATTCGTTTCAGACAGAATGAAGAAAAGGGAACAAGAACAATCCGCCGTTATATATATTAAAGTAATATTCATAATTATAAAAATAATTAAACATTAATTTAATTTAATTAAGAAATTTATTGTTTAATTTAAAACCGTATAACTTATAATTTGTATAACTTGTGTGGACATGAACAGAATGGAACACAACAAGCGATGCCGGGACTGTATGAATGAGATTTACATTCTGGAACAGAAACAAACGAAGTAGAATGCAGCTGGAAATCCCAGTTAAATTAAACACGAGTTTAATTTAATCAAATCAGTTGTTATTATAACAACGCAAATCAAGGTGAGTTAAACTCCCTCAGTTTCCCATTTATATTTTATATAAATTGGGTATTTTTATTTTGTGTGCTCTGCTTGCTGATGATTGCCTGTTGCTAGTTATACCCTTGATTGTTGATTCAACTGATGAAATTAAACTGCGTTTAATTTCAGTGAAGTACCAAATCGTTATTTTAACGGTTGGATCCAACAGAGGTAATTCACCTCGTTGGTCACGTTTATCAATAAACGTGTTTGATTATTTGAATTGTCTGATCTGTCTGATCTGTTTGATCTGTTTGGACTGTTTGGTGATAACCGTTTGTATACAGAGAAGTACAGGTTGGAGGGACCCAACCGGATCCCTCAAATATATTATTTATTTTCATATTTATATATATGAGCTGCCCTATTTGTAGTGTTTGATTTGATTGAAAATTTTTGAGTATTCAACATCTGTTTGGTTTAAACCAGTGGGCGGTATGGGTTGAGTATTTGGCAGCGTATGGCCTGTGAAATCAATCGCTTTATAAATATTGATTCACCGTCAGGCGAATCGATAGAGATGAACTCATAAAATCTATTTTATCACTGGAGTTAGATTTTGAATTAGATTATTCTGAATAAAAGTTATTTAAGAGAAATAAATAAATATTTTATCTAAGACATAGATTGGATATCCATTTATTTTATAAAGTGAATGCTGATGTTAAATCAGACTTGTAAGTGGAAGAATAAGAAATGAATTGTAGGGTTAAACTTGGATACTTGGGTTGTAAAGAAAACAAGTAATGGAGTCATTTAAATTAATTATATTTTAATTAATTTAAAGTGATGACTAGTTAGAATCGATTAATGAGATAATCGAGTTTTGAGTTAATTGAATCAATCGTTTTGAATTGATTATCAAATTAATGTGAGTTGATTAAAATAGTTAATTAAATATTGTTTAAATTTAAATAAGATTTTAAAAGGGATTTGCCATTTAATCTAGTTAATAGGGAAATTAACTACTGAGGTAATTATTGATTGAAATAAACTATTATTCTAGCTAATGATAATTTAGAAAAAATTACTTTGTAATTGAGATTCATTTAAGAAGTAATCTATTTTGAAGTAAAATCCAAGGCAATGGTCAACGGGGTTATGAACAGGTTTTATGTTAAACTTGAGTTTTATACCAAAGTTATAAAGAGAACCTTAGGTAAATAAGATGGCTTAGATTAGACGGACCCAATATTTGGGTTAAGAAGATGGAGGTAAAAGGATTGATATAAACCAGTGTTATATACTTGAGGTTCAAGATGGTAAAGCGAATTTTAGGTTGATGTTACTTAAAATTTGGATTAAGCAAGAAAAGGGAAATTGAAATAAGATTCCAAAGGGGGTAACGCTTGAATATGTTTTGAAAAGAGATTGGTAAAATTGTATTTGAGGTAAAGAAGTGGACTGTAGGGTTGTATAACCAAATCCAAGTTATAATGAAATGTGTTTCGAGACTGAAATGGAAATGTTGATTTTGTGGTTACAACTTATATTCATCTGAGGATACGAACGTGTTGATCAAGGTCTGAGAGGTAACTAAAATACCCCAACTTGAACAACATCGGGATTATCTGAAGATGATATTAGTTGGTAATCGTAAAGAAGTTCGTGATAATGTAACAATTTCTTTGAAAGGAGAATTGAGTGGAAAGTATATATATATATATGGTCATAAGTTACTTTACTAAGAATTATAACGTAATGGTTCTGAGGTCATCAGTATATAAGAATATAGTTTTTCAAGCTAAAGTTAGTCAAACATAGTTATCCATATGAGTGCCATTTCGTACGACTGCTAGCGTAATTCGCAGGGCTGCTGATAGCCTACGGCGGTCGGATGTTTCCTGAGGGAATCAAGCGTAACCATTGTGATCGCTGCGATCTAGAGTCGAGCGAATGGAGTTAAGTCAAGTTAGTCAGTCAGAATAAACCAGTTAGAGTTAATCAATTAGAGTCAATCGACTAGAGTTAAATCAAATTAGAGTTATTTAAATATCGTATTTTCGAATATTAAAAGAGTTAGAAGTTTTTAATTAACAAAAGTAAACCGGTTGTTAAAGGCCAAGTGATGCTGAATACTGAACCAGTGAACTCATTTGTTTGTCATGATTGAAACACTGAATACTTTGATAGTTAAATCACCGACTATCAAATCTATCCAATACGATTTTTGGTATGGAAAGACCGGGATCGAATTCATATTCGAAAACCATTCCGACCAACAAATACGTGAAGATATCTGAAGACGATCGAGATGGAGCATTGAAGAACGTTGATTTTCACAAACGGAAGAACCACTAATATTCTCTGCCTGGCAAGCAGAGATAAGCTGTGGTTCGGTCGTGGTTGGAATCGACGGGTTGCAAGGACTTCTCGCTGCTGATCCATGGGGTGATTCCTATATTGGATGCAGTAGGAGAGTACCTTCGGTTCATCCTGTTCCTGGATGACTTGTATGGACGGATGTCTGACAGAGTATTTCCAAAGGGTCACGTATGTTGATTTCTTCAAACGTGCTATGGTTGTTGGCGGGGAAATTGCCGTTCTCTTAGCTTCCAGCTAGAGTACTTTTGTGGATATCAATTAGTGATATCTGACGGATCTGACGATGTGGCATTCAGAGTAAATGGCGACTAGATGTCAAGAGTTAATTCTGGCCTCAAGCCTCATCGACCGGGAAATGACAAAAATCGGGCAGGCAGCATGGCTATGTGGGTCGCTCCCATTAGGGTGTATAATCACCTATCTAGATATTCATTTCATTCTTTATCTATTTCGATGTTGTCCCTTGTCGGGAGACGGTTGCTGATCCCAACCGTCGGTGATATACATTCGATACACTCAAGAGAAATGAGTGGTCGGTCATGTGAGGGCCGGGTTGCAAGATGTTCTTGTTGAACCCAGTGTATTCGTCTCTAGAGATACACTATCGGCAGGTGGTCCCATACCTTGTCATAATCGGAATCCAATCTTCAATAAGCGCCCGCGGTTTTTGATTGTGTACTATATATGTGGAGCGTGAGATGCAAGCGTTCCACTAGATTCTATTTACTTGTATTTAGACATTATTATAATATCATCAAAGATATTGGTTTCAAAGATGGTTTGGGTTATCGTAAGGTAAAAACCGTCCGTGTTTATGTGTGGATTCGGTCTTACGATTATCCTTTTCTTTCGAAAAGATTTTTGAACCTTAAAATCAAGTTGGATGATCACCCTTAATATTGTGCGAGTTTATCTCACTCTGGTTCACCAGACTGACCCGGTGTTTTGTAAATGCTCGGGTTAGACCGGGTTGTACAGGTGCAGGTTATCATCTGCTGTGAAGAGACGAGCTGGAAGAGTTCAGACGTATTGTATTATATATCTTCCATCCCGCTGTGTGTTGTATGTGGGAACAGATCATTATAACTATCCCATTGTGTGAAGTACTCTGATACTATAAGTATTTTTAAATCTCTCAGTAAAGATTTATTTCAATATTATATTTTGTTCCGCTGCGATGTGAGACTCTGTTGTGTGGCTTCTTCTTCTTCTATTCTAATATTTCTTTCTTTCTTATCTCATCCTCTAATTTCTTTCTAATAACTATCCAGTGTTTTCGGTGCTTGGAGGGTTGGCATGATATACGGTAAGGTATTTATGTCGATTTTCGAGGCCGAAATCCTTGGGTCGTTACAGTGGTATCAGAGCTGAAGGTTAAGTGATTACTTTGGCTCTGTGGTGTGACTCAGTAGAGATGGGGTTAGTAATACCCTAGATTGAGTTTGAGTGTATATATACGAGTGAACGTATTTGTAGATTTGATATAAAAAAATTGTTTTATATTATGGAGATTTATTTGTTTGAGTTGTTTATGAATTCTGGTCGATCGGTTTGATCCATTGTATCGATAGGAGTTTCTAAACACTCAAGTACGATAAACCGACACAGTATGTTTTGAAAGAGGGTAAATGAAATAATTTACCCAAAGTATATTTTGATATAAAGGAAATATATGTATTGGAAATATTACGGTATATTGGATGTGTTGGTTGATTATAATTGAAATGGTTATATAAATAACCAATTGGAATTTGTATAATATAAAAGCAGATTAATTGAATCTGAATTAAATCAGAACTAGAATTAAAATGCTGAAAACTGGGAAAAGTGTTTATAAAGGGATTTGAATTGAATATATGAGAATTTTAAAATCCTGGGAGATTTTAAGTTGTATACAAGCATCGTGAATGATATTTTGAAATAGATTTCAAAATGGAGGTGTTTACATATGATTTTGAATGGTTATATAGTACTGAACTCACTTCGATAGCTGGGAAGTAACTCTGATTATGCTGGCCACATCATCAGTGTATATTTTCGAGTTCTAAGTGACGGATTACAACCAAAAATCTTGTTTTGAATTGTTTTGAGGAAAAACAAGTTGTTTTGAATCCTGAAGAGAAATATTTGATTTTTTTTGAAAGAGCTGAACTGTTAAAAAACTCCCAGGGAATTTATTTGAACAAAAACAAAATTTAATAGATGTTGTGAAAGCAAATATGAATTTAACTGAAACCAAGTAACTAGAAATTGAATCAGGATATAATATATCAAGTAGAATTGGATTTGGAATTTAACGGGATTTGTAACGTTCTTTCTTACCTTGGCAATTTCGAGGACGAAATTATTTTAAGGGGGGAAGAATGTAACGACCCGTGTTTTTGCCTGTCAAATATATATTTTAATTTATTTAATTTAAATATTATATTTGGAATACCGATGGAATTAATATCTAATTCGCTATTTTAACAAAGTTCGACGTTATATATTTATATAATTATAAATAGAGCTTGAAATATAGCGCTGCAGTTTGAAAATTCGAGTTTGAACTTCAACTGGACATACAGAGTCCGATATAAGTCGGTTTTCTGTGAAACGAGAAACGCTGGAAACGTGTTGACGATAGCTTTCATATGAAAGAGAAAAATCCAGATTTCGTAGTATAAATAGTATGTTATGGCCAAATCAAATTTTGGAAAAAACGCTGTGGAAATCGTTATTTAAAACATCGACCTTTAAAATGGCCGTTTTGCAAACGCACTCAGATTTCGACGAAATCAGTTTCATTGGGACCGTAGCGTTAAATTATTGCACGGTATTAAATGGCGTGGCAAACCGATGTCGTATGTGACCACGGTAGCCATAAACGCCCGTTCATTTTTTATAGCGCGCATTTAAATAAAAAATGAGATATTTGAGTGTAACTTGAACAGACGATCGAATTAGGCCACGAAACCAGTTCCGTTGAGTTCGTATCGTCGATTAGAGTCAGGATAGGTATATAGTTTGTTATTTTTAGAGACCGGATAATTTGGTGTTAAAAAGGGTATTTCGGTACGCGGTAAAAATAGCCTACCGGGGCAATAGTCTCAGAATACGACGGAAATAGTGTCGTTGGGTTCGTATCGAAAAGTTATTGTTGATGTTCGCAGTTTCAAGTTGATTCGATTTATCTGGTGATCATGGTAAATTGAAATGCGTGTTCATTTCCGGTTTTATAAAGGAAATTTTTTCATACGACCTCGGATTGCGACGAAACCTGTCCCATTGGGTCCGGAATATCATTTTACATCAAGATTAGCCTTTTTATCAGTAAACAGGGATCGTTTGTAGTGATATTTATCAACTACTTCGCCGCTAAGTTTCGTAAATAATATTATATTATAACCTTACCTATATATATACCCCAACTGTTTCGTTCTAACCCTAATTCTCTGAAAATGAAATGCGCCGCCATTCCTGTATTGAACGGCTGAAACGTTCTCCACATCCCCCTTGATTTTCCTCTCATCTGTCCATCATCTTGAAACGTTCCCTTCCACATAATTGTTCATCTCGCCGAGCTGGTTATATCCAACGATAATGATGAATACTGGTGAAGAGTTGTAGCCGGAAATCACAGCTTAAAGAGGAGCGTTCATGGACCGTTTGTGGAAGGAGGATGAAGTCGAGTAGGTTGAAAATTGAGGCGTTGGTCAAGACCAGTGGGCCCCTGGTTGCGGCAGTCGCCGATGATCGTCAGGAGGCCGATGGTGTTTGCGGCAGGTGGTGGTTGTTGGGGAACCGCATGTTTTGAGAAGAGGAAAAGAACGGAGGATGGACAACGTTGTCAGTACAACGTAAATTGGTGGTGTCTGTAGCAAGAAGGAACGAGAAGAAATGGATTTGCTTGATAACGTAAAAGTCCTATTTAGTTAATTAACAATTAGTATAATTTTGGAAAGTTCTTGGTAAATTGAATGTTTACGTGATGGCAGGATAAAAATCCAACAAAGGAGCTGCTGAAAATCTTGGTTCGAATGGGAAGAAAGACTGTATTTTGGGAAGTTTGAACAAGGAACGGAGAGGTCATCGGAGAAGTAAACACAGCATTGCTGTTTACAATTCTTAAACCGCTTGTTGGGAGGAAAAAACAAAGAAGGTTTAACTGTATAATTAGCAATTTAAAATGTGATTAAGAAATCTGATTTATTAACTTTATCCATACTTAAGTATGCAGGATTCGTTTCAGACAGAATGAAGAAAAGGGAACAAGAACAATCCGCCGTTATATATATTAAAGTAATATTCATAATTATAAAAATAATTAAACATTAATTTAATTTAATTAAGAAATTTAGTGTTTAATTTAAAACCGTATAACTTATAATTTGTATAACTTGTGTGGACATGAATAGAATGGAACACAACAAGCGATGCCGGGACTGTATGAATGAGATTTACATTCTGGAACAGAAACAAACGCAGTAGAATGCAGCTGGAAATCCCAGTTAAATTAAACGCGAGTTTAATTTAATCAAATCAGTTGTTATTATAACAACGCAAATCAAGGTGAGTTAAACTCACTCAGTTTCCCATTTATATTATATATTAATTGGGTATTTTTATTTTGTGTGCTCTGCTTGCTGATGATTGCCTGTTGCTAGTTATACCCTTGATTGTTGATTCAACTAATGAAATTAAACTGCGTTTAATTTCAGTGAAGTACCAACTCGTTATTTTAACGGTTGGATCCAACAGAGGTAATTCACCCCGTTGGTCACGTTTATCAATAAACGTGTTTGATTATTTGAATTGTCTGATCTGTCTGATCTGTTTGATCTGTTTGATCTGTTTGGACTGTTTGGTGATAACCATTTGTATAAAGAGAAGTACAGGTTGGAGGGACCCAACCGGATCCCTCAAATATATTATTTATTTTCATATTTATATATATGAGCTGCACTGTTTGTAGTGTTTGATTTGATTGAAATTTTTTGAGTATTCAACATCTGTTTGGTTTAAACCAGTGGGCGGTATGGGTTGAGTATTTGGCAGCGTATGGCCTGTGAAATCAATCGCTTTATAAATATTGATTCACCGTCAGGCGAATCGATAGAGATGAAGTCATAAAATCTATTTTATCAATGGAGTTAGATTTTGAATTAGATTATTCTGAATAAAAGTTATTTAAGAGAAATAAATAAATATTTTATTTAAGAGTTAGATTGGATATCCATTTATTTTATAAAGTGAATGCTGATGTTAAATCAGACTTGTAAGTGGAAGAATAAGAAATGAATTGTAGGGTTAAACTTGGATACTTGGGTTGTAAAGAAAACAAGTAATAGAGTCATTTAAATTAATTATATTTTAATTAATTTAAAGTGATGACTAGTTAGAATCGATTAATGAGATAATCGAGTTTTGAGTTAATTGAATCGATCGTTTTGAATTGATTATCAAATTAATGTGAGTTGATTAAAATAGTTAATTAAATATTGTTTAAATTTAAATAAGATTTTAAAAGGGATTTGCCATTTAATCTAGTTAATAGGGAAATTAACTACTGAGGTAATTAATGATTGAAATAAACTATTATTCTAGCTAATGATAATTTAGAAAAAAATTACTTTGTAATTGAGATTCATTTAAGAAGTAATCGATTTTGAAGTAAAATCCAAGGCAATGGTCAATGGGGTTATGAACAGGTTTTATGTTAAACTTGAGTTTTATACCAAAGTTATAAAGAGAACCTTAGGTAATTAAGATGGCTTAGATTAGACGGACCCAATATTTGGGTTAAGAAGATGGAGGTAAAAGGATTGATATAAACCAGTGTTATATACTTGAGGTTCAAGATGGTAAAGCAAATTTTAGGTTGATGTTACTTAAAATTTGGATTAAGCAAGAAAAGGGAAATTGAAATAAGATTCCAAAGGGGGTAACGCTTGAATATGTTTTGAAAGGAGATTGGTAAAATTGTATTTGAGGTAAAGAAGTGGACTGTAGGGTTGTATAACCAAATCCAAGTTATAATGAAATGTGTTTCGAGACTGAAATGGAAATGTTGATTTTGTGGTTACAACTTATATTCATCTGAGGATACGAATGTGTTGATCAAGGTCTGAGAGGTAAATAAAATACCCCAACTTCAACAACATCGGGATTATCTAAAGATGATATTAGTTGGTAATCGTAAAGAAGTTCGTGATAATGTAACAATTGCTTTGAAAGGAGAATTGAGTGGAAAGTATATATATATATATGGTCATAAGTTACTTTACTAAGAATTATAACGTAATGGTTCTGAGGGCATCAGTATATAAGAATATAGTTATTCAAGCTAAAGTTAGTCAAACATAGTTATCCATATGAGTGCCATTTCGTACGACTGCTAGCGTAATTCGCAGGGCTGCTGATAGCCTACGGCGGTCGGATGTTTCCTGAGGGAATCAAGCGTAACCATTGTGATCGCTGCGATCTAGAGTCGAGCGAATGGAGTTAAGTCAAGTTTGTCAGTCAGAATAAACCAGTTAGAGTTAATCAATTAGAATCAATCGACTAGAGTTAAATCAAATTAGAGTTATTTAAATATCGTATTTTCGAATATTAAAAGAGTTAGAAGTTTTTAATTAACAAAAGTAAACCGGTTGTTAAAGGCCAAGTGATGCTGAATACTGAACCAGTGAACTCATTTGTTTGTCATGATTGAAACACTGAATACTTTGATAGTTAAATCACCGACTATCAAATCTATCCAATACGATTTTTGGTATGGAAAGACCGGGATCGAATTCATATTCGAAAACCATTCCGACCAACAAATACGTGAAGATATCTGAAGACGATCGAGATGGAGCATTGAAGACCGTTGATTTTCACAAACGGAAGAACCACTAATATTCTCTGCCTGGCATGCAGAGATAAGCTGTGGTTCGGTCGTGGTTGGAATCGACGGGTTGCAAGGACTTCTCGCTGCTGATCCATGGGGTGATTCCTATATTGGATGCAGTAGGAGAGTACCTTCGGTTCATCCTGTTCCTGGATGACTTGTATGGACGGATATCTGACAGAGTATTTCCAAAGGGTCACGTACGTTGATTTCTTCAAACGTGTTATGGTTGTTGGCGGGGAAATTGCCGTTCTCTTAGCTTCCAGCTAGAGTACTTTTGTGGATATCAATTAGTGATATCTGACGGATCTGACGATGTGGCATTCATAGTAAATGGCAACTAGATGTCAAGAGTTAATTCTGGCCTCAAGCCTCATCAACCGGGAAATGACAAAAATCGGGCAGGCAGCATGGCTATGTGGGTCGCTCCCATTAGGGTGTATAATCACCTATCTAGAGATTCATTTCATTCTTTATCTATTTCGATGCTGTCCCTTGTCGGGAGACGGTTGCTGATCCCAATCGTCGGTGATATACATTCGATACACTCAAGAGAAATGAGTGGTCGGTCATGTGAGGGTCGGGTTGCAAGATGTTCTTGTTGAACCCAGTGTATTCGTCTCTAGAGATACACTATCGGCAGGTGGTCCCATACCTTGTCATAATCGGAATCCAATCTTCAATAAGCGCCCGCGATTTTTGATTGTGTACTATATATGTGGAGCGTGAGATGCAAGCGTTCCACTAGATTCTATTTACTTGTATTTAGACATTATTATAATATCATCAAAGATATTGGTTTCAAAGATGGTTTGGGTTATCGTAAGGTAAAAACCGTCCGTGTTTATGTGTGGATTCGGTCTTACGATTATCCTTTTCTTTCGAAAAGATTTTTGAACCTTAAAATCAAGTTGGATGATCACCCTTAATACTGTGCGAGTTTATCTCACTCTGGTTCACCAGACTGACCCGGTGTTTTGTAAATGCTCGGGTTAGACCGGGTTGTACAGGTTCAGGTTATCATCTGCTGTGAAGAGACGAGCTGGAAGAGTTCAGACATATTGTATTATATATCTTCCATCCCGCTGTGTGTTGTATATGGGAACAGATCATTATAACTATCCCATTGTGTGAGGTACTCTGATACTGTAAGTATTTTTAATTCTCTCAGTAAAGATTTATTTCAGTATTATATTTTGTTCCGCTGCGATGTGAGACTCTGTTGTGTGGCTTCTTCTTCTTCTATTCTAATATTTCTTTCTTTCTTATCTCACCCTCTAATTTCTTTCTAATAACTATCCAGTGTTTTCGGTGCTTGGAGGGTTGGCATGATATACGGTAAGGTATTTATGTCGATTTTCAAGACCGGAAACTACTGGGTCGTTACAAAAGGTTCCCATTAATTTTATCAAAGATAAATTCTTAAAATTTATTCTTTAATCTTCCATTGGATATTAATTCAAAACAATTTAAGGTTTATCCAAACTAGTCGGGACTAGCGAACCTTACCGAAGTAATCATTTATTATATTTCCCAATCCTAACCTACTCATCCCATGAAGCAAAATTGGTAATACTTCATATCTAACACCACGGTGTTATCGGTAAAATTAATTACCATTTCACGTTCAAATCTGATTAAAGTTTTAATTATCGCTTGGAGAAAAACTGGTGATACTCCATTCTTGATCATTTACCGAATTTGATAATTTTAGTTATTAGATTCACCTTTCAATCTAATTAAAGATTCATTAAAACTCTATTTAATTTTAATCTCCAAGAATCATTACTTAATAATTATTCAGATTCAGGAAATAAATCATGTCTTTAACTGGGTTAAAGATCTAATGTCGTTTAAAGCATAGCTCACGATAAACCCAAATTACATTCCATTAATTACGGAATCTTCACAGAAAATAGATCAATATAGATAATCGACATAAACTTCTATATCGGAATAATAATATAAATAGAATAATGGCAAAGCCTTTTAAATTCCATATATATTAGCAGTCTTCCTCCACAGAAATTAACTTCGATTATTAGCAAATCGAATTCCATTCCATTCCAATTTATTTTATTAAATTGGAAAACTTTACTTTGGAAAATATCCATTAAATCTTAGTTAAAAGATTTATAAATTCCAGATCATATTTCACTGTAAATCGGGTTAAAGAATGGATGTCATTAAAAACACAGTTCACAATAATCCCAATTCACATTCCATTTTTATTCTGGTTTCTAAATATAACTGGAAACTCCAATAATCTTAATTAAAAGATTTATTCTTTTCACACGGGGTTTAAGAACAGTGTTAATGAAGACACCATTCATGACAAACCCAAAATCCAATTCTTTCATTACATTCCAATTAAATATTAATTAATTGGAAATTTCCACTAAATCTTACTGAAAAGATTTATTCTTTTCTCAACTGGGTTTAAGAACAGTGTTATTCAAGACACCGTTCATGACAAACCCAAAATCCCATTTGATATTAAATACAAGTCTCTGAATAGAAAATATATCGGCTTATATTCAATATCAAATTCTGAAACCAACAAATATCGCATTGGAAATAACGATATAAATATATCATTCAAATTTCCATAACAATATCTGTATAATAACGAAATCCAACATCGAAATATTCTGAAGATAATTTCGATTAAAATCCATTCCAATTCATATATTGGAAATTCCGGTTATTTTTAAAACCATTTCAAATCCAATTTACTTATTTAAAAATATTAGACTATAATTCTAATTGATAACTAGTTCATTTTGATAAAAATATATTTTTACCTTTACAAACATGGAATTTTTCATCCCAATTCTTTCCCAATCATTTATTATGATTTTACCCAAATTATTGATATTTTTAATAATTTTATGAAGGCCCGTACAGTTGATTTCGCAAACGGTCATCAAATTGCACTTACAACGACCTTTTCCAAATTTGATTTGGACATAATTCCAAATCCAACCGTTAGATTTCAATTCTCTTATATTCGTTGGAAAGCTCTTTTCGATACGAACCCAATTGTTCCAATTTTAGGAGAATCCGATGGTCGGATCTCCCGTAATGTCCATTCGAAGTCAATGGTCGAAATTCGCGAACTACCGCGGCGCGTAATATTTAGGCCATATATATATATATATTATATGTATTTTGTCGATTTCCAATTAAAACTTATTTTATAGATTTGTTTTAAAATGATTCTAACTTCATTTTCAATTTTAAATCAAAATTGAATATTCCTTTATAAATCCGTTTTAAATTCATTTTAAAACGATTTAAAATTCATTTTGGATTTCAAATCAAATCTGAGTATTCTTTTATAAATTCGTTTTAAATTCATTTTAAAATGATTTCCATTTCATTTCAAATTTTAAATCAAATTTGAATATTCTTTTATAAATTCGCTTTAAATTCATTTTAAAAAGATTTCATTTCAATTTTCAAATCAGATTTAAATATTCTTTTATCATTATAATATTAAAACGATAATATTTTCAAAATATCAGGTTTTGAAATCATTTCCTTTTTCGATATTCATTATAAAAATGAATAAAATCGATATAAATATCGTCACGTCAGCATGGCACAAATCTAATCAACACGGCTTCAAATATTTAAATATTTTCATGTCCATCCGAAATCGGACATCAAAATCATATTTTGATTCTTTATTGAATAATATTATAAAATATTCGTTATTTTAAAATATACATTATTTTCCGAATTGGAATCAGACCTAGCCAACTACCATATAATTTTATTTATATGGATCTCATTCACACATGTATACAACAATGATAAACAATCAACCATCAGCCAGAGTGCAATACACAACTGCATAAGCATTAAATATGTATAATTAATGCTTACAACTGTTTGTCAACCCATCGATTGACATACAACTAAACAATTGGAATTATTGTATGTCAAATATCATCCCAATACCTGTGTGGGGTTTTCAAACAACAAATACTTAACATTATTCGTGCAGTCGGGTGATGTGTAAAATATTATTGTCCCAATCAATGTCAGTTAAATGGGTGTACATAAAAAATTCATTTGATTTGTAAATGAATATTTATTTCAACTTATGAATATTTTATTCAGTTCATATATTCAATAAAAATGATATTTTTATTATTCAAATATTTTATTCATCATATGAATATTTTATACAGTTTATATATACAATAAAGATGATATTTTTATTATCCACATATTTTATTCCATACATGAATATTTCATATAGTTTATATATACAATAAAAATGATATTTTTATTATTCAAATATTTTATTCCATACATGAATATTTTATATAGATTATATACGCAATAAAAATGATATTTTTATCATTCAAATATTTTATTCCATCACAATCACAATTAATTTCTACAACACAATACAATCAAACTAGTCGTCCATGGTTTGTGGATGACGGTGTCAGGAGCTACTAAGCCCCGTCTGCAACCAATTATATATTTAATTGTAAAATAATTAGTGAGAAAGAGTTCTTACTTTGACCAGTTTTAATTTCTGAGTTTCTTTTCGCGTTCACATTTCCCTTAAATTCTAAAGTGCTGCATTTCTGTTGGTCAGTTCTGGAATGTAGAGTTTTCTGATACAAGTCCAACGCTTCTGAAATCGCGAATTTCTGACCTCGTATGAAATAGTTACACAATATTTTTACATTTCATTACATTAAATAAATAATTAATATAATAATTAACTTCTTAATTGCATCATTAAGGACTAATTGCCGCTCCTTCTTTCTTCTTCTACAGACGACGTATCCAACCCGTCTTTAAACCTAGGGCAGACCGCCGCTCCCTCCACCATTGGCCGGAGATTGATCGGGCGCCACCATAGCAGGCGCGCCACCCTCCTCTTTCTACGACCGCCGCCATATGCCACTGGACAGTCCCATTGACCGCAAAATCAGCCACCAACCTCACAACTTCGAGCTGCAAATTCAAGAAAAATACTAAATGAAATTTGATCTTGACCGTTGATTTACTAGAGTTGGAGGTGCTCTTTGATTTTCCTTTAGAATTGTCTGATTTCGATTCATGATTTGGGAGAAACTGGGGATTTTAATTTCGAAAAATCTGGCCCTTCAATCGCTTTAGACAGCGGCGACTCAGAGAAAGTAATGAAGCTAGGGTTTAGTTTATATTTATTTATATATAAATTTTAATATTATTTAATTCGAAAAAGGGTGTTTTTACAAATGAACTCCGGATCAAACTCAATGACTATTACCCCTAGCTAAATAACCCCATTCCGAAGGCAATGGGATATGTTTCATAAGACAATTCCATCGTTTCGAACAGTTTTTATCAAAATTAAAATATAAATCAATATATACTAAATTTGAACGCACATTTTAATTTACTGGGGCCACATACGAACTCCAAAAATTCTAAAAAAATAAATCTAGCTATGTTTTGACGAAACGGTCCTAAAAAAACTAATTTTGTCGGATTTGGAGACCATTTGAAAAACGGTCATTTTCCAGTCGATTAAATTCAAACTAAAATTACCAAACACGTTTAAATCTACCACGCTCACATATTGATTCCAAAAATTATGAAAATTGGAATCTAGTAATAATTTGACATTTTGGATCCAACAAAAGTGGTCTTATTGAAAATAGAGGTCATTTACAAAATTGTTATTTTTAAGGGCTATATATTATATAAAATTCCATAGCTACTATTCTGAATTTTCAACTGGACATAACTTTTTATTCCCGTCATGAAATCTGGATTTTTCACATCCGTTGGAAAGATAATTTCAAACAGATTCAAATATTTCTGGTTTCACTAAAATCCGGTTTATTTTGAATCCCGTACATTCATTCGAAATTTGAAATCGAATTTTCAAACTACCGCGCCATTTCCAATTCCATTTATAATTAAAATAAATATTTATATTCTAACTTCGATTTAAACGAATTTATACGTTCTAATTCTATTCAAAATAAATTTCTAGTCGTAATTATTTAAAATAAATCATTTTAAATATTCAGAATCCATTAAATTAGCCAAAATAAAAAATTTAAATTGGTTCCGATTTTCCGTTACACATGTAGACGTGTGACCCATTTAGCACATCATTCTATAAATGGGAAGTTATGACTAGATTTTTCTCATGGTGTGGAAATTAATCTTTTGCTCGATCGATAGTGTAAGCATCATTTAGTGCCGCATCATATTCAATTCTGCTTGTTGTCCTTGTCTATTGTCTCATGGAGTTATTTTCTATAATTTCACCTATTCATTTTGTCTTTAGGCAATATTAGGTGGAATTCCATGAGAAGCAGTTTTTTGGTAGGTTTCTTTTCTCATCAAAAATTCTCTATAAGAACAGATGGTAATGTGAGAACCTCCAACAACACCATCCGTGTTTGTAAACGAGATTGAGCATTTTTGCTACCATGATATGGTTAGTTAAAGATCATAAAAAATGGTTGAATCTCCAACCGCGGAGCAAGACATCTTGTTGTTTATAGCAATTGTTTTAGGAGTTTTGGTGTTGTTTTGACATTGTCTTTGTTGTTTTCCCTTTCCAACATCGTGTTCTTGGCTTTGTGGTGATTCGTGCTGGTAATTGTTAGTGTTGTTTAAATCGCACAACTTAAGTTAGTGAGATTTCTATTTTTGGAATGTTTATGTCATTCACGCATGCCTGTTCGAATGAAATCTCATTTCTTATCTAAATTAACAGTTGTCGTAGAGTTGGGAAGAATAGTATTCAGTGTTGGATAAATTTTAGCAAAGGATCTATTTTACGTTGTTTTCATCATAGGTATAGAAATAAATAGATCACCGTTCCTTGTGAAGCTAACATTTATTTTGGTATTTTGCGTGTGATTTCAGTTTTCAAATTTTTACGTGACTAACTTCCTTTTTCACCAACATGTGATTTGAACAATTTATGTTTTCACAAAAATACATTTTTAAAGCTTTTGGAATACGTTGTTTGAAAAAAATAAGTTTTTATAACTTTCTTATTTTATAGGAAAGAGAAATGGTTTTGAAAAGAACTTTTCAAAATAAATATAAGATATTTTAAGGTGGAAATTTATTTTTATAAAGAATTTCATTTTTTGGTCACATAAATAGCGTAAATAAGATTTTGAAAGCTTTGTCTGCGCGTTTATTGGTGCAGTAGAACCGACTATATGATTAAAACATTAATGACAACAAGAAAAAAGTTGTTTTAGGACTGGAAACATTGTTTCCATACCTTGTCAATGATGCACGCAGATTATTAATTAACTCATTTTACGTTTGTTTTAAGCCTCCTTTACAGTTTACAGACGAAAATTTCTGGAGTATTTTTGGTAACTGAGGTGAAATGTCGGAGAATAGAGTTTCGATGACAACAACCTTGTTTCAATATTATTTGATTATACAATATATTAACATCTCTATCCAAAATATATATATACACACACACATATATGCAAGATTTGTACATAAGAACTGAAGACTTTACAGTTTTAGAGTTTTAGAGATTCAGAATTCAGAGAAGGTTCAAGACTCATGAGTAATCAAAAAATCAAGAGTTCAAGATAAATATAGTAATAGAGTCTAGTTTACGTAAGGCTCTAAATAGCACTCCAAGTTCAAATTCAAATTCTGATTTTCAAACTTCAAATTCTATTTTCGAATTGTATTCTAATTAAGTTTTTCTATCTTACCTTTGATATATTAAACATGAGATTTTATAGATTATAAGTTTATATATAATTATATAGTTATATACTTTTACATGTATATAGTTTTAAACTTTATAATTTTATGAATATGTTTATATAATTTATATTTATGATTTTGTATGATTTTCTACTTTATAATGCTTATTTATATCACTATATTTTAATTCAAGAATTTCTATAGTATATATATTAAAACACTCGAAAATTTTTAATTTTCAAATTTGCAAAGAACATATGTCGATATACATATGTTGGCGTGTCGACTATAACGGTCATTGTTTTAATTTTGAAAGGAAGTGTCCTTTCACCATTTGTAACGCTCCAGAAGCATTGCAACCTTTCAAATCATACAAATAGAGGTTGATTTTGAATTTTTTTAAACTATTCTTCTTCTCTATCTTCATTCCTTTTCACTTCTCCATTATTATTTCATATCTTTATGATTTCTACACTTATACTCTGCCGATTTCTATTTTAAATATATAAAACTTCTTATCTTCTCACTCTCTGCTCATTACTCTCTGAATCGAAGTGATATTGAAGACTTATAGGGCTGTTGTAATCATCTGGAATTGTTTTGGGATAGTCTTGGAAATAGTGTGTTCCTTATAGCCGTGAAATCAAGGAAGGGGAACGGTGTTAACCTTGTAGCCGGAAAATCAAGTGTGGTGGAAATGGTGGTAACCTTGTAGCAGTGAAATGAAGAGGCTTGTACTTGGATATTGACATAGTAATAAAATTTTATGCAATTCAGCATTGTGTGGGACTGGACGTAGGAGTAATCCGAACCAGTATAAAATCCAGTTTATTCTTTCCTTTTCTGCATTTTATTTCTGTTTATTTTTATGATTGTGTTTGATTCTATGTTTGTGATTATCTCTATGGTCTGTGATTCATATAGTAGGTCATATAAGTTTAAATTTTCTTAAGTTCCTTAAAAACACTATTCACCCTCCCTCTAGTGTTAGTTTTTCCTTAAGATCCATTTCGCATTTGTTGACAATTGGAATCAGAGCAAGCTCTTTCAAAAAGTTCATAATCTGATTTTTGAAAATATTAAATGGCAAATTTTGAAATGATTGTTAACCCTAGTGTCGATTCATGCATTGCATCGTTGTTGAAAGAGTCTGCATTCAATTATGTTGAAAATTCAAGTGAATTACTGAAATATTGTCCAATATAGGAAAATAGGTTTTATATGGCTTTTGAAAATTCAAACGTTGAAAAGACGGGTAAAGTGGCTCTTGGGAATTCAAATTCCGAAATGGTGTGTTACATGGCTGTTGAAAATTCAAATTCTAGAAAATAAATGGTGGAAATCAAAAAGGACAAATGGATATAGATAGTGGTTGTTCTAGACATATGATGGGAAATCTAGAAATACTCAATAATCTAATATATGAAGATGGTGGAATGGTGAACTTTCATGATAACTCTAAAGGATATATTGTTGGCATCGACAATCTCAATAATTCTAAAACTCCTAATATTTTTGATGTTTTATTAGTTAAGGATCTAAAACATAACCACTAAGTATAAGTCAACTTGGCGATAAGGGTTATAATATAAATTTTGAAAAAGATAAATGTTTTATAGAAGATAGGAATTCAAAAGTAATCTTTGAAGGAGATAGAAAGAAAAATATCTATATATTAAGTATGAAAATCTCCAGTGATAATCTATGTCTTATGGCCAATACAAGTGACCCTTGGATCTGGCATAAGAGATTCGATTATATAATTTTAAACACATTTCTAGGATTTCTAAATTAGATCCAATTAGGGGATTACACAAAATGAAATTTAATGTTAATAATTTATGTGACGGTTGTCGGTTCGGAAAATTAAAAAGAAGTTCATTTAAATCAAAAGAGTAAATTACAACCTCGAGACCATTAGAGTTAATTCACATGGATTTATTTGGTCCATCTGAAATCCAATCAGTAAATTACAGTAGATATGTTTACGTAATATTCGACGTTTTTTCTAGATTTACTTGGACTTTGTTTCTTAAAAATAAAAGTGATGCTTTTGATCAATTTAAAACTTTTGCTAAAAGAATTCAAAACTTATTATCATTAAAAATCTAAACAATATATTGTGACCATGGTGGAGAATTCGAAAATGAAAATTTTGAAAAATTTTGTAATAAAAAGGGAATAACCCATAATTCTTTTGTCCCTAGAACCCCTCAACAAAACAGAGTAGTTGAATGTAAAAATAGGACTATACAAGATTATGCGAGAACTATGTTATCTGATAGTAATTTATCAAGAAGTTTTTGGGATGAGGCAGTTGCTATAGCTTGTTATATTTTAAATAGAATTTCTATTAGATCCTTAACTCATAAAACACCATATGAACTTTTGTATAATAAGAAACCAGAAGTATCATATTGTAAAATATTTGGAAGTAATTGTTTTGTAATTAATACTAAAGAAAATTCAGATAAATTTGACTCAAAATCCAATAAAGGTGTAAAGACCCACATTTTTGACCTTTAAATCGACAATAAACCACACATGTCGACCCAAACAAATCTCAAATATAGGTAGTTATTGGGAAAAAGAAGAAAAAGAAGAAAGAAGAGAAAGACAAACAGAGTTCTCACAGCGGAAGGACAACATATAGTAATTAAATAACAGTTAAAGTAGTCGAAAGATATACAATAGGTCATAACATACAAGGGTTATCAGAGTTAACCATATACAGACTTACATACATGACAGCGGAAACAGAGTGCAGTGGAAAATCTTTATATATAATAGATGAACACCAAATCTTCGTCTTCGCTCCCCAAGGTAAAGGAATCTTCATTAACTGCAAGCATCTGCTGACCCGAGCGTATTGCATAAAAAAAAGAAAACACAACAAACACTCGGATCAGCACTAAATCATTTTCATATTAGTTAAATCAAAATACGAAATAATATCAGTGTCATGGGTGCAGTAACTCAAAAGATGTTACGGGATTTTTCCATCTCTCGAGGATCCGTTAAACTAATATCTATATAATAATATGCTATTATTATAATGTCTATTCAGTAAAGTATAAATACTGAAAATAGCGTAAGCGGGATTACCATATTACCCTTACGCCGTTTACAGGCACCAACAGTCTATACAGTACCGTAAATTCACTGTACTGGTGTTATCAGAGGGCACTCCATAGAAGGCAATGCTAAATCAAAATTGTTTGGGGTCGATAAGGATATATATGACAAGGCACTCGAGGCAATGCCCAGGGTAGGATTCTACCAATTGCACTCCCGGACCGGTGGTAACGCATAGCAGCCACTACCGCCCACCTCGGAACACACTCCCAAAGTCATAAATGGGCCCAAATCATCATCATCATCATCATCAAAGTCATAGAAATAGTATTAAAGAAGTGTGTCCGATCAAAGTTGCTACCTCAAATAGTCACGGTATAGCTCCTATTTTAGTCATTTCAATTCTGACCTGAAGGTCAGGGCTATTTCGTCATCGTTCATCTTCTTCGATTCAATAAACACCTTCAAGTCATCATACTCATTCTGGATACGTCAAAACATTCACAGTTGTCAAAGTGGTATCGACACTGACAGAGAGTATGCCTTATGCCGACTCCGGTCTCTTTGACAACCAACGCTTACATTTTCCACATCGGTTGGTTCTTTTATTTTTGATAAAGATTCGCTTTCATATCAAAATATCATCTTCTGTTTCGAACCCAATTTATATTCAACGAATCAAATTTTCATATCAACCTTTCATAATCATACCCAACCCGATTATATTCTAAAACTAGAATATATTTCATATCACTATATTATAATCATATAATATTTCAAAATGACTTATACTCAAATAGAATATAATTTATCTCAAAGATTTCAAATTATCATGGATTCTTATCTCAACTCCATTTGAACCAGCGGTTCAACTCAAGCATTTCCATTCGGAAGAAATTTATAATTCCAAAGCACTTGTAAACTAAATGTTTATATATAATAATAACAATAGAAATAATAAAAATAATAATAAAATAAATTTTATATAAATAAATATATAGATATACATATAGGATATAGTAATTAAAATAAATTAGTAATTTAAATATTATATATTACTTAAATATAGGTTTACTAGAAGATTTTGAAAAATGAATTATAAGGAAAAACTTTATTTAAAAATACAATAGTTATAAGTAAAGGTAAGTAATAAATTAAAGCAAGAATAATTATTTGGAATCAAATGCATGGATATATTTAAAAATAAATTTCTCTAATCAAAATCTTCCTCCCTTCCAAATTTCAATACTTGGATCTATCCTCCGGTCTCAACGGAGTTCATTAAATTCCATCTCTCGTTTCAACCCCGTTCAAACAACTATTTGATTTCAAGAGTTCAAATATATATATATTCAACTGAGTTAAAACAACCCAAATATCTTTGATTTCCAAATTTCCCAAAATCAGATTACATAAGAATTTATTTCCTTCTAATCCAACTTTTAATTTGAAAAGATTTTAAATCATATTCAAATTCCGATTTAAATATTTACACTTTGTTTTGGAAAAATTTCTTTAACCCTTTATCAACATCCCAGTTCAGAATCTTTAAAGAATTGAATTACCGAGTATCTGTATATTCTTTTAAGGGAAAATTCTATTAAATAAAAATTTCAAATATTTAAAATCATTTAACCAACCGATGTCTGTATATAATTATCTACCCAACGGCCAAGTGATTTTAAATTAAATTTCTCGATATTTCAAGGATGGGTCTATCATTTCAATCCAAATCAGGGTCACAGAGATTTATCATTTCACTCCGTGTTCTTAATTCATTTTATCGATAAATCCCGGGTTCATTAGATGCCCGCAACATCAAGGGTAAATGTGATTTATCGTCAAAAATCAACATGCATTACAATATACTGAATAAGGAGCAAAACAAATGTCACTATAAATTCTGTAATAAATTTCAACCAACATCCATCACAACCATTTCATTCAACTGATCAGCGTGAAACTGTTTCAGGATTTTACAAGGGTTCGAATTCAACTAGAGATTTAAATTAAATTAAATAACAAATCAATTACTAAAATTGAATGTTAACACACTTGCATGTTAAATTTAAGCCACACATCAACAATCCAACACAACCATGCAACCAAATTTACTTCATAATTTAATTCAATAAATATGGGAATAATTTAGTATTTCGTGAGCGAAAAATCACTCACCTTTGGGTCCTTAGTGGATCAGACGTCCAAAAGAAGCTCAAAATTTCACAGTCTCTAAACGCAGCCAGGTTAGTGCCAAAACGTCCGCAATTCCGCCACGATCCCAACGCAACAAACCGAGTCCAAATTCGAGTCCGTATGTAAAAGTTATTGATGTTAGAAGTTGATCAATATATAAATAAATAATTAAATTAAATAACTTAACAACCTATTCCTATATGCCACGTCAGCAAGGATTTCTCCCGCTCCATCTTCTTTCTCGCTACAGTAAACCCGCACCAGACGAACCCAATAACACCACCTTTGACCGACTTTATCGTCGGATTCTGACCACTGGAGGAACAGCGACCACCACCCAGACGACCAGCATCCCGAGGCGCCTCCGTCAGCACCAGTCCCAACCCGTCCGGTGCGCTCCCCCGCCGCCTTCGAAGAGATGAACGGAACCCCTTTTTCGGGTTCAAACGTGAAATTCTGGCCATCCACGACGTTATAGCCTAAACGAACGCCACCGCTAGCCTCGTATGACCTTCCTCTCCGATACCCATAACGTAGATTCTCCGATTGAGCTCCAAATCAGAAAACCCCAAATTGAACCCTAGAATTTCGAATTATAGAACCTTTGACCGCGATTTCCAGCCACCTCACTTACTGCATGTCGAATCTGAGTACACCCGCAGGTTCGTATCGTCGAGGGCTTCGATTTGGTATATAATACTATAGGGTTTGAAGAGATTTGAATTTGAAGTTTGTATTTTTACTCAACTAGGGTTTTGAAATTTGGTTTTCTTTCTGCCATTAGAGAAAAGAGCAGATGGAGAATGAACGTATAATGGAAATGGGCTGAATAAGGTGGATGTGGAGTTTTATTTATGTATATATAAGGCACAAAAGAGAGAAATACCCAATTATCCATTTACACTGCTCTCGTTCACATTTTCTCTCGTACGATCAAACGGTAAGTCGGATTGTAACGCAAATTGAAATCCTATAATAATTCACTGTTACGTTTCTGATGGCGCCAGTTTCGTCGAATTCCGAGACAGTCGCCAAAACAGTTAAATTCCACAGTTAATTAAATAAATAAATTATTCAATTAACTGTTTTAATTCAAATTTAAATACTCAAAATTTCCATTTTAATTTAATTATAACCTAAATAAATTTTACACATCGATTTCCCTCATTTTAAGTTCCTAAATTTGATTCCTTAGAATTTAAATTTGAATTTCAAATCTTTAACTTAACAATTTATAATTTCACCATTAAATCAATTTAACTAGAATTTCCCTTTTGACTTAAACCACTTATATTTACTTTGTTATTAAAATCTTAAGTTCCAAATTATCATATTTTCTAAATAACTAAATTTGGAAATCTATTTATACTCAATTCAATAATCATCATTATTATTAACAACACAAATTGATTTTCATCCAATATATTCCATTTTATTTATTTTAAATTGAAATTTAAATATACTGAAATTATGGGATGTTACATCCTCCCCCACTTAAAAATCTTTTCGTCCTCGAAAAGGGAACGAGATAAGGTATTAAATAAGTCATACTTCTAAATCCATACTTATAAAATAACATTTATAAAATAATATATAGTTATAAAACCTCATAAATTTTCTAACTCCCGAAATCACGAAAAATTTCAGCAGCATCTCCTTTGTACAGAGAGGTCCGAAAAATCACAATACATACATAAATCCAAATATTCATCTCATCACTCGATGAGGCATCCCAAAAAAATGGGGAAAACAAAATATAAAGCCACCAAAACCTTGTAACACACATACGTACCTTTCTTTAGCGTTTATTTGCACTTTTATTTACCCTAACATTTAGCATTTAGCGCAAGCGAGCCCCAAAGCATAGCGCGACTTCCTTACACCTGCTACATACTCACATACACATAACAATCAATCATATATGTAATATATAGCAAAAGTACACAATTTACACAACATATATTAAAGATTTTCAACTACAAACCAACATATTCATAACAGGCCCGCGAACAAATTGAAGTCTAACACTCCTTAGATGATGGAATTGGCAAAAGCGGTAGCATTTCTTTTAAGCTTTCCGAATTGTCCGGATTCGTCGAATTCCGACAATTCGTTCAAAAGTTATGACTATTTTAGTGAAGACGAACGCCTCAGCCCCTGTATTGAAAAATGCAGGTCTGAGTTGTTCAACCCAGTTTTTTAACCTTTTAAACAGCAAAATTTCAACGAGCATAATGAGGAAAAGTTTTAGTTCAGATCCTGGGCTTTCCGAATTGTACTCGCACATTAAAATCCGACGTTCCGTTAGGGAGTTATGATCAAAACAATATAGGTATCCGCTTCAGATTTTTATTTTCTGCGCGCTGAACTACAACTAACGCTTTGATTTCAGGCAAATAAACATGAGAATTAGACAGGGTCCCATTAACAAAAGTTTTATTTCAGTTTCCAAGGTTTCCAAAAAGTCTGGGATCGTTAAATTCCGATCATCCAATCAAAAGTTATGGCCATTTTACTTTCAGCTTATCGAACATCCTATTTCTGCCTAAACATTAATTCATTTATTTGAAGTTTCGAACTTTGGATTTCAAAAGTTAACCAAACTCAACTATCTAGAATGGGTTATCACTCCATTTAGCATCTAATACTATTTACCCTTTCATTTGCTGCCATCTATTCATTCGATCCTTTATATCCCCCTCATAATCCAAGAAATGAGTTTTCATTAAATTTCTTACTTCGTTCTAATACATTTTCTATTCGTTTCTCGTTTATTCCAAACATTAAATCCCAAATGAACTTGAATTTATTTTAACTTCCAGCTAACTTGGTTATACTACATCCTAAATTCATTAACATGGACCGAGTTGCCAAATTCATTACTTATACCATTTTCTTCATCGATATTCCATTGAATTGTCATTCCAATTTCCATATTTGATTAGCCATTTACTTGAATTAATTCAGATTTATTTATTCTAATTATTCGAGTTCATCATCACCTCATCCTCAACTATTATTTGGTTCTAAATCGACCAATTAAGTTTCTTGGATTTTCTTGCTTATCCATTTCTCGTTAGTATAGATCAAATTTTACCTATTCGACCAAACTATCTATATTGATTCCAACTCGACTTGTTTAAATTTCCTAAGTCGATTCGTTTTATCAATCCACTCAACTCAGGTTAAGATTTTTTTTCCCAATATTTCCATTAACTCAAGTGTAAATTCTCAAATTGTTATTAGTCGATTTCCTGAGTTAAACTCTATTTAACTCGATTCCTGCACGAATTAAGTTATATTTTATGCGACAAAAGTTTTAGTTCCATTCATTTCATTATTTATACCAAGACTTATACTCCATATATTATTCAAATAAGATTTACCTCATTTGGATTTCGTATACTTTCATTCACATATATATATATATATACTAACTTGCCGTTTGTTTCCTTATTTATATTTATTGGCAAGTCACGCTTTAGTAACCAATTTAAATCCCTTTCCTACTACTTCTCGACTAATTTCACTTACTTATTTATTAACCAAGGCACAGGCTATTCCCTTCCTTATTTACACACTAAATCTTCCATTTCATTCTTGGTCGACTTTAGTCGAGTTTTATTTCATAGTTAACTTACATGTTTCTCAAATGCTTATATCAACTAAATTTGGAATTTACTTAAACTTTATCATTACCCTTATTTAAGAGTTATGTGACGATCTCTAAATATTTAAGTCCATTTCATGATTCCTCATGATATATATTCAAATGAATTGATTTGCCTTAACATAGGACCTAACATTATTACTTAAATTGAACTTAAATACTTGATTCCGAGTTCATAAACTAGGATTTAAAAATAATATATGTACCTATTCTATTTAAAAAAAACATACCATATATATAAAAATTTAAATCCAAACTTTAATTTACCAAGAACGAAGAAATTCCAATCCTGGTTAAATTTAAATTCAACTTCTAATAATAGGTACAAATATGTTTATATGAAATTTTATATCATATGTAATCAAATCCAAAACCTCTATCCACTAGTTATGAAAATACGAAGTGGTCTCCCCCACTTAAACGCTTCAGAATAAATGTCGATAATGCGTGCACTCATTACCGAAGCTATCCTAAGGTCCAAGAAGGGATTTCACTTATTCTATTTCAAATCCTTTGAGATCGTTTACATTTCGAAAATACTCACTTGTAATACCCTATTATTCCAAATATCTTAGCAAATCTATTTCAAGAGTACCCCAGGATCAAGTTTCAAGTTGATTTCTATTTCATTTGCAAATCATACTCTGCAACCCATTATACTAAAGGATTTTATTCTCGAATTTCCCGAACCATTTAAAATTTTCCATTAGTTTCATTATTGAATCACTCATAATAGGAAATGACTTAATATTATCACTTTCTCGAACGAATACATATATACATGAACCAATAATATATATATTTGATATATTTTAGAATATAGTCCAAAACCATATTATGTCGATTATTCTGATCGATTATTTAGAAATCTCTATCGATTCTATGGCGTCCCATACGTCGATAAGAATCCATAAATAATCAACAGAACAAGCCAACACCATATAAACCAATTAATATCGAAAATACAAGTACGCTCTCTCACATCACTCAAACTCATTCTAGGGCACTACTAACCCTATCTCTAATGAGTTAATTCCCAAATAGAGCCAGGGTTATCGCTAACCTGGATCTGATACCAACTGTAACGACCCACATTTTTGACCGTTTAAAATTGACAATAAACCATACATGTCGACCCAAACAAATCTCAAATATAGGTAGTTATTGGGAAAAAGAAGAAAAAGAAGAAAGAAGAGAAGGACAAACAGAGTTCTCACAGTGGAAGGACAACATATAGTAATTAAATAACAGTTAAAGTAGTTGAAAGATATACAATAGGTCATAACATACAAGGGTTATCAGAGTTAACCATATACAGACTTACATACATGACAGCGGAAACAGAGTGCAGCGGAAAATCTTTATATATAATAGATGAACACCAAATCTTCGTCTTCGCTCTCCAAGGTAAAGGAATCTTCACTAACTGCAAGCATCTGCTGACCCGAGCGTATTGCATAAAAAAAAGAAAACACAACAAACACTCGGATCATCACTAAATCATTCTCATATTAGTTAAATCAAAATACGAAATAATATCAGTGTCATGGGTGCAGTAACTCAAAAGATGTTACGGGATTTTTCCATCTCTCGAGGATCTGTTAAACTAATATCTATATAATAATACGCTATTATTATAATGTCTATTCAGTAAAGTATAAATACTGAAAATAGCGTAAGCGGGATTACCATATTACCCTTACGCCGTTTACAGGCACCAACAGTCTATACAGTACCGTAAATTCAACGTATTGGTGTTATCAGAGGGCACTCCATAGAAGGCAATGCTAAATCAAAATCGTATGGGGCTCGATAAGGATATATATGACAAGGCACTCGAGGCAATGTCCAGGGTAGGATTCTACCAATTGCACTCCCGGACTGGTGGTAACGCATAGCAGCCACTACCGCCCACCTCGGAACACACTCCCAAAGTCATAAATGGGCCCAAATCATCATCATCATCAAAGTCATAGAAATAGTATCGAAGAAGTGTGTCCGATCAAAGGTGCTACCTCAATTAGTCACGGTATAGCTCATGTTTTAGTCATTTCAATTCTGACCCGAAGGTCAGGGCTATTTCGTCATCGTTCATCTTCTTCGATTCAATAAACACCTTCAAGTCATCATACTCATTCTGGATACGTCAAAACATTCACAGTTGTCAAAGTGGTATCGACACTGACAGAGAGTATGCCTTATGCCGACTCCGGTCTCTTTGACAACCAACGCTTACACTTTCCACATCGGCTGGTTCTTTTATTTTTGATAAAGATTCGCTTTCATATCAAAATATCATCTTCTGTTTCGAACCCAATTTATATTCAACGAATCAAATTTTCATATCAACCTTTCATAATCATACCCAACCCGATTATATTCTAAAACTAGAATATATTTCATATCATTATATTATAATCATATAATATTTCAAAATGACATACTCAAATAGAATATAATTTATCTCAAAGATTTCAAATTATCATGGATTCTTATCTCAACTCCATTTGAACCAGCGGTTCAACTCAAGCATTTCCATTCGGAAGAAATTTATAATTCCAAAGCACTTGTAAACTAAATGTTTATATATAATAATAACAATAGAAATAATAAAAATAATAATAAAATAAATTTTATATAAATAAATATATAGATATACATATAGGATATAGTAATTAAAATAAATTAGTAATTTAAATATTATATATTACTTAAATACAGGTTTACTAGAAGATTTTGAAAAATGAATTATAAGGAAAAACTTTATTTAAAAATACAATAGTTATAAGTAAAGGTAAGTAATAAATTAAAGCAAGAATAATTATTTGGAATCAAATGCATGGATATATTTAAAATTAATTTCTCTAATCAAAATCTTCCTCCCTTCCAAATTTCAATACTTGGATCTATCCTCCGGTCTCAACGGAGTTCATTAAATTCCATCTCTCGTTTCAACCCCGTTCAACCAACTATTTGATTTCAAGAGTTCAAATATATATTCAACTGAGTTAAAACAACCCAAATATCTTTGATTTCCAAATTTCCCAAAATCAGATTACATAAGAATTTATTTCCTTCTAATCCAACTCTTAATTTGAAAAGATTTTAAATCATATTCAAATTCCAATTTAAATATTTACACTTTGTTTTGGAAAAATTTCTTTAACCCTTTATCAACATCCCAGTTCAGAATCTTTAAAGAATTGAATTATCGAGTATCTGTATATTCTTTTAAGGGAAAATTCTATTAAATAAAAATTTCAAATATTTAAAATCATTTAACCAACCGATGTCTGTATATAATTATCTACCCAATGGCCAAGTGATTTTAAATTAAATTTCTCGATATTTCAAGGATGGGTCTATCATTTCAATCCAAATCAGGGTCACAGAGATTTATCATTTCACTCTGTGTTCTTAATTCATTTTATCGATAAATCCCGGGTTCATTAGATGCCCGCAACATCAAGGGTAAATGGGATTTATCGTCAAAAATCAACATGCATTACAATATACTGAATAAGGAGCAAAAAAAATGTCACTATAAATTCAGTAATAAATTTCAACCAACATCCATCACAACCATTTCATTCAACTGATCAGCGTGAAACTGTTTCAGGATTTTACAAGGGTTCGAATTCAACTAGAGATTTAAATTAAATTAAATAACAAATCAATTACTAAAATTGCATGTTAACACACTTGCATGTTAAATTTAAGCCACACATCAACAATCCAACACAACCATGCAACCAACTTTACTTCATAATTTAATTCAATAAATATGGGAATAATTTAGTATTTCGTGAGCGAAAAATCACTCACCTTTGGGTCCTTAGTGGATCAGACGTCCAAAAGAAGCCCAAAATTTCACATTCTCTAAACGCAGCCAGGTTAGTGCCAAAACGTCCGCAATTCCGCCACGATCCCAACGCAACAAACCGCGTCCAAATTCGAGTCTGTATGTAAAAGTTATTGATGTTAGAAGTTGATCAATATATAAATAAATAATTAAATTAAATAACTTAACAACCTATTCCTATATGCCACGTCAGCAAGGGATTTCTCCCGCTCCATCTTCTTTCTCGCTACAGTAAACCCGCACCAGACGAACCCAATAACACCACCTTTGACCGACTTTATCGCCGGATTCTGACCACTGGAGGAACAGCGACCACCACCCAGACGACCAGCATCCCGAGGCGCCTCCGTCAGCACCAGTCCCAACCCATCCGGTGCGCTCCCCCGCCACCTTCGAAGAGATGAACGGAACCCCTTTTTCGGGTTCAAACGTGAAATTCTGGCCATCCACGACGTTATAGCCCAAACGAACGCCACCGCTAGCCTCGTATGACCTTCCTCTTCGATACCCATAACGTAGATTCTCCGATTGAGCTCCAAATCAGAAAACCCCAAATTGAACCCTAGAATTTCGAATTCTAGAACCTTTGACCGCGATTTCTAGCCACCTCACTTACTGCATGTCGAATCTGAGTACACCCACAGGTTCGTATCGTCGAGGGCTTCGATTTGGTATATAATACTATAGGGTTTGAAGAGATTTGAATTTGAAGTTTGTATTTTTACTCAACTAGGGTTTTGAAATTTGATTTTCTTTCTGCCATTAGAGAAAAGAGCAGATGGAGAATGAACGTATAATGGAAATGGGCTGAATAAGGTGGATGTGGAGTTTTATTTATATATATATAAGGCACAAAAGAGAGAAATACCCAATTATCCATTTACACTGCTCTCGTTCACATTTTCTCTCGTACGATCAAACGGTAAGTCGGATTGTAACGCAAATTGAAATCCTATAATAATTCACCGTTACGGTTCTGATGGCGCCAGTTTCGTCGAATTCCGAGACAGTCGCCAAAACAGTTAAATTCCACAGTTAATTAATTAAATAAATTATTCAATTAACTGTTTTAATTCAAATTTAAATACTCAAAATTTCCATTTTAATTTAATTATAACCTAAATAAATTTTACACATCGATTTCCCTCATTTTAAGTTCCTAAATTTGATTCCTTAGAATTTAAATTTGAATTTCAAATCTTTAACTTAACAATTTATAATTTCACCATTAAATCAATTTAACTAGAATTTCCCTTTTTACTTAAACCACTTATATTTACTTTGTTATTAAAATCTTAAGTTCCAAATTATCATATTTTCTAAATAACTAAATTTGGAAATCTATTTATACTCAATTCAATAATCATCATTATTATTAACAACACAAATTGATTTTCATCCAATATATTCCATTTTATTTATTTTAAATTGAAATTTAAATATACTGAAATTATGGGATGTTACAAAAGGAATATTGATTAGATATTTAGAGAGAAGTAAGGCATATAGAGTATTTAATTCAAGAATCAATACTATAGAAGAAACCTTAAACGTACCCTTTGACAAAAAATATAAAAATATGACACAACACAACAAAGATGAATGTGAAAATGAAATTAATGAAACAAATAATGAAGATAGTCAAACAAATAAACGAATTTAATTACTAAGAGAACCCGGTTGAAAATATCTTATGGTATATTGAATACGTCGTTAGGACTCGCAATCAATTAAACAATATGAGTAATTTTTCATTTATTTCAACTATTAAACCTAAGAATCCAAAGGAAGCATCTTGCGATGATTCATGGATCCTTGCCATGCAAGAAGAACTGAATCAGATTACTAAGGATGATGCATTGGAACTTGTTCCTAGATGAGAGGATAAAACTATTATAGGAACTAAATGGGTTATAAAAATAAAATGAATGAACATGGTTAACTCGTAAGAAATAAGGCACGATTAGTAGCACAAGGTTATACTCAAGAAGAAGGAATAGATTACGATGAAACTTTTTCCCCCATAGCTAGATTAGAAGCAATTAGGATATTACTAGCCTTTGCAAACCATAATAATTTCAAATTATATAAAATGTATGTTAAAAGTGCTTTTCTAAATGGATTTGTTAAAGAAGACATATTTTTAGAGCAATCGCCTCTTTTTGAAAACGAAAAATTATCAAATCACGTATATAAGTTAAAGAAAGCGTTATATGGATTAAAACAGACTCCTAGGGCTTGGTATGATCGATTAAGAAATTACATATTATAATCCAATTTTGAAATAGGAAAACTAGACAACACCTTGTTTATTAAAATAAATAATAAAGGCACATAATTAGTAAAAATATATGTTGATGATATAATTTTTAGATCGACAAATAATAAGATGAATAAAGAATTTTCAGATATTATGACCCAAGAATTTGAGATGAGTCATATGAGAGAACACGTTCTACTTAGGCTTACAAATTCGTCAATTAAAGAATGAAATATTTATTAATCAAGAAAACTACGCAAGAGATTTAATTAATAAATATAATTAAACAACAACTAATGGGAGACCAACACCAATGGAAACTAATATAGCCTTAAGTAAAGATAATACGTCAAAAGACGTTGATCAAAAATTATGTAGAGGAATGATAGGATCGTTATTGTATTTAAACGCTAGTAGATCAGATATAATGCATAGTGTATGTCTCTGTGCAAGATATCAATCGTAACCTAAGGAAACACATATATCAGACTTTGGATTTTTTTTATCCTAAGGATGATTCATTCGATTTAATTTCTTATTGTGACACTGATTATGCGAGATGTAAATCCGATAGTAAAAGTATTAGTGGAACATGTCATTTCTTAGGATATTCAGTAGTCTCGTGGTTTAGTAAAAAGAAAAATATCGTATCTTTATCAACAACTGAAGCATAATATATCTCTGCTGCTTTGGCTTGTTCACAAGTAATATATATGCAACAAACTATAAATGATTTTGGGTTAACTGTAAATAAATCACCAATATGTTGCGATAATATGAGCACTATAAATATATCTAGGAACCCAACTCATCATTCAAGAAATAAACATATCGATATATGACATCTTTTTCTGAGAGATAATGTAAGTAAAGATAAAATTTCACTAGAATTTATAGAAATAGATAAACAAATAGCAGATATATTAACAAAACCATTAAATGAAGCAACCTTCACTAAATTTAGAAGAGAATTAGATATTTGTTCATTAAGTGAATTAGAATAATTAAATATATATATATATATATATATATATATATATAAGAATAACATTACGAATCAGAAAAAGGAAAAAAAAAACACAAGTAAGTCGACATACATATGTCACTATGTCGACATATAACTGCCATACTTTTAAAATTAATTCCCACCCAAAGTTATTTACAATAACCGTTTAAACTGTCCACTTCGAATTTTCTTTCTTTATTCTCTTATTTCACTTCTATAAAAGCTCAAAACAAAACTAAATCATGGCCTCCACTAATTATAACAACCAAATTAACCTCGAATCATCCGCTGGACCATCCGAAGGTCCTTTCCAACATTCTTCCCTCTCGCGTGTAATCAAATTAGAAGAGAAATGGAATGTACTCTTCAAATTCTTGCTGAGATTCAAGTGATCCAAATTTGGATAAGTCAATAGCAAGTTAGACAAGGAAAGATGATGAGGAATCTTCATAAATTCGTAATGGACAATCAAGCGAATCCAATCATCATTGAAGATGATAATCAAGCAATAGAAGAAGAAGTAGAGGTAGAAGAGGAGGAAGAAATGATGGAAGAGGAGGAACCAGAAGTGGTACAACAAGAAGTCACGAACGACGATGATCAAGTTGTATGCATTTATGAAGTCTTGTTCGATAAACGTGGAAATATCGTGGAACGAAATGGGGATTTCTGTCTCCATTATCCAAATTGTCCAACCCTTAAGTCTCCTATCATTAAGAACAAATAGAATGTAGGTTTCATTTTGTTTTTGTCTCGTGCATTCGATGTACTATGTATATAGTAATTTATGTAATTTACTTTCGTGTGTATCACTATTATTGAAAAACAATGATTAATATAATGCTTGCTTTATCTTTAACAAGCATTTCATTAATGTGTTATATAGGCACAAATTTAGGGAGAGTCATATACATTAACTATTTTGATCATAAGTTATATATTTAAGTGCTTTAGTATAGAATAATAATACGATATAGATAAACATAGGATTTAGGGGGAGTGTTTTTGTATTTTCTTTTTGATAATGCCAAAGTGGGAGAAATAATAAAATATTGGCTTAGTTTAAGTAGAAAATATAGAATTCATATTGACAAGAGGAGTATTAGAAGGATAAGCATCAACAGGTATGAACAAGTATGAATATTTTATAAACTAAGGTTGTCATCATCAAAAAGGGGGAGACTATTGGATAATTAAGTTTTGATGACAACAACCTTATTTCAGTATTAATTGATTATAAAATATACTAACATATTTATCTAGAATTTATATATATATACATATATATATGCAGGATTTATATATAGGGATTAATACTAAAGACTGTATAGTTTAAGAGTTTTAGAGATTCAAGTGATTCAGAATTCATAGAAGATTCAAGACTCATGAGTAATCAAGAAATCAAGAGTTCAAGATAAATTCAGTAATAGAGTTTAGTTTATGTAAGACTCTAAATAGCACTCTAGGTTCAAACTCTTATTATCAAATTTTAAATTTCAAATTCTATTCTAATTAAGTTTTCTATCTTACCTTTGATTTTAAACTTGAGGTTTCAAAGATTATAAGTTTATATATATTCATATAGTTATATAGTTTTATATATTATGGTTTTAAACTTTATAATTTTATGAATATGTTTATATAATTTATATTTATGGTTTCATATGATTTTCTACTTTATAATACTTATTTATATCACCATGTTTTAATTCATGTATTTCCAGAATTATATATATATATTAAAACGTTTGGAAATTTTCAGTTAAAAGAAACTTGGTTTCTGGATACTTTTGAAGATTTTCTTAATACGCCAACAAGAGAGCATCTTCGAAAGATTTCAAATTTGCCTTCGGAAAATAAGATTACAAATTCTATCTTTGGCATCATAAACTATGCGCTTAGCATTAGAAAGTGCGTTCTGGCCTTTGGAAAGTCGATCATCTTTCTCTTTTAGCATTTCAGTATGATTAACTACCATTTTGGTCTTCTCATCTTCAAGTTCATGTTTTGACAACTTAAGAGCCAAAACTTGATAAGTCAAAAAGTTCTTAGCTTTTCTCTCACCATCAATCTCTTACTCAGTCCTGCCAAGAGTCGTCTTTAGTTCCACACATTATTTCTTATGCTCGTCAGTCATAAATTTAATTTTGGATTCCAAAGTTTTGGGGCTTCAAAAGAAGGTGGAGTAATCATCTCTTGAAGAGAGAACCATTTCTTAATTATTTGAAGAAAGGAAAGTAGAATCGATATTCACATAAGAGTGAAAGTCGAATAAATTAAGTAGAATAGGTTATACCAAAAGATGTTGTTTTACAAGAGATCATCACAAATTCATCAAGTTTGAAGATGATGAAGGTAGCAAAATGTTGGTAATATCATCAGAGGGAAGAACAAGCCTTACGATTCCATCAAAATCTTGAGTTGTTGGAGGAGGTATGGAAGAACTGGCATGTTTGGGAGAAGAATGCGCCTTTAACCCTTGTTCCACTAAGTTTAAGGATCCTAAAGAATCAGATATCCGAATATGGTTAAGAAAGTAATTGTCTGTGGTAGTCTTTTGTGAAGAATCAGCGCCAGGGGTAACACTAGTAGAAAGGGAAGAAGGCTCAGGAATGTGATGCTCAGTCGACTAAACAAAAACATCTTCATAAAGGGAAAGAGGAGTTGAAGACTCATCCTTGTGTCTTTTGGAAGTTGGTTCTTCAATGATGGTAACAAGACTTCTATTGGTCGTAGCTCTAGATCGGGCCAGAGCATCCTTGGTGGATTCCCCATTAAAAACTTGAGTGCCTAATCGAAATAGTCACATTAACAAAGTTAGATAGGTTAAATATGGAATACAATTTCAAAGCTACGTTGAAAGACCATCCTTACTAGAAGTTTTATGAAATATTAGGGATAAGTATGTGAATACATTGGAACACAAAGATACATGATTGGTACCAGGAAAAGAAATGGGTGGTCCCCCCCAAAGTCTTTTGTCCTGGGGAAGAAAAGCATACTTTTGGAGGTTGTCCAGAGTCAATAAGTGGGATCACTTTCCTAATTTTTAGGAAGCCAACAACCTGAGCTTCCTCATTACTTAAGCATTTCCTCGTAGGAGCAGAGGCTGAAAGGAAATAAAGGTTAAATAGAGCATTGAAATGACACAATAAATAAAGAAGAATAAAATTCACTAGGAGTAATAAAGGCGTCTGTGATACCCGAAGGGCATCTGATATAGAAGAATTGAGTCTCCCAGTCTTAGAATTGGTTGATATTATCACCGATTATTTTCTTTGAAGGATTTTCATGAAGGATAGGCGGGTTCATTCCCTTAACTGCTGTAATAACCCGGAAATCTGGGCCAGTTTAAAAATTTTATTTTGGCAATTTTAGCGAATTTTAAATATTTAAAATGAATTACTTTAAATAATATCGACGAGAAATTTATTTTGAATAGAATTCGAACGTATATATTCGTTTGAATCGTCGTTAGAATATAAATATTTATTTATATATATAAAAGGAATTGAAAATGGCGCGGTAGTTCGATAAGTCAATTTCAAACTTCAATTGAATGTACCGGGTGCAAAATAAACCGGATTTTAGTGAAACAAAAAATAATTGAATCTAATTGAGAATATCTTTCCAACGGATCCAAAAAATAAAGATTTCATAGCGGGAATCAAAAGATATGTCCAGTTGAAAATTCTGAATAGTCTCTATGGAATTTAAGCCCTTAAAAATGGAGATTTTGCAAATGACTTCGGATTTCGACGAAACCACTTTTGTTGGATCCGTGATGTCAAATTATTGTTAGGTTTCAAATTTCATAATTTTTCGAATCAACATGTGAGAGTGTCAAAGGAAAACGCATTTGACCAGTTTAAGTTGATTTTAATCGACTGGAAATTGGCCATTTTTCAAACGTTCTCAGAATTCGACGAAACTAGTTTTGTTAGGACCGTATCGTCAATACGAAGCTAGAAAATATTTTTTTAGAATTTTTCGAGTTAGTATGTGGCCCCGGAAAATTGAAATGTACGTTCAAATTCAATATATAGAGTTATATGTTGACTTTGACGGAAACTGATCGAAACAGTCGAATCAGCTTGCGATACATATCCCATTGTGTTCGGAATGGGGGTAATTAGCTAGGAACGACAGGCGGTGGGTCTCGTTTCGAGGTCGAAATAAAAACTTACTTTTTGGATTAAAATAAAATAAAAATATATATATTTATATAAAAAAGCCCCCCCTCATTTCCCTCTTCTCTCTCTCCCCTACCGTTCATTCCCAAAAAAAAAAGGAAAGAACGGATCGCGCCGCCGGAGATCGACCCCCCCTTTCCCTGCTGAGACGCGCACACACCCCCCCCCCTTTCAGCTCCATCGCCCCATTTCTTCTTCTTCCTCCTCCTTCTCCCGTTGCCTCGCACCCCTCCCACTAGCGCCACCATCCGCCACCGTGAGCCGCGAAGCCCACCTCCGCCTCCGAACGCGACAGCAAGCCCCCCTTCCCTCGATTTACACTGTGAGTTTTGATTTTATTTTACTTAGTTATTTATTTTTGTTTATTTACCATAATCAGTTTTTTTAAAGTAAAGAATAGATTTTTATAACTAAATAGAGAGGAAAAAACGAAATCTTTATATGTTTATCATTGTATAGGAAACGTAATCTTTAAAGATATGATTTTTATTATAATAGAGAATTTAAAGATATGATTTTTATTATAATAGAGAATTTAAAGATATAATTTTTATTATAGTACAAGATTAAAAATATAATTTTTATAATATAGAAAGGTTAAAAACATAATCTTTGTCATGAAAAAGAAGTGATTTTTAAAAGGTTAAAAATATAATTTTTATATCATAGGAATAATAAAAATATGATTTTTAGTTAAGGAAGTAAAAATTTTGATTTTTATATATTGAATATCAAAGTAAAAATTCGATTTTTATATATTGAATATCGAAGTAAAAATTCGATTTTTATATATTGAATATCGAAGTAAAAATTCGATTTTTATATATTGAATAGCGAAGTAAAAATTCGATTTTTCTATATTGAATAGCAAAGTAAAAAATGTGATTTTTACATATGTAGAGGATACGGGCAAAGAAAGTGACAAGAGGCAAGAACTACGAAGATTTCTACCTAAGAAGAGTCGTGGCATTGGATTAGCAATTCTGTGAGAACTCCTCACTCTAAATTTCCTTTTTCTAGTTATATATATATATACTATGATGCAGACGGTGTTTAGTAGCACCCGACACCCGTCGTCCACAGACCATGGACGGCTTGTATGCTTGTTTGATTGTGATATGTAGTTGCTTGTGTGATGTGAAATGAAATAAAATATTTTATAGTGGAAAATATTTTATAGTTAAAAATAGAATTTTTAATGTGTATATGGAATGAAATAAAAATAAACAAATCGGACGATTTGTTTATATACACACATTTGACTGATATTGATTGGGACGATAAATTTTACACATCGCCCAACTACACAAATAAAATCTGTGTTTGATTGTTTGAAACCCCACACGGGTATTGGGATGATATTTGACGTACACTAATCCCGATTGTTTAGTTGTATGTCGATCGATTGATTGACAGACTGTTATAAGCGTTGAATATCTATATTTGATGCTTATACAGTGTAGAATGCACTTTGGATGATGGTTGATTATTCATCGTTGTTATTGTATACATGTGTTGTAGAAAATCCATATAATTAACATTATATGGTAATTGATTGGGCCTCATTCCAGTTTGAAAATAGAAATATTTGAAATAGAAATATTTGAAAATAGAAATATTCAAAACAGAATATTTGAAAATTAAGAATATTTGAAAATTAGGAATATTTGAAAATTAGAAATATTTGAAAAAGAAATATTTGAAATAGAATATTTGAAAATCGAAATATGTGAAGCCGCGTTGATAGATTGACGCCATTTTGACGTGAACGATATTTATATCGATTTTATTCAAATTGAAGTGAGTATTAAAGTGAATTGAAATTCGAATAGAATTGAAATCGTTTTGAAATGAATTCGAATTGAAATTGAATAGAAATGAATTTGAATTGAAATTGAGTTAATTTGAAATTCAAACTGAATTGAAAACGAATTGAAATTGAATTAAAAATCGTTTTGAAAAGGAAATCGACGAAGTATATATTATGTATATTATATATATAATATAATGGCCTGAATAGAACGCGCTGTGCCGCGGCAGTTCGCGAATTTCGACCATTGACTTCGAACGGATATTACGGGAGATCCGACCGTCGGATTCTCCTAAAACCGGAATCGTTGGGTTCGTATCGAAAAGAGCTTTCTAACGAATATTAGAAATTTGAAATCTAACGGTTGGATTTGGAGTTATGTCCAAATCAAATTTGGAAAAGGTCATTGTAAGTGCAGTTCGATGGCCGTTGTTGGAAATCGACTGTACGGGCCTTAATAAAATTATTAAAAATAGTAATAATTTGTGTAAAATCATAAGAAATGATTTGGGAAAAATTGGGATGAAAAAATCCATATTTGAAAAGATAAAAATAGTTTTTTATCGAAATGAACTAGTTTTGAACTAGAATTATAATTCTATTTATTTTTAAATAAATAAATTGGATTTGAAATGGTTTTGAAAATAACCAGAATTTCCAATAATTTCATTGGAATGGATTTGAATCGAAATTGTCTTCGGAATATTTCGATGTTGGATTTCGTGGTTATACAGATGTTGTTATGGAAATTTGAAAGATATACATATATCGTTATTTCCAATACTATATCTGTTGGTCGTAGAATTTGATATTGAAAATAAGCCGATATATTTTCTATTCAGAGCCTTGTATTTAATATCAAATGTGATTTGGGTTTGTCATGAATGGTGTCTTCATTAACACTGTTCTTAAGCCCAGTTGAGAAAAAGATTAAATCTTTTTATTTAGATTTAATGAAGTGTACCAATTAAATAATATTTAATTGGAATTGAATTGATATTGATTTTTGGGTTTATCGTGAACAGTGTTTTAAATAACACTTGTTCTTTAACCCGATAATTAATGGAACGTGATTTTGGGTTGTTGTGAACGGTATCTTCAATAATACTATTCTTAGACCTAAAGGAGTTAAGAAAATCAGAAACTAACTGGAGATTAGTTAAGTTGAATGGTTTCAGAGGTATTGATCTGATGTTGGTTTCGGCCTTCGGGGTTAATACTTAGGGGATTGCTCACTTGCTAATTTACGGTTAGGGACTGATTGAAATGTGATTTTGGGTTTATCGTGAACCGTGTTTCAAATGACACTGATTCTTTAACCCAGTCACAGATTAAAACTAAGTGGAGTTTTAATGAATCTTTAATTAGATTGAAAAGATCAAGAATGGAGTATCACCAGTTTTGCTCCAGGCGATAGTTAAATCTTTAATTAGATTTGAACGTGAAATGGTAATTGAATTTACCGATAACACCGTGGTGTTAGATATGAAGTATTACCAGTTTTACTTCATGGGATGAATAGGTTGGGATTCAGAAATTATAACAAAGGATTACTTCGGTAAGGTTCGTTAATCCTGACTAGTTGAATCGAAATTCAAAAGAAGATTATAGAATAAATTCAAGGAATTTATCTTTGATAAAATTAACGGGAACCTTTCCCTATGAATGTGAAATTTAGAAACTAACTGTCGGTTAGCCAGGCAGAATGGTTTTCTGGATATTGATCTAATGTTGGTTTCGGCCTTCGGGGTTAATATTTGGGGAATTATTCTCTTGTTAATTTACGGTTAGTGAATGATGAATTGGAATGAGGCGTATGTTGTGTTTATGTAACACTTATTTAAAATATACGCGAGTTATTCGGAAAGATCGGGTTTATCCCATTCTGAATAACTGATTCGACGTGGTGTCAAAGATGAAGATGGTGGTTGAAGATCGGAGGTCTTCACGTCGTTTGGGTAATTACCGATGATCTTGATTGGGGCTGTACACCTAAGAAGATGGAAACAGTTGGTGATCGTCCAGACGTACTTGAAGATCGATGGATATGCGGGGTACTAGGTGCCTCCGGTTTCGTTCAGACCCAGAGCGAACTTGTAAATGGACTGTGTGTCTGACATTGGATTTTAGTCCGTGTGATTGATTTCTATTAAATATATATCTGTTTGGCGGCGGAGAATTTATTCTCTTGCTTAACGCCCTTCTCTGAGACGTACGAGCTCAGAGGTTATATATTGATGGATATCAAACGCATGGAGTGAATTGCCTGTGTGGCAGGCCTAAGTGGCAATTGATCGAGGCTTCTGTTGAAAAGCAGAGTCTTGTGGTGATGATCAAAGCACAGCCTGTGTGGCACAACTTTGTGTAACGTGAATTCGCGAGCCTCGCACCCCGGTTGTGAACCAAAAACGGGAGAGGACCTCAGGAAGGGCATGCGTTTCTTTCTAGCTAGGGTGGTGTCAGTGACCTACCAGCCCTGACATTTATATACTTTTCACCTGTGTGGTTGTTGCTGTTGCGAGGCGCCTCGGTTAGATCGGACGATCCGGGTCCGATGGAGTCATTTGTTGGCTCATTTACGCCCCAAAGGGCGGGGAAATGTATTGTTCAGGCACTATAATCCACATCAGTGGACCGGCCCTGTCGCTCCAAGGGGCAGTTGCGGCTGTTCCGAAGGCTCGGGCTAGAGAGTCTCGAATTGGTAGAGGACGATCCCTAGCCTCGGTTCATAGATGGAAATCCAACTTCCAAATACGTGACATTTACGATTTTATTTGTAGAGCCTAGTATGGCGACATAGTGGGATGGGGCGCTTATGCCGTCTATGATTGATACTTATGATTTGAAGTTGTTTTATACACTATGCACTTATAATAGTATCAAATGATTTGTTTTAAATGTATCAAGCATTCTTGGCTATTATAAGGTAAAAACCCTATCCTTCGGCTTGCGTTGTGTAACGACCCGGAAAAATGCGATCTTGGTTATCCGATATACAACACATATCGAACATCCAAGGATCGAAAATAACCGAATAGTTAATGAAAGAAACTAGAAGGTGAGAATAGATAAGATAGAAACTTAGAATAGAAGAAGAAGAAGAACACAACATCAGAGTAACACGAACCTCACAGCGGAACGAATAACATATAATAGATAACATAACTTTGAAATATAACAGTTATGTATACAATAGCACTTATCAGAGTACAGCACTTACAACACAGCGGAAATAACTATAGCTATATAATCTTGAAGCCTCCTGCTCCATGCTCTTCCAGTATATCTGTAAATTCCTTACTACTTGACTGCCCGTACAAAATTAGGCACCCAAGAGTTTAGGGAAAACAAAACAAATAAACTCCGGGTCAGTCATGGGACTGGTATGAGTAAAACAGTTTAAACAGGTATGAACAAGTAAACGATATCTCATAAGACCACGCCGCAGAACGGAACGGGTTTTTCCCTTATGAGAATCCAAAATATCTTTATATCAAAAACCTTTTGATATTATAATAATGTCTATGTACAAATAGATATCAACTAGCAGAAACGCTTTCATCTCACGTTCTACATATATAGTATACAATCAAAATCGCAAGCACGTATTGGATAATGGATTTCCAACTATGACAAGGTATGGAACCACCTTCCGATCAGTGTACTCTAGGAACGATACACTGGAGTTCAACTAGAACGTCTTGCAACTCAGCCACACATGACCGACCACTCATTTCGCTTGAGTGTATCGAATGTACATCACCAACGGTTGGGATCAGCAACCGTTCCCGTATATATATATATATGGGACAGCATTGATAGATTAAAGAAGCAAATGAATATTCTATAGATAGGTGATTATACACCCTACTTCGGTGCGACCGACTTAGCCATGCTGCCTGCCCGATTTCTGTCATTTACCGGTTGATGAGGCTAGAAGCTACGCTTTATCATTACATCAGATTCACTTCGAATATCACATTGTCAGATCCATCGAAAATCACTAATTGACTTCTACAACAGTACATTACGTGTTAGCTAAAGAAGTTTCCTTCTCCGCTTCCACTCTTGGTACGGTTGAAGAAATCAAAGTACGTGACCTTTCTGGAAATACTCTGTCAGACATTCATCCACACAAGTCATCCTCATTCACTTAGAATGTCACATCGTCATACCCGCCAAATCACAAATTGATTTATCCAAAAATAACACGGGTATACAGCTTAGAGAAACGAATTCCTCCGCCACCAAACGTGAATACGTTAGAACAGATCAACTTACGAGATCCATTGGATATACTCTGTCATACCTTCGTCCATACAAGTTGTCCTGGGACTGGACAAACCGAATGCACTATTCCGTATATCCATCTTAGTCACTGTTATCTAAGACTTATACAACAGCCCTTGCATTTTACTCCGTCTTCAATTATCTTTGGCATATATGATTCGCGACACTTATGCCAATACAGAGTGGTTCTATGGATAATAATCCAACTGGTCTCTCCATATTAACAACGTTAAAATGGTCAAAACTTCGATAGTTGGTGAGTTAACTATCAAAGAAAAACAAGTGTGCAAAACAACGATATTATTTCCAAATGGAAATTATATCGAACAAACATCATTTAACATAAATCTCTTTAGTTCATTTATTTACTTATCTCCTGTTTCCCTATATTCTAAATTCTTATTTTTCTTTTATCAGAAAACATTTCTGATTCTCGTTTGGAAAACATTTCCAAAACTCCTTTACGATCAAACCTTACCATTTCTTAGTTAAGAAGGAAGTCACTCAAGTTGGGGTATAATTACCTCTCAGACCTTAACTGAACAACGTTATAACTTCGAAATGGTCAAAGTTTATCTTTTAATCTTTAACAACTTCTTTACGCCTTTCTCAGATTCAATTTTACTAATCCACTTCTATATTTAAAACATTGGTTATAACGATAACGTTATAATCCCTACTTTCGAATTATCTGACTTTAATTATAACTTCTATTCTTATTAGTGAATAATTAACCTAACACTTATTTATTTATAAATAAATAAATCTCTATTTAAACACTGGAAAGTATAAGTACTTTCCCGAATTCGATATTATCGAATTTGCCGATTAACTCTCTTCGAGAAATCTCTATTTGATTAACTCTTCTTCGAATAACCTATATTCGATTAACTCCTTCCTTTCGAATATACTATATTTGATTACTCTTTCTCGAATAAACGATATTCGATAATCTCTCTTCGAATAACTAATATTCGATAACTCCTTCTTTTCAAATATCTCATATTTGAAAATCTCACTTTCGAATAAACTATATTCGATAATCTCTTTTCGAATGACTCTTATTCGATAAATCTCACTTCGATCAAACTATAATCGATAACTCCTTCCGATGAAACTGACATCGATAACTCCTTTCGATGAAACTAACATCGATAACTCCTTTCGATGAAACTAACATCGATTTATTTAACTCGACTAACTTAACTTGACTCGACTAACTCGACTTACTTGGTTCGACCAATTCGATTCGATTAACTAGGCTCGACTAACTTAACTCGACTTACTTGGTTCGACTAATTTGATTCGATTAACTAGGCTCGACTAACTTGGTCGAACCATCCGATCAACTCAACTTATTTAACTTAACTTATTTCTCAACTCGATCAACTCGATTAACTCCTATCGAATAACTAATATTCGATTAAACTCCATTCGCTTGACTCTACATCGCAGCGATCACAATGGTTACGCCTGACTCCCTCAGGAAACATCCTACCGCCGTAGGCTATTTACAGCCCTACGAATTATGCTAGCAGTCGTACAAGATGGCAACTTACCCTGAATACTATGTTTGACTAACTCTGTCTCAAATAACTATATTTGATTAACTCTAGTTCGTTTTAACTCTAATCGATTAACTCTAACTAATTAACTCCAACTGGTTAACTCTAACTGATTAACTCTAACTGGTTAACTCTATTTGACTAACTCGACATGACTAACCCCTTTCGAATAACATATTCGATTAACTAACTTTCGAATACCATATTCGATTAACTAACTTCGAATACCATATTCGATTAACTAACTTCGAATACCATATTCGATTTCTCCTTTCGAATACCATATTCGATTTACTTTATTCACTTTATAAAGATTTCCTTTTTAACAACGTTTTATTCATTTGAAAAGATTTACTTTTAAATAACGGTTCTACACTTTAAAAATGATTTCCCTTTTATAACGTTTCCTTTTCAATTCTATTTGTAAATGGTTTACAAATATTTCCTTTTCAAATTTATTCTTGAAATATTCTAACTCCTTAAATTCTCTGAAAAATTCGCCATAACCTCCTTTGTAACGGGAGCATCGGGAAAATCCCCAAACCCGCCACACAGGCCTTTCCATTCAAAAAGAAAATGGTTTGAAATTATTTTCCTTTTTAAAATCTCCTATTTATAAATATCCCAATTTTATAAATATTCCTTATTTAACATTTTCCATTTATAAATATTTTTATTTCAATATCACTTTCTTATTATTCCTTACCAACATTCCGGTATGTTATGGTATTAAATCATATCAAATCACGATGTTCAATATCGTCCAAACACATATAATCGCCAACAGATTATATATCACATTATATATCACAATATATAAATCACAGTAAAATAACTGTTGAGGAATCCAGTTGGATTCCTCCAACCTGTCTCCCTGCATCACAGATGTTAAACAATATAGATAACATCACTTTCAGTTCCATATGATATATTATGTTAAACAGAATCAATATAGAAATTCAACTAACTGACTAGCAGTTCAATCAAATAGTCAACACATAGTAAATCAGACAATTTCTAATAGTTCTAAAAATACAACATGGAATTATAAACTGTTTAGAGTTGGTGAGACTTACTCACATTGGCACTTCATCGTTAAAGAACGATAAACTGTTGTTTGATTTGAATCAAACAATTAAATTCGTCGTAAATTCAGACGAGCACCAATCCACTCCCAGTCTGCTTCGTTGTGAAGCTCTCGTCCATACGGTCCCAACGCAACTTACGGTTCATCAATCTGATAACGTATGGAAAACTTATTGATTTGTCAAGTTAAGGCATTATTTATACTAAAATAAACTTAAGTTAAATTATAAATGGGCCTCACACTTTCAACCCTCGTCCCAAGTCCAACCTTCTGACCCACACCGTAATACACCGTACTCTGACCCTTCTTCCCAAATTCATTTTGTTGTTCCCAATCCAACCATTTCCTGCATTTCAATCCCCCTATTCGTTCTCCCTTTACACCTCTCGAAGAATTCAACAAATAATACCTTTATTCTCCTCGTTTAAATCTCTACCTTCTCAACCCATTGATACCTAACTCGAACTCCCTCTTCCTCCTTGCGATCGAGAGTACCCTCACGCCCATTTCAGCAGGTATCAGCGCTTCTGTTTGTCGAAAGTTCCCAAAAATGAACCACATACTCTACTCGATCTCTTCCTTCACCGATGGGAGCCTGCCCTAGCTACTGTCGTGGTTCTTGAGTGACCGGAGATTACGCACTGAACTTCCACGAGACAAACCAACATCGAGACTTCAATTTCCTGGAATGCCAAGCCCTAGCTCACGTTGACTTTTAGACCAGCAACAAATATGAATCGAACCCGGTAAATCATATATGGTTGAGAAGAGAAAGTGGACTGGAGTTCGAATATACGTGTTTCTCCATTTATAGATTTGTGTTGGATTTTCTTTTGATTTATTTGCTCTCACTGTATTTGGATTTGCTGAGGGTGGCGGCTACTATTATTTGACCAAGTGATGGAAAAGATTTTTGGTTTACAGACTTTAGTGGTATATATATAGAAGACGAATTCAAGGATAAGATCAACGTCTATCGTGTTGGACGGGACAACGTAGGGTGGCTTGTATAATCACTTGAAAAGAACAAGACATAAGACAGGCTTCCGTAGCTTCTGTAGTTGAAGAAAGGAGAGACTTGACAGCTAAGGGATTGGTTTTCCTTAAGAACGAAGTAATGAGCGGTGATAGATTTTGGGTTTTCACAGTGTTTTCAAAAGGTAAGGGACGTGTAAACTTAGTGGCCAAGGCATTAATTTGTCTATTGTTAAAGTCTCTTAAGTCCTTATTTTAATTGCTTAAGAATGAAGTAATATGTTGATGACATACTATAGCATATATACCAAACGCTTCATCTCTTGTTAAGGTTGTTACTTCCCATTTGTTTGTGATATATAGGGTGCCATGCCTTCCTTTTTTGTTTGTTTATGTTTTTGAATGGTCTTAGCACTCATTATGTACGTACGGCTTTACTCACAAACAGACACGCTATCGACAGAGATAAACGTACCATTATAACAAGCATTGTGCCACGATCATAAAAATATAATAATACCGGTAGATTAACTCATATTTTGAAACCTCAAAATGTTGATTATAGGGTGCAAAATACTCCAAATAAAAAGTTGCTTATTTAATTAATTAAAAATTACCGTAAAATTCTAAAAATTATTTTATTGTTATGTCTCAAAAGAACCTTGTCTAAATTCGAACCCGATATTCAAATATTTTTAAATAACCGTTATGGCCATGAACGAATATACCGCTGTTTTTCTGAATATTTGATTTGGACATAAATCGATATCTACATGACGAATTCCCGATTTTTCTCTTCCACTACAAAGATATACTCCACCAGCTCCACGCGTTTCTTGTTTCATAGAAATCCGGCTTAAAACGAATCTTGTACATTCAGTTGAAGTTCAAATCGCCAAATTGCGAACTACCGCGTCGTTACACGCTCTATTTTAATTATATTATAATTATACGTTCAAACTGTCGTCGATTGAATATATCCATCAATATAATTCAACTCTAAGCTGAATTAAATTTAAGGGATGACCCCGTTCACAGAATATTGTGATTTGCAATATTTTTGATTATTTCTGAATTAAATATATTATTTAATTAATTATTTTAATTAAATATTCCCAGTTATTTAATTCCACGACCATTAAATCCTTTAATTCACCATTTATATAATTAAATAAATTAATTATAACACCTCTGCCAATGCGGGTCATTACACGTTGCATTGTGTGATGGGAACTGGGTCTTATAATAGCTTCATTATTCTTTATTTAGCATTGCGCTGTTGTTATATGCACTGATATTCTTAGGAGGAAACCCGTTCCGTGCTATGCGGCGTGGTCCCTTGATTTACCTAACTTTAAAATAAATATTAATAACTGTTTTAGTTCTCACACCAGTCACATGACTGACCTAGAGTTTATTGTCTTAACCTAAACTCTGGGTGCCCTTATTTTGACACGGGCAGCTAGTAGTTTTGGTTTTACAGATTTATATTCACAGGATCCTGGTTTACAGCTGGAATGATATCCGGAAAGCTTTGTATCCGTATATCTACTTCTAGTTGTGTATTGTATTATTTTCTGCTGCTATGTATTTAAATGTAATTTAAATCTCTGATATTTCTGTGTAATATTCATTTTTACTCTGTATATTCTTGTATTCTGATGGAATTGTTGTAATATACAATGAAATGTACTTCCGTCTGCATTCTGATGTGGCTTGTTCTCGAACTATCCACGCTTTCCTTCACGGGGAAGTTATGGGTTTTTACAGTTGGTATCAGAGCTTTGGTTTACAAAGCTCAGAGAACAAGACGCATTAGAACCATACGAAAGAATTCATCAGATATTGGATTAGTAATATCCAATGGGAATGACTCGTTAGAGATGGGATCAGTAGTATCCTAGAACGAGTGTGAAGAGTATATATTTAAAATGAAAACAAATTTTGTTTTGAAAATTTAAATCACTTATTCGTATTTGATTATTTATTGATATGAATTTGGACAATCCAATATGTAAAAATTTTGCGTATATGTCTTGCAAACGTGTATTCGAAGTTTTAATGTACTGGATAGTTATAGAATCACACTCTAGTTGCCCGGGGATAATTCGGGGGATGGGGCACCGTCGCCAGTATTTATTTTCGAGTAACGAAAGTGAGATTTCTATATTTCCATTAGACTGGTGTGAGAACCGAAATTAGATAGGGCCTATTGTTGTGATTTGGCATTAAAAATCTGATTTTTGACTATATATCAAAGTTATGCATTTGAAAAGCTAATCCACTAATTGATTGATGGTTGTGTTGTTTGATTATTGTTTGAATAATTAAATTTTGAACCATTACGCCTAATTGAGTCAAATAGTGAATTGTATTGAAAATTTAGTCGCATTTTCTTGCATATACATGTACTTACATTGAACAGGTCATAGCAAGGAGGCTAGAGCAGAGAATAAAATTTGTTTGCCCGACAAATAGGTACATGTTTACGTAATTTACTGCTTTGTTTGGGTGATGATGATTTTATGAGCCGATTGGCTAGCCGCTTGGATTTTTCTTTTTCTTTTTGAGATCAGAAGGCCTATATGGCAATTTCGGGATTTTCCCGTGGCTCCCGGTGCAGGGGAGGTTATGGCGAAATTTTTCGAAAATTTAGAGTGTTAGCAAAAAATTTTGAAAAATTTGAAAATTTCTTAGAAACTGAAAAGTTGAAGAACTTAAGCCATAATAAAAATAATGAAAGTTGAGTTGGTTTGTAAAAAAACTTTCGGCTTCGTTCCTTTTCGGGGACGAAAAGTTTTAAGTGGGGGAGATTGTAATAACCCTGAAATCTGGGCCAGTTTAAAAATTTTATTTTGGCAATTTTAGCGAATTTTGAATATTTAAAATGAATTCTTTTAAATAATATCGACGAGAAATTTATTTTGAATAGAATTCGAACGTTTATATTCGTTTGAATCGTCATTAGAATATAAATATTTATTTATATATATAAAAGGAATTGAAAATGGCGCGGTAGTTCGATAATTCAATTTCAAACTTCAATTGAATGTACCGGGTGCAAAATAAACCGGATTTTAGTGAAACCAAAAATAATTGAATCTAATTGAGAATATCTTTCCAAAGAATCCGAAAAATAAAGATTTCATAGCGGGAATCAAAAGATATGTCCAGTTGAAAATTCTGAATAGTCGCTATGGAATTCAGGCCCTTAAAAATGGAGATTTTGCAAATGACTTCAGATTTCGACGAAACCACTTTTGTTGGATCCGTGATGTCAAATTATTGCTAGGTTTCAAATTTCATAATTTTTCGAATCAACATGTGAGCGTGTCAAAGGAAAACGCGTTTGACCAGTTTCAGTTGATTTTAATCGACTGGAAATTGGCCATTTTTCAAACGGTCTCAGAATTCGATGAAACTAGTTTTTTTAGGACCGTATCGTCAATACGAAGCTAGAAAATATTTCTCTAGAATTTTTCGAGTTAGTATGTGGCCCCGGTAAATTGAAATGTACGTTCAAATTCAATATATAGAGTTATATGTTGAATTTGACGGAAACTGATCGAAACAGTCGAATCAGCTTGCGATACATATCCCATTTTGTTCGGAATGGGGGTAATTAGCTAGGGACGACAGGCGGTGGGTCTCGTTTCGAGGTCGAAATAAAAACTTACTTTTTGGATTAAAATAAAATAAAAATATATATATATATATATATTTATATAAACCCCCCCTCATTTCCCTCTTCTCTCTCTCCCCTACCGTTCATTCCCAAAATCAAAAAATAAGTAAAGAACGGATCGCGCCGCCGGAGATCGACCCCCCCTTCCCTGCTGAGACGCGCACACCCCCCCCTTTCAGCTCCGCCGCCCCCCCCTCTTCTTCTTCCTCCTCCTTCTCCCGTTGCCTCGTACCCCTCCCCCTAGCGCCACCATTCGCCACCGTGAGCCGCGAAGCCCACCTCCGCCTCCAAACGCGACAGCAAGCCCCCCTTCCCTCGATTTACACTGTGAGTTTTGATTTTATTTTACTTAGTTATTTATTTTTGTTTATTTACCATAATCAGTTTTTTTAAAGTAAAGAATAGATTTTTATAACTAAATTGAGAGAAAAAACGAAATCTTTATATGTTTATCATTGTATAGGAAACGTAATCTTTAAAGATATGATTTTTATTATAATAGAGAATTTAAAGATATAATTTTTATTATAGTACAAGATTAAAAATATAATTTTTGTAATATAGAAAGGTTAAAAATATAATCTTTGTCATGAAAAAGAAGCGATTTTTAAAAGGTTAAAAATATAATTTTTATATCATAGGAATAATAAAAATATGATTTTTAGTTAAGGAAGTAAAAATTCAGTTTTTATATATTGAATATCGAAGTAAAAATTCGATTTTTATATATTGAATATCGAAGTAAAAATTCGATTTTTATATATTGAATAGCGAAGTAAAAATTCGATTTTTCTATATTAAATAGCAAAGTAAAAATGTGATTTTTACATATGTAGAGGATACGGGCAAAGAAAGTGACAAGAGGCAAGAACGACGAAGATTTCTACCTAAGAAGAGTCGTGGCATTGGATTAGCAATTCTGTGAGAACTCCTCACTCTAAATTTCCTTTTTCTAGTTATATATAAATATACTAGGATGCAGACGGTGTTTAGTAGCACCCGACACCCGTCGTCCACAGACCATGGACGACTTGTATGCTTGTTTGATTGTGATATGTAGTTGATTGTGTGATGTGATGTGAAATGAAATAAAATATTTTATAGTGGAAAATATTTTATAGTTAAAAATAGAATTTTTAATGTGCATATGGAATGAAATAAAAATAAACAAATCGGACGATTTGTTTATATACACACATTTGACTGATATTGATTGGGACGATAAATTTTACACATCGCCCAACTGCACAAATAAAATATGTGTTTGATTGTTTGAAACCCCACACGCGTATTGGGATGATATTTGACGTACACTAATCCCGATTGTTTAGTTGTATGTCGATCGATTGATTGACAGACTGTTATAAGCGTTGAATATCTATATTTGATGCTTATACAGTGTAGAATGCACTTTGGATGATGGTTGATTATTCATCGTTGTTATTGTATACATGTGTTGTAGAAAATCCATATAATTAACATTATATGGTAATTGATTGGGCCTCATTCCAGTTTGAAAATAGAAATATTTGAAATAGAAATATTTGAAATAGAAATATTTGAAAATAGAAATATTCGAAATAGAATATTTGAAAATTAAGAATATTTGAAAATTTGGAATATTTGAAAATTAGAAATATTTGAAAAAAAAATATTTGAAATAGAATATTTGAAAATCGAAATATATGAAGCCACGTTGATAGATTGACGCCATTTTGACGTGAACGATATTTATATCGATTTTATTCAAATTGAAGTGAATACTAAAGTGAATTGAAATTCGAATAGAATTGAAATCGTTTTGAAATGAATTCGAATTGAAATTGAATAGAAATGAATTTGAATTGAAATTGAGTTAATTTGAAATTCAAACTGAATTGAAAACGAATTGAAATTGAATTAAAAATCGTTTTGAAAAGGAAATCAACGAAGTATATATTATATATATAATATAATGGCCTGAATAGAACGCTCCGCGCCGCGGCAGTTCGCGAATTTCGACCATTGACTTCGAACGGATATTACGGGAGATCCGACCGTCGGATTCTCCTAAAACCGGAACCGTTGGGTTCGTATCGGAAAGAGATATCTAAAGAATATTAGAAATTTGAAATCTAATGGTTGGATTTGGAGTTATGTCCAAATCAAATTTGGAAAAGATCGTTGTAAGTGCAGTTCGATGGCCGTTGTTGGAAATCGACTGTACGGGCCTTAATAAAATTATTAAAAATAGTAATAATTTGTGTAAAATCATAAGAAATGATTTGGGAAAAATTGGGATGAAAAACTCCATATTTGAAAAGATAAAAATAGATTTTTATCGAAATGAACTAGTTTTGAACTAGAATTATAATTCTATTTATTTTTAAATAAATAAATTGGATTTGAAATGGTTTTGAAAATAACCAGAATTTCCAATAATTTCATTGGAATGGATTTGAATCGAAATTGTCTTCGGAATATTTCGATGTTGGATTTCGTGGTTATACAGATGTTGTTATGGAAATTTGAAAGATATACATATATCGTTATTTCCAATACGATATTTGTTGGTCGTAGAATTTGATATTGAAAATAAGTCGATATATTTTCTATTCAGAGCCTTGTATTTAATATCAAATGTGATTTGGGTTTGTCGTGAATGGTGTCTTCATTAACACTGTTCTTAAGCCCAGTTGAGAAAAAGATTAAATCTTTTTATTTAGATTTAATGAAGTGTACCAATTAAATAATATTTAATTGGAATTGAATTGATATTGCTTTTTGGGTTTATCGTGAACAGTGTTTTAAATAACACTTGTTCTTTAACCCGATAATTAATGGAACGTGATTTTGGGTTGTTGTGAACGGTATCTTCAATAATACTATTCTTAGACCTAAAGGAGTTAAGAAAATCAGGTACTAACTGGAGATTAGTTAAGTTGAATGGTTTCAGAGGTATTGATCTGATGTTGGTTTCGGCCTTCGGGGTTAATACTTAGGGGATTGCTCACTTGCTAATTTACGGTTAGGGACTGATTGAAATGTGATGTGATTTTGGGTTTATCGTGAACTGTGTTTCAAATGACATTGATTCTTTAACCCAGTCACTGATTAAAACTAAGTGGAGTTTTAATGAATCTTTAATTAGATTGAAAAGATCGAGAATGGAGTATCACCAGTTTTGCTCCAGGCGATAGTTAAATCTTTAATTAGATTTGAACGTGAAATGGTAATTGAATTTACCGATAACACCGTGGTGTTAGATATGAAGTATTACCAGTTTTACTTCATGGGATGAATAGGTTGGGATTGGGAAATTAAAACAAATGATTACTTCGGTAAGGTTCGTTAATCCCGACTAGTTGAATCGAAATTCAAAAGAAGATTAGAGAATAAATTCAAGGAATTTATCTTTGATAAAATTAATGGGAACCTTTCCCTATGAATGTGAAATTTAGAAACTAACTGTCGGTTAGCCAGGCAGAATGGTTTTCTGGATATTGATCTGATGTTGGTTTCGGCCTTCGGGGTTAATATTTGGGGAATTATTCTCTTGTTAATTTACGGTTAGTGACTGATGAATTGGAATGAGGCGTATGTTGTGTTTGTGTAACACTTATTTAAAATATACGCGAGTTATTCGGAAAGACCGGGTTTATCCCATTCTGAATAACTGATTCGACGTGGTGTCAAAGATGAAGACGGTGGTTGAAGATCGGAGGTCTACACGTCGTTTGGGTAATTACTGATGATCTTGATTGGGCTGTACACCCAAGAAGATGGAAACAGTTGGTGATCGTCCAGACGTACTTGGAGATCGATGGATATGCGGGGTACTAGGTGCCTCCGGTTTCGTTCAGACCCAGAGCGAACTTGTAAATGGACTGTGTGTCTGACATTGGATTTTAGTCCGTGTGATTGATTTCTATTAAATATATATCTGTTTGGCAGCGGAGAATTTATTCTCTTGCTTAACGCCCTTCTCTGAGACGTACGAGCTCAGGGGTAATATATTGATGGATATCAAACGCATGGAGTGAATTGCCTGTGTGGCATGCCTAAGTGGAAATTGATCGAGGCTTCTATTGAAAAGCAGAGTCTTGTGGTGATGATCAAAGCACAGCCTGTGTGGCACAGCTTTGTGTAACGTGAATTCGCGAGCCTCGCACCCCGGTTGTGAACCAAAAACGGGAGAGGACCTCAGGGAGGGCATGCGTTTCTTTCTAGCTAGGGTGGTGTCAGTGACCTACCAGCCCTGACATTTATATACTTTTCACCTGTGTGGTTGTTGCTGTTGCGAGGCGCCTCGGTTAGATCGGACGATCTGGGTCCAATGGAGTCATTCGTTGGCTCATTTACGCCCCAAAGGGTGGGGAAACGTATTGTTCGGGCACTATAATCCACATCGGTGGACCGGCGCTGTCGCTCCAAGGGGCAGTTGCAGGTGTTCCGGAGGCTCGGGCTAGAGAGTCTCGAATCGGTAGAGGATGATCCCTAGCCTCGGTTCATAGATGGAAATCCAACTTTCAAATACGTGACATTTACTATTTTATTTATAGAGCCTAGTATGGCGACATAGTAGGATGGGGCGCTTATGCCGTCTATGATTGATACTTATGATTTGAAGTTGTTTTATACACTATGCACTTATAATAGTATCAAATGATTTGTTTTAAACGTATCAAGCATTCTTGGCTATTATAAGGTAAAAACCCTATCCTCCGGCTTGCGTTGCATTGTGTGATGGGAACTGGGTCTTATAATAGCTTCATTATTCTTTATTTAGCATTGCGCTGTTGTTATATGCACTGGTATTCTTGGGAGGAAACCCGTTCTGTGCTATGCGGCGTGGTCCCTTGATTTACCTAACTTTAAAATAAAGATTAATAACTGTTTTAGTTCTCACACTAGTCACATCACTAACCTAGAGTTTATTGTCTTAACCTAAACTCTGGGTTCCCTTATTTTGACACGGGCAGCTAGTAGTTTTGGTTTTGCAGATTTATATTCACAGGATCCTGGTTTACAGCTGGAATGATATCCGGAAAGCTTTGTAACCGTATATCTACTTCTAGTTGTGTATTGTATTATTTTCCGCTGCTATGTATTTAAATGTAATTTAAATCTCTGATATTTCTATGTAATATTCATTTTTACTCTGTATATTCTTGTATTCTGATGGAATTGTTGTAATATACAATGAAATGTTCTTCCGTCTGCGTTCTGATGTGGCTTATTCTCGAACTATCCGCGCTTTCCTTCACGGGGAAGTTACGGGTTTTTACAACTGCTGATAGTCATAACAAATGATGAAGGAGGCAAGCACTAAGGGAATACTGACCTGACTCAAGTGCTAGACGTTCGAGGCATAAAATACATGTATATGTATTCGGAGTCAGTTGAATGGGAGCTAATCTTATATATTGCTAGAACCTCGAAACGAAATTTGGGAATAAGAAGAAACTGTTGTGCTAGATGTGAATGGTTGAACATGCAAAGAATCTTTCTGGTGGATTCTGAATGATATCTTTTTCAAAGACAAGGATGGTGTCAACTCCGGTCATACCAAAGCTTCCAAGGATAGATTTCACTTCATCCTGAGTTCGAATGAGAAACTACCGCGAGATGCCTTCCATCTTTGGCATAGGGGTGGAAGAACTGCCTAGATTCAATCATCCAACGCTTTGCTTTCAGACATGATGCTGCCAGGTGATATTATTCCATAAAACATATTAGCATAATAACTTAATATAAGTAAATATGAAATGTTTACAGGTTTAAGATTATCATGGAAGCTCATTGACATTAGTTATACAATACTCCTATAGAAATTGGAGCAAATATGTGCCATTAGAATCAAATTCTTAACAAGATTCATATAAGTCATGCACTATATAAGTGCTAAAAATGGTTAGGTATTTGGTATCTTTCATGTCAATTGTTACAACACCTAAACCAAAAATAACGAAAGGCTCAGGCATCGGTGGACTCAAAATTGAAATGACCCGAATTCTTCGTGTTGGCCTGGCCAAAACTAAGTGCTTTATTACCAGTACCGAAACTTAGCTAATATAAAAAAAGTTTAAATCCAGGTACCAACGAAGTCAAAATCAAAAATACTTCAGAATCGTCAATGGCTTGGCTGATTCCAAAGTCTCAAGTTTTTCTGATACCTAAACAAAAGAAAATATGACTTTCAGAATCGCTTATATGTTGTTTGGATACCAATTAAGTCGAAAAAGAAAGCAAGCATCTATTTTGGTATCAATAAAACCAAAACTAAATGGAATCTGCAACATGTGGATGTGGAATTCATTAGTATAGAAAGAGAAACTTTAACTTCTTAATAAAAGTTAAAACCCTTCATGTGTGAGATTTTGCATTTTAGACCCCAAAAAACATGTCAGGGAGGGTGAATGATAAATCTGTATTATCTGCCATCAATGTTACTTAGGCTGCTCCTATCGTTCAAATTAATTCTAATAGGAAATCAAAAGCTATTGAATCTCGATTAATTTCATAGTCGAGTTGAAGAAACGGTTTTATAACTTTAATCTAAATCGATTAAACACTTACAGAGAAATGATCGAACTTGTAATTTTGGACAGCTTGTAAAATTTCGAAGAACGGTGAGCTTGTGTGAAAATGGTTTCTTGTAGGTGAAGAAATAAAAAATGAAGAAAAATTTTCTACTAAAAGCTCCTCTTGTCCTGACCCTACAAAAAGTACAAATCAACGAATAGATCAACTCCAGAAGACCAAAAGGCAGGAAATATTGTGTGTTCAAGCTAGTACAATACAAAGGTCAAAGATTTTACTTGTAAAGTCGAAAATACCCCTTCATAAAGGGGGGGGAAATGTTGACACTATAATTCAATACCGATACAAATAGTAGTGAAGGGGTATCAGAAGGGAACCAGTATCAGAACGGAAGTTAGAAAAGCATAAGGCCGATACCGAAAGCAAAAAAAGAGGAAAAAATTGGTCTACATGCTATCATACCAATGTAAGAGGTAGAAGCTTAGTACCGATACGAGAAAGATGTCAGCAAGGCGGTACTGAAACAAACATATAATAAGCTAACAAGAATAGTTACGACACTAACACTAAAAGCAATAAACCTAGTCTCAATTCTGGAACTATATATTTCGATACCGAAGCTTAAATCCATAAAAAGGAAAGCATGAGATCAATTTGGTACGAGCAAAAAGCCATCGATTCCAATACACTTGGTATCGATAACGTCACCATAGAGCAGCTTCGGGGTCATCAGGAAGAATCCATAGACAACGCAGATACGAAACCAGTACCAGAACCAAAAATTGCTAATATATGCTAAAGTTCATGAAATTGTGCGAGAAGGAAGGGTCATTAACACTAACGTGCGTAATGTCGATATCGATACCAAGGAAGATTACGAAGTTATAAAAAAGGAAAAAGGCAATACTCCGAAGCCAAAATTGGTATCGAAATCAAGGAAGAAAGTTGTCCTCACCAATGTACTTGGTGCCAATACATTATCTTGAGGTGGCAACGGGCTCACAAAGTAATACAAAGCCGCTAAACGATGCCCAAAATGCAGAAGTAGGTCGATCCAACACCAAACAGTGGCTGCCGAAGTTGAAAGCATTCAAAACCAGGGATTTCTGCAGATCGCACCAAAGGGGGCCCAGTTTGTCTATAAATAAGACCCTAGGGTTCACATTTTGGTGGACTTTTTCTCATTCTACAATTTTATATCCATTTCTTAGAGAGGAAACCCTAATTTGTAACTCAATTAGGGGATTCTACTTGTAATCACTTATGTACTCGTGCAAATGATCAATAAAGAGAGAATCAACACATGCTGCCTATTTCATGTGTTTACTTATTACTAGCCTTCAACAAAGTTTCACACTTGAGCACCAATTACCAACATAACCTTCTCAACCTGTTTGGCTTTCTAGCTTATGTTGATCTTAGGGAACCATTATCCTAAGGTAACTATTGGTCCTTGAGTCTCGTTAGCGTGATAGTCACCTCTTCGAAGGAAGAGTAACTAATCTTCGGGCATAAGACCTAGATATCTAGGAAACAGTGAACTAACTCAAACTTGTAGGAAATAAATAATCCTTATGTTCCCCTAGGTCTACATCCATACCCTTATTTTCGGTGTTGACGGAAAATAACGTTAACAATACTGGTTTGTATTTACCAAGCATCCTTGATTTCAAGTCTAGGAGATATACCTTCTAAATTATTTACTTCTAGATAGAATAACTTAGTTTCACACGATATTAAGCACACCCAATTGATTTCTGAGCCACAATCACACCCATTGGATTTTTAAGATTACTGTCACACCATTATAATCAATATTTTTTGGATTGAAAAAGTTTACGGACACTAACCTTTTGACTATTGATTACAATTACTCGTATAATACTTTGATCTTGAGAGATTGATGAGAGAGTAGTAGAGAATCAAATCACAGACAAATGAATTTTATTATGGTTGAAATTCGATTGAGAATAGTTAAGTTTTCTTAAATATGAGAGAGAATAAAGAGAGTACTTAAAAATGATGAAAATATTTATAGTAGTTCATTAAGAACTCTTGTTATTTGTAGAAAATGAATAGCCACGCCTATCTGTGGAAGGTTGCGATGAATAGACGCTTCTTTTAAAATTTGATTTTTCAAAACTGATTAATATGTCAATATACGTTGGATAGATAGGTCCTGTACTCTGACGTGGTTTTTAACTAAGATTTTTAAGACATTATATTTTAAGGCAATTTGGTATGTTGAAACAAACAGTCCGAAATAAATGCTTCTTTTTATCATGACATAAATTGTCTTCTTCTTCCGCTATTTATTTATTATGCCTTGTGAAATCTTAGTCTCTGTAATGTATTTATGTCTTTATATGTACAATGCCACACATTCCTTAACGGAGTTCTATTTTGGATTATGTCAAGGGGAATGGGTGTTTTAAGGGGATAACATGATGAAAGAAGTTCAGCTTCCATCGTTACCTCTTGTTTGTATTTTGAGGAGCTAGGCAGAGCATATAGGGAGTATTGGGGAAAATAATCAAAGTAGACAAGCAATTGTCGCACTAAAAGAATTGTAAACTCCAATTTCATAATATCTGCAATTTTATGGAGGTATTAATTTTTGTATTATCATATAATTATAAAGAATTATCCTCAGAATAATGTATGTATACATATATAGGCACACACCTAATTAGCAATGATGCATGGATATTCCGTGGGGCTCTTTCAGCATATGACCGATTAGTGTTTCTTTTTCCCTTGGGTCACTCACATTTTGATCTCTTATGTTTTTATTTTGTATTAAAGATATATTTCATTTACTGAGAATATTAAATTTTGTAGAACTGATAGAATGTGTAATGGTGAAAAAAATGTGGGTTCTCTTTGTCTTTCATACTTTTTGACTAAAATATAATAGTTATCAATTAATCAAAAAAATCAATATTTACAATGTTAATCCATTCAAGTTTTTTAGCCCAAAATCAATTAAGTTTAACTTTCACAAACTTTTATTAGCATTTCACAATTTAGTTTTTCCCTTTTTCTATAATTTTTTCATTATTCATAGTCTTTGAAAATTACCAAGACATTTTATACAACAAGGTGAGGGTAAATGGAAATTAATATTTTGGTATGAATTGCCTATAAAAACCTTTGAAGTCTTATGTAAGATTATCCACATAACTTTCTATTGGTAATGTAATAGCTATAAGGGAAAACTGAGATGTTTGTAATTATGATAATGTAAAAGTTTTTCAATTTGATAAAAATCAAGCTTTTGTAAAATAATTTCTTTAAGTGCCTAAATGCACAACATTCCATTATAAAAGCAAATTTTAAAAACATCCATATTTTCAGTTTCAGTCAGGCTCTGAATATTTTCAGATTTCCAAAGAAAACTAAAAATAATAAAAAGAAATTTTTATTTTTGGTCATACTGACTTACAAATAAGTACATGTTTAAATATCATGTTCAACTAAAACATAATCAATAAAATAATTTTTTGAGGAGCAAGTAGAAGTATTTTATGAAAGAAATTCATGTTCATTTTGCCAAAACTAGCCGGTTTAATGGTTGTCAATCCACTTTTATTACAACAAGTAATAAATACATTAAGTACCAGGGGATGGAACGTTTGACTATTTACAACAACCGATACCATACAAGGTGCTATCTAATACAAGCTGCATTGGGCAGTCAAAAGGATTAATCGAGATAAATAACAAACAACCATTGGTGGATCTATTCAGGGTCCAGTGGGGGCAGTGGCCCCCACTAATATTTAAAAAAAATAAAGTAGGAAGCAATTCCCATGCATAAACCAAAAAGCATTTTCCAAACCAACGTATTCATTTTAAAAGGAAGTAACTTCTCGGTTCTTCCCAAAAGAAAAGCAACAGCTTCTCCCCAAAAGAAAAGGCAATAGGTCCAATTTTGTAAATATTGTTGGAGTTTCATCTAAACGCCATGACATACTTCGAGAAAAACATGCTTGCAAGGTCATCGAAGCTTTAAATGATTGAGAACTTTCAAGTGGGAAAGGCTTAAATCAAGAAATTGGTATAAAACGTCCATGTGACACATGTTGGGGTACACACTTTAATACTTTGCTAAGTATTGTTGCCATGTTTTCATATTTGATTGATGTGCTTAAGGAAATAGCGAATGATAGAACAAATAGTGATCAAAAATATGAAGTATCAATTATATTAGGATTGGTACAAATGTATGACTTTGTATTTAGTTTGCATTTTATGAAGACTTGTTTGGGATTAAAAATGAGTTATCATAAGTTTTACAAAGAGATGATCAAGATTTAGTGAATGCCATGGATTTAGTTAAAGTATGCAAGGAACAATTAAAAAAATTGAGGGATAATGGTTGGGACTCTTTAATGGAGACAGTTGTTGATTTTTGTGATCAACAGAAAATTGATGTCTTGGTTATGGATAATATGTGTCACCCTCACGGAAGATCACGACGCAAGGTTCAAAAAATCACAAATATGCATTATTATCGATTTGTTTTTTTCAACACGGTAATTGATATGCAACTACAAGAGTTGAACAACCGTTTCAATGAGAATAATACAAAGTTTCTACTTTGTTTGGCATGTTTGTCTCCTAATAATTCGTTTGAAGCTTTTGACAAAGGAAAACTGATTCGTCTTGCCCAACTTTACTCATACGATTTTTCTACTATAGAATTGATGGTCCTAGAAAGTCATCTTGACACTTATGTTTGTGATATGCAATCTAATCTTATGTTCTCGGACTTGAAATGAATTACAAATTTTGCAAAAAAACTTGTGGCGAGAAGAAAACATGAGGTGTATCAACTAGTATATTTTATAATCAAGTTGGCGCTAACATTGTTGGTTGCCACTGCTTCTGTCGAAAGAGCTTTCTTTGTTATGAACATTATGAAGAAATATATGTGAAATAGGATTGGTGATCAATGGTTAAATGACTGTTTGACTGTGTATGTTGAAAAAGATATATTCAACAGCATTTCAAATGAGCCAATTCTTCAACGTTTTCAGAACATGAAGTCTCATCGAGGACAACTTTAAATATATGAACTAGTTTATGTATAAACTAGTTTTTGTATGAACTAATTCTTGTGCGAACAAGTTTATGTATTATCTTTATTATTAGTTTTTGTATGGAAAAAAATATTTTGCGCCCATTGGAATTACTTTCTGTATCTGCCACTGCAAACAACGAAAACTCTAAAATACATTCTCTAAAGGCAAAAGCTATTTTTGAATCTCTGAACTTTTAAAACCACGTAGGGAATTAACATATGAAAACCGCTGCAAAGTAGTCTCAAAACTAACATTTGGCTACCATAAACAAGTGAAAAAAAATAACCAATCCCAAAATCTCTAAAAGTGAAAACAAGTGCATAAGATCATCTAATATAACGGTGCCATAACAAACACATTGGGACAAAATTTGAAGAAACAAATAACTACAGAAGTCCACCATTAAAATTAACGTGCCTAATAAATTTAAAACATCCAAAAAAATATACCATAGAAGCAAATTACCTCATCCATTAATGGCGAAAAAGTCACCGTACATTTGCACCAAAACACTTGAAATAGCTCACCCCTTAAAATCACCATCGAGACCCAGTATATCGCGACAACCAGCAATCTGCTAAGCAACCTTGGTTCAAAACTAAACATTTACTCAGTAAATTAAGCATACAAATACTGGGAGATGCATATGGAGGGACTAGGTTCGCTTGTATATGTCAACGTCAGGCTGAGCACAGGAGTAGATAAGGTAACAAGAAAGGGAGCTACATCATGAGTTAGAAAAGAGCGAGGATTAGAAGTAGTTAATAACTAGGGCAAAACCATCACCACAAGGCAACTAGCCGGACAACGCTGCCATCCACATAACCTTAAGATCGTGCAAAAATAACTCTGCTACTATGAACATGCCACCAAGACCTTAAAACTTCGGTTAAAACTCTATCATGCCGAGTGAACCGATCTAAAATCAAAATTCATAAAAAAAAAAAAAGCACGTAAGGAGCAGTGGAACAAATAGAATGCAGGGAACCAAGAGAAACTGGGCAAGGCGGAAGGAATGGAGAGGAGCACATGGAGAACTCAATGTGAGTTGGAGGAGAGAAAGGAAAGGATGAAGCTAGATGGAAGACGGGAATGGTGTCGAGTGGAAAAAAATAGCAAAAAAGACATATATATATAGGCCATTGAAAATAAAAATGATAATAGGGGAAGAAAGCAAAAGCAAAGAGAGGAACAGATCAGGAAAAAATAAAAAGAAGGATGATGTTTTGTTGTGACATGGAGGGATTTTGGTTGGACGAAAAATCAGATTTTAAGAGCTAAATGCGGTGTAAGAAGAAGAAACGCAATTCCCATTAAAAACAACATTTTTCTTTGTATGTGGATGCACTTTTGAAGTTCATATATTATGTCTGAGAATAAGGTAAAATTTAATTTTCAAATCCGTTTCTAAATCCATGCAAACAAATCATATTGTTGAATGAATTAGTGAGATTGATAAAAAGGTGATCCCCTTAAATCCCTTGGAAATTCAATGTTGATTTAGTTAAAAAAAGTACTAGAAAATAATCTTTTGCAGATCCCCTGAAAACATTGCAGACTTAGTGAAAAATGGTTCCATCAATTATATTTGTAACTAATTTAGGATTTTCCATGATGAAAGATTAAAATCGAAAATCATTTAACATTAGTTTTTTCTATATCACTCATAATGCTTGTACCTGACTTTTCTTTTATGCTATTAGCTTCATATTACCAGTCTTTAATGTATGTATATGCTGACATATCTTATAATGCTAAAATATAATTTTGTCTCGTCCTGATTTCCTGCAGTTGATTATTTTTCTAAGTTGTTTCGTACCCTTTTTAGCGGGTACTATAGAGCATGTCAATTAGGATCAGCCCCCTTTTCACAGTGGCTAGGAATTTCGACTTTAAGCACAAGAGACTGAATGTTTTAAATTTGCGTAGCGTGACTCGAACATGTAATACCATGTAATGTGTTTCTTACTATATAGACTTGTATATAAGTATCTGATTTCAAAACAATTAATGTGAATGACAACTATATACATGTCATTAATAGTTCATTTAAAAAATTGTACAACATTTTTTTTTTTAAATTGGTACTTTGTATATAATTTTATGTAGTATATATCACCGACTACATAGCAAGAGAGTTCATCCCTGTAAGGCAGAAAATTGAACTCTTGAACTCTTGCACCATGTCCAAGAGTACTAACTAGTTTGGACGTGCTTATCAATGATAATTTGTTTGATCAGTGGAACTATATAAACACTAATTATGTTGGAGGGATAAATCTTCCACTGACATAAATTACCTATGGATTTTGATAGTTAATCCTTTTGTATGTGCCTAAGTGCATATCAACCAAAAGTCCAAAAAAAACACAATGTGATATGAAGCCATAACAATTGAGATATAAATAACTAAAGAGATAAAAAGTGAAAATTAATCACGCATCCTTAAAAACTTTCAAAATAAGAACGACATCATCCCCAAGTTTCATATTTAAAGTGGGTCCCTATTTTGGATGTTACATGTTTTTCAAAGGAATTTGTGTGCTGCTATATAAAAAAAATTGCAATTATTCATAGAAGATTTCGGAAAAAAAATTAAAAAAAATTGCATACATGTACGCAATTAAACTCAATAGTTGCATACATGTATGCAACAATCCATGAAGCATTTTACATTGAAAGTCTGGATGAATTCTTGCAAACATGTATGAAACTATTCTGTTTTATTGCATACATGTATGCAAATAAACATGAACTAATATTTATGCCTACGAGTTATTACATAAAAAAATTAGTAAAGTTTAAAAAATAAGTTATTCAAATTTTTTTGACATAAATGTAAAATATATATCAGCTAATGTTTAGAATTTGTCAAAGGAAAATTAATTACATGTATTTTTGTTTTTTATTTTATGAAGCAAAATACATGAATACAGAATAAAAATTGAAATTTTGAATTTGTGGACTATTAAAATTCTCTAGTAGAAATTCATTAATGCAAATACTATTAGTAAGGCTGTTTATGACTGTTATAGACAAGAAATTAATTACCACATTAACTTTCCATGTTTCTGTAGTAGCCAAATTTTATAATTCGGTCGTCTATATATTTATCAGATTACAGTTCTTTTAACGTTGTAGATTAAGGTGAAAACTATTTGGTCTTTAAGTAAACTCGAAGAGATACAAAGCAATGGATCGTCATGGCCATGACGTAAGTTAACTTTGCTTCTATAATGTCTTTAAGCTAAATATTGATGTTTTTATTATCCCAAAAGATGCTTATCGAGAGTATACCATCGAGTGGCCAGTGTCAAATCGTTGGACATAGCAATTTTTCCTTTTTAATTTATTTTCATTTGATAGTCTACTTTTGAATGAAATTATATTAATTTAACACTGTAATATGGCATAATTAGAAACGATCTTCGTTTATTTTTTGTTATTAGTCTTATTAATTTCGGATCTTAATGGCTTGCCTTTTATACGACGCATAAGGATATCCATTTTTGGAATAGACTAATTTAATTCAAATTTTATTAATGTAGCTTAAGTTTGTTCTTATGTTTAAAATTAAAGTGGGTTTATCATTTGTAGTTTGGACATGAATTGATCTTCATATTTATTATAAGATATGGTTAGTCATCTACCATGGTGTATTCTATGTGTAATCTTTCTTCCTTACCATACTACAAATTATTTGGAAAAACTAGTAAGAATAAATAGACTTCACGTGAATTTTTTGATAACAGCGTGAAATTTAGAACTACATTTTACTATTAATTTTTTCTGCTCTTATTCAGTTCCTTAACAAAATTATTTTGTTATCGAGAATTATAAACCAAGGTATGGAAAATTAAATTATAAAAATGTATGGTAACTTAAATCTAATTAAAGAGTAGTCATTCCAGCCTCAGCCAATTGAAAATCAAGTAGTGCTTGAAGCGGAGGATATAGAGAGTGATAAATCTATGAATAGTGAAGTGATCAAACCAAATGAAAGCCCAATGAACAACTATCCATGTTACACAGATTTGCAGAATACTGAACTTTTGAGGTATGCTTTACCAGGATTTATACAAACTTATTTGAGATTCCCACTTATTATTTCTCCTTTCTCTATTTATAGATTCTTCGAAGTTGATTCACACCCAAGTTATCATGATAGAGTAGCAATGGCTCATAAGCTTGGGCTAGATGAAAATCGAGTGAAATTTTGGTTTCGAAATCATCGTTCACAAATGAAGGTTAAGTAGAAATTAAATCTTAATTTTAACCTTCTACATATATTGCTTTTTTAAAATAAATTAACAATGATCTAAGATGTAGCTAGCCTATATGCTAACTTATATAAATGGATCCCAATCTTATTATGAGAAAATTCACCTCCTTTGTGTAAAGTTTGTCAAAATATACATTTTGATAGCTAATACTTTATATGCAGAAAAACAACAACATGGTTTTGAATGGTAAGTTGAGAGAAGAAAACCAGCAACTTAGAGCTGTACATGAAAAGTTGAAAAGAGATTTGGAATCTCGTCTCTGCAAAAGCTGTGGCGGTACAGATATGGTGCAGTCACCATCAAGGATGAATTCTCTTAAACTTGAATATGAAGATAATCTGAAGAAGGTTTACACTGAATCATACCATTTATAATAATTTGAATAATTTTTTATCAATAAATAATACATTATTGTTATTTTGAATGATATTCCAAAAGAGAAAATCCATTTACTTAACCAAGTCTTTTATGTTTAAATTAAGTTGTTATAATAATAATAGTTAGGTTTTCACAATTGCATTAATTTTAGAAGAAAAATAAAAGGCAGAAATAACTCAAAAGTGGATTTTACATTTGATATGCAGCTGATGTACCTAAAGAGAATTATTCAGAAGTACAATCTAAGCATTGACGGGCGGCTCTGAACATGATGGGATAAGATGGAACGGATATTAGAGTATAGATCAATCTGTTTGAACTAGTATTCTAATAAAGAACTAAGGATTGTTATCTTTGGTATAAGTTCTTGGGTGTACTTCCAAAAACATGCTTTATATAATGATGATGCTTTTTTAATTACTGAAGCTTCTTTTCTAGCTCATTGCTTTTGCAAGATAAGTTAGACTACATCATCCATTATAAAGTATTTTTGTAATCGACAAGTAATCATTCGGTTAGACAATTATTTTAGTCTTTTTTATGAAATGATCAAACATAATTGAATGGAATGGACAATAACACGACCATGCATTTTTCTGAAATAATGATAGATATTCTAAATTACTTATCCCACTCATAAATATGTTAGTTAACTACATTATCACAAAATATATTTCCTTACTTTCATTGAGCATTGTGATTGGTCTATGGCAACAGTAATGAACTAGTTTTCTTACAATAAAGATGATATTTATTGTATTTTTTGTGTTCATTGCTGATCATTTAATCGTAAAAAAAAAACCAATTATTAGGCTTTAAAATTAAGAGAGGGATATAACATAATCTTACATCACGGGCAGGTTTATAATATAAAACAAGTCTTTACAAAAAGAAAGAAACATCTATTTTATATGTACATATTAGAGTATGCAATAATCTAATATTAGTCTTGCATATTTATAACAACTTGTCCTTAAAAATGTCGAATACAATATACATACCGCAAAGTAGTATGAAACATACAGATATGTCTTAGGCCTCCAACTCCTCTCCTAGTCTTCGACGAATCTAAAGCTAACCTGAAAATATACTTGGTTAGACTGAGAATTATTGCAAAATAACGCCACGTCGACATGAGAAAACTCAAATCATAAAGAATTATGATTTTTTCTTAGAAACCTTTTGAAATAAAATATATCTCGTGAGACAACACCGCACATAAATATGGACAAGATTTACCTTACGATAACCAAAATATTTTCTATAGAAAATGCAGTGATATCATAATATTATTTAAAGTCCATAAGTAAATATACTAATATAGCCGAAATTCTTTCTTCTCATATTCCAATATAATATTTTTACAATCAATTTCTAATGTTTGTCTTTGAAAATGGATTCCAACTATAAAAGGGTCGGGTCTACCCATTATATCCTTACATCTCTTTATAAAATGTATGGGAGGCTATCTTAATGTACACCTTAACTACTCAGGATCAACCATGCCCTTTACTGGGTAGCTCCGGAATGATCACCGTGATTGATCAATAAACATAAGAGCCCCCAAAGCATACAATATTATAGGGATATGAGATGGTCTTACCATAATGGAAGCAACCCACACAAACCTGGGGCTTTTCCCTGCTTTATCATTTATCCTTGATCGATGCTAAAGGTTGTGTTTTACCTTTTATATAGTAAGCTAATTGGGATGCTAACATTGGCTTTAAGTAGAAATGAATGTCATCGTTCAACCATACAAGTTCATTCTAGGTTTGACAAAACCACATAAGTCCATCTTCAATTTTATCTTCAAGATATTTCCTGTTCGAGACGCTATAGCCAGATCAAAGTGGCTTTCGAACAATAAGGTCCGACCCTGATCTCTTCAAAATTAAAGTCAATGGTTTACAGCAAAACTCAACCATGGTTCTTTTAGGGAAAAAAAAAGATAGTGCATAAGAGTGTAATTCACTAATTCACTTCCTAACTGTTTCGTGGACGTGTTTCCATATTACGTAGAAACACAAAATGAGATTTAGACATAGTACAACATCATTGAGATGATTGTGCCATACAACATACATATTTTGCATAAACATTTCAAAAATTATATTTGTTCCAAATTTATAGTCAGTTATCTAACTATCAAATAAACAAACAACTAGTAAATGGAGATATAACTAGCCATGGAGAGCATAAAGCCTCATTTAGATAAACCATTTATTTGTTAAATCTCATTTAGAATATCACTTTAAACTATTCATATACCTATCTCTTTGGCGTAACCACATTTAAAAACCATGTTGAAAGTTTTCTTATTTCAAAATCATATTCAAAAAGGGTTAAAGCAATTATTATTTAAATTATATATAAGAATAACACAAATACTTCTCCTTCAATGTTAAGCATGGAAAATTTGTTCCACCACACTGCAATTGAGATGATCAGTAAAGGGGATCCCAAACTAAAATTAATTTAATTAATTTATCTCGTAAACCATTTTTGTAATGATCCACCTTCTTGACCCTCGAATGTCGACACTATTACATCCACAGTATTCACATGCCAAACACCTAAGTGCTAGAAAAACAAAAGGTTGGGATAAAATAAAAATAAAAAGAAATAGAACAAAGAAGAATAGAACATAATATAAGATTACTATAGTGAAACGACAATATGTATAAAATCAAAAAATGATGTCTACAAAATAAAACTATTATGAATACAACAATTAGAGAACATTAAATTTTCATCCGCTTGTCCAATTACACCAATCTGTCTTTACAAATGATGGTATAAAACACTTCATTAAAATCATTAAAGCAACCAACGCTAAATATGGAGACATGCATAGGTCCAACCAAAGCATTATAAGGAAGTAACTCTCTAATCATATCATTAAAACAGCATGATAAATGAAAGGACCCAACTGCTCGACCTCAGAAATTGATGCTAATACATCCCCGACATTCACGTATCATAGAATTGTTGCCAAAGAGTTAAATAGTTTGGAGTAAAAATGAAGTATAGATAGAATACAGAATGAACAGAATCTTACATTCATATTAAATTTTAGTAATCTACTTCAGGAAATACAAGAAAAAAGTCTGATACACTATAACGACCCGGGGAATTTGCGTTCTTGGATACCGGCATACAACACCATGTCGAACATCCAAGAACAAAAAAAACACTGTATAGCCCATGAAAGAACATAGAGGGTGAGAACAGATAAGATAGAAACTTAGAATAGAAGAAGAAGAAGAAGAACATACAATATCAAAGTAAACACGAATCTAATAGCGGAACGAATAAATATATTTCATAACATAACTTTGAAATAAAATAGTATCGGTATACAATAGAATTATTAGAGTATAACACTTACATCATAGCGGAAATAAAAAATAGCTATAAAAACACTGCTGAAGCCTCTTGCTCTAGCTCCTTCTTGTAATGACCCAGGTTTTTGTCGACTTTGGTTATCGCCATAAACTCAATGATGACTAACCAAACGTCGAAAAATACCGGATGATTAATGAAAGAAGACAGAGGGTGAGCATAGATAAGATAGACACTTAGAATAGAAGAAGAAGAAGAACACAACATCAGAGTAACACTGTAACAACCCGTATTTTCAATAACCTGTTATAACATAAATTGAGGCAGAATTTAATTCAAAAATCTGAATAAAGGGAAACGGGCTATGCCATTGCGTTCGTCTCGGAAAAATACGCGAAATAGAGTCCGAGTTTTCGAAAATCGGAGTCCGTATGACCCAGTTAAGGCCCATTGAAGTTTTCAGAAATTTCTATGTTAAAAACAGATTTAAATTTTAAATTAAAAACAAGGATTAGGGCTAACTGGCGTCAGGCGGGAAAACTCCCGCCCAGACCCCCATGTCGACAGGCATGTCGACAGGGGTCTAAGGGTGTCGACTGCCCTGTCGACAGCCCTGTCGACACGGGGTGGCCAGGCAGTTTTGCCTGGCGCACCATTTGTGATTTGGGCTTGGTCTTGTGGCTTGGTTCTAGAGAATTCCTAAATCTGACGGGCCTAAACTAACCTAGGGTTAATCCTAGGGCTAAAAACACTCTAATCTTCTATAAATAAGCCCCTAATCCTACCCTAAAACCCCATTATTCATTCTAGCAACCAAACTATGTCAAATTGAATTCTCAAATGGCCTCCACTTAAAAACCCTAGCCTCCAACCTCTTCATAAATCATTCCTATGAAGGTTTTGATGTTCATACAAGCATTTCTAAGTTGTATGAATGATCATTAGCTTGCATACATCATCAAGTTGCAAGTTTTAATTGCTAAGCTAGAGTTTTTGGGATTTTTGTTAATTGGAGCTTTGTTTTGGGTTTTTATATGCTTGCATAAAGGGCTTCTCAATCTTTATTAATAGATTTGAGTCTTCATAATATTTGTAAGCCCTCTTACCTTCATTTTAGAAACTCTAAAGTTAATATGTGATGAAAGTTGGGATTTATGCATGTTTAATAAGTTATGCATGCTTATGCGAGTTCACTATGCTATGTTATGCATGTTTAATAAGTTATGCATGCTTATGCGAGTTCACTATGCTATGTTATGCATGTTTAATAAGTTATGCATGCTTATGCGAGTTCATTATGCTATGTTACACATGTTTGATAAGTTATGCATGTTTATGCAAGTTCACTATGCCATGATTTGCAAGTTTAACAAGTTATGCATGTTTATGCAAGTTCACTATGCCATGATTTGCAAGTCTAATAAGTTATGCATGTTTTATGCAAGTTCACTATGCTAAGTTATGCAAGTCTAACATGTTATGCATGTTTAGTATGATATGTAAGATTTATCATGTATGTTGTGCCAAGTTCCCTCTTTCTATCCTTTATGCGTTATGACGAATATGTAAGCGATAGAATGACGTTGGGGGGGTTTTGGGTAAAACTTAAAATACATGAAAATGGAAGATTGGGAATTTACCTATTAAGTTAGGTCTACCCCTTGGGAATTTACCTATTAAGTTAGGTCTACCCAAGTATTTGTTAAACTTGTAATCATGTTTTGAAATTAAAGTGGACATGACACTTAGAAAACATAAGTGTGGCCAACTCGAGGTTGGGTTGAGTTTGTAGCATAAACCTACCCGGAACCGACCGGCTTAACTAGTGGCTACAAACAATAGGACCCAATGTGAGAAGTTGGTCATGTGTACCTTGGACCCGAGGTTAGACCAAGTTGTGGTGTAAAGCTACCCGGACCCGCCCGGCTTAACTAGTAACCGCAACAAAGTCTAATGTGAGAGGTTAAGGCACAAATAAATTAATTAATGCCTCATGATTAGGGTTAAGTCATGGCCCACTAATACTTAACCAATTTTGGGGATACGAGGGATTAAATGGGGTTAAGTGGTGAACTGTTGGTTACACTTAACTAATTTAATCCATGATTAGTGAGGGGTTAAAACCACACTTAACCCTCTTAGAAAACCCTAGCAACGTGGTCTGTTCCAGCAGTAATCCCAGTTTGGTATCATTCACAACCCTAGAGGCTAGGCTAGGGCGGGGCACGATTACTGGACTGATGTAAGCGACCAAAGCGACGGCTGAGTGGTACAGCAGTGCGGGTCCAGGCGGGCTACGGACGTGCACGTAGTCCGGTGTTGGACAAACTCGAGACACGGGTACCAGTAGGTTTAGACTGGGCATTATTACTTAGGTGTCTGGGGTTGACACCCGAGGGCTTGATACACCCGAAGGTGGACCCAGCACAGTCTGACTACAACCATATGTGGGCCGTATGGACACCAACACTTGACGTGTTAGGTTTAAAGGGAGTCGATCGACTAGACCGTTGGGCTGGACCTTGCATTAAGGTCACCTCATGCTAATGGGCCAAAGTTTGGGCTGAGGGATCAATACCTGTTATGTTAGTTTGCTAGTACACTCTGGTGCAAAGCTTAATCTTCTTTATGTGATGACACCTTTATCTATTGCCAGTATGTTCATCTCAGTTTCCATCATGATGTTAGCTTTATTAGTTTATAGACTGATCGTAGTAGGGCTTACCAGTCTTTTTGACTGACCTGTTTTCTTTCGCTTCTTTTCTTCCGTTCCCCCCCCCCCCCCCCCAGGTTCTCAGGGAGGGAACAGTGGTGCTTAGCTTGGATCGCTTGCTTGTTCGCTGGATAGCTCATGTATGTCTGGACATTGAGCTCGCTATGGTTTATCATCTTTATTTTGGGGATAGCACTATGTATTACAGTATTTCTGTTTATGATGTACTAGACATGTTTATTTTGGCAGTTGACTTTATGATGTACTAAGACTTGTTTTGAGATGGTTTGAGATATTCCGCTGTTTTATTCTCACTTACTCTGTTTTATATATATATTTATGTTCTTGTTCTGCCTTGATATATCATTATGCATACTTACCCAGTTCTAACGCCCCCCAGAAGCTAGTGCCCCCGAAAGAGTGACCCTAGCGGAGGTGGGGTGTTACAAATTTGGTATCAGAGCATATGGTTTACAAGAAAGAACAAAAAGTTTTTAAAAGACTTTTGAAAAACTATTTTCAAAACAAGTATAAAGTATTTTCCAAAGAAAAGTCTAGTATTTTAAAAGGCTATTCCCCAAAAAGCCATTAGCGTTATCCTTCGTTCCCTTGACCTAATCTTATCTTATTCTTCGTTTCAGTATGGCTGAGGATCTTGCCATCCCCGATGGAGTAAACATACCGCTCTGGTATAGGAGACTTCTAGAAGCTAGGGCGGCAGCCGGCCCTGCAAACCCTACTCCCACTCCTCCTCCTGTAGTTGAGAATCCTCACCCTAATGTCCCTCCTCCGGTGGTTCCTGTTCCTCCTCCCGTTGCTAATGTTCCTCCTCCTCCAGTTGCTGAGGCTCCTCTTCCTCCTCCTCCCCCTCAGCATCCTCAGGTGGAGTTCACGAAGGTTTGTAAAGACTTCAAGGCGATGGGAGGCAAGAATTTCCTAGGCACGGAATCTTTTGTTGAAGCTAGGAATTGGCTGAAAGACACTGAGGACTTATTTGCTATCTTTCGGATTGATGACGAAAGGAAGATCTTATTGACAGTGTGGCTTTTGAAGGACGAAGCAGCCTATTGGTGGGAAGTCACCAATGGGACGAGGCCCGTCGAGACTTGGGTCGATTTAAGGGCTAGATTTGTGGCCAAGTTTCTATCTTCTGCTGAGGCAAATTTACAGATGGAGAAGTTCATTGCATTAAAGCAAGGTGATATGTCTGTTAAGGAGTATGTGAACAAGTTTAATCAGCTGGCCCGTTTTGGTTTGGATATGGTGAACACTCCTGAGAAGAAGGCTCTTCGATTTGCTAGAGGATTGAATGAGCCGCTGCAGGGCTTGGCGATGTCACATATTCCGCATGGGGCTACTTTTGAGAGTTTGGTCGATATGGCTCTACTTCAGGGAGATGGAAAGAAAGAGGTCAAGTCGAGTGATACTCAAGCAAAGAAGGCTGATTCTCAAGGTAAAGGCAATCAAGGTGGTCAAGGCAGTCAAGGGAATCAGGGCAAGAACAAGAAGGGGAACAACAACAAAGGCAAGGGAAAGTGCAATTACTGTGGTGCGCCTGGACACTTTGCTAAGGATTGTAGGAAGAAGAAAAGGAAGCTTAGTGGTGGATGTTTTTCCTGTGGTGAGACTGGACACTTCAGCAAGGAATGCCCGAAGAAGAAAGGACAGGCTGGACCTTCAGGAGGGCAAGTTCATGCTCTCAATACCGCTCCAGTTCCCGATCGAGGTAGTGTTTCTGTTGAGAACCTTGTTTATGTTTCCGATCTTCCAGTTCGTACCTTGTTTGATTCTGGTGCATCACATAGCTTTATTTCATCTGATCTTGTTGATAGTTTGCACCTTAGTACTAGCTTAGTGGATGATCCCGTTTGTGTTTCGAATCCCATTGGGGGTTCCGCTTATCTATCTATGATATGTGAGGATCTAAGGATCTCTATACTCAGTGTAGAGTTCTTGTGTAGTGCGTATGTTCTTGGTTTCAGGGGATACGGATTGATATTGGGCATGGATTGGCTGTCCAGATATGGAGCCATTCTTGATTGTGAGCATAGGGTTGTGAGGCTTGTGACTCGCCTTGGCAACACCTTAGAGATTTCATGCAATCCGAAGGATCCCGTCATGTTGTGCTATCTTGAATCTCTCGACTCGTCAGAGGAAGCCCTTCAGTCTGTAAGGGTGGTCCGAGATTATCCAGATGTTTTTGAAGAAGTTAAGGGGTTGCCGCCTAAACGAGAGATTGATTTTCGCATTTATCTGGTGGATAATACTAAGCCTGTTTCTTTGCCCGTTCGGCACATGGCTCCGCGTGAGAGACGGGAGCTCAGCAAGCAAGTAAAGGAGTTACTTGAGAAGAACTTCATCAGACGAAGTATATCCGAATGGGGAGCGCCTGTGGTGTTTGCTACTAAGGCAGATGGTTCTCTTCGACTCTGTGTGGACTATAGAGAATTGAATAAGCTGACCAAGAAGAACAGACACCCGTTACCGAGGATCGATGATCTCTTTGACCAGCTTGTTGGTGCTTCTGTTTTCTCTCAGCTTGATCTTGCTACTGGATTTCATCAGCTCAGAGTGGCTGAAGATAGTATAGACAAGACTGCATTCAGAACTCCAGATGGATTCTTTGAATGGCTTGTTATGCCGTTCGGTTTGACGAATGCACCCGCATATTTCGTGGACTTGATGAGTAGGGTGTTTCGAGAGTTCTTGAACAAGTTTGTCGTGGTCTTTGTGGATGATATTCTGATCTTCTCCAAGGATGAAGAAGAGCACGCGAGGCATCTTGTAGAGGTGATGGATACGCTTAGAGCGCATCAGTTAAAGGCCAAGTTCTCCAAGTGTCACTTTTGGAGAAGGGAAGTTAGATTCCTTGGGCATATCGTATCCAAGCAAGGCTTAGCGGTGGATCCCGCTAAGGTGGTTGCAGTTCAGGATTGGAAGACTCCAAGGAATGCAACCGAGGTGAGAAGTTTTCTAGGTCTTGCGGGTTTTTACCGGAAGTTCATCAAGGACTTCGCGAAGATATCCGCTCCTCTTACTAAGTTGACGAAGAAGAACTTAGTTTTTGCTTGGGATATGGACTGTGAGCTTGCTTTTCAGAGACTCAAGAGAGCCCTTACCTCAGCACCAGTTCTAGCTTTACCCGATGGTGGTAAGATGTTTACCGTGTACACTGATGCTTGTGGCACGGGATTGGGCGCCGTTCTGATGCAAGAGGGCAGAGCTATATGTTTTGGTGGAAGGCAACTTAAGGTGCATGAGAAGAATTATCCCACTCATGATCTAGAGCTGGCAGCAATAGTATATGCACTCAAGGCTTGGCGTCATTATCTTCTGGGAGAGAGATTTGAGCTGTATACTGATCATAAGTCTTTGAAGTATCTCTTTTCGCAGAAGGATCTGAACTTAAGGCAGCAAAGATGGATGGAATTCTTGGCGTCCTATGATTTTGATATAGCCTATACCCCCGGCAAGGGGAATGTTGTAGCGGATGCGTTGAGTAGAAAAAGGTTGACACTAAGTCCTCTATTTGTTGAGATGAAGAATTTAGAGTTCTTGGCAGCCTTTGATTTTTCTTTGACAGTTGAGTCGATGACCGGTTCTTTAGCATCTCTTGAGCTCAGGCCTACCCTTCTAGAACAAGTTGGGGCGTCGCAGAAGGAAGACCCTCAGATGATTGAGATCATGGATAAGCTGATTCGAGGGGAGACATCTAGTCACCTTGCTCGATATTCTATAGATGATAAGGGTTGGCTGAGGAGAGACGGAAGGCTTTGTGTTCCGATGGTAGAAGACTTGGTGAGGAAAGTTCTGGATGAAGCACATCGCTCCAAGTTGACTATACATCCGGGTGGAGATAAGATGTATAAGGATATGAAGCGCATTTTCTTCTGGCCTGGAATGAAGAAGGATGTGGCAGAGTTTGTCTCTAGATGTGTTGTTTGTCAGAGAGTAAAAGCCGAGTCGAAGAAGCCCGGTGGGCTATTGCATCCTCTAGAGGTCCCGCTATGGAAGTGGGAGAGTATTTCTATGGACTTTATTGATGGGCTTCCAAGGTCAAGGAAAGGGAATACGAGCATTTGGGTCATTGTAGATAGGCTTACGAAGAGTGCTCATTTCATTCCGGTGAAGAGCAAAAGGACCACATCTGGACTAGCATCAGTATATCTTCGTGAGATAGTACGACTACATGGAGTCCCTTCCAGCATAGTCAGTGACCGAGACCCCATCTTTACTAGTCAGTTTTGGAACAGTTTGCAGGAAGCTATGGGCACGAAGTTGAACCTGAGTACGGCCTATCACCCACAAACGGACGGCCAAACAGAAAGGGTGAATAGGGTACTTGAGGACTTGTTGAGGCTTTTCATTATGGATTTTGGTGGTACTTGGGAAGACCATCTTCCTCTTGTTGAGTTTGCGTATAATAACAGTTATCAGGCAAGCATAGGGATGGCACCATTTGAGGCTTTATATGGGAGACCGTGCAAGTCGCCTACATGTTGGTGGGAGACTACAGAGAAGCTCATACTTGGGCCTGACATGATCAGAGATACATCCGAAAAGGTCGAGTTGATTAGAAGACGGATGAAAGCGGCCCAAGACCGACAGAAATCCTATGCTGATAAGCGAAGATCCGATTTGGAGTTTGATGTTGGGGATATGGTTTTCGTAAAGGTTTCTCCTTTGCGGAATGTGGTCCGATTTGGAGCTGTTGGGAAGTTAGCACCGAGATTTGTTGGCCCCTTCCCTATCATAGAGAGAATTGGGAAGATGGCTTATAAAGTGCAATTGCCCGAAAAGCTGTCCGGAGTGCATAATGTCTTTCACGTCTCGCATCTCCGAAAGTGCCTACATGAGTCAGCTGAGGTGGTTGAACCTAGCATTCTTGAAGACGTGGAAGTAGAGAAAGAGGCAACTTTGAGGAGAGCTCCGATTCGTATCTTGGGGACGGAGACCAAGAAGCTAAGGAATCGAGAGGTCAAGCTGGTGAAGGTTCAATGGGGTGAAGCCGAAGAAGACGCAACTTGGGAAACCGAGGAGAAGATGCGTGGGCTTTATCCATTCCTTTTTGAGGGTACACTCTCAATCTCTTTCCTTTGTTAGCATATCTTTCTCTTTGCTATCCATGTTTATCTGGTTATCGTGCTAATCTTGTCATGAGAACCTTAGGTAGAAACCCTTTGGATGAAACATGTGTTTGAGACATGTTATGTTTGATGGTTGCAAGTGGTTGCAAGTGTTTGCAAGTGGTTACTCGTGGATGCATGATACACATTAGGCACTAGATCGGCTCACACACTCCTCATATTGCATGTGCATGAGTGTTTATGCTTATTCTTGGATGAAATTTGTATGCCATCACATGGATGTTGCATATGGATGTATGATTGAGCACGCATGTAGATATTATACATTATGTTAGGGGCTTGCATACATATAGATACATTTCACTAACATATTTTGCACTGATCTTTGCATTAGATAAGTACATATACACACACTTTTGCATATGTTCATACAGCATTTAGAATCTTTTAAGGACAATGATTGCTCGTGGATGATGCTTTGAGTAGATGGATGATTGGATGGTAGGATACGTTCTTCCTAACTTAAAGATTTCGGGGACGAAATCCTTTAAGGAAGGGAGAATGTAACAACCCGTATTTTCAATAACCTGTTATAACATAAATTGAGGCAGAATTTAATTCAAAAATCTGAATCAAGGGAAACGGGCTATGCCATTGCGTTCGTCTCGGAAAAATACGCGAAATAGAGTCCGAGTTTTCGAAAATCGGAGTCCGTATGACCCAGTTAAGGCCCATTGAAGTTTTCAGAAATTTCTATGTTAAAAACAGATTTAAATTTTAAATTAAAAACAAGGATTAGGGCTAACTGGCGTCAGGCGGGAAAACTCCCGCCCAGACCCCCATGTCGACAGGCATGTCGACAGGGGTCTAAGGGTGTCGACTGCCCTGTCGACAGCCCTGTCGACACGGGGTGGCCAGGCAGTTTTGCCTGGCGCACCATTTGTGATTTGGGCTTGGTCTTGTGGCTTGGTTCTAGAGAATTCCTAAATCTGACGGGCCTAAACTAACCTAGGGTTAATCCTAGGGCTAAAAACACTCTAATCTTCTATAAATAAGCCCCTAATCCTACCCTAAAACCCCATTATTCATTCTAGCAACCAAACTATGTCAAATTGAATTCTCAAATGGCCTCCACTTAAAAACCCTAGCCTCCAACCTCTTCATAAATCATTCCTATGAAGGTTTTGATGTTCATACAAGCATTTCTAAGTTGTATGAATGATCATTAGCTTGCATACATCATCAAGTTGCAAGTTTTAATTGCTAAGCTAGAGTTTTTGGGATTTTTGTTAATTGGAGCTTTGTTTTGGGTTTTTATATGCTTGCATAAAGGGCTTCTCAATCTTTATTAATAGATTTGAGTCTTCATAATATTTGTAAGCCCTCTTACCTTCATTTTAGAAACTCTAAAGTTAATATGTGATGAAAGTTGGGATTTATGCATGTTTAATAAGTTATGCATGCTTATGCGAGTTCACTATGCTATGTTATGCATGTTTAATAAGTTATGCATGCTTATGCGAGTTCACTATGCTATGTTATGCATGTTTAATAAGTTATGCATGCTTATGCGAGTTCATTATGCTATGTTACACATGTTTGATAAGTTATGCATGTTTATGCAAGTTCACTATGCCATGATTTGCAAGTTTAACAAGTTATGCATGTTTATGCAAGTTCACTATGCCATGATTTGCAAGTCTAATAAGTTATGCATGTTTTATGCAAGTTCACTATGCTAAGTTATGCAAGTCTAACATGTTATGCATGTTTAGTATGATATGTAAGATTTATCATGTATGTTGTGCCAAGTTCCCTCTTTCTATCCTTTATGCGTTATGACGAATATGTAAGCGATAGAATGACGTTGGGGGGGTTTTGGGTAAAACTTAAAATACATGAAAATGGAAGATTGGGAATTTACCTATTAAGTTAGGTCTACCCCTTGGGAATTTACCTATTAAGTTAGGTCTACCCAAGTATTTGTTAAACTTGTAATCATGTTTTGAAATTAAAGTGGACATGACACTTAGAAAACATAAGTGTGGCCAACTCGAGGTTGGGTTGAGTTTGTAGCATAAACCTACCCGGAACCGACCGGCTTAACTAGTGGCTACAAACAATAGGACCCAATGTGAGAAGTTGGTCATGTGTACCTTGGACCCGAGGTTAGACCAAGTTGTGGTGTAAAGCTACCCGGACCCGCCCGGCTTAACTAGTAACCGCAACAAAGTCTAATGTGAGAGGTTGAGGCACAATTAAATTAATTAATGCCTCATGATTAGGGTTAAGTCATGGCCCACTAATACTTAACCAATTTTGGGGATACGAGGGATTAAATGGGGTTAAGTGGTGAACTGTTGGTTACACTTAACTAATTTAATCCATGATTAGTGAGGGGTTAAAACCACACTTAACCCTCTTAGAAAACCCTAGCAACGTGGTCTGTTCCAGCAGTAATCCCAGTTTGGTATCATTCACAACCCTAGAGGCTAGGCTAGGGCGGGGCACGATTACTGGACTGATGTAAGCGACCAAAGCGACGGCTGAGTGGTACAGCGGTGCGGGTCCAGGCGGGCTACGGACGTGCACGTAGTCCGGTGTTGGACAAACTCGAGGCACGGGTACCAGTAGGTTTAGACTGGGCATTATTACTTAGATGTCTGGGGTTGACACCCGAGGGCTTGATACACCCGAAGGTGGACCCAGCACAGTCTGACTACAACCATATGTGGGCCGTATGGACACCAACACTTGACGTGTTAGGTTTATAGGGAGCCGATCGACTAGACCGTTGGGCTGGACCTTGCATTAAGGTCACCTCATGCTAATGGGCCAAAGTTTGGGCTGAGGGATCAATACCTGTTATGTTAGTTTGCTAGTACACTCTGGTGCAAAGCTTAATCTTCTTTATGTGATGACACCTTTATCTATTGCCAGTATGTTCATCTCAGTTTCCATCATGATGTTAGCTTTATTAGTTTATAGACTGATCGTAGTAGGGCTTACCAGTCTTTTTGACTGACCTGTTTTCTTTCGCTTCTTTTCTTCCGTTCCCCCCCCCCCCCCAGGTTCTCAGGGAGGGAACAGTGGTGCTTAGCTTGGATCGCTTGCTTGTTCGCTGGATAGCTCATGTATGTCTGGACATTGAGCTCGCTATGGTTTATCATCTTTATTTTGGGGATAACACTATGTATTACAGTATTTCTGTTTATGATGTACTAGACATGTTTATTTTGGCAGTTGACTTTATGATGTACTAAGACTTGTTTTGAGATGGTTTGAGATATTCCGTTGTTTTATTCTCACTTACTCTGTTTTATATATATATTTATGTTCTTGTTCTGCCTTGATATATCATTATGTATACTTACCCAGTTCTAACGCCCCCCAGAAGCTAGTGCCCCCGAAAGAGTGACCCTAGCGGAGGTGGGGTGTTACAAACACGAACCTCACAGCGGAACTAATAACATATAATATATATAACATAACTTGAAATATACATATATACTTGAATATACATCATTATCAAAGTACAACACTTACAACACAGCGGAAATAAACTATAGCTATATGATCCTGAAGCCTCCTGCTCCAGCTCTTCACGTATATCTGTAAAATCCTGACTACTTGACTGCCCGTATAAAATTGGGCACCCAAGAGTTTAGGGAAAACAACAGAATAAACTCTGGGTTAGTCATGGGACAGGTATGAGTAAAACAGTTAAAACAGTTCCAGCAGGTAAATGATATCTCATAAGACCACGCCGTATAACGGAACGGGTTTTTCCTTTATGAGAATCCAAAATATCTTTATATCAAAACCCTTTGATATTATAATAATGTCTATCAACCACAATATAATAATCATCTAGCAGAAATGCTTGCATCTCACGTACTACATATATAGTATACAATCAAAACCGCAAGCACATATTGGGTAATGAATTTCCAACTATGACAAGGTATGGAACAACCTTTCGCTAGTGTACCTCTAGAGAGGAATACACTGGGTTCAACAAGAACATCTTGCAACCCGGCCACACATGACTGACCACTCATTTCGCTTTAGTGTATCGAATGTATATCACCAACGGTTGGGATCAGCAACCGTTTCCCGAATGGGATAGCATCAACAATAGATTTGTGAGAAGTAAATGAAACTCTAGATCAGGTGATTATACACCCTACTACGGTGCGACCGACTTAGCCATGCTGCCTGCCCGATTTCTGTCATTTACTGGTTGATGAGGCTAGAAGCTACGCTTTATCATCACGTCAGATTCACTTTGAATGCCACATCAGAAAATCCATCAAATCACCGATTGATTTCCTCAACCATACATTATGTGTTAGCTAAAAGAAGTGTCCTTCTCCGCTTCCACTCTTGGTACGGTTGGAGAAATCAATATAAGTGATCGTCTGGAAATACTCTGTCAGACATCCATCCATACAAGTCATCCAGGAACAGGATGAACCGAAGGCACTATTCAATACATCCATCTTAGGCACTGTTATCTAAGACTTATACAATAGCCCTTGCGCTTTACTCTGTCCTCAATTTTCTTTGGAATATATGATTCGCAATGCTTATGCCAATACAGAGTGGTTCTTTGGATAATAATCCAACCGGTCTCTCCATATTAACAACGTTAAAATGGTCAAAACTTCGATAGTCTGTGATTTAACTATCAAAGAAAAACAGGTGTGCAAACAACGATATTATTTCCAGATGGAAATTCTATCAATCAATCATCAATAATATATATATTTATATATCTATATTCATATTTCCTTATTTTCTATGTTTAGAAAATATACGTTATTAACACTGGAAATCATTTCCATTGTTTATGTAACGACCCGGATTTTTAGCGACTTTGGTTATCGACATAAGCTCGATGTCGATAACCAAAACATCGAAAAATCCCGGTAATTAATGAAAGAAATTAGAAGGTGAGAATAGATAAGATAGAAACTTAGAATAGAAGAAGAAGAACATACAACATCATCAGAGTAACACGAATCTCACAGCGGAACGAATAAAATATAACATAACTTTTGAAATACAAAGTTATAACTGTATATACATACCATTTCAGAGTACAACACATAACATCACAGCGGAATAAATAATAGCTATCGACTGCTGAAGCCTCCTGCTCCAAGCTCTTCAAGTATACCTGTAAATCCTGACTACTTGACTGCCCGTACAAATTTAGGCACCCAAGAGTTTAGGGAAAACAAAATAAACTCCGGGTCAGTCATGTGACTGGTGTGAGTAAACTCAAATCATTTAAAAGGGTATATGATATCTCATAAGACCACGCCGTGCATACGGAACGGGTTTTTCCCTTATGAGAATCCAAACATCTTTGAAAAGCAATATCATTCTGATATTATAATAATGTCTAAATACAAATAGATATCAATCTAGTAGAAACGCTTGCATCTCACGTTCTACATATATAGTATACAATCAAAATCGCAAGCACGTATTGGATGATTGGATTTCCAACTATGACAAGGTATGGAACCACCTTCCGATCAGTGTACTCTAGGAACGATACACTGGAGTTCAACAAGAACATCTTGCAACTCAGCCACACATGACCGACCACTCATTTCACTTGAGTGTATCGAATGTACATCACCAACGGTTGGGATCAGCAACCGTTCCCGTATATATATATGGGACAGCACTGATAGATTAAAGAAGCAAATGAATATTCTCTAGATAGGTGATCATACACCCTACTTCGGTGCGACCGACTTAGCCATGCTGCCTGCCCGATTTCTGTCATTTACCGGATGTGAGGCTAGAAGCTACGCATATCTTTTCATATCATATCTTCATTTACTTGGAATACCACATCGTCATACCCGCAAAATCATTATCGATTTCTGTAACGGTATCATGGGTATGAAGCTAAAAGAAACGAATTCCTCCGCCACCAAACGTAATACGTTGAAGAGATCAACATATATGATTCGTTGGGAATACTCTGTCAGACATTCGTCCATACAAGTTGTCCTGGGACTGGACAAACCGAAGGCACTATTCAGTACATCCATCTTAGGCACTGTTATCTAAGACTTATATAATAGCCCTTGCACTTTACTTCATCTTCAATTTTCTTCATCGTATTTGATCACAACGCTTATGTCAATACGGAGTGGTTCTTCGGATAATAATCCAACCGGTCTCTCCATATTTACAACGTAAAATGGTCAAAACTTTGATAGTTTGTGATTTGACTATCAAATGAAAACATGTCCGTGTACAAACAACGATCTAAATTCCAAATGGAATTATCGACCCAATCATCAAACATATATATATATATATATATATTTATTTATATATATATATATATATATTCATATTTCCTTATTTTCTATATTTAGAAAATATTCGTTATCAACGTTGGAAAACATTTCCATTGTTTATTTACGTATCACTATCCTTCCACAACTATCAGACTCTAACTATAAACTAACAAGAGAACAACTTCCTAAGTATAAACCCCGAAGGCCGGAACCAACATCAGATCGATACTCAGGAAACCATTCAACTTATTAATCTCTAGTCAGTTTCTAATTTTGCTTAACTCTATATTCTTTAACTCCATTCGCTCAACTCTAGATCGCTGCGATCACAATGGTTACGCCTGATTCCCTCAGGAAACATCCGACCGCCGTAGGCTATTTACAGCCCTGCGAATTACGCTAGCAGTCGTGCTTAATGGCAACTCATCCTGAATAACTATGTTTGTTTTAACTCTAACTGTTTAACTCCAACTGTTTAACTCTAACTGGTTAACTCTAACTGGTTAACTCTAACTGTTTAACTCTAACTGGTTAACTCTAACTGTTTAACTCTAACTGTTTAACTCTATTCGATTAACTCTAATCGAATAAACTATTCATTTATAAAGATTCACTTTTAGTAACGGTTCTTCACTTTACAAATGATTTCCATTTTATAACGTTATCCTTTTTATAACATCCTATTCAGTTATAAACAAATTTCCTTTTTATAACTCTATTTATTTTCTAAATATTTCCTTTTCAAATTTATTCTTAAAAATATTCTAACTCCTTAAATTCCCGGAAAAATTCGCCATAACCTCCTTTGTATCTGGAGCATCGGGAAAATCCCCAAACCGCTACACAAGCCTTTCCATTAAAAAAAATGATTTGCAGTTATTTCCTTTTTGAATATCTCCTATTTATTTCTAAGTAAATAATCCCAATTTAATATTTTATTTATTTAACAAATAAATAATCCATGTTATAGTATCTTATCTATTTATTCTAAATAAATAATTCACTTTATAAATATTCCATTTATAAAGGTTTCCCTTCATTTATAATTCCACTTAAACGTATTTTCTATTTATAAATATTCCATTTATAAATATTTCTATTTATAAATATTCTATTTATAAATATTCTCTTTTATAAAATCCTCTTGATTTTATAAATATTCTCTTTTCAATATTGCGGTATGTCATGGTGTTTAACATATCAAGTTACGGTGTCCAATATCGTCCATACACATATAATCAACAACAGATTATAAATCACGTCATATATCACAATATATGAAAACAATAAAATAACTGTTGAGGAATCCAGTCGGATTCCTCCAACATGTTTTCCTGCATCCACAGATGTTACACAATAAAATCAACATCACTTTCAGTTCCATATGATATATTCTGTTAAATAGAATCAATATAGAAATTCAACTAACTGACTAGCAGTTCAATCAAACAATCAACACACAGTCAATCAATCAATATTTAACAGTTCTAAAAATACAACATGAAAATATAAACTGTTGAGAGTTAGTGAGATTTACTCACATTGTCCGAAATCGTTAAATACCGATTACGGTAGTTGATTCTGATCCTACCATCCATTTCGACATAAATTGTAATGAGCTCCAATCAGTCCAACTAGTTCCATGTTGTTATGCCTGTTCATCTGATCCTATCGGATCTGAATTTGTAAGATTCTGATAAGGGATGTACAATATTTAAATGTTATAAGTTTGTTCGTGAATTTAATAAAAACCAAACTTAACTCTAATTATTTTGGGCCTTATTACCTCTCATCAAATTTCGGCCCATTTACATTCCCATTGACCCGCTCCAACATCCCCTTCTCCCCGATCCTCATTTTCACTTCTTGTACAAATGCTTCCAACATGAAACGTCACCTTTTTCAGCACACACTGGCTTCCACCATCTCTTATTCTCCTAAACCTGCCTTCTATCATCAGCAAAAAAAAGGGATTATGCCATTATCGATTTCTTGGATTCCATCCATTCCCTTACTTCACGGTTTCACCCCCTTTCAAGAATGCAACAGCTACACAACTTCACTGCAAACAACACTTCAAAAACAAACCCTCTCTCATATTCCTTTTCAACTCCACCTCATGCATTTACTACTGCCGTCCCCTGCTGTTAAATCATCTTAGCTTGGAACTCTCCACTTCGCTCATCACACATCACGGAAAGGACACCGCAGTCATCCTCGCCCCCTCCTACACCACTAACTACTCGACAGCCTCACCTTTATCAATCCCTCAAACTCGCACCTCGCATACTGGAAACAAACACCACCATCACCATAAATCTTCCCAGCAGTACCACTCCTTCATCACTTCAAACAAGCCTTAAAACCCACGGCCAACTTCCTTGAAATCAAAACAGACAACTCCAATACTACCATCATTAAACGATCAAGAACTGAAACCAAATCCCACCCAAAATGTACGCAGACCCCTCCTGCATCTCCCTTTCTTATTTCATCACGTATAACATACCTGCACTGTAACTTTCATCATCCTCAACACAATAACCCCAAAAATACTTCACCATAACACTTCTGCAGACATCGACTCCTGCTGGCAAAAATTATCGAACTCATTTATGTTGGAAACTCACCCAAGATCGCACGCAAACAGTATTTGATGCCAGAAATCCAAATCTGATGCTCCGTTCGTGAATTACAGTTTCGATATTTCCCCTAGCTCGTACCCTAGCTGACGTCGTTGAAACTGAATGCTCCAAAACTAGCATCGCACCTTGAATCGAGCATACCAGAATAAAGCTCCTCTTGCGGTGAACACAAATATATATATATATTAGAATTTATACGATTTTATTTCCATTTCTTTTTATTATTGGAGGATGGAAGTTTTCGTTTCCAGAAAGGAAACTGGCGGCCGGTTTGAGGAATGATATTTCTAGGTTTAGACAATGTTGAGGGGTATTTATAGGCCTTTAGAGTTAGATATTTGCCAAGATATTTTCATTATATTTTATTTTAAATATTCGGTTTGCCTTCTAAAAATCCATGCAATCTTATGATACCTAAAAATCACGAAACTGGACATGCAACTTCAGTTTGACATTACGGTCCCAACGAAACTGGTTTCGTCGAATTCCGACTCCGTATGCTCACACAGCGTATTTTTAACCGTCAATTTATCGACTGTTTTTCACTCTAAAAATCCGTACGGCCACACAGTGACTCTAAAAATCACGAAACTTGACATCTAGCAATAATTTGATGTTGCGGATCCAACAAAATTAGTTTCGTCGAATTCTGAGGTCGTATGCAAAACTGGCTATTTTTCAAGCGCTGAACAGACCGTTTAAATATATAAATATATTTAAATATAATTAAATAAAATATTAATAAATTAAAATTATCGTATATATTCGTATATGATATCATCCAGCTCCAGAATAATTATATACTTGCTATTCCGAGTCCAGATTGAATCGATATTCAATTTACATTGAAAAATCCTTTTATAACGTATATAAAGCGTTACGAATTATAAAGGAATTCCACAGCGACTTTTCTAAAATTTGATTTGGATGTAAATCAAAATTTACATGATGAAATCCAGATTTTTCTCTTCCACTAGAAAGATATACTCCACCAGCTCCACACGTTTCTTGTTTCACAGAAATCCGATTTAAAACGGTCCCTGTACAGTCAGTTGAAGTTCGAATCGCCAAATTGCGAACTGCCGCGTCGTTTCAAACTCTATTTTAATTATATTAAAATTTTACGTTCAAACTGACGTCGATTGAATATATTCGTCAATATAATTCAACTCTAAGCTGAATTACATCTTAGGGATGACCCCGTTCACAGAATATTGTGATGTCCAATATTTTTTATTATTTCTGAATTAAATATATTATTTAATTTATTATTTTAATTAAATATTCACTATTATTTAATTAACGGCCATTTAATTCTCTAAATCACTACTTATATAATTAAATTAATGAATTATTATCTCATCAAAATACGGGTCATTACAATCTCCCCCCTTAATAAAATTTCGTCCTCGAAATTGCTAAGCTAGGGGACGACCCTATCTACTGGGTAAAAATTTATCTGTTTACCTCTTATCTCCGGTTTCAACTGAACCAATTAATATCGACTAAAATATTAATTTATTCCGATTAACTAAATTTTCAAAAATCCTGAAAATTTTCTAACACCTTAACTTTTCGAAAAATTTCGCCAGCGTCTCCTTTGTACTGGTCAATATCTCAAACTCCAACTCGCCTCTCTGGGCCTTCTTTAACCCAAAAGAAAATCAAACAGCCAATTCGGCTCATAAATCTTATCTCCAATAGAAATATAAACTTGTACCTTTCTGTCGGGCATATCAACTCTATCACTTCCATATGCGATCAACTCAGCATATACCAGTGTTATCTCAATCAAATTCCAATCAGTTCATATCCTCAAATCCAAATCAAATTTCATTCGAACTCCAATATCAAATTCCAGATTATTGACTTATCAATTTGGTTCCATTCTAGATTATCTCTAATCCAATTCAATTTTATTTAACTTAGTTTAAGTTAAATTTCAATTTATTCATTCATTTATACCCTTTCAATCTATTTAACTTTATAAGTTAAATTTTAATTCCAGAACTTAAATTCCTGGGTCTATTTCAAATCAATTTGAAATCATAATACCAATTCAAAACATTTGAATTTCTGAACAACTTGTTTCTCTTAAAACAATTCAAAAACAAAACATTTGGTAGTAATCCGTCACTTACAACTCGAAAATGAACACTGATGATGTCGCGATTCATTATCAGAATCTATTTTCCAGATATCGAAGTGAGTTCAATAATATATCACCTTCAGTTTGAAAAACGTTTTCAAAATCTCCCAGGAACTTAAAATTTCCTAATTTTAAATTCCATTTCTGATTTAAATTCAGCTTTAATTCATCTTATTTCATATATTTTCCTTATATGAATTCTGATTAGTTATTTATAATCATTTCACCTTTTTATAATCTTACTCGATTAGAATAACAACCAACACAACCAATATATATTATATCAAATATATTCGGGTAAATTTATTCCATTTTCCCTTTTTTTCAAAACATACCATGTCGGTTCATCGTATTCGAGTGTTTAGTAACCCCTATCGATATAGTGGATCAAACTGACTGACCAGAATTCATAAACAACTCAACCAATAAATCTCCACAATATAAACCAAATTTTTATATCAAATAACAAATACGCACTCGTATATATACACTCAAACTCAGTCTAGGATATTACTAATCCCATCTCTACTGAATTACACCACAGAGCCAAGGTAAATCTTAACCTGGCTCTGATACCAACTGTAACGACCCGGATTTTTAGCGACTTTGGTTATCGACATAAGCTCGATGTCGCTAACCAAAACATCGAAAAATCCCGGTAATTAATGAAAGAAATTAGAAGGTGAGAATAGATAAGATAGAAACTTAGAATAAAAGAAGAAGAAGAACATACAACATCATCAGAGTAACACGAATCTCACAGCGGAACGAATAAAGTATAACATAACTTTTGAAATACAAAGTTATAACTGTATATACATACCATTTCCGAGTACAACACATAACATCACAGCGGAATAAATAATAGCTATCGACTGTTGAAGCCTCCTGCTCCAAGCTCTTCAAGTATACCTGTAAATCCTGACTACTTGACTGCCCGTACAAATTTAGGCACCCAAGAGTTTAGGGAAAACAAAATAAACTCCGGGTCAGTCATGTGACTGGTGTGAGTAAATTCAAATCATTTAAAAGGGTATATGATATATCATAAGACCACGCCGTGCATACAGAACGGTTTTTTCCCTTATGAGAATCCAAACATCTTTGAAAAGCAATATCATTCTGATATTATAATAATGTCTAAATACAAATAGATATCAATTTAGTAGAAACGCTTGCATCTCACGTTCTACATATATAGTATACAATCAAAATCGCAAGCACATATTGGATGATTGGATTTCCAACTATGACAAGTTATGGAACCACCTTCCGATCAGTGTACTCTAGGAACGATACACTGGAGTTCAACAAGAACATCTTGCAACTCAGCCACACATGACCGACCACTCATTTCGCTTGAGTGTATCGAATGTACATCACCAACGGTTGGGATCAGCAACCGTTCCTATATATATATGGGACAACATTGATAGATTAAAGAAGCAAATGAATATTCTCTAGATAAGTGATCATACACCCTACTTCGGTGCAACCGACTTAGCCATGCTGCCTGCCCGTTTTCTGTCATTTACCGGATGTGAGGCTAGAAGCTACGCATATCTTTTCATATCATATCTTCATTTACTTGGAATACCACATCGTCATACCCGCAAAATCATTATCGATTTCTCTAACGGTATCACGGGTATGAAGCTAAAAGAAACGAATTCCTCTGCCACCAAACGTAATACGTTGAAGAGATCAACATATATGATTCGTTGGGAATACTCTGTCAGACATTCATCCATACAAGTTGTCCTGGGACTGGACAAACCGAAGGCACTATTCAGTACATCCATCTTAGGCACTGTTATCTAAGACTTATACAATAGCCCTTGCACTTTACTTCGTCTTCAATTTTCTTCATCGTATTTGATCACAACGCTTATGTCAATACGGAGTGGTTCTTCGGATAATAATCCAACCGGTCTCTCCATATTTACAACGTAAAATGGTCAAAACTTTAATAGTTTGTGATTTGACTATCAAATGAAAACATGTCCGTGTACAAACAACGATCTAAACTCCAAATCGAATTATCGACACAATCATCAAACATATATATATATATATATATATATATATATATATATTAATATTTCCTTATTTTCTATATTTAGAAAATATTCGTTATCAACGTTGGAAAACATTTCCATTGTTTATTTATGTATCACTATCCTTCCACAACTATCAGACTCTAAATATAAACTAACAAGAGAATAACTTCTTAAGTATAAACCCCGAAGGCCGAAACCAACATCAGATCGATACTCAGGAAACCATTCAACTTATTAATCTTTAGTCAGTTTCTAGTTTTGCTTAACTCTATATTCTTTAACTCCATTCGCTCAACTCTAGATCGCAGCGATCACAATGGTTACGCCTGATTCCCTCAGGAAACATCCGACCGCCGTAGGCTATTTACAGCCCTGCGAATTACACTAGCAGTCGTGCTAAATGGCAACTCATCCTGAATAACTATGTTTGTTTTAACTCTAACTGTTTAACTCTAACTTTTTAACTCTAAATGTTTAACTCTAACTGGTAAACTCTGACTGTTTAACTCTAACTGGTTAACTCTAAGTGTTTAACTCTAACTGTTTAACTCTATTCGATTAACTCTAATCGAATAAACTATTCATTTATAAAGATTCACTTTTAGTAACGGTTCTTCACTTTACAAATGATTTCCTTTTTATAACGTTTTCCTTTTTATAACATCCTATTCAGTTATAAACAAATTTCCTTTTTATAATTCTATTTATTTTCTAAATATTTCCTTTTCAAATTTATTCTTAAAAATATTCTAACTCCTTAAATTCCCGGAAAAATTCGCCATAACCTCCTTTGTATCAGGAGCATCGGGAAAATCCCCAAACCGCTACACAAGCCTTTCCATTCAAAAGAAAATGATTTGAAGTTATTTTCTTTTTGAATATCTCCTATTTATTTCTAAGTAAATAATCCCAATTTAGTATTTTATTTATTTAACAAATAAATAATCCATGTTATAGTATCTTATCTATTTATTCTAAATAAATAATTCACTTTATAAATATGCCATTTATAAAGGTTTCCCTTCATTTATAATTCCACTTAAACGTATTTTCTATTTATAAATATTCCATTTATAAATATTTCTATTTATAAATATTCTATTTATAAATATTCTCTTTTATAAAATCCTCTTGATTTTATAAATATTCTCTTTTCAATATTCCGGTATGTCATGGTGTTTAACATATCAAGTTACGGTGTCCAATATCGTCCATACACATATAATCAACAACAGATTATAAATCACGTCATATATCACAATATATGAAAACAATAAAATAACTGTTGAGGAATCCAGTCGGATTCCTCCAACATGTTTTCCTGCATCCACAGATGTTACACAATAAAATCAACATCACTTTCAGTTCCATATGATATATTCTGTTAAACAGAATCAATATAGAAATTCAACTAACTGACTAGCAGTTCAATCAAACAATCAACACACAGTCAATCAATCAATATTTAATAGTTCTAAAAATACAACATGAAAATATAAACTGTTCAGAGTTATTGAGATTTACTCACATTGTCTGAAATCGTTAAATACCGATTACGGTAGTTGATTCTGATCCTACCATCTATTTCGACATAAATTGTAATGAGCTCCAATCAGTCCAACTAGTTCCATGTGGTCGTGCCTGTTCATCTGATCCTATCGGATCTGAATTTGTAAGATTCTGATAAAGGATGTACAATATTTAAATGTTATAAGTTTGTTCATGAATTTAATAAAAACCAAACTTAACTCTAATTATTTTGGGCCTTATTACCTCTCATCAAATTTCGGCCCATTTACATTCCCATTGACCCGCTCCAACATCCCCTTCTCCCCGATCCTCATTTTCACTTCTTGTACAAATGCTTCCAACATGAAACGTCACCTTTTTCACCACACACTGCCTTCCACCATCTCTTATTCTCCTAAACCTGCCTTCTATCATCAGCAAAAAAAACGGATTATGCCATTATCGATTTCTTGGATTCCATCCATTCCCTTACTTCACGGTTTCACCTCCTTTCAAGAATGCAACAACTACACAACTTCACTGCAAACAACACTTCCAAAACCAACCCTCTCCCGTATTCCTTTTCAACTCCACCTCATGCATTTACAACTGCCGTCCCCTGCTGTTAAATCATCTCAGCTTGGAACTCTCCACTTAACTCATCACATATCACAGAAAGGACACCGCAGTCATCCTCTCCCCCTCCTACACCACTAACAACTCGACAGCCTCACCTTCATCAATCCCTCAAACCCGCACCCCGCATACTGGAAACAAACGCCACCATCACCATAAATCTTCCCAGCAGTACCACTCCTTCATCACTTCAAACAAGCCTTAAAATCCACGGCCAACTTCCTTGAAATCAAAACAGACAACTCCAATACTACCATCATTCAACGATCAAGAACTGAAACCAAATCCCACCCAAAATGTACGCAGACCCCTCCTGCATCTCCCTTTCTTATTTCATCACGTATAACATACCTGCACCGTAACTTTCATCATCCTCAACACAATAACCCCAAAAATACTTCACCGTAACACTTCTGCAAACATCGACTCCTGCTAGCAAAAAGTATCGAACTCATTTATGTTGGAAACTCATCCAAGATCGCACGCAAACAGTATTTGATGCCAGAAATCCAAATCTGATGCTCCATTCGTGAATTACAGTTTCGATTTTTCCCCTAGCTCGTACCCTAGCTGACGTCGTTGAAACTGAATGCTCCAAAACAAGCATCGCACCTTGAATCGAGCATACCAGAATAAAGCTCCTCTTGCGGTGAACACAAATATATATATATATATATATTAGAATTTATAAAATATTCAGATATTAGAATTTATACGGTTTTATTTCCATTTCTTTTGATTATTGGAGGATGGAAGTTTTCGTTTCCAGAAAGGAAACTGGCGGCCGGTTTGAGGAATGATATTTCTAGGTTTAGACAACGTTGAGGGGTATTTATAGGCCTTTAGAGTTAGATATTTGCCAAGATATTTTCATTATATTTTATTTTAAATATTCGGTTTGCCTTCTAAAAATCCGTGCAATCACATATGATACCTAAAAATCACGAAACTGGACATGCAGCTTCGGTTTGACATTACGGTCCCAACGAAACTGGTATCGTCGAATTCCGACTCCGTATGCTCACACAGCGTATTTTTAACCGTCAATTTATCGACTGTTTTTCACTCTAAAAATCCGTACGGCCACACAGTGACTCTAAAAATCACGAAACTTGACATCTAGCAATAGTTTGATGTTGCGGATCTAACAAAATTAGTTTCGTCGAATTCTAAGGTCATATGCAAAACTGGCTATTTTTCAAGCGCTGAACAGACCGTTTAAATATATAAATATATTTAAATATAATTAAATAAAATATTAATAAATTAAAATTATCGTATATATTCGTATACGATATCATCCAACTCCAGAATAATTATATACTTGCTATTCGAGTCCAGATTGAATCGATATTCAATTTACATTGAAAAATCCTTTTATAACGTATATAAAGCGTTACGAATTATAAAGGAATTCCACAGCGACTTTTTTAAAATTTGATTTGGATGTAAATCAAAATTTACATGATGAAATCCATATTTTTCTCTTCCACTAGAAAGATATACTCCCCCAGCTCCACACGTTTCTTGTTTCACAGAAATCCGATTTAAAACGGTCCCTGTACAGTCAGTTGAAGTTCGTATCGCCAAATTGCGAACTGCCGCGTCGTTTCAAGCTCTATTTTAATTATATTAAAATTTTACGTTCAAACTGACGTCGATTGAATATATTCGTCAATATAATTCAACTCTAAGCTGAATTACATCTTAGGGATGACCCCGTTCACAGAATATTGTGATGTCCAATATTTTTTATTATTTCTGAATTAAATTTATTATTTAATTTATTATTTTAATTAAATATTCACTATTATTTAATTAACGGCCATTTAATTCTCTAAATCACTACTTATATAATTAAATTAATAAATTATTATCTCATCAAAATATGGGTCATTACAGTTTATTTACATATCACTATCATTTCACAACTATCAGTCCCTGGCTGTAAACTAGTAGGAGAACAATTCTCTAAGTATAAACCCCGAAGGCCGAAACCAACATCATATCGAAACTTAGAAAACCATTCAATTTACTAATCTCTAGTCAGTTTCAAATCTTGTTTAACTCTATTTCTTTTAACTATGTTCGATTTACTCCTTTGAATAACTATGTTCAATTGACTCCTTTCGAATAACTATCTTCAATTGACTCCTATTTGATAACTCTAATCGACTAACTCTTTTCTATCTCGTTAATTTCCTTTTATAATCCTATTTATTTTCCCAATAAATATTCCTTTATTCTATTTATTTACTTTCTACGTAAATATCTTTCTTTATACTTCTATTTACTTGCTAAGTAAATAGTCGTTTTATAAAAATTCTTTGACTTTAAAATTATTCCCTTTCTAAATATCTCCTATTTATAAATATTCCAGTTTATAAATAATTTATTTTCAATATCACTTTGAAAATTCCCTTATCAACATTCCGGTATGTTATGGTATTCAACATATCTAATCACGATGATCAATATCGTCCAAACACATATAATTGACAACAGATTATATATCACATCATATATCACAATATATGAAAAATAGTAAAATAAATGTTGTGGAATCCAGCCGGATTCCTCCAACCTGTTTCCCTACATCCACAGATGTTACACAATAAAATCAACATCACTTTCAGTTCCATATGATATATTCTGATAAACAGAATCAATATAGAAATTTAACTAACTGACTAGCAGTTCAGTCAAATAGTCAACACACAGTCAATCAACCTATATTTAACAATTCTAAAAATACAACATGAAAACATAAACTGTTCAGAGTTGGTGAGATTTTCACACATTGGACAGTTATCGTTAAAAACGATTAACTGTCTTTGATTCAGATGGACAATTTATTTTGCAATAAATTGTAACGAGCTCCTATCGACTCTCAGTCAGTTCCAGTGTGTTGCTCCCGTCCATACGATCCCAACGAATCCAGTTTCGTCCAGTTCCGATAACATATGTGAAAGTTATTTAGATTATAAGTTCATACAAATTTAAATTAGTTAAACACTTAAAGTTATAAAATTAAATGGGCCTCACCACAAAACCCCGGCCCACTCCAACTCAAAGCCCAAACCGTATAACACCCCTTCTTCCCCGAAATTACCTACTCCGCCCAGTATTTCTATCCAACTTTGAACCTCCACTCCTCCTCCTCATCACTGTTCTTCCTGAAGACAACACCACTAAAATCTCCTTCCTCCGCACTTCCTCCTCCACCCGATAAGATCCAACCCGAGATGCCTGTCTGAAACGCGTCGAACCAGTTTCCAGTGAGTCCCTGATTTTTGTGCGACATCTTCATCACCGAAATCACGACAAAAGTCACCATCCATGCTAATTGATGCCACAAACATCACCGCAACCTCAAATTCGAGAATCACTACTTCCAATTCCCGAATGCCTAAACCATAGAACGCGCTCATGTACAGGTTCGAACAAAAGGTGGTTCGAACTTATTGAAAAGCATATCATTTTGAAGAGCTGGGTACACAGATCTCTAATATACAAGTATTATGATTTATAAGTTTTTACTGTAATTCTTGAAGAATTTTGAAGTTGGAAGTTTCATGTTTGATTTTTGTTGCTGTGTAAAAGTTAAGGACGGCGGATTCATTCTTGATTTTATAGCAAGGTCATTACTTTTGTGTGCTTGGAGAGTGAGGATGTGGCATGTTCTAGGATTTAGAATGATTTTAGATATTTTTCCTTGTTATTTTATATTCGATTCTGGTCTTTAAAAATTCCTGCGACCACATATGATACCCAAAAATTACCAAACTGGACATACACCTTCAGTTCGACATTACGGTCCCAACGAAACTGGTTTCATCGAATTCCGACTTCGTTTGCAAAAGTGGCTATTTTTAACGCTCTAATTAGCCTATTTAAATATATAAATATATATAAATATAATTAAATTTAATATTAAAAATTAAATATTTTCGTCTATATTCACAGTGGAATATCATATAGCTCTAGAATATTCCTATATGAATTTCTAACTTGATATTTCAAATCTGGGTCAACCCAATATTCGATTTATATTGAAATTCCTTTTTAAAATATAAATAATTCCTTTATAAACTATAAAGGAATTCCACGGAAACTTTTCTAAAATTTGTTTTGGACGTAAATCAAAATCTACACGACGAAATCCCGATTTTTCTCTTCCACTAGAAAGATATACTCTACCAGCTCCACACGTTTCTTGTTTCACAGAAATCTGGCTTAAAACGAATCCTGTACATTCAGTTGAAGTTCGAATCGCTAATTTACGAACTACAACGCCATTTCGAGCTCGATTATAATTATAATATAATTATACATTCAAACTGTCGTTTATATAATATATTCGTTATTCAAATTCAATTCCAAGCTGAATTAAATATCACAGATGATCTGATTCACACCATATCATCATTTTAGCCAATTCTGATTATTTTAGAATAAAATATATTATTTAATTTATTATTTTAATCAAATATTCACCATTACTTAATTCCACGATCATTTAATTCACTATATCACTATTTATATAATTAAATAAATTAATTATAATACCTCTGCAAATGCGGGTCATTACAATCTTTCCCGCTTGAAATAATTTCGTCCTCGAAATTGCTAAAAAGTATAGGACGACCCTATCGACTGGTTAGAACATATTTGTTTACTTCTTAACTTCAGTTTCAACTGAACCAATTTAATTTCAATTAAATTATTAATTAATTCTTATCAACGAAAATTTTCAAAAATCCTGAAAATTTTCTAACACCTTAACTCTTTGAAAAATTTCGCCAGCTCCTCCTTTGTACCAGGAGCATCAGTCAAACTCCAAATTGCCTCTCTGGGCCTTGTCCAACCCAAAAGAAAATCAAACAGCCAAGCGGCTTGCCAATTCGGCTCATAAATCTCATGCTTATATCGAATATAAACTTGTACCTTTTTGTCGGTCATATCAACTCTATCACTTTCACCTGCTGTCAATTAAGCATATACCAGTGTTATCCCAATCAAATCCCAATCTGCTTTTATCCAAGACACAACCAATCTCTTATATCCGAGCCAAATATCATTTCAACTCGAGTTTCTTCTCGATTCCCAGCTCTTAACTTGATTATCACATTACACTTTAAATTTGAGTCTCACAATCCAATTTGTCTTGATATCATTCTAATTCAATCTCAGTTACCACTTTACTGGCTTTACTTTAATTCAATTTTGCTTTCACAAATTTCTGTTAAATTTGTTTTTAATTCAAATAGTCTTTCCCTAGGAGTTTTTAAATAGTTTACTCTTTTCAAAAATCAAATTTTACTTTTTGACCTGTCAATGAGCCCTTAATTAATATTCCATTAGTTAAATCACTTCTCTATTTCTTTATCAATATTTGTTAACCAAATATTTTCAATAACCATATTGGCCTTTTATGTTATTTGGAAAACATTTTCGAATATCGCCTTTCTTTATTTTCTAAACTTTAGAAAATATATGCTATTTATAATTGGAAAATATTCCAATTTCTTATCTCTTTTCCGATCTCGTTTATTTCTATACTTAGGGAATATTCTTTATTATATTTCCCAGCTTACACTTATTTGGGTTAAAACGGATGTTGTGTAAAACATCGTTACGACAACCCAAATACTATTTTCAACTAACTCTTATTCAACATTGATCTTCGAGCCTGAAATCTTACTATTAATTTTTTTAACAATGAAATCAATCAAGTTGGGGTATAACTACCTCTCAGACCTTTACTGAATAACATTTATAACGTCAAAACAGATATGACTACTTACTCGAATAATCAATACCATACAACTACTTATTCACTTTTAAACACGTATATGCTTCCTCTTTCTATTCTTGCTAGATTTTATTCTTATTCTTCCTTTTTGATTTTACTATTCTATTTCTAAGTTCGTTTCCTTATCGACTTATATATATATATATATATATATATACGTTGATTTCTAACTATCAAATTATCTTAAAAATATTCTAACTCCTTAAATTCTCGGAAAAATTCGCCATAACCTCCTTTGTACCGGGAGCATCGGGATATTTCAAATAGCCTCCCATGGCCCTCACCAATCCAAAAGAAAAAGAAAAAGCCAAGCGGCTAGCCGATACGGCGCACAAAATCTCATATATGAATTAAATACATACCTTTTCGTCGAGCATTCTATTTATATACCTTCATACCTTATCCATACCCATCTCATGTATATTTATACCTGCCCAATCTATTTTAACTATACCGGATCGTTTTAACTCAATTCGTTAATTAATTTTTTAATTAACTCTTTAGTCTATTTCACTTTTATATTTGAACATGACATGTTCAAATATATTTTAACTTGCTTATTAACTAATTTGAATCCAAATTTCAAATTTAAGTTCTATATTCGATTTCGAATATCCATTTACAAATCCAATTCACCTTTCAAAGTTCAACCTCAAATTCAAAACTCGATTAACTAATTCCTCTTCGACTTAGTTAATTCTATTCAATTTCTATTCAAATTTTATTCAAATCCTATATATTCAAATTCTATACATCAAATTCTATAGTTTATATTCCATTTGAATTCTATATTCAAATTCTATATATTCAAATTCTATACTTGAATTCCATTTGAATTCTATATTCAAACTCTATTTCAATTACATTGAATTTCATATATTCATACTCCCTTCGAATTTCTATATTCAATTCTATTTGAATTCTCATTATTCAAATTCTATATTCAAATCTATTTGAATTCTCTTTATTCAAATTCTATATTCAATACTATATTATAAATCCCATTTTGAAATTCAACACAACTTGTCTTTCCCAAAACAAATTCAAAACAGTATCTCTGTAGTACTTCGTCACTTATAACTCGAAAATGAATACTGATGATGTAGCTATCATCATCAGAATCTATTTTCCAGCGATCGAAGTGAGTTCAATACTATAAAACCATTTCTAAACATTTCCACTTTGAAATCCATTTCAAAATAAAATTCACACTGCTTGTAAAACAATTTAAAATCTCCCAGGATCTTAAATTTTCCTTATTCTTAATCCAAATCTATTTACAAACACTTATCTAATTTTCCAGAATTTTAATTCAATTCCTGGTTTAAATTCAGATTCAACTCATCTGATTCACGTATTTCACTTATATGAATTCTGATTGGTTATCTACATAACCATTTAATGTATAATCTTACTCGATTATAATACCAACCAATATATCTACTATATTATAATTTTGATATATATATATATCTTCTCTATATCAAGATATACTTTGGGTAAACTTATTTTAATTTACCCCTTTCAAAACATACCATGACGTTTCATCGTATTCGAGTGTTTACAAAATCCCTACCGATATAGTGGATCAAACTGATCGACCATAACCCATAAAAGACTCAACCAACAAATCTCCACAATATAAAACAATTTTTTTTATATCAATAACAAATACGTTCACTCGTATAATACACTCAACTCAATCTAGGGTATTACTAACCCCATCTCTACTGAGTCATGCCACAGAGCCAAGGTAATTCACTTAACTTAAGCTTTGATACCAACTGTAACGACCCGAAAATCCGATTCAAGTAGGCTTTGCAACCATCCTCTCCTCATCCTCCCGAAGCAGCAAGGTAATACCCCAATGTGGCTTACATTGGCACCCCAACACCACATTTTACGGCCAGCCTTTCGACTTCACAACCAACCCTCATTTTCGGGACATGTAGGGGTAAGAGTCTCTCGTTCGCCAGAAAAGCGAGAACCCCCTATCATGCGACACATGCCCCAAGCATGCAACATGGACCGGTATGAGTAAAACAGTTAAAATAGTTCCAGCAGGTAAATGATATCTCATAACACCACGCCGTATAACGGAACAGGTTTTTCCCTTATGAGAATCCAAAATATCTTTATATCAAAACCCTTTGATATTATAATAATGTCTATCAACCACAATATAATAATCATCTAGCAGAAACGCATTCATCTCACGTTCTACATATATAGCATACAATAAAAACCGCAAGCACGTATTGGGTAATGGATTTCCAACTATGATAAGGTATGGAACCACCTTATGCTAGTGTACCTCTAGAGAGGAATACACTAGGTTCAACAAGAACATCTTGCAACCCGGCCACATATGACCAACCACTCATTTCGCTTGAGTGTATCGAATGTTTATCACCAACGGTTGGGATCAGCAACCGTTTCCTGAATGGGATAGCATCAACAATAGATTTTTGAGAAGTAAATGAAACTCTAGATCAGGTGATTATACACCCTACTTCGGTGCGACCGACTTAGGCATGTTGCCTGCCCGATTTCTGTCATTTACCGGTTGATGAGGCTAGAAGCTACGCTTTATCATCACATCAGATTCACTTTGAATGCCACATCGTAAAATCCATCAAATCACCGATTGATGTCCTCAACCATACATTATGTGTTAGCTAAAAGAAGTTTCCTTCTCCGCTTCCACTCTTGGTACGGTTGGAGAAACCAATATACGTGATCGTCTGGAAATACTCTGTCAGACATCCGTCCATACAAGTCATCCAGAAACAGGATGAACCGAAGGCACTATTCAATACATCCATCTTAGTCACTGTTATCTAAGACTTATACAATAGCCCTTTCGCTTTACTCCGTCTTCAATTTTCTTTGGCCTATATGATTCGCAACGCTTATGCCAATACAGAGTGGTTCTTTGGATAATAATCCAACCGGTCTCTCCATATTAACAACGTTAAAATGGTCAAAACTACGATAGTCTGTGATTTAACTATCAAAGAAAAACAGGTGTGCAAACAACGATATTATTTCTAGATGGAAATTCGATCAATCAATCATCAATCATATATATATATCTCTCTATATATATATATTCATATTTCCTTATTTTCTATGTTTAGAAAATATACGTTATTAACACTGGAAAACGTTTCCATTGTTTATTTACATATCACTATCATTTCACAACTATCAGTCCCTGACTGTAAACTAGTAGGAGAATAATTCTCTAAGTATAAACCCCGAAGGCCGAAACCAATATCAGATCGACACTTAGAAAACCATTCAATTTACTAATCTCTAGTCAGTTTCTAATCTTGTTTAACTCTACTTCTTTTAACTATGTTCGATTTACTCCTTTGAATAACTATGTTCAATTGACTCCTTTCGAATAACTATATTCAATTGACTCCTATTTGATAACTCTAATCGACTAACTCTTTTCTATCTCGTTAATTCCCTTTTATAATCCTATTTATTTTCCCAATAAATATTCCTTTATTCTATTTATTTATCAACTAAATATTTCTTTATTCTATTTATTTACTTTCTACGTAAATATCTTTCTTTATACTTCTATTTACTTGCTAAGTAAATAATCGTTTTATAAAAATTCTTTGACTTTAAAATTATTCCCTTTCTAAATATCTCCTATTTATAAATATTCCAGTTTATAAATATTTTATTTTCAATATCACTTTGAAAATTCCCTTATCAACATTCCGGTATGTTATGGTATTCAATATATCAAATCACGATGATCAATATCGTCCAAACACATATAATTGACAACAGATTATATATCACATCAATATCACAATATATGAAAAACAATAAAATAAATGTTGAGGAATCCAGACGGATTCCTCCAACCTGTTTCCCTACATCCACAGATGTTACACAATAAAATCAACATCACTTTCAGTTCCATATGATATATTCTGATAAACAGAATCAATATAGAAATTCAACTAACTGACTAGCAGTTCAATCAAACAGTCAACACACAGTCAATCAACCAATATTTAACAGTTCTCAAAATACAACATGAAAATATAAAATGTTCAGATTTGGTGAGATTTACTCACATTGGACAGTTATCGTTAAAAACGATTAACTGTCTTTGATTCAGACGGACAATTTATTTTGCAATAAATTGTAACGATCTCCTATCGACTCTCAGTCAGTTCCAATGTGTTTCTCCCGTCCATACGATCCCAACGGATCCAGTTTCGTCCAGTTCCGATAACATATGTGAAAGTTATTTAGATTATAAGTTCATACAAATTTAAATTAGTTAAACACTTAAAGTTTTAAAATTAAATGGGCCTCACCACAAAACCCCGGCCCACTCCAACTCAAAGCCCAAACCATATAACACCCCTTCTTCCCCGAAATTACCTGCTCTGCCCAGTATTTCGATCCAACTTTAAACCTCCACTCCTCATCACCGTTCTTCCTGAAGACCACACCACTAAAATCTCCTTCCTCCGCACTTCCTCCTCCACCCGATAAGATCCAACCCGAGATGCCTGTCTGTAACGCGTCGAACCAGTTTCCAGTGAATCCCTATTTTTTTTGCGATATCCTCATCACCGAAATCACGACAAAAGTCACCATCCATGCTAATTGGCGCCACAAACATCACCGCAACCTCAAATTCGAGGATCACTACTTCCAATTCCCGAATGCCTAAACCCTAGAACGCGCGCATGTACAGGTTCGAACAAAAGGTGGTTCGAACTTATTGAAAAGCATTTCATTTTGAAGAGCAGGGTATACAGATCTCTAATATACAAGTATTATGATTTATAAGTTTTTATTGTAATTCTTAAAGAATTTTGAAGTTGGAAGTTTCACGTTTGATTTTTGTTGATGTGTAAAAGTTGAGGACGGCAAACTCATTTTTTATTTTGTAGCAAGATCATTACTTTTGTGTGGTTGGAGAGTGAGGATGTGGCATGTTCTAGGGCTTAGAATGATTTTAGATATTTTTCCTTGTTATTTTATATTTGTTTCTGGTCTTTAAAAATTCCTCCGAACACATACGATACCCAAAAATTACCAAACTAGACATACACCTTCGGTTCGACATTACGGTCCCAGCGAAACTGGTTTTGTCGAATTCCGACTTCGTTTGCAAAAGTGGCTATTTTTAACGCTCTAATTAGCCTATTTAAATATATAAATATATTTAAATATAATTAAATTTAATATTAAAAATTAAATATTTTCGTCTATATTCATAGTGGAATACCATATAGCTCTAGAATATTCTTATATGAATTTCTAACTTGATATTTCAAATCTGGGTCAACACGATATTCGATTTATGTTGAAATTCCTTTTTAAAATATAAATAATTCCTTTATAAATTATAAAGGAATTCCACAGTGACTTTTCTAAAATTTGTTTTGGACGTAAATCAAAATCTACACGACGAAATCCCGATTTTTCTCTTCCACTAGAAAGATATACTCCACCAGCTCCACACGTTTCTTGTTTCATAGAAATTCGCCTAAAAACGAATCCTGTACATTCAGTTGAAGTTCAAATCGTCAATTTACGAACTGCAGCGCCATTTCGAGCTCTATTGTAATTATAATATAATTATACGATCAAACTGTCGTTTATATAATATATTCGTTATTCAAATTCAATTCCAAGCTGAATTAAATATCACAGATGATCCGGTTCACACCATATCGTCATTTCATCCAATTTTGATTATTTCAGAATAAAATATATTATTTAATTTATTATTTTAATCAAATATTCACCATTATTTAATTACACGATCATTTAATTCACTATTTCACTATTTATATAATTAAATAAATTAATTATAATACCTCTGCAAATGCGGGTCATTACACTTCTAGTGCATCTGTAAATCCCGACTACTTGACTGCTCGTACAAATTTGAGCACCCAAGAGTTTAGGGGATACAAAACAAAACAAACACTAGGTCGGTCATGGGACTGGTATGAGTAAAACCATTTAAAACAGTTTGAGCAATTAAACGATATCTCATAAGACCACGTCGTATAACGGAACGAGTTTTTCCCTTATCAGAATCCAAAGCATTTGATTTAACATCAAAAATCCTTTTGAACGAAATGATAAACTTTATATCAAACTCTTTTGATATTATAATAGTGTCTATCAATCACAACTAAATAATCAACTAGTAGAACGCTTTCATCTCACGTTCTACTTACATAATATATAATCAAAAACTGTGGGCGCTTATTGGGTAATGAATTCCAACTGTCAAGGTATGGGACCACCATCCGACAGTGTATCTCTAGAGAGGAATACACCGGTTCAGCAAGAACATCTTGCAACCCAGGCTAAACATGACCGATCACTCATTTCTCTTGAGTGTACCGAATGTATTATCACCAACGGTTGGGATCAGCAACCGTTTCCCAAAAGGGACAGCATCGAAATAGATTATAGAAGTAAATGGAATTTCTCTAGATCAGGTGACAATACACCCTAATTGGCATCCAAACACTTAGCCATGCGACCTACCCGATTTTATACCATTTCCGGTTGTGAGGCTAGAGGCCATAACGTATCCTTTACAAACCACATCTTCATTCACTTTGAATGTCACATCGCCATACCCGCCGAATCACAAATTGATTTCCCTAAAAATACCACGGGTATACAGCTAAGAGACACGAATTTCTCCGCCACCAAACGTAAATACGTGTGAAGAGATCAACTTACGCGATCTATTAAATATACTCTGTCAGACATTCTTCCATATAGGTCGTCCTGGGATTGGACTAACCGAAGGCACTATTCTATAAACAGGACAGCCCTTGCGTAACTCTGTCTTCAATTATCTTCATCATATTTGATCGCAATGCTAACGCCCATACAGAGTGGTTTTCAATAATGAATTTGATCCCGGTCTCTCCATATTAGCGATGGAAATGGTCAAAAACTTTGATGGTCTATGATTTAACTATCAAAGGAAAACATGTGTGCAAACAATGATATTATTTCCAGATGGAAATTCTATCGATCAATCATCAATCATCATTTATCTCTTAAATTAATCTATGATTAATTTATTCATTTACCCATTTCCTATTTCCATATATATACAGAAATTCTTATTTTCTAAATTAAGAAAATACACCTTATTAATATTGGAAAAACGTTTCCATTTTTATTCTCATCTCTTATTTTCTATGTTAGAAAACATTTATGATTCTTGTTTGAAAAACATTTCCAAAACTCCTTCATGGGATTTAAACAAATGTTTAAATAAAACATCGCTATGCCAACTCAAACCATTACCCTCATTAACTATATTCACTTAACCAAACTTTACTATCAAACCTTAACCATTCCTTAGTTAAAAATGAAGTCAATCAAGTTGTTGTATAACTACCTCTTAGACCTTAATTGAACAACATTTCTAACTTTGAAATTGACAAAGTTCTCCTTCTAAATCTTTATCAAACTTCCTTACGTAACTCTCGGATTCTATTTACGAATCCACTCCTTTTACAGAAATCATTTGATTATAACAATAGTGTTATAATCCCATGCTTCCCAAATATAATAATTTTAATATAACTTTTATTTATTAATTTGGATAAATAAACAAACAACTAATTTATTAATAAAAAAAATCTTGATTAAAAATGGAAAGTGAATAGTACTTTCCTGAATTCGATATAATCGAATTTCAATGTATAATTCTCTCTTTCGAATAAACTATTGTAACAACCCGGAAATTCTGAGCCAATTTAATTTTTTATTTTGGCAATTTTGATGAATTTTGAACATTTAAAATGAATTATTTTAAATAATAGCGACGAGAAATTTATTTTGAATAGAATTCGAATGTATAGATCGTCTTTAAAATATAAATAATTATTTATAATTATATAAGGAATTGAAAATGGTGCGGTAGTTCGATAATTTGATTTCAAATTTCAAATGAATGTACAGGATTCAAAATAAATCAGATTTTAGTGAAACCAAAATTATTTGAATCTAATTGAACATATCTTTCAGACGAATCCAAAAAATTGAAATTTCATAGCGGGGATAAAAAAGTTACGTCCAGTTGAAAATTCAGAATAGTCGCTATGGGATTCGGGCCCTTAAAAATGGAAATTTTGCAAATGACCTCAGTTTTGGACGAAACCACTTTTGTTGGATCCGTGATGTCAAGATATTGCTAGATTCCAGAATTCGTAATTTTTCGAATCAATATGTGAGCGGGGCAAAGGAAAACGCGTTTGACCAGTTTCAATTGATTTTAATCAACTGAAAAATGGCCATTTTTCAAACGGTCTCAGCATTTGACGAAATTAGTTTTGTTAGGACTGTATCATCAATACGAAGCTAGAAAATATTTTTCGGGAATTTTTCTAGTTAGTACGTGGCCCCGGTAAATTGAAATGCGCGTTCGAATTCAGTTTATAGATTTATATTTTGATTTTGATGAAAACTAATCGAAACGATCGAATCAGCCTACGATACGTATCCCATTATGTTCGGAATGGGGGAATTAGCTAAGGACGATAGGCGGTGGGTTCCGTTTTGAGTTCGAAATAAAAAGTTGTTTTTTGGAATTTAAAAATAATGAAAATATATATTATATATTTACTTCAGCATTGACTTCTCCCCCCTCACTTCCTTTCTTTCCCTCCCACGTTCATTTCAAAAAGAAAGAAAAAAAAAAAGAAAAATAACCTGCATCGAGGATCGACGTTGCCCCCCTCCCCCGGGTCCTCCGTCGCGCCTCCCTAGGCTGCGCCACCGTCCACCCCAACTCCGCCACAACCGCGTCAGCCTCAACCCCCTCCCTCCGACGCCACTCACTTGAAACCACCTCTCCCTTTAAAACCCTAATTTGCTGCCAATGGTCCGCCGCCGCCTACCCTAGCCTCACCAGCCACCTGCGCCCCTCCTCCTTCCTCCCCCTTGCTTCTCCCCTCTCCTATCATTCAATTTCTCCAATGAAAGCAAGCTTTTTAATTTTTATTTCAATTATATTTACTTGTGTATATAAAACATGATTTTATATAAGGGAAAAGAAGGGATTTTCATGAAGAAAAAGAAGAGATTTTTATTTAGGTAGAGATACGATTTTTGAAATGATTCTAGAATTAAAAATACGATTTTTATTGTATGTAGGGATCGGATATATTGTAGATACAGTTGTGATTTTTACTCAGATAAAGAAGTGATTTTTTTAAATAAAAAGTATGGATTTTTATTAACATAAAGATGAGATCTTTATGTATGTAAGGTTATGATTTTTCTTTATATAAAAATATTATTTTATATAAGTAGAGAATTAAAAATTTGATTTTTATATAAGTAGAGAATTAAAAATATGATTTTTATATCAGTAGAAGATTAAAAATATGATTTTTGTATTATAGAAGTATTAAAAATTCGATCTTTATTATGTAGAAGGAGCGAAGATGTGATTTTTATATGAGTTGCGATATAAAAATATAATCTTTATTATATGAACACCAATATAAAAATAGAATTTTTATCTATATAGTAGCAGTATAAAAATAGATTTTTTATCTATATAGTACCGGTATAAAAATAGAATTTTTATCTATATAGCAGCGATATAAAAAAAGAATTTTTAACTACATAGTAGCGGTATAAAAATAGGATTTTTATCCATGTAGCGTAGTTATAAAAATGTGATTTTTATATACATAGCAATAATATAAAAATGTGATTTTTATACATGTAGTGGCTACGGACAATGAAAGTGACAAAACGCGAGCACGACGAAGATTCCTACATATGAAGAGTCGTGGCGTTTGGTTTAGCTAGTCGGTGAGAACTTCTCACTTTAAATCTTGTTTTCTTGTTAAAATATATACTAGGATGCAGACAGTGCTTAGCAGCACCCGACACCCGTCGTCCACTGACCATGGACGACTTGTATGCTTGTTTGATGTGTTGTGAAGTTTGTTTGTGATGTTGATGTGAAATGGATAATAAAACATTCATGTGTTGAAATAAATTGATTATCGTTAAAATATAATTTTAACGTGAATGAGAATAAATAAATATTCATTCACAAATCAGAAGATTTGTTTATGTACACCCATTTAACTAATATTGATTGGGACGATAAATTTTACACGTCGCCCAACTGTACAAATAATATTCAGTGTTTGTGGATTGAAACCCCACACTGGTGTTGGGATGATATTTGACGTACACTAATCCCAATTGTTTAGAGGTATGTCGATCGTTTGACTGGCAGGCTACATGAGCATTAATTAGTTATATTTAATGCTTATGCAGTTGTGTGGTGCACTTTGGATGATGGTTGATTGTTTATCGTTGCTATTATATACATGTGTTGTATGGAATCCATATAATTAACATTATATGGTAATTGATTGGGCCTCATTCCAATTGGGGAAAATAAAGAATATTATAAAATATATATTCATGTGTTGAATAAAAGAATATTCATGTGTTGAATAAAATATATATACATGTGTTGAAAATATACATGTGTTGAGTAAAATATTTTAAACAACAAAATTCACATCTTTATCAAAACTTTATAAAATATATCAAATAATAAAAATAGTCATGTGTTGACGATGCTCATGTGTTGAGAATATTCATGTGTTGAAAGAAATATAAATTCATGTGTTGAATAGAATAAATATTCATTGGTTGAATAGAATAACGAAGTTATTGAAATATATAAAGCCGTGTTGATTACAGATGCGCCACTTTGATGCGAATGATATTTATATCGATTATATTCATTTTTATAATGATTATAGAAAAGGAAGTGATTTCAAAATATAACGTTTTGAAAATATTATCATTTGCATATCGATGATGTGGAATATTCAATTTTGATTCGAAATAGAATATGAAGTTGAAATCGTTTTGAAAACGAATTTAAAACGACTTATAAAATACGTTTTAAAACGAAATCGATGAAATATATATAATATATATATTATATATATATAATGGCCTGAATAGAACGCGCCGCGCCGCGGCAGTTCGCGAATTTCGACGATTGACTTCGAATTGACGTTGCGGGAGATCCGACAATCAGATTCTCCTGAAACCGGAACCATTGGGTTCGTATCGAAAAGAGCTTTCCAACGAATATTAGAAATTTGAAATCTAACGGTTGGATTTGGAATTATGTCCAAATCAAATTTGGAAAAGGTCGCTGTAAGTGCAGTTCGGTGGCCGTTATAAAAAACCGACTGTACGAGCCTTGATAAAATTATTAAAAATATTAATAATTTGTGTAAAATCATAATATATGAGTTGGAAAGAGCTAGGATGAAAAATTCCACATTTGTAAAGATAAAAATAGTTTTTTTAATCAAAATGAACTAGTTTTGAACTAGAACTAAAATCCAATTATTTTTAAATAAATAAAGTGGATTTGAAGTGGTTTTAAAAATAATCAGAATTTCCAATATACGTGAATTGGGATGGATTTGATTCGAAATTATCTTCGGAATATTTCAATGCTGGATTTCGTGATTATACAGATATGGTTGTGGAGATTTGAAAGATATATTTATATCGTTATTTCCAATACGATATTTTTGGTTGTAGAATTTGATATTGAATATAAGCCGATATATTTTCTATTCAGAGCCTTGTATTTAATATCAAATGTGAATTAGGTTTGTTGTGAATGGTGTCTTCATTAACGCTGTTCTTAAGCCCAGTTGAGAAAAAGATTAAATCTTTTTATTTAGATTTAATGAAGTGTACCAAGTAAATAATATTTAATTGGAATTGAATTTAAATTAGTTTTTGGGTTTATCATGAGCGGTGTTTTGAATAGCACCTATTCTTTAGCTCGATTAACAATGGGAAGTGATTTTTGGTTTGTCGTGAATCGTGTTTTAGATGACATTGGTTCTTTAACCTAGTTAAAGACAGGATATTGATTAGTGGGAAGATTAAAACTAAGTGGGGTTTTAATGAATCTTTAATTAGATTTAAATGGTCGAACATGGAATATCACCAGTTTTGCTCCAAAGCGATAGTTAAATCTTTAATTGGATTTGAACGTGAAATGGTAATTAATTTTACCGATAACACCGTGGTGTTAGATATGGAGTATTACCAGTTTTTCTCCATGGGATTAATAGGTTGGGATTGGGAAATAAAATAAATAATTATTCCGATGTGGTTCGCTAATCCCGACTTGTTTGGAAAACCATAATACGGTTTGAAATGATATCCAAAGGAAGATTAAAGAATAAATTTAGAAGAATTTATCTTTGATAAAATTAATGGGAACCTATTCCCTAGTGATGTGAAAATTTGAATAAAAGAATATTCTGAATTGGAATGAGGCGTATGTTGTGTTTGTGTAGCACTTATTTATTATATACGCGGGTTATTCGAAATGGCCAGGTATATACCCATTCTGAATAACCGATTCGACGATAAGTCGAAGATGAAGACGGTGGTTGAAGACCGGAGGTCTTCACATCATTTGGGTGATTACTGATGATCTTGATTGGGCTGTACACCCAAGAGGAGGGAATCAGTTGGGGATCTTCCAGACGTACTTGGAGATCGATGGATATGCGAGGAAAGTGCCTCCGGTTTCGTTCAGACCCAGAACGAACTTGTAAATGGACTGTGTGTCTGACATTGGATTTTATTCTGTGTTGATTGATCTCTATTAAATATACATCTGTTTGGCGGCGGAGAATTTATTCTCTTGCTTAACGCCCTTCTCTGAGACGTACGAGCTCAGAGGTTGTATATCGATGGACATCAGTCGCATGGAGTGAATTACCTGTGTGGCATGCCTAAGGTGCAAATGATCAAGGCTCCTGTTGAAAAGCAAAGTCTTGTGGTTGATGATCGAAGCACGACCTGTGTGGCATAGCTTTGTGTATAATGTGAATTCGCGAGCCTCACACCTCGGTATGAGTCAAAAACGGGATACGGACCGTTGGGAGAACACGACGTTTCTTTCTAGCTATGGGTGATGTCAGTGACCTACCAGCTCTGACATTTATATACTTTTTGCCTATGTAGTTGTTGGAATGCGAGGCGCCTCGAATATACGATCGATAACTGGCACTATGTGAGCCGACGTACAGACCATTATATATGTCCGATAGGACCGCGAAATGTATGTTCAGGAATTGCCAATTCTCAAAAGTAAGAGAGGACCGGCCCAACCGATTCCAAGGATCGTTGTGTGTGGTCCTGAGACATTTGCTAGAGTGTCTCGAACGGAAAGGAGCTTGCCCCTTGCCTCGACTCATGATGGAATCCAATTTCCAATACGTGATAATTCGGTTTTATTTGTAGAACCTACTATGGCGACATACTAGATGGTAGCTATGCCACCTATGATTGATACTTATGATTGAAATTGTTTCGACACTATACACTTATAGTAATATCAAAATAATCTGTTTTTAAACGTATCAATCATTCTTTGGCTATTATAAGGTAAAAACCCTATCCTCCGGCTTGCGTTGCATTGTGTGATGGGACCTGGGGCTTATAATAGCTTCATTTCTCTTTATTTAACATTGCACTGTTTGTTTTATGCACTAGTATTCTTGGAAGGAAACTCGTTCCGTGTTATATGGCGTGGTCCCTTGATTTACCTAACTTTAAAATAAAGATTAATAACTGTTTTAGTTCTCACACCAGTCACATTACTGACTTGGAGTTTATTGTTTTAACCTAAACTCTGGGTGCCCTTATTTTCGACACGGGCAGCTAATAGTTTTGGTTTTGCAGTATTCATAGGATCCTGGTATATAGCTGAAGTGATATTCGGAAAGCTCTGTATCTGTGTATTTCTTTCAATTATGTTTTGTATTATTTTTCCGCTACAGTAATGTATTTAAATCTCTGATATTTATCAAATGTGTAATATTGATTCGTACTATGTATATTCTTGTATTCTGATGGAATTGTTGAAAAAAACAATGAAATGTTCTTCTGTTTGCGTTTAGATATGAGTTGTTCTCAAAGCAATCCGCGCTTTCCTTACCGGGGAAGTTACGGGTTATTATAACTATATTCGATAACTCCTTGTGATTAACTATATTTGATTAACTGTGAAAACCCGTAACTTCCCCGTAAAGGAAAGCGTCGGATAGTTCGAGAACAAGCCACAACAGAACGCATATAAAAGAACGTTTCATTGTACATTACAACAATGCATCAGATTACAAGAATATACAGAGTATAAATGAATATTACACAGAAATATCAGAGATTTAAATTACAATTAAATACATAGCAGCGGAAAATAATACAATACACAACTAGAAGAGATATACGGATACAAAGCTTTCCGGATATCGTTCCAGCTGTAAACAAGGATCCTGTGAATATAAATCTGCAAAACCAAAACTACTAGCTGCCCGTGTCGAAATAAGGGCACCCAGAGTTTAGGTTAAAACAATAAACTCCAGGTCAGTCATGTGACTGGTGTGAGAACTAAAACAGTTATTAATCTTTATTTTAAAAGTTAGGTAAATCAAGGGACCACGCCGTATAACACGGAACGGGTTTCCTCCCAAGAATACCAGTGCATAAAACAACAGCGCAATGCTAAATAAAGAAAAATGAAGCTATTATAAGACCCAGGTCCTATCACACAATGCAACGCAAGCCGGGGGATAGGGTTTTCCCTTATAACAGCCAAAGAATGCTTGATACGTTTTAAAACAAATCGTTTGATACTATTATAAGTGCATAGTGTATAAAACAACTTCAAATCATAAGTATCAATCATAGGCGGCATGGGTACCATATATCATGTTGCCATATATAGGTTTACAAATAAAACCGCAAATGTCACGTATTTGGAAATTGGATTTCCGTCTATGAACCGAGGCAAAAGATAGTCCTCAACCGATTCGAGACGCTCTAGCCCGCCCCTCAGGCAAGCGCGCAGGCAAGCCTTGGATCCTCAGGGCCGGTCCACCGATGTGGATTATTATGCCTGAACACTACGTCTCCCCACCCTATGGGGTGTAAGTCTGGTCCGTCAGCCGACCAGAATGCATCGGCCGAAACCGATATAACCGAGGCGCCTCGCAACAGCAACAACCACATAAGTCAAACTCGTCAGGGCGTGTAAAACCACTGACGCCACTTCTAGCTAGAAAGAAACGCATGCCCTCCCTGACGTCCGTCTCCCGTTTTTGGATCATACCGGGTGTGAAACTCGCGAAGCAAACGTTACACAAAGCAACGCCACAAAGGCCTGGCATTGATCATCACCACAAGACTTTGCTTTTCAACAGAAGCCTCGATCAATTGCCACTTAGGCATGCCACACAGGCAATTCACTCCATGCGTTTGATATCCATCAATATATAACCCCTGAGCTCGTGCGTCTCAGAGAAGGGCGTTAAGCAAGAGAATAAATTCTCCGCCGCCAAACAGATATATATTTAATAGAGATCAATCACACGGACTAAAATCCAATGTCAGACACACAGTCCATTTACAAGTCCGTTCTGGGTCTGAACGAAACCGGAGGCACCTAGTACCTCGCATATCCATCGATCTCCAAGTACGTCTGGACGATCACAAACTGTTTCCATCTTCTTGGGTGTACAGCCCAATCAAGATCATCAGTAATCACCCAAACGACGTGAAGACTTCTGGTCTTCGACCACCATCTTCATCTTCGACACCACGTCGAATCAGTCATTCAGAATGGGATAAACCCGGTCTTTCTGAATAACTCGCGTATATATTATAAAAGTGTTACACAAACACAACATACGCCTCATTCCAATTCAGAATATTCTTTTATTCAAAATTTCCTATACTTTGGGAAAAGTTCCCATTAATTTTATCCAAGATAAATTCTTTAAATTTATTCTTTAATCTCCTTTGAATATCAATTCAAACTAGTCGGGATTAGCGAACCACACCGAAGTAATCATTTATTTTATTTCCCAATCCCAACCTATTCATCCCATGAAGTAAAACTGGTAGTACTTCATATCTAACACCACAGTGTTATCGGTAATTCAATTACCATTTCACGTTCAAATCTAATTAAAGATTTAACTATCGCCTGGAGTAAAACTGGTGATACTCCATTCTCGATCTTTTCAATCTAATTAAAGATTCATTAAAACTCCACTTAGTTTTAATCTTTGACTGGGTTAAAGAATCGGTGTCATTTAAAACACAGTTTACGATAAACCCAAAGTCACATCCCATTGATTATCGGGTTAAAGAACGAGTGTTATTTAAAACACTGTCCACGATAAACCCAAAAATCAATATCAATTCAATTCCAATTAAATATTGTTTAATTGGTACACTTCATTAAATCTAAATAAAAAGATTTAATCTTTTCTCAACTGGGTTCAAGAACAGTGTTAGTGAAGACACCATTCACGACAAACCCAAATCACATTCGATATTCAATACAAGGCTCTGAATAGAAAATATATCGGCTTATATTCAATATCGAATTCTACGACTAACAAATGTCGTATTGGAAATAACGATATAAATATATATCTTTCAAATTCCCTTAACAGCATCTGTATAATCACGAATTCCAACATCGAAATATTCCGAAGACAATTTCGATTCAAATCCACTCCAATGCAATCATTGGATATTCTGGTTATTTTTAAAACCCTTTTTAAATTCAATTTATTTATTTAAAAATAAATAGAATTATAATTCTAGTTCAAAACTAGTTCATTTCGATAAAAATCTATTTTTATCTTTTCAAATATGGAGTTTTTCATCCCAATTTTTCCCAAATCATTTCTTATGATTTTACACAAATTATTACTATTTTTAATAATTTTATCAAGGCCCGTACAGTCGATTTCCATCAATGGCCATCGAACTGCACTTACAGCGTCCTTTTTCAAATTTGATTTGGACATAATTCCAATTCCAACCGTTAGATTTCAAATTTCTAACATTCGCTAGAAAGCTCTTTTCGATACGAACCCAACGGTTCCGGTTTTAGGAGAATCCGACGGTCGGATCTCCCGTAATGTCCATTCGAAGTCAATGGTCGAAATTCGCGAACTGCCGCGGCGCGGCGCGTTCTATTCAGGCCATTATATTATATATATAATATATATAATATATACTTCGTCGATTTCTATTTAAAACGAATTATATAAATAGTTTTAAAATCGTTTCAAAAGCGATTTCAACTTCCTTTTCAATTCAAATCAAAATTGAATTCTTCTTTATAAATTCGTTTCAAAGTTCATTTCTATTCAATTCAAATTTCAATTCAATTTGAATTCATTTCAATTCACTTTCAATTCAATTTGAATTCGTTTTCAATTCAATTCATTTCGAAATCGTTTTCAATTCAATTCATTTCGAAATCGTTTTCAATTCAATTCATTTCGAAATCGTTTTCAATTCAATTCATTTCGAAATCGTTTTCAATTCAATTCATTTCGAAATCGTTTTAAAATCGATATAAATATCGTTCACGTCAAAATGGCGTCAATCTAATCAACACGGCTTCATATATTCCTTTATTTTCAAATATTCTATTTCAAATATTTCTTTTTCAAAACTGGAATGAGGCCCAATCAATTACCATATAAAATTAATTATATGGATTTTCATACAACACATGTATATAATAGCATTGAAAATAATCAACCATCAACCAAAGTGCACTACACTGTATAAGCATCAAATATAGATATTCAACGCTTATAACAGTCTGTCAATCAATCGATCGACATATTTAATCAATCAGGATGAGTGAACTTCAAATTTCATCCCAACACCCGTGTGGGGTTTCAAACAATCAAACACAGATTTTATTTGTGCAATTGGGCGATGTGTAAAATTTATCGACCCAATCAATGTCCTTCAAATAGGTGTACATAAACAAACCGTCCGGTTTGTAAATGAATATTTATTTATTCACATTCACGTCAAAAATTATATTTTAACGATAAAACATTTCATTTCAACACATGAATTTCTATTCAGTTCATTTCTTCAATAAAATGATATTTTATTTTTCTAACATATTTTAGAAAATTTCGGCGGCATAACGGCACGATACTAGAAACGGGACGAGGCCTAGCCTTATCCCCGGTCTAGTGAAGGCCCACGCCATTCACACATCAATCAAATCAATTTCAATTCACCCAATAATTCAATTCAAACCAATTAGACTAACCAACTACACAACCAAACAATTTAACAAACAAGCCATCCATGGTCTGTGGATGACGTGTGTCGGGTGCTACTAAGCACCGTCTGCATCCTAGCATATATATATATAACTAGGAAAAGAAATTGAAAGGTGAGAAGTTCTCACATATAGCTATCCAGCTCCACGGCACTTCATTGATAGAAATCTTCATCGCTATCGCATCTTCGTCATCTTCGTTTCCCGTAGCCACTACATATGTAAAAATCGAATTTTTACTTCGCTATTCAATATTTAAAAATCATATTTTTATTTCGAAGTTCAATATATAAAAATCACATTTTTAATTCGAAGTTCAATATATAAAAATCATATTTTTATTTCGCCATTCAAATAAAAATCGAATTTTTACTATGCTTCGTTATAAAAATTATATTTTTATCTCGATGCCATACAGACAAAAATTCCCTTTCACAAAAATATAAATTTCGCCTTTTCAAATATGAAGTTTTTTTTTTAAAATATGATCTTTTCCTTTAAAAGTTCAAATCTTTTTCTTTTAAAAGTTCAAATCTTTTTCTTTTAAAAGTTCAAATCTTTTTCTTTAAAAAGATTAAACCTTTTGCTATTTAAAATCTTAATATAAAAATCAGTTTTCAAGTAAATAAAAAAAAACAGTTTAAAGTAAATAAATAAATAAAAACAGTTCATCAGGGAACTTACAGGGGGGGCTCGTCGGCGGCTCGGAGGGGTGCTTCGCGGCTCACGGCGGCGCCAGGAGGAGTGCGGTGGCGATTTGGGGATCGCGTCTTGGGAGGAGCGGCGGCCTGGGTGTTTTTGTTTCGCGATGGGGCTGGGTGCGAGTGTTGTCTCGAGATGGAGGAGGAGAAGACGGAGGAGCAGAGGAAGGGGATGGTGGCGGTTGCAACAGAGGAGGGTGGACGATGGGGTAGGGAGCGGAGGCGACGACATTAAAGGAGGCTGCCATTTTTTTTATCGCGAAATTGATTTAGGGGTTTTCTGGGAAAATGAATTGGGGGGAGGGGGGGAAGAGGGTTTTAAGTGGAAATAAGTTTTTATTTTAATTATTTTATTTGCAAATAGTTGACTTTTACATACGACCTCGAAACGAGGCCCACCGCCTGTCGTCTATAGCGTTTTACCCCCATTTCGAACACAATGGGATATGTATCGTAGGCTGTTTCGGCTGCTACAATCAGTTTCCGTTAAATTTACATTTAAATCACTTTATTGAATTTTTAAACGTACATTTCGAATTACTGGGGTCATATACGAACTCTAAAAATTCTCGAAAAATATTTTCTAGCTTCGTATTGACGATACGGTCCTAACAAAACTAGTTTCGTTGAATTCTGAGACCGTTTGAAAAATGGCCAATTTCCAGTCGATTAAAATCAACTGAAACCGGTCAAACGCGTTTTCCTTTGCCACGCTCACATATTGAATCGAAAAATTATGAAATTTGAAACCTAGCAATAACTTGACCCTGCGGATCCAACAAAAGTGGTTTCGTCGAAATCCGAGGTCATTTGCAAAATGTCCATTTTTAAGGGCCTGAATTCCATAGCGACTATTCAGAATTTTCAACTGGACCTATCTTTTGATTCCCGCTACGAAATTTTGATTTTTCGGATTCGTTGGAAAGATATTATCAATTAGATCCTAATGTTTTTGGTTTCACTAAAATCCGGATTGTTTTGCACCCGGTACATCCAATTGAAGTTTGAAATCGAATTATCGAACTACCGCGCAATTTTCAATTCTATTTATAATTATATATAAAAATATTTATATTCTAACGACGACTTATATAATATATACGTTCTAATTATATTCAAAATAAATTTCTCGTCGATATTATTTAAAATAATTCATTTTAAATATTCAAAATTCGCTAAAATAGCCAAAATAAAAAATTTAAACTGGCCCAGATTTTCGGGTTGTTACAATCTCCCCCACTTAAAACTTTTCGTCCCCGAAAAGGAACATAGTCGAAAGTGGTTTGATTATTCAGCTCTACGCTCGATCTGGCTTCCATTCTCCAACTCTTTAGTTTCTGAGAATTTTCAAAAATTTCAAAAATTTGGCTAACACCCTAAATTTTCGAAAAAGTTCGCCATAACCTCCCCTGCACCGGGAGCATCGGGGAATTTCAAATAGCTTCCCCGGTCCTTCAGATCTCAAAAAGAAAAAGAAAAAGCCAAGCGGCTAGCCAATAGGCTCATAAAATCATCATCACCCAAACAAAACAGTAAATTATGTAGTAAACATGTACCTATTTGTCGGGCAAACAAATTTTATTCTCTGGCTCTAGCCTCCTTGCTATGACCTGTTCAGAAGATATACATGTATGCAAGCAAATGCGACCAATTTTCAATACAATTCAATATTTGATGCTATTAGGCATAATGGTCCAAAATTACCAAACAAATAAACAAACAACCCAAACATCAATCAATTAGTGAATTAGAGTTTCAAATTCATAACTTTGGTACATATACAAAAATCATGTTTTTGATGCCAAATCACAACAATAGGCCTTATCTAATTTTGGTTCTCACACCAGTCAATAGGAAATATATAGAAAGCCCACTTTCGTCACTCGAACATGAATTCTAATGATGGAGCTCCATCATCAAAATCATCTCCGGGCGATTAGAGTGTAATTCTATATCTATCCAGTATATTAAAATTTCGAATACACGCGGATCAGACGTATACGCAAAATCTATATATACTGGATTGTCCACATCAATATAAATAGATAATCAAATACGAATAATTGATTTAAATTTTCAAAACAAAAATTGTTTTCATTTTCAAAAATATACTCTTCACACTCGTTCTAGGATACTACTGATCCTATCTCTAACGAGTCATTCCCATTGGATATTACTAATCCAATATCTGATGAATTCTTTCGTATGGTTCTAACGTGCCTTGTTCTCTGCTTTGTAAACCAAAGCTCTGATACCAACTGTGAAAACCCGTAACTTCCCCGTAAAGGAAAGCGTCGGATAGTTCGAGAACAAGCCACAACAGAACGCATATAAAAGAACGTTTCATTGTACATTACAACAATGCATCAGATTACAAGAATATACAGAGTATAAATGAATATTACACAGAAATATCAGAGATTTAAATTACAATTAAATACATAGCAACGGAAAATAATACAATACACAACTAGAAGAGATATACGGATACAAAGCTTTCCGGATATCGTTCCAGCTGTAAACCAGGATCCTGTGAATATAAATCTGCAAAACCAAAACTACTAGCTGCCCGTGTCGAAATAAGGGCACCCAGAGTTTAGGTTAAAACAATAAACTCCAGGTCAGTCATGTGACTGGTGTGAGAACTAAAACAGTTATTAATCTTTATTTTAAAAGTTAGGTAAATCAAGGGACCACGCCGTATAACACGGAACGGGTTTCCTCCCAAGAATACCAGTGCATAAAACAACAGCGCAATGCTAAATAAAGAAAAATGAAGCTATTATAAGACCCAGGTCCTATCACACAATGCAACGCAAGCCGGGGGATAGGGTTTTCCCTTATAACAGCCAAAGAATGCTTGATACGTTTTAAAACAAATCGTTTGATACTATTATAAGTGCATAGTGTATAAAACAACTTCAAATCATAAGTATCAATCATAGGCGGCATGGGTACCATATATCATGTCGCCATATATAGGTTTACAAATAAAACCGCAAATGTCACGTATTTGGAAATTGGATTTCCGTCTATGAACCGAGGCAAAAGATAGTCCTCAACCGATTCGAGACGCTCTAGCCCGCCCCTCAGGCAAGCGCGCAGGCAAGCCTTGGATCCTCAGGGCCGGTCCACCGATGTGGATTATTATGCCTGAACACTACGTCTCCCCACCCTATGGGGTGTAAGTCTGGTCCGTCAGCCGACCAGAATGCATCGGCCGAAACCAATATAACCGAGGCGCCTCGCAACAGCAACAACCACATAAGTCAAACTCGTCAGGGCATGTAAAACCACTGACGCCACTTCTAGCTAGAAAGAAACGCATGCCCTCCCTGACGTCCGTCTCCCGTTTTTGGTTCATACCGGGTGTGAAACTCGCGAAGCAAACGTTACACAAAGCAACGCCACAAAGGCCTGGCTTTGATCATCACCACAAGACTTTGCTTTTCAACAGAAGCCTCGATCAATTGCCACTTAGGCATGCCACACAGGCAATTCACTCCATGCGTTTGATATCCATCAATATATAACCCCTGAGCTCGTACGTCTCAGAGAAGGGCGTTAAGCAAGAGAATAAATTCTCCGCCGCCAAACAGATATATATTTAATAGAGATCAATCACACGGACTAAAATCCAATGTCAGACACACAGTCCATTTACAAGTCCGTTCTGGGTCTGAACGAAACCGGAGGCACCTAGTACCTCGCATATCCATCGATCTCCAAGTACGTCTGGACGATCACAAACTGTTTCCATCTTCTTGGGTGTACAGCCCAATCAAGATCATCAGTAATCACCCAAACGACGTGAAGACTTCTGGTCTTCGACCACCGTCTTCATCTTCGACACCACGTCGAATCAGTCATTCAGAATGGGATAAACCCGGTCTTTCTGAATAACTCGCGTATATATTATAAAAGTGTTACACAAACACAACATACGCCTCATTCCAATTCAGAATATTCTTTTATTCAAAATTTCCTATACTTTGGGAAAAGTTCCCATTAATTTTATCCAAGATAAATTCTTTAAATTTATTCTTTAATCTCCTTTGAATATCAATTCAAACTAGTCGGGATTAGCGAACCACACCGAAGTAATCATTTATTTTATTTCCCAATCCCAACCTATTCATCCCATGAAGTAAAACTGGTAGTACTTCATATCTAACACCACAGTGTTATCGGTAATTCAATTACCATTTCACGTTCAAATCTAATTAAAGATTTAACTATCGCCTGGAGTAAAACTGGTGATACTCCATTCTCGATCTTTTCAATCTAATTAAAGATTCATTAAAACTCCACTTAGTTTTAATCTTTGACTGGGTTAAAGAATCGGTGTCATTTAAAACACAGTTTACGATAAACCCAAAGTCACATCCCATTGATTATCGGGTTAAAGAACGAGTGTTATTTAAAACACTGTCCACGATAAACCCAAAAATCAATATCAATTCAATTCCAATTAAATATTGTTTAATTGGTACACTTCATTAAATCTAAATAAAAAGATTTAATCTTTTCTCAACTGGGTTCAAGAACAGTGTTAGTGAAGACACCATTCACGACAAACCCAAATCACATTCGATATTCAATACAAGGCTCTGAATAGAAAATATATCGGCTTATATTCAATATCGAATTCTACGACTAACAAATGTCGTATTGGAAATAACGATATAAATATATATCTTTCAAATTCCCTTAACAGCATCTGTATAATCACGAATTCCAACATCGAAATATTCCGAAGACAATTTCGATTCAAATCCACTCCAATGCAATCATTGGATATTCTGGTTATTTTTAAAACCCTTTTTAAATTCAATTTATTTATTTAAAAATAAATAGAATTATAATTCTAGTTCAAAACTAGTTCATTTCGATAAAAATCTATTTTTATCTTTTCAAATATGGAGTTTTTCATCCCAATTTTTCCCAAATCATTTCTTATGATTTTACACAAATTATTACTATTTTTAATAATTTTATCAAGGCCCGTACAGTCGATTTCCATCAATGGCCATCGAACTGCACTTACAGCGACCTTTTTCAAATTTGATTTGGACATAATTCCAGATCCAACCGTTAGATTTCAAATTTCTAACATTCGCTAGAAAGCCCTTTTCGATACGAACCCAACGGTTCCGGTTTTAGGAGAATCCGACGGTCGGATCTCCCGTAATGTCCATTCGAAGTCAATGGTCGAAATTCGCGAACTGCCGCGGCGCGGCGCGTTCTATTCAGGCCATTATATTATATATATAATATATATAATATATACTTCGTCGATTTCTATTTAAAACGAATTATATAAATAGTTTTAAAATCGTTTCAAAAGCGATTTCAACTTCCTTTTCAATTCAAATCAAAATTGAATTCTTCTTTATAAATTCGTTTCAAAGTTCATTTCTATTCAATTCAAATTTCAATTCAATTTGAATTCATTTCAATTCACTTTCAATTCAATTTGAATTCGTTTTCAATTCAATTCATTTCGAAATCGTTTTCAATTCAATTCATTTCGAAATCGTTTTCAATTCAATTCATTTCGAAATCGTTTTCAATTCAATTCATTTCGAAATCGTTTTAAAATCGATATAAATATCGTTCACGTCAAAATGGCGTCAATCTAATCAACACGGCTTCATATATTCCTTTATTTTCAAATATTCTATTTCAAATATTTCTTTTTCAAAACTGGAATGAGGCCCAATCAATTACCATATAAAATTAATTATATGGATTTTCATACAACACATGTATATAATAGCATTGAAAATAATCAACCATCAACCAAAGTGCACTACACTGTATAAGCATCAAATATAGATATTCAACGCTTATAACAGCCTGTCAATCAATCGATCGACATATTTAATCAATCAGGATGAGTGAACTTCAAATTTCATCCCAACACCCGTGTGGGGTTTCAAACAATCAAACACAGATTTTATTTGTGCAATTGGGCGATGTGTAAAATTTATCGACCCAATCAATGTCCTTCAAATAGGTGTACATAAACAAACCGTCCGGTTTGTAAATGAATATTTATTTATTCACATTCACGTCAAAAATTATATTTTAACGATAAAACATTTCATTTCAACACATGAATTTCTATTCAGTTCATTTCTTCAATAAAATGATATTTTATTTTTCTAACATATTTTAGAAAATTTCGGCGGCATAACGGCACGATACTAGAAACGGGACGAGGCCTAGCCTTATCCCCGGTCTAGTGAAGGCCCACGCCATTCACACATCAATCAAATCAATTTCAATTCACCCAATAATTCAATTCACCCAATAATTCAATTCAAACCAATTAGACTAACCAACTACACAACCAAACAATTTAACAAACAAGCCATCCATGGTCTGTGGATGACGTGTGTCGGGTGCTACTAAGCACCGTCTGCATCCTAGCATATATATATAACTAGGAAAAGAAATTGAAAGGTGAGAAGTTCTCACATATAGCTATCCAGCTCCACGGCACTTCATTGATAGAAATCTTCATCGCTATCGCATCTTCGTCATCTTCGTTTCCCGTAGCCACTACATATGTAAAAATCGAATTTTTACTTCGCTATTCAATATTTAAAAATCATATTTTTATTTCGAAGTTCAATATATAAAAATCACATTTTTAATTCGAAGTTCAATATATAAAAATCATATTTTTATTTCGCCATTCAAATAAAAATCGAATTTTTACTATGCTTCGTTATAAAAATTATATTTTTATCTCGATGCCATACAGACAAAAATTCCCTTTCACAAAAATATAAATTTCGCCTTTTCAAATATGAAGTTTTTTTTTAAAATATGATCTTTTCCTTTAAAAGTTCAAATCTTTTTCTTTTAAAAGTTCAAATCTTTTTCTTTTAAAAGTTCAAATCTTTTTCTTTAAAAAGATTAAACCTTTTGCTATTTAAAATCTTAATATAAAAATCAGTTTTCAAGTAAATAAAAAAAAACAGTTTAAAGTAAATAAATAAAAAAAAACAGTTCATCAGGGAACTTACAGGGGGGGCTCGTCGGCGGCTCGGAGGGGTGCTTCGCGGCTCACGGCGGCGCCAGGAGGAGTGCGGTGGCGATTTGGGGATCGCGTCTTGGGAGGAGCGGCGGCCTGGGTGTTTTTGTTTCGCGATGGGGCTGGGTGCGAGTGTTGTCTCGAGATGGAGGAGGAGAAGACGGAGGAGCAGAGGAAGGGGATGGTGGCGGTTGCAACAGAGGAGGGTGGACGATGGGGTAGGGAGCGGAGGCGACGACATTAAAGGAGGCTGCCATTTTTTTATCGCGAAATTGATTTAGGGGTTTTCTGGGAAAATGAATTGGGGGGGGGGGGGGAAGAGGGTTTTAAGTGGAAATAAGTTTTTATTTTAATTATTTTATTTGCAAATAGTTGACTTTTACATACGACCTCGAAACGAGGCCCACCGCCTGTCGTCTATAGCGTTTTACCCCCATTTCGAACACAATGGGATATGTATCGTAGGCTGTTTCGGCTGCTACAATCAGTTTCCGTTAAATTTACATTTAAATCACTTTATTGAATTTTTAAACGTACATTTCGAATTACTGGGGTCATATACGAACTCTAAAAATTCTCGAAAAATATTTTCTAGCTTCGTATTGACGATACGGTCCTAACAAAACTAGTTTCGTTGAATTCTGAGACCGTTTGAAAAATGGCCAATTTCCAGTCGATTAAAATCAACTGAAACCGGTCAAATGCGTTTTCCTTTGCCACGCTCACATATTGAATCGAAAAATTATGAAATTTGAAACCTAGCAATAACTTGACCCTGCGGATCCAACAAAAGTGGTTTCGTCGAAATCCGAGGTCATTTGCAAAATGTCCATTTTTAAGGGCCTGAATTCCATAGCGACTATTCAGAATTTTCAACTGGACCTATCTTTTGATTCCCGCTACGAAATTTTGATTTTTCGGATTCGTTGGAAAGATATTATCAATTAGATCCTAATGTTTTTGGTTTCACTAAAATCCGGATTGTTTTGCACCCGGTACATCCAATTGAAGTTTGAAATCGAATTATCGAACTACCACGCAATTTTCAATTCTATTTATAATTATATATATAAATATTTATATTCTAACGACGACGTATATAATATATACGTTCTAATTATATTCAAAATAAATTTCTCGTCGATATTATTTAAAATAATTCATTTTAAATATTCAAAATTCGCTAAAATGGCCAAAATAAAAATTTTAAACTGGCCCAGATTTTCGGGTTGTTACATTAACTCCTTTCCAATAAACTATATTTGATTAACTCCTTTCGAATAAACAATATTCGATAAACTCCTTTCAAATAAACTATATTCGATTGACTCCTTTCTTCAAATAACTATATTTGATTAAGTCCTTTCGAATAAACTATATTCGATTAACTCCTTTCGAATAAACTATATTCAATTATTCTATTAAATTAACTCTATTTGTTTAACTCTAACCAATTAACTATATTCGATTAACTCTAATTGATTAAATTTATTCGATTAACTCTATTCGATTAACTGTATTCGATTAACTCTATCTGTTTAACTCTAATCGATTGACTCTATTTATTTTATAAAATACTTCCTTTAATAATATCCTATTTATTTCATATAAATATTTCCTTTATAACATTCTATTTATTTCCCAATTAAATATTTCATTTTATAATTCTATTTATTTTCTAAATTAATATTATACAAATATTCCCTTGTTTTATAAATATTTCCTTTTCTATTCAATATCCACTTTGAAATTCCTTTTTTATAAAATCATTTGATTTTATATAAATATATTTTATTTTCAACATACATATTGAAAATTCCCATTTTAAATTCCAGTATTATATATGGTATTTAAAATACCAAATAACAATGATCGATATCATTCAAACACACATATTCAACAATAGATTATACATCACATCATATATTACAATATATGAAAAACATTAAAATAAATATTGAGGAATCCAGTTGGATTCCTCCGACCTATTTCCCTGTATCCACAGATGTTAAACAATATAATAACATTGATTTCATTTTGACATGAAATATTCTAATAAACAGAATCAACATTTGATCAACGATTTATGTATATATCATTATCAATAATTTCAACCAATACATCGGCAATTCAACCAACCAATCAACACACAGCAATCAATTATAATTTATCATTACCAGATTATATTAAAAAAATATAAATTGATTAAAGTTAGTGAGATTTACTCACATTGGACGATCATCGTTAAATAACGATAATTGGTTGTCTATTCAGATCTGACAATTTATTTCGCTATAAATTATCATGAACTCCAATTCACTCCGAGTCAGTTCCATGGCGTAGCCTTCCATACGATCCCAACGGATCTTGTTTCTCCATTTATTGGTGGCCCAAACCCAACGTCTTAGCTTACGTAAATAGTCCGCTACCCTTCTTCTCAAATAAGTAAAAATCCGGCTGCTCAAATGCAATGTCATTGCCGACATTTCAGTGCTCCACTCTCACCTTTTCTTCTTCGGTTGTCCATGATTTAACCTCAACGAAAACAAATCTTCATCATCTGGTTTAAACGCTAACTCCTCTTCTTCTTAGATTAACCAACTCGCTTCAGAGCTCTTCTCCGTCTCCTAGAAAACAACCCACGCTCCTTCCTGCCATTAACGCAAACAGATCCCATCACCTCTCCCTCCATGAAGCATCGAATTCAATAAGAAATTCACCGACGTTCATCTCGTCACTCACCCTTTTCGGTTACCCCCACCATTCCACGTCCAAAGTCCCCTTTCAATTCCCATCCTTCGGCTCGAGCTCCTCTCTGTAACATCATTGCAACAAAAATGTTTTTGAAATCCCTTCAAACTTACATACATGATGCTAACACATCCTACAAACTCAAATCCGATTATCATTCCTCGTAATAAAGCTTTAATCTCCTAAATCAATGCACCTTAGTCTTCGCTGGGTGATTTTCCTTCGATAGAAATATCCGTCGAGCCCATCAAAACACGTCCAGGAATGAAGAGCAGCTTGAAACAAACTTATACATACATATTTAATGATTTAATAAATTTTCCAGGATTTTTTTTTTTGAAGTGGACGTTCCCTAGGTTTTCATTTTTTAGGTGGCAGCATTGTCTTTTGACCGTGAAGAGAAGTAGTTTCGGGTGCGTTTGCAGCTAAATTTTGGCACGTTTGAAATTTTTGTGGCAACAGACATGTCCGATGCGTCGGACGCCAGCACCTTTTCCCCTTCCAGATAGAACGATTCTTGGAAGTTGGAAATCAAGCCATTGGCGTCTGACGCGTCCAACGCCAACAGCTTGATTTTCAATTTCCCACTTCTTCCTATAAATCACCCCCTCCTTCCTTAACAACTTTCACAACTACTACTTCAACAAATTCTTCAACTCTTTCATCTTATTCGATTAATGTCTAATTCCAATTCATCCTATGATTACGACGATTTGATTGACCACTACGTGATTTATCTGTGTCAGAATGGAACGAGAAATCATATGACGCAGATTAATACATCAGAGCTCACTGGCTTATCTTGGATCAACGAAATTTTGAATGGTCATCAAAATCATTGTCAAAATAATTTTCGGATGAAAAGACTTTGCTTCCACGCATTATGTGAAAAACTGCAACGTCATGGTCTTGCTTCCAGACCAGAAACCTGTGTCGTCGAAATGGTTGGAATATTCATTTATACAATGGCTACTGGGCTTTCCAATTGAAAACTTGAAGAAAGATTTCAACGATAAGGTAGCACAATTTCAGTTTGTTTTCATGATGTCCTAAATGCTTTTCAATTACTCGCTGCGGATGTAATAAAACCAGGAGAACAACAATTTAATACTATTCCACATCACATTAGAACTTCCACCCGGTATTATCCGTATTTCAAAGACTCTATTGGCGCTATAGATGGTACACACGTATCTACACATTTACCCGCTGATCAAATTATCCCTTATATCGGAAGAAAAGGTTAGCAACTCAAAACATACTAGCGTCTTGTGATTTTGATTTACAGTTTACGTATGTTATAGCTGGTTGGGAAGGGACTGCACATGATAGTAGAATTTTTAATGCTGTTACAAATGATAGAAGCTCTAACTTTCCTAACCCTCCAGCTGGACAGTATTATTTGGTTGCTTTGGGCTATCCACTTCAGACTGGATGTTTACCACCATATTGAAATATGAGGTACCATATTCCGCATTTCTGTGATACCAAGAATCAATCAAAGTCGGCCAATGAAGTGTTTAATTACTACCATTCGAGTTTACAGATGGCCATAGAAAGAACATTTGGCATTTGGAAAAAAATTACCATTCTCAACAAGATGCCTACATTTCGGTTCAACACTCAGGTGAAAGTTGTCGTATCTACAATGGCCTTACACGATTTCATACGCAAGTATAACAACGGTGACCTAGATTTTATGGCTTTTGATGATGATCCTGAACTAATCCCCAATCAATACGTGGCGGAATATTATAGTATGAGAAATACGATGAATAGAGGCACTGAACGTGTACACCCAGACGGATACCGAGAAATGTCATTAGTTCGAGATAACATTAGAGATGGGTTGGTTGCTGCCGGTCTGCGCTAATTTGTCTTTGTATCTGTAACTGTACTTGTACTTGTATTTGTATTAGAAATTGTATTCGTATTTGCCAAATCATATTGTAACAGCCTAGATTTTTAACCATTTAATTTAATAATTAATTTTAGTTTAAATATCGATTTGAATTTTAAATGGTTTGAAACTAATAAATTTGCATAATTTATTTGTTTAAATAATATAGATAATAATTTAATTTTGAAATAGTCAAAATTGGCTGAATTTGTGTTGTTATATGATTTGGTAATGTAAGAGGATTTATTTATGCTAGATTTAATTTTTATTTATGATTTTGTTTATTAAGTGCTGTTTAAAAGTTTAAATTATAAATTTAATTATATAACGAACTACAGCGGCGCGGTAGTTCGTAATATAGCGCCTTAAACTTCAATTGGTTATACAGGATGCAAAACAAGTCGGATTTCTTTGAAACAAGAAACGTCCGAATCTGTTTGACAATAATTTTATAATGAAGAAGAAAAATCAACTTTTCATAGTGTAGATTTCATTTTATGGCCAAATCAAATTTTCAAATAGTCGCTATGGAATTTGATTATAAATTATAGCGATTTATTTTATAGAAATAAAGGGTTTTTAATTTCTTTAATATCGTTTTGGCTCAGAATTCAACTAGGTATATTTTATTTTAAAAATATATGGAATTCTGCTCTGGTATGCCCAATTGAAATATTTTTATATTATTATATTGAAGTATTTTAAAACTGGTTTATTTTAATTCAAATTGGACCTTTTAAAAGGGACTTTATGCAAACGACCTCCGTTTTCAACAAAACAAATTTTATCGGGATCGTAACAACAAATTATTGATATATTTCGAGTTGCATGCCAAACGGAGTTATTTTGTGAGCGTCGCAAAAAAGAATGTAAATAAATCGATCGTTTTGATTCGAATGAACACTATTTTTGCAAACAGATTCGGAATTCGATGAAACAAGAGTCATTGGGACCGTAACATCGAATTATACGATGCAGTCCATTCTTGTGATGATTGGAGTTCATGTGTGATCACAGTAATCAATAAACAATGTTTGGAATTGCGATAAGTATAAATAAAAATCGTTGGTCACGTCAAAAAAATATCTTCAGTCAAATCAGAAATAAAATAAATAAAATAATATAATAATAAAAAAATATTATTATTTTTCCTATAAAACTAAACCACCGTGACACTTCCTCCATACCCAAATTTGCTCTTCTCCATCCCATCCATTTTCTTTCATCAAAATCGTTTCTTCCAGTAAAAGCACTTTACTTTTATATTTAAAAACAACTCCATTAAATTTCTATAAATTCCAAGAATTTTACGGATGGAGGGTTGCTTCAATAAGCTTCAATTTGAGGTGTTAATTGTGTGGTGCAATCTGTATTTTGGGGACTCTTTTATTCTGAACGGTTGGAGCTAAAAACCAGCGGCGGTTTTTCCTCGATTCTGGCGAACCTAGGAGGAGTTGTGCCAAGCTGATTTAGGCGAAGACTGGGGGAAGTCAGATGGTCAGTTTGGTGGCGGTAGGGCAGTCGCTGGTGAGGTATGGTCGAAGAATAGAGGAGTTGAACGGAGCGGGTTGCTGTGTTGTTTTCTGGTATTGGGTTCAGTCTTTTGAGTCGTGTGGGGTCTGTGGTCCGCCGGAAGGGACGAGACCAGGGTGAGGTGATAGCTGGGGAGGAGGCGGTCGTTGCAATGGCGTACTGGTGGGGTCCGGTGCTGGGGTTGGCCGACGGCGAAGGTTTGAAGGAAGCGATTTACTATGAGAAATGGGTTTGGGTCATCGGTTTATGACGAGGCTATTGGACACTGTAGCAGGTGAGGTCAGCCTCAAGTGGAAGCTCGCACGGTGGTGAGTTGGAATTGAGGGCCGCGGCAACCAGGAGTTCGTCAACGGCAGTGTGAGTTCGGTGGAAGGAGGCCATTGGGTTTTGTGCTTGGTGAAGACAGGCTTGGGTGAATTGAAGAAGACGGGTTGTGTTTAGGGAAATCGCATTTAAGTGCCTGATGACGTGGCTTAACTGTTAATCAAGGTAATTATATAAATTAATTAATAAATAGTAATTCTAAATAATCATTTGGGTAATCAAATTATTTCTATTTAAAGTTAAAACAGATTGAAGTTCCAATCTGAAGGAGGACAAAGAGGATAGTGTTATTGGGTTTGAGCGAGATGTGCAAGAGAAGCTGCATGACTAATCATAGAAATTAACGGTAATAATTAATTTATAAGCTAATTAATAATATTAATTAAAAGGAATTGATCTATTTAATTTATATAATATACATTGAACATTAGAAAATGTATAACTCGTTTGTTCACTATCAGAATTGGACAAAACTGGAGCCGACGAGTTCGTATCGACGGTGCCGATGTATATGAACTGGAATGGAGTGATTCAGAGGATGATGGAATTTTATGTAGTTTTAAACATCAGTTTGAAACTATATAAAACAAAGCAACAATGTCAAACAAAAAAATTTGGTGAGTAAATTCTCACACTTCTGAAATACTGCGATGTGTTAAATTCATATATTAATATTTGTCATTAATTGGCTGAATGGACGCTATGGATGATTTTTATTTATTTATTGGTTGATTGTTTGTCTGCGTTATACTATAATTCTCATTTCGTTTGTTAGGGATAAACAATATTATAAACTTTTGTGTAGGGAAGAACAGGTTGGAGGAATCCAAACGGATTCCCCAAATAAATCGTATATTATTTGTTGTTTCATGAATTGTTTATCCCAATTTATATCATATCATATTTGGATATCAATGGTTGAATAAATATAAATTGTTGAATCTAAATTCAACAATTATCATGTTTTAAAACAATATGCAATATTGATTGGGTAATTGGCAGTAGATGGTCTAAATCAATCGTTTTGAAATAGTAATTCGCTGACAGCAAATTGATATATTTTAAAGTTAAAATTTTTATGTTTAACTAAATCAAAATTTAAATTTTGATTTAGTTATTTAAATAATGAGTTTTTAAGTAAGACGATATTTGTAACTTTGTTTATAAAAGGAATGTCAAAATGATTTATATAGTTATGTTTCATAAAGAATTCGTATGTTAAGCGAAAGGAAAATAATATGGAAAAATTATTTCCAAGTGAAAGATTAAATGAGGTTTATTTTAACGATTTGGTTATAAGAGCTAATTAACTTCAAGTAAATGTATTTAAGATGATTATAAAATAGTTTGTTTTTTATTAAATAAGCTATTATCATAAAAATACAAACTGACATATTAAAGATGAAGTAACGTACTTCAGTTGATAAAATCAAGTATATAAGACATGTTAATAAAGTAATTTTTAAGCTAGAAGTTTGGTGATTGGGAAAGGAGTTTACTTAATAAAAGATTAAGTAGAAATATATATGATTGAAAAAGGGATTTTTTCAAATGTATGAAATGATTTGTAAAACCATACAGAAATAGAGATGTGTATCGATTTAAGTAAGAAAGTAAATAAAAGGATTTTATAACCAAAATTTCATAAAACAAGTCATAAAAGAAAAATTGGGTTTAAAACAAAGATTCTATTCGAGTGGAAAATAAAAGATAAGAATTACAAAACATGTAAATGGAAATACCTATTTAAGTAATGAAGCAAATAAAAGGATTTCGGTTATAAAATCCAACATTTGTTTGAGCGATGTAAAAAGGAACTTGGATAAAGTACAAGTCAACAAAATCCAGATTGATAAGGAAAAGTGGATTTGAACTTAAAACCGAGGCAAGGATTTTAAATACATATTTTACTTAAGAATCAAATCAAGTAAAGGGCATCATCGAAGTGAAATTGGAAAGGTAAAAAGGGATGGTTAATGTTTGAATAAAAGAACTTTGTGAAAAAAAGATTTATGGTTATAAATCCAATGTTTAGATTATATAATGAAAAGACATTGGAAAGGTTTTAGCGAAGGGATTAGTGTAATATAATCCAAGTTATGAATAGAATACTATATCGGAGTTTTGAAGCCAATGGTTAATATTTGGGTAAATGATTTACTTAAAGGTATATTAAGTAAAATGGTGATGGCCGATTGAGATGTTCAAAAGAACGGATATGGTTCATAAACCATGGGTTAAATAAAAATGGGAAATAAGGCTTGACCGACTTCACTATTATCGAGGAAAGGTATTAGTTTATAACGGTAAAGGAGTTTGGAAAGGAGTCATTATTGTCGTAAAGCATTTGCAATTCATTTACAAGGTTTAAAATGAAATGAAATAGAATAAGTTTTAAATTAAACAATGTACATTAACATTGTTCAGACCGAGTTGCGACATATAGTTTAATTATACCTATAGGCTATTCATATAACACTATTTTCTAGAAAATAGAAATAATATGAGTAAAGTAATTTTAATCGAAATAATAAATAGTTATAGAAGGTTTATATTAATTTTGAAACAGAAATAAATATTTGGATTTTAGGTAGTTAAAGCCATTGAGTTTAAATAAGAAAGCATTGGTCATTTAACAGGGCTTTTACCACATAAAAATTGATAATGGGATTATATTGGTGAATTATCGATATATTAATATATGGACATTTCCAGAATTAAGGAAATACATAGGCGATGAAAATATAGCAATATTTTTAGAATTAAAAGAGAATAAAGCGAAGTGAGGATATACGAGAGGTGTTGTCGTCAAATGGCGAAACAAAAGTTAAACTGACAAGATATGTAAATGGGTCGACCTTAAATATATGGAATGTTTCCAATGATTCGATTAAGAGTTTGAAATGAATGATTTTAACAATTAGGACCTGAGCTGCCAAGATAACTGACAATACTATGTGAGTTGATAGTTAAAACACCAAGCTATCAATGAAACATTTAATTGGACTCTTTTGGCATGATATTTCGAAGAGACCGGGATAGAAACTAGACCCAAAACCACTTCGAATCAACGTTACATACAAAGCTGAGTTGCAAGAGATTAAGATGGGGCAATTTAAGGCCGTTGATTTTCATAAACAGAAGAACTGCTAATAACCTTCGGTCTACAGCCAAAGATGTACTGTGGTTTTGTCGTGGTTGGAATCTACGGAATGCAAGGACTTCTCGCTACTGATCCATGGGGTGATTCCTATATTGAATGCAGTAGGAGAGTACCTTAAGTTCATCCTGTTCCTAGATGACTTGTATGGACGGATGTCTGACAACGTTTTCCAAAGGGATCAAGTACGTTGATTTACTATAGTTGATGGCGGAGAGGGGCACTTCTCTTAGCACTAGAGTATTTTTGTAGACGTCAATTAGTGATATCCGATGGATCTGACGATGTGACATTCAAAGAAAATGGTGCCCAGATGTTCCAAAAGTCGATTATAACCTCAAGCCTCATCAACCAGGAAATAATAAAAATCAGGCTGGCAACATGGCTATGTGGGTCGCTCCCATTAGGGTGTATAATCACCTATCTAGAGAATTTTCATTTGCTTCTCAATCTATTTCGATGTTGTCCCTTTTCGGGAAATGGTTGCTGATCCCAACCGTTCGTGATATACATTTGATACACTCAAGCGAAACGGGTGGTCGGTCATGTGTGGGTCGGGTTGCAAGACGTTCTTGTTGAACCCAGTGTATTCGCCTCTAGAGATACACTATCGGCAGGTGGTTCCATACCTTGTCATCGTCGGAATCCAATCTCCAATTAGCGCCCGCGGTTTTGATTGTATACTATATATGTGGAGCGTGAGATGCAAGCGTTCCGCTAGATTTCTATTTATGTGTGATTTGATAGAAACTATTATAATATCAGAATAATATTGTTGTCAAACTGTTTTGGGTTATAGCAAGGTAAAAACCGTCTGTATTTATGTGTGGACTGGTCTTACTATTATATTTTTCTTTCAAAAGGGATTTCTAAAGTTAAGCCAATTGTTGGTGTGAGTTTAGCACTGAAAGTATTTCAGACTGATCCGGGTGTTTTTGCTTTGCTACAAAATGTGCTCGGGTCAGATCGAACATATTTGACAGGTTAGTTTTCGCTTGGAGTTTCAGGAGCTGGAAGCAGGAGGCTTCACCGTTAGTTAATCAAAGTTATTCCGCAGTATCTGATTCATGTTGTACTCTGATGATTGGTATGTATACAAGATTTTCATTTGTATAAAGATATGATGTTATATTATATATTTTGTTCATTTCGCTGTGAGATTTTGATGTACTTCTTCTTTCTTCTATTCTATTATTTCTTTCTTTCTCTCTCATCCTCTGATTTCTTTCTCTTAACATTCTACTTTCCTGTGTAATTTGGGTTGGCTGCGGCAGTTAAGTGTCGGTCTAAATTGTACTGAAAGATGGGACGTTACACATATCTATTTATATCTTATTTTAAAAATACCACGCTCAGATACCCTGCTCAAATACCCCATTTGTAGCTAAAAATGCATTCCACGCTCGCTACAGTACCACGCTCAAATGCCACGCTCAAATACCCTGTTACAGTTCATTAAGAACGCACCATTAGCGTATGGATGATTGTTGGGTATTTATAAGGGCAGTTAAATAATTTTTTAATCAATTATTTTATTATTATTTTTATTGTAGTTGCCTGTATTTTTCATTTAAAAATCCTCGTGATCACATGCGATATACAAAAATCATGAAAGTGGACATACAACTAGAGTTTGACATTACAGACCCAACGAAACTTGTTTCGTCGAATTCCGACTTCGTTTTCTCACACAACATATTTTTAAAAGTCAAATTAACGAATGTTTTCATATTAAAATTCTGCACAGCCACAAAATAATTTCAAAAATCACGGAAATTGAAATCTAACAATAATTTAATATTCCGGATCCAACAAAATTAGTTTCATCGAAAACGGAGGTCGTTTGCAAAACTGGCTATTTTTAAAGCTCTAAATAAACTCATTTAAATATTAATATATTTAAAAATAATTTAATTAAATATAAATAAATAAATATTATCATATATATATTCACATAGAATATCGTATAGCTCCAAAATATACATATCTAGATTTATATCTGCATATTTCAAATCCAGAGTTAAATCGATATTCAACTTTTATTAAAATCCTTTTATAATATAAATAAATCGTTATAAATTATAAAGGGATTCCATAGCGACTTTTCAAAAATTTGATTTGGACATAAATAAAATCTACACAATGAAATCCTGATTTTTCTCTTCCATTAGAAAAAAATACTTCACCAGCTCTGAACATTTCTTGTTTCACAGAAATCCGGCCTAAAACGAATTCTGTATGTTCTTTTAAAGTTCGAATCGCCAAATTACGAACTGCTGCGCCATTTCGAGCTCGTTTATAATTATAATATAATTTATACTTTCAACTGTCATTTGTATAATATATTCGTTAATATAATTCAACTCTAAACTAAATTATATATATTTTGAATTGTCCAGTTCATACAATATTGTCGTTTCAGCTAATTCTGATTATTTCAGAATTAAATATATTATTTAATTATTATATTAACTTAATATTCAAAGTTATTTAATTTAAACCATTTAAATTACCAAATCATATTTTAAATAATTAAATAAATTAATTATTCGACTGTAAAAATATGGGATGTTACATTCTTTCCGCCTTAAAATAATTTCGTCCTCGAAATTGCTAAGGTAGAAAACAAACCCTATTAACTAGGTAAATTTTATTTATTCACTTCTTAACTTTCAGTTTCACTATACCATTTAATTTCAACTAAATATTAATTTATTCTTGTTAATGAAAATTTTCTAACACTTTAAATTTTTGAATTTTTTTGCCAGCACCTCCTTTGTATGGCTCAATCGGTACAACTACCACACGCCTCTCTGGGCCTTCTTCAACCCAAAAGAAAATCAAACAGCCAAGCGGCTTGCAAATCGGCTCATCAAAATCGCAAACCCATATATAATATAAACTGGTACCTTTTTGTCGGGCATATCAATATATCCTTTCCATGTGTTACCAATTATGCATATACCAATGTCATCCCAATCATTCGGTTATAACCAAGCCGAATTCTATTCTTAACTCAGATTCCAATATTCATTTCAACTCCTAACTTACCAATCATTCCATTTCGGATTATCTCTAATCCAATCTAATCCGATATTTTCTATCTCAATTCATTTTCCACTTAACTGGTTTCAATTCAATTTCCATTTATGTTTACTTTACAAATTCTAATTTAATTTATTTTAATTCAAACAATCTACCCAGGGATTTTTAAACAGTTTAGCTTTTTTAAAACCAGATATACCATTTCTAGGATTCAAAACAACTTGCTTTTCACAAAACAATTCAAAAATAAAATCTTTGGTAGCAATCCGTCACTTACAACTCGAAAATGAACACCGATGGTGGTCGACTTCATCATCGGAATTTATTTTCCAGCGATCGAAGTGAGTTCAATACTATATCACTTTAAAAGCCATTTCTAGACACTTTCATTTTGAAACACATTTCAAAATATCATTCACAATGCTTGTAAAACAATTTAAAATCTCCCAAGATTATAAAATTCCCATACATTTAATTCTACTCCATTTAAACACTTTTCATCTTTTCAGAATTTTAAATTCCAATTATGATTTAAATTCATATTTAATTCATCTGATTTCACATATTTCACTTATATGAATTCTGATTGGCTATTTACATAACCATTTCACATTTTATAATCTTATTCGATTATAATTACGACCAACACATCCAATATACGATAATACTTCAAATAACTATATTTTCTTTATATCAAAATATATTTTGGGTAAAATTAACACATTCACCCTCTTTTCAAAACATACTGTGTCGGTTCATCGTATTCAAGTGTTTATAAACCCCTGTCGATACAGTGGATCAAATTAATCGATCAAAATTCATAAATTACTCAACTAATGAATCTACATAGTATAAAATCATTTTTATAAAATCTACAAATATGTTCACTCGTATATATACACTCAACTCACTCTAGGGTATTACTAACCCCATCTCTACTGAGTTATGCCATCGAGCCAAGGTAATTACTTAACCTTCAGCTCTGATACCACTATAACGACCCGAGGAATTTGTGACCTTGGATATCAGCATACAACACCATGTCGAACATCCAAGAACCCAAAAAACATCAGATAGTCCATGAAAGAAAATAGAGGGTAAGAATAGATAAGATAGAAACTTAGAACAGAAGAAGAAGAAGAACATACAATATCAGAGTAAACACGAATCTCACAGCGGAACGAATAAATATATTTCATAACATAACTTTGAAATAAAACAGTATCTGTATACAATAGCGTAATTAGAATATAACACTTACATCATAGCGGAAATAAACAATAGCTAACAAAACGCTGTTGAAGCCTCCTGCTCCAACTCCTTCTAGTGCATCTGCAAATCCCGACTACTTGACAGCTCGTACAAATTTGAGCACCCAAGAGTTTAGGGGAAATAAAACGAAACAAACTCCGGGTCAGTCATGGGACTGGTATGAGTAAAACCATTTAAAACAGATTGAGCAATTAAACGATATCTCATAAGACCACACCGTATAACGGAACGGGTTTTTCCCTTATGAGAATCCAAAGCATTTGATTTAACATCAAAAATCCTTTTGAACGAAATGATAAACTTTATATCAAACTCTTTTGATATTATAATAGTGTCTATCAATCACAACTAAATAATCAACTAGAAAAATGCTTTCATCTCACATTCTACATACATAATTTATAATCAAAAACCGCGAGCGCTTATTGGGTAATGAATTCCAACTGGCAAGGTATGGGACCACCTTCCGACAGTGTATCTCTAGAGAGGAATACACCGGGTTCAACAAGAACATCTTGCAACCCAGGCCAAACATGACCGGTCACTCATTTCGCTTGAGTGTACCGAATGTATTATCACCAACGGTTGGGATCGACAACCGTTTCCCGAAAGGGACAGCATCGAAATAGATTATAGAAGTAAATGGAATTTCTCTAGATCAGGTGACAATACACCCTAATTGGCAGCCAACCACATAGCCATGCGACCTACCTGATTTTATACCATTTCCAGTTGTGAGGCTAGAGGCCATAACGTCACTTTACAAACCACATCTTCATTCACTTTGAATGTCACATCGTCATACCCGCCAAATCACAAATATATTTCCCCAAAAATACAATGGGTATACAGCTAAGATAAACTAATTTCTCCACCACCAAACGTAAATACCTTTGAAGAGATCAACTTATGCGATCTATTAAATTTACTCTGTCATACATTCTTCCATACAGGTCGTCCTGGGATTGGACAAACCAAAGGCACTATTCTGTAAACAGGACAGCCCTTTCATAACTTCGTCTTCATTTATCTTCATCATATTTGATCGCAACGCTAACACCCATACAGAGTAGTTTTTAGATAATGAATCTGATCCTGGTCTCTCCGTATTAACGACGGAAATGGTCAAAAACTTCGGTAGTCTGTGATTTAACTATCAAAGGAAAACATGTGTGCAAACAATGAAATTATTTCCAAATGGAAATTCTATCGATCAGTCATCAATCATCATTTATCTCTTAAATTAATCAATCATTAATTTATTCATTTACCCATTTCCTATTTCCATATATATATACAGAAATTCTTATTTTCTAAATTTAGAAAATATACCTTATTAATATTGGAAAAACATTTCCATTTTTATTCTCATCTCTTATTTTATATATTAGAAAACATTTATGTTTCTTATTTGGAAAACATTTCCAAAACTCCTTCATGGGATTTAAACAGATGTTTAAATAAAACATCGCTATGCCAACTCAAACCATTACCCTCATAAACTATATTCACTTAACCAAACTTTACTATCAAACCTTAACCATTCCTTAGTTAAAAACGAAGTCAATCAAGTTGGGGTATAACTACCTCTCAGACCTTAATTGAACAACATTTCTAACTTCGAAATAGACAAAGTTCACCTTCTAAATCTTTAACAAACTTCCTTACGTAACTCTCAGATTCTATTTACGAATCCAGTCCTTTTATAGAAATCATTTGATTATAACAACAGTTTTATAATCCCATGCTTCCAAAATATCATAACTTAAATATAACTTTTATTTATTAATTTGGATAAATAAACAAACAACTAATTTATTTATAATAAATAAATCTTGATTAAAAACGGAAAGTGAATAGTACTTTCCCGAATTCGATATAATCAAATTTCAACGTATAATTCTCTCTTTCGAATAAATTATATTTGATAACTCCTTTCGATTAACTATATTTGATTGACTCCTTTCGAATAAACTATATTTGATTAACTCATTTCGAACAAACTATATTCGATTAACTCCTTTTGAATAAACTATATTCGATTAACTCCTTTATTCGAATAACTATATTTGATTAACTCCTTTCGAATAAACTATATTCGATTAACTCCTTTCGAATAAACTATATTCGATTACTCTATTAAATTAACTCTATTTGATTAACTCTAATCAATTAGCTCTATTCGATTAACTCTAGTCGATTAACTCTATTCGATAAACTCTAATCGATTAACTCTATCTGATTAACTCTAATCGATTAACTCTATTTATTTTATAAAATACTTCCTTTTATAATATCCTATTTATTTCATATAAATATTTCCTTTATAACGTTCTATTTATTTCCCAATTAAATATTTCATTTTATAATTCTATTTATTTTCTAAATAAATATTTCTTTTATAATTCTATTTATTTTCTAAATAAATATTTCTTTTATAATTCTATTTATTTTACAAATATTCCCTTTTATATTTGTTTTACAAATATTTCTTTTTCTACTCAATATCCACTTTAAAATTCTTTTTTTATAAAATCATTTGATTTTATATAAATATATTTTATTTTCAACATACACACTGAAAATTCCCATTTTGAATTCCAGTATTATATATGGTATTTAAAATACCAAATAATAATGATCGCTATCATTCAAACACACAAAATCAACAACAGATTATATATCACATCATATATTACAATATATGAAAAACATTAAAATAAAAGTTGAGGAATCCAGTTGGACTCCTCCGACCTATTTCCTTGCATCCACATATGTTAAACAACATAATAACATCGATTTCATTTCGATTTGAAATATTTTGATAAACAGAATCAACATTTGATCAATGATTTGTATATATATCATTATCTATAATTTCAGCAAATAAATCAGTAATTCAACCAACCAATCAACACACAGCAATCAATTATCATTTATCTTTACTATATTATATTAAATAAAAGTAAAAATTGATCAAAGTTAGTGAGATTTACTCACGTTGGACAATCATCGTTAAATAACAATAATCGGTTGTCAATTCAGATAAGACAATTTATTTTGCTATAAATTATCACAAGCTCCAATCCACTCCCAGTCAGTTCCATGGTGTATCCTTCTTCCATACGATCCCAATGAATCTTTTTTCGCCATTTATTGGTGGCCCAAACCCAATGCCTTTGCCTACATGAACAGTGCGCTACCTTTCTTCTCAAATCAGTAAAACTCTGGCTGCTCAAATGCAATGTCATTGCCGACATTTCAGTGCTCCACTCTCCCCTTTTCTTATTCGATTGTCCAGGACTTAACCTCAACAAAAAAGAATCTTCATCACCTGGTTTAAGCGCTAACTCCTCTTCTTCTTATATTAACCAACTCGCTTCAGAGCTCTTCTCCGTTTCCCGGAAAACAGCCCACGCTCCTTCCTGCCATTAACGCAAATGGATCCCATCATCTCTCCCTCCAAGAACCATCGAATTCAATAAGAACTTCACCGACATTCATCTGATCACTCACCCTTTCCGGCTAACCCACCTTTCCACGTCCGAAGTCCCCTTTCAATTACCGTCCTTCGGCTCCATCTCCTCACTGTAACATCATTGCAAACAAAATGTTTTCGAAATCCCCTCAAACTTACATACATGATGCTAATCCATCCTACAAACTCAAATCTGGTGATCATTCCTCACAATAAAGCTTTAATCTCCCAAATCAATGAACCCTAGTCTTTGTTGGGTGATTTTCCTTCGACGGAAATATCCGTCGAGCCAACAAAACATGTCCAGGAATGAAGAGCAGCTTGGAACAAACTTATACATATATGTTTCATGATTTAATAAATTTTCCATGAATTGATTTCTTTCTTTTTTTTTTTGAAGTGGACGTTCCCTGGGTTTTCAGTTTTTAGGTGGCGGCATTGTCTGTTGTCCGTGAAGAGTAGTTTAGGGTATGGATGATTGTTGGGTATTTATAGAGGCAGTTAAATAATTTTTTAATCAATTATTTTATTATTATTTTTATTGTAGTTGCCTATATTTGTCATTTAAAAATCCTCATGATCATATACGATATACAGAAATCATGAAAATGGACATACAACTAGTGTTTGACATTACGCACCCAACGAAACTTGTTTCGTCGAATTCCGACTCTGTTTGCTCATATAGCATATTTTTAAAGGTCAAATTATCGAATATTTTTCATATTAAAATTCTACACAGCCACGTACCGACTCAAAAACTCATGGAAATTGAAATCTAACAATAATTTAATATTCCGGATCCAACATAATTATTTTCGTCGAAAACAGAGGTCATTTGCAAAACTGGATATTTTTAAAGCTCTAAATAAACCCATTTAAATATTAATATATTTAAAAATAATTAAATTAAATATAAATAAATAAATATTATCGTATATATATATTTACACAGAATATCGTATAGCTCCAAAATATACATATCTGGATTTATATCTCCATATTTCAAATCCAGAGTTAAATCGATATTCAATTTTTATTAAAATCCTTTTATAATATAAATAAATCGTTATAAATTATATAGGAATTCCATAGCGACTTTTCTAAAATTTAATTTGGACATAAATCAAAATCTACAAAATGAAATCCCGATTTTTCTCTTTCATTTGAAAAATATACTTCACCAGCTCCGAATGTTTCTTGTTTCACAGAAATCCGGCTTAAAATGGATTTTATATCTTCTTTTAAAGTTCGAATCACCAAATTATGAATTACCACGCCATTTCGAGCTCGATTATAATTATAATATAATTTATACATTCAACTGTCGTTTATACAATATATTCATTAATATAATTCAACTCTAAACTGAATTAATAATTTTGAATTGTCCAGTTCACACAATATTGCCATTTCAGCTAATTCGGATTATTTCGGAATTAAATATATTATTTAATTATTATATTAATTAAATATTCAAAGTTATTTAATTTAAACCATTCAAATTACCAAACCATATTTTAAATAATTAAATAAATTAATTATTCGACCGTAAAAATACGTGATGTTACATACACACTAATCATTGTGAATGGTTATACACCCTATTCGTACAAGTATTAGACAGCAAACATGTAGTTGAATAGGACGTAAATATAATGATAGGGTACAAATGCTCCATGCTCTAATAGCCTCCAGAATTCTCAAAGGCTACTTTCTACAAAACGATGTTATCTTTCTGATCTCTAGCTACCCAAACAAAATAGGGGAACTCATAGTTTTAACGGAAAAACAACTCTAGATCAGTCATGGGACTGTTGGAGAAATTTAAATTTGTTATTTTGAAAATAATAGGTATCCCATAAAATCACTACCACACATAAATAAATACTGCACTGGTTTTAACCTTATGGTAACCTAATCTTTCTATGCTAAAATTATCTGATAATATTTTTAATAACACTTGGGATAAAATCCATTAAAAAAATTATAGTATATAGTGAAAGTATTACATGGATTAAATTTCGCAACCCAAATTTTCTTTGAGACTCTATTATAGAATTCACAAGCTCTTAAGAAGAATGGATTCCCATACAATGGCAAGGTGAGGGGCTACCTTCCATACATTACATCTCTAGACCAATGTACATAGGTCAATCAACTTAATAGTATTCCCCCTCTCCAGGTAAGGCCGACCCAACTACATAGACCGAAAGGTGATTCACTATACCGAACATGACATGACCTCTACCGCAATCATCCTATCCAAGATGCCTCTTAGCATACACTACATACTCTCCAAATAATGAGTAACCTAGAAATGTGATGATCATATCCTAATGGGCGCGACCCACATAGTAAAATGACGGGCCTTTTTTTGCCAATACCGGTGGTGAAGCTATAGGTCACAATTACCTTATATTAAGCACATTCTTCACTTTGAATGTCAAGTTCATTATATGCAACTGATTTCCACTCATGTACAACATATGAGCTCATACATCTCAGAGAAGCATATATATAGTGTAAGAGAGTTAATTCCCACACCAACAAATAGATGTAAATTCATAGAGATCAATATACGCATGTCAAAAGTGCAACATCATACATTCGCCCATATAAGTTATTCTGGGTTTGGATAAACCGAAGGCACTACTTTTCATTAGATCGTATGATCTAACTCAAAGTATCAATTGCATCGAAGATCTGAATGCAAAATCACCATCAATTAGTAATATGGGAAATTTTGACCAAGGGTCGGTGACAACGACCCCTCATTCAATCTTTATCATTCTTCTTCATTCATTTTTTCTCATCTATAATTTTTTTCTTTGAAACTTTGACTGAATCAAAGTGGTTTTTAGATAGCAATCTCCCAAATCTTGTCCCGGTCCATTCAGATCAATCATCATAGAAATACAGTTTAAATTGTTTTGGGGGGTAGGAACTCTTCATTTCTTAATTCATTACTTCACAAAACATTTTTTAAGGATGTTTATAATTCGAATACTCTTTGGGTGAATATATGGAGTCATTAAACCTCATCATTAAGTCATTTAGATGGTAAGTCCATTTTAGTTCAATAGATTTGAAGAAATCACACTTATCTTGCTCGATATCAATTTCTATGTTCAATCTGAACTATCCATTGAATAATGGTATAAACAACTTTTGAATTCTTATGGATAGAAAGGATTCCCTACTTTGGATTTGATACCAAATACAATAAGGTGATATCTAAGAAATTTGTTTTATTTATCTAGAGAAAACTGATCTTTTATACATAACTTATTTCCGAAATTTCAACCATATCAATCCCTCTTCCAGGAAAGGGCCAGATGAGTCATGACACTATTTGTTCTTGAACATATCCTTAGTTTAACAATCACATTCGAATCTCAAAAATAGAAAAATTAGGTGTACTCATCTGTTATTAGAGCCAAGATAAATCATTGTTTATTACAGATTTTGATTTAATTAAATCGTAAGATTCCTTCAAAAAAGTTATAAAACTTTTATATAATCACTAAAAACGTGTTTAATCTTTTTAAAGAATTTATAAAAATTTTGATACATAGAGTTTTCAAATTTCAAAGTTATTGGAAAAGTGTTGCAAAGGGTGTTATTTTAGCTAAGTTTGAAATGACCTTTCCTATAACCGAAAATTCATAGATTCAACTTAAATCACTTTAAAACATTTTCAGTAATTTATAACATTAATTTCATAAATTTAGGAGGTTGGAAATCTCAATTTCAAACAACTCCATTTATAGGATTTTGAACTGCAAAATTGTGGTATTTCCCAAATCATGTTTTGGGCATATTTCAAAATTTACCTAAAGGAAATTTGATTCTTTTGATTAATTGGAAATATTGGAATTGGGAAAAATCTTATTTCTTGGAATTTAGATTTATATTTTTCGATATGTAAACGGTTCACATTTTAAGGAGTGAAATTGCGAGTTACCTCCTTGCTACGTACTAAAATTTCTTGGAATTTTATATTCTTTTCAAACTTCATTCGTACACCTAGAAGTGTTTTTAATTCATTTCTAAAACATTTGAAATCATTTTCAACCGGTCTAATGATCCATTTTTCAGCACTTCATTCAATAAAAGGAAAGTGATTTCATTTGTGTTTATTGACGCGTATTTAATGACTTGTTAAACATCCATGCAATCAACCATATAATCATCCAAACTTTATAATGTTTAGTCATGGAATTCATAAGTGATATTTAACATATGCATATCATTCATTTACATATGGTAGTTAGGGCCTTTTTTTATTTTAGTTCTCACCTTTGATTGGATTTAAACTCTACCGGGGCTCGCTAAAACTCTTCTTAAACTATCCCGAAATGTTCCTACTTCACTTGTGTTACTCTGATTGGCTTTGATCTCCACCTCCTTCTTATATCTCACAGAAAAGCTCAGTATTTTTGGTGTTGGATAAGTTTTGAACTACGTCAAATGATGACGACGTTAGAATGATGAAGGGAAAAGGTTTTGAAGATAGTTTTGACGCCTTAAGTTAGTTAGATGAGTGGCGAGTGATATCCTTCTCTTTGCTTAATTTTCACAAGATTTGGAAGCAATTAAAGAGCTTAAGGAGGAGGAAGAAGAGAAGAAATGGTGTGGAGAAATTAAGTGTAATAGGTTGTTATTTATAGGAAATTCTTAGGAATAAAATAATGGATGGAAAATTGTAGAAAACATCTTGTTCCTACCTCGTCCAGTTTCGATCGAACCACGCGTGTCGCCCCTTGTCATACCAATGTAAAGGTATGTGTAGTGCAAGAGAATGGTGAGTGTAAATGTGTATGGTAATGGAGTTGTTATTATATTAAAGGAAGCCTTTTTGTCTTTATTTGCGTACTATTCCTAACTTGTTTCTTACATTAATTAACCCACTTATTAACTTCTTATTGTTTGGGACTAAGATGACGGTTTTAATGACAATGACCTAATTTTAACATTTACTGCTATAAAATATATACTAACACTATTGCACAAATATATATATACATGTGTGTATGTAGGAATTATATACAGGTATTAATTTAGTTGATTGTACGGTTTAAAGATTCAAGATTGAAAAGAAGAAGAGTTCAAGATTGAGGACCCATGATTAACAAGAGTTCAAGAAATCAAGAAAACTGATAGAGCAGATAATTTTTCCATCAAAACACTGTAATAACACTTAAATTTTTATTCCACAATTCTCACGATTTTAGCATTATAATATTTAAAATATTATTAAAACTTTAAATTTTAAATTGATTTTATTATTACTTCCTATTTCAAATATATATCTTTCACTATTTAAATTTTTTTCTTGGATTTTAAATTTATTTCCTACATTAAATATTTTAATTTTTTCTTACTTATATTTTGGTTGTAATTATATCTATTTACTTAAGTTTTCATATTAATATTTCCTTATATTTATATCTGTAGTTTTATATATTAAGTTTTAATGTTATATATATTTATATTTATTGTTTTATATTAAGTTTTATATCACTTTTACAGATTATAAATATATGTTTTTAGTTAATATTCTTACTCAATTATACCACTTTAATATACAGGAAAATAGTTTATTTAACTCTAGAATTACCATAAATTATTTACATTTCATTTACATTGTTTTCAAACAAAATTGAATTTTCGAAATTCTCTAAGACATGTCGACATCCTTACCCCCACGTTGACATGGTTGCCATTATTTCTCAAAATTAAAATTTCAAAAGTTTTGTCTACTTGTTTAAATCTTTTCCTGAAGAGGCAAGACTATTTATCCACTATAAATACCATCTAAATTCGAAAATTTTAAACTTATTTTATTATCTTCTTCTACTCTTTTCTCCTCTCCCTTACTACTTTTAAAATTCAAGTTTATATGATCATATTCTGTTGAAATTCAAAGAGAATTAAATTAATCTTTCCTACTTTGATTCTCTACCATACTTTCTTAAAGATTCAAGTGCTACATAGTGTTATTGGAGATTTTGTAATCAAGATTACAAGATCAAAGTTCTATCGAGTCTTTCTTCCAAAAATGATACTAAAAAGGTATGGTTGTAGCCCGTTAAAATCAACTGGGTTTGATTGTATCCCACAAATTAAGTGGGTGTTATTATGGTCAATAAAATCAACCGAGCCTCACTACACTCGGGAAATAGGAGAGGTGGACCTCGTGGCCGGTGAACCTAAGGATTGTAATATGGATATTATTTGAAAAGAAATCCCCATCAACCTAGAGATGTGTGGGATTGGATGTAAGGTAACTTCGAACTAGTAGAAATCCTGGTGTGATCTTGTAATGGCCCGAATTCCCCTACTCTTTGAGTTGACTAAATACACCACACGTCCAACCCAAATTGCGCAGAAATACGAATCACTATGAAATAAAGAAGAAAAAAAATAGAAGTAGAAACAGAAACAACAGCATAGGATCTCACATCATAGTGGAATAAAATAATATATATATATATATAATGAATTTTATATACATAATTCTATATCATAATACATACCATTTACAGAGTACAACGCAACACAGCAGAAAATAAACAGTAGATATCTGATGCTGAGGCCTCCTACTCCCTGCTCCTTCCAAGCTATCTGTAAACACCTGAACTACTTGACTGTCCATAAAAATTTGGGCGCCCAAGAGTTTAGGATAAAACAAAACAAAATAAACTTTGGGTTAGTCATGGGACTGGTGTGAGTAAACTCCAACCACTTGGCTTAACTTTTAAAAATCATTTTTAAAAGAAAGGATAATCGTAAGATCGAACCATACATAAATACGGATGATTTTTACCTTATGATAACCCAAATCATTCTTTAAATCCATAATATTCTAATATTAAAATAGTGTTTAAATCAATTAAATAACAATTTAGCAGAATGCTTGCATCCCACATTCCACATACTAGTATACAATCAAAACCGCAGCCTCTTATTAGAGAATGGATTCCAACTATGGCATGGTATGGGACTACCTTCCGACATTGTATCTCTAAAGAGGGATACACCAGGTTCAACAAGAACATCTTGCAACCAAGGCTAAACATGACCGACCACTCAGTTCGCTTGAGTGTTCCGAATGTATTATCACCAACGGTTGGGATCAGCAACCGTTACCGAAGCGTATAACAGCGATAGAATAAAGAAGCGAATGGATTTTCTCTAGAACAAGTTATAATACACCTTAATAGGAGAAACCCACTTAGTCATGCGGCCTACTGGATTTTATATCATTTCCTAGTTTTAAGGCCTGAGGCAAAGTCTTACGTTTTAATATCACAACAATCATTCACTTTGAACGCCACATCTTAAACACACCAAATCATTTATAGATTTCTCCAAAAATACCCTAGGCATAAAGCTAAGAGAAACAAATTCCTCCACCACCAAACGTAGATACGTTTGAAGATATCAATGTACATGATTTGTTAGGCATGCTCCGAAGGCACCATTCCATTAATCCATCATAGGCAATTTCTACCTAGAATAAACAGAACAAATCTTGCACTTTCTCCATCTTCGATTATCTTCAATATAATTTGATTCGCAACGTTTATGTCAATACGGAGTGGCTTTCGGATAATAATCCAACCGGTCTATCTGTATTGGCACCGATGGTATTAAATTGACCAATACTTCGATAGTTGGTTATTTAACTATCAAAGTAACAATCATTCATCAAAAGATCCTATTCCCAAAGGGAATACTACTTATTAACACCAAAAAATCACCCAAACCTTTTTAATTAATATTTCATTAATTAAATCATTTCCCAATTCATCACAAATGTCCTTATCGGTATATTTTTCAACTGTTTTGGCCTCTTACGATTTATTGGAAAACATTTCCATATTCCACATTCTTTTATTTTTCTAAACTTAGAAAATATCTTCTATTTATAATTGGAAGATATTTCCAGTTACTTAACTCTTCCACAAACTCATTTTCTATACATAGAAAATATTCCATATTTTATTTGGAAAATGTTCCAAATCACATTTACCTGGGTTAAAACGAATCTTGCGTAAAACATCATTACAATACCCAAAATACTGCACTTAACTAACTATATTTAAATGTCATATTAAATAGTAATTGTTTCCTTCTCGGAAATCATTTACTTTAACAATAGTGTTATAGCCCATGCTTTACCATTTTTAAGGAAAAACGTCTTATTACAACATGTTAAATTTTATTAAACCTATTTGGTTCCAATATTCCTTATATAATCAATAAAGTATTTTTAGTTATCAATTTTTCTTAATATTTTCTATCTCCTTAAATTTCCGAAAAATTTCGCCAGTGTCTCCTTTGTATGGGTCACTCGGTACAACTGCAATTCGTCTCTCTTAGCCCTTTCCATTCAAAAAGAAATCAAAAAGCCAAGCGGCATGCCAAATCAGCGCATAAAGTCTCATATTTAATTAAATACGTATCTTTTCAATGAGCATTCAATTTATTTCTCTTCATGTACTTCATTCCATACCTATTTAATATATATCCAATCATGGCCAATTTATTCCAACTCAATACAATTGTTTTAACTCAATTCGCTAATTTATTCTCTAATTAGCTCTTTTGTTTATTTCGCTTTTTATTTGAACATATCACGTTCATATTTATTTTTATTTTTCTTATAAACCAATCGATTTCTATTTTTCCATACAAGTTTCATATTTGATTTCGATTTTGAATTCCTAAATCCAATTAATGTATCCAATGTAAAATTCAATCCAAAACTCTCTTAACTAATTATTCTTCTAATTAGTTAATTTTATTCAATAATTAAAAAATTCTGATTTTTGTTTCAAAAATTGTTTCATTACTCCACTTGAGTTCATATTTATTTTTATAACTCAAGTTTGGATTTTCTAATGGAAATCTAAGTTTTATTTGCTTGAAATCTATCTTTTATTAAAATAAACCATTATGATTTTTAAATGAGTATACCGCTATTTATTTTTTTAGAAATTTTCTTTTGGTATAACTCAAAATCTATACGACGAAATCCACAATTTTCTCTTCCATTAGAAAATTATTATACAGTAGGTTCAGATGATTCTTGTTTCAAAAAATTCTGACTTATACTGAATTATACATACTCAACTGAAATTCGAAACGCCGAATTACGAACTACCGCGCTACGGCGATCTCGTTTTAATTTTAATTAAATATAAACATTTAAATTTCATTTATTTTATGTATACAAACTTCATTCTTCAATATTTTAATATAAATTAAACTAGTTTTCCAAATCTAACTTAAACACTTTGATTTTCCTAAATCGTTTATTTTTTCCATAATTCAGTTATGAATTTATTTACAACTCAATCTTCTATATTAAATTCTGATTTACTTAGAAATGAATTATTTTATAAAATTCGATATAATCAAATTCTAATTATAAATCCAAAGGATTTATCTCAATTTAATTTATATTCCGAATTTCAGAAAGACTTCTATCGTTCTCTATTCTAAACGATTTCCAATTTCACTTTTTAGATTTATACCAGAATTTAAACTTCCAATACCCAATGATAATTTCTTTACTATATTTATAAACATTGTTCATAAATTAACCTCCTTGTTTTATAATTTGAAACAAGCTTCCATTTCAAAATCCATTTTGACATTCAATTCCTATTTGGAATAATTTATTATTATAACATATATATACATAGTATTTATTTACATATATAATATTTAATATTAGTTTCTTTTTAATAAAATTCCAATATCCTTTGTAAAAATAGTTTAGTTTTATAAAAGTCAACATTGTTGAATTCTAATCATAAATATATATGGAATTATCCAATTTAATTTACGTTCTCAATATCGGAGTAAATTCATCGTTACTTTTTAAAACGATTCCTAATTCTCTTTTTAAACTCATACTTGAATTTAAAATTTCAAATAATCTAATGATAATTTTTCATCTTCATTATAAACATAATTTATAATTTATACTACTTGTTATTTTAAACAGGTCTTGTATTTCAAATTCAATTTTTACTCTAGGAAAATAAATTTCCCGTTTAAATTCACCCTTGAATTTACATTCCAAAATTATATAATGATAATTATAACCCTTTATTTATAAATATTATTTATAAATTTAACTAGTTGTTTCTATTACAAAAAGCAAGTGAATATTTCTATAACGCCCCGAACTTCAAGGAAAGCCCGGATTGACTTTGAAAACACAAATCATAACACAAACAGAAGAGCATTTCATTGCTTATTACAACAATTTCATCAGAATACAAGAATATTGCAGAGTGTACATGAATAATGTACAGAACAAAAATATCAGAGATTTACAATTTACAATGCAGCGGAAAATAATACATAACACAACTGAAAAAGAATATGCGGATACAGAGCTTTCCAAATATCATTCCAGCTGTAAACCAGGATCCTGTGAATATAAATATGCAAAACCAAAACTACTAGCTACTCTTATGGAAAATAGGGGGCACCCAGAGTTTAGGTTAAAACAATAAACTCCAGGTCAGTCATGTGACTGGTGTGAGAACTAAAATAGTTATTATCTTGGTTTTAAAGTAAGGTAAATTAAGGGACCACACCGTATAACACGGAACGGGTTTACTCCCAAGAATACCAGTGCATAAAAACAATAGCGCACTTCTAAATAAAGAACAATGAAGCTATTATAAGACTCAGGTCCCATCACACAATGCAACGCAAGCCGGAGGATAGAGTTTTACCTTATAATAGCCAAATATGCTTGGTAAGTGAAATTTCACCTTTTATTATTACTATACGTGAAGAAATCAACTACAAATATAAATATATCAATCATAGACAGCTTAAGTGCCCCATATCACTATGTCGCCATACTAGGGCTCTACAATCAAAACCGCAAAGTCACGTATTGGATGTTGGATTTCCATCTGTGAACCAAGGCAATGGATCGTCCTTACCGCTTAGAGACAATATAGCCCATGTCTCAGGCAAGCGCGTAGACAAGTCTTGGATCGTCAGGGCTGGTCCACCCGATGTGGACTAAAATGCCTGAACACTACGTTTCCCCGTCCTATGGGGAGTAAATCTGGTCTGTATAAAGACAATTCATTGGCTCCGCAGAGACCGAAATAACCGATGCGCCTCGCTTTCCATCATACACATAAGTAAAATATCAGGGCTTGTAAAACGCTGACACCACTCCTAGTTAGAAGGAAATGCATGCCCTCCCTGAGGTCCTCTCCCGTTTCTAGTTCACACTGGGGTGTGATGCTCGCGAATTAACGCTACACAAAGCTAAGCTATATTAAAGCCGTGCTTTGATCATCAACCACAAGAATTTGCTTTTCAACAGAAGCCTTGATCATTTGCATCTCTGCGTGCCACACAGGCAATTCATGTTATGCAACCGATGTCTATCAATCACACAGAATGAAATCTGATGTCAGACACACACATCCATTTACAAGTTCATTCTGGGACTGAATGAAACCGGAGGCACCTTATTCCTCGTCCCGTATGTCCAATACAGGAGAGAGGTCCTCGCATATTTGGTCGATCTCCAAGTACGTCTGGACGATTACCATTTATTACCTTGTCTTAGGTGTACAGCCCAATCAAGACATCAGTAATCATCCAAATGATGTGAAGGCCTCCGGTCTTCGACCACCGTCTTCATCCTCGACACATCGTCGAATCAGTTGTTCAGAATGGGATAAACACGGTCTTTCTGAATAACTCGCGTATATAATAAACAAGTGCTATAAAAACACAACACATGCCTCATTCCAATCCAGAATATTCCTTTATTCAAATATTCTTATACTTTGGGAAAGGTTCCCATTAATTTTATCAAAGATAAATTCTTTAAATTTAATCTTTAATCTTCCTTTGGAAATCAATCCATAACAAATTATGGTTTATCCAAACTAGTCGGGATTAGCAAACCTTACCGAAGTAATCATTTGTTTTAATTTCCCAATCCCAACCTATTCATCCCATGAAGTATGTGACGGCCGGGAATTTCGCTCGATCCGAATCAGTCGTTAAACCGTTCTAGACCGTTCGAAACCCCTGAGCGTTGAGAACAGGACACAACAGAACGCAGATGGAAGAACATTTCATTGCTATCACAACAATTCCATCAGATACAAGAATATATAGAGTATAAATGAATAAATTACATTCGATAAATATCAGAGATTATTATAAATTACATAGCAGCGGAAAATAATACAAAGCACAACTGAAGGTGATATACAGATACAGAGCTTTCCGGATATCATTCCAGCTGTAAACCAGGATCCTGTGAATATAAATCTGCAAAACCAAAACTACTAGCTGCCCGTGCGGAAAATAGGGGCACCCAGAGTTTAGGTTAAAACAATAAACTCCAGGTCAGTCATGTGACTGGTGTGAGAACTAAAACAGTTATTAATATTGGTTTTAAAGTTAGGTAAATCAAGGGACCACGCCATATAACACGGAACGGGTTTCCTCCCAAGAATACCAGTGCATAGAACAAACAGCGCAATGCTAAATAAAGAAAAATGAAGCTGTTATAAGACCCAGGTCCTATCACACAATGCAACGCAAGCCGGGGGATAGGGTTTTCCCTTATAACAGCCAAACATGCTTGATACGTTTAAAACAAATCATTTGATACTATAATATGTGTATAGTGTCAAAACATTTCAATCATAAATATAAATCATAGACGGCATGAGTGCCCCATCCCACTATGTCGCCATACTAGTTCTACAATTAAAGACGAATTACACGTATTGGAAATTGGATTCCGTCATGAGTCGAGGCAAGGGGCAAGCTCCTCTCCGCGTTCGAGACACTCTAGCAAATGTCCCAGGGTTACGCACTCTGGGCAACCCCTGGATGCTTCAGGGCCGGTCCTCACTTACGTTAGAGGATTAATTATGCCTGAACACACGTTTCCCGGTCCTTACAGACCTATAATCGAGGCGCCTCGCATTCCAACAACCACATAGGTGAAAAATATAAAAATTTCAGGGCTGGTAAGTCACTGACACCACCAAAGCTAGAAAGAAACGTCGTGCTCTCCCTGCAGTCCGTATCCCGTTTTTAACTCATACCGAGGTGTGAGGCTCGCGAATTCACGTTATACACAAAGCTGCCACGTAGGCCGTGCTTTGATCATCAACCACAAGACTTTGCTTTTCAACAGAAGCCTTGATCATTGCATCTTAGCGTGCCACACAGGCAGTTCATGCCATGCGACTGATGTCCATCGATATACAACCTCTGAGCTCGTACGTCTCAGAGAAGGGCGTTAAGCAAAAGAATAAATTCTCCGCCGCCAAACAGATGTATATTTAATAGAAATCAATCAACACAGAATAAAATCCAATGTCAGACACACAATCCATTTACAAGTCCGTTCTGGGTCTGAACGAAACCGGAGGCACTTTCCTCGCATATCCATCCATCTCCAAGTACGTCTGGACGACCACCAACTATTTCCATCCTCTTGGGTGTACAGCCCAATCAGGATCGTCAGTAATTATCCAAACGATGTGAAGACTTCCGGCCTTCGACCACCGTCTTCATCTTCGACATATCGTCGAATCGGTTATTCAGAATGGGTGTAAACCCGGCCTTTCCGAACAACCCGCGTATATTAAAAACAAATGTTAGACAAACACAACATACGCCTCATTCCAATTCACTAGTCACTAACCGCAAATTAGCAAGAGAACAATTTCCCAAACATTAACCCCGAAGGCCGAAACCAACATCAGATCAATACCCAGGAAACCATTCTTCTTAGCCAACCTACAGCTAGTTTCTAAATTCCACATTCTTAGGGGAAAGATTCCCATTAATTTTATCCAAGATAAATTCTTTAAAATTTATCCTTTAATCTTCCTTTGGATGTCGTTTCAAACCAAATTATGGTTTTTCTAAACTAGTCGAGATTAGCGAACCACACCGAAGTAATTATTTATTTTATTTCCCAATCCCAACCTATTCATCCCATGAAGCAAAACTGGTAACACTCCATATCTAACACCACGGTGTTATCGGTAAAATTAATTACCATTTCACGTTCAAATCTAATTAAAGATTTAACTATCGCTTTGGAGCAAAACTGGCGATACTCCATTCTCGCTCATTTCTAAATTTGATAATTTAGATTACAGATTTACATTTCAATCTAATTGCAGATTCGTTAAAACTCCCTTTATTGGGTTAAAGAACTAGGTGTTATTTAAAACACAGTTCACGGCAAACCCAAATCAATGTTCTATTTATCATCGGGTTAAAGAACTAGTGTTATTTAAAACACCGTTCACGATAAACCCCTTTCTAATCCAATCGAATATATTAGAAATTCCGATTATTTAAAACCCCTTTTTAAATCTAATTTATTTATTTAAAAACAAATCGGGTTTTAAATTTAGTTCAAAACTAGTTCATTTCGATAAAAACCCATTTTTATCTTTTCAAATATGGAGTTTTTCACCCCAATTTTTCCCAAATCATTTCTTATGATTTTACACAAATTATTACTATTTTTAATAGTTTTATTAAGGCCCGTACAATCGATTTCCAACAATGGCCATCGAACTGCACTTACAGCGACCTTTTTCAAATTTGATTTGGACGTAACTCCAAATCCAACCGTTAGATTTCAAATTTCTAATATTCGTTAGAAAGCTCTTTTCGATACAAACCCAACGGTTCCGGTTTTAGGAGAATCCGACGGTCGGATCTCCTGTAATGTCCGTTTGAAATTAATGGTCGAAATTCACGAACTGCCGCGGCGCGTTCTATTCAGGCCATTATATTATATATATAATATATATAGAATAAATATTTCATCGATTTCTATTTAAAACGAATTTTATAAATAGGTTTGATTCGTTTCAAAACCAATTTCAACTTCCATTTCAATCTAAAGCAAAATTGAATTCTTCTTTATAAATTCGTTTTAAAATTCATTTCTATTCAATTTGAATTTCAATTCAATTTGAATTCATTTCAATTCAATTCAATTCCAAAGTCGTTTTCTATTCGATTCAATTCAAATTGGTTTTCTATGCGATTCAAATTCGTTATACATTCAAATCAAATTCGTTATACATTCAATTGAAATCAAATTCGTTTTCTATTCAAATCAAATTCGTTATATATTCAAATCAAATTCGTTATACATTCAATTGAAATCAAATTCGTTTTCTATTCAAATCAAATTCATTATATATTCAAATCAAATTCGTTATACATTCAATTGAAATCAAATTCGTTATATATTCAATTGAAATTAAATTCGTTATATATTCAATTTAAATCAAATTCGTTTTCAATTCAATTCAAATTCGTTATATATTCAAATCAAATTCGTTATACATTCAATTGAAATCAAATTCGTTTTCAATTCAATTCAAATTCGTTATATATTCAAATCAAATTCGTTATACATTCAATTGAAATCAAATTCGTTTTCAATTCAATTGAAATCAAATTCGTTTTCAATTCAATTGAAATCAAATTCGTTTTCAATTCAATTCATTTCGAAATCGTTTTCTATTCAATTCGAATTCAATTCGTTTTATTTTCAATTCGAATTCGTTTTCAATTCAAATCAAATACGTTATATATTCAATTGAAATCAAATTCGTTATATATTCATTTGAAATCAAATTCGTTTTCAATTCAATTCAAATTCCATTTCAAAATATGCGATTTTGAAATCACTTTTCAATATTCATTTTAAAATGAATAAAATCGATATAAATATCGTTCACGTCAAAATGGCGTCAATCTAATCAACACGGCTTCATATATTCCTTTATTTTATTCAACAAATGAATATTTATTTTTGTCAACACACGACTAATCTCAACGAATGAGTACTGTCCACGTGTGACTATTTTTGTTAAATTATTTCGTTCAACACATGACTAATCTCAACGGATGAGCACAGTCAACACATGAACCTTTATTTTATAGTGATAAAGATATAAAATTTATTATTAAAATATTTCGTTCAACACATGACTAATCTCACGAATGAGTACAGTTAACACATGAACCTTTATTTTATATTGATAAAGATGTAAATTTTATTTTTAAAATATTTCGTTCAACACATGACTAATCTCACGAATGAGTACAGTCAACACATGAACCTTTATTTTATAATATTCTTTATTTTCTAAATTGGAATGAGGCCCAATCAATCACCATATAAAATTAATTATATGGATTTTCATACAACACATGTATATAATAGCATTGAAAAATAATCAACCATCAACCAAAGTGCACCACACTGTATAAGCATCAAATATAGATATCTAACGCTTATAACAGCCTGTTAATCAAACGATCGACATATTTAATCTATCAGGATGAGTGAACTTCATATTTCATCCCAACACCCGTGTGGGGTTTTAAGTCAACAAACACAGATTTTATTTGTGCAGTTGGGCGATGTGTAAAATTTATCGTCCCAATCAATGTCATTCAAATAGGTGTACATAAACAAACCGTCCGGTTTGTAAATGAATATTTATTTATTCGCATTCACTATATTCATATTCGCGTTAAAAATTATGTTTTTAACGATAAAACATTTTATTTCAACATATGAATTTCTATTCAGTTCATTCTTTAAATAAAATGATATTTTATTTTCTAACATATTTTAGAAAATTTCGGCGGCATAACGGCACGATACTAGAAACGGGACGAGGTCTAGCCTTATCCCCGGTCTAGTGAAGGCCCACGCCATTCACACATCAATCAAATCAATTTCATCTCATCAAACAATCAAATTTCAATCCAAATCATCTAACTAATTTATGCAACCAAATAAACAAGTCCATGGTTTGTGGACGATTGTGTCGGGTGCTACTAAGCACCGTCTGCATCCTAGTATATATATATAACTAGAAAAGAAATTGAAAGGTGAGAAATTCTCACCGCTAGCTATCCTATCTCCACGACTCTTCTTTTGCAGAAACCTTCGTTGTTCTCGCCTTTTTGTCATCTTCGTTGCCCGTAGCCACTACATATATAAAAATCACATTTTTATTTGTTCTCTTTCTATTTAAAAAAAATCATATTTTTATAATTGCTTCATACATTTTAAAAAATCGAATTTTTACTTCGCTATTCAATATATAAAAATCGAATTTTTTTCTTTCACGCTATATGGGTAAAAATTCTATTTTTTTCATCTATAAAGATTTCACCTTTTCTATAATATAAAAATTATATTTTTCTCGAAGTAAAAATCATATTTTTACTTCACTACTCATATCAAAATATCGCCTATTCACTTTTAAAAATATCGTCTTTTCACTTTTAAAAATATCGTCTTTTCACCTTTAAAAATATCGTCTTTTCACCTTTAAAAATATCGTCTTTTCACCTTTAAAAATATCGTCTTTTCACCTTTAAAAATATCGTCTTTTCACCTTTAAAAATATCGTCTTTTCACCTCACGTTTAAAAATATCGTCTTTTCACTTTTAAAAATATCGTCTTTTCACTTTTAAAAATATCGTCTTTTTACCTTTAAAAATATCGTCTTTTCACCTTTAAAAATATCTTCTTTTCACCTTTAAAAATATCGTCTTTTCACCTTTAAAAATCACATTTTTATTTTGCTTCCTATATAAAGATGATATTTTTAATATTCCTATCATGTAAAAATTATATTTTTAATTCTCTACATAAACAAAAAATCATATTTTTACGCCTTTTACCGATAAAAATTTCCTTGAGTAAAAATCATTTCTTGTCTAACTAAACAAAAAAAAATCTTCCTTTTTATAATATAAAAATCGAATTAAAAAAACAAAAATCAAATCTTTCCCTTTTTATTTTATGTAAAAGAAAACTGATTTTGTTTAACACTAATTATATAGAAACTAAATGGATGAATTAAATAAAACAAAAATAGAAAACTTACTGTGTTCACGAAGGAGGGAGGGCTTGGGCGTCGGCACTGTTGGTGGAGGCGAGGGTTTCAGGGGTGCATCGGGCTGGGTCGCGGCGGTGGGCTGACGAACGGGGGGGGGGGGGTCGATTGCGGCGTGCACCGCCTGGGGGGTTCTCGTCGATCGGCAGTAGGAGGAAAGGGGGGTCGATTGCGTCGGTCTTCGATGGACGGGGGGGGGCTGTCGCGGTGGTCGGCGCCGATGGGTGGGGTCTCCCTCTCGATCGGTTCTCTCTTTTTTTTTTTAACTGAATCGAGAATAATGATTTGGGGGGGCCAAGAGTGACTTAAGGAGGAGGGAGAGAGAATTTTTAATTATTTAATTATTTAATTATTTTATTTACTAAAAGTTGACTTTTACATACGACCTCGAAACGAGGCCCACCGCCTGTCGTCCATAGCGTTTCACCCCCATTCTGAACACAATGGGATATGTATCGTAGGTTGATTTGATTGTCCTGATCAGTTTCCGTTGAATTTTCATTTAAATCATTATATTGAATTTTAAACGTACATTTCAAATCACCGGGGTCACATACTAACTCTAAAAATTCTCGAAAAATATTTTCTAGCTTCGTATTGACAATACGGTCCTAACAAAACTAGTTTCGTTGAATTCTGAGACCGTTGGAAAATTGGCCATTTTCCAGTCGATTAAACTCAACTGAAACCGGTCAAACGCGTTTTCCTTTGCCACGCTCACATATTGATTCGAAAAATTATGAAATTTGGAATCTAGCAATAACTTGACACTGCGGATCCAACAAAAGTGGTTTCGTCGAAATCCGAGGTCGTTTGCAAAATTTCCATTTTTAAGGGCCTGAATTCCACAGCGACTATTCAGAATTTTCAACTGGACATATCTTTTGATTCCCGCTATGAAATCTTGATTTTTCGGATTCGTTGGAAAGATATCATCAATTAGATCCTAATGTTTTTGGTTTCACTAAAATCCGGATTGTTTTGCACCCGGTACATTCAATTGAAGTTTGAAATCGAATTATCGAACTACCGCGCCATTTTCAATTCTATTTATAATTATATATAATTATTTATATTCTAACGACGACGCGTATAATATATACGTTCTAATTATATTCAAAATAAATTTCTCGTCGATATTATTTAAAATAATCTATTTTAAATATTCAAAATTCGCTGAAATTGCCAAAATAAAAATTTTAAACTGGCCCAGAATTTCGGGTTGTTACAATCTCCCCCACTTAAAACTTTTCGTCCCCGAAAAGGAACGAAGTCGAAAGTGGTTTGATTATTCAACTCTACGTTCGGTCTGGCTTCCATTCTCCAATTTTTCAGTTTCTGAGAATTTTCAAATTTTCAAAAATTTGGCTAACACCCTAAATTTTCGAAAAATTTCTCCATAACCTCCCCTGCACCGGGAGCATCGGGGAATTTCAAATAGCTTCCCCGGTCCTTCTAATCTCAAAAAGAAAAAGAAAAGGCCAAGCGGCTAGCCAATAGGCTCATAAAATCATCATCACCCAAACAAAACAGTAAATTAGGTAGTAAACATGTACCTATTTGTCGGGCAAACAAATTTTATTCTCTGGCTCTAGCCTCCTTGCTATGACCTGTTCAATAAAAAGTACATATATGCAAGCAAATGCGACCCATTTTCAATACAATTCAATATTTGATGCAATTAGGCTAAATGGTTCAAAATTATCCAACAAATAAACAAACAACACAAACATCAATCAATTAGTAAATTAGAGTTTTCAATTCATAATTTTGATACATATACAGAAAATCATGTTTTTGATGCCAATTCACAACAAAGTGTTCTAGCTATATTAGTTTTGGTTCTCACACCAGTCTAATGGAAATATATAGATATCACACCTTCGAAACACGAAAATAAATACTGGTGATGGCGCGCCATCATCAGAATCATGTCCGGGCGACTAGAATGTGATTCTACATCTATCTAATATATTAAAACTTCGAATATACGTTCATGACGCGTATACGCGAAATCTATATATACTCGATTGTCCATATTCAAAATAAATAAATAATCAAATACGTATAAAGTGATTTAAATTTTCAAAACAAAATTGTTTTCATTTGAAAAATATACTCTTCACACTCGTTCTAGGACACTACTGATCCTATCTCTAACGAGTCATTCTGATTGGATATTACTAATCCAATATCTGATGAATTCTTTCGTATGGTTCTAAGGTGTCTTGTTCTCGAGCTCTGTAAACCAAAGCTCTGATACCAAATGTGACGGCTGGGAATTTCGCTCGATCTGAATCAGTCGTTAAACCGATCTAGACCGTTCGAAACCCCTGAGCGTTGAGAACAGGACACAACAGAACGCAGACGGAAGAACATTTCATTGCTATCACAACAATTCCATCAGATACAAGAATATACAGAGTATAAATGAATAAATTACATTCGATAAATATCAGAGATTACAATAAATTACATAGCAGCGGAAAATAATACAAAGCACAACTGAAGGTGATATACGGATACAGAGCTTTCCGGATATCATTCCAGCTGTAAACCAGGATCCTGTGAATATAAATCTGCAAAACCAAAACTACTAGCTGCCCGTGCGGAAAATAGGGGCACCCAGAGTTTAGGTTAAAACAATAAACTCCAGGTCAGTCATGTGACCGGTGTGAGAACTAAAACAGTTATTAATATTGGTTTTAAAGTTAGGTAAATCAAGGGACCACGCCATATAACACGGAACGGGTTTCCTCCCAAGAATACCAGTGCATAGAACAAACAGCGCAATGCTAAATAAAGAAAAATGAAGCTGTTATAAGACCCAGGTCCTATCACACAATGCAACGCAAGCCGGGGGATAGGGTTTTCCCTTATAACAGCCAAACATGCTTGATACGTTTAAAACAAATCATTTGATAATATAATATGTGTATAGTGTCAAAACATTTCAATCATAAATATAAATCATAGACGGCATGAGTGCCCCATCCCACTATGTCGCCATACTAGTTCTACAATTAAAGACGAATTACACGTATTGGAAATTGGATTCCGTCATGAGTCGAGGCAAGGGGCAAGCTCCTCTCCGCGTTCGAGACACTCTAGCAAATGTCCCAGGGTTACGCACTCTGGGCAACCCCTGGATGCTTCAGGGCCGGTCCTCACTTACGTTAGAGAATTAGTTATGCCTGAACACACGTTTCCCGGTCCTTACAGACCTATAATCGAGGCGCCTCGCGTTCCAACAACCACATAGGTGAAAAATATAAAAATGTCAGGGCTGGTAAGTCACTGACACCACCAAAGCTAGAAAGAAACGTCGTGCTCTCCCTGCAGTCCGTATCCCGTTTTTAACTCATACCGAGGTGTGAGGCTCGCGAATTCACGTTATACACAAAGCTGCCACGTAGGCCGTGCTTTGATCATCAACCACAAGACTTTGCTTTTCAACCGAAGCCTTGATCATTGCATCTTAGCGTGCCACACAGGCAGTTCATGCCATGCGACTGATGTCCATCGATATACAACCTCTGAGCTCGTACGTCTCAGAGAAGGGCGTTAAGCAAAAGAATAAATTCTCCGCCGCCAAACAGATGTATATTTAATAGAAATCAATCAACACAGAATAAAATCCAATGTCAGACACACAATCCATTTACAAGTCCGTTCTGGGTCTGAACGAAACCGGAGGCACTTTCCTCGCATATCCATCCATCTCCAAGTACGTCTGGACGACCACCAACTATTTCCATCCTCTTTGGTGTACAGCCCAATCAGGATCGTCAGTAATTATCCAAACGATGTGAAGACTTCCGGCCTTCGACCACCGTCTTCATCTTCGACATATCGTCGAATCGGTTATTCAGAATGGGTGTAAACCCGGCCTTTCCGAACAACCCGCGTATATTAAAAACAAATGTTAGACAAACACAACATACGCCTCATTCCAATTCATTAGTCACTAACCGCAAATTAGCAAGAGAACAATTTCCCAAACATTAACCCCGAAGGCCGAAACCAACATCAGATCAATACCCAGGAAACCATTCTTCTTAGCCAACCTACAACTAGTTTCTAAATTCCACATTCTTAGGGGAAAGATTCCCATTAATTTTATCCAAGATAAATTCTTTAAAATTTATCCTTTAATCTTCCTTTGGATGTCGTTTCAAACCAAATTATGGTTTTTCTAAACTAGTCGAGATTAGCGAACCACACCGAAGTAATTATTTATTTTATTTCCCAATCCCAACCTATTCATCCCATGAAGCAAAACTGGTAACACTCCATATCTAACACCACGGTGTTATCGGTAAAATTAATTACCATTTCACGTTCAAATCTAATTAAAGATTTAACTATCTCTTTGGAGCAAAACTGGCGATACTCCATTCTCGCTCATTTCTAAATTTGATAATTTAGATTACAGATTTACATTTCAATCTAATTGCAGATTCGTTAAAACTCCCTTTATTGGGTTAAAGAACTAGGTGTTATTTAAAACACAGTTCACGGCAAACCCAAATCAATGTTCTATTTATCATCGGGTTAAAGAACTAGTGTTATTTAAAACACCGTTCACGATAAACCCCTTTCTAATCCAATCGAATATATTAGAAATTCCGATTATTTAAAACCCCTTTTTAAATCTAATTTATTTATTTAAAAACAAATCGGGTTTTAAATTTAGTTCAAAACTAGTTCATTTCGATAAAAACCCATTTTTATCTTTTCAAATATGGAGTTTTTCACCCCAATTTTTCCCAAATCATTTCTTATGATTTTACACAAATTATTACTATTTTTAATAATTTTATTAAGGCCCGTACAATCGATTTCCAACAATGGCCATCGAACTGCACTTACAGCGACCTTTTTCAAATTTGATTTGGATGTAACTCCAAATCCAACCGTTAGATTTCAAATTTCTAATATTCGTTAGAAAGCTCTTTTCGATACGAACCCAACGGTTCTGGGTTTAGGAGAATTCGACGGTCGGATCTCCCGTAATGTCCGTTTGAAATTAATGGTCGAAATTCACGAACTGCCGCGGCGCGTTCTATTCAGGCCATTATTTTATATATATAATATATATAGAATAAATATTTCATCGATTTCTATTTAAAACAAATTTTATAAATAGGTTTGATTCGTTTCAAAACCAATTTCAACTTCCATTTCAATCTAAAGCAAAATTGAATTCTTCTTTATAAATTCGTTTTAAAATTCATTTCTATTCAATTTGAATTTCAATTCAATTTGAATTCATTTCAATTCAATTCAATTCCAAAGTCGTTTTCTATTCGATTCAATTCAAATTGGTTTTCTATTCGATTCAAATTCATTATATATTCAAATCAAATTCGTTATACATTCAAATCAAATTCGTTATACATTCAATTGAAATCAAATTCGTTTTCTATTCAAATCAAATTCGTTATATATTCAAATCAAATTCGTTATACATTCAATTGAAATCAAATTCGTTTTCTATTCAAATCAAATTCTTTATATATTCAAATCAAATTCGTTATACATTCAATTGAAATCAAATTCGTTATATATTCAATTGAAATCAAATTCTTTATATATTCAATTTAAATCAAATTCTTTTTCAATTCAATTCAAATTCGTTATATATTCAAATCAAATTCGTTATACATTCAATTGAAATCAAATTCGTTTTCAATTCAATTCAAATTCGTTATATATTCAAATCAAATTCGTTATACATTCAATTGAAATCAAATTCGTTTTCAATTCAATTGAAATCAAATTCGTTTTCAATTCAATTCATTTCGAAATCGTTTTCTATTCAATTCGAATTCAATTCGTTATATTTTCAATTCGAATTCGTTTTCAATTCAAATCAAATTCGTTATATATTCAATTGAAATCAAATTCGTTATATATTCAATTGAAATCAAATTCGTTTTCAATTCAATTCAAATTCCATTTCAAAATATGCGATTTCGAAATCACTTTTCAATATTCATTTTAAAATGAATAAAATCGATATAAATATCGTTCACGTCAAAATGGCGTCAATCTAATCAACACGGCTTCATATATTCCTTTATTTTATTCAACAAATGAATATTTATTTTTGTCAACACACGACTAATCTCAACGAATGAGTACTGTCCACGTGTGACTATTTTTGTTAAATTATTTCGTTCAACACATGACTAATCTCAACGGATGAGCACAGTCAACACATGAACCTGTAATAACCCGGAAAATCTGGGCCAGTTTGAAATTTTTATTTTGGCAATTTTAGCGAATTTTGATTATTTAAAATGAATTATTTTAAATAATATCGACGAGAAAATTTATTTTTAATATAATTCGACGTATATATTATACGCGTCGTCGTTAGAATATAAATATTTATATATATTTATAAATAAAATGGAAAATGGCGCGGTAGTTCGATAATTCGATTTCAAACTTCAATTAAATGTACCGGGTGCAAAACAATCCGGATTTTAGTGAAACCAAAAATATTAGTATCTATTTGATAGTATCTTTCCAACGAATCCGGAGAATCGAGATTTCATTGCGGGAATCAAAAGATATGTCCAGTTGAAAATTCTGAATAGTCGCTATGGAATTCAGGCCCTTAAAAATAGTCATTTTGCAAACGACCTCGGATTTCAACGAAACCAGTTTTGTTGGGTCCGTGATGTTAAGTTATTGCTAGGTTTCAAATTTCATAATTTTCCGAATCAATATGTGGGCGTGGCTGAGGAAAACGCGTTTGACCAGTTTCAGTTGATTTTAATCGACTGGAAATTGGCCATTTTTCTAACGGTCTCAGAATTCGACGAAACTAGTTTTGTTAGGACCGTATCGTCAATACGAAGCTAGAAAATATTTTTCAGGAATTTTTAAAGTTCGTATGTGACCCCGGTAATTTGAAATGTACGTTTAAAATTCAATATAGTGATTTAAATGTAAATTCAACGGAAACAGAGAGAAACGATCGAATCAGCTTACGATATATATCCCATTGTGTCCGGAATGGGGCTAAAATGCTATGGACGACGGGCGGTGGGCCTCGTTTAGAGGTCGTATGTAAAAGTCAACTTTTTCATAAATAAAATAATTAAATAAATAAATAAACCTTTTCTCTTCCCTTATATCAGCCCCCCCCCCCCCCCCCCCCCCCCCCCGCGTTAAAAGACTGAAATCAGAAAAAAAAAATATAAAAAAAAAACTCGTGACCTAATCTACCCCGTCGCCACCTAGTATCGCTTCTGTCCGCCATCGATGGCCGCCGGCAATCCATCCCCCCCCCCCCTCTGCCACGCCTCCACTTCCTCTCACTCTCCCTCCTCTACAAAACCGCGAGACCCGTACCTAAACCCTGAGCCCTAATCGAACCCTCCCCCTTTCGTGACACCCCTCCCTCAGCTCCAAGATTCCGACGCGCCGCCCGTTCAGTTCACCGCGAGCACGAGGTGGCGGACCCCAACACCGCTCGCCCACCGTCGCTTGGCCCTTCGATGCCGCCTCTGACGCCAGCTCTTCGACTGATTGATTCAAAAAAAAGGGGCTGTAAGTATTATTTAATTTGAGTAAAGTCTGTTTTTTTTTATTATGTATATAAAAAAAAAAAACTGATTTTGTTTAAAAAGGAAAAAAACTGATTTTGTTTAAATAGGAAAAAATAAAGCTGATTTTTTTTAAAAAGATTTGAAAAGGAAAATATAATCTTTTATATTGTCGAAAGGAAAATATAATCTTTTATATTGTCGAAAGGAAAATATAATCTTTTATATTGTCGAAAGGAAAATATAATCTTTTATATTGTCGAAAGGAAAATATAATCTTTTATATTGTCGAAAGGAAAATATAATCTTTTATATTGTCGAAAGGAAAATATAATCTTTTATATTGTCGAAAGGAAAATATAATCTTTTATATTGTCGAAATAAAAATATGATTTTTATATATTGAACTTTGAATTAAAAATTCGATTTTTATATATTGAACTTTGAACTAAAAATTCGATTTTTATATATTGAACTTTGAACTAAAAATTCGATTTTTATATATTGAACTTTGAACTAAAAATTCGATTTTTATATATTGAACTTTGAACTAAAAATTCGATTTTTATATATTGAACTTTGAACTAAAAATTCGATTTTTATATATTGAACTTCGAAATAAAAATTCGATTTTTATATATTGAATAACGAAGTAAAAATGTGATTTTTACATATGTAGTGGTTACAGCAACGAAGATGCGATGGCGATGAAGATTTCTATCAATGAAGTGCCGTGGAGCTAGGATAGCTATATGTGAGAATTTCTCACCTTTCAATTTCATTTCTATTTATATATATATACTAGGATGCAGACGGTGCTTAGTAGCACCCGACACAATCGTCCACAGACCATGGACTTGTTTGTTTGGTTGCATAGATTAGTTATATGATTTGATTTGAATTTGGTTGTTTGGTGATTTTGATTGATGTGTGAATGGCGTGGGCCTTCACTAGACCGGGGATAAGGCTAGGCCTTGTCCCGTTTCTAGTATCGTGCCGTTATGCCGCCGAAATTTTCTAAAATATGTTAGAAAAATAAAAATGTCATTTATTGAATAAATGAACTGAAAAGAAAATTCATGTGTTGGAATAAATATTTTATCGTTAAAAATATAGTTTTTAACGTGAATGTGAATAAAATAAAATATTCATTTACAAACCAGACGGTTTGTTTATGTACACTGATTTGACTGATATTGATTGGGACGATAAATTTTACACATCGCCCAACAGCACAAATAAAATATGTGTTTGATTGTTTGAAACACCACACGGGTGTTAGGATGAAATTTGAAGTTCACTCATCCTGATTGATTAAATATGTCGATCGATTGATTGACATGCTGTTATAAGCGTTAGATATCTTTATTTGATGCTTATACAGTGTAGTGCACTTTGGTTGATGGTTGATTATTTTTCAATGCTATTATATACATGTGTTGTATGAAAATCCATATAATTAATTTTATTTGGTAATTGATTGGGCCTCATTCCAGTTTAGAAATAGAAATATTTGAAATAGAAATATTTGAAATAGAATATTTGAAAATAGAAATTTATGAAGCCGTGTTGATTAGATTGACGCCATTTTGACGTGAACGATATTTATATCGATTTTAATCGAATTCAAAGTGAATTGAATTGAAAACGATTTCGAAATGAATTGAATTGAAAACGATTTCGAAGTGAATTGAATTGAAAACGATTTCGAAATGAATTGAATTGAAAACGATTTCGAAGTGAATTGAATTGAAAACGATTTCGAAATGAATTGAATTGAAAACGATTTCGAAATGAATTGAATTGAAAACGATTTCGAAATGAATTGAATTGAAAACGAATTCAAAGTGAATTGAATTGAAAACGATTTCGAAATGAAATGAATTGAAAACGATTTCGAAATGAATTGAATTGAAAACGATTTCGAAATGAATTGAATTGAAAACGATTTCGAAATGAAATGAATTGAAAACGATTTCGAAATGAATTGAATTGAAAACGATTTCGAAATGAATTGAATTGAAAACGAATTCAAATTGAATTGAAAGCAAATTGAAATGAATTCAAATTGAATTGAAATTTGAATTGAATAGAAATGAATTTTAAAACGAATTTATAAAGAAGAATTCAAGTTTGATTTGAATTGAAATGGAAGTTGAAGTTGCTTTTGAAACGAATTTAAAACTGTTTATATAATTCGTTTTAAATAGAAATCGACGAAATATATTATATATATTATATATATAATATAATGGCCTGAATAGAACGCGCCGCGCCGCGACAGTTCGTGAATTTCGACCATTTATTTCAAGCGGACATTACGGGAGATCCGACCGTCGGATTCTCCTAATATCGGAACCGTTGGGTTCGTATCGAAGAGAGCTTTCTAACGAATGTGAGAAATTAGAAATCTAACGGTTGGATTTGGAATTATGTCCAAATCAAATTTGAAAAAGGTCGCTGTAAGTGCAGTTCGATGGCCATTGATGGAAATCGACTATACGGGCCTTGATAAAATTATTAAAAATAGTAATAATTTGTGTAAAATCATAAGAAATGATTTAGAAAGATTTGGGATGAAAAACTCCATATTTGAAAAGATAAAAATAGATTTTTATCGAAATGAACTAGTTTTGAGCTAGAATTATAATTCTATTTATTTTTAAATAAATAAATTGAATTTGAAATGGTTTTAAAAATAACCAGAATATCCAATGATTGCATTGGAGTGGATTTGAATCGAAATTGTCGTCGGAATATTTCGATGTTGGAATTCGTGATTATACAGATGTTGTTATGGAAATTTGAAAGATATATATTTATATCGTTATTTCCAATACGACATTTGTTAATCGTAGAATTTGATATTGAATATAAGCCGATATATTTTCTATTCAGAGCCTTATATTGAATATCAAATGTGATTTGGGTTTGTCGTGAGTGGTGTCTTCACTAACACTGTTCTTGAACCCAGTTGAGAAAAGGTTAAATCTTTTTATTTAGATTTAATGAAGTGTACCAATTAAAGAATATTTAATTGGAATTGAATTGATATTGATTTTCGGGTATCGTGAACAGTGTTTTAAATAACACTCGTTCTTTAACCCGATAATTAATGAATGTGACTTTGGGTTTATTGTGAACCGTGTTTTAAATGACACGGATTCTTTAACCCAGTTAAAGATTAAAACTAAGTGGAGTTTTAATGAATCTTTAATTAGATTGAAAAGATCGAAAATGGGGTATCACCAGTTTTACTCCAGGCGATAATTAAATCTTTAATTAGATTTGAACGTGAAATGGTAATTGAATTACCGATAACACTGTGGTGTTAGATATGAAGTACTACCAGTTTTACTTCATGGGATGAATAGGTTGGGATTGGGAAATAAAATAAATGATTACTTCGGTGTGGTTCGCTAATCCCGACTAGTTTGAATTGATATTCAAAGGAGATTAAAGAATAAATTTAAAGAATTTATCTTGGATAAAATTAATGGGAACTTTTCCCAAAGTATAGGAGTATTCGAATAAAAGAATATTCTGAATTGGAATGAGGCGTATGTTGTGTTTGTGTAACACTTTTATAATATATACGCGAGTTATTCAGAAAGACCGGGTTTATCCCATTCTGAATAACTGATTCGACGTGGTGTCGAAGATGAAGACGGTGGTCGAAGACCGGAAGTCTTCACGTCGTTTGGGTGATTACTGATGATCTTGATTGGGCTGTACACCCAAGAAGATGGAAACAGTTGGTGATCGTCCAGACGTACTTGGAGATCGATGGATATGCGGGGTACTAGGTGCCTCCGGTTTCGTTCAGACCCAGAACGGACTTGTAAATGGACTGTGTGTCTGACATTGGATTTTAGTCTGTGTGATTGATTTCTATTAAATATATATCTGTTTGGCGACGGAGAATTTATTCTCTTGCTTAACGCCCTTCTCTGAGACGTATGAGCTCAGGGGTTATATACTGATGGATATCAAACACATAGAGTGAATTGCCTGTGTGGCATGCCTAAGTGGCAATAGATCGAGGCTTCTGTTGAAAAGCAAAGTCTTGTGGTGATGATCAAAGCACAGCCTGTGTGGCACAGCTTTGTGTAACGTGAATTCGCGAGTTTCACACCCGGTATGAACCAAAAACGGGAGACGGACCTCAGGGAGGACTTGCGTTTCTTTCTAGTTAGAAGTGGCGTCAGTGGTTTTACACGCCCTGACGAGTTTGACTTATGTGGTTGTTGCTGTTGCGAGGCGCCTCGGTTATATCGGTTTCGGCCGATGCATTCTGGTTGGCAGACGGACCAGACTTACACCCCATAGGGTGGGGAAACGTAGTGTTCAGGCATTTTAATCCACATCGGTGGACCGGCCCTGTCGCTCCAAGGGCCCACCTGAGTCTGGGTCCTGTGGCTCGGGCTAGAGAGTCACGAATCGGTTGAGGACTATCTTTTGCCTCGGTTCATAGACGGAAATCCAATTTCCAAATACGTGACATTTGCGGTTTTAATTGTAGAACTAGTATGGCGACATGATATATGGTACCCATGCCGCCTATGATTGATACTTATGATTTGAAGTTGTTTTATACACTATGCACTTATAATAGTATCAAATAATGTGTTTTAAACGTATCAAGCATGCTTTGGCTATTATAAGGTAAAAACCCTATCCTCCGGCTTGCGTTGCATTGTGTGATGGGACCTGGGTCTTATAACAGCTTCATTTTTCTTTATTTAGCATTGCGCTGTTTGTTTTATGCACTGGTATTCTTGGGAGGAAACCCGTTCCGTGTTATACGGCGTGGTCCCTTGATTTACCTAACTTTAAAAATAAAGATTAACTGTTTTAGTTCTCACACCAGTCCCATGACTGACCTGGAGTTTATTGTTTTAACCTAAACTCTGGGTGCCCCTATTTTGACACGGGCAGCTAGTAGTTTTGGTTTTGCAGATTTATATTCACAGGATCCTGGTTTACAGCTGGAATGATATCCGGAAAGCTTTGTATCCGTATATCTCTTCTAGTTGTGTATTTTATTATTTTCCGCTGCGATGCATTTAAATGTAATTTAAATCTCTGATATTTCTGTGTAATATTCATTTATACCCTGTATATTCTGGTAATCTGATGCGTTGTTGTAATATGCAATGAAATGTTCTTTTATATGCGTTCTGATTTGTCGTGTTCTCAAACGATAAGGCGTTTCGAACGGTCTAGATCGGTTTAACGACTGATTCGGATCGAGCGAAATTCCTTGCCGTTATAGAACCTTTATTTTATAGTGATAAAGATATAAAATTTATTATTAAAATATTTCATTCAACACATGACTAATCTCACGAATGAGTACAGTCAACACATGAACCTTTATTTTATATTGATAAAGATGTAAATTTTATTTTTAAAATATTTCGTTCAACACATGACTAATCTCACGAATGAGTACAGTCAACACATGAACCTTTATTTTATAATATTCTTTATTTTCTAAATTGGAATGAGGCCCAATCAATCACCATATAAAATTAATTATATGGATTTTCATACAACACATGTATATAATAGCATTGAAAAATAATCAACCATCAACCAAAGTGCACTACACTGTATAAGCATCAAATATAGATATCTAACGCTTATAACAGCCTGTTAATCAAACGATCGACATATTTAATCTATCAGGATGAGTGAACTTCATATTTCATCCCAACACCCGTGTGAGGTTTTAAGTCAACAAACACAGATTTTATTTGTGCAGTTGGGCGATGTGTAAAATTTATCGTCCCAATCAATGTCATTCAAATAGGTGTACATAAACAAACCGTCCGGTTTGTAAATGAATATTTATTTATTCGCATTCACTATATTCATATTCACGTTAAAAATTATGTTTTTAACGATAAAACATTTTATTTCAACATATGAATTTCTATTCAGTTCATTCTTTAAATAAAATGATATTTTTATTTTCTAACATATTTTAGAAAATTTCGGCGGCATAACGGCACGATACTAGAAACGGGACGAGGCCTAGCCTTATCCCCGGTCTAGTGAAGGCCCACGCCATTCACACATCAATCAAATCAATTTCATCTCATCAAACAATCAAATTTCAATCCAAATCATCTAACTAATTTATGCAACCAAACAAACAAGTCCATGGTTTGTGGACGATTGTGTCGGGTGCTACTAAGCACCGTCTGCATCCTAGTATATATATATAACTAGAAAAGAAATTGAAAGGTGAGAAATTCTCACCAATAGCTATCCTATCTCCACGGCTCTTCTTTTGCAGAAACCTTCGTTGTTCTCGCCTTTTTGTCATCTTCGTTGCCCGTAGCCACTACATATATAAAAATCACATTTTTATTTGTTCTCTTTCTATTTAAAAAAAATCATATTTTTATAATTGCTTCATACATTTTAAAAAATCGAATTTTTACTTCGCTATTCAATATATAAAAATCGAATTTTTTTCTTTCACGCTATATGGGTAAAAATTCTATTTTTTTCATCTATAAAGATTTCACCTTTTCTATAATATAAAAATTATATTTTTCTCGAAGTAAAAATCATATTTTTACTTCACTACTCATATCAAAATATCGCATTTTCACTTTTAAAAATATCGTCTTTTCACTTTTAAAAATATCGTTTTTTCACTTTTAAAAATATCGTCTTTTCACCTTTAAAAATATCGTCTTTTCACCTTTAAAAATATCGTCTTTTCACCTTTAAAAATATCGTCTTTTCACCTTTAAAAATATCGTCTTTTCACCTTTAAAAATATCGTCTTTTCACTTTTAAAAAATATCGTCTTTTCACCTTTAAAAATATCGTCTTTTCACCTTTAAAAATATCGTCTTTTCACCTTTAAAAATATCGTCTTTTCACCTTTAAAAATCACATTTTTATTTTGCTTCCTATATAAAGATGATATTTTTAATATTCCTATCATGTAAAAATTATATTTTTAATTCTCTACATAAACAAAAATCATATTTTTACGCCTTTTACCGATAAAAATTTCCTCGAGTAAAAATCATTTCTTGTCTAACTAAACAAAAAAAAAATCTTCCTTTTTATAATATAAAAATTGAATTAAAAAAACAAAAATCAAATCTTTCCCTTTTTATTTTATGTAAAAGAAAACTGATTTTGTTTAACACTAATTATATAGAAACTAAATGGATGAATTAAATAAAACAAAAATAGAAAACTTACTGTGTTCACGAAGGAGGGAGGGCTTGGGCGTCGGCACTGTTGGTGGAGGCGAGGGTTTCAGGGGTGCATCGGGCTGGGTCGCGGCGGTGGGCTGACGAACGGGGGGGGGGGGGGGTCGATTGCGTCGGTCTTCGATGGACGGGGGGGCTGTCATGGTGGTCGGCGCCGATGGGTGGGGTCTCCCTCTCGATCGGTTCTCTCTTTTTTTTTTTAACTGAATCGGGAATAATGATTTGGGGGGGGGGCCAGAGTGACTTAAGGAGGAGGGAGAGAGAATTTTTAATTATTTAATTATTTTATTTACTAAAAGTTGACTTTTACATACGACCTCGAAACGAGGCCCACCGCCTGTCGTCCATAGCGTTTCACCCCCATTCTGAATGCAATGGGATATGTATCGTAGGTTGATTTGATTGTCCTGATCAGTTTCCGTTGAATTTTCATTTAAATCATTATATTGAATTTTAAACGTACATTTCAAATCACCGGGGTCACATACTAACTCTAAAAATTCTCGAAAAATATTTTCTAGCTTCGTATTGACGATACGGTCCTAACAAAACTAGTTTCGTTGAATTCTGAGACCGTTGGAAAATTGGCCATTTTCCAGTCGATTAAAATCAACTAAAACCGGTCAAACACGTTTTCCTTTGCCACGCTCACATATTGATTCGAAAAATTATGAAATTTGGAATCTAGCAATAACTTGACACTGCGGATCCAACAAAAGTGGTTTCGTCGAAATCCGAGGTCGTTTGCAAAATTTCCATTTTTAAGGGCCTGAATTCCATAGCGACTATTCAGAATTTTCAACTGGACATATCTTTTGATTCCCGCTATGAAATATTGATTTTTCGGATTCGTTGGAAAGATATCATCAATTAGATCCTAATGTTTTTGGTTTCACTAAAATCCGGATTGTTTTGCACCCGGTACATTCAATTGAAGTTTGAAATCGAATTATCGAACTACCGCGCCATTTTCAATTCTATTTATAATTATTTATATTCTAACGACGACGCGTATAATATATACGTTCTAATTATATTCAAAATAAATTTCTCGTCGATATTATTTAAAATAATCTATTTTAAATATTCAAAATTCGCTAAAATTGCCAAAATAAAAATTTTAAACTGGCCCAGAATTTCGGGTTGTTACAAAGTAAAACTGGTAATACTTCATATCTAACACTACGGTGTTATCGGTAAAATTAATTACCATTTCACGTTCAAATCAAATTAAAGATTTGTCTAACGCTTGGAGCAAAACTGTGATACTCCATTCTCGATCATTTCTTGGATTTGATATTTTTAGTTATCAAATTCACCTTTCAATCTATTTAAAGATTCATTAAAACTCTATTTCAGTTTTAATTCCCAAAAATCATTACTTAATGATTATTCGAAGTTAAGAAATAAATCTTATCTTTAATTGGGTTAAAGAACTAATGTCATTTAAAACACAGCTCACTATAAACCTAAAATCACATTCCATTAACAATGGAATCTTCATGGAAAACAGATCAATATATATAATCGATATAAACTTCCATGTCCAACCGATATTATAAATGGAATAAAAGCAAAGCCTTTTAAATTCCATATATATAATAACAGTCTTCCTCGACAGAAGTTCACTTCGATCATTACCAAATCAAATTCCATTCATTCCCAATTTAATATGTTAAATTGGAAAACTTTATTTTGGAAAATCTCCTTTAAATCTTATCAAAAAGATCTATAAATTCCAAATCCCATTTCACTGTAATCAGGTTAAAGAATGAATGTCGTTAAAACACAGTTCACAACAAACCCAATTCACATTCCATTAACTGTCGGGTTAAAGAACAAGTGTTATTTAAAACACCGTTCAGGACAAACCCAAAAATCAATTCCAATTCAATTCCTATTAAGTATTATTTAATTGGTATACTTCATTAAATCTAAATAAAAAGATTTGATCTTTTTCTCAACCGGGTTTAAGAACAGTGTTAATGAAGACGCCATTCACGACAAACCCAAATCCCATTTGATATTAAATACAAGGCTCTGAATAGAAAATATATCGGCTTATATTCAGTATCAAATTCTGAAATCAACAGATATCGTGTTGTAATAACGATATATATATATATATATCTTCCAAATTCCTCCACAATGCCCGTATAATAATGGAATATAATATCGAAATATTCCGAAGATAATTTCGATTCAAATCCATTCCAATTCATATATTGGAAATTATGGGTACTTTTATAACCATTCCAAATCCAATATATTTATTTAAAAATATGGATTATAATTCTAGTTCATAACTAGTTCATTTCGATAAAAATATATTTTTATCTTTTCAAATATGGAATTTTTCATTCCAATGCTTTCCAAATCATTTATTCTGATTTTACACTAATTATTAATATTTTTAATTATTTTATCAAGGCCCGTATAGTCGATTTCCATAAACGGCCATCGAACTGCACTTACAGCGACCTTTCCCAAATTTGATTTGGACATAATTCCAAATCCAACTGTTAGATTTCTAATTTCTTGTATTCATTAGAAAGCTCTTTTCGATACGAACCCAATAGTTCTGGTTTTAGGAGAATCCGACAATCGGATCTCCCGTAAAGTCCATTCGAAATAAATGGTTGAAATACGCGAACTGCCCATGCGCGACGCATTCTACTTAGGCCATTATATTATATATATAATATATATTTCGTCGATTTCCATTTAAAACGTATTTTATAAATCGTTTTAAATTCATTTTTAAACCGATTTCAACTTCATATTCAATTTCTAATCAAAATTGAATATTTCGTATCATCAATATATAAATGATAGTATTTTCAAAACATTAGATTTTGAAATCATTTCCTTTTCGATATTCATTATAAAAATGAATAAAATCGATATAAATATCGCTCACGTCAAAATGGCGTTAATCTAATCAACACAGCTTTATATATTTAAATATATTCATGTCCATCCCAAATCGGACATCAAAAGCAGATTTTGATCTTTTACTGAATATTATTTTAAAATATTCATTATTTTTAGAATATTCATTATTTTAAATTATTCATTCTTTCTGAACTGGAATCAGATACAGTCAATTTACGTAAAATGTTATTATATGGATTTAATACAACACATGTATATAACAACCATAATCAACAATCATCCATCATCAAGAGTGCATTCTATATTGTATAGCATTAAATATAATTATTCAACGCTTACACAGCTTGTCAACCAATCGATCGACATACAACTAAACAATTGGGATTAGTGTACATCAAATATCATCCCAACACCCGTATGGGGTTTCAATCCACAAACACTGAATATTATTTGTGCAGTTGGGCGATGTGTAAAATGTATCATCCCAATCCATATCAGTAAAATGGGTGTTCATAAAAAAATCGTCTGATTTGTAAATGAATATTTATTTTATTCATATCAACGTTAAAGATTATATTTTTAACGATAAAATATTTTATTCAACAAATGAATATTCTATTCAGTTCATTTATACAATAAAAATGATATTTTTATTATTCTAACATTTTTTTAGAAAATTTTGGCGGTATAACGGCACGATATCAAAATCGGGTAATGTCTAACATTACCCCTCTCCTGATATTGGCTCGCGCCATACACACGTAACAATTCTAATCAATTCATTTCACCCAAACAACCAAATTCAACCAAATAATCTAATCAACTAAACAAAACAATCAAACAAGTCGTCCATGGTTTGTGGATGATGGGGAACAGTTCATATGTAATGACCCGAAAATCCGGTCTAATTTGAGCTCACCAAAAACACAAGTCCAACCCCAAATTAAACTGAAAATCAGGAAATTTATAGAAAGAAAATAGAGGGTGAGGAAAGATAAGATAGAAACTTAGAATAGAAGAAAAAGAAGAACATAATATCAGAGTAACACGAATCTCACGGCGGAACGAATAAATATATTTCATAACATAACTTTGAAATACAAATCTGTACTTGAATATACATATCATAATCAAAGTACAGTACGTACTACACAGCGGAAATAACTATAGCTATATAATCCTGAAGCCTCCTGCTCCAAGCTCTTCCAGTATATCTGTAAATCCCGACAACTTAAATGCCCGTACAAATTTAAGCACCCAAGAGTTTAGGGAAACAAACAAATAAACTCCGGGTCAGTCATGGGACTGGTGTGAGTTAAACAGTTTAAAACAGTTCAAGCAGGTAATCGATATCTCATAAGACCACGCCGTATAACAAAACGGGTTTTTCCCTTTTGAGAATCCAAATATCTTTATATCAAAATCCATTTGGTATTATAATATTGTCTATCAACACAATATAATAATCATCTAGCAGAAACGCTTTCATCTCACGTTCTACATATATAGTATACAATCAAAACCGCAAGCACGTATTGGGTAATGGATTTCCAACTATGACAAGGTATGGAACCACCTTTCGCTAGTGTACCTCTAGAGAGGAATACACTGGGTTCAACAAGAACATCTTGCAACCCGGCCACTCATGACCGACCACTCATTTCGCTTGAGTGTATCGAATGTATATCACCAACGGGTGGGATCAGCAACCGTTTCCCGAATGGGACAGCATCGACAATAGATTTTTAGAAATAAATGAAACTCTAGATCAGGTGATTATACACCCTACTTCGGAGCGACCGACTTAGCCATGCTGCCTGCCCGATTTCTGTCATTTACCGGATGTGAGGCTAGAAGCTATGCTTTATCATCACACCAGATTCACTTTGAATGCCACATCGTCAAATCCATCAAATCACCGATTGACATCCTCAACCATACATTATGTGTTAGCTAAAAGAAGTCTCCTTCTCCGCTTCCACTCTTGGTACGGTTGGAGAAATCAATATATGTGATCGTCTGGAAATACTCTGTCAGACATCCGTTCATACAAGTCATCCAGGAACAGGATGAACCGAAGGAACTATTCAACACATCCATCTTAGAAACTGTTATCTAAGACTTATACAATAGCCCTTGCACTTTACTTCGTCTTCCATTATCTTTGGCATATATGATTCGCAATGCTTATGCCAATACAGAGTGGTTCTTTGGATAATAATCCAACCGGTCTCTCCATATTAACAACGTTAAAATAGTCAAAACTTCGATAGTCTGTGATTTAACTATCAAAGAAAACCATATGTGCAAACAACGATATTATTTCCAGTTGAAAATTATATCGATTAATCATCAAACAGCTTTTATCCTTTTAATTAATTTATCATCTATTTATCTTATTTGTCATTTCCTGTTTCCCTATATTCAACATTTTCTTATTTTGTAAATTTAGAAAATATATTTTATTAACACTGGAAAACATTTCCATCCCTTGTTTTCTATATTAGAAAACAATTTTGATTCTTGTTTGGAAAACATTTCCAAAACTCTTACATTGGACTTAGACAGATGTTTAAACAAACTATCGCGACGCCAATTCAAATCATCATACTTATTCACTTAACCATCCTTTATGATCAAACCGTAGCCATTCCTTAGTTAAAAACGAAGTCAATCAAGTTGGGGTATAATTACCTCTCAGAACTTAACTGAATAACGATTTTAAACTTCGGGATAGACAAGGTTTATCCTCTACAACTTTAACAAAACTTCCTTACGTAATCCTCTTTCGACAAATCTCTATTCGATAACTCCTCCATTCGAATAACTACATTCGATAACTTTTCTTCGAATAAACTATATTCGATGAACTCTATTCAACTAACCCTTATTGATTTAACTCTAATCGATTAACTTTATTGAGTTAACTCTATTTGATTTAACTCTTACACCTAACTCTTTTAACTCTCCTAGATTTGATAACTCCCTTTTGATCCTATTTGAATAAACAATACTCGATTAACTCTGTTTAATTAACTCTAATTGGTTAACTCTAATTGGTTAACCCTAATTGGTTAACTCTAACTCTAATCGATTTATTAAATCGATTATTTCTAACTCTAATCGACCTCTGCTATTCGAATAACTCCTATTTGATAACGTTTATTCATTTATAAAGATTTACTTTTAGTAACGGTTCTTCACTTTATAAATGTTCTCTTAAATAACGTTACACCTTTGATTCTAAACTATTTATTTGTCAAATAAATACTCCTTTGATTTAATTCTATTTATTTATCAAATAAATATCTCCTTTACCCCTTTATTTATTCCTTAAATAAATAAATCCTTATACCTTTATTTATTCCCTAAATAAATAAATCCATTATACCTTTATTTATTCCCTAAATAAATAAATCCTTTTTAACCTATTTAAATGGTTTACAAATATTTGTCTTTATATTTGTTTGACAAATATTTTCCTTTATATTTGTTTTACGAATATTTCCCTCTATATCTGTTTAACAAATTCTTTCCTTTATATTTGATTTACAAATATAATTCCCTTATATTTGATTTACAAATAAGATTCCTTTTGATTTACAAATAAAATTCCTTTCTATTTGATTTACAAATATAATTTCCTTATATTTGATTTACAAATATAATTCTTTTATTCAGAACCCTTTTTCTTTTATAATATAAAATTCGTTGATTTTATATAAATAAATTATTTTCAAAATATACTTTGAAAATCCCTTTTCCACATTCTGGTATTTCTTATGGTATTTAACACACCATATAACAACGATAAATATCGTCCAAACACACATAATCAACGTCAGATTATATATCACAATATATAAATCACAGTAAAATAAATGTTGTGGAATACAGTTGGATTCCTCCAACCTGTTTGACTGCATCACAGATGTTAAACAATATTGATAACATCACCTTCAGTTCCATATGATATATTCTGTTAAACAAAATCAATATAGAAATCCAACTAACTGACTAGCAGTTCAATCAAACAGTCAACATACAGTCAATCAGCCAATATTTAACAGTTCTAAAAATACAACACGAAATTATATACTGTTCAGAGTTAGTGAGATTTACTCACATTACGCGTTAACCGTTAAATAACGATTTGCGTTAGTCGATTCTGATCAGACAATTTATTTCGCCATAAATTGTAACAAGCTCGGATTCACTCCCAGTCAGTTCCATGGTGTAGTATTTGTTGAGACGGTTCCAACGCCTCCTGTTTTCGTCGGATTCTAATATCGTATGCGGAAGTTATAAATATTACAAGTTTCAATGCATTATTAAATAAATTAAAACACTTAAATTAAAACTAGTTTGGGCCTCACCCCTTAACTTGGCCCATTACCCTTCTTAAGAAATCCAACCCACTGTACTCCTTTCCATTCGTTTACTTTATGGTTTCCGTTTCTCATTCACATTTATTTTTATTTCTTAAGTGGGATCACCCCATGATCTCGGCCCAATCACCCTTCATGGTTGCTCAAAATCCTCCACGTCTCCCTTTTTACGTTTGGCTTATTTTTAAAATAACATGGCCCAATACGTTGACACCTTCATCCCTTCCAAACAACATCCGCTCCCTGTACATCTCCGTCCCATCACCGAACATACACAACACGCAAACACCCCATCTACTCCATTACACAACACACAACAATCACCTTCATTCTTACTTGAATCCTCCACGCACTTCGACTACTAAAGAAAAGGCAGTGTACTCATTTTCCATTCACCATTTCAACTCCCACTATCCTCCAGTTGCCAGAAACATCCCACGTTCTCTACTTCGAAATTTCAAGTCTTCACCGAAAATCCAACTCTACTAATGGCCTTCCTCCTACCTCACGCTTTGCTCCCCATATAGTTCGCAGCAAGCCCTTATCCTAGTTGAAATATACGTTCTAAACAGAACACAACTCTCCTTCAAAACTCCATAAATCAACACACCCAGACCACCGTCGTATCCCTTGCCAACATCTCATCGCCTCCTCCAGTCGACCTGAACATCGACGACCCTGCTCTCCTCGTTCGACTCTCCACAAACCCACCCTCAGATCTCGACTTTTTGCTCCTCGGCGCTGCTGAAATTATATTCGAGCTCCCCTTGGACAGCGTCGAGCTGTAGGAAAGGGACATCACTATGAAGAAAATCTCTAGACGATCTTATATTTACAGATGGTTTGATTTTAGGATTTTAGTTTGAATTTCTTTCGATTTTTGAATGAGGATTTTTTTTCGTTTTCTCGTTTCTCAGAAGTTAAAGGGTGGCGGCCGTATTTTACTGAGGAGAGAAAAGTTAGGTTAAACAAAAAAGGGGGTACTTATAGCGTTCTTAGATATTTGTTTGATTCCTTCTTTGAATTTGTGGAGAGTTTGTCTCTACGTTTCTTTGTTTGAGGACACACAGAGTTGGCGGTCGAGACAAGGAACTTCGTGGCCGTCTTTTGAATCAAGGAGAAATTGTTTTGTTTTTATACAAAATAGAGTCTCCTGTTATAACTTGGTTCGCTCGCGTATAAACAGTTATGGACATAAATATAAATGCCATGGTGTCGAGCTCGGTGCCACGATCCCAAAAATGTAATAATACCGACAGATGAAATCATATTATGAAACCCCGAAATGTTGATACAGGGTGCCAAATACTGCAAATAAAAGTTGCTTATTTAATTAATTAAAAATTACATTAAAATTCTAAAAATTAAATTATCACTATGTTTCAAAAGAACCTTGTCTAAATTTAAACCCGATCTCTAGTTATATCGAATAAACCGTTACGGTAGATAAACGATTCTATAGGGACTATTTTAAAATTTGATTTGGACATATCTCAAAATCTACACGACGAAATCCTGATTTTTCTCTTCTACTAGAAAGATATATTCCACCGACTCCACACGTTTCTTGTTTCATAGAAACCCGGCTTAAAACGAATCCTGTACATTCAGTTGAAGTTCGAATCGCCAATTTACGAACTGCAGCGCCATTTCAAGCTCGATTTTAATTATATTATAACTCTACTTTCAAACTGTCGTTTATATAATATATTCGTTATTTAAATTAAATTCTAAACTGAATTAAATATCACAGATGATCCAGTTCACAACATATCGTCATTTCAGCCAATTCTGATTATTTCAGAATTAATATATTATTTAATTTATTATTTTAATTAAATATTCACCATTATTTAAGTAAACCACCATTAAATTCACTATATCACTATTTATATAATTAAATAAATTAATTTTAATACCTCTGCGAATGCGGGTCATTACAATCTTCCCCACTTAAAATAATTTCGTCCTCGAAATTGCTAATTTAGAGAACGAACCTATCGATTGGTTAGAACATATTTGTTCACTTCTTAACTTCAGTTTCAACTGAACCAATTTAATTTCAATTAAATTATTAATTAACTCTTATCAACGAAAATTTCCAAAAATCCTAAAAAAATTCTAACTCCTTAACCTTTCGAAAAATTTCGCCAGCACCTCCTTTGTATTGGTCAATAGGTCAAACTCCCACTCGCCTCTCTGGGCCATCTCCAACCCAAAAGAAAGCCAAAAAGCCAAGTGGCTCGCCAATTCGGCTCATAAATCTTATATACAATAGAAAAATAGACTTGTACCTTTTGTCGGCATATAATTATATACTTTCCACCTATCATCAATTCAACGGATACAAGGGTCATCCCAATCAAATTCCAATCTTCTTTTATCCACAACACACCCATTCGCTTATATCCGAGCCAAATATCATTTCAACTCGAGTTTCTTCTCGATTCCCAACTCTTAACTTGTTTATCACATTACACTTCAAATTTGAATCTCACAATCCAATTTGTCTTGATATCATTCTAATTCAATTTCAGTTACCACTTTACTGGCTTTACTTTAATTCAATTTTTCTTTCACAAATTTCTGTTAAATTTGTTTTTAATTCAAACAGTCTTTCCTTGGGAATTTTTAAACAGTTTACTCTTTTCAAAAAGCCCTTAATTAATATTCCATTAGTTAAATCACTTCTCTATTTCTTTATCAATATTTGTTAACCAAATATTTTCAATAACCATATTGGCCTTTTATGTTATTTGGAAAACATTTCCGAATATCGCCTTCCTTTATTTTCTAAACTTTAGAAAATATATGCTATTTATAATTGGAAAATATTCCAATTACTTATCTCTTTTCCAATCTCATTTATTTTTATACTTAGGAAATATTCTTTATTATATTTCCAAGCTTACACTTATTTGGGTTAAAACGGATGTTGTGTAAAACATCGTTACGACAACCCAAATACTATATTCAACTAACTCTTATTCAACATTGATCTTCGAGCCTGAAATCTTACTATTTATTTGTTAATAATGAAATCAATCAAGTTGGGGTATAACTACCTCTCAGTCCTTGACTGAATAACATTTATAACGTCAAAACAGATATGACTACTTACTCGAATAATCAATACCATACAACTACTTATTCACTTTTAAACACGTATACACTTCCTCTTTCTATTCTTACTAGATTTTATTCTTAATCTTCCTTTTTTATTTTACTATTCTATTTCTAAGTTCATTTCCTTATCGACTTCTATATATATATATATATATATATATATATATATATATATCGATATGTTGATTTCTAACTATCAAATCGTCTTAAAAATATTCTAACCCCTTAAATTCCCGGAAAAATTCGCCATAACCTCCTTTGTACCAGGAGCATTGGGATATTTCAAATAGCCTCCCATGGCCCTCACCAATCCAAAAGAAAAAGAAAAAGCCAAGCGGCTAGCCGATACGGCGCATAAAATCTCGTATATGAGTTAAATACATACCTTTTCGTCGAGCATTCTATTTATATACCTTCATACCTTATCCAAACCTATCTCATGTATATTTATACCTGCACAATCTATTTTAACTATACCTGATCGTTTTAACTCAATTCGTTAATTAATTTGTTAATTAACTCTTTAGTCTATTTCACTTTTATATTTGAACATGACATGTTCAAATATATTTTAACTTGCTTATTAACTAATTTGAATCCAAATTTCAAGCTTAAGTTCTATATTCAATTTTGAATATCCATTTACAAATCCAATTCGCCTTTCAAAGTTCAACTTCAAATTCAAAACTCGATTAACTAATTCCTCTTCGACTTAGTTAATTCTATTCAATTTCTATTCAAATTTTATACCACTTCTATTATTCAAATCTATATATCAGATTCCATTATTCAAATTCTATATATTCAATTTTTATAGTTTAAATTCCATTTGAATTCTATACTCAAATTCCATTTGAATTTCTATATTCAAATTCCATTTCACTTTCGATATTCAAATCCTATATTTGAATTCCTTTATATTTTCTATATTCAAATTCTATATCACTTCCATTTCAATTTCTATATTCAAATTCTATTTCAAACTTCCTTTATTCATTCTTTATTACAAATCCCATTTTGAAATTCAACACAACTTGTCTTTCCCAAAACAAATTCAAAACAGTATCCCTGGTAGTAATTCGTCACTTACAACTCGAAAATGAATACTTATGATGCAGCTGTCATCATCAGAATCTATTTTCCAACGATCGAAGTGAGTTCAATACTATAAAACCATTTCCACTTTGAAATTCATTTCAAAATATAATTCACACTGCTTGTAAAACAATTTAAAATTTCCCAGGATCTTAAATTTTCCTTATTTTTAATCCAAATCCATTTACAAACACTTATCCAATTCTCCAGAGTTTTTACTCAATTTCTAGTTAAAATTTCAGATTTAACTCATCTGGTTTCACGTATTTCACTTATATGAATTCTAATTGGTTATTTACATAGCCATTTAATTTATAATCTTACTCGATTATAATAACAACCAATATATCCATGATATTATAATTATTCCAATATAAATCCTTTATATCAAAGTATAATTTGGGTAAAATTATTTCGTTTACCCTCTTTTCAAAACATACCATGACGGTTCATCGTATTCGAGTGTTTACAAAATCCCTACCGATACAGTGGATCAAAGTGATCGACCAGAAACCATAAACAACTCAACTAATAAATCTCAACAATATAAAACAATATTTTATATCAATAACAAATACGCTCACTCGTATATATACATCAAACTCAATCTAGGGTATTACTAACCCCATCTCTACTGAGCCACGCCACAGAGCCGGTAATTCTTAAATTAACCTTATGCTCTGATACCAATTGTAATGACCCGGAAATCCGGTCCAATTTGAGCTGACCAAAAACACAAGTCCAACCCCAAATTAAACTGAAAATCAGGAAATTAATAGAAAGAAAATAGAAGGTGAGGAAAGATAAGATGGAAACTTAGAATAGAAGAAAAAGAAGAACAAAATATCAGAGTAACACGAATCTCACGGCGGAACGAATAAATATATTTCATAACATAACTTTGAAATACAAATCTGTACTTCAATATACATATCATAATCAAAGTACAGCACTTACAACACAACGGAAATAACTATAGCTATATAATCCTGAAGCCTCCTGCTCCAAGCTCTTCCAGTATATCTGTAAATCCCGACTACTTGACTGCCCGTACAAATTTAGGCACTCAAGAGTTTAGGAAAACAAACAAATAAACTCCGAGTCAGTCATGGGACTGGTGTGAGTAAAATAGTTTAAAACAGTTCAAGCAGGTAATCGATATCTCATAAGACCACGTCGTACAACGGAACGGGTTTTTCCCTTATGAGAATCCAAATATCTTTATATCAAAAACCATTTGATATTATAATAATGTCTATCAACACAATATAATAATCATCTAGTAGAAACGCTTTCATCTCATGTTCTACATATATAGTATACAATCAAAACCGCAAGCACGTATTGGGTAATGGATTTCCAACAATGACAAGGTATGGAACCACCTTTCGCTAGTGTACCTCTAGAGAGGAATACACTGGGTTCAACAAGAACATCTTGCAACCCCGCCACACATGACCGAGCACTCATTTCTCTTAAGTGTATCGAATGTATATCACCAACGGTTGGGATCAACAACCGTTTCCCGAATGGGACAGCATCGACAATAGATTTTTAGAAATAAATGAAACTCTAGATCAAGTGATTATACACCCTACTTCGGAGCGACCGACTTAGCTATGCTGCATGCCCGATTTCTGTAATTTACTGGATGTGAGGCTAGAAGCTACGTTTATCATTACACCAGATTCACTTTGAATGCTACATCGTCAAATCCATCAAATCACCGATTGACGTCCTCAACCATACATTATGTGTTAGCTAAAATAAGTTTCCTTCTCCGCTTCCACTCTTGGTACGGTTGGAGAAATCAATATAGGTAATCGTCTGGAAATACTCTGTCAGACATCCGTCCATACAAATCATCCAGGAACAGGATGAACCGAAGGCACTATTCAATACATCCATCTTAGACACTGTTATCTAAGACTTATACAATAGCCCTTGCACTTTACTCCGTCTTCCATTAACTTTGGCATATATGATTCGCAATGCTTATGCCAATACAGAGTGGTTCTTTGGATAATAATCCAACCGGTCTCTCCATATTAACAACGTTAAAATGGTCAAAACTTCGATAGTCTGTGATTTAACTATCAAAGAAAAACAGATGTGCAAACAACGATACTATTTCCAGTTGGAAATTATATCGATTAGTCATCAAACAACTTTTATCCTTTTAATTAATTTATCATCTATTTATCTTATTTGTCATTTCCTGTTTCCTTATATTCAACATTTTCTTATTTTCTAAATTTAGAAAATATATGTTATTAACACTGGAAAACATTTCCATCCCTTGTTTTCTATATTAGAAAACAATTCTGATTCTTATTTGGAAAACATTTCCAAAATTCTTACATTGGACTTAGACAGATGTTTAAACAAACTATCACAACGCCAATTCAAACCATCATACATATTCACTTAACCATCCTGTATGATCAAACCTTAGCCATTCCTTAGTTAAAAACGAAGTCAATCAAGTTGGGGTATAATTACCTCTCAGACCTTAACTGAACAAAGTTTTAAACTTCAGGATAGACAAGGTTTATCCTTTAAAACTTTAACTAAACTTCCTTATGTAATCCTCTTTCGACAAATTTCTATTCGATAACTCCTCCATTCGAATAACTACATTCAATAACTTTTCTTCGAATAAACTATATTCGATTAACTCTACTCAACTAACCCTTATTGATTTAACTCTAATCAATTAACTCTATTGGGTTAACTCTATTTGATTTAACTCTTACACCTAACTCCTTTAACTCTCCTAGATTTGATAACTCCCCTTTGATCGGCCTATTCGAATAAACTATATTCGATTAAATTTGTTTAATTAACTCTAATTGGTTAACTCTAACTCTAATCGATTTATAAAATCGATTATTTCTAAGTCTAATCGATTTCTGCTATTCGAATAACTCCTATTTGATAACGTATATTCATTTATAAAGATTTACTTTTAGTAACGGTTCTTCACTTTATAAATGTTCTCTTAAATAACGTTACTCCTTTGATTCTATTATATTTATTTGTCAAATAAATACTCCTTTGATTTAATTCTATTTATTTATCAAATAAATATCTCCTTTACACCTTTATTTATTCCTAAAATAAATAAATCCTTATACCTTTATTTATTCCCTAAAAAAATAAATCCTTTATACCTTTATTTATTCCCTAAATAAATAAATCCTTTTTAACCTATTTGTAAATGGTTTACAAATATTTCTCTTTCTATTTGTTTGACAAATATTTTCCTTTATATTTGTTTTACGAATATTTCCCTCTATATCTGTTTAACAAATTCTTTCCCTTATATTTGATTTACAAATATAATTCCCTTATATTTGATTTACAAGTAAGATTCCTTTTGATTTACAAATAAAATTCCTTTCTATTTGATTTACAAATATAATTTCCTTATATTTGATTTACAAATATAATTCTTTTATTCAAAACCCTTTTTCTTTTATAATATAAAATCCATTGATTTTATATAAATAAATTATTTTCAAAATATACTTTGAAAATCCCTTTTCCACATTCTGGTATTTCTTATGGTATTTAACACACCATATAACAACGATAAATATCGTCCAAACACACATAATCAACGTCAGATTATATATCATATTATATATCACAATATATAAATCACAGTAAAATAAATGTTGAGGAATCCAGTTGGATTCCTCCAACCTGTTTCCCTGCATCACATATGTTAAACAATATTGATAACATTACCTTCAGTTCCATATGATATATTCTGTTAAACATAATCAATATAGAAATCCAACTAACTGACTAGCAGTTCAATCAGACAGTCAACACACAGTCAATCAGCCAATATTTAACAGTCCTAAAAATAAAACATGAAATTATAAACAGTTCAGAGTTAGTGAGATTTACTCACATTACGCGTTAACCGTTAAATAACGATTTGCGTTAGTCGATTCTGATCAGACAATTTATTTCGCTATAAATTGTAACAAGCTCGGATTCACTCCCAGTCAGTTCCATGGTGTAGTATTTGTCGAGACGGTTCAACCGCCTCTAGTTTTCGTCGGATTCTGATATCGTATGCGTAAGTTATAAATATTACAAGTTTCAATGCATTATTAAATAAATTAAAACACTTAAATTAAAACTAGTTTGGGCCTCACCCCTTAACTTGGCCCATTACCCTTCTTAAGAAATGTAACCCACTGTACTCCTTTCCATTCATTTACTTTATGGTTCCGTTTCTCATTCACATTTATTTTTTTTCTTAAGTGGGATCACCTCATGATCTCAGCCCAATCACCCTTCATGGTTGCTCAAAATCCTCCACGTCTCCCTTTTTACGTTTGGCTTATTTTAAAAATAACATGGCCCAATACGTTGATACCTTCATCCCTTCCAAACAACATCCGCTCCCTGTACATCTCCGTCCCATCACCGAACATACACAACACGCAGACACCCCATCAACTCCTTTGCACAACACACAACAATCACCTTCATTCTTACTTGAATCCTCCACGCACTTCGACTACTAAAGAAAAGGCAGTGTACTCATTTTCCATTCACCATTTCAACTCCCACTGTCCTCCAGTTGCCAGAAACATCCCACGTTCTCTACTTCGAAAGTTCAAGTCTTCACCGAAAATCCAACTCCACCAATGGCCTTCCTCCTACCTCACGCTTTGCTCCCCATATAGTTCGCAGCAAGCCCTTATCCTAGTTGAAATATACGTTCTAAACAGAACACAACTCTCCTTCAAAACTCCATAAATCAACAGACCCAAACCACCGCCGTATCCCTCATCAACATCTCATCGCCCCCTCTAGTCGACCTGAACACCGACGACCCTGCTCTCCTCATTCGACTCTCCACAAACCCACCCTCGGATCTCGACTTTTTGCTCATCGACGCTGCTGAAACTATATTCGAGCTCCCCTTGGATAGCGTCGAGCTGCAGGAAAGGGACATCACTGCGAAGAAAATCTCCAGACGATCTTATATATACGGATGGTTTGATTTTAGAATTTTAGTTTGAATTTCTTTCGATTTTTGAATGAGGATTTTTTTTTTCGTTTTCTCGTTTCTCAGAAGTTAATGGGTGGCGGCCTTATTTTACTGAGGAGAGAAAAGTTAGGTTAATCAAAAAAGGGCGTACTTATAGCGTTCTTAGATATTTGTTTGATTCCTTCTTTGAATTTGTGGAGAGTTTGTCTCCACGTTTCTTTGTTTGAGGACACACAGAGTTGGCGGTCGAGACAAGGAACTTTGTGGCCTTCTTTTGAATCAAGGAGAAATTGTTTTGTTTTTATACAAAATAGAGTCTCCTGTTATAACTTGGTTCGCTCGTGTACAAACTTTTATGGACAGAAATATAAATGCCATGGTGTCGAGCTCGGTGCCACGATCCCAAAAATGTAATAATACCGGCAGATGAACTCATATTGTGAAACCCCGAAATGTCGATACAGGGTCCCAAATACTCCAAATAAAAGTTGCTTATTAAATTAATTAAAAATTACAGTAAAATTTTAAAAATTAAATTATCACTATGTTTTAAAAGAACCTTGTCTAAATTTAAACACGATCTCTAGTTATATCGAATAAACCGTTACGGTTGATAAACGATTCTGTAGCGATTATTTTAAAATTAGATTTGGACATATCTCAAAATCTACAGGACGAAATCCTGATTTTTCTCTTCTACTAGAAAGATATATTCCACCAGCTCCACACGTTTCTTGTTTCACAGAAATCCGGCTTAAAACGAATCCTGTACATTCAGTTGAAGTTCGAATCGCCAATTTACGAACTACAGCGCCATTTCAAGCTCGATTTTAATTATATTATAACTCTATGTTCACACTGTCGTTTATATAATATATTCGTTATTCAAATTAAATTCTAAACTGAATTAAATATCACAGATGATCCAGTTCACACCATATCGTCATTTCAGCCAATTCTGATTATTTCAGAATTAAATATATTATTTAATTTATTATTTTAATTAAATATTCACCATTATTTAAGTAAACCACAATTAAATTAACTATATCACTATTTATATAATTAAATTAATTAATTATAATACCTCTGCCATTGCAGGTCATTACATCATATATGAAGTTATAAAAGTAAATAATTGTATTAAAAAATATGGTGAGGAGCTCTTACCTTTGATTTCCACTCCGCCATTTTTATTTCTGAATTTCAGAATAGTCCTGACTTGCCTGAAATTCCAGCGCAATCTTCTTCACGCTGTTCATAGTAAAAATCACATTTTTATTTCAATTCTAAAAATTATATTTTTACTCCACTAAAAATTATATTTTTAATAATCTACATAAATAAAAATTTTATTTTTATAACGCTACTACATAGGTAAAAATCATAATTTTTAACACGATGTTTACATTATAAAAATCACATTTTTATATCGCTACTACATATACAAAAATCGGATTTTTAGCCAACTAATAATTTTTTCTTTGTATGACCATTTTATAAATAGCATATAATCTAAAAATCAAATTTTTATATTTCTAAAAACATTTCCATGTCATACACTAGTTAAAAATCATAATTTTAATCTTGCCAAAAATATATCCTTCCTACGATAAAAATCCTAGTTTTAACTAACCAAAAATGATATTTTTGCATAACTAAAAATCATAACTTTATGTAATTAAAAATCTTAACTTTATATAAATAAAAATTATAACTTTATATAAATAAAAATCATAACTTTACATAAATAAAAATTATAACATTATATAAATAAAAATATAACTTTACATACTTCATACGTCAAAACCATAGAAGCTTTAAAGCGGAGAAAACTCACATATTTTCCATTGCCCGGATTTGATGTTCTGGTTCCAGAATTTGCAAACGAGCTCCAATCTTCACACCATCATTTTTTCTAGCTTAAACGCGCCATTCTGGACAACTTCCGCCCGGTCTTCCTTCTGAAAATGTGCCATTTCGCCGGAAATCGCGAAAAGACAGTATTTGGACAATATTTGAACAGCAGACTTTGGACGCGTTTTCCCGACAACTCCGCAATCCAAAATAGGACGATCATATACCAAACTGAAGAGAAAATCGTGCTCTTCGAATTTGGTACTATGGATTTTTGGCCAAAAGCGCTCGGTTTGGGAGTTATGGGTTGTGGAAGCTCAGTGTTTTATTTGCAAATAGGGGATTTTTGTTGAAAATGAGTTTTTGTGTGATAGGGGCCCACGGCCAAGGGGAGGGTGGCCAGAGGCGGCACCGGACCTGATTGGGGGTGGGGGATGTGGCGGGTGGCAGTGGTGGTGCGGAGGTGGGGCCGGAGGAGGTGGTTGGTGGTTATTTGGGGTTTAGGGATTTGAAATTCAAAGAGGGAAAGAGGAGGAGATAGAGGAAGAGGAGGAGAAGGGGAGGAAGGGGGAGCGGTGGTGGCAGCGAAGGGGGGGCTGGAGCAACAGCATTTCTCTTTTCTTTTTTGATTTTGAATGTGAGTGGAGGAAGAAGGGGATAGATAAAGAGGAGGGTTGACTTTATATTTAATTTATTATTTTTAATTCCAAAAAGTTAGTTTTTTATTCGAACTCCAAAATAAAACCCAACGACTGTCGCCTCTAACTAAATACCCCCATTCCGGACACAATGGGATATGTTCCATAAGCCAATTCTATCGTTTTGATCAGTTTTTCTTTAAATTAAAATATTAATCATTGTATATTGAATTTGAACATACATTTTAATTTACCGGGGCCACATACTGACTCTAAAAATTCCAGAAAAATAAATCTGGCTATATTTTGACGATACGGTCCTAATAAAACTAATTTCGACGAATTTGGAAACCATTTGAAAAATGGTCATTTTCCAGTCGATTAAAATTGATTGAAACTTTCAAAACACGTTTAGCTTCGCCACGCTCACGTATTGATTCCAAAAATTATGAAAATTGGAATCAAGCAATAACATGACATCTCGGATCCAAAAAAAGTGGTTTCGTCGAAAATGGAGGTCGTTTGCAACATTTCCATTTTTAAGGGCTATATTTCCATAGCGACTACTCTGAATTTTCAACCGGGCATAACTTTTTATCACCGCTACGAAATTTCAATTTTTCAGATTCTTTGGAAAGATATTTTCATATAGATTCTAATATTTTTGGTTTTGCTTAAATACGGTTTATTTTGATTCCTGTACGTTCATTTGAAATTTGAAATTGAGTTTTCAAACTACCGCGCCATTTCCAATTCCTTTTATGCTTAAAAATAAATATTTATATTCTAACTTCGATTTAAATAAATATATACGTTCAAATTATATTCAAAATAAATTTCTAGTCGTTATTACTTAAAATAAACCATTTTAAATATTCAAAGTTCATTAAAATATCCAAAATAAAAATTTTAAATTGGTTTTGATTTTCCACGTTGTTACAATTTCCTAACCAATTCAAATTCTATTTAGATAAATTAAATTTCCCTTTTATATCTCAAAATTTCTTTCATGATATTTTAAATATCCATATATATAGGGCTAGCAAAATACAAACATCTAAAATACCCAATAATCAATCACATGTTATTTATCACATCATATAACATTATACATGAAAAAACAATTAATTGTTGAGGAATATGGTTGTTCCAACATGTTTTTCCTGCATCCACAAATACTATACAACATAAATAGTACCCATCTTGCTTCAAGGCAAGATATCGCGGTATAAAAGGTCATCCAATATATATATTATAGGGCACGTAAGGTGTCATCCGCTAATAGCGCTGCGGGAAATATCAATATCCAACCACTAAACCTAAATATAACTAATATATATATATATATATATGTATGTATGTATGTAATAGCCACAATTGATCAACAATTATTTAATGCATCCAAACAACCAAAAAACAACATATAAAAATTATATATTAAATAAAAATTCATTTATAAAAACTATAAACAAATCCAGAGAGTGAGTTTACTCACCTTGATTTTCATTTTCAGATTCGATATAATTTTAATTTAAATCAATTCGTATTTTAATTAAATCAAAATTCCATAGCTTGTTCCAAGTGACTCCAAAAATTCTGAAATGAATCCCATTGCGAAGATTAGATTCATACGAGCTCAGCGAAACTGATAATATTCGAATATGAATTTGTATGATAGAGATATAATTAACACAAGTTTGTGCAATATATACATAGACAAAAATAATTAAACGTAATTAACTAAATTAATTATTAGATTTTACCGTAACCCAAACGTGTGAAATAACTATGTTAGCATGTCATACTTGTCAATACGATTATAAAAATCGTGAAACATCGTATAGGATAGCTATTCACTTTTTGAAGTTTGTAACATTGTAATTAGCTATTTTAAACTTATACTTAAAATAAATAAGCAAATTAGATTTCATCTAAATTACCATTGCTTAAGCCCAATAGCCCTCTTCCAATCTAGTATCACTTCACCATGCCAATAACACTCCCATCTCATCCTACTTTCATAAACCGATCTCCACTACAACAAATTCTACTGTCTCCATGTTTCACTCCATATCTAACCTACACCCTCAAACCCGTTTGCAAATATCACTTCACTACCAGCAAGTTCACCTCATTATTTACAACATATGACCATACTACCTCATCAATACCCCACACCATTTCGACTTCAAGCCCAAACGCAGTTTTATAGAACTTGCGACCCATTCTACATCCAGAAACCCACCTCGTTTCTCCATAGTTTCAACATCCAAAACCATCAACCTAATCCTCTTTGCGAGCTCGTCCATTCAATCACCACATCACCCAGTTCAATCCACCCTTCTGAAATCCATTGTCGATCTTCCTCCATTGTTATAGTAAATGTCGCGACCCATTTTGCTTCAAAAACCCTTCAAAACTTCAATGTAAGTACAACCCATGGCAAACTCCAATCCATCGCACGATTTTTCTAATTCCTTGAAAACAAATCTGATCTCTATCCATCGTTGCTCGTATCAGAGCCATTGCTGTAGACGTCGCACCCTTAAACGAAGCCTATAAGATTGAAGAGCTAAATGGTTTCCAAGTTTTCAAATGAAATCTTCGATTTCGATTTAATTAGGTAGTGTGCAGACATTTTTAGTCTAAAGCTTTTTGATCGAGTCCGATTTTTTTTAGAAGGGCGAAATGAAATGAAATATGGGGGGTCGCGTTTATATTTATAAAAGAAAGGAGTGTAGGTAGGTCTGCGTAGAGTAGAAGAAATAGGTCGGCAAAGTACAACGTATTTAAATTCAAATTTGATTTAAATTTGATATCATTTATAAAAGATTTGATTTGATTTTGAGCTTATCCATTAATTTTATAATCAAATATCTCGGGGTTCATGACTTGAAATCATGAACCCCTATTTTAACGTGACGATCGACGTTCCAATGTTATAATGCTATTCTAAACTCAACTGAATAGATTCTGAAATTTAATTTGAATGTATATATAAAATAACCATATTAAATTAACACTTTAAATAACTACGATTTAATTATTTCAAGGCGTTTTATCCTCGCACAGTCAAAAGATTAATCCAAATGCTACGAAAATTGAAATCCGATAAAAATGCACTATTACGGATCCGCTAGAACTGATTTTGTTGAATTCCGAGATCATTTGTAAATTAATTATTCTTGAGTTCCAATTTGAATTCCGAGATCATTTGAATTCCGAGATCATTTGAATTCCTCGATAATAAATTATTATTATCATTGTTTATATTCAAACAAAATTTATATCGTTTATCTGAATCATTTCCATTCAGTTTTAACTTCAAATTCAATTATTTTTGTTTTCGTAGTATGATAATTCTGTATATTTGAAATTAAGTCATATTCGATTATTAAATCGATAAACATGACATAAAAATCCAATTATATTTTCAAATCAACATTTAAAACAATAATAAACGATCAAGGCGACTAAAAATCAGGATCATTATAGATCTTTTCTTTACTGCTTTTACTTATTATTATTTGAATTTGTGTTTAATTATGTGATTGTTTCATATCTATGATTTGCATTTGTTTCTGATATATATCAAAAGATTTCATAAAATTTATAAACTCCATTAAACACTATCCCCCCCACCTCTACTTTTAAGATTACCTTAAGATTTGTGGTTTGCATTTCTCGACATTTGGAACCAGAGCATTGGTTTTCAAAGTTTTAATAATTTGATTTCAATAAAATTTTATGTGGATTTTTTTTGGTAAAATTGTTAACACCATTTTCATATAGATATTTCATAGAATCATCATGATTTTGTTGTTACAATTAGTTATTTTGAAAAGTCATTGATTCTTTAAAAAGTTGTGTGGTTTTTGCAGAGGAAGAGTTACGTCTTATGACTATTGACTAAAAGACACCAAATGATCATTCATAGATTAAAAGAATAGATAAAGATAAATATGCTTGAAGACAAACCGTTGGATGAAAAGACTGAAACGACCCAAATGTCCCCGATATATGAAGAGATGCTAGATTGTTTTTTAGAACACGACTCATCAGAACACAAACATGACAACATTTCATTGCTATTACAACAATGACAACAGAGTACAAGAAAATATCAGAGTACGAATAAATAATTTATAGCGGAAAATATCAGAGATTTAAAATTACAAAATTAGCGGAAATATAATACATGAATAAAATATGCAGCGGAAAATATCAAATACCACAGCTGAAAGAGATACACGGATACAAAGCTTTCTAAATATAGCTCCAGCTGTAATCCAGGATCCTGTGAAAAGAAATATCTGCAAAAACAAAAACTACTAGCTGCCCATATGGAAAATAGGGGCACCCAGAGTTTAGGTAGAAACAATAAACTCCGAGTCTGTCATGGGACTGGTGTAAGAACTAAAATAGTTATTAACTTTATTTTAAAGTTGGATAAATCAAGGGACCATGCCATATAACAAAAAATGGGTTCGCTCCTACGAATACTCTGAAAAAAAATAACTTATATACAACGCAATGCTTTTCGAAAAATGAAGCTATTATGAGACTCAGGTCCCATCACACAATGCAATGCAAGCCGGAGGATAGATTTTTCCCTTATAATAGACAAACATGCTCGATACACTTTAAAACAAATCATTTTGATATTACTATAAGGGCATAGTGTCAAAACACTTCAAATATAAATGTATCAATCATAGACGGCATAGTACCCCATCCTACTACATCGCAATATGGGTTTACAACTAAAACTGAAAAGTCGATTATTGGAAGTTGGATTTCCATCATGAGTCAAGGCAAGGGATGGCTCCTTCCGATTCGAGACACTATAGCAAATGCCTCAGGATTACACACTCTGGGCAACCCTAGTTCCTGCAGGGTCGGTCCTCTCTTACTTTTGAGGATTAGTTATTCCTGAGCACACGTTTCCTGGTCCTATCGGACCTATCTCTGAGCCATTAGAGACCCAATATCCGAGGCGCCTCATTCCATCATCCACATAAGTAAAAATGTCTGGGCTCCATACCATGACACCACTTCTAGCTAGAAAGAAACGTCATGCACTCCCTATGTCCCTGATCCCGTTTTAGACTCATACCGGGGTGTGAGGCACGCGAGTTAACGCTATACACAAAGCTATGCTAATTAAAGTCGCGCTTTGATCATCATCCACAAGACTCTTCTTTTCAACAAAAGCCTTGATTATTTCCATCTTAGCATGCCACATTGACAATTCATGCCATAAAATTAATGTCAATTAATATATAACCTCTAAGCTCGTATGTCTCAGAGAAGGGTGTTAAGCAAGAGAATAAATTCTCCGCCACCAAACAAATATATATATTATAGAAATCAATCAACACAAAATGAAATCCAATGTCAGACACACATCCAATTACAAGTTTGTTCTGGGCCTGAACGAAATCGAAGGCACCTTATTCCTCGTCCCATATGTCCAATACAGGAGAGAGGTCCTCGCATATCCGGTCGATCTCCAAGTACATCTTGACGATCACCACTTATTACCTTGTCTTGGGTGTACAGCCCAATCAAGACATCAGTAATCATCCATATGATGTGTCACTACAACAAAATGGGGTTTTAATAGCGTTTGAAAAATGCTATTATATCCTAATATAGCGTTTCAGAGAACGCTATATAACGACATGCTATGTTAGGCCTTTTGGTTTAAATAGCATAAACAAAAACGCTATGGAAAACTAATTTTTTTATAGCGTTTTTATTTACTATCAGACAGAAATGCTATAGCATATACTGTCAAATTCTTACTTCCTATAGCGTTTCCATGTAAGTCATATAGCGTTTTCTTTGTATATTTTATAGCATCTACTTTTATTTCTATAACGTTTACAGCATTTCCAATATTTGTTTTTATAGCATTTTTGAAACGCTTTTGAATATATTATTAATTTATACATTTTATTTACCATCGTTCCAACCTTTTTCTTGTGCATATACATATCTAAACATTAGTCATCTGCATATAAACAATTTTTCAAAAACAATTATATAAATTACCGCATAATATTTCAAGTATGTCATTCAAACAACTAAATATTTCATAAATATCATTTTATTAACTTTTCCATGTCCACATAATATGTCATACATTTTTATATCAACAATTTACTTACAAACCAAACAAACAATAGATTTAATGTTGCTTTGCTTTTGATATTTTCTCCTTAACATCAACAATAATGACCCTGTTAATGTCAAATAAATAAACAAGATGTTAGCAATTGTTATATATGATATATTGACAAAGTAAAAGAAACCGAAAGAAACAAGAAAAAATGTAACTAGGACCAAAAATATAAATCAAACTTATTTTACATTTTAAATATTTCACTCGGATTCTCCGCTCACAGTACACTATTGCATTCTTTTTTAAACCAACTAATTTTTTGCTCAAATACCCATCCATATGCCTCTTGTCGTTCACTGGATACGGGCCTTATGTGCTATAATAAAGCATTAATTAATGAAAAGTCATTTGAAACATTTAAAAGCATGTTCATTCTCTTAATTTGCAGTTTACTCGGTTGGCTATCATATTAACATAATTATATACATAATATTCAATGCCAAAAGTTTGCAATGCACAGGTTTCCCTAAACTGATCAATCTAAGCAAAACGAATTTCAAACGTTTTACCAACAAAAAAAAATTGACATGATCAAGCATTTGAGATGTGTGTTAAAATTTTAAAACTTATTGATCAATTAGCTTAATTTGGAAATTTTGAATACATTTCAATCTCTAAGCAGGTACGACAGTTTGATTCCATTCCATATAGAAATCTTGATATTTATTTTATTTATAAGCATAAACCAATCAGGTCTAATACTTGGTTCTTGGACCAACATGGTTTAAAGAAAATTCACTAACCTTACCATTTATCATATCCATAATCTTTGTGGTATATTCTACCCCAACACCCAACATCATAACTTAGCTTTTACGAAAAAATTTATAAAGACCAGACAAGCTTTTGAAGGCGTATAACATGAACTTAAGAGTCACAATAAAATTACAGCTAGGATTACTGAAAATAATTATGTCATCAGGGTACTGCAAGGACCTGATACCACTCATGAAATGCTCACATCCAAAGGTTTTAGGAATATCAAACTTACTTGCAATATCTGTGCAAACGAATCCGCAGCTAGATCAATTTTCCAATTTTAATTTTCTAAGTCATTAAATGATAGTTATGCTTCAGCCTTTTGTATTGACTGTTCATAGAGCAATGTCAGTATTTTCTATTCCAAGAAAATAGGTGAGCATGATTGACATTACAGCAAATGATCTTACCCTGATTATTCAATCTCTGTTGAAACTACTTTCATCAACCTAAAATTCCATAAGCCCCTGAAAATGTGGAAGTGTTGCATCTTTTATTGACCATGATCATATATTGTATAGTACTATACCTTATCATCTAGTAGTAATACATACCTCTCCATCTGGATCCACTTGAGCTCTTCAATGTCACTAGAGGCGAATCAGAACATCCTTTGTTTTGAATATTAATATGCGCATTTCATTTGCTATCCTGCCTAATAAAAAATACATGTAAGTTTAAAAACAATATCCATTCAATATCCTAAGACATATCTAAAAAGCAATTTTCAGCATCCTAACATTATTCCACATGTGAAACATGTAGCACAGCCACAATGTCCACAAGGCAAAAAGAAGAACAATGACCTTAACAATGTATATTATTTATGTGTCTATTTACATAGGTGCGGCTGCTCATAACAAGGAGATTCAATGGGTTTATAAAACAGTTTCTACATATATAGTATTTATCAATCGGTTAGCTGAGAACACAACATGATTGACAGGCAATATATCACCAGAAATTATTAATAGCGATCAAAGATAGGAAGAATAAGTTAATTTGTAGCAACCACGATGAATTCAACAACCAAAGGCAGCAAATAATCACTTGCTGTTTCAAACATAACAAAACTAGGTTTAAGATTAATTCCATGTGGTCCTCAAAATGAACTAGCATTTTCTTGCATCTTTTGATGTACACATTCAATATGAGTTATTAAACAACATTTAAGGCATCTGTTAATTTAAGGCAACTCTTTTACTTGTTATGTTTATGTATTAGGTTTCTTTCTTCCTATTTTCTTTTATTTCCTTTCTTCCTTTTCATTTCTCTTCTTTTCTTCCATTTTTTCCCTTAACTATTAAATCGTTATACATTATTTTTTACTTATTTATACCAAAACAATTGTTGTGCCATCCGTATTCTTTATTAAAGTTACATTGGTTACCCTATCTTTAATCCTTTTGTTTTAAAACAAAGTTTTCAGATTATAATCTGGCATTAAAAAGTCAACTCTAAATGTTTACGTAACTTTTTGTGTCTTTAGAGTCGTGACAATCCTTAATTAGAGGACTCTGTTTCGAAAAATAATTATCTCAATTCTATTGATCTGAAAGGAAAAAAGAAACAAAGTAAAGATAAATATTATCTTTTTTTATCTTTTACCCATTTCAAGCTTGTTGTGAAATCCACACTTAAAATTATTACTGTTGTGACCGGAAATATACCTTTAGACTGAGAATATTACCCAAAAAAAATGGATGTTTGTTAACAGCAAGCAAATAACCACTTGTTGTTTCAAACATAACAAAACTAGGTTTAATATAAATTCCATGTGGTCCTCAAGATGAGCTAACTTCTATTTTCTTGCATCTGTTAATGTCACATTCAATATGAGTTACTAAACAACATTTAAGGTATTTGTTAACATACGCATTCAATATAAGTTACTAAATAACATTTAAGTCATTTGTTAACGTACACATTCATAATCAGAGTCATAATTTTGCTCCAAGGAAAGAGCTCTTCTCACAGTTATTTGAGGATATTTCTAATGAAATTAAGTTATGAAGTTTTGACTATATATATATATATAAAATCCAGAAACAACCCATTTAAAATTAGACTAGTTAAATGAACACAAAAAGATTAAACTGAATCAGTTGTTGTCTACATAAACCTTTTATGCTTTAGGTTTAATGATTACAAATGCACAACCAACCATGACTACATTTGTACTAAAACAAAGTCATTATTCAGTATAATAAATCAGAGAAATACAATGCGGACTATAATAAATAAACAGATTTCAAAAGCTATTTTGAACCTGATCGCTTGTGCTGCCACTATCTTGAATAATGCTTATAATCAATTTTGCACTTCTTATAGTGCTTCAAGCATAGAAAACCTTTGCTGGTGCAGTAAGTTGAACTTAGCTTCCTGTAGTCCAACAACATATGATATAAAAAAATCAGCAAAAATAGCAATAGTAACGTGAGTTGGTTTATTTACTTAAAAAATTACAACCACAAAAAAAATCAAAAAATCAAAAACTCGCAACCATGTTAATCACTGCTGGCAAAATGTGAATTACTGCTAGCCAAATACAATGTTAAAACGATGCGTGGTGAACTTGAATTTTGTCTAAATTTAATAGAACCAAAAGCCACGATTCCCATCACAAAAACATTGGAATATTCAATGAACTTCTGACCAAACCTGCTATGTTTTTCTTTCTTTCAATACCCACGTTAATCTGCTGCTGAAATTTTTGTTTCTATCATCTGGAAAAAGATGGAAACAGAAATAAAAAAGATGGAAAAGATACATTCTTCATTATGATCAAGTTGAATTCTTTTTTATAACCCCCTCAACAAAGGAAACCCAAAGAGATTCATATGCACTATTAATCACCAATTTAAAACGAACATGAACACAGACTGACTAATTTGATGGATAAAAGGTGAGATCAAGTATCCAGCCTCTAGTTTATGCCATCACATACATTTCACAAACAATATATAAAGCAAAAACAGAACAACATAGCCAAACCTCACCATAATATTGCATTTGCCTCTTGGTTTCTTCGAAGTTTGCCTCAACTGAGATTGCAATGTTCTCAACACTTGCCTCAGGAAAATAGTACAACATAAACTTTTTTCCTCTTTTGTTATATGAGTATTTTGACACTTGCCAAACATTTTTCTCGCAGTAAAACACATCCTGGTATCTATCTTCTGCCTATTTTTCACTTGCTCATACAGCGGTCTTATAGCAAATTAGAAGTTGAAAGCATAAAGTAGCATGGCCGATCTCCTAAACCCATGTAAGTGCGATCCCATAGGATAAATTAAAGGAAAAGCATCAAAAGATGCCCCTAATGCTTTACACAGATGCATGATGAATCCTCTTGGATGGGACAAGATATATTGCAAGCTATTTGTAATTGAAAGATTGTTAGATTATAAACATATCTGACCAGATTTCCATGAATCCACAAATCAAATAATTCAATCCCTTTTTATGAACTACCAAATTTTTTTGACATAACAACCATTATTTCCATAAGTCATGCTAAATTAAAATATATGGTTTTGGAAACTATGCTAAATTAGAGTAATCTAGATATGGTAGAATTTGAAACCATGCCTTTTACGCCCAAGCATGCAATTAAATGTATTTGAAACTATTTTTATCTCTAGTTACGTGGAACATAAAAATACTAAAATAAAATTTCTTGCTTTATTTAGTTTGACCTGCTTAATTTTCGTCATTGTTCCTACCAGCGTAAGCACAGTATTATTTTATTACTGTTTGGCTTGATATTTCATTACAAAATACAAAATTACAATATAACTCATCATTAAATAGATCAATCACTAGCAATAAAAATTTTACAATAATTTCTAAGTTTAAGCTTGATTACCAGTTTTGCAAATGTACAGTGAAACTATTCTGTTATTAAAGTTAGTAATTCTTACATATTTAAAGTAGAAGATGTATACTTTTTTCCAAAAATTAAAAAGAAGTGAATTGATTGTGTGAAGCTTCTATGAAGTTATATTGTATAAGCTAAAAGATAGAATAGCTAGTTGTATGAAATAGTGCTAAAAACTTAAATTTAGACATAGGTTATGAGCACTAAATTATAGGATAAGGATGATATAAGTTATTGAAATTATTAAAAGTATGACATTGGGCTCTTGATTGCAACAGACTGAAATAATTTTATTCTTAGTTTCATAAACAATAGTACAGGCAAAATTGGTGTCTTGCTTTTGACAGCATTTTGGCAAATGAGGAAGTTTTCAATGGAGCTAGTGAACGCAGGAGTTATCCTGTTACAAGTTAGGTAAATTTTTAGGTATAAACATTTAATGTGTTGCAAATATTAGGTACTAAATGATATACTATGACTGGTCTACTTGAAAATAAATTATTATCAGTAAACATTGTCGATAAATTAATTTACCCTTGATTTTAATTGGTGCTTTTAATGCTATCTTGTTCAATCAAGAGAGAATTAAAAATGGCACTAAGAATTCAATAGGAGTTATTGATTTCATGCGTTTAAACAAATGCAAATCAAATGCAATACTTTTATTTTTAGCTTACAATGCAGTATGAATGAGATTTATCAGTTGGAATCTGAAAACTGACAGCACTAACAACCCGCCTCTGAATTATCTAAAGGCACTGGATTTAAGATTTGACCAAAAGAGGTACTAGGCTTATTCATAATTTTTCTGAAATAATACAATACCTAGATACTTTAGAGGTGGTTAGCACTTCTAAGTAATTAGCGCGTAGAAGGGTTATTCCCTCAATATGAAGTTTCTAAAATAAATGATATTTGACGGATTTGCGCTTCTAAATAATTCGCACATAGGTTATTCCACGCAGACAAACCTTGCACGTTTTAACATGGAGGATAAATTATTCTTTGTTATCAAATGTACCGTGTATACCAAAAGAAGTACTCGGTGTATTTGTTTGTCATGAAGCTCTGGTGGTTCCTTAAATGCCTCGTTTCTCTAAAGCAAGAGTGATTATTTCTTATGCAAGCTTTATTACTACTTAGGAAGTAGTCTTTCTTATCTTACTAGGATACACAAGGAAATTGAAAATACTGGGAGCATTATGTACTGATTATGTTACAAATTTATGTCAGCTATTATTTTCATAGACGTATTGGGTATATGCGGATGGTGCCGTATTTCCATTCATATACAGAACTAATTTTGAAAAGTCAGATATAAATATTTGCGGATACAAAAGGATATGTGTTCCACTCAACTCAAACAAGTAAATGGAACATTTTGGTTCAGGACAAATTGTTTTCAGTAATAATGCTAAAATAAACACAAGAAATAAAAACATAATAATAAAAAAAAAAATTGCTGATAGCAAATATGCATTTGTACAAGCATAATATGAATAATTAGTCGATGAAAATAGAAAATATCAATCATTTTGTACACTGAAATATGTGTAATCTCAACTAATATCTTGATCAAAATCAACAAAAAAAAATTGGATGCACATATACAATTCATATTCGTATCATATTTTCTGGATTTAGATTCCAATTTTATTTTTCGTATCGATGAGGAATTGCATATTTTACAGATATTAATTGACGGCCCTAATTTTCATTATAATTAACATCAAATTGTAACGTGACCTCAAAATCCAGAAGTGTTGATGATTTAACGTTTGACCAAAAAAAGGTATTAGGCTGATTCATGTAGGTTTTGAAATAACACCTAAAGTATCCAATAACACAAATACTAGACAATTCTGTGATATGAAATCTCTGAAATAAATGGAACTAATTGGATTCATTTCATGCTTCAATGTATTTAGCACATTGGTGCTTCCATGCAAATCTACCTTGGGAGATTTTACACGGATGCACAACTTGTTCTTAATTAATGCATGCACCCGCACATGGGGAAAAAAAGAAGCCGATATATTTCGTTTGTCATGACACTTTGGTAGTTTCTTAATTCCACGGTTCTCTAAAATGACGACTGATTACTGCTTATGCAAGCTTTATTATTAATCATGAACCGACTTGCTTATCAGTGTAAATACCGGGATACACGACCAAAATGAAAATACTAGAATGAATTATAGAGTGATTATGTTATAAATTTATAGTATAGACTAATTTGATTAAAGATACATCAGATCCGAAGTATAATAGAAAATAAAATAAAAGAACATAAAATTATTAGGGTTGAAAAAATTAATAACAAACACCTTTTGAACCTTTCGTTTAGAGTCATAATAGTCAACAACGGGCATACTTGACTGCACAAAAACCTTAAATCTCTTTGTGATGGTCTTGATATTGTCACATCTCTTCCCTGATTCCTATTTAGAAGGCGCCTTTCGATTTCCTCCTATGAGCATTCGAAGAACAAAACAAATGCAGGCTCAATCTTTGTGACACTCTCAAACGCTGCACGGTTCTCCTCATTTCTTGGGAATCCATCAATGAGAAATTTATCATTCCCGCTTTCCACAATAGCTTTCTGAAGAAGCTTAATTGTCACTTCAGAAGGAACAATCTTTCCCTCTTTAATCATGTTTGAAATCATGGTTCCATTTTCAGAACCAGATTTAATTTCAGTATGGAGAAGATCACCAACACTAAGATGGGTAAACCAAAAATGTTCTACAATATTGGCATACTGAGTACCCTTTCCACTACCAGGATCTTCCAAAACAAACACGACTGTGACCATCTTGTCAATCAAATTCCCATTGACATTCTTATTTACAACAGATTCTTTTGAAGATTCAACCGTGCTACTCATTTGTGTAGATTTGTGAATTCAAGCTACATTCAAGATCTGGAGAGAGAAGAAAAAAAGATAGTTGCCTCTGCAATAAAGAATACAATGCCCCTCTTTATACTTGTGGATGTTCCCTCTATTATTCATTAATTAAATGATTAATTTAAAGGATGAAAATAAAAGAGTGTAATTTTAGCGAAATTGATGGAGAAGGAATGTAAACTCAAATATCTTTCATAAACATATAATATACAGAATAATTCAAGTTTACAAGTTAAAACAATTTCAGTGAATATAGAGTTTGGAACAAAAATGAAGAAAAGTACCCCAATTTGTGTTGTGAAAGCATCAAATCCTGACCCAACAGAAGCAAAACTAACACACCTAAAGACCAATCTAAGAAAGGAGGCAACTCTTCTTTCAATCCAAAGTACGAAGCTGACAGTCGATATATGTTTAAAATTTTGTTCTCTAATACAGATTAAAATGAAGATACATGGTATTTACCTACAAAGTCAATAGCAAGCTTTCCATTGGTAAATCTTCCAGTAGACATATGGAAGTAAAAGTCTATGCCGCAAGGAGGAAAATCACTTTTAAAAGCTGTAGCTATGTAGTTATTGTTGCCTGCATCAACAGTTGAGTCACTAAATGCATATATTGCTGAAACCAAAGCATTGGATGTGGAACCATTGACCTGAGCTTGCACTTTTATGTAAAATACAAGCATCGTGAAGAAATATGAGTACGAGCTGTAAGCTATTTTGCGCAGCCATGCGGCAAACTTCACAGCCACACTACATCCTCCCACTGTCCAAGCAACTACGTTTCCGACCAACAACACATCAACCACAAATCTCTGCCAACCTTGCACATTCATAACCATCAGCACATAAAACTTAACCACCTCCCTCCTCCTGCAATATACCCCTTGACATAGCACCGATCTCCACCTGACTTTAACCATTCCTCCACTATCAACAACAGCTCATTGACAAAACACACTACTGCACTACAACCATTTATTCCACTTTCATCACGCCTACAACAACCAACTACATACCACTCTCCTCACCATCATCTACTTGAGCCTAAAGATCTACCCATAGTTAACCAACAAGCAACTCAGACCACCTCCCCACTTTCACATCACACTTCACGCACAAATTAACCGCCTCCACATCCTTGCTAAGCTATCCAAAACAGGCATCACAACAGCCTCACTTTCTCGTCACGCAACCATGCTTCGTACACATATAAAACTGCTCCATTACCACCGGAAAATCAAAGTTATCACTTTCTACATCCTGAATCTAGCTTTTTGCCAATCAACATGCCCAAAACAGAAGCAAACAACCATCTCCGTTCACCAGAAAATCACCCTCACCTGTACCCGCAAGCACAACCTGAAATTGACCAACAACCAATTCTGCAATTCAGCAAGTTCCAATTGCACAAACATTTCTCATCACCAAAATTGCCCTCCGAAACCTAAATTGCAATTGTGAATTCAAGCCAAACCAAAAAAACAAATCACAAATTCAAAATCGCGAATTTCGGTTTTACAAATCAATAAATTAGTGAAAAACTTATAAGTAAGTCAGCAGTACCTATCATGTCGTTCAAATTTGAGAGCTCTGGGATTGGCTACTGATGACGGATGATTGCAGGTTTAGGATTCTGTGATTCAATGTTAAAATTTGTGATTTTAAGATCTTGACTCACTTTTGGAGGCGATAAAGTGGTAAAGGAAGCAAAAGGATGTTTCGTGAAGGGGTAAACAAAAGCACGGATTTTAATTTTTCGTGCAAAAAATTTTCAGCTCCCGCCTTTCGTATAGCGTTAGCGCGTGGGATTTATTTTCCAAATAGTGTTGGATGTCATCTGCCTCCGTGCATTTTACGAGAATTGAAAACAAACGCTATTCACTTTTGCTATCTAAGTCTCATTTTGTTGTAGTGTGTAGATCTCCGGTCTTTAACCACCATCTTCATCGTCGACTTTTAGTCGCCGTATTAGTTATTCAGAATGGGATAAACCAGGTCTTTCCAAATAACTCGCGTATTTTATAATCAATAATCAAGTGCTATAAAAACACATCATACGCCTCATTCCAATTCAGAATATTCTTTTATTCAAAAATTCACATCTTCGGGGAAAGGTTCCTATTAATTTTATCAAAGATAAGCTCATTTAAACTTATTCTTTAATCTTCTTTTGGAAATAAATTTCGAAAGATTTTATTTTAACCTTTAACAATTCTAAACCAAATTAAAGTTTATAAAACTACTCAAGATTATCGAACCTTACCGAAGTAATCATTTATTAATCCCAATCCCAACCTATTCATCCTATGGAGCAAAACTAGTAGTACTCCATATCTAACACCCACGGTGCTATCGATAAATTTAATTACCATTTCACGTTCAAATCTAATTAAATATTTAACTATCGCTTGGAGTAAAACTGGTGGTACTACATTCTCGACCATTTCATGAATTCGATAAATTTAATTACCCCATTCCTCATTTTAATCTACTTAAAGATTCATTAAAACTCTAGTTCAATTTTAATCTCAAAAATCATTACTCTATAATTATTCAACTTTAAGAAATTAATCTTGTTTTTAACTGGGTTAAAGAATCAATGCTATTAAAAACACAATTCACAATAAATCGAAATCAACTTCCATTAAATATGGAATCTTCGTGGAAAACAGATCAATATATATAATTAATATAAATTTCGGTATCAGACTAATAATATAAATGGAATAACGGTAAAGCCTTTTAAATTCCATATATAGTAATGGTCTTCCTTTTCATAAGTTCATCTCTATTATTACCAAATTGAATTCCATTCCATTCCAATTTAATATATTAACTTGGAAACTTTATTTTGGAAAATTTCCATTAAATATTAATAAAAAGATTTATAAATTACAAATCATACCTTCACTGTTAATTAGGCTAGAGAACAAATGTCATTTAAAACATTGTTCACAATGAACCCAAAATCATCTTCTATTTAATTCCACTTAATACATATAATTTGAAAACTTTATTAATCTTAATTAAAAATTTATTCCTTTCTCAGCTAGGTTTAAGAACAATGTTATTTAAGAAACCATTCACGACAATCCCAAAATCCAATTTGATATTAAATACAAGGCTCTAAATAGAAATTATATAGGCTTATATTCAATATCAAATTCTGAAACCAACAAATATTGTATAGGGAATAACGATATATATATATATATATATATATTCCATATTCCTCAATAATATCCGTATAATCACAAAATTCATTATCGAAATATCCCGAATATTATTTCCACTCAAATCCTTTCCAATTCATACATTGGAAAATTTTGGTCATTTTAAAACCATTTCAGTTCTTTTTAGTTCTTATCTCAAGTTGGAAAACAATCGATCCTGATAAAAATATCTTTTTTCTTTTCAAACGTGGAATTTTCCATCAAAATCATTCCAAGTCATTTATTATGATTTTATATAATTTATTCATATTTTTAATAATTTTAATAAGGCCTTTATAGTCGGTTTACAATAACGACCACCGAACTGCATCCATAACGACTTTTTCCAAAATGGATTTGGGCATATTTTAAAATGTAGTCATTTAAATTCAAATCTATTATATTCATTGGAAAAATCTTTTCGATATGAACCCAACAGTTCTGGTTTTAGGAGAATCCGACGGTCGAATCTCCCGTTACGTCAATTTGAAGTCAATGATCCAAATTCGCGAACGGTCGCTGTGTGGCGCATTCTATTCAGGCCATTTAAATATATATAATATATTTCGTTGATTTCCATTTAAAACGTATTTCATAAATCGTTTATAAGTTCATTTTAAAATGATTTCAACTTCGATTTCAATATTAAATCAAAATTGAATATTCCATATCATTATATTATTAAAATGATAATATTTTCAAAATATCAGATTTTGAAATCAAATCTTTTAGATATTCATTATAAAATGAATAAAATCGAAAGAAAATCCCATTCGAGTTAAAAGGGCGTACATCTACTTAACTCGGCTTCATATATTTCAATATTTTCATGTCCATTCAAAATCGGACATTAAAATCATATTTTGATTTTTCACTGAACATTATTTTAAAATATTCGTTATTTCTGAATTGGAATCAGACTCAATCAATTACCATATAATTTTATTTATAAGGATTCCATACATCGCACGTATTCAAAAATAGTGATAAACAACTATTAAACATTCAATTCACATCCAGAGTGCAATTTACAACTGTATAAGCATTAAATAACACTTATCACAGTCTGTCAATCAATCAGTTGACACACAATGAAATCCAAGGGAGATGTGAATTATTTATCATCCCTAAACCCGTGTGGGGTTTTCAAACAACAACAATAATTATTATTATTTGTACCTTGGGCGATGTATAAAATTATCGTCCTAATACCCGTGTAGGGTTTACATCACAGTCCATGTGAATATAATTCTATTTTCACAGTTTAATAATGATAACAATATTAAAATTGTGAACAACCACCAACCAAATATAGAAATCACAGGCAATGAATACATATTCGGTTATAAAAATAAATAACTGTACAAATTTTGAGTGAGAGAGTTCTCACATTGGTTTCCATTCCGTTAGTCTTTATTTGAGGATTTTTTTTAATAAAATTGAACGAGCATTTAATTTTATCAAAAACTTCAGCCGCTTCCATTTCCATCCTGGTTAGTTTTATGTTGTAGTGTCTTTTGTCACGATCGCAAAGCAACTAAAATCGTCGGATTTCGATCTCGTATGAAAAAGATATGACCATCTAAACATTAATTACACCAATTAACTAATTAAATAAACAATTAATTTAATTATTTTCTTTAACCTTGTTTAAATCCTTTCTTCTACATCCCGTATACTTCAGTACTGCCTTCGAAAACACCTGCCAGCCCAGGGTTCGAAAAAACCATCAACACGTCACATCGGATGCCAATCTGAGACGCCCACCTCGTCGGCCTCCACGTCGCTGACCTGCGCCCCAACCGTCGTCCAACTCGCGCCCCCTCTTCCCTAGAAACTTGTGCAAATGGTGGTAGTTCAGGGGCCAAATTCGAACAGCATACACAATTAAAACCCATCATTGTCGTATGATATCAAAGAGGAAACAAATCTCTATCGTTTTCGTTTTGAGGTCCTAGTCTAATTCGAATTAGATTGTTAAATTTTTGGGTTTAAAATCTAAAGACAATTGGCCATCGATGAAGAATTGTTGGCGCTGGGAGGATATTAGGGTTATGGGGAGAAAATGGGAATTTATACCATTAATTTATATATATTTTATATAACTAATTACTTGTTTAACGCTACCGACTCTGAATCTAGCCCAATAATTGTCGTCCCTAACTAACTACCCCCATTCTGGACACAATGGAATATGTTTCATATGCCAATTCAACTGTTTTGATCAGTTTTTATCAAAATTAAAATATAAATTAATACAACGGTCAATATTGAATTTGAATGTACATTTAAATTTACCGAGGACACATACCGACTCCAAAAATTATGAATATTGAAATCTAGCTACATTTCGATGATACGGTCCTAACAAAACTAGTTTATCGAATTTGGAGACCGATTGAAAAATGGCTTTTTCTAGTCGATTAAATTTAAACTGAAATTCAAAACATGTTTAAATTTACTATGCTCACATAGTAATTTTAAAAATTACGAAATTTTAAACCTAACTATATTTTGACGTTCCGGATCCAACAAAAGTGGCTTCGTCGAAAATGGAGGTCGTTTGTAAAATGGCTATTTTTAAGGGCTATATATTATATTAAAAAATACATATATTCTATAGTGACTATTTCAAATTTTAAACTGGACATAACTTACAATTTATAAAGTGAATTCTCAGTTTCTTACATTCGTTAGAAAGATATAGTTAAATAGATTCTAACGTTTCTTGTTTCGTCCAATTCTGATTTATATTGAATTCTGTATATTCATTTGAAATTAAAAATTGAATTTTCAAACTACCGCGCCATTTCGAGTTCGTTTAATAATAAATATAAATATATACGTCCTAACTTCGATTTAAATAAATTTTAAATTGTTAGTTCTCAAAATAAATCATTTTAAATTCTTAAAATCCATTAAATCAATTAAAATAAAAAATTTAAATTGGTTCCAAAATTACGGGTTGTTACAATCTCCCCACTTAAAATCTTTTCATGCCCGAAAAGGAACGGAGGTGAAAGTTGTTTAACTAACCAACTCAAGTTTCATTCTGGCTTGAGTTCTTCAGCTTTCAGTTTCAAAGAACTTTCTAATTTCTAAAAAAATTGGCTAACACCCTAAATTTTCGAATAATTTCTCCGTAACCTTTTTTGTATGGAGAGGGTTTGTAAATTTTATGGGGCCTTATTGGGCACCCAATAAATCAATAAAAAGCATACACAAATTTTGTGACCTATCTATGCCCAAGGGAGACATGTAAAATGGTCGAAATCTCCTAACTTGCCCCAGTGTTGGAAATTAAATAACCATGTGCCATTACTAAAAACAAGATAGATGTGAATTTTTGTCATCTCCAGACCTGTGTGGGGTTTTTTATTAAGTCCTGCCTCGAACATCTTTATATGTCATTAAGTCCATAGTCATTCTTCTGTTCAACCTGTAATTCAATCATCGCCATACAAGCATCTCGCCCATATGGAAATCCAAACCTCGTCATATAAGCACCAAATGCTTATATGGAATATGATATGATATGTTGTCTTCATGATGTATGTTATGTTGTGTAGTTCATAATTTATTTGTTGCTATCCTACGACATACATTTTAATTTCACACAGAACAACCATCACAATGCATCCAAAAACACTCATAGTAGTTTATATAATAAATAAAATTGCGTAACAAACTCATTAAGGTGCACCTGTTTGTCGGGCACACAACATATTTCTCTACTCAATAGTAAATCCATAACCCGCTCAGCATGTATATACATATACGCATATCTATCAAATATATAAATCCAATTCGAACTACATTTTCTATTCATCACTATATTATATTTGGTTTGGTTTAATTTAACATTCATTTTCATATTGGTTAAATTAATTAGCATTCCTATAATTTTAATAGTTAAATTAATAATCATACAACACAACCAGCAATCAATTTTTTGGTTAATTTCTCAAATATATAATTTTTAATATATTTAAAAATCCTATTTCAATGCCAAATCAAAAACAATAATTTCTAACTAAGTTTCGGTTCTCACTCCAGTCAGATGGAAATATATAGATTTTCACTTTCGAAACTCGAACATAGATACTGATGATGCGGTCGCATCACCAGAATTATCCCTGGGCGACTAGTGTGTGAATCTAAATCTATCCAGTATATTTGAGACTTCGAATACACGTGGATTAGACGTATACGCAAAACCTACTTATACTTGATAGTCCAAAATCAATATGAAATAATATACTGTAACAACCCGAAAATCTGGGCCAGTTTAAAAATTTTATTTTGGCAATTTTAGCGAATTTTGATTATTTAAAATGAATTATTTTAAATAATATCGACGAGAAAATTTCTTTTGAATAAAATTCAATCATATATAGTTATATAGATCGTCGTTAGAATATAAATAATTATATATAATTATAAATATAATTGAAAATGGCGTGGTAGTTCGATAATTCGATTTCAAACTTCAATTGAATGTACCGGGTGCAAAATTAACCCGGATTTTAGTGAAACCAAAAATATTTGAATCTAATTGATAATATCTTTCCAACGAATCCGAAAAATCGAAATTTCATAGCGGGGATCAAAAGATATGTCCAGTTGAAAATTCTGAATAGTCGCTATGGAATTCAGGCCCTTAAAAATGGAAATTTTGCAAACGACCTCGGATTTCGATGAAACCACTTTTGTTGGGTCCGTGATGTCAAATTATTGCTACATTCCAATTTTCATAATTTTTCGAATCAATATGTGAGCGTGGCAAAGGAAAACGCGTTTGACCAGTTTCAGTTGATTTTAATCGACTGGAAAATGGCCATTTTTCAAACAGTCTCAGAATTTGATGAAATTAGTTTTGTTAGGACCGTATCGTCAATACGAAGCTAGAAAATATTTTTGGGAATTTTTCTAGCTAGTATGTAGCCCCGGTAAATTGAAATGTGCGTTCAAATTCAATATATAGAGTTATATTTTGATTTTGACGAAAACTGATCGAAACGATCGAATCAGCTTGCGATACATATCCCATTGTGTTCGAAATGGGGGTAATTAGCTAGGGGCGACAGTCGTTGGATTTGAATTGGAGTTTGTATCGATAAACAAACAATTTTCGAATAAAATAATAATATTATATATATTATAAAACCTAGAGACCATTCAACCCTAGTCAAACCTATTGCGTGGTCAACCGTTCAAAGAAATGCCCGCCTCCACTATCGTTTTAACGGCCGGTACCACGTGAATTTCTCCCACCGATAACCTCCAATCCACAATTCAATCCGATAACCCTTCAACACAAAAATGTCGAGCTTCTCCATCTGACTGGCTGCGATCTGAAATCGATGGTCGGAGACGGTGGAATCGGCCACGAAATCAGCGGCGGTTGAGGGCAATTTGCAGGCGACTGATGTGGTTTGGTGGCACGAGGCTCATGGCAAAGGTGGGCGAGGTGATGGCGCATGTGAGGGTCACCTCCGATGGAGGTCCGATGGTGCCAAGAACAGGAGGCAGCGGAATTTTTCAGGTGAAGCGTTTGGTTCAGTTTAACAAGCAGGCTACGGTTTTCTTTGGGGGGGAAACAATGGGAAAGGTAACGGATTTTTTTTCTTTATTATAAACGTTGTTAATTAATTTAAATTAATTATATATTTAAACTATCCAAGGATTTTAATTATAAAGAGTACTGATTTGAAATAAAAATAGGATTATATATATATAACTTTGTTTAAAAATCGGAAATATATATATAGTATTGTTTTAAAAAAAATGCAATTTTTATTTACAAAGCATGGATGATAAAAAAAAAAAATTATATATATAGCGTTAGAAAAAAAAAGTTTTTGATTTTTAGTTGACAAAATCATAGGATTTCTTTTAATCGATAAAGTTCGGATTTTGAATCGATAAAGTTTGAATTTTTATCATAATGAAAGATTATATTTTTATGATGATCATGTAGGATCTAAATTAACCCTAGAGGGGGGGGTGAATAGGGTTTATTGCAAATTGAATAAAATAAAATGTCACAGAAAAAAAAATCACACACAGAAAATACCCAGCTTCGGCAAAACTATGCCTACTGCTGCATTCAAGGTTTCTACTAGGAATTTTTAAACAATCTCTTCGCTTACAGACTCTTGTAAACTTGCGACCTTCGCTCCCGACTGTTTAAACCCTACGCTCAAGACCTTGACACAACTCGATCCGTTAAGTTGTGATTTTTCCAACTACAGACACTAGTAGTTTATATACTCCTTTTGATTGAAAAAAAAAACTTAAAACAACCAAAAACAAAAAACCCTAGAAATAAATAAAGTGGGTTAGCCCCCTTTTTGACTTGGGCCGGCCATTCATTTTACTCAGTACTGAAGCTTTTCCCTTTTTATTCAATAATGGCGACGGCTTCCTCCTAGGGTTCTTCAAGAATCGATCTTCCTCCAACGGATAGCGTACTCCAATTGATGCTTCAGGATTCTTCGATTCAACTTCGTTCGCTCTGGAGAATTGTATGTGATTTTGCCCTTGATTTCGTTTATTTATGCTCGATGTTTGTTGCAATTTTCTTGTTGATTGATTGTTGTTTGCCAATGAGGAAGACGTGTGTTATTTATAGAGTATTACGAACTCTCTAGAATCCCGATTCTCTGATTTCAATATATGACTTGGGTATGATATATATACGAAAATATTGGGGCTTTTTGAAATCTTCGGTTTCTTATTTGATGGACTTGAAACCTTCAATCTTTATGTAATATTTGTGTGTGACTTGTGTACTTTGAAATGGTCTTTGCCTATTACAACCTTGAATCAATTTTTCTGGAGCTTCGATTATACTTTTTCAACATGCTTTGAATTTGTCCTTGATATTGCGAGATTTTTTTTTTTTTAACTTGACCTTCAAACAGATTTCCTCCTTTGTTGACCATGTAAACACTGAATAATTTTGCCTTGCCATATATGAACTAAAACCTGAATAATCATTGCTATAGTATGCTCTGATCATGTGAAAGCTGCTGATTTGAAATTGTCTTGGCTTGTTTGTTTATGCCATGTACCCTTGCTCGTGAACTTCTCGGCCTAAATATTACTTGCTTTTTCCCATGACTAGTTTAACTGATTTATTCATGCTTTGATAAGAACAGACACTGTACTTGATACTTGAACTGATAAGAACTGATTTTCCATACTTTGACTTTACACTTCACTTGGATTTCTGGAACTTTATGTTAATACCTTCGACACCATTAAAAATGATTTTCCTTCTTAAAAAATCTATCTTGTTCTTTTAGTTGTTGAATCAGCTCCTTTTGATTGCTTGCCTGATATGTTTCTAAAATTATGGTTGATTCAACCTTGATAATTTTATTTGATTGTGTTGAATTCGGCCTGATTGATCTTGAGAATTTTGTGGCTCTTAAATTGATTGCATACTGATTTAAAACTTGCCAAGTTTTGCACTGTTAATTGATGATTTCGACCCTTATTTGAGAATTGATTTCATGCCTTATCTGCTGCATTAATATCATTGATTGATTGCCATCACCAGTGGAAAACTTGCCATAAAAAACTGATAAGAACTTTCCCTGATTGTGTCTTGATTTTAAATTGATACGTTGCCAATTATGAATTGGATAATTTTCCTTTTGCAGTGTTGATTTTGGTCTGATAAAATTTTCTGCAATTTTAAAAACAAACTTGCCATGTTTTGATTCCAAGCATTCTCTAAGTCACCATGCATCCATGTAACCTTGCATTTTTGACTTTGTTCATTACATGAACATGCTTGTTCCCTGATATTTACCATGTGACCATGTTTATGCTGCCTTGAACACTTGCATTGATTTCTGAGCTTGAGATAATTGAACTGATGACAATGTGCATTTGAAAATGAAGACCTGCACTTGATCATGTGACATTGCTCTATGCTGGTTGACTTGAAAATTGGTGTTGCATTGTTCACTTGCATTCTTGTATGCTTTGCATTTGACCTATACTGATATGTTACTTGCTACATCCTTGGTGATTTTGTACTGTCTCGACCATTGATTGACTTGCTGTTTTGACCATTTCACATGTGCTCGGAGTTGTTGATGCTTGTGCAACTTTGAGTTTCACCATATTTGTGTTTGCCTTGTGTTCATGATTGCTTTGCTCGACCACTTTGGTTATTTTTGTACTGTCCATTTTGACATGTAATGCTGAGTCGAGTTGGTACTTGATGGCTACTCCTCAAATGCACACACTGATTGGCGAGGCAGTGCACACGTATGTGTGTACATGCAGCCATGTTTTTCCTATTCCTGCATATCAGACCAGGTCTAGAAAAATGATGAGAAACACACCGTAATTCTGAGGCAAATAAAATTTAAAAATAAATTTTATTTGTTTGTATTGAATTTTGTTTTTGTTGCAGTCTACTGTGTGTTTTCTTCTGTATGTGACAGGTGAGAAGATGGTGACTGGACTGAAGGCTGTATAGACTGAAGATAGAAGATAAAAGTCAGTGGAAAAATATCGGTGTCAATGTATAACAAAGTCTGCAAATATAGTTGTATAGAGTGACAGATTTGTATGAATGAAATATGATATGTCAAATAGTGAAGTTGTAAAAGATGTACTTTTTGATATTGAAATAAAATATTTTTATCTAAAAAATACCGTGTGATTGTTTATATTTCTGCACAGTTATATTTTTTAGAAATATTATATTCCTGTCTGTTGTGCAGTATATCAGTGCATTAACAAACACATTCAATAATAAAATATATTTGGTTGTTATCATCAAACAAAAATCATATAATTGTGTATACAACACTGTTATATACAACAATCTCCCCCTTTTGATGATGACAAACAAATAAAAGATTTTGAATGTGTGAATGTGTTTGAAACATGTTTGAAATGTGAAGTATGTTACTCCCCCTATTTGTAAGCGCCCCCTACAACTAAGCTTCCCTTATTGATGCATAGATTTGAAAATTTTGAAATGAATTAATCAAACCCAAATTTCAAAATATTCTATAAATGTTTACTCATCCATCAAAATCTTGATCATTCTCCCCCTTTTGTTATCATCAAAAGAATAACAGAAATTAATACAGTGATGAATATAAACTAGAAATATAAATTCAGATCAAGAGGATAATATATCGTAAATCTCATTGAATCAAACAGAAATCATAATATTCTTTGAGTCAGAGACAAATTTCACTTTCAGAATGAATGGATTTACTATGGATTTTATAGAATTAGGAGAGTTCAATAAAAATTGAATATTTGAATATAAAATTTAAAGATTTTAAATATGCTTAAAAATATGTTAAGCACTTCCTAACCACGCATAGCCCAAAGGTCTTTTAAATGGGGTTAGTAGTAACTTAACTTTATCCTCTCTGATGAGTTCCATCCATGCACAGCCCGAATGTCTTTTAAGTGAGAATGAAAGCACATAGAGATTAAGGTAATTCACCCACGCATAACCGCGAGGACTTTTAAATGGGAGTGAGTACCAAGGATAAATTATTATTTATTTATTTATTTATTTCTAAATTCCAAGAATAATTAGAACTCCCCAAATTAAATAAAACCATGATGAGTGACAGAAGTATGGTAGATATAGAAGATGGTCGTGAAATAAGCTTTAATTCAAAAATATTATAAAATCTGTCCAATCATCATGAGATTTAAAAATATTTCCTCATGATAAAAATATATTATAGTCAATACTTATCACAATTTCAAGATCTGTCATAATTTCAACGAGTTCCAAAATAGTTCAAATGATCAATCATTTAACTTTTGAATAACCATTTAAGAAATTTTATTTTATTATTATTATTATTTATTTATTTATTTATTTTTATTTTTATTTTTTAAAATGGATAATGATTAATCAATTTCTATAATTCCCAAATCTAAGCGTAATCGTGAAAATCTATCTTCGGGAAGAGGTTTTGTAAAGATATCAGCAAGTTGACAGTCAGTTGAAATAAACTCAATACAAATATCTTCTCGTGAAATGTGATCTCTAATAAAATGATGTCTCACATCTATGTGTTTAGTGCGTGAATGGTGAACAGGATTATTAGACAAGTCTATAGCACTTTTACTATCACATTTTAGTGGTACTTTTTTATAAATTAGACCAAAGTCTGAAAGAGTTTGCATCATCCATAGTATTTGTGCACAACAACTTCCCAAAGCAATGTATTCAGCCTCAGTCGTGGATAAAGCAACACAATTTTGTTTTCGACTTGACCACGAGACTAACGAGTGTCCTAGCATAAAACAAGTCCCACTAGTGCTTTTTCTATCAACAAGGGATCCAGCATAATCAGCATCAGAATATCCAATTAATTCGAAATTATTGCATGCGGGGTACCATAAACCAAATTTGTGTGTGTGCAAAAGATATCTTAATATCCTTTTTGTGGCTTTTAAGTGAGATTCTTTTGGATTGGATTGAAAGCGTGCACATAAACAAACAGCAAACATAATATCAGGCCTAGATGCAGTGAGATAAAGAAGTGAACCAATTATTCCACGATATTTTTTCTGATCAACTGCAACTCCTTTCTCGTCTTTGTCAAGCTTGGTTGAAGGACTCATCGGTGTTCTGAGTGGTTTTGCATTTTCTAGTCCAAATCTTTTCAGCAATTCAGCAATGTATTTTGTTTGTGATATGAAAATTCCCTTGGAGCTTTGTTTGATTTGAAATCCAAGGAAGTATTTTAATTCACCTACTAAGCTCATTTCGAATTTATCCTGCATGACTTTTTCAAATTTCTCACACAAACAATCATTAGTAGCACCATATATAATATCATCAACATAAATTTGGACTATTAAAAAGTCATCACCTTCATGTAATAGAAACAATGTAGTGTCAGCACTGCCCTTTTTAAAACCGTTCTCCAAAAGATATGCACTTAAACAATCGTACCAAGCTCTAGGAGCTTGTTTAAGACCATATAATGCTTTTTCAAGTTTGAATACATGATTTGGAAATTCATGATTTTCAAAACCGGGGGGTTGTTCCACAAAAACTTCTTCTTTTAATTCTCCATTTAAAAACGCACTTTTTACATCCATTTGTTTAAGTTTGAAACCTTTATAACACGCAAAACTGAGCAAAATTCTAATGGCTTCTAACCTAGCTACTGGTGCAAATGTCTCATCAAAATCAATGCCTTCAATTTGATTATATCCTTTTGCAACCAACCTAGCTTTGTTTCTAATTACATTTCCGGATTCATCAAATTTATTTTTGAACACTCATTTAGTTCCTACTACTCGATAGTCATTCGGTCTAGGAACTAATTTCCAAACTTCATTTCGCTCAAATTGATTAAGTTCTTCTTGCATCGCTAGAATCCAACTTTCATCATTAAGTGCAATTTCAACATTTTTAGGTTCGATTTCAGAGATAAAACAACAGTGAATACAAAAAGTACAGATATCTTTATTAAATGATGAACGAGTTCGTATACCTGCCGTTGGATTTCCTATCACCAATTCTGGAGAATGGTTGGTTTTGAATTTCAACTTTTCGACTTCAAACGTTTGTTTTGTTTGATCATCATTGCCAGTCTTCTCTTTGCTATTTTCTTTTTCACCCTCATATGTAACTCCCTCATCGTTCTTCTCTTTGTCCACCGTATCCAGATCTGATTCATCAAATTTCACGTTTATGGTTTCAACAATGGTTTTTGATCATTTGTTGAAGATTCGATAAGCCTTGCTTCTTGACGAGTAACCCATGAAAATTCCCTCGTCAGCCTTTGATTCAAACTTACCAAGATGATCACCTGTATTAAGAAGATAACAAGGGCATCCAAAAACTCTAAAATATGAAATGTTAGGCTTTCTGTCAAACCACAATTCATAGGATGTTTTGTTAAGTATTGGTCTAATCATTACTCTGTTCATTACATGGCAGGATGTATTAACTGCCTCTGCCCAAAAAGTCAAAGGCAAATTATATTCACTTAACATAGATCTAGCCAATTCTTGTAATGTACGATTTTTCCTTTCGACTACCCCATTTTGTTGGGGTGTTCGAGGAGCAGAAAATTCATGTTTAAAACCATTTTCTTCACAAAAATTTTCAAAATCCAAATTTTCAAATTCACCACCATGATCACTTCTTAAAGTTTTTATTGAAACACCTTTTTCATTTTGAACAAGTTTTGCAAACTTTGAAAAGTAATCAAAAGTTTCGGATTTTTTGGCTAGAAAATAAACCCATGTAAATCTAGAATAATCATCAACCAACACATAACAATACCTTTTTCCATTCAAGCTAGCGATTTCATTTGGTCCAAATAAATCCATGTGAATCAATTCAAGTACCCTATTAGTGCTAACAACATTTTTGGGACGAAATGATGAACGACTGAATTTTCCCATAGCACATGATTTACACACTTTATTATTTTTATATTTCTGATGTGGTAGACCTCTTACCAATTTTTTTGATTCAAGCTTTTCCAAGAGACTCATACTAGCGTGACCCAATCTCCTATGCCATAAGAAAACTTCTTCATCCGTAGCTACTAAACATCGTGAGAGAGTCAAATCATCAAATGAAATCGTATAAACATTTCCTTTTCTTTTTCCCGTGAACACAATATTGTTTGTGGATTTTTCAATAATTTTGCAAGATTCATTATCAAATATCACACTCATTCCTTTGTCACATAGTTGGCTTATGGAAATGAGATTATGATGCAAGTTTTCAACATATAAAACATCAGTTAAGGAAAAAGTACTATTACCTACTTTACCCTTACCGATAATTTTACATTTTCTGTTATCGCCCATTATCACACTTCCTCCTTTATATTTTTCAAGGCTAAGGAACTTTGATTTATCTCCTGTCATATGTTTGGAACAACCTGAATCCAAGTACCATTCTTGTTGTTCCTTAGCCCGCCAACATACCTACACATAAGAAGAAGAAAATGACCTAGAGAAACTCATAGGTCTAATAAAATTAGTAACTGAAAATTTTTGATTTTGAACAACAGATCCTTTTGGAATCCAAATTTGTTTGATCTTATCAAATCCGAATCTATTACAATTACTTGTCGACCCTTTTGGAACCCAAATTTGTATGAATTTTTTATTATTGTTCCTATTTTGACATTTTTCATAGCTATGTCCAATTTTTCCACATTTTATACATTTAGGAAAAACACTTCCACCTTTTGCATTATTATCCATATTAATATGTGTTTTCCCAAATCCTAATCCTTTCTTATTATTAGCATATAATTGATTTCCAAGCAGCATCCTAAATGATTTTTCCCCTTTTGAAAACTTACTCAATGTTATTTCCAGATTTTTTACTTTGGTTTTAAGTGCTTCATTTTCATTTACAAGAGAAGTGCATCTGTTAATAAAGTTCTTTCTTTTTGTGTCATCACTTTCTTTTAAAGCCAAGTGTTCTTTTTTCAATTTTTCAAAATTTGCCTTAACTTCTGTTTGCTCTTGTTTTAATAACCTGCATTTTTCACAATCAAGGTTTGTCACTTTTTCAAGCTCAGTTTCTAACTTATTGTTTTCGTGGACCAATTTTAACCTATCAGATTTTAATTTCTTGATTTTTAGTTCAAGAGAATCAACGGTTTTGGTAAGATCATGACACATTAAAATTAAATCTTTATAAGAGTAATTTGGTACCTCAGTGGAATCATCTTCGCTACTTTCTAAATCTGACTGTGCCATAAGACACAAATTGGCTTCCTCGTTATCACTGTCAGAGTCTTCTTCTTCTCCTTCTTCATCGTCCCATGTAGCTGCAAAAGCTTTCTTCTTCTTCTTCTTCTTTCTGTCTTTCTGAAGTAATGGACAATTTGGTTTGATATGGCCTGGTTTATTGCAGTTGTAGCATATGACTTCATCGTCTTAATTGTCGGAATTCTTGGATTTGTTGGATTTTGAATTCTTCTTTCGTGACTTGTATTTTTTGTTAGTCCACTTTTTAAGAACCATGGCCAACTCTTCGATAGGATTCTCAGCTTCATCGTTACTTTCAACAGTGTTGCTTAGAGCAATTGTCTTTTTCTTTGATTCTGAATCATCGCGTCCTTCTTTGGCTTTTAACTCCATTTCATAAGCAATCAAGTTTCCAATCAATTCTTCTATTTTCAACTTATTTAGATCTTTTGATTCTTGAATAGCAGTTACTTTGGCTTCGAAATTCATTGGCAGTACTCTCAGTATCTTGCGTATTAATTCTACTTCAGTGTAGACTTTACCAAGAGCCCTTGCATTATAAATCAGTGTGGAGAATCGACCATACATCTCTTTTATATCTTCGTCTTTCCGCATTGTGAAATTTTCATATTCGTTGCAGAGTAGTGCGAGACGAGATTCCTTGACTTGAGATGTTCCTTCATGTGTAACTTCCAAAGTATGCCAAATTTCCTGTGCAGTTGAACAGCGAGATATACGGTTAAATTCAGTTTTATCAAGAGCACAAATTAAAGCATTCATTGCTTTGGCATCAGTTGAGAATAATTTTTTATCATTAGCATCCCACTTATCTTTTGGTTTAGGAATTTCGATATCATTGATAATCGTAACAGGAGGTTTGTAGCCTGTTTCAACAATATCCCATACATCATAATCAACTGAACTTAAGTAAATTTTCATCCTAGCTTTCCAATAGGCATAATCAGTTCCATTAAACATTGGTGGCCTAGCTATGGACTGACCTTCAGAAAAAGCGTTGTTAGACAAATTCATGACTCTAGAGTTAAAAATACCTGCTCTGATACCACTTGTAGGATCTAAATTAACCCTAGAGGGGGGGTGAATAGGGTTTATTGCAAATTGAATAAAATAAAATGTCACAGAAAAAAAAAATCACACACAGAAAATACCCAGCTTCGGCAAAACTATGCCTACTGCTGCATTCAAGGTTTCTACTAGGAATTTTTAAACAATCTCTTCGCTTACAGACTCTTGTAAACTTGCGACCTTCGCTCCCAACTGTTTAAACCCTACGATCAAGACCTTGACACAACTCGATCCGTTAAGTTGTGATTTTTCCAACTACAGACACTAGTAGTTTATATACTCCTTTTGATTGAAAAAAAAAACTTAAAACAACCAAAAACAAAAAACCCTAGAAATAAATAAAGTGGGTTAGCCCCCTTTTTGACTTGGGCCGGCCATTCATTTTACTCAGTACTGAAGCTTTTCCCTTTTTATTCAATAATGGCGACGGCTTCCTCCTAGGGTTCTTCAAGAATCGATCTTCCTCCAACGGATAGCGTACTCCAATTGATGCTTCAGGATTCTTCGATTCAACTTCGTTCGCTCTGGAGAATTGTATGTGATTTTGCCCTTGATTTCGTTTATTTATGCTCGATGTTTGTTGCAATTTTCTTGTTGATTGATTGTTGTTTGCCAATGAGGAAGACGTGTGTTATTTATAGAGTATTACGAACTCTCTAGAATCCCGATTCTCTGATTTCAATATATGACTTGGGTATGATATATATACGAAAATATTGGGGCTTTTTGAAATCTTCGGTTTCTTATTTGATGGACTTGAAACCTTTAACCTTTATGTAATATTTGTGTGTGACTTGTGTACTTTGAAATGGTCTTTGCCTATTACAACCTTGAATCAATTTTTCTGGAGCTTCGATTATACTTTTTCAACACGCTTTGAATTTGTCCTTGATATTGCGAGATTTTTTTTTTTAACTTGACCTTCAAACAGATTTCCTCCTTTGTTGACCATGTAAACACTGAACAATTTTGCCTTGCCATATATGAATTAAAACCTGAATAATCATTGCTATAGTATGCTCTGATCATGTGAAAGCTGCTGATTTGAAATTGTCTTGGCTTGTTTGTTTATGCCATGTACCCTTGCTCGTGAACTTCTCGGCCTAAATATTACTTGCTTTTTCCCATGACTAGTTTAACTGATTTATTCATGCTTTGATAAGAACAGACACTGTACTTGATACTTGAACTGATAAGAACTGATTTTCCATACTTTGACTTTACACTTCACTTGGATTTCTTGAACTTTATGTTAATACCTTCGACACCATTAAAAATGATTTTCCTTCTTAAAAAATCTGTCTTGTTCTTTTAGTTGTTGAATCAGCTCCTTTTGATTGCTTGCCTGATATGTTTCTAAAATTATGGTTGATTCAACCTTGATAATTTTATTTGATTGTGTTGAATTCGGCCTGATTGATCTTGAGAATTTTGTGGCTCTTAAATTGATTGCATACTGATTTAAAACTTGCCAAGTTTTGCACTGTTAATTGATGATTTCGACCCTTATTTGAGAATTGATTTCATGCCTTATCTGCTGCATTAATATCATTGATTGATTGCCATCACCAGTGGAAAACTTGCCATAAAAAACTGATAAGAACTTTCCCTGATTGTGTCTTGATTTTAAATTGATACGTTGCCAATTATGAATTGGATAATTTTCCTTTTGCAGTGTTGATTTTGGTCTGATAAAATTTTCTGCAATTTTAAAAACAAACTTGCCATGTTTTGATTCCAAGCATTCTCTGAGTCACCATGCATCCATGTAGCCTTGCATTTTTGACTTTGTTCATTACATGAACATGCTTGTTCCCTGATATTTACCATGTGACCATGTTTATGCTGCCTTGAACACTTTCATTGATTTCTGAGCTTGAGATAATTGAACTGATGACAATGTGCATTTGAAAATGAAGACCTGCACTTGATCATGTGACATTGCTCTATGCTGGTTGACTTGAAAATTGGTGTTGCATTGTTCACTTGCATTCTTGTATGCTTTGCATTTGACCTATACTGATATGTTACTTGCTACATCCTTGGTGATTTTGTACTGTCTCGACCATTGATTGACTTGCTGTTTTGACCATTTCACATGTGCTCGGAGTTGTTGATGCTTGTGCAACTTTGAGTTTCACCATATTTGTGTTTGCCTTGTGTTCATGATTGCTTTGCTCGACCACTTTGGTTATTTTTGTACTGTCCATTTTGACATGTAATGCTGAGTCGAGTTGGTCCTTGATGGCTACTCCTCAAATGCACACACTGATTGGCGAGGCAGTGCGCACGTATGTGTGTACATGCAGCCATGTTTTTCCTATTCCTGCATATCAGACCAGGTCTAGAAAAATGATGAGAAACACACCGTAATTCTGAGGCAAATAAAATTTAAAAATAAATTTTATTTGTTTGTATTGAATTTTGTTTTTGTTGCAGTCTACAGTGTGTTTTCTTCTGTATGTGACAGGTGAGAAGATGGTGACTGGACTGAAGGTTGTATAGACTGAAGATAGAAGATAAAAGTCAGTGGAAAAATATCGGTGTCAATGTATAACAAAGTCTGCAAATATAGTTGTATAGAGTGACAGATTTGTATGAATGAAATATGATATGTCAAATAGTGAAGTTGTAAAAGATGTACTTTTTGATATTGAAATAAAATATTTTTATCTAAAAAATACCGTGTGATTGTTTATATTTCTGCACAGTTATATTTTTTAGAAATATTATATTCCTGTCTGTTGTGCAGTATATCAGTGCATTAACAAACACATTCAATAATAAAATATATTTGGTTGTTATCATCAAACAAAAATCATATAATTGTGTATACAACACTGTTATATACAACAGATCAAGATTGGATTTATATGATAAACGAAAGATTAGATTTCTATGACAATGAAGTTATGATTTTTATTATGAAATTAGCAAAGTAAAAATACGATTTTTACATATGTTGTAGCGAAATAAAAATTAAATTTTTTATATAAGTAGCGAAATAAAAATGTGATTTTTATAGCTTTGAAATAAAAATATGATTTTTAAATATATATAAACATCATATTAAAAATGTGATTTTTAATATGAACAGCGTAGAGGAGACTGCATTGAAATGTCAGGCAAATCCCAACTGTTCTGAAAGTTCAGAAATCACAGGCAGAGTGGAACCCAAATGTGAGAATTTCTCACTCTTCAATTTCTTTTTCTAGTTATATATATATATATATATACTAGGATGCAGACGGTGTTTAGTAGCACCCGACACAATCGTCCACAGACCATGGACTTGTTTGTTTGGTTGTGTAGTTGGTTAGATTATTTGGTTTGAATTGAATTGTTTGGTGAAATGGAATGGATTTGATTGATGTGTGAATGGCGTGGGCCTTCACTAGACCAGGGATAAGGCTAGGCCTCGTCCCGTTTCTAGTATCGTGCCGTTATGCCGCCGAAATTTTCTAAAATAAGTTAGAAAAATAAAGATATCATTTTATTTGATAAATGAACCGATTAGAATATTCATAGGTTGAATAAAATAATTTAGTCCTTAAAAATATAATTTTTAACGTGAATTTGAATAAATAAATATTTATAAACAAATTGGTCGATTTGTTTATATACACCGATTTGACTGATATTGATTGGGATGATAAATTTTACACATCGCCCAATTGCACAAATAAAAACCTGTGTTTATTGATTTGAAACCCCACACGGGTGTTGGGATGAAATTTGAAGTTCACTCATCCTGATTGATTAAATATGTCGATCGATTGATTGACAGGCTGTTATAAGCGTTAGATATCTATATTTGATGCTTATACAGTGTAGTGCACTCTGGTTGATGGTTGATTATTTTTCAACGCTATTATATACGTGTGATGTATGAAAATACATATAATTAACATTATATGGTGATTGATTGGGCCTCATTCCAATTTAGAAAATAAAGAATATTATAAAATAAAGGTTCATGTGTTGACAGTACTCATCCGTTGAGATTAGTCATGCGTTGAACGAAATATTTGAAAAGGAAATATTTGAAATGGAAATATTTGAAAAGGAAATATTTGAAATAGAAATATTTGAAAAGGAAATATTTGAAATAGAAATATTTGAAATAGAAATATTTGAAAAGGAAATATTTGAAATAGAATATTTGAAAATAGAAATATATGAAGCCGTGTCGATTAGGTTGACGCCAATTTGACGTGAACGATATTTATATCGATTTTATTCATTTAAAAATGAATATTGAAAAGTGATTTCGAAATCGAATATTTTGAAATGAAATTTGAATTAAATTGAATAGAAAACGAATTCGAATTGAATATATAACGAATTGAATTCGAATTGAATATATAACGGATTTGATTTCAATTGAATATATAACAAATTTGAATTGAATAGAAAACGAATTTGATTTCAATTGAATATATAACGAATTTGATTTGAATGGAAAACGAGTTGAATTCGAATTGAATTTAAATGAACTTTGAAACGAATTTATAAGGAAAATTTCAATTTTGATTTGAATTTGAAATGGAAGTTGAAATGTTTTTGAAACAAATTGGAAACTATTTATAAAATTCGTTTTAAATAGAAATCGACGGAATATATATTATATATATTATATATATAATATAATGGCCTGAATAGAACGCGCCGCGCCATGGTAGTTCGCGAATTTCGACCATTAACTTCGTACGGACATTACGGGAGATCTGACCGTCGGATTCTCCTAAAACTGGAACCGTTGGGTTCGTATCGAAAAGAGCTTTCTAACGAATATTAGAAATTAGAAATCTAACGGTTGGATTTGGAGATACATCCAAATCAAATTTGGAAAAGGTCGCTGTAAGTGCAGTTCGATGGCCGTTGATGGAAATCAACTGTACGGGTCATGATAAAATTATTAAAAATATCAATAATTTGTGTAAAATCATAAGAAATGATTTGGGAAAAATTGGGATGAAAAACTCCATATTTGAAAAGATAAAAATAGATTTTTATCGAAATGAACTAGATTTGAATTAAATTTAAAACCCAATTATTTTTAAATAAATAAATTGGATTTAAAAAGGGGTTTTAAATAATCGGAATTTCTAATATATTTGAGTGGAATGGAAGTAGAATGTGAATTGATAATTTAAATTATCAAATTTGGGAAAAGGATCGAGAATGGAGTATTACCAGTTTTGCTCCAAAGCGATAGTTAAATCTTTTATTAGATTTGGATGTGGAAGGGTAATTAATTTTACCGATAACACCGTGGTATTAGATATGGAGTATTACCAGTTTTGCTTCATGGGATGAATAGGTTGGGATTGGGAAATAAAATAAATAATTACTTCGGTGTGGTTCGCTAATCCCGACTAGTTTGAAAAACCATAATTTGGTTTAAAATGATATCCAAAGGAAGATTAAAGAATAAATTTTAAAGAATTTATCTTTGATAAAATTAATTGGTACCTTTCCCTAAGAACGTGAAATTTAGAAACTAACTGTAGGTTAGCTAAGAAGGATGGTTTCCTGGGTATTGATCTAATGTTGGTTTCGGCCTTCGGGGTTAATATTTGGGGAATTGTTCTCTTGCTAATTTACGGTTAGTGACTGATGAATTGGAATGAGGCGTATGTTGTGATTATGTAACATTTGTTGACTACATACGCGGGTTGTTCGGAAAGGCCGGGTTTATACCCATTCTGAATAACCGATTCGACGATAAGTCGAAGATGATGACGGTGGTCGAAGACCGAAAGTCTTCACATCGTTTGGGTGATTACTGATGATCTTGATTGGGCTGTACACCCAAGATGATGGAACCAGTTGGTGGTCGTCCAGACGTACTTGGAGATCGACGGATATGCGAGGAAAGTGCCTCCGGTTTCGTTCAGACCTAGAACGGACTTGTAAATGGATGGTGTGTCTGACATTGTATTCCTTTATATTGTATTCGTTGATCTCTGCTAAATATATATCTGTTTAGCGGCGGGGAATTTATTCTCTTGCTTAACGCCCTTCTCTGAGACATACGAGCTCAGAGGTTATATATTGGCAGAAATCAGTGGTACGATATGGATTGATAGTGTGGCATGCTGAGATGCAGTGATCCAGACTTTTGTTGAAAAGCAAAGTTTGGTGGAAGATGATCAAAGCGCAGCTTTAATACAGCATGGCTTTGTGTATAGCGTTGATTCGCGAGCCTCACATCCCGGTATGGTGGTAAACTGATGGTTTGATCAGTATGCTTTTTAGTGGATGGGCACCTTAGTGGTGTCGTGGATTCGGTCGACCGAGATGAGCTTAGTGCTCAGGGACATATAGAGTAAGCGGTGTTTTCTCTCGCTGGGACGTAAGCCGCAGTGATACTCTGGTCCCAAAGGTGCGGATGTGCATTACGGTGTTTTCTCTTGCTGGGACGTAAGCCGTGGGGAATTGCACTACGCGATCGATCTTTCGAATCAGGAGCCACTATGATGGAAATCCAACTTTCCAATACATGTATTTCGACTTTATTTGTAGAGCCTAGTATGGCGACATTATATATGGTACCCATGCCGTCTATGATTGATATTTATGATTGAAATTGTTTTGACACTATACACTTATTATAGTATCAAATGATTTGATTTTTAAAACGTACCAAGCATGTTTGGCTATTATAAGGGAAAACCCTGTCCTTCGGCTGCGTTGCATTGTGTGATGGGACCTGGGTCTTATAATAGCTTCATTTTTCTTTATTTAGCATTGCGCTGTTTGTTTTATGCACTGGTATTCTTGGGAGGAAACCCGTTCCGTGTTATACGGCGTGGTCCCTTGATTTACCTAACTTTAAAATAAAGATTTACAACTGTTTTAGTTCTCACACCAGTCCCATGACTGACCTGGAGTTTATTGTTTTAACCTAAACTCTGGGTGCCCCTATTTTCCACACGGGCAGCTAGTAGTTTTGGTTTTGCAGATTTATATTCACAGGATCCTGGTTTACAGCTGGAATGATATCCGGAAAGCTTGGTATCCGTATATCTCCTTCAGTTGTGTATTGTATTATTTTCCGCCGCTATGTATTTAAATGTAATTTAAATCTCCGATATTTCTGTGTAATATTCATTTATACTCTGTATATTCTTGTATCTGATGGAATTGTTGTAATATACAATTAAATGTTCTTCCGTCTGCGTTCTGTTGTGGTTTGTTCTCGAACTATCCGCGCTTTCCTCACCGGGGAAGTTACGGGTTTTCACAGTTGGTATCAGAGCTTTGGTTTACAGAGCTCGAGAAAAAGACACATTAGAACCGTACGAAAGAATTCATCAGATATTGGATTAGTAATATCCAATTAGAATGACTCGTTAGAGATAGGATCAGTAGTATCCTAGAACGAGTGTGAAGAGTATATTTTTCAAAAGAAAACAAATTTGTTTTGAAATTTAAATCGTTTTATACGTATTTGAATATTTATTTATTTTGAATTTGGACAATCCAATATATAAAGTTTTTGCATATACGCGTCATGAACGTATATTCGAAGTTTTAATATATTAGATAGATATAGAATCACATTCTAGTCGCCCGGACATGATTCTGATGATGGCGCTCCATCACCAGTATTTATTTTCGTGTTTCTAAGGAGTGATATCTATATATTTCCATTAGACTGGTGTGGGAACCAAAACTTATATAGATAAATTTATTTGTTGTGATTTGGCATCAAAAATGTGATTGTTGACTATATAGCAAAATTATGCGTTTGAAAAGCTAAACAACTAATTGATTGATGGTTGTGTTGTTTGATTATTGGTTGATTAATTAAAATTTATACCATTTAGTCAAATTGTACCAAAAAGTGAGTTGTGTTGAAAATTTGTAGCATTTGCTTGCATATACTTGTACTTACATTGAACAGGTCATAGCAAGGAGGCTAGAGCAGAGAATAAAATTTGTTTGCCCAACAAATAGGTACCTGTTTACTATAATTTACTGTTTTGTTTGGGTGATGATGATTTTATGAGTCGATTGGCTAGCCGCTTGGCTTTTTCTTTTTCTTTTTGAGATCAGAAGGCCTATATGGCAATTTCGGGATTTTCCCGTGCTCCCGGTGCAGGGGAGGTTATGGCGAAATTTTTCGAAAATTTAGGTTGTTAGCCAAATTTTTGAAGAATTTGAAAATTCTCAAAAACTGAAAAGTTGGAGAATGGAAGCCAGATCGAACGTAGAGTTGATTAATCAAACCACTTTCGACTTTGTTCCTTTTCGGGGACGAAAAGTTTTAAGTGGGGGAGATTGTAACAACCCGAAAATCTGGGCCAGTTTAAAAAATTTTATTTTGGCAATTTTAGTGAATTTTGATTATTTAAAATGAATTATTTTCAATAATATCGACGAGAAAATTTCTTTTGAATAAAATTCAATCGTATATAGTTATATAGATCGTCGTTAGAATATAAATAATTATATATAATTATAAATAGAATTGAAAATGGCGCAGTAGTTCGATAATACGATTTCAAACTTCAATTGAATGTACCGGGTGCAAAATAAACCGGATTTTAGTGAAACCAAAAATATTTGAATCTAATTGATAATATCTTTCCAACGAATCCGAAAAATCGAAATTTCATAGCGGGGATCAAAAGATATGTCCAGTTGAAAATTCTGAGTAGTCGCTATGGAATTCAGGCCCTTAAAAATGGAAATTTTGCAAACGACCTCGGATTTCGACGAAACCACTTTTGTTGGGTCCGTGATGTCAAATTATTGCTAGATTCCAATTTTCATAATTTTTCGAATCAATATGTGAGCGTGGAAAAGGAAAACGCGTTTGACCCGTTTCAGTTGATTTTAATCGACTGGAAAATGGCCATTTTTCAAACGATCTCAGAATTTGACGAAATTAGTTTTGTTAGGACCGTATCGTCAATACGAAGCTAGAAAATATTTTTGGGAATTTTTCTAGCTAGTATGTAGCCCCGGTAAATTGAAATGTGCGTTCAAATTCAATATATAGAGTAATATTTTGATTTTGACGAAAACTTATCGAAACGATCGAATCAGCTAGCGATACATATCCCATTGTGTTCAAAATGGGGGTAGTTAGCTAGGGACGATAGTCGTTGGATTTGAATTGGAGTTTGTATCAATAAACAAACAATTTTCGAATAAAATAATAATATTATATATATTATAAAACCTAGAAACCATTCAACCCTAGTCAAACCTATTGCGTGGTCAACCGTTCAAAGAAATGCCCGCCTCCACTATCGTTTTAACGGCCGGTACCACGTGAATTCTCCCACCGATAACCTCCAATCCACAAATCAATCCGATAACCCTTCAACACAAAAATGTCAAGCATCTCGAGCTTCTCCATCTGACTGGCTGCGATCTGAAATCGATGGTCGGAGAAGGTGGAATCGGCCACGAAATCAGCGGCAGTTGAGGGCAATTTGCAGGCGACTGACGTGGTTTGGTGGCACGAGGCTCATGGCAAAGGAGGGCGAGGTGATGGCGCATGTGATGGTCACCTCCGATGGAGGTCCGATGGTGCCAAGAACAGGAGGCAGCGGAATTTTTCAGGTGAAGCGTTGGGTTCAGTTTAACAAGCAGGCTACGGTTTTCTTTGGGGGGGAAACAATGGGAAAGGTAACGGATTTTTTTTCTTTATTATAAACGTTGTTAATTAATTTAAATTAGTTATATATTTAAATTATCCAAGGATTTTAATTATAAACAGTACTGATTTGAAATAAAAATAGGATTATATATATATATAACTTTGTTTAAAAATCAGAAATATATATATATAGTATTGTTTTAAAAAAAATTGCAATTTTTATTTACAAAGCATGGATGATAAAAAAATATTTTTATATATATAGCGTTAGAAAAAAAGATTTTGATTTTTAGTTGACAAAATCATAGGATTTTTTTTAATCGATAAAGTTCGGATTTTGAATCAATAAAGTTTGAATTTTTATCATAATGAAAGATTATATTTTTATGATGATCAAGATTGGATTTTTATGATAAACGAAAGAATAGATTTCTATGACAATGAAGTTATGATTTTTATTATGAAATTAGCAAAGTAAAAATACGATTTTTACATATGTTGTAGCGAAATAAAAATTAATTTTTTTATATAAGTAGCGAAATAAAAATGTGATTTTTATAGCTTTGAAATAAAAATATGATTTTTAAATATATAAACATCATATTAAAAATGTGATTTTTAATATGAACAGCGTAGAGGAGACTGCATTGAAATGTCAGGCAAATCCCAACTGTTCTGAAAGTTCAGAAATCACAGGCGGAGTGGAACCCAAATGTGAGAATTTCTCACTCTTCAATTTCTTTTTCTAGTTATATATATATACTAGGATGCAGACGGTGTTTAGTAGCACCCGACACAATCGTCCACAGACCATGGACTTGTTTGTTTGGTTGTGTAGTTGGTTAGATTATTTGGTTTGAATTGAATTGTTTGGTGAAATGGAATGGATTTGATTGATGTGTGAATGGCGTGGGCCTTCACTAGACCGGGGATAAGGCTAGGCCTCGTCCCGTTTCTAGTATCGTGCCGTTATACCGCCGAAATTTTCTAAAATAAGTTAGAAAAATAAAGATATCATTTTATTTGATAAATGAACCGATTAGAATATTCATAGGTTGAATAAAATAATTTAGTCGTTAAAAATATAATTTTTAACGTGAATGTGAATAGATAAATATTTATAAACAAATCGGCCGATTTGTTTATATACACTGATTTGACTGATATTGATTGGGATGATAAATTTTACACATCGCCCAATTGCACGAATAAAAACCTGTGTTTGTTGATTTGAAACCCCACACGGGTGTTGGGATGAAATTTGAAGTTCACTCATCCTGATTGATTAAATATGTCGATCGATTGATTGACAGGCTGTTATAAGCGTTAGATATCTATATTTGATGCTTATACAGTGTAGTGCACTCTGGTTGATGGTTGATTATTTTTCAATGCTATTATATACGTGTAATGTATGAAAATCCATATAATTAACATTATATGGTGATTGATTGGGCCTCATTCCAATTTAGAAAATAAAGAATATTATAAAATAAAGGTTCATGTGTTGACAGTACTCATCCGTTGAGATTAGTCATGTGTTGAACGAAATATTTGAAAAGGAAATATTTGAAATGGAAATATTTGAAAACGAAATATTTGAAAAGGAAATATTTGAAATAGAAATATTTGAAATAGAAATATTTGAAAAGGAAATATTTGAAATAGAATATTTGAAAATAGAAATATATCAAGCCGTGTTGATAAGATTGACGCCATTTTGACGTGAACGATATTTATATCGATTTTATTCATTTAAAAATGAATATTGAAAAGTGATTTCGAAATCGAATATTTTGAAATGAAATTTGAATTAAATTGAATAGAAAACGAATTCGAATTGAATATATAACGAATTGAATTCGAATTGAATATATAACGGATTTGATTACAATTGAATATATAACGAATTTGAATTGAATAGAAAACGAATTTGATTTCAATTGAATATATAACGAATTTGATTTGAATGGAAAACGAATTGAATTCGAATTGAATTTAAATGAACTTTGAAACGAATTTATAAGGAAAATTTCAATTTTGATTTGAATTTGAAATGGAAGTTGAAATGTTTTTGAAACAAATTGGAAACTATTTATAAAATTCGTTTTAAATAGAAATCGACGAAATATATATTATATATATATAATATAATGGCCTGAATAGAACGCGCCGCGGCAGTTCGCGAATTTCGACCATTAAATTCGTACAGACATTACGGGAGATCCGACTGTCGGATTCTCCTAAAACCGGAACCGTTGGGTTCGTATCGAAAAGAGCTTTCTAACGAATATTAGAAATTAGAAATCTAACGGTTGGATTTGGAGATACGTCCAAATCAAATTTGGAAAAGGTCGCTGTAAGTGCAGTTTGATGGCCGTTGATGGAAATCGACTGTACGGGTCTTGATAAAATTATTAAAAATATCAATAATTAGTGTAAAATCATAAGAAATGATTTGGGAAAAATTGGGATGAAAAACTCCATATTTGAAAAGATAAAAATAGATTTTTATCGAAATGAACTAGATTTGAATTAAATTTAAAACCCAATTATTTTTAAATAAATAAATTGGATTTAAAAAGGGGTTTTAAATAATCGGAATTTCTAATATATTTGAGTGGAATGGAAGTAGAATGTGAATTGATAATTTAAATTATCAAATTTGGGAAAAGGATCGAGAATGGAGTATTACCAGTTTTGCTCCAAAGCGATAGTTAAATCTTTTATTAGATTTGGACGTGGAAGGGTAATTAATTTTACCGATAACACCGTGGTATTAGATATGGAGTATTACCAGTTTTGCTTCATGGGATGAATAGGTTGGGATTGGGAAATAAAATAAATAATTACTTCAGTGTGGTTCGCTAATCCCGACTAGTTTGAAAAACCATAATTTGGTTTAAAATGATATCCAAAGGAAGATTAAAGAATAAATTTTAAAGAATTTATCTTTGATAAAATTAATGGGAACCTTTCCCTAAGAATGTGAAATTTAGAAACTAACTGTAGGTTAGCTAAGAAGGATGGTTTCCTGGGTATTGATCTGATGTTGGTTTCGGCCTTCGGGGTTAATATTTGGGGAATTGTTCTCTTGCTAATTTACGGTTAGTGACTGATGAATTGGAATGAGGCATATGTTGTGATTGTGTAACATTTGTTTACTATATACGCGGGTTGTTCGGAAAGGCCGGGTTTATACCCATTCTGAATAACCGATTCGACGATAAGTCGAAGATGATGACAGTGGTTGAAGACCGAAAGTCTTCACATCGTTTGGGTGATTACTGATGATCTTGATTGGGCTGTACACCCAAGATGAGGGAACCAGTTGGTGGTCGTCCAGACGTACTTGGAGATCGACGGATATGCGAGGAAAGTGCCTCCGGTTTCGTTCAGACCTAGAACGGACTTGTAAATGGATGGTGTGTCTAACATTGTATTCCTTTATATTGTATTCGTTGATCTCTGATAAATATATATCTGTTTGGCGGCGGGGAATTTATTCTCTTGCTTAACGCCCTTCTCTGAGACATACGAGCTCAGAGGTTATATATTGGCAGAAATCATTGGTACGATATGGATTGATAGTGTGGCATGCTGAGATGCAGTGATCCAGACTTTTGTTGAAAAGCAAAGTTTGGTGGATGATGATCAAAGCGCAGCTTTAATACAGCATGGCTTTGTGTATAGCGTTGATTCGCGAGCCTCACATCCTGGTATGGCGGTAAAATGATGGTTTGATCAGTATGCTTTTTAGTGGATGGGCACCTTAGTGGTGTCGTGGATTCGGTCGACCGAGATGAGCTTAGTGCTCAGGGACATATAGAGTAAGCGGTGTTTTCTCTTGCTGGGACGTAAGCCGCGGTGATACTCTGGTCCCAAAGGTGCGGATGTGCATTACGGTGTTTTCTCTTGCTGGGACGTAAGCCATGGGGAATTTCACTACGCGATCGATCTTTCGAATCAGGAGCCACCATGATGGAAATCCAACTTTCCAATACGTGTATTTCGGCTTTATTTGTAGAGCCTAGTATGGCGACATTATATATGGTACCCATGCCGTCTATGATTGATATTTATGATTGAAATTGTTTTGACACTATACACTTATTATAGTATCAAATGATTTGATTTTTAAAACGTACCAAGCATGTTTGGCTATTATAAGGGAAAACCCTATCCTCCGGCTGCGTTGCATTGTGTGATGGGACCTGGGTCTTATAATAGCTTCATTTTTCTTTATTTAGCATTGCGCTGTTTGTTTTATGCACTGGTATTCTTGGGAGGAAACCCGTTCCGTGTTATACGGCGTGGACCCTTGATTTACCTAACTTTAAAATAAAGATTTACAAATGTTTTAGTTCTCACACCAGTCCCATGACTGACCTGGAGTTTATTGTTTTAACCTAGACTTTGGGTGCCCCTATTTTCCACATGGGCAGCTAGTAGTTTTGGTTTTGCAGATTTATATTCACAGGATCCTGGTTTACAGCTGGAATGATATCCGGAAAGCTTTGTATCCGTATATCTCCTTCAGTTGTGTATTGTATTATTTTCCGCTGCTATGTATTTAAATGTAATTTAAATCTCTGATATTTCTGTGTAATATTCATTTATACTCTGTATATTATTGTATCTGATGGAATTGTTGTAATATACAATGAAATGTTCTTCCGTCTGCGTTCTTTTGTGGTTTGTTCTCGAACTATCCGCGCTTTCCTCACCGGGGAAGTTACAGGTTTTCACATATACTCAAATTCGTATAATAAGATATAGTTTCCAAAACTAAATTCATTTTTATAAACGATACTTTTCAAACTCATTCTAGGAATTTTCTAACCCTATCTCTAATGAGTCATCCTTATAGGATATTACTAATCCTATCTCTGATGAATTCTTTCGTTCGGTTCTAATGTGTCTTGTTCTCGAGCTTTGAAAACCAAAGCTCTGATACCAAAATGAAATGACTAATAAACACGTAAATGTGTATATTTTATCCACTTATTTATCTTATTTTATGTTTAAAATAATTGATACTGTGTATTTATAGTTGCGTTTTCAGATTATTTATGATCAATGGATTAATGCACTTAATTGTTGAAAAGCTTGAAGAATTGGTGTATGAAGAGTGTTGATTTGGAGAGCTAGATTAAAGCTTGAAGAAATGTTGTTGTTCATCCACCTTCTGATACATATTTTAATGATTCAATGCCTTTTCATAAGGATACTTATCGCAGATGTTATGGAGTTCCTACTTATGCTCAAAACAATTGAATTTGATGTCATTTGATGCCCGCAAGCTATGCCAATTGCAAATCCATTCACATTGCGTTCACATTAGCTCATTTGCAAGGCCTCTCATTCATGTTGCGTTTACACTGGTTTATTTGTTATTTTAGAAAAGGGATTTTGTCCTATATTGTGAAATGAGCCTCTTAGTCTTGGCCAATGCAACTATAAATACATTGTATCTAATTCATGTAAAAACACACTTAGTTTTATTCTGTAATTCTCTTCTTGGAATAATCTCTCAGTTGTTATTTAATTTTATTTATGTTCACGTTATTTAGTTTCTGTTTCTCTTCTTCTTTAGCTATGTCGAGCTAATCCCCTTTGATTATGGGGTGATGACACTAATAGATATGATTCAACATGAATCACATAGCCAATAGATTAGGACTTTATACATGTAGATCTGGATCTGAATCAAGGGTTAGATCCGAACCTTCATATTCTGTGTCGTTTAAGAGCTATGCTCCTTCATAGGGTATATTCATGTTCGATTTAACAACTATCAGATTTAGATCTAATTTTAGGGTTTTAGAAATTAATTAGTGAATCTGTCCTGATAGTCTATGGTTGTTTAAGAGCTCAGCTCTTGCATAGGCTATGCTTATTGTTATTTACTTATTTGTTTCTAAGAACCTAATTATTATTGATTCATGTGTGTGACAGAAACATGAATTAGATCTATATTTATTTGTTGGCTATTGATGAGTGTGAATCCAATCTATGTCATTATCCCCCAATTTCTTTCTCTTACTATATAAATCTCTCTTTTTATTTAATTGCTGTTATTTTCTGTGTTTTCAGTCAATCAAAATCCTGGAATAACTTGATTGGATTTATTAATTAAAATATTTTTTGTCCCAGAGTTTGACACCCTCTACAACAATCCTTGTTGTTTAGGAAAGCCGAACGGATCTTATAGTTGTTTACAATTGTTTGATTTGTTTGCAAACAAATTTTGGTGCCGTTGCCAGGGATCAAAATTATTTTTATTTTTAAATCCTTTGGTTTATAATTTTTTTTCTTTAGTTGTTCTTCATATAAAAAAAACAATACAAAAAAAATTATTCGTACCATTTTCTTATTTTTCCATTATAAAAAAACACAATTTTTTTTCTTTTTGCTAGTTTTATTTAGTTTCCTTCATTTATAAAAAAAATCTCTTGATTAGCTTAGATTTGGTATTACTGATCTTCTAATTAGGAGTGGAAAAAAATTGCAATTTTCGGTTTGATTTGTTTCCCATTACATTGCCTTTTTAATTCATTTCCCATTACAATCTCTTTCCTCTTTTCAACAATTCTAAAAAAACAATTCCTTTTTTTCCTTCTTGCAAATAAATAATTTCTTTCCCTTCTTACATCTATTTTCCACCTTTTTTGCGAATTAAGAAAAAAAAATTATTGCTTTCCTTTTCTTCATTTCTTTCCACTTTTGTGTTTCTTCAGCCATATTCATTTGCCAAAATTTCCCATTTCTTTTTAGTTGTTTTTCTATTTCTTTCCTTTTTTCCTTATTTCCATATAATTTCTTTCCCTTTTGTTTCATTTATTTCTTTCCTATCTCTGCATTCTTTTCAAAATTCCCTTTATAATTACTTTCCTTTTCCTAAAATATAAAAAGAAAAATAAATAAATATCCTTATACATCTTCTTTTATTTCTTCCTTCTATATATTCAGACTTCTGTCATCTCACAGCATAACCACATCATCGTAAATCATATACCATACACCCCAATCCCCTTTCCAAATATACGCTAATCTCTTCACCAACATCATCACAAACTTTCTCCGACTATCACATACATGGCCATCTCAACTTCTTATCACCAAATCCAATCCATAAAAGTCCTCACCACCACGTCAAATACAACCGTCAACCATCTTCCTCAATACATCCACCTCGTTCACCCGGATCTGAAACTCAGACCCATACCCTTCCACCTTATCAAAACCACACCGCAACCATAGTTCTCACCCAAATTCTTCACCAAATGGAAACCTATCAGCACTACTTCGTTCAAGTCACAAATCCGAACACCGGTTCATATCCCCGAATCCCAAATCGACAAGATCGAACTTGCACACATCCATAACCCAATTCGCAAATTTAGAAATTCGATTAAATTCGCAAACTTTTGTTTTTGGGATTTTCTAGGAAAAAAAAGAGTGCGAATTGGTTTCGTCTCTTTTGATTCTTTTGCTTTGGAGAAGTATTATTAGTAGAAGAAAGTCTCAGTTGCTTTCTAATCGGTTTGGGGCACTGCTTATTTATGTGCATTCTACGTGTTGATTGCGCTAAAGCAAACAAGGAGAGAAATAATTTTGTTTGTGCTTTGCTTTGTGAGTTGTGATTCTTTAGTTTTGTTCCTTTTTTTCAATTCTTCTTCTTTTGGCTTTGTGATCTGGTGTACGGTTTTGTTTGACTAAGTTTTGTTTTATTTTGTTTGTTGTTATTTTTTCCCTTTGTTTTCCTTTTTTTTTAGTTGCAAATTTACTTCTCTTGTTTTCTCTTTAAAAAAAACAGTTTGTTTTTCTTTGTGTTATCATTAAAAAAAAATCATCGCTCCTTTTGTTCAATTAAGCTTATTTTAGTTTAATTTTTTATTTTTTTTCATTTCTTTCCCTCACTCATTTTCTTTTTAATTTCATTTTTGCTTCATTTTGAATTTATCTTCAAAAAAAAACCTCAAAAAAAAAAAAAGGAATTTCAAATCAAAGGCCAATGAGAAGTGAAGAGTTCAGCCAAGCGATTGGCAAACAGATTTGGTTGGATCGGTTGCACACCAAGTAGGGTGTGAACGCGCTAGCGCGACTAAATTGCACTGGACGGACTGCCGATCACTATAAAATTTCTAAACCCTGCAGTTGCTCTGCTGCAAAGAAAAATATATAGAAATTGCATGTAAAAATTTTCTGCAGGTTCCACAGCTTGCTTGTAAAAATTTTATTTCTGCAATTGATTATTCTGTGTTTGTTCTGTGACCGAATATTTTGCCTGTTGATGTATGGTTTAAAATTTTAAAATGAACGTGGGACTAATTGAAAAGTTTATTTTTGAAATCGAATCGAGGATTCCCCAAAGCTCATAGGACAAAATATTTGTTAAATTGACAATTAGGATTGATACTCTCTGAGGTGTCTAAGGAACGGTAGAGTCTTGAACTCAAACAGGTTCTTAAACCTTCAGTCGTGTTTCTACGGTGATTCATGGCACACTGATAACCCCTGTCCGAACCTGGCCCAGACTTGTATTTATATAATCCAAAGTTGTTAATTTTTAACATACTTTTTTGTAGGAGCTTCTTTAGAGCTACAACTTTGCAACTGATTTTTCAACGAAAAACTCTCTACTTCTAGTACATGCGCGCTTGCCCCATGTACAACCAAAATTGCAATTCTTCTCAAACTTTAAATGATTTTGGTTTCAATTCAAATCAGACTGAATTTCATGCTGAATTTTTTTCGAATAATTTCCACCAATCTCATCAAACGGTTGTACCTCAATATGAAAACTGTCATTCTATGATTAGTGAGAATTTATCTGAGCCGAGACGACTGTTAGCGCAAATGGCTAAGCAAAGTGCTGAAAATAAAAACAATTGCAACACGGTTTTAATGAAAATTTTGAAAACCAAAATGATTTTCATAATACGAGTGAATGTCATATGTTGGTTATCGAATATGAAAAATGTGTTGCGAACAAGCTAAATTTTTGGCGATGTTGGTTTTGGAAAATAAATAATGGACGACTTCTAAGAGATGAGGTGGATGAATTTTTAAGGTCAACCAGTAAGGAACACATAGAAATGACGAATCTAAAAAACAAAATTTTGAAGTCTGGTGTGTTTACCAATTTGATAGAAGAGAGCCCGAGTGAAATTGATCAATTAGTGCATGACATTTGAAATTGTTGCGAGGACATCAAGGAATAGGCACGAATTTTAGATGAAAAACAAGATTCTGAAAATAAATTTATCGAAAACATGCGTAACATTGAACAACTGGCTCAATACGCTATTGAACTTTGGCAAAATCTAGAGAAGTTATTATTTGAGGGAATTGATGATGTTGATGAATTAAAGGATTTAATGAAACTTGTCTTGACTTACGTCGAAGAACTTGCTCAAAGAATAACAGACAGCAAATAAAGTTGCACTAGGATAGTTTATCACATTTCTCTTCTTCATACTGAAGTTACGAACTTGTACAACAACTAAAAATCTCAATCCAGTGACAAACAACTTTCTGTCAATGTTTCTTCTGAAACAAATAGTCAGCCATTAACTTTGTCACAAAAGTACATAACAATTATTGATGATTCTGATGATATGACTGTTGATGAAAATGAAAATTTTGAAAACCTCTAGTGCAAAACTCTGATTTCTACAAAACTGAAATTCAAACTCAAACTGATGCTTCTGCTGAAAATTCAACTCTTACTGAAATCAAAAATTTTCAACTAACGACTTTTGAAATTGATGAAAATCTTAATGAAATTGTTGAAATCTCTGTAATTGATTTGAATTTAAATTCTCTTGAAAACAAAGAGGTCAATCTTCAATTTGATCTTCCTCTCTCAGATTCTAAAATTTTTTAAAATTTAACAACTTTAGATCGTCAACTTGAACTAAATGACGAATTTGGTAACAACTGTTTGAGTGAGGACGTCTTTGATGATCGAAAACTTCTTGACCCGATTGGCAAATAGGTTGTTGGATCTGAAATTGAAAATAGAACATTTGAAAATTTTGAAATTCTTGAGGTTGAAAACAATGAAACTGCTGAATGTGATCTTAAGCACAATACGATTTTTCTCAAACTGTTGAAACTCCTTGCGACTTGATCGTTTCAACTGAACCTCACTGTGATCACTTGTTTTTCAATGATAAATTTCTGCAGTATATGAACTCTTTCTGGAATAACACTGTTTTTGAGAAAACATGATTTTGAAATTTACTGAAAATTCATTTGTTTGGTTCTAACTTTAGGTTTAAGAATGAACCTTTAGTCAACAAAATTTCAAATATCAAAGAAAAACTAAACAATATTTCTCAAAACAAGTGTGGGGGTGAGAATGATGCACACATCTCTCAATTTACACATCATCTAAACAAGTCAAACTTTGTTTTTGAAACTTTTTATGAACCCTGACTTACTGACTTCTCTTTAGTTGCTATAGAAATTCAATTTGATTTTCAGATCAATTGTAAGCTCAAAATTTTAAAATTAGCAACTCAAACGTTTTAAAAAACAAAATTTTTTTTTCCAAATCTGAAATGCAATATAAAATCCTTTATTATTTGGTTTTCTGTGCTTAAGCTGTGTCTCATAATCTTAACGAGGCTGATCCATTGGTCCATTGTAACGACCCGGCTTTTGAACGACTTTAGCTATCGACATAAACTCAATGACAACTAACCAAACATCGAAAAATACCGGTAGTTAATGAAAGAAATTAGATGGTGAGGAAAGATAAGATAGAAACTTAGAATAGAAGAAGAAGAAGAACATGCAACATCAGAGTAAACACGAATCTCACAACGGAGCGAATAAATATATTTCATAACATAACTTTGAAATACATATCTGTACTTGAATATACATATCATTTCCAAAGTACAGTACTTACAACACAACGGAAATAAACAATAGCTATATGATCCTGAAGCCTCCTGCTCCAGCTCTTCAAGTATCTGTAAATCCCGACTACTTGACTGCCCATAAAAAATTGGGCACCCAAGAGTTTAGTGAAAACAAAACAAAATAAACTCTGGGTCAGTCGTGGGATTGGTATGAGTAAAATAGTTTAAAACAGTTTGAGCCATTAAAAGATATCTCATAAGACCATGCCGTATAACGGAACGGGTTTTTCCCTTATGAGAATCCAAAATCAATCTTTATATCAAAACTCTTATGATATTATTATAACATCTATCAATCACAATATAATATACATCTAGCAGAAACGCTTTCATCTCACGTTCTACATATATAGTATACAATCAAAGCCGCAAGCACGTATTGGGTAATGGATTTCCAACTATGACAAGGTATGGAACCACCTTTCGCTAGTGTACCTCTGGAGAGGAATACACTGGGCTCAACAGGAACATCTTGCAACCCGGCCACACATGACCGACCACTCAGACCACTTATTTCGCTTGAGTGTATCGAATGTATATCACAAACGGTTGGTATCAGCAACCGTTTCCCGAATGGGACAACATCGACAATAGATTTTTAGAAGTAAATGAAACTCTAGATAAGGTGATTACACACCCTAATAGGTGCAACCTACATAGCCATGCAGCCTGCCTGATTTCTGTCATTTCCCGGTTGTGAGGCTAGAGGCCATGCTTATCTCTGATAGATCACACGTTTATTCACTTTAAATGTCACATCGTCATACCCGCCAAATCACAATTGATTTCCCCAAAAATACAATGGGTATACAGCTAAGAGAAACGAATTCCTCCGCCACCAAACATAAATATGTTTGAAGAGATCAAGTTACACGATCTATTAAATATACTCTATCAGACATTCTTCCATACAGGTCGTCCTGGGACTGGACAAACCGAAGGCACTATTCAGTACAACCATCTTAGGCAATCTTTACCTAAAATTTATACAACAGCCCTTGCACTTTACTCCGTCTTCAATTATCTTGGCATATATGATTCGCAACGCTTATGCCAATACGGAGTGGTTCTTCGGATAATAATCGAACCGGTCTCTCCATATTAACAACGTTAAAATGGTCAAAAACTTCGATAGTCGGTGAGTTAACTATCAAAGAAAAACACGTGTGCAAGCAACGATATCATTTCCCGATGGAAATCATATCGATCAATCATCATTTAACATTTATCACTTTAGTTCATTCTTCTGTTTCCATATATTCAACATTTCTTATTTTCTAATCTTAGAAAATATACGTTATTAACAATGGAAAACATTTCCATTTCCTGTTTCTATATTAGAAAAACATTTCTAGTTTCTTATTTGGAAAACATTTCCAAAGCTCCATTGGATTTAAACAGATGTTTAAATAAAACATCGCTATGCCAACTCTAACCATTTACTAAATTCACTTAACCATCATTCACTATCAAACCTTACCATTCCTTAGTTAAGAAGGAAGTCAATCAAGTTGGGGTATAATTACCTCTCAGACCTTAACTGAACAATGTTTTAACTTCGAAATAGTCAAAGTTTATCTTTTAAACCTTTAACAAACTTCCTTACGTAACTCTCTTTCGAATAATCTCTATTCGATAACTCCTCCCTTCGAATAACTGTATTCGATAATCTCTCTTACGAATAACTAGATTCGAAGACCTTTCTTCGAATAAACTATATTCGATTAACTCTATTAAATTAACTCTTATCAATTAACTCTACTGGATTAACTCTTTTTGATTAACTCTAATTGATTCACTCTATTTGATTAACTATATCTTACTAACTCTTTTCACTTTACTCCTTTTGAATAAACTATATTCGACAACTCCTTTAATTCTATTCAAATAAACTATATTCGATTAACTCCTTTAATTCTATTCGAATAAACTATATTTGATTTACTCCTTTCGAATAACTGGACTCGATAACTCCTTTCGAATAACTAGATTCGATAACTCCTTTCGAATAACTAGATTCGATAACTCCTTTCGAATAACTAGATTCGATAACTCCTTTCGAATAACTAGTATTCGATTAACTCACTTTGAATAACCAATATTCGATTAACTTACTTCGAATAACCAATATTCGATTAACTCACTTCAAATAACCAATATTCGATAACTCCTCTTCAAATAAATTATATTCGATAACTCTTCTCTTGAATAAATTATATTAGATAACTCTTCTCTCGAATACACTATATTCGATAACTCTACTTCGAATAAGTGATATTCGATAACTCTACTTCGAATAAGCGATATTCGATAACTCTGCTCGATTTACTCCATTTGAATAACTCTAGCTGGTTAACTCTAACTGGTTAACTCTAACTCTAACTGGTTAACTCTAACTGATTAATTCTAACTGATTAACTCTAACTAGTTAACTCTATCTAATCGATTAACTCTAACTGGTTAACTCTAACTGATTAACTCTAACTCTAATCGATTAACTTTAACAGGTTAACTCTAACTGATTAACTCTAACTCTAATCGATTAACTCTAACTGGTTAACTCTAACTCTAATCGATTAACTCTAACTGGTTAACTCTATCTAATCGATTAACTCTAACTGGTTAACTCTAACTGATTAACTCTAACTCTAATCGATTAACTCTAACTGGTTAACCCTAATTGATTAACTCTAACTTTAATCGATTAACTCTAACTGGTTAACTCTAACTCTAATCGACTAACTCTAACTGGTTAACTCTAACTCTAATCGATTTAACTCTAACTGGTTAACTCTAACTGATTAACTCTAACTCTAATCGATTAACTCTAACTCGGTTAACTTAAATCGATTAACTCTAATTCGATTAACTCTAACCGAATAATTAATATTCGATTAACTCATTTCAATTTACTCTTTTGAATTATCTCCTTCGATTTATTCCTTTGAATCATTCCTTTTGAATTACCTCCTTTGAATTTTCTCCTTTGAATTATTACTTTGAATTATCTCCTTTGAATTATTCCTTTGAATTTTCTCCTTTGAATTATTCCTTTTCTATTTGTTTACTTAACAAATAACTATTCCCCTTTCAATTTTATTTATTTAACAAATAAATATTTCTTTTATTTTTCCTATTTATTTAACAAATAAATATTTCTTTTATAACATTCTATTTATTTCCTATAAATAAATATTTCCATTTAATCTATTTCTAAATGTTTTACAAATATTCCCTTTTAAATTCTATTTGTAAATGTTTTACAAATATTTCTTTTTTCCTATTTTATTTGTAAATGTTTTACAAATATTCTCTTTCTATCTGTTTTGCAAACATCTTCCTTTGTGTTTGTTTTACAAATATATTTCCTTTATATTTGTTTTACAAATATATTCCTTTATAACTCTTTTGATTTTATAATTATTTCCTTATACAAAATCCTTTTTCCTTTTATATATAAAATCCATTGATTTTATATAAATAATTTATTTTCAAAATATACTTTGAAAATCCCCTTTTTACATCCCAGTATTTTTCACTGTATTTAAAATACCAATTAACAGTGATCGATATCATTCAAACATACATAATCAACAATAAATTATATATTACATCATATATCACAATATATGAAACAAAACAATATTGAATATATTGAGGAACCCAGTTAGGTCCCTCCAACCTGTTTCCCTGCATCACAGATGTTAAACAACATAATAACATCGATTTCATTTTGATAGGAAATATTCTGATAAACAGAATCAATATTTGATTAACGATTTATATATATATATATATCATTATCTATGATTTCAACCAATACACAAGCAACTCAACCAAACAGTTAAAACACAGCAATCAACAGATGATTAATAGTTCTAAAAATACGTTATAAAAATATAATGGTTCAGAGTTGGTGAGTTTTACTCACATTGGCGGTTCATCGTTAAAGCACGATAAACTGTTTGTTTGATTTGAATCAAACAATTTATTTCGCCATAAATTAAAATGAGCTCCAATCCACTCCCAGTTAGTCTCATTGTGTTGCCCTCGTTCATACGATCCTGTCGGATCTTGTTTCGCTGAATTTCGATAACATATGATAAAGTTATGACTTAAACAAGTTAATACATTTAAATTAAATTAAAAACGTGGATTTAAAATTAAAAAGGGGCCTTAACTCTTTCCTTATCTGGCCCACTATATATCCAGGCCTAGACCCGTTTTTCCTTTCTCCTCCGATGGCATACCAGCGAACCAATAGTCCAGCACCCAATAACCACCATATCCGAATAATTCAACCCCTTTTTATCACTTCATCCCTTCACCAAAAATCATGAGAACTTCACTGTTCTCCTTCACTTCTGATACCCTCCCACACCAGACCATCCTTGTGAAGCTCGAGCTTCACTGTCATTTGTGTCAAAACAGTATTTCGCAAGAATAACAACAGGTATCGAACTTTCTTTACACCTCTTTAAAAATCAAACCGAGCTCACGGAAATTTCCCTCTTTGGTTTCTCACGATCCTCATATCCATATTGTATCACTCGATGCTTCTTCTCAAAACGTTCGATCTAGTTTTCCATGCAGCACCCAGTAATTTTGTTCGACAGTTTTTGTCACAGATTCCCACAAAAATCATCACCAAGATGCCAAAATCGATCACCATCTCAAATCTGACGTCTGAAACCCATAACGAAGCTTTAATCTCCCGCAAACGTGAACCCTAGGTCACGCTGGAATAAAACTTGAGTACCCAAGGTGATGTCAAACTCAGCAGGAGCTACATCAATGTGAAGCTCCTTCTCCAGAGATCTCAAATATATGTATCATTGGATTTATAAGTTTTTATTTGAATTGTTGAGGATTTTTGAAAGCTATGATTTTATTTTTCTAGAAACACAAAGTGACGGCTTAGAACTGATTATATAACAGGGGTAAGAATTTTGTGTGGCTGAAAAAGGTAGGCACGTGGCCTTTTCTAGGCTTTAGAAATTTTTATTTTATTTTATTTTATTTTAGCTAATATCTCATTTATTTGTCTTCTAAAAATCCATGTGCTCACACACAATACCCAAAAATCATGGAAATTGACATGCACCTTCAGTTTGACATTACAATCCCAACGAAACTGGTTTCATCGAATTCCGACTCCATTTGCTCACACAGCATATTTTTAACTGTCAAAATATCAACTGTTTTTTACATTAAAATCTCGTACGGCCACATACTAACTTCAAAAATCACGAAACTTGACATCCAACAACAATTTAACATTGCGGATCCAACAAAATTAGTTTTCGTCGAATTCTGAGGTCGTTTGCAAAACTGGCTATTTTTAAAGCTCTAAATAACCCTTTTAAATATTAAATATATTTAAAATTAATTAAATTAAATACTTATAAATAAATATTATCGTATATATTCACATACGATATCATATAGTTTTAGAATATTCCTTATGAATTTCTAACTCGATATTTCAAACCCCGATTAAATCGATATTCGCTTTATAATGAAATTCCTATTTAAAATATAAATAGATATTTATAAATTTCAAAGGAATTCCATGGCGATCGTTTCTGAAATTTGATTTGGACGTAAATCAAAATCTACAAGATGAAATCCCGATTTTTTCTCTTCCACTAGAAAAATATACTTCACCAGCTCCTAACGTTTCTTGTTTCACAGAAATCCGACTTAAAATGGCTTCTGTATATTCAACTGAAGTTCGAATCGCCAAATCGCGAACTACCGCGCCATTTCGAGCTCGATTATAATTACAATATAATTGTACGTTCAAACTTCGTTTCAATAATATATTCATTATTCTAATTCCAATTTTAAACTATTTTATATATTTCTGGTTGCCCAATTCACACCATATCGCCATTTCAGCCAATTCCGATTATTTCAGAATTTAAAATATTATTTAATTATTATATTAATTAAATATTCAAAGCTATTTAATTAAACGACCATTAAATTCTCTAAATCACTATTTAAATAATTAAATAAATTAATTATTATATCACTGAAAAATGCTGGTCGTTACATCCATCGTGGACCAGTTCATCTATTCGATGACTGCATATTTTCTACATGCACATTTGGTAAGTCGCCCTAACCCTCTTTTGTACATATGTAAATATTTATCTTCCGTTCATTCATTGTGTCATGCATCAACTGTGGGGACACAGTTGAAATCAAGTGTGGGGGAGTCTCATTTTCATTCTGTTTTGCATAGTTTAAGTTGCATTTTTTTTCCTTCCTTTTTTTTGCCTTTTTTTCCTTTTCTAAAATAAAATAAAAATCACACTTCTATTTACTTTTAAATAAGACATGATAGAGTTATTAGCATATAATTTTGGTCGTTCAATTAAATTGTTTGGAAATTTACTTCTCTTAGCGGATAACAAAAGGAAAGTTTGAATTATGAGCAAATTTGGTGTAACTAGTATATTAGGAGATTCGTGGGTGATGAGTATGAAATGTTTTCTGAATTGTAATCCGATTAAGTGAATGATTGATTTAGACTACTGGCGATAACATTTTAGATCGTTTAAGTGAAATTGTGCTAAGATATTCTCGCTTAACTCTCTCACTTATGAGAAAAAAAGAAGAAGAAAAAAAAAGAATGTATATATATAACAATAATCCAAGGGTATCCAACATTTCTAGTACATCTCGTGTTGGTGTGCAAACCTGCCAAGCTCTTTCCGACACCTTGTTGACAATGTCAGCGTCGATATATCTTGGTCTCATTTTATGAGTTAGACACCTAAGGATTACCGACATCTTGTTGACAAAGTCAGCGTCGGTCTGCACAATCCGCCAAGCTCTGTCCCAAACTCTCACGGGTGGTATACCTTGGTCTTTTCGGTTAGGTGTTTGTAAATACTAATAACGTAAAATTTTTGTAATAAAGATAGAGTAAGCACTTGAAATCCAAGCACACTCTTCACTTATTCGACCTAACTTGTTGACAAAAAGGAAGTTGAGATGTTGTTTTATGATTGTTGATATCGATTATAGAATTCATTTCATATTTGCACTATGTTTCTACCAAAACAACTGGCCAAGCTGGAGGAGTTTGTGACAATAACATGACTTTTGTTTGAAGTTTTGATTAGTAACGGACTCAAATTTCATAGTGACGACCGAAATTTGTGTTAACTCATTCGTGTAAAATTTAAAAGTAAATTGTTCATTTGTAAATACTCCTTTAAAAGCTTGCACTCATCTTGTAAACATTTTTTAATCTTACATTTTGTAAATATTTTTTGCGTTCAACTTTTGGATTTTGTGGGTAGTATCCGCTGAAAACCCTCACGAGACAACACTCGTCCTACTGAGGACACTCAGAGGTTTAAAGGCTTGTTGCATATGCTTAATGCAATCGTACTCCCTACGAAAACAGATTTATCTTCTTTTTTTTACTTTATTCGAGGACGAATAAAAAGATAAGTGTGGGGTATTAGATATACACGTAAATGTGTATATTTTATCCGCTTATTTATCTTATTTTATATTTAAAATAATTGATACTGTGTATTTATAGTTGCGTTTTCAGATTATTTATGATCAATGGATTAATGCACTTAATTGTTGAAAAGCTTGAAGAATTGCTGTATGAAGAGTGTTGATTTTGAGAGCTAGATTAAAGCTTGAAGAAATGTCGTTGTTCAACCACCTTCTGCTACATATTTTAAGGATTCAATGCCTTTTCATAAGGATATCTTACCGCAGATGTTATGTAGTTCCTACTTATGCTCAAAACAATTGAATTTGATGTCATTTGATGCCCACAAGCTATGCCAATTGCAAATCCATTCACATTGCATTCACATTAGCTCATTTGCAAGGCCTCTCATTCATGTTGCGTTCACACTGGTTTATATGTTATCTTAGAAAAGGGATTTTGTCCCACATTGTGTAATGAGCCTCTTAGTCTTGGCCAATGCAGCTATAAATACATTGTATCCCATTCATGTAAAACCACACTTAGTTTTATTCTGTAATTCTCTTCTTGGAATAAAACTCTTCTTCTCCCTTTCTCTTAGTTGTTACTTTATTTTATTTATGTTCACGTTGTTTAGTTTCTGTTTCTCTTCTTCTTTAGCTATGTCTAGCTAATCCCCTTTCATTAGGGAGTGATGACGCTAATAGATATGATTCAACATGAATCACATAGCCAATAGATGAGGACTTTATACATGTTGATCTGGATCTGAATCAAGGGTTAGATCTGAACCTTCATATTCTGTGCCGTTTAAGAGCTATGCCCCTTCACAGGGTATATTCATGTTCGATCTAACAACTATCAGATTTAGATCTAATTTTAGGGTTTTAGAAATGTAACACACCGTAATTTTATAACATTAAAATTCACAAATTAAAGTATACTTAATTTTTAGAAAAGAATTAAGTGAAATGGGTTGCACAGAGAAATATATATATATATATATATATATATATATATATATATATATTGATATATATATATAAATTAAAAATTAAATAAATAAATATGCGAAAAAGTTCAAAACAGCGAATTGGGAGGGGGGAATGACTGAACCGGCCCATTTTTGAGGTCGACCCGAGCTCTGCTGGGTCGACTAGGGGTTAATCCAGGGTGTTTGGCTGTCAACCCGTGGGCCGATTCGCTCAAATGCAGATTTTGCATTTGATTGGTTCTCATGGTTCAGGGTTAATCTAATGGTCCTAAATAACTTCCTACACCTATAAATACATCCTAATGCTAACCCTAAACCTAATTAAAATAGAATAGTTACCGTCGCCATGGGAATCAATGGACCCGCCGCCAACTAAGAAGGAAGAAAAGCTAATTCAATTCTAATTCTCTCAACCCTAAAGCAAAGAAAAACTCTCTCTTTTCTTCTCTAAATTGTGAGTATGATGATCTTAACAAGATTATTATCATTTTAATTAGGTTGAGTTATGAATGGATCATGAGTAGATGATGTGAATTATCATATATGTTGTTGTAAACCCCTTTTGCTATCATGTATATTGTAAATCCAATGTTATGTGATGATGATATCTTATATGTTGTAAATCATGCTATGATGATGTTATGTATGTTGAAAGTTTCTATGCTAAGTTGTGATGAATCATACATGTTAAAAAGGCCATGATGTTACCATCTATGCTAGTTAGTTCATATTAATTAAATCATCATGTTTGGGTTATGTTGATCTATATGACAAGTCACATATGCAAGTTAGATTGATTAGAAAAGTTATGAACACATACCAAGACATCTATTATGACATCTAGAATTATGCTATGACATATGTGATATCCTATGCTAGTTCACACCATCATTATGTTGCCTAAAAACCCCATATGCAAGTTTATGTATAGATTTGGGCTATGATCATATCATATAAATTGAGACATTTAACAAGTTGACACCTTTCGATCCTTAACATGTGTAGTTTATGCAAGTTTCACCCCTATTATATTAGATTTATTTTAATTGTCTATATGTTGTGATAATTTATCTTTGTGCTAGGTGTTAGACTATGCAAGTCTAGCCTATATTATGCGTTGAATAAGCGAACGTATAAACGTGGGGTAGGGGTAATATTAAGGATTTAATATTAAAAAGTTGGGGTGCAATTGATATGATTTTGCATGCCATAAGAGGATGGCCATAATTGAGTCAATTATGGACATCATTAAAAGTTGACTTAATTAATAATTTGAATAGGGAATTATTAAAACTGGGGTAAAAGATTTTAAGTGTTAATCAATGCTTAGGACACGAGGTTGGACTCGTTTGTGACGTAAACCTGCCCGGACCCGCCTGACAAATCTAGTGGTCACAAATGTCAGCCCAATGTGAGAGGTCCTAGGCCTAAACTAAAGCATAACGGTTGTAAAGACACGAGGTTAGACTCTTTTATGGTGTAAGACTGCCTGGACCCGCCCGGCAAATCCAGCTGCCATAAATGCCAGTCTAATGTGAGAGGTATTTATGAGGTTATGGCCTGAATGAATTAAGAAATACTTAACCAGATAAACATGTAAGGTGGGACATGGAGGTTAAGTAGGTGCCTTGGGTGGCATGAGGAATCTAGGGGGTGTCCTTAGCGGCATGTGAAATACGATTAGTAAGACTTAACCAAACACACATGTAAATGAACATGACTAAGAGGGTTAAGTGGGATATATTAATGACAAGCTTAGGTGGGTAGCTTGTGGGGGTCCATTTCAACCAGTATCCCAAACGTATCTTTGTGGGCTTGACCCAAGTCGAGGACGGGACACACATACTAAGTTTGACTATAAGAGGCCAAAACAGGGAGCGGTGGCAACGCAAGTCCAACGGGTTTCATATGCGTGTGTGGACCCGAGCTGGTAGGTAAGACGTTGTTGCATCGTGTAGGTATAAGACGTGCATTCTCAAGTTGTATCGGGTTGCCACTTTAGGGGAGTGATACACCCCACTGTGGGGCCAGCACGAGTATCTACGAGTAGGGAGCCGATCGAAAGTGGGTAGTGGGGTACACCTAGTGGAGATAGGGGCAGACGGCACCTATGTAGTCAGCTAGGGGTACGTAAGGCTATTTATAAAGTTTCTGTGTGAAGCAAGTGGGATCAAACAATAGGGTGACTGGTGTGGTGCAGTGTAGTAATGTGCGGTGCAGTGTAGTAATCATTCGTTAGTAATTAGGTGTGCCTTTACCGTTATCTTTAACGTTATCTTAAACGCTATCTTTATCTTCCTAAGAGTTCATAGACATTTACTTGTCTTCCAGCTTATGCCTTATTCTAGTTATATTGATAATAGTATTGTTATAATTATCATACTCGCCAGACTTTATGTCTGACCCCCTCTATTTCTATCCTTTTTCCCCCTCCAGGTCCTCAGGTTGGGCCCAGCTCTAGTGGAGTTTGGTTGAATTGCTTCATCTCTCTTTGGAAAGCTTGGACCGTTGAAGTAAAGTCCAGCTTGTTATCTTTTTTATGGTTATTTATGTAATGGGATTATGTATTTTGTTTTTATGAAGATGGATATTGTACTTGGTTATGATCTATGGTTTTATGATGTAACAAACATGTTTAATTTCCGCTGCAATAAAATGAAGTTTTAGATTTCCAAGTACTATTTATTATCTGTCTTGTTGTAATTTTTCTGTTCTATATTCACTTATAACCTCCATGGAAGTTAATGCATTCCCTTTGTGAGTGACATTAATGGACGTGGGGTGTTACAAGAAATTAATTAGTGAATCTGTCCTGATAGTCTATGGTTGTTTAAGAGCTCGGCTCCTGCATAGGCTATGCTTGTTGTTATTTACTTATTTGTTTCTAAGAAGCAAATTATTGTTGATTCATGTATATGACAGAAACATCAATTAGATCTATATTTATTTGTTGTCTATTGATGAGTGTGAATCCAGTCTATGTCATTATCCCCCAATTGTTTTCTCTTATTATATAAATCTCTCTTTTTATTTAATTGTTGTTATTTTCTATGTTTTCAATCAATCAAAATCCTGGAATAACTTGATTGGATTTATTAATTAAAATATTTTTGGTCCCAGAGTTCGACACCCTCTACAACAATCCTTGTTGTTTAGGAAAGTCGAACGGATTTTACAGTTGTTTACAATTATTTGGTTTGTTCGCAAATAATGACCCAGACTTCCCTGATCCCCGAAGAGACGGAGGGAGCCGGATTGTTTTTGAGAACACTACTCATCAGAACACAATCATGAGAAAATTTCATTGCTATTACAAAAATTACGTCAGAGTACAAGAATATATCAAAGTATGAATAAATAATTTTCAGTGGAAAATATCAGAGATTCGAAATTACAAAAGCAGCGGAAGTATAATACATGAATAAATATGTAGCGGAAAATATCAACTACCACATCTGAAAGAGATAAACGGATACAAAAATTTTCGAATATAGCTCCAACTGTAATCCAAGATGATGTGAAAAGAAATATCTGTGAAACCCAAACTACTAGCTGCCCGTGTGGAAAATAGGGGAACCCAAAGTTTAGGTAGAAACAATAAACTCCAAGTTAGTCATTGGACTGGTGTGAGAACTAAAATAGTTATTAACTTTGTTTTGAAGTTGGTTAAATCAAGGGACCACTCCTTATAACACGGAACGGGTTCACTCCCACGAATACTCTGAAATAAAACAATTTATAAACAATGCAATGCTTTTCGAAAAATGAAGCTATTATAAGACTCAAGTCCCATCACACAATGCAATGCAAGCCGGAGGATAGAACTTTCCCTTATAATAGCCAAACATGCTTGATACGCTTTAAAACAAATCATTTTAAGATTACTGTGAGTGCATCAAAACAACTTCAAATATAAATGTGTCAATCTTAGACGACATAGTACCCCATCCTACTATGTCGCCATATAGGTTTACAACTAAACCCGAAAAGTCGAGAATTGGAAGTTGGATTTCCATCATGACTCAAGGCAAAGGATGGCTCCTTCCGATTCGAGACACTCTAGCAAAAGCCTCAGGATTAAACATTCTGTGCAACCCTGGTTCCTGCAGAGCCAGTCCTCTCTTACTTTTGAGGATTAGTTATTCCTGAACACATGTTTCATGGTCCTATCGGACCTATCTCTGAGCCATTAGAGACTCAATATCTGAGACACCTCATTCCATCATCCACATAAGTAAAAATGTCTGGGCTCCATACCATGACACCACTTCTAGTTAGAAAGAAATGTCATGCACTCCCTATGTACCTGATCCCATTTTAGACTCATACCGAGGTATGAAGCTCGCAAATTAATGTTATACACAATGTTATGCTAATTAAAGTTGTGCATTGATCATCATCCACAAGACACTGCTTTTCAACAAAAGTGTTGATCATTTGCATCTTAGCATGCCACATTGACAATTCATGCCATAAATTGATATCTATCAATATATAACCTCTAAGCTCATACGTCTCAGAGAAGGGTGTTAAGCAAAAGAATAAATTCTCAGCCACCAAATAGATATATATTTAATAGAAATCAATCAACACTGAAGAAATCCAATGTCAGACACACATCCATTACAAGTCCATTCTGGGTCTGAACGAAACTGGAGGCACCTTATTCCTCGTCCTATATGTCCAATACAGTAGAGACGTCCTCACATATACAGTAGATCTCCAAGTACATATGGACGATCACCATTTATTACCTTGTCTTGGGAGTACAGCCCAATTAATACATGAGTAATCATTCATACGATGTGAAGATCTCCGGTCTTCAACCACTGTCTTCATCGTCGACTTTTAGTCGTCGTATCAATTATTCAGAATGGGATAATTCCGGTCATTCCAAATAACTTGTGTATTTTATAATAATTAATCAAGTGCTATAAATACACATCATATGCCTCATTCCAATTCAGAATATTCTTTTATTCAAAAATTCACATCTTCGTGGAAAGCTTCCCATTAATTTTATCAAAGATAAGTTCATTTAGACTTATTATTTAATAATCCATTGGATATCAATTTCAAAAGATTTTATTTTATCCTTTAACAATTCTAAACCAAATTAAGATTTATAAAACTAGTTGTGATTATCAAGCCTTACCCAAGTAATCATTTATTAATCCCAATCCCAACCTATTCATCCCATGGAGCAAAACTGGCAGTACTCTATATCTAACACCCACAGTGCTATCAGTAAATTTAATTACCATTTCACGATCAAATCTAATTGAAGATTTAACTATCGCTTGGAGTAAAACTGGTGGTACTCCATTCTCGATCATTTCATGAATTCGATAAATTTAATTATCCCATTCCTTATTTTAATCTACTTAAAGATTCATTAAAACTCTAGTTCAGTTTTAATCTCAAAAATCATTACTCTATGATTATTCAACTTTAAGAAATTAATCTTGTCGTTAACTGGGTTAAAGAATCAATGTTATTAAAAACATGGTTCACAATAAACCCAAATCAACTTCCATTAAATATGGAATCTTCGCGGAAAACAGATCAATAAATATAATTGATATAAATTTCCGTATCAGACAAATAATATAAATGGAATAACGGAAAAGCTTTTTAATTTCTATATATATTAATGGTCTTCCTTTACAGAAGTTCATCTCGATTATTACCAAATCGAATTCCATTTCATTCCAATTTAATATATTAAACTGAAACTTTGGAAAATTTCCGATAAATCTTAATAAAAAGATTTATAAATTCCAAATCATATCTTCATTGTTAATTGGGCTAAAGAACAAATGTCATTTAAAACATCGTTCACAACAAACCCAAAATCAGCTTCCATTTATTTCCAATTAACAAATTTAATTGGAAAACTTCATTAATCTTAATTAAAAGATTTATTCATTTCCCAACTGAGTTTAAGAACAGTGTTATTTAAGACACCATTCATGACAAACCCAAAATCCAATTTGATATTAAATGCAAGGCTTTAAATAGAAATTATATCAGCTTATATTCAATATCAAATTCTGAAACCAACATATATCGTATTGGGAATAATGATATATATATATATATATATATTTAAAATTGGGTAAATTTTTATTTCAGCTTATAAAGCCAGCTCGGCCCAAATGTTACAGCCCGGTCCGCATCGGGTACAAGCATAAACATAATACAAACAAATGATGGCTTTCCGTTCATTCCTCATTCTCTGAAAAAGAAAACTAAAAAGCTCCCAATTGTTCCAATTAGGGTTATGGCTAATTCCTCACGGCGGCCGCAGATTCTCTCTTCTCCTTCCTCCAGTCACTGCCCTCCAGTTCCACTTCTCCAATTGCAATAATTCTCGTGCTGTTGCAGTTGTAAGGAACTTCGGTTTAATTTTATCGATAATAATTGCAATTTCTCTGTTGATCGCCACTGCCTTTGCTAACACATCTTTCTCTTTTTTCTTGAAAGCACCGGTGTTGCGTTTTCGCCATATCTGCCACACTGTGGTTGCGAGGCTAACCTTGCCAACCTCTATCATCAATTGTGACATATTACTCCCATCATTCAGGTAGTTGATTTCTTCCTCTAAGCTTCCAATTTGATCAGTGTTGAAGCATTTTAATTTTTGAATGGACCATAATCTTCTGTTGTACTGACATTCAAAGAATAAGTGGTTTAGGGTTCCCCTTTCTCTCTTACACAAAAATCATGTATCTTCTTCTATGATTCCCCAACTATGTAATCTTTCTTTGGTAGGCAGCCTGTTGAGTATAGCTTTGTACAACACTTGAGACATTTTGGGTGGACACGACCTCGACCAAACCACTTTGCTCCAAGGTACCTATTCATGTTCATGCCTAATGCTCTCCCACACATTTTTGAGTATAAATTTGCCATCAGACCACTTCCACTCATCTTGTGCTTTGTCATAGTTGATTGTTTTCTCAGCCAATTCATTCGCTAAATTACGTGCCACCAAGTTGTTATTACAATTCCACATATTATTAGAAATAATAGTGCTTACATTGACTGTTGGTGCACCATTTGCTTAGTAGCTATCCCATCCTTGTCTGTCTATTAAACTTTGACTGTTTAGCCAAGGATCTCTCCAGAGATCAGTTGAATTGCTATTTGCTATTTCTCGTTGGATTCTGCCCTTCAACTCTTGTCTGAATTTTTGGCAAGTTTTCTAAATAATTGATTAGTTGTTGTCTATGGGTGAGGTCCAGAAATTACTTTTGTTGTATCTGGCCCTTATCCATACAGCCCATAAATTATTTGAAAATATTAAATTCCAAGGCCAATTTAAGCCCATAGGCTTTCTTTAGTTCAAATAAGTTTTTCAAACCTACTCCCCCCTCTTTCTTGGGCCTGCACAAAAGTTTGTAACTGATTTTATGGATACCTCCCTTCCAAATGAAATTAGCACAGACTGTGTTGATTTTAGCAATCGAGCAGTCTGGAATTTGAAAGGTTTGGAGCCAGAATCTGACTTTAGAGGTGATCACTGTATGAACCATCTCCACTCTCCCAGCAAGTGATAGCAGCTCTGATCTCCATCCTTGTAATTTTTCATGAATATTGTCTACCAATTTGCCACATTCAGCATCTGTAATAATGTTATTAGATAGCAGCACCCCCAGGTATTTTACAAGGAGGTTACCCTCTGGCACTCCAATTGTTTCAAGTAACTCGCTCTTACTTCTGCAGAATTTGTTAAAATAGCATTTGGTTTTGAGATCTTTCACTTTAAGCCCCACCCTCTTTTCCATGCAGTGAAAATGTGTTTTAAATGAGAAATTGTTGTTATGGATGCCTTAAAGACCACTAATAAGTCATCAGCATAGATCAGATGGGTAACCAGAGGTTGGTGATTATAAATTGGCAATATCAGTCTTCGTTCAGTAGCCAATTCCATCTGCAAAGTGAACCATTCCATAGCCACTGCAAACAAATATGGGGATAGTGGGTCATCTTGTCTAATTCCCCTTGTACTAGTGATATAACTCTTAGGGACTCCATTGATTATGATAGAGTACGTTGGGGAATTGAGACATAAACGAATTAAGTTTAAGAGATTAGTCGGTAGGCCCATAGAGCTTAACATGTGTATTATGAATTCTCTATTAACTCTGTCATAGGCTTTATGAAGGTCAATTTTTAGAAACATTTTGTCAGCACCTCTCTTATTAAATTCTCTGACAAGTTCGTGGGCCATGAGAGAATTTTCTGATATGAGTCTTCCTTTGATGAATGCCCTTTGACATTGAGAGATAAGGTCTAGAAGTACCAAGTTTAATCTATTGCAAATGATTTTGATTAGCACTTTGTACACTACATTGCAACATGCAATTGGTCTGCAGTCTTCAATTCTTGTGGGGTTCTGCACTTTGGGAATTAGTGAAATAAAAGTATGATTTATTTCTCTAATAAATTCACCTGAGTTTAAGGCCTCTTGATAAGCATCTAACATCAATTTTTTCAGGTTTTTCCAGTGTAGTTTGAAGAAGGCTGCCCCCATTCCATCAGGCCCGGAGATGGAATTATTGTGAATGGAGAACAGATCACTCTTCAATTCCCTGTTGTTGATGTCAGCACCCAGCAACAGCCTCCCCTTGTCAGAGATTTGCCTTCTACACTCAACTCTGGGTAAGTCTTCAATATATGCCCAATTGAACAGGTCAGTGTAGTATGCAATAGCAGTATCCTCTAATTATTAATCTGTTTTGTAGCATCCTCCTTTTCATTAAGACAATTAAACAAATTGTTATCATGTTTACTTTGCGACATTTTGGTATAAAAAATTTGTTGCATTCATCTCCCCACGTCAACCACTTTTCTTTCGCTTTTTGTTTGATTTCATGTGATTTTTTTGACAAAGCATCTTTGAGTTGCCTTCGTTCATAAAAGTCACTGTTTAGGCCATCATTAAGTGGGTCTGCATCTAGAAGGTTCTGAAAGTGTTCATGTTGTTGTTGAAGCCCTTGAATTGCGTCGCCCTCTTTTGGCCTCACTTTGTTCCATTCTTTCAGTCTGTTCTTGCATTGTTTTATGACCATCACTACTTTGAACATATTGTTTCCTTCTGGGATGCAAATTTCATTGAAATTGGTTGCATTGTGGTATCCATGAATGAGATACCAATGGTTTGCATACCTGAACGGTTTAACTTTGGAATCTGTGGCATCATTTAACCTTATTAGCAGTGGAGAATGGTCATTAGTGGATGAGGCTAAGACAGTAGCATTAAGTCCATTGATCTGGTTTAGCAAGTTCGCATTTGCAAGTGCTCAATCAAGTCTTGATGATATTTTCTTGGCCTCACCACTTCTCCATGTAAACTACAGGCCTGAATGGGGAATTTCTGCTAATCCACTTGCTAACACGCAATTGTTGAATTCAGAAACTTGGGATAGCTTGAGGGTCAGTCCTCCTTTTATTTCATTTGTACGTAGTACAACATTGAAATCTCCTAGCACCAGCCATGTTAATTGCATTGTTTTGGCTATTTCACTGATAGTTTTCCTTAAATGGACTCGTTCCGATGCCCAGTTGCTAGCATAAACAAAAGAAATGTATACATCAAGTCCACCAACATTAGTTGCCCGAATAGTAACTTGTTGGTTATCATAGTTCGCACATACACACTTCCAACACATAACATCCCAGAAAATTGCTATATGACCTTTTAGAGATGTATTAAAGTTATTAATAGCATTCCATTGGGTTCCCATGCGGTTTTTGAAAAATTCCAAGCTATCATGCAAGAATTTGTTTTCTAAAACCGCTATTATTGAGGGCTTATACTTTTCCCTAAAGTTGTAGAGGTCTAATTGACGAGTGTCATTGTTTAGACACCTAACATTCCAACATAGGATCGACATTATGATTTGGTGGCTTTGCTCCTTGTGACTGGAGCATTACCAACCATGCCACTGTTAGTAGCAACTTTCTTTTCCTTTTGTTTGAATTGTGCATTGTATTTGTTTACTTCAGTTAGGCCACTAATGGTCGATTCATCTGTACTTTCTTCTTCAGACTCATCCAGTTGAATATGCAGCCCCTGAATATCATCCAGAGACTCTGGTTCCTTATCCTCCCCCACCACTTGGCTGGGCTCCACATGTTGGCGAGCTGGACATGAGCCATCTACCACTTCCTGAACCTGTTCCTGATCTGAATCTGTATGAGATGCTATAGATGCTGTAGTCTCCAACTCATTAGGAGGTGGAGCCAAGTTGGTTGTAGATACTGTAGATGTGATGGCTTCATGGTGTACAGCTCTTTTTGGCGAAGCCTGATTTTTGGAAGTGTTAGCTTCAGGGAACTTTCTAACCCACATTTTGTCTAGTGTAACTGATGAACAATATGTAATTGAATGCCCAAAGCATTTGCACGTAATGCATCTGAGTGGGACTAACTCATACTCGACTGATTGCTCGTAGGTATTACCATGTTTATCATATGCTACGATGTTTTTTGGCAGATCCGAATTAATAGTAATTTCAATCAACACTTTAGCATAGCTGATTTTTTAAACCATTTTTGTGTTTTCATCTATTTCCAAAGGTTTGCCCATAATACTGGCTAATTTACTGATGCAACGAGCATTCCACAAAGCTAGGTTAAGATTTGGGAATTTCACCCAAATTGGGTAGGATATGAGCATAGCTTTCTCAAAATTAAAGTATGCCACCCATTTCCTTATGAAAATAATCTTGCTGTTCATGAACAATGGTCCGCCTTTCAGGATCCTTTCATAATCCTCTTTCATTTGAAACTTAACCAAAAAGAAACCATTTTCCCTTGGGTAAACATCCCAAGCCCCTTTAGGTCGCCACAACCTTTTAATATAGGCATTAAAGTAGACAAAATAAGGCCTTTTGCCTGCCATGTAAACGTAGATGGAGTTTTCCCAAAGCATATTTGATTCAGCATAGTCCAGGTCGTCAATGAGTTGAAATTTTCCCTTGCCATTTTGCAAAGGCTCGAAATACTACAGCTCGCTTGAAATTTTATTTAAGAATCAAAAACGTTGGCCCAGTTTTTAGGGTTTTGATTATTTAGCCTGTGGGAGACGTGTGGTGATTGTCTGAGAATGTCAGCAAACGTTTGTTTGCACTTGCGTCGGGCCTCCTGCCATCCACCACCGTCATCTTCCTCATTTTCGCCGACTAGGGTTTCTTGGGGGATGGGTGTGGCCACCATTTCTTGGGGCATCGGTATATATATATATACATATATATCTTCCAAATTCCTCAACAATATCTGTATAATCATGGAATTCATTATCGAAATATCCCGAATATTATTTCCATTCAAATCCTTTCCAATTCATATATTGGAAAATTTTGGTTATATTAAAAGCATTTCAATTCTTTCAGTTTTTATCTCAATTTGCAAAACAACTGATCCTGATAAAAATATATTTTATCTTTACAAACGTCTAATTTTCCATCAAAATCATTTCAAATCATTTATTATGATTTCATATAATTTATTCACATTTTTAATAATTTTAATAAGGCCCATACAGTCCGTTTCCAATAACGGCCACCGAACTGCATTCATAGCGACCTTTTCCAAAATTGATTTGGACATATTTTAAAATCTACCCGTTCATTAAAATCTCTTATATTCATTGGAAAGATCTTTTCGATACGAACCCAAAGGTTCTGGTTTTAGGAGAATCCATCGGTCGGATCTCCCATTAAATCAATTTGAAGTCAACGGTCGAAATTCGCGAACGGTCGTTGTGCGACGCTTTCTATTCAGTCCATTTAAATATATATAATATATTTTGTCGATTTACATTCAAAACATATTTATAAATCGTTTATAAATTCATTTTAAAATGATTTCAATTTTAAATCAAAATTGAACATTCCATATCATTATAATATTAAAATGATAATATTTTCAAAATATCAGATTTTGAAACCAAATCTTTTCGATATTCATCATAAAATGAATAAAATCGACAGAAAATCCTGTCTGAGTTAAAATGGCGTACATCTACTTAACTCGGCTTCATATATTTCAATATTTTCGTGTCCATCCAAAATCGGACATCAAAATCATATTTTGATTTTTCACCAAATATTAGTTTAAAATATTCGTTATTTTTGAATTGGAATCAAACTCAATCAATTACCATATAATTTTATTTGTATTGATTCCATACATCGCACGTATTCAAAAATAGTGATAAACAACTATTAAATAGTCAATTCACATCCAGAGTGCAATTTACAACTGTATAAGCCTTAGATAATTAAATAACGCTTATCACAGTCTGTCAATCAATTGGTTGACATACAATGAAATCCAAGGGAGACGTGAATTAATTATCATCCCAAGACTCGTGTGGGGTTTTCAAACAACAACAATTATTATTATTATTTGTACACTTGGGCGATGTGTAAAATTATTGTCCCAATGCCCGTGTGGGGTTTACATCAAAGTCCATGTGAATATAATTCTATTTTCACAGTTTAATAATGATAACGATATTAAAACTGTGAACAACCATCAACCACCAACCAAATATTGCAATCAAAATCAATGAATGCATATTCAGTTATAAAGATAATTAACGGTACAAATTTTGAGTGAGAGAGTTCTCACATTGGTTTCCACTTCGTCAGTCTTTATTTGAGGATTGTTTTAATAAAATTAAACGAGCATTTAATTTTATCAAAAACTTCAACAACTTCCGTTTATGTTTTGGTCAGCTCCAAGTTGTAGTGTTTGTTGTCACGATCGCAACACAGCTGAAATCGTCGGATTACGATCTTGTATGAAAAAGATATGACCATCTAACCATTAATTACATCAGTTAACTAATTAAATAAAAAAATTCTTTAATTATTTTCTTTAACCTTGTTTAAATCCTTTCTCCTACATCCCTATGCTTCAGTACTGCCTTCGAAAGCACCTGCCAACCTAGGGTTCGAAAAAACCATCACTACGTCACGTCGGCTGCCAATCTGAGACCCCTACCCCCTCGTCCTCCTTGTTGCTGAGCTACGCCCCAACCGTCGTCCAACTCGCGCCCCCTCTTCCCTAGAAACTCGTGTGAACGGTGGTAATTCAGGGGCCAAATTCGAACAGCATACACAATTAAAACCCATCATTGCCGTATGATATTAAAGAGGAAACAAATCTCTATATTTTTCGTTTTGAGGTCTTAGTCTAATTCGAATTAGATTGTGAAATTTTTGGGTTTAAAATCTAAAGAAAATTGGCCATCGATGAAGAATTGTCGGCACATGGAGGATATTACGGTTATGGGGAGAAAATGGAAATTATACCATTAATTTATATATTTGTTACATTTCTTACATTCGTTAGAAAGATATAGTTAAATAGATTCTAACATTTCTTGTTTCATCCAATTTTGATTTATATTGAATTATGTATATTCATTTGAAATTAAAAATCAAATTTTCAAACTACCACGCCATTTCGAGTTTGTTTTATAATGAATATAAATTTTTACATTCTAACTTTGATTTAAATAAATTTTAAATTGTTAATTCTCAAAATAAATCATTTTAAATTCTTAAAATCCATTAAATCAATTAAAATAAAATTTTAAATTGGTTCCAAAATTAGGGTTGTTATAAAGACGATAACACTGGACAGGAGCCAACTAAAATTGTTAATCCTAAAATTTATTTTTTAATGAATGCTCTAAGTAGAGAATAATTTTGAATCTTAAAAGTAATCAAAACTCATATAAACAAGTAGAACGAAATATTTCCCTAAAAAATAATAGCTAGTTTTTAAAACTGAAAAGAAACTTTTTTTTTAAAGATACCTTAAGATCTTATCCATAAAGTAGATATGTGAGTTGTAATTAATATTAATTATTGAAAGTTTTGAAAAGAATTTAAAGATTAATAACAATGTTTCAATTTTATAGAATGTTTATAAAATCGAATATATACTATGAAAATAAGACAGTGAATATAAAATAAAGTAGCATGCTTTATTTCCAAAAAATTATAAATTAATAATTTATTTTTGAAATTTCCTAATTGTAAATTAGATAGGTGCACTTGGTTATGCAAAAAAATTGGAGCCAAAATTCAAAATCTTACTATTTTTGAATGAATATACACTTGGTTAGTTATAACGCCTTTATTTTCAAATTTTGGAACCAAAATTTAAAATTTAACATTCTTAAAATTAATTTATTTTTTTATAATAAAAAAATTCTATAGATTTTAATTGATATTTTTGACTATATAAAAATTATTAATGCATTTCAAATAATTTAACATTTTTTATATTTTTTTTTAAACTAATTACTTTCTTTTAATGTCGAGCAGACATTTTAAACATTGAACTTTGGTAAAAAAAATCGAAAATTTTCCCATGAAACTAAGGACATTTATATACCTCCAAAAAAAAAATTCAAGACAAAACTTCAAGTTTTGATATTTTATTGTTATCATTTTAATCATAACTTAATGTTTATAACAGCCGTTTATCTACGATAGGAAATTGTAATATTGAATTTTTATGTCTTTTTGTCAACATTATTTAATAAATAAAACTCTAGAACATAGTTAACATGCATAACTATATTAAATTTTTTAAATGATTTAGATTAATTAAACATATTCATTCATTTAGATTAATATGAGCAGACACTTCAACTAGCAACCTGTATTTTAAAATTAAAGTTACTCCTGACAACATTTTTTCTTCATAAATAATCAAAACGCACCCGACACTCCTAGCTTAGTTCGTTAGAGGTGGGAGAATCAGTATGATACATAGGTCTCAGGTTCGAGGGCCGCCTCTGGTAATTTCTAGTGTGACTAACTAGGTGGTGCGAAGACGTTTAAAATCGAGGTATACACCACCCGTGGGGTTTACAAGGACTGGCAAGCAATGTCTTAGGTTCCACATGTTACTCAATAAATAATTAAATAATCAAAATGCTTCCTTAGAATACTTTATGAAGTATTTTATTTCAAAAAAAACAACAAATAATCATGTATCGTTACTATACCAATAGTAAAGCATGCTTTTTCCCAATTCCAAACTCTTCAAATATCAATTTTACTTCTCTCTTTTTTCTCATTAAGTTTAGATAAGATCCTCACTACTTAATTTCATATAATTTGGTTACATGAATTTGGAATGCAACCCCCTATTTCCTTGATTAATTAGAATGTGTCACTTACAATACAAATGAATAAGAAACCCGAAATGATATACGTACTACACTTGCCATTTAGAACACATGCATGATGAGAAGTGTCCTTACACATTTAATTAAATTAATGCATATTGTAACACCCCACATTTTTCATATAATTAAAACTGGACAAATATGTATATATGCATAGATAGGTAAATAATGGTGATGTATAATGAAAAATTAATTCATACATTGAAGAGTAAGGAAATTAATGTGATAACAATGTATGTAATCGAAGAGATGAGAAAATAAAAATACTTAATTTAAATATCAGGAATTAAGTAAAACGGACATTACCATTGCGTCTGTCTCGGAATTTTGGTCAAGATAGACAACTGGTTTGCGTAAAACGGACATCATATAAAGAAGTTATTAAGCCTAGAAGTTTGTATACGCACAAGAGAAATATATATATATATATGTATGTATATATATATATACAAACAAATTAAAATATAAAATAAAGAATAAAATAAGGATTGCATGTAATAAATACATGCACTGAAGAAAAAAATATAATGCATGCATTAAAAGAAAGAAAGGATTGGTTGCATGCAATGTAAATATGTTGCATGCACTGATTTGCAAACATAATGCATTAACATTAAAAGAAAAAGATTCATGCAATGGTTTAATTTAAGTATTGTAACTAACATGAAAAAGAGAATTAAAGAGAGAACAATAATTATCGTTGTTCTAAGACTTATTAATAAAAGACTTCATAGCTCAGTTGGCTAAGACATTGGATTTGTAACATGGAGGTCGAGGGCTCGAACCCCGACGACGACATAAATTTAATCTTTGTTTTAGAGAGGGCCAACTGAACATGCAAATATATGTACGTATACAAATCAAAATTTGAAAGGATAAGAACGTACATATAAGGAAATAAAGAAAATATATGCATGTATATATGAGAATATATATATATATGCATAAATATATGTATATAAAAGATAAAATTCAAGATAAGGCAACAGTCAATGAAATATGGCAAGAATCAAATAACAGTGCAACATCGTTTGAATTTTGAAAATAAAACGAAAATTGTGCGTATATATACACGTAAAATGGTCGGTAGAGTAATTGTATACATATAAGAACATTTCATGTGAATAAAACAGTTAAAAAAATTCTAGAAATTCAAAAGTTAAAAAATCAAATTTCTATGCCAAAACAATTCAAACATTCGAAATTCGAATTTCTACGCCAAAACAGCTTATGGGACCCAATGCTGACTCAGCGCTGCGTTTACGATAAGATTTGGCTAGATTCATCTGCGAACCTGGGCTATTTTCTTAACTGGGTTCAATGCTGACTCAACGCTGCATGTACGATAAGGTCTTGAGCACCTATATAAACACCCCTAAGCTACAGTTTTCTCTACACATCTTCATTATGCCTATACTCTTCCCTAATTCATATCAAAATAAATCAAAGACGGGGTTATGCTGCTCAAGTTCTTCGTTAGAATTCAAGTAGAGAATCAAAGGCTAATTCAACGACTTCAACAACTATTTTCTAAGAATCAAATCTAAATTAGAGGATCGATAATCTACGTCAAGGGATAGCTTTTCAGTTTCAGAAATCAGATCCCCGAATTCAAGATCCGTTCTTAAATCAGTGAGTGGGAATACAATACACTTCATGCATAATAGTATTATTATCGTTCGTCATTCCACAGTTAAAATTCATGTTGCAATTTAAAATAATCTTTGTATGCTTAATCTATTCCTCTTCCCTATTCTTCCTTTTTATTTTCGAAACTTTGGCTACCTTCAAGCGAAGGTCAACAACATGTAAATTATAGTTATTTGGGAAGAGCTTGAAATTTAATCGATGAATTAGGCAATTTGGGTAAAAAGATTATTACAAGAATGGTTGTGTAAGCAAAGTAGAAATGGGTTAAGTAGCACTTGACATATGAATAAGCTTAACCAACATATGAGGAACGATAGCAACCTGTTAGGAACACATATATGGGAAACTAGAATAATATGTATAGCCTATTAACGGGATTATAAGCATGAACACAAATTGGGGTTTTTGGGTGAAGCTTGAATTTGAGACTTGAAATTTGGATATGCCGTTAAGATCCTAGAAACATAATTAAAAAAGAAATATGTTGGACAAACCATGTTTTTATGTAATTATGGAACTCGACACATAACATGAAAATGACAATAGTGGCATAACTTGAACATGAACATGCTTGTGAATTGGTAATTGACATTTGATATCTAGAATGAACATGAACATGCTTGTAAATTTATAACTAGCCTATGACACCTAGAATAGACATGAATTGTTAATTGGCTAAACATGAAACATGGCTAACTCGAGGTTAGAATGAGTTTGCAGTGTAATCCTGCCATGAACCGCCCGGCACATCTAGTGACCGCAAATAATAGGTTCTAATGTGAGAAGTTAGTCATAACGTGCTTGAAACCAGGTTAGATTGAGTTGGGGTGTAATCCTTCCCGGAACCAACCGGCACATCCAGTGACCGCAACAATAGGTCTAATGTGAGAGGTTGAGCATTAGTAATTAATTAATGCTAATGACACATGCTAGTATGGTAAGGTTAAGTCAACATGAAACACTAGACAACACTTAACCAATTTGACATGATATATGGGTGGGTTAAGTCAACGTGAACCGCTAGATAACACTTAACCAATTTGACATGATATATGGGCGGGTTAAGTCAACATGAACTGATAGAGAACACTTAACCAATTTAGCATGGTACATGGGTTGAATTAAATACGTGATTGGGGGTTAAGTCAATTTGTACATGGGCAAACTTAACCAATATAACAGTATCAAAGCAAGGAAAAGTGGGGGAATGATAAGATTAAATAATAGATAAACTTATCCTAGGGATAAGAAATGAATATGACTTAAGATGTAATATACGAATCGAAGGGTGGGATGACTTATACCATGAAATAAGTTAATCTAAGCAGGAAATGTGGGAAACCCCCGTACGGTATCATTTGATAAAGAGAACTTAAGTCATGCTTGAATTCATTGGTACACCTTTGTTAAAAGGAACTAAGTAACAAACCTTAGTTAAAGAGAACTAAGTATCAAACCTTGGTTAAGAGAACCAAGTAATAAACCTTAGTTAAGAGGACTAAGTTGTAAACCTTAGTTAAGAAAACGAACGATTAAGAGAACTAAGTAGTAAACCTTAGTTAAGAGGACTAAGTAGTTAAACCTTAGTTAAGAAAGCTAACGATTCAGGAAACTAAGTAATGAACCTGAGTTAAGAAAGCTAACGATTCAGGAAACTAAGTAGTAAACCTTAGTTAAGAGAATTAAGTAGTAAACCTTAGTCAAGAAAGCCAAGTAGAACAGGAGGAGGAGCGAACGTCCATCTGATCATGAAGAAGGCTCCAACGAACTGGGTTACGAAGCACCCGGCTTTGAGGGGACATGAGGGTACTCTTGGTATCCTTCTGTGAGGTTGCAGATGATATTCCTGGGCTCACAGAGGTTAAGGTCTGCGTTAGAAGAGCCAAGGGTATGCCTTGGTTGCAATATAAGCAACCTAAAGACTAGGATGTGTCAGCGTGAGGCGGCGATATCTTGTTTAGCCCTGTGATAGCACGTCGTACCATCTTGAGTCAATCGTGATACGCAAGCGGAAAGGCGGAGAACTCCAAAAGACCATATACTTTGCTATCTAGTTATGGGTGAGGGTGGCCAATAGGTTTGCGGGGGCATAGAGGGCCTGCATACAGTTCTCATTCTTGATTTTCTTGGGTGCCTTTCATTAGTTGAGGGAGGGGTCAAGTTGGACCATAACCACATACAGATAAAACAGACCTTAGCATCTGCATCGGCAGATAACTTAAAGCTCCCGACCGAGTTCCGTGTTTCTTGATTTTCGCTGCCATGGGACTCGGGCCGCACATATAGAGGACATGTGCAACTAGATATCTAGCACGTTTAACGACACGATTGGGGCGTAAAGTCTAGGAACATATATCACTCTGGGTAGTGTGTCCTAGACTAGGGGGCATTGTTCGATAGGTAGCATAAACCCTAGTGGCCCTAGGTAGCATAAACCCTGGTCAGATCTAGAAAGCGTTCAATGGGTAGCATAAACCCCAGTGGCCCTGGGTAGCATAAACCCCGGTTGAATCTAGGAAGCGCTGGATAGAAAACCCTAGATTAGATCTAGGTAATAAACAGAATCTAGCAAGATCAAGAGTGGTAGTCGAAACGATTTCGAGAATGCTGGCAATACACTAAAGTAGTATAGATTTACATGATGAAGCCCATACGACATACGACAAGGGACTGTATACGTACATGGAAAGGATTATACGAGTTGGGGGTATCTACATATACGTTGTATTAGGTTAATCTACTAGTGGTACATGAGTATAGCCTAGAGAGCTAATATCACGAATAACCTAATAAGCAAGAAAATATAACTGAATGGTATATGTAGGATTATACAGAAGTTTATTCTAAGTCCACTCACACAGATCTTATGTTCTGACCCCCTCCTCATTTCATACTTCCATGTTAGGTTCATGACAGAGATGGTATAAGCTTTGGATACTGGTTAGACAATATGTTTTATAAGGTAAAGCTATATTTAAAGTATAATATACTTTGAATTCCTTCTGTTGTAAGATGCTTACAAATTCTGACATGTTTTCTTTATCTCTTTCTTTTTCTGCATGATACCAGAGCGCCCAACTCGGGTTTCGATAGATTGGGTTTTTGAAAAAAATTCGGTCTGTCAAAATCCGGGTTGTTACATCTGGTATTAGAGCTTCGGTTTAGTGATCTTAGGGAGATAATGAGTGAACATATTTGTATTTTCTAATATATAAATATATTATATATAAACTTAAATCCATAAAGTAGCCCACTAGGAATGGAAAGAGTTGGGATAGCTATTTTGTACACTAAAGGAATGAACCTAGAAATTTTAAGAACCTTAGGTGGTTTGGTTGGAAAGTGTACAATATGATTTGGTATTGGAGAAAAATATATCCCATAAGAATTAAAACTGAAATGTTGTTGTTTCAGAGTAGTGGGTTTAGAAGTGAAACCTTATAAGTTAGAAAAAAGGTTAAAATGTGGAAAATGGATTAGGAATATATATAGTTGAGAGAATTGGTTTGGAAAGTGCCTAGGAAAGTCTAGTTGAGTTGAAAGACCCACTTTGAGTCTAACCCAATAATAAACTTTTAAGAACTTGAATTTGTAAAAGAGTTTGTGGTGTTTTTCAAGTTTTAATCTTAAAAGTATTTTTGATGTTTAAGAAAAATACGTAAAGGACATATTCAGTGCATGTTGGGTTTTTAAAATAAAGTGGTGTATACTTTAGTAAAAAAATGATTTCTTGTTTTAAAAGAACTCTCTCATTAAAAAGTGCATAATAAAGAGCATATATAGCTCGCTAGTTTTCATATTATAATATATGAAAGGATTGAAAAGAAAGTGATTCGTTTTGTAAAAGAAAATTCTATTCTGTCAACAATAAATTTTGATTATTGATTTACGAAGAAATTTTGTTTGGTGGACAAAATAAGTTGTAGGAATAGAATAGATGTCTGCACCTTATAGCGAGTAGTTAAATTAACATTGTAATTTGAAACAATGTAAGCCTGATAGTTGTCCTTGTCTACTCCAGTTTTGTGATTTGAAAAAAAATTGTTTTGCATTTATTTTGTAACATGTTTCTATGGTTTGGCCAAAACAAGTTTGGGTGAAGAAAACAAAGTTTTAATACTTTTAATTTTTGAAAGAAAAATGTAATGAAAAGAAAGGAGGCCAAACCATGTTTTAAAAAGAATGGAGTAGGTAAGGATTAGTGCCTAGAAAAGGACGAGAGAAAGTTAAAGCTATGAATTAAACAATTGGAACCAACTAGAGATTGTTTAAGTTGAGTGATTCTTTAAGTGTCAATCTGATGTTGATTTCGGTCTTCGGGGTTGATATATAAGGAGTTACTCTCTTGCCAATTTACAGTCAGGGATTAACTAATATTAAACTAATGGAAAATTCCCGTAGAATGCATAAGCATTGAGAAACCTAGGTTTGTTGCTTGAGAAAGAGAGAAAAAGTATAGGCTAGTAATGCACAGCAAGTACTAGTAGTGACTACTAAGTAGTAAAGGGCAAGTAAGTGGGTAGATCCTGTTGCGTGGACTCGCAATTGTATGAGATGACAAAGTCCGAAGATTCTTGGCCCATAGTAGTAGATGTGTAGGATGTTGTTTGAGTTGAAAACAGAAAAAGCTTATTTGAAATAATAAACTTAAGTAATTTGATTAAGTCAAATAAGCTACGAAAGAGAAAAGCCTAAGCTAACAAGAGACAATAAATTCAGTAAGGCAACAAATGTGACAGGAAAAGAAAATGGAAACCTTAAGAAAAAGATGAATAAATATGAAACTATTCCAAGATAAGATGAAAGAGAATGGAAAGTTTTCTCATGTGGTTGTGCTTGGATTGGAAAGTAGGAAGTTTTTATAGAATAGTTATATAAAAATCCGAGTGCAATTATAAAATGTACAACGGAAAATGTAAATTCTTCTATTTTATATCTTTTTGTAACATAAGAAATCGATTTTAGAAAACTAGATTTTTCTAAATTTCGAATTTAATGATGGTTGGTAGGGTTTTGGATGCGATAATTGGGTGAACCATGCTCTTATTCTATAAGAGTATGGGAAAACTTGGATGAAAAATATTTTGATTTTTCAGGAATATTGCATTCATATAGAAAAGCAAGTATATTTATGATGTGAGCATCATGTTTTGAAAGGTTTTTTAAAATTTGCATACATAAAGGTGGATCCAAATTAGGCATACATACTTTACTATGATGTATCTCACTTTTCACATGTGCACAATGTTTGCAACAATTGGATGCACACTGGATGGATGGATATTGTGAGGGATTATCTATTTTACTCTTATCAAATTTGGGGGACGAAATTCTTTAAGTGTAGGAGAATGTAAAATGTACAAATATGTATATATGCATAGATAGGTAAATAATGGCGATGTATAATGAAAAATTAATTCATACATTGAAGAGTAAGGAAATTAATGCGATAATAATGTGTGTAATCGAAGAGATGAGAAAATAAAAATACTTAATTTAAATATCAGGAATTAAGTAAAAGGATATCATCATTGCGTCCGTCTCGGAATTCTGGTCAAGATAGACACCTGGTTTGCGTAAAACGGACATCATATTAAGAAGTTATTAAGCCAAGAAGTTTGTATACGTACAAGATAAATATATATATATATGTATATACATATATATACAAACAAATTAAAATATAAAATAAAGAATAAAATAAGGATTGCATGTAATAAATACATGCACTAAAAAAATGCAATGCATGCATTAAAAGAAAGAAAGGATTGGTTGCATGCAATGTAAATATGTTGCATGCACTGATTTGCAAACATAATGCATTAACACTAAAAGAAAAAGATTCATGAAATGGTTTAATTTAAGTATTGTAACTAACATGAAAAAGAGAAGTAAGGAGAGAACAATAATTATCATTGTTCTAAGACTTGCTAACAAAAGACTCCATAGCTCAGTTGGTTAGGACATTGGATTTGTAACATGGAGGACAGGGGTTCAAACCCCGGTGGCGGCATAATTTTTATCTTTGTTGTAGAGAGGGCCAACTGAACATGCAAATATATGCACGTATACAAATTCAAATTTTGAAAGGATAAGAACGTACATATAAGGAAATAAAGAAAATATATGTATATACATGAGAATATATATATATATATATGCATAAATATATGTATACAAAAGATAAAATTCAAGATAAGGCTACAGTCAATGAAATATGGCAAGAATCAAATAACGGTGCAACATCGTTTGAATTTTGAAAATATAACGAAAATTGTGCGTATATATATACACGTAAAATGGTCGGTAGAGTAATTGTATACATATAAGAATATTTCATGTGAATAAAATAGTTAAATAAATTCCAGAAATTCAAAAGTTCAAAAATCAAATTTCTATGCCAAAACAATTCAAACATTCGAAATTTGAATTTCTGCGCTAAAACAGCTTGCGGGACCCAATGATGACTCAGCGCTGCGTGTACGATAAGATTTGGCAAGATTCATCTGCGAACCTAGACTATTTTCTTAACTGGGTTCAATGCTGACTCAGCGCTGCGTGTACGATAAGGTCTTGAGCACCTATATAAACACCCCTAAGCTACAGTTTTCTCTACACATCTTCATTATGCATATATTCTTCCCTAATTCATATCAAAATAAATCAAAGACGGGGTTATGCTGCTCAAGATCTTTGTTAGAATTCAAGTAGAGAATCAAAGGCTAATTCAACGACTTCAACAACTATTTTCTAAGAATCAAATCTAAATTAGAGGATCGATAATCTACATCAAGGGATAGCTTTTCAGTTTCAGAAATCAGATCCAGAATTCAAGATCCGTTATTAAATCAGTGAGTGGGATTACAATACACTTCATGCATAATAGTATTATTATTGTTCGTCATTCCTTAGTTAAAATTCATGTTGCAATTTAAAATAATCTTTGTATGTTTAATCTATTCCTCTTTCCTATTCTTCCTTTTTATTTTTGAAACTTTGGCTACCTTCGAGCCAAGGTCAACAACGCGTAAATTATAGTTATTTGGGAAGAGCTTGAGATTTAATCGATGAATTAGGCAATTTGGGTAAAAAGATTATTACACTAATGGTTGTGTAAACAAAGTAGAAATGGGTTAAGTAGCACTTGACATATGAATAAGCTTAACCAACATATGAGGAATGATAGCAACCTGTTACGAACACATGTATGGGAAACTGGAATAATAAGTACAGCCTATTAATGGGATTATAAGCATGAACATAAATTGGGGTTTTTGGGTAAAGATTGAATTTGAGACTTGAAAATTGGATATGCCATTAAGATCCTAGAAACATAATTAAAAATGGAATATATTGGACAAACCAAGTTTTTATGTAATTTTGGAACTCGACACATAACATGAGATTGACAATAGTGGCATAACTTGAACATGAACATGCTTGTGAATTGGTAATTGACATTTGATATCTAGAATGAACATGAACATGCTTGTAAATTTATAACTGGCCTATGACACCTAGAATAGACATGAATTGTTAATTGGCTAAACATGAAACATGGCTAACTCGAGGTTAGAATGAGTTTGCGGTGTAATCCTGCCACGAACCGCCTGGCACATCCAGTGACAGCAAACAATAGGTTCTAATGTGAGAAGTTAGTCATAACGTGCTTGAAACCCGAGGTTAGATTGAGTTGGGGTGTAATCCTGCCCGGAACCAATCGGCACATCCAGTGACCGCAACAATAGGTCTAATGTGAGAGGTTGGGCATTAATAATTAATTAATGCTAATGACACATGCTAGTATGGTAAGGTTAAGTCAACATGAAACACTAGACAACACTTAACCAATTTGACATGATATATGGATGAGTTAAGTCAATGTGAACCGCTAGATAACACTTAACCAATTTGACATGATATATGGGCGGGTTAAGTCAACATGAACTGATAGAGAACACTTAACGAATTTAGCATGGTACGTGGATTGAATTAAATACGTGATTAAGTGTTCAGTCAACTTGGACACATGGGCAAACTTAACCAATATAACATTATCAAAGCAAGGAAAAGTGGGGAATGATAAAATTAAATAATAGATAAACTTTTCCTAGGGATAAGAAATGAATATGACTTAAGATGTAATACAAGACTCGAAGGGTGGGACGACTTATACCATGAAATAAGTTAATTTAAGCTGGAAATGTGGGAAAACACCCGTATGCTATCATTTGATGAAGAGAACTTAAGTCATGCTTGAATTCATTGGTAAACCATAGTTAAAAGGAACTAAGTAACAAACCCTAGTTAAATAGAACTAAGTAACAAAAACTAAGTATCAAACCTTGGTTAAGAGAACCAAGTAATAAACCTTAGTTAAGAGGACTAAGTTGTAAACCTTAGTTAAGAAAATGAACGATTAAGAGAACTAAGTACTAAACCTTAGTTAAGAGGACTAAGTAATAAACCTTAGTTAAGAAAGCTAACGATTCAGGAAACTAAGTAGTGAACCTTAGTTAAGAAAGCTAACGATTTAGGAAACTAAGTAGTAAAACTTAGTTAAGAGAACTAAGTAGTAAACCTTAGTCAAGAAAGCCAAGTAGAACAGGAGGAGGAGCGAACGTCCATCTGATCATGAAGAAGGCTCCAATGAACTGGGTTACGAAGCACGCGGCTTCGAGGGGACGTGAGGGTACTCTTGGTATCCCTCTGTGAGGTTGCAGATGATCCTCCTGGGCTCACAGAGGTTAAGATCTGCGTTAAAAGAGCCAAGTGTATGCCTTGGTTGTAATATAAGCAACCTAAAGACTAGGATGGGTCAGCGTGAGGCGGGATATCTTGTTTAGCCCTGTGATAGCACGTTGTCGTCTACCTACCATCTTGAGTCAATCATGATACGCAAGCGGAAAGGCGGAGAACTTCAAAAGACCATATACTTTGCTATCTAGTTATGGGTGAGGGTGGCCAATAGGTTTGTGGGGGCATAGAGGGCCTGCGTACAGTTCTCATTCTTGATTTTCTTGGGTGCCTTTCATTAATTGAGGGAGGGGTCAAGTGGGACCATAACCACATACAGATAAAATAGACCATAGCATCTGCATCGGCAGATACCTTAAAGCTCCCGACTGAGTTCCGTGTTTATTAATTTGCCCTGCCACGGGACTCGGGCCGCACATATAGAGGACATATGCAACTAGATATCTAGCACGTTTAACGACATGTTTGGGACGTAAAGTCTAGGAACATATATCGCTCTGGGTAGTGTGTCCAAGACTAGGGGGCCTTATTCGATAGGTAGCATAAACCCAAGTGGCCCTAGGTAGCATAAACCATGGTCGGATCTAGAAAGCGTTCAATGGGTAGCATAAACCCCAGTGGCCCTGGGTAGTGTAAACCTTGGTTGAATCTAGGAAGCGCTGGATAGAAAACCATAGATTAGATCTAGATAATAAACGGAATCTAGCAAGATCAAGAGTGGTAGTCTAAACGATTTCGAGAATGGTGGCACTACACTGAAGTAGTATAGATTTACATGTTGAAGCCCGTACGACATACGGCAAGGGACTGTATATATACATGGAAAGGATTATACGAGTTGGGGGTATCTAAATATACGTTGTATTAGGTTAATCTACTAGTGGGACATGAGTATATCCTAGAGAGCTAATATCGCGAATAACCTAATAAGCAAGAAAATATAAATGAACGCTATATGTAGGATTATACAGAAGTTTATTCTAAGTCCACTCACACAGAACTTATGTTCTGACCCCTTCCTCATTACATACTTCCAGGTTAGGTTCATGACAGAGATTGTATAAGCTTTGAATCCTGGTTAGGCAGTATGTTTTATAAGGTAAAGATATATTTAAAGTATATTATACTTTGAATTCCTTCCGCTGTAAGATGCTTACAAATTCTGAAATGTTTTCTTTATCTCTTTCTTTTTCTGTAGGATACCAGAGCACCCAACTCGGGTTTCGATAGATTGGGTTTTCGAAAAAAAATCGGTCTATCGGAATCCGGGTTGTTACACATATGGAATTTAAAATTAATAAATAATAATTACCTCATTTCACATGTTATAGTTATATTATTTCATATCTAATTAAGCTTATTATTAAAAATACTATTAGTATTAGATATAACTTATCATATTCTTTTAGTTTTCAAAACCTTTACAAAACTTGTTTTAATTTTTCAATCATTACTATATAATACTCTATTGTAATATTTTAAATTCGATTGAAAGTAGTTGAACATATCTATAAGCATTTTATAAAGTAATTATAAAATATATACACAAGTTTTAGTCTTATAAATAAATATAAGTTTGAATAAATTTTGTTTCACTTATCAAATATTATGCATGATATAATTTGTTATAATTTTTAATCTAAATTTACAAATGTCTTTACCAAAATTTGAAAATAAAAGTTATACAATAATAACGTTATTTTTTCTATCTTATATACAGACAATATACATATAATTATGAATATATGTCTATATCATAATGGTTTACTATATATGATAAAGTTTGTGTCTTCTCTTTAAAAAATCTTCAAAATGTAAAATATTGTTTATAATTCAAAATTATAGTTTAAATCTATATTTCTTAGCACATTTATTTAACTATTACGTCATGAATTAATTGGACATTTAACTTTAAACATTTCAAATTTGTTTTAAATGTTTAATGGAAATATGAATGGATTTTTATATGGAGTTTATAAGTTTAATAAGTGGAATACGATTTAATTTCGAATATATCAAGTTATCATAATACGAAATAAAGAAATAACTGAATCCTAAGTAAAAAAATAAATCAGAAACAATTCTAACAATTAACATAATTTCTATTTGAATTAGTAAGATAATAAGCATTTTTTGTCAATGGGTTTGATTATTTAAAATCGATTTCTATTTTATAGATTTAATTTCGCACGTGAAAATAGTCAAACGACCTCACATTTTAATAAAACAAATCTTATAAATCTGTAATGGTTAATTATTGTAAGATTTCTAGTTTCGTGCCAATTGGAGTTATTATGTGATCGTCCAAGATATGAACGTGTATCGATTAATGGTTTAAAATTGTAGTATCCCAGGAAATTCGACGCTCGAATTTCGAAAATTGTTTTTACTCCCCGAACACTTAGCTAATCCGGGAAGAAGGAAAGTTTATTCTTCTCCCCGAATACTTAACCAAATTTCTGTGTTTTTTTTTTTTTTGAGAATTCAATGACTTGGTCTAAATCGCTCCAAACTTTCACAAGTTCGTATGCAAGTCTTGAGCACTTTGATAACCAGAATTATGAAGCGTGACAGCCTTCTAAAATGGAGGTTCAACACTTACCCCATAAAATATGTCTTTCTATGGATGACATGTTCTGTATAAATCAGAAATCCATGAATCCAGAAGTCGTGATCCGAGAGAAGTCCAAACAGAAATCTAATTGCCGAAAACTAGAAATCCAGAAAACCATGAGCACGTCAGATTGTACAAATTGAAATCCATAATTCGAAGACTAAAAGAATCCCGCAATCACTCTATATCGTATTATGAGACAAATCCATAACTAGAACATCCAAATCCAAAATCCATATCCAAGAAATCCAGAAAACTAGATAAATCCGATAAATCTATGACCTCCTCCGGCTTAACTGGACTAAGTATAATTTAGAATATCCAATGATGGCATAGTCTATAACTACAAAAAATGAAATGATTTGTTTTACCTAGTCCGGAAAAAATAACCCACAACCAATCGAGCATTGTTCATACCCAATCCTTGACTAGGCAATCTTGCCAAGTCCTAATAAGGCGACCCAACTCTTCTCAAGCAAAGTCCCTACTTGGGAACCAGAGTTAATGTTTTATATTTAATGAGTATAGTCCAAAATCACCAAGTGCTTATAGTTAGAAATTCCAATTCCTGATTTCATACTTCACAAGCATAGTCCATACAAGTGAAGTAATTTTATTTAAGTTTTGGACGGGTTTTAAGTTTTTAATAAAGATCAAAGAAAAACAACGGTTTGTAGTCGGGTATAAAGCACACCTAGGGGCCAAGTCTTAACCCCACATGAGTAGGTCGAATTAACCATATTCGATTTGAAATTTATTAAGTGGGAGAGATTGAATGGTTTCTCTCCTGTAAAAAGCATGTCTAGGAATCTCGTCGGTTTCTATACATGGTTAGACAGATTTAGCCATCCAAATCCATATTATTTGATTACACATCTATTATCCAGAAGGTGGATGGTTTATCATCCGAAAATATCATGCTTAGAGATCTCTCCGGTTCTTGTACATACGCAGACATAGCCATCTACTACCAAAAGCCAAAAAAGCAAAGAGCCAAAATTCTCCCCTTCTTGGTGCGCCAAAATTTTGATGTGGCAAATTGGTTCTCTCGCGCCACCACCTGATTTTCAAAGAGTAGAGTAGTAAATCCAGATGCAGAGTATTAAAAAGGTAAATAACACCAAAATTTAGAGTGGTTCAACAAGTTGTGGCTAAGTCCACTCTGATGTAACTTCGTATATTTATATTATGTGGTTACAAGTATAGTCCTTTTGATTGCAAGGATAAGTGTTTGAAATAGCTAAGTCCTTGCTTAAAGCCAGTAATTCGTCTCCAATGTCCAAAAGTCCAAGAAGATTCTTCCATGTTCAAGAGAATACAAATAGCAAGACAAATGTCCAAGATAGTCCAAGTAGCAGGCCAAATGCCAAGTAGAAGTTCATAAGTTCAAAGGTGATTCCAACAAGGAAAAAGCTATGAGCGAAGTCATTAAAATGTTCTAAGTCCAATAATCCTAAGGCACCACAAAAGATCCCTAAATTTTCCCATAAAGGGGTTATTTATAGGTGAGAATTGGAGGGAAAGGCTACAAGTGCAAAATACTAATCCCCGAATACCGATCGCTGAATACCGATCACAGAATACCAATCCCCAAATACCGATCCTCAGAGACTTAGGGAATTTACACCATTCCTTAAATAATGATCCCTACATGCCAATCACATAGTACTGATCCCTGAATACTGATCCTCAAATACCGACCCCCGAACACTTAGGGGATTTACACCAATCCTTAAATATCGATCTTCGAATATCGATCCCTAAAGACTTAGGGGATTTATACCAATACTCAAATATCGATCCTTGGATACCAATCCCAAGGTATTAATCTCGAAATACTGATACCTAAATACCAATCTTGCATTCCTTAGAGAAACTCTAGCACCACATCCCAATTAATATTCAAGGATACAAATTATGAGCATTGATCCCGTGATATGAAAAGTGAATACAGATCTTGGGATACTTAAAAGATTTTTGCCAAATCGAGAAGAAGAAATGATAATACAAATCCCTGAATACTTTGGCAATTAGGGGGAAGGAAAGTTTGTTCTTCTCTCCCAACAATTAGCCAATTCAAGGAGATGGAAAGTTTATTCTTCTCCTTGGACACTTAGCCAATTCGGGGAGAAAGAAAATTTATTTTTCTCCCTAAACACTTAGCCAATTCGAAGAAAATGAAAGTAAACACTTCTACCTAAACACTTAGCCAATTCGAAGAAAATAAAAGTAAACACTTCTACCTAAACACTTAGCCAATTCGAAGAAAATGAAAGTAACCACTTCTACCTAAACACTTAGCCAATTCGAGGAGAAGGAAAGTTTATTCTTCTCCTCGAATACTTAGCCAATTCAGGGAGAAGGAAAGTGATTTCTTCTCCCTGAACACTTTGCAAATTCGGAAAGAAGGCGGATTTTTCTTCTCCCTGAATGTGCATGCACCTTTATGCAATGTGTCGTTTAGCCATGACTGGTGTAGCTCGTTGTGTTCTGGAATGTGATTGTTTTCATCCCATATACAATCATGATTTGTTGCTTCCATGTGAACTAGATCTTCATGTTGCACCAGGCACTCTTGTGTATTTACCACCTTCCTGAACTGGGAGTGTTTGCATTTCTATGTTCGGACTGGAAATGTTTTCTTATCTCAGACCCTTGTTTGATGCACCTGTGTCTTGTACATGCCATTTCATTTTCTGCTTGTGTGCTTATGCATATTTGTGCTTGCTACACCATTTCACTTTGTTGTACTACTTGGCCACGTATTTGTGCATTTTTTTTGTATCTGCCATGTACATGTTGGACTTGTTCATGTATTTGAGCTGATCACTTCATGTTTACATACACATCAAGGGTGTGTGTATTTGTCATTGCTTTTGACTTTGTTATATGCTTTGTCCATTCTGAGACGCTCTTGCTTTTGATACTATTTCATGTGCATGCTTGCACTGTCTTGAAGCTAAAATAATTCGTGCACCCATTGTTGTGATGTGTCAGAATGCTATAGTCGTGCACACGTGTACGCATGGACGTGTGTTAGTGCAAGCTTATTTACTACTTTATATATGCTTGCCATACTTGAAATTTATCATTGATTATGGTTTTGTACCTGCTCACTTGAAAATCACTATATGCAAGTGCAAGTATATTTTTCTATTTAAATCAGTAGACCACTATATGTTGTGTCAAGCCTAGTCAAGATAAGCAGACCACAAATGTGAGTTGAGGATGGTCTTGGTCAACAAACCATTATAGATGTGTTGAGGCTGATCTGCGAGCACTAGCATACAATCTGCCTTATGGTATTTACAGTGAATCACTGTGAATATCACAAGTAGTCTAGACACAAATAAATGTATATACATATCAGACCAAATCTAGAAATATAATGAGAAAATACACCAAAAATTCTTAGGCAAATAAAATTTAAAATAAAATTATATTTGGTAGAAAATTAAATCCATTTTGTTCTGGTTTACTCAGTGTGTGTGTGTTTCTGTAACAAATATACATATGACATGATTGGATTTGAAGCAGCAAAAGACTCAGTGTGAGTGTGTATGAGAGGTGTATATGAAAGTGAATATGCACTGAGTGAAATAAGTGTAATGTAGTGAGGAACAACGTATATGAAATGAATGTATTATATTACACTAAAATGTACAAATAGTGGAGTTAGAAAATATGTACTATTTCAAATATTGAAATTAATATTTATATTGATTAAAAATACTGGTTGAGTATTAAATTCTATGCAATAGTATTTTATTCAAAAATAAATATTTACTTCTGTATGGGATGAAATATGGAATGATATAATTACAAACACAGTTATTAAATAATATATATGTTTGTTATCATCAAACAAATATCATATTGTTATATACAACAATCTCCCCCTTTTGATAATGACAAACAAACATTCAATATATTGAACGCAACAAATGTATTTAACTGTGAAGTATGAGAACTCTCCTTATATGTGTGTTCCCCCTATAACTGAACTCCTCCTATGTATGCACATGAGTGATTTAAAATAATAATAATTGAATTTCCAATATTAAAATATTCACTCATCAATCAAAATCTTAACCATTCTCCGCCTTTTGTTATAATGAAAAGGATATAGAAATCAAAATAGTGTTGAATATAGACTAGAAAAATATAAATTCAAATCAAGAGAGAGAATGTATATCGTAAACCTCATTAAATCAAACAAAAATCATAATATTAGCCAAACTAGAAGCAAATTTCACATTTCAGAATGATGGATTTACGATGATTTTGTAAAATCAGGGAGAGTTATAAAACTTATGTATTCCAGTAATTATCAAATAATTTTAAAAACAATTAAGCATAAAATAGCGATGGATTTGGACTATGGTTATGAATTCAAGTCAAGAAAAATAAAATCAAATATCACAAATCCAAAAACTATCAACCAAAAAATCATAATATGTCATAAAATAGTAACAAATTTCCCAATTTAGAAAGTGGATCGATAGGTTGGTTATTACATAACGAGGAGGATTTCATATATATATATATATATATATATATTCTTTTCTTATATATATTCTTTTTTTTATTTAAGAGCATACTAACCATTCATGACCATATCTCGGTTTTTTAACTGAGGTCAGTTGTAATTTAAATTATAAGCATTCTCTAACCATGCACGACCATATCTAAGTTTTTTAAACGAGGTTAGATTAACACTTATATATAAAAATCTACTCAGTATATAAAACCATAATGAATGATAGGAATATGGTAGAAATTGAGATGGTCGTGAAATAAATTTCTAAATTAATTATATTACAAAATATGCTTAGCCATACCAGGATTTTTGAAAATTTCTAGTTCTGTCTCATTCTAAAATAGTCACATTTCCATTACAAATTTTGAAACTTATACTTTCTTTTAATGATTTCCAAAAAAAAAAAATTGTCCACATTAAATAAAACCATGATGAATGACAGTAAGATGGAAGAAAAAGAAGATGTTCGTGAAATAAACACCAATTCAAAGATATTATAAAATCTACTAAATCATCATGAGAATTTAAATAAAAATTTCTCTTGTTATGGAATATACTATAGTCACGACCCATCACAATTTCATAAATCTAATAATAATTTTGATGAGTTCCAAATATAATTCAACTTGGCCAATAATTTCTAATTTTGAATAAATAATCAAAAATGATTTTAGAATTGAAAATATTAGTATTAAGGGGGATTATTAAAGAACTATACAAGTTGAAAATCAGTTTAAAAAAAGTCAATTAAATTAGATTTTTTCAAGAATTCTAAGGCTGATACCACTTGTAGCTCCTAATGCCCAAAATTACTATGTATCCAATCCCAAGCGGACAAATCTAATAGTTTAATTTCATTCATTAGACCAGCAGAAAAATCAGGATAAGAATGATTCACAAATGATTTTTTCACAATATTTACATCAAGCCTAGGAGACAATTCATGATCCAAGATTAAAATACAGTTCATTTGAAATCACTTGATGAGATGTGTAAATTTCAAGTTTCAAAAATAAATGCAATGATCCATAAGACTTGACAAGAACATCAATCACACAAGATTATCAATTTCAAGTCCAAGAAGTGTGTGAGATTCGAGATATCAACAATTTAAAATGATTTCAAAATCGAGTATCCAAGCTAAATGATCATGATTTAAAATTGAGTTTCAAGATGCAATATAACAATCTATGCCAAATGATTTTCAATTCAAAATGGTCAAGCCCAACCAAAAAACCAATTAAATTATCATAACTTATCAAAAGCAGTTTTCACGTAGTGTGATATAGTTTTTCAAGTCTTTCCAAAATGAATTAAAAGAAACTCAAAACAACAAAGTTGTGTTAAATTTCATTAGCTTTTCAGAACTTCAAGAAACAGTGTTCAAGATATGTACAAGTTATTAAGCATTCAGGGAACAAGAAAAATTAAACCTCAAAAGAATTGTAGATGTTTACAATTTAAGTTCAAAATCTGAAAATCATCAAACATGACATTTTTAAACAAATGAATTTAATTTCCAAAAAATCGAGAATTTTGCAATTTGAAGTAAAGAAGCTCAAGAAGTGTCAAAAATATTGTGGTAGTGTTAATCCAAATCAGCATAAAATAGAAGGAAGAAGAATAAAAGTAAGAATAAAAAAGAAGAATAGAAAGAAAAAAATGTCAGTTTAGAGATCATAATTGACTTACAATTGATGATGTTGATCCTCTAACTCAATAGTCATGGCTGAGGAACTCTGAATGATTCAATGATATGGAACAACTTGAATTAAATTTCTCTTTCGGAAAGTGGTTCCTCAGCCTCCCCTGGTACCTAAGTATTTAGAGAGTCAAGTGGTCTAACAAAGTTTGTTAAACTACTCATATTAATGAATGTGACTTTTGGTACCCAAACCTATTTAAATAACAATTCGTTTGCATTTACAAATGTACCTTTAGGAATCAGAATCTGTTTGAATTTTACCAAACCCGTTTTATTTTATTTTCGGACCCACGTTTTTTTAATTGGATTGTTTTATTTTTAAACAAGCATTTATCTTGTTAATGCCTAAATTTACCATAAGACTCACAATTTCAAAATCATAAATTTTTCTTTCCAAATCGATGTTATTTACCAAAGGCAAGTCCATTGTTAGTTTCAACAAAAATTTGATTTTTCAACAACATATTCAACGATTCTACTCCGTTAGAAAATTTGGCTAATGTTGATTCAAGTTGTTGAATTTTTTATTTAAGATCACTATTTTCTTTCATTAGAGTTAAACAATAATTTATAGCGACCTTCCTCTTTTCAGCATTAGTTTTTTTCAAACCAAATTTTCAATTTCAAGCAAATTAATTTTGGCTTCGGACTCAAAAATTTAAGATTCCAATTGTTTTTGCTTTTCAAACTCAAGTTTTTCAAATTCCTTGAATTTCTCGATTTCTTTTTAAAGCTCATTTAAAATCCATACAGTTTTCAGCAAATTTTGTTTCTCAACAATTTAATTTTTAGAATTTTTGGAAATCTTAAAATTCTCCAATTCCTCTTGCAAAAGATTATTTTTGCTTTTTAGTTCAATCTTGGTTTCTTTTAAAAACAAAACTTCCCTTTCAAGCTTTTGAATATATTTTTTGAGATGAGTTAAATCAGTTTCCAAATATAAACAATTTTTGCAACCAGAGTTTGAATATTTTTTAGAGCTTTCAAGTTTTAATTCCAAATCATTATTCTTGTATCGCAACTCAGAATTTTCAGATTTCAAGTTTTTATTTTTTGATTTTAGACTATCAATGATTTTAGTTAAACCATGAGAAAGATAAACTAAATCTTCATATGAAAATTCTCCATCTCTATCGTCATCAGTTTCTTCATTTGTATACCCTGTTAAGCATAAATCTGAATCTGAGTTGGAAGTTGAGGGTTTTGAGCTACTATTGTCTTTCTCACTATACATCGAGCCGAGAGTATTCAAAATATTTGGTGTAGATAGACAATGAGAGATATGGTTATATCTATCATTATTAATATAAGAATATAAAATATGCGTAGCACGAGAATTAATTGCAATATCATTCTTATCTACCATATCACCTCCATTGATAATAATATCCCAACATTTACTATTAACGGGTTTTAAATAGAATTCAATTTTTGATTTCCAAATTAATAAATATGTTCCATTGAAAATAGTTGGAATATCATTGGACTGACTCTCGCTAGATTAACAACTAGAGCAATCACCGTTTGGCAGATCCATTCCTCTATAGTTAATGGAAAATACCTGCTCTGATACCACTTGTAGGATCTTGATTAACCTTAGAGGGGGATGAATAGGGTTTATTGCAGCTCTGAGGAATATAAAAAATATCACAGCATAGATTACAGCAGAATAAATAAATAAAGAAAATAAATGACACAGAATTTATCCAGCTTTGGCAAACTCCTGCCTACTACTGCATTCCTTAATGTTTCTATTATAATTAAAACAATATCTATGCTTACATTTCCATGTAAACTCGCGACACCCACTGTCAACTGTTCTAATCCTACACTCAAAACCCTGCATTGATCCTTATCCCTAAGGTCAAATATTCCCTAACTATAAATCCTATAGCTAGAACCTAGTTTACAGAAAACTATATATTGGTTTACAAAAGAAAACAACTTAAAAACAAGTAAAAAGGACAAAGTCCTTAATCCCAAAATTAACACATAAGTAAAGAATAAAAGTTGCCCCTTTCATTTTTTCTTTGACACTTAAAAAGGCGGCTTCCTCTCTTTGCTTCAATGGTAACCGATAAAAATAAATCTAGGGTTTTGCTACCCAAATTGCAACACATGAAATCTATGATACAATTTTATTCTCAAATGCCTCGAATAATTGATGCTCCTTGTAAACGGTTTGGGATTTTCTTTGCGATCGAAACTCTTATACGTTTTGAGAGTAGTCTGATACTTATTTCTCTATGCTTGAATTTTTTTGTTTTGACACTTTTGATGCCTATGATGAATGGTGTTTAATAGGGCCATGAGACCCTTAATCTCTGATTTCATGCGATAGACTCGGCATTGATAATGCATGATTGTTGCTTGATTAAATTACCATGAATGCTATTTGATTTACGGAATTTCTAGAATGATTTTCATGCCCTAAAATGTGTCTTGTAATTTTCTAGAAACTGTTGAAATCGTGAATATTATCTTTGCCACAAATTGATCCTTCGATTATGATGATTAAAATCATGCCTGATGTAAGTAGTTGAGTTTATGTTCACTATGCATTTTTTAAATAGATTGCTACTCTATTTTGGCAATGTAGACTATCCAAAAATGATACCCATATAGTTGAAATTCTTTGTCTAGCAAAATTACTTGCCAAAAATTGCTATCTGATTCCCAAAAAAGATTTGAAAATGATTCCCAAATATGTTCCCTGATATATGTAGTATTTACTCCATGCCATTTACTTCTATGACTAGTTTGAAAACTAATTGCCATGCATTTGTTCGAATTAAAAAAATCTTCCTTCCTCTTTTTGACATGAATGCTTGTTTGATTCTTCAATATTCCTTGTTGCATGCATGTTTACTTCATGTATATATACACATCATGAGTGTGTGTATATGTATTTGTGTACACTTGCCAACTTGCTTGTGTATTGACTTGATTTTTATTTTATTTTTTAATTTTTTTTTTTTGCATGTTGTGCTGAGCCTACCAAATGCACTGCTCTATAATTTCACTTACCATATTTGCTCCTTGTTTGGTTTGTATTTGCCATTGTGTCCACTGAGCTATGTGACTTGCTTGATAAAAAACATCTCTGACTTGTTGCACATACATGCTGCTACCATGTGTGTGTATACTTTTTTCACTTGCCACTACATATATGTGCTTGCCTCATGTAATCTAACCTATGCACTTTACACTTGTATATGTGACTGACTTGGCTCTTGTATTTTTTGGGTCTGTTGAGGCTGAAGCTGTTTGTGAAGCATGCATTATTTTCTTGCTCCATTGCCATGTGTGTTCCACCCTTTTCATGCCTCTATGCTCCTAAAACCATTCACCTTGCATTGTTGTTGTATCTGCAACTATGTGCATTCATGTTGCTTTTTCTTTTTTTACTTGAGTCTTTGTGTTGCTTCACACATAAGACTTGTGTTGAGCCATGGCTTTGAACTTGTGATGGTCCTGTATCCATTATGTGTCTAGCCAGTCCTCTGGCTTGTTTCATGTGCATGCACCTTTATGCAATGTGCTGTTGAGCCATGACTGATGTAGCTCGTTGTGTTGTGGAATGTGATTGTGTTCATCCCATGTACAATCATGACTTGTTGCCGCCATATGAACTAGATCTTTATGTTGCACTAGGCAATCTTATGTATTTACCACTTTCCTGAACATGGAGTGTTTGCATTTCTATGTTGGGGCTGGAAATGTTTACTTATCTCTGACCCTTTCTTAATGCACTTGTGTCTTGTACATGCTATTTCATTTTCTGCTTGTGTACTTTTGCATTTTGTGCTTGCTGCACCATTTCCTTTGTTGTACTCCTCAGCTATGTATTTGTGCATTTTGATTTGAAGCTGCCATGTACATGCTGCACTTGTTCATCTATTTGAGCTGATCACTTCATGTATACTTACACATCACGTGTGTGTGTATTTGTTGTTGCTTTTGACTTTGTTATGTGCTTTATCCATTCTGAGATGCTCTTGCTTGTGATACCGATTCATGTGCATTCTTGTATTATCTTGAAGCTAAAATATGTTATGCACCCATTGTTGTGATGTGTCAGGATGCGATGGCCATGCACACGGGTACGTGTGCATGTGTATACATGCAATCTTCTGTACTACTTCACATATGCTTGCTATACTTGAAATTGATCACTGATTTTGGTTTTGCACTTGTTCACGTGAAAATCATTGTATATAAGTGCAAATATATTTTTCTATTTAAATACACATACCACTATATGGTGTGTCTGTTATGCAAAACTGCTCTAATATCAAACTGTTGGGGTTTTGTGCGCAGCGGAAGTTTGACAAAACGCCAAGAAAAATAGGATCTTTATCACCCAATCACTTGATGATGAATGTGATTGAAAAATAAACAACACCACAAAAATATCGGAAATATGAGCACACAATATTCCACCCAACCACTCTCTTTATTGATTCACCAATAAAAATTATTTACAATCGATCTCAACTATCGTTACAAACAATTACAACTTGAATCAATAACCTTATTGAGAAATAGGTAGAGAATATCTAATGGCTAAATAATTTGAAGGAGAACACTCAATTTGGAATAGCTAGAACGATCACTCTTGGTGGCTCTCACCCAAACCTAATGAAGATGATAGCTGGCCCTTTTTATAGAGAGAATTGCTTCATGCCCAAGAAAAATTGGCATCCAAATTATCTGTATATATGTTATAAAACTATTTGGATAAGCACCAAATATCCTTGCAATAAATGTTCACAAATATAGCAACCAATATCTCTCCATAAAATCTAGCACCAAATCTCTTCATCAAATCTAGCACCAATCTCTCCATAAAATCTAGCACCAAATCTCTCCATAAAATCTAACAACAAATCTCTTCACAAAATATGTAAGATTACTTGTTGCCTAAAATTGTGATTTGCGTATCACCAATTTCAACATGTTGTATATGACGTAGTTGTATACACAATCATATGATTTTTGTTTGATGATAACAACCAAATAAAAGATTATTTTAAATGTGTTTGTTACTGTACTGTTCTATATATACATCACAGACAGGAATATAATATTTATTTTTAAATAAAATACGAATGTACAGAAATTCAAATATTCACGGTATTTTATTTAAGTATAATATTTTATTTCAATAGTTAAAACAGTACAGATTTATAACTCCACTATTTATATATTCTTCACATGACATTGTACTTGTATATGAACTGAATACGATAAATAAATTTGCTTGAACACAAATTTGAGCACAATAAAATAATATTTTATTTCAAACAAAATTGTTTATTACAAATAACAGTACAAATTCATATATACTTACATGCTCACTGTCTGATTCATATACAGTTCGCTCTACACTATATGTACATTTATTTACAATTCATTTACATTCACTCTGTACAATTTCATATATATAGACACACACTAACACTCTCATTCACTGTCTTCAGTCTTCTGTCTTCACAGCTCTTAGTCAGTCCAGTCACCATCTTCTTACCTGTCACAATGAAACAGAAGCACACACAGTACCCTGTAATAGAATTTAAACTGAATATATGCAAATACAAATTTTATTTTTTAAAATTTTCTTTGCCTCAGATTTCTGGTGTGTTTCTCATCATTTTTCATGACTTGATCTAATTCATTTGTGTCTAGTCAGTTTATATAGTACAGGGACAGAAAAATTGACTAATGGCTGTATGTATAAACGTGCATGAATATACACGTGTGCATTGCCTCGCCTATCAGCGTGCAACTGAGGAGTAGCCACGTGGACCATCTCGACTCAGTGCACAGTCATCGGTGGGAAAATCAAATCAAAGAAGAAAGATGAAAATCAGCTCAGCAATAAAAGAAAGTGGCAGGTCACAAATCACACAAAATCAAGTGATTTATCTTGGCAAATCAAGCAAAATACTAGTGATTAACATGGCAGATCAATGATCAGCAAAATCATGGGTCACAGACAAAAATTCAGTTCAGCATGAATGTGAATGGTGCATGTATACATGGTGATAAAAATTACAAGTATCAGTATACTTGATGGTGCAACAAAGACAGAACTGGAACCTGACATACAAACAGAAATTGCAAGTATACATGGCATGTGTGTGGTACATGTCAAACGATACTAGATACACATGGAAATAGATATGCATCAAGTTCTCATAACATGGCGAATAAGCAAAAATACAAGCTGCATGGCATTAGCAAAGCAAAGAAGTTCAGCAATAGATATGCATGTACATATATACGATTTCTATCACTTATCATTTTCCATTCAATTTCATATACTTTGGTTTAAAAACACCATTCATTCTAATGTTGCATGCATAGGCTAAAATCATATCATTAGCTAATTAATGTATATTTCAACTCATGCACATTTATTTGAACAAGTGGCTATTTTTAACACTTCACATTTCAAAGATGATAATTTTGGCGAACTAAAATATATTTCAACACATAACCATTTTATTTAGTTCCTATGCATGTTAAAAATAATATTTCTTTCACAAATATTTATTTCAACGTCCGCATATCTTTAGCATATCACAAATATGATAAAAATGATATTTTTATCGTTCAAAATATTTATTCGACAAATGGATGTTTTCAACACTTCATAATCTCAATAAAAATGTAATTTTTATTGTTCGATCTTTTTATTCAACACATGAACTTTTCCACTACACACACTTCTCAACAAATGAGCATTTCCACACATGGACATTTTATTTATGTTGTTCATATTAGAAAGATGGAATTTTTATTGTTGAAACTATTTATATAAGGCGAATATTTTTCATACTTCATATATATATATATATGTGTGTGTGATTTTTATTGTTTAAACACTTCATTCATTCATAAATGAATTTAATTTTCACACGTCACTTTTCAACACACAAAAATTTCCACACATGGATATAGTTTCAACATATGGCTTTAATTTCAACGCATGAAGATAATTTCAACATATGAAAATAATTCTAACACACAAAGATTATTCAAAATTTCGGCAGCATAACGGCAGGGTAGTTAAAACCGGCACCGTCCCTAGTACGGCTCCTCGCTCTACCTTAAAACCTCGCGGTTTTTGACAATGGGGATTCATGCATCTAATTCACACGCAGGCGGCATGTTTATTTTTATTTCCACAAATATTTCCAATTCATTTCAATCACCAATGGGTATTTTTCAACCACAACCAAACAATGTCAACCACTAACAATTATTCAACCATTCGTATTTTTCATCCAATGTTTCACACCAATTCACAACAATAAATATCGTCCATGGTTTGTGGACGAGGGGAGTACATATATATATATATAATTGCTATATTTCACTTGCATTTCAACACATATATCAATTATTCTATGCATGTAAAATTCATACTTCGCTTATATAGCTTACACTATGCAGGTACATGAGGTAAACAACACGTATGTAATTTATATTTCGCTAATATAAATTATACACGACATTTTCCATTCAAATTCATGTTAATTTAGATTTCTCACATTGGTTTTCGGAGTGCTAAAAATCGATACGATGTCAGAAAAATCCGCGGCTTCTTCTATTGGGTAGAGAGCTTCCTTACGGTCCCGATGTTTCCTGTTTCATCGAATTTCGTCAACACACCAAAAAGATATGATTTTTCAAAGTGTAAACATAAAAAAACTCACCTTTCACGAAGGTTCAAAACTAGGTTTACGGTTTTCGCGAGAATCGGGGCACGAGGGGATGATCGGCGAGTTGGACGTGGAAGAGGGAGGAGAGGGCTATCTGGCGGTGGTGGTTTGGTGGTGTTCGATGCTCAGAATCGGCGGCGGCGGCGCTGGGAAGGTCGGGGCTTTGGACGCTCGATTCAGGCGGAGGAGGGGTTGGTCGGCGTCGAACTGGGGTCGGATTTGAAGAGGGGACGGAGGCGCTTCGAATGGTGGCGGTGGCGGAGGTTGGAAGCGACGGCAGCGGCGGCGATCGGGCGGGGAAGTTTGGAGCACGGGTCGCCGTTGGTTCGGAGGATTTTCTTTTTTTTTATAATTATGAATGGAGAATTCTGATTGGCCGAGGACTTTATTAAATTTTTAAATAGTGTTTTCTCAAACGAACTCCTTTTCAAACCCAACGACTGTCGCCCCTAGCTAAATACCCCCATTCCGGACACAATGGGATATGTTTCGTTGGCCAATTCGACTGTTACAGTCAGTTATTTTTCAAATTAAAATATAAAACATTTAATTTTTAACTCTGAACGTACATTTCAATTTGCCAGGGCCACAAACTGATTCGAAAAATTCCAGAAAAATAAATCTAGCTATGTTTTGACGCTACGGTCCCAACAAAACTAGTTTCGTCGAATTCTGAGGTCGTTTGAAAAATGGCCATTTTCTGGTCGATCCAATTTAACAAAAATTGACTAAACACATTTTCTTTTGCCACGCTCACATACTAGCTTCAAAAATTATGAAATTTGAAACCTAGCAATATTTTGACGTCCCGGACCCAACAAAAGTGGTTTCGTCGAACTCCGAGGTCGTATGCAAAATATCAATTTTCCAAGGCTATATATTCTATATAGCGACCTTTCTGAAAATTCATTCGGCCATAACTTTTGATTCCCGTTATGAAACTTCGATTTTTCAGATTCGTTAGAAAGGTATGGACTAACAGGTTTAAATATTTTTGGTTTCACTAAAATCCGTTATATTTTCCACCCTGCACAGTCAGCCAAAGTTTGAATTCAAATTTTCAAACTGACTCACTATTTCTGATTCACTATTTTATTGAAATATCCTATTTCAATTGTTCAAATTCCTTTGAAATCACCAATTTAAAAATTTTAAATTGGCTCGTATTTTCCGGGTTATTACAATCTCCCCCACTTAAAACTTTTCGTCCTCGAAAAGGAAACAACAGTAAAGTAGGAAATAAAATATAAATGCAAAGTATTGTAAAGGTACCTTGCACCGGAGTTAGTCAGAGATATCCACTCTGCATTTGGGGTAAGCTTGCTTAATGCTTTCCTCAGTTTCCCAAGTACAGTCTCTTGGATCACTGCTCTACTGCACTTTAACTAAATGAACCTTTTTGCTTCTGAGTTCTCTAGTTTCTTTGCCAACAATCTTTAATGGCTCTCTTCTGAGTGATAATTCTTGAGTTATGTCTATATCATGTTGCGCTTCTTCTTCTACAACAAGATCCGGATCATGCACATGTCTTCTAAGTTGAGATACGTGAAATACATTGTGCACTCCAGGAAACCAATCTGGCAATTGAACCCTATAAGCAAGAGTTCCAATTCGTTCGAGTATAGGAAAGGGACCAATAAATCTCGGTGCCAACTTCCCGGTCTTGCCAAATCTGGTTACTCCTCTCATCGGAGAAACCTTCAAATAAACATGATCACCAACAACAAATGTCAAATCTCTCCCTCTAGAATCTGCATAACTTTTCTGTCGGCTTTGCGCGGTTCTCAAACGCTTTTTGATGAAGTCGACTTTATCAGATGCTTCTCTAATCATATCGGGCCCTAACACAAGTCTATTGCCAGGTTCTACCCAACATGCTGGAGATCGGCAGGGTCTGCCATACAATGCTTCAAATGGCGACATTCCCAAACTTGCTTGATAGCTATTGTTATATGAGAATTCTGCCAAATGCAAATGATCTTCCCATGACCCACCAAAATCAATTATACAAGCCCACAATAAATCTTCTAGAATTCTATTCACCCGCTCAGTTTGGCCATCTGTTTTAGGGTGATAAGCGGTGCTCATATTCAGTTTCGTTCCCAATTCTGTGTGGAAAGCCTCCCAGAATTTGCTAGTAAATAGGGGATCCCTATCACTAACTATGCTGATGGGAATTCCATGCAGCTTAACGATTTCTTTGAAATATATCTGCGCTAGACATTGAGCGGTTCTATTGGATCTGACAAGTATAAAATGGGAAGTCTTCGTGAAGCGATTTACGATTACCCAAATGCTGTCATTACCTTTCCTGGTTCGCAGCAAACCATCTATGAAATCCATGGAAATCTGTTCCCATTTCCAACTTGGGACTTCCAACGGTTGCAACAGTCCAGCTAGCTTCTGTTAGTCACTCTTGACCAATTGACAAGTAGGACATCTACTAACATACAAAGAAATATCTCTTTTCATTGCCTTCCACCAGAAAGTGCGTTTGATATTGTTGTACATTTTACTCACCCCAGGATGGATGCAAAATTTGGATTTATGGCATTCATCCAACACTTCTCTTTTGAGCTCAGGAAGGTTGGGAACACAAATTCTTCCATTCAGTCTCAGAACTTCTTCTTTATCTACTTGAAAGCTTGAGGGCTCTCCCTTCTGGATTCTTCCTTTGATCTTTTGAGTGAAATAATCATTCTTCTGGATAGCACATATCTTATCGATCAAGCTAGGTGTAATTATAAGATGGGCAACGATTGCGGTCTTTCTACTAAGCGCACCCGCTATAACGTTAGCCTTCCCCGGCGTATACAGGATATCAAGATCATACGCTGCAAGAAATTCTAGCCAACGCTGCTGTCTCAGATTCAGATCTTTCTGGGTATATAAATACTTCAACGATTGATGATCTGTGTACAGTATAAATTTCTCGCCCAATAAATAATGCCTCCATATTTTTAAGGCAAAAACGATGGCTAGCAACTCAAGATCACGAGTCACATAATTTTTCTCATGCGGTTTCAGTTGGCGGCTTGCATAAGCGACTACTTGGCCTCTCTGCATTAACACTGCACCAAGACCTCTAACAGAAGCATCTGTCCAAACCGTTAAATCCTGATTGCTATCAATAATGGTTAACACTAGAGCAGTGGTTAGTTTCGATTTCAATTCCTGGAAAGCTTCTTCACAGTCGGAAGTCCACTTAAACTTCTCATGTTTCTTTGTGAGCTTCGTTAACGGACCGGATATCTTCGAAAAATCCTTAACGAACTTTCGATAATAACTAGCCAACCCCATAAAACTTCTAACTTCTGTGGGAGTAGTGGGTTGTTTCCAGTCTTGAATCGCTGTTATTTTGCTTGGGTCAACAGAAATTCCTTTCTATGACACGACATGGCCAAGAAATTTGACTTCTTCTTGCCAGAAGACACATTTAGAGAATTTGGCTTTGAAGACGTTCTTCCTTAGAATCTCCAATACTTGTTCTAAGTATTTTTCATGCTCGGGTTTTGATTTGGAGTAGATTAAAATATCATCGATGAAGACGAGGACAAATTTATTCAGAACTCCCCTGAACACTCTATTCATTAGATCGACAAAGTATGCGGGAGCGTTGCATGGGCCAAATGGCATTACTAACCATTCATAAAATATGTCTGGACCTCTGAAAGCTGTCAAAGGAACACACTCTTCTGCTATTCTCAATTGATGAAACCCTATAGCTAGGTCCATTCGGGAAAATACTTTCGCCCCATTCAATTGGTCTAGCAAATCATCGATGCGGGGTAATGGATATTTATTTTTAAGCGTCTGTTTGTTGAGGTCTCGGTAATCAACACATAATCTAAGAGTACCGTCTGACTTTGGGACAAACACAACAGCTGCACCCCAATTAGAAAAACTAGGTCTAATTAGACCCTTCCACAACAGTTGACGAGTTTGATTGCCTAATTCTTCTTTTTCTTTCGGAGTCATTCTGCGAATTGGATGCACCACTGGTCTGGCATTGGGAATTAGATCGATTCGGAATTCTATTTCTCTTTGCGGAGGTAAGTTTTCAACTTCTTCAAACACATCCGCATAGTTTCTAACAATCGGAATCTTTTCTATGGAAGTGGGGATAAGTTCTAATGCTGACCAAAATTCTTCTCTATTCGGATCCGAACCGTGACATGGTACCGTAATATATCCAAGCTTCGTTCGAATTTTAACGATTCTTTCCGCACACTTCACTTCGGCTTTGTATTTCGTTAACCAATCAAGCCCGAGAATCATATCGAATTCGGGAAAGTCCAAAACGACTAGATTGAAAGGAAACTTGTAGGAAGAATAAGAGACTGGAACTCTACAACATGTACTGAGAGTAATAGGACCCCCTATCTGGTTATGTACTTCAACCGATTCTTTAAGCTTTCTTTGTTTTAACTTTAATTTGTGCACTGTGTTTTTAACAATAAAACTACGCGACGCACCTGTGTCAAACAATACAGAAACAGGAATATTTTTAATGGTAAGGGTACCTCCCAAAACATCAGGTTTACCTGCTCCATCGGAAGCAGCTGGCGGGCTCGACCCGTCATAGACGTGAGCTACTGTAGCTTTCTTCAGCAAAGGACAGTCTTTGACCAGATGATCGGTCTTGCGACAGTTGAAGCACGAGCGAGGGTTCTGGGAGCCTTGGCTCGAGCCTTGAGAATTTGTCTTCTACCTCTTCGGAGCTGTGCAGACGTTTGAGTAGTGCCCCGGCTTACCACAGTTAAAGCAATTTCCTCTTGGCGGCTTGCCAGTCTGAGGTTTTGAAGATGCTGCTTGGCTTGACTCGCCTTGATTTATAGCAGCCTTGCGCTTGTTTCCGGCTTGGCTTCTAGTGCAATCCTGATCCAGATGCCTTTGATCAAGGTCTTCATAGTTGCATGTCATTTCCACCAGCTCGTTGAATTCCAGCTTGACATGGGCCATGGCTCTATCATGATATTGTCGTCTTAGCCCAAGGATAAACCTATTATTTTTGGATTTCGCAGTGGCGACGAGCTCCGGAGCATAGGACGACAACAGTGTAAATTTATTCAGATAATCTTGCATGGAAAGATCCCCCTGCTGGAGATTGGCGAAGTCATCGTGCATTCTTTCTAGAGCTTGTTCGGGGACATATTTCTCCTTGAAGAGTTCTTTAAATCCATCCCATGTTCTTCCAGCTTCTCTATTCCCGGCGGTAAGAGATTTCCACCATAGTTCAGCTTGTTCCTGCATAAGCCAGGCCCCCATAATAGCTTTGTCTTCGTCTCCGAGCCTTAGGCCTTCAAGAATTTTCTTGCATGTTTTGAGCCATGCAAGGGCCTCTATTACGGTGCCAGTTCCCGAGAAGGTCTTGCCTCCTAAGTTCTTATATCTCTTAGCTACGCGGTCAAGCTCGAAGTATTGAGCTGCCGGAGGTTGTATCAAAGGTCCTTCTTGAGCTGGGACTTCTCCCCTTCCTCGGCCTCGGCCGGCACGGCCTCCTCTAGCGGCGGTTGCTCTGGTAGCCATTTTTCAAATTCTGTATAAGCAACGAAAAAGTCAGCTAACAGAAATGATAGTCTATTGCATAGTTAAGCAGAAAATTTTACGGAAAGATAACGATGGATTGACCTATTGTTTTTGCTATTCTGCTCGGCTCATTCTAGGACTTTACTAGTCCTATCTCTAATGAGCGACTCGCCTTAGAATACTACTGATTCTATTTTGACGAAGTGTTTAATGTGTTAGACTCCAGAACTAAGGTTAACCAAAGCTCCGATACCAGCTGTGACGATCCCAAAACCCCGTGGCACGGTGTTAAGGATAATCATTGGAATATAACACATTAATCATCACTAGCAGATCACAGATAATAGCATAAACGGAAAATAGAATAATTTACACACATATGACAGCGGAATCATATAGATATCATCACATCAGAGAAGCACAGTACAGGATACAACTTAGTGCATAATGATACATAGTCAGTCACCATCGCCTGAGGCGGAATCATACATAAAGAGTACTCAAAATAAAGATCAGTCTACATCGCCAATGGCGGAATCATAATATAGATACAATAATGGCGGAGAAAATCCAAGTCAGCACGGTGTAGTCAAGCCTCGCCATGAGCCAAAAGGTGCGTCAGAAACTTGTAACTAGGCTGCCCGTGTGAAAATGAGGGCACCCGAGTTTGCAAGGTGAAACAAACTACGAGTCAGTCATGGGACTGGTATGAGAAATCTACTCAACTTATTAACAACAATAATAAGGTGTAACAACCCGTATTTTCGATAACATGTTAAGACGAGAATCAAGGCAAAATTTAATTTTAAATTCTGAATCAAGTTAAACGGGCTATGCCATTGCGTTCGTCTCGAAAAAATACGCGAAGTAGAGTCTGAGTTTTCGAGAATCGGAGTCCGTATGACCAAGTTATGGTCCGACGAAGTTTTCAGAAAATTCAAGTTCAAAAACGAGTTCTAATTTCGAAAATTAGGGCTTGAAGGCTAGGCGGGAAAAGTTCCCGCCAGGCACCCCAAGTCGACAGCCCTGTCGACTTGGGAGTCGACATGCCAGGACCCAAGTCGACAGCCCTGTCGACTTGGGGGTCGACACATGGTGGCCGGGCAGTTTTGCCTGGTGCACCATTTTGAGTCCTTGGTCATGTTTTTGGGCCTGGTTCGAATCTGATGGCTCAGGTTGATCCTAGGGTTAATCCTAAGGTCCTAATCACTCCTAATCTCTATAAATAAGCCCCTAACCTACCCCTAAACCCTCATTATTCACTCTTGCAACTAAACTATGGCAAAAAAATTACTCTCATGGCCTCCATCCTCTTGCTCAAAGTTTCTATCTTCATTTCTATGAGAGGTTTCATGATCATGTGAGTGTTAGAGAGCCTCTATGTTAGTATGAGATCTTCTCAAGTTGATTTCAAGGCTAAAGCTATGACCTTTGTTCATCAAGATGGGGTTTTTATTGATTTGGAGTGTTCATCTTTGGGTTTTTGGGTGATGGCATGCATAGGCTTCATCACAAGCTTTAATTTAATCGATTTAGGCCTTCATAGCAATGTAAGCCCTTTCCCTACTCTTAGATATTAACTATGAAGTTAAATGTTCATGTTGCAAGTTTGGGTTTGATCATTGAGAATGATACATGCTACCATGTCATGCAAGTTTATGAAGTCATTATCTTGATCTTATGAGCTAAAAGCTACAACCTTTATGTTGAAATGTTGCATTATGCAACATGAGAACCTTCATAATCTTTATGTCAACTTTCATATGAAGTCATAACCCTTATATGATGATATATGCGAGTTTCTAGTCATCATTCCATGTCTTTTGTCACCATGATTCTCTTATGTGCCAAGTTTGGGTTTATGCATGTTTTTGAGGCTTAAGAATGTAACATGCAAGCTAATGAACAAATTTGTGCCTCATTTGCCACCATGATTAACTTGTGGCTTAATATCCATTTTTCTCATGCCTTTGCCAAGTCTCTTCTTTTAATCCATTACGTTGTTGCGAACGTATATGCGAGTTTAAAAAGCGTTGGGGTCACATTATGGGAAAACATAATGATATGAACATGATTTGGGTAAATGGGTATAAACATGACAACATGTAACGTTAAATATGACATGTGTTTATACTTGAAAACATGACTTGAAAAATAACATGGAAGTTGACATGTAAGTATTGCTTGAAAACATAAGCTTGGGAATTTACCTATTAAGTTAGGTCTACCCAATTGCTTGAAAACTTGAATATGAACATGACACTAGACTAAACGTGAAAGTGGCCAACTCGAGGTTGGGTTGAGTTTGCAACATAAAGCTACCCGGAACCGACCGGCCTAACTAGTAGTTGCAAACAATAGGACCCAATGTGAGAAGTTGGTCATGTTGTGCTTGAACCCGAGGTTAGACCAAGTTGTGGTGTAAAGCTACCCGGAACCGACCGGCTTAACTAGTAACCACAACAAAGTCTAATGTGAGAGGTTGGGGTGCATTAAGTAATTAATGCCACATGATAGGGTTAAGTTAATTCGATTAATGACTCTTAACCAAATATGACATGGACAAATGGGTTAAGTAAATTGATTAGGCTAATGATACTTAACAAAACATGACAAGGTTGGGTAGGTTAAGTAACTTGATTTGCCTAATGACACTTAACCATTTTTAAACGACTAGTGGACGGGGTTAAGTTAACCAACACTTAATCAATCCAACACGATAATTTGGTAAGGTTAAGTAAGTTTTCTTAATGACACTTAACCGAAAGATACAGTTAATGGATGGGGTTAAGATTAGACTCAACTAGTCTAAACATGATAATCGGATGTGGTTAAGTTAGCCTAGACTTAATTAATCCCACTTGGTAGTTTAATGGGGGTTAAGTTAAACACTTAACTAATCTAACACGATGATTTGATGTGGTTAAGTGATCTATACTTAACCAATCTAACTCGTTAATTTGTTGTGGTTAAGTTAACCTATACTTAACCAATCTAACGTGAAGACATGATAAGGCTAAGTCACGAATCGCTTAAATACGCTTGACCGATTTGGCTCAGTAATTTGATAGGGTCAAGTTGATATATACTTAACCAACTTGAGCATGATTTGTAGGGTTAAGTCTTGAACTTGGATACTTAGCCAATCTTGAGCATGATTTGTAGGGTTAAGTCTTGAACTTGGATACTTAGCCAATCTTGAGCATGATTTGTAGGGTTAAGTCTTGAACTTGGATACTTAGCCAATTTTGACATGATTTGTAGACGGGTTAAGTCATGAACTTAAGTGACACTTAATCCATTATGTAAACCCTAGTTCTGAGGATTAGGTGGATAGCCGTAGTTAACAAGGATAATGGGAATAAGGCTAAGTGGTAAACCTTAGTTGAAGAATAACTAAGTAATGATCCTTAGTCAAGGAAATTTAGACCAGTTCATAGATAGATGAGTAACCTGATACGGTAGGTCATCGTTTAAGTATACGAGTAGGAGCAAGTATCTGATTTAGATAAAGGCTCCAGCGAACTGGGTAACGAAGCAGCGGCTTCGGGGAACATGAGGATATTCTTGGTATCCCTCGGTGAGCTGCCAGGTGATCATACTAGGCTCATGAGAGGTTAAGGTCTGCGTTAGAAGAACCAAGAGTATGCCTTGGTTGCTATACGAGCAACCTAAAGACGGGGATGGATAGGGGATAGTCGACGATACACGGTCGTACCCTAGATAGCATTTTCGTCAGGCTACCTACCATCTTTGGTCAAGCGTGTACGTACGGAAAGGCAGAGAACACCCAAAAGACCATAATTGCTATCTAATTATGGTTGCGGTAAGGCTTGGATGTGGGTTGGCCAGTGTTGTGTTCTCATACAGGATTTATCCTGTCTTGTCTTTCACTAGTTGAGGAAGGGGCCTCGTGGGACCATAGCCACGTATAGAAAAAAACAGACCTTAGCATCTGCATCGGCAGATAAATCGAAAGCTCCCGACCGAGTCCTGTATTTCTTGATCTGCCCTTTGACAGGACTCGGATGGCACGATGTGATACATGTGCATACAGTTATGGAAACCGATTCACGATGAATGCGTGGGAAAAAGGACGCGGTTGACGGTTAACGTAATTCCTAGTGGCCCTGGGTGGTTGAACCAAAACCAAGATATGAAAACGTACAATAGGTAAGCATAATCCCTAGTAGTCCTAGGTAGCATAAGTCCTAGTTGTACAAACGATGATTCATGTTGAAAGACCCTAGTTAGATATAGGGTGACAGTCCAAAACGATCTTAAGGATCATGGAACTATGTTAAAGTAGTATAGAATCTCATGGGAAAGCCCGTATGGTCTACGGGAAGGGACTGAACATTTACATGGAATGAAACATACGAGTTGAGTAACCTATATATGCGATATACTAGGTTGACATGGACCATTACACGACTTTTGAGTAAGGGTCATTCAGGATTAACACATGATACGGTGGGGATACTAGTACGGTAGGTGCATAGCTAAAAGACAGGATAGATACCATGGGATGTTATACGTGATAGATATCTTGGGGATATTATACTTGATAGGAACTTGACGATGGGATACCTTGTTTTATCTTGACATCGCAATTTATCATGACACCTTAGTTTATCTGAGTTCAGTAGTTCATCCTGTTATTTTGATTTAGCTTATCTATCTTGTCATCATGCTTATGTTCATCTCAGTTTCTCATGTCAGTTAACTTTACTAGTTTTTATGCTAATAGTAGATAGGGCTTACTCAGTCTTTTTGACTGACCCGTTTTGTTTCGCCCCTTTTCTTCCGTTTCCCCCCCCCCCCCAGGTTACAGGGAGGAAATACTGTTGTTTAGTTCAGACTTCTTCTGCTTGAAGGTCATCATGGATGGCTTGGACTTTTCTTGGCTATGGCTACTTTACTGTTTTACTTAGGGAATAATTTATGAAAAAGTCTTTATGCTTCTTTACTATTGCAAGACAGGTTTTGATGTACTCTGATGTAAAAGGCTTTAGACCTCAATTATTAATGTTTATGAAAGTTCGATTTTACTTCCGCTGTTTTTATATGTTCTGTCTTGTGATATTTCTGTGCATGTTTACCAATAATGCCCCTCTAAAGCTAGTGCATTCCTTTGCGAGTGACCCTAGCGGAGGCGGGGTGTTACATGTGGTATCAGAGCAGAAGGTTACCAGACTGGGCAAAAGTTTTAAAGACCTTCTGAAAACTATTTGAAAATCGTTTATAAAGAAGCATTTTTCAAGAAAATTTTCTTTTAAAAGAAAAAGGCTATTCCCCAAAGGCCATTAGCACTATCCTTGTTTCCTTGATTGAATCTCTTTTCCTTTCTTTCCTCCATCTGTAGTCACAGTGGTTTTAACTGCGACTAGTCTTTTCTATCTACGAAAGTGTTTTCCATACGATGGAGGTGGTTCTCGAGAGACCAGTGGCCGCGTTTTAAAAAAGGATAGTGAGAAAGAGGATAAAGGATGCGAGCTTAAGGATGAGCAACTTGTTGGTATGGCTCAACTCATAACGAGAGAGTACATTTGGCATGGTAAAACGGGGCAGATAGTTAAGTATCATGGGACAAGGACAAGATCATCGTGAAGACAATTGTATACCCTCACTAGAGTACCTGAGTAGGGGGATAACATCCTTGTTGAAGATCTAGTTATTCTTTTCTATCATCCCGCCAAGACTTTGTTTTGATCCCCGCATCATTTAAGTTTGCTTCGATAGTTGAGTCTCTGCACCTTAAGTACTAGCATAATAGAGAATCCCATTTTTGTCTCAAAGTCCTATTGGAGAATCAGTCCATTTATACATGACTTGTTTGGATTTGAGAATGTCTAGGCCAAGTGTTGAGTTTGGAAATAATGCTTATGTTTATAAGCTATGGATGGATTCTAGGGATGAAGTGGTTATCCAGTAAGGGGTGCCACTCTCGGTTTTGATATGAGGGTAGTTAGACTTTTGACTAGCTTTGGTAATACCCTCGAAGTATCGTGTAACCTTTTGAGGTTCTGTCATGATTAGTTACTTAGAATCCCTTGATGCCTTTATTGGAAATTTGAAGCCCGATCGAGTGGTGTTCGCCGATAAGACGGATGGTTTATTTCACTTATGCATGGTTTATAGAAATCACCCTAGTAAGTGCGCTTGATAACCTGGTTGGCATCTGTTTACTTTCAAGAGAAAGTTCTTCTACGTGGAATACCTTGTGGTACGAGGTCCGAGATTCACTAGTGAATTTTGAAAAGCTTGCATGAGATCATAAGTACGCAGTCATGTTTGCGCCAAGTATTTTAGAAAAAGGATAAGTGCAAGTGGAACGAGAGGCGACGAAGAAGTGAGTTCCAGCTCATGTTATGAAAACAGGAAAAAAGAAGCTACGAAATCGCGAAGTTAAGGGACGGTCAAGGCACAATGGAATTAAGCTCAAGGAGATACGACATTGAAGGTCAAAGACTAGATACGCGCATGATATCTCTTTTTGAGAGTATATTCTTGATCCCTGTTTTCCTGTAGAGCTTGCTTGTAGGCTATCTTTTGTGAATATCCTCACGGTCCTATTTTCTGTTACAAACCCCGTAAGGAGTTTGTCTTGTTTATCTTCTCGACCCTGTTTCAGGGAATCCTAGGTAGAACCCTATGGATGTAAACATGTATTTGAAACATGTTATGATTGATATGGTTGCAAGTGGTTGCAAGGGGTTGCTCGTGGATGCGCGAATACACATTAGATACTAGCTCGACTCGGTCACATTTCATATTGCATATGCACGAGTATTTATACTTGTTTATGGATGAAATCGAATGTATTATCATGCGGTTGTTGCATATGAATGAATGATGGTGCACGCATATAGTATCTATATGACTAGGACTATTTGCATACATGTTGGATTCATGGCACTATACATATTTTTGCATTAGAAAGATTATTCAGGCCTGATCATTAGCATTAGCTAAGGAACATGTACACACACGTTTTGCATATATTCATACAGCATTAGAAATCATCTAAGGACAATGGTTGCTTGTGGATGATGTTTTGAGTAGATGAATGATGGATGGTAGGATATGTTCTTCCTAACTTGGAGATTTCGGGGACGAAATCCTAAAAGGTGGGGAGAATGTAACAACCCGTATTTTCGATAACATGTTAAGACGAGAATCAAGGCAGAATTTAATTTTAAATACTGAATCAAGTTAAACGGACTATGCCATTGCGTTCGTCTCGAAAAAATACGCGAAGTAGAGTCTGAGTTTTCGAGAATCGGAGTCCGTATGACCAAGTTATGGTCCGACGAAGTTTTCAGAAAATTCAAGTTCAAAAACGAGTTCTAATTTCGAAAATTAGGGCTTGAAGGCTAGGCGGGAAAAGTTCCCGCCAGGCACCCCAAGTCGACAGCCCTGTCGACTTGGGAGTCGACATGCCAGGACCCAAGTCGACAGCCCTGTCGACTTGGGGGTCGACACATGGTGGCCGGGCAGTTTTGCCTGGTGCACCATTTTGAGTCCTTGGTCATGTTTTTGGGCCTGGTTCGAATCTGATGGCTCAGGTTGACCCTAGGGTTAATCCTAAGGTCCTAATCACTCCTAATCTCTATAATTAAGCCCCTAACCTACCCCTAAACCCTCATTATTCACTCTTGCAACTAAACTATGGCAAAAAATTTACTCTCATGGCCTCCATCCTCTTGCTCAAAGTTTCTATCTTCATTTCTATGAGAGGTTTCATGATCATGTGAGTGTTAGAGAGCCTCTATGTTAGTATGAGAGCTTCTCAAGTTGATTTCAAGGCTAAAGCTATGACCTTTGTTCATCAAGATGGGGTTTTTATTGATTTGGAGTGTTCATCTTTGGGTTTTTGGGTGATGGCATGCATAGGCTTCATCACAAGCTTTAATTTAATCGATTTAGGCCTTCATAGCAATGTAAGCCCTTTCCTTACTCTTAGATATTAACTATGAAGTTAAATATTCATGTTGCAAGTTTGGGTTTGATCATTGAGAATGATACATGCTACCATGTCATGCAAGTTTATGAAGTCATTATCTTGATCTTATGAGCTAAAAGCTACAACCTTTATGTTGAAATGTTGCATTATGCAACATGAGAACCTTCATAATCTTTATGTCAACTTGCATATGAAGTCATAACCCTTATATGATGATATATGCGAGTTTCTAGTCATCATTCCATGTCTTTTGTCACCATGATTCTCTTATGTGCCAAGTTTGGGTTTATGCATGTTTTTGAGGCTTAAGAATGTAACATGCAAGCTAATGAACACATTTGTGCCTCATTTGCCACCATGATTAACTTGTGGCTTAATATCCATTTTTGTCATTCCTTTGCCAAGTCTCTTCTTTTAATCCATTACGTTGTTGCGAACGTATATGTGAGTTTAAAAAGCGTTGGGGTCACATTATGGGAAAACATAATGATATGAACATGATTTGGGTAAATGGGTATAAACATGACAACATGTAACGTTAAATATGACATGTGTTTATACTTGAAAACATGACTTGAAAAATAACATGGAAGTTGACATGTAAGTATTGCTTGAAAACATAAGCTTGGGAATTTACCTATTAAGTTAGGTCTACCCAATTGCTTGAAAACTTGAATATGAACATGACACTAGACTAAACGTGAAAGTGGCCAACTCGAGGTTGGGTTGAGTTTGCAACATAAAGCTACCCGGAACCGACCGGCCTAACTAGTAGTTGCAAACAATAGGACCCAATGTGAGAAGTTGGTCACGTTGTGCTTGAACCCGAGGTTAGACCAAGTTGTGGTGTAAAGCTACCCGGAACCGACCGGCTTAACTAGTAACCACAACAAAGTCTAATGTGAGAGGTTGGGGTGCATTAAGTAATTAATGCCACATGATAGGGTTAAGTTAATTCGATTAATGACTCTTAACCAAATATGACATGGACAAATGGGTTAAGTAAATTGATTAGGCTAATGATACTTAACAAAACATGACAAGGTTGGGTAGGTTAAGTAACTTGATTTGCCTAATGACACTTAACCATTTTTAAACGACTAGTGGACGGGGTTAAGTTAACCAACACTTAATCAATCCAACACGATAATTTGGTAAGGTTAAGTAAGTTTTCTTAATGACACTTAACCGAAAGATACAGTTAATGGATGGGGTTAAGATTAGACTCAACTAGTCTAAACATGATAATCGGATGGGGTTAAGTTAGCCTAGACTTAATTAATCCCACTTGGTAGTTTAATGGGGGTTAAGTTAAACACTTAACTAATCTAACACGATGATTTGATGTGGTTAAGTGATCTATACTTAACCAATCTAACTCGTTAATTTGCTGTGGTTAAGTTAACCTATACTTAACCAATCTAACGTGAAGACATGATAAGGCTAAGTCACGAATCGCTTAAATACGCTTGACCGATTTGGCTCAGTAATTTGATAGGGTCAAGTTGATATATACTTAACCAACTTGAGCATGATTTGTAGGGTTAAGTCTTGAACTTGGATACTTAGCCAATCTTGAGCATGATTTGTAGGGTTAAGTCTTGAACTTGGATACTTAGCCAATCTTGAGCATGATTTGTAGGGTTAAGTCTTGAACTTGGATACTTAGCCAATTTTGACATGATTTGTAGACGGTTTAAGTCATGAACTTAAGTGACACTTAATCCATTATGTAAACCCTAGTTCTGAGGATTAGGTGGATAGCCGTAGTTAACAAGGATAATGGGAATAAGGCTAAGTGGTAAACCTTAGTTGAAGAATAACTAAGTAATGATCCTTAGTCAAGGAAATTTAGACCAGTTCATAGATAGATGAGTAACCTGATACGGTAGGTCATCGTTTAAGTATATGAGTAGGAGCAAGTATCTGATTTAGATAAAGGCTCCAGCGAACTGGGTAACGAAGCAGCGGCTTCGTGGAACGTGAGGATATTCTTGGTATCCCTCGGTGAGCTGCCAGGTGATCATACTAGGCTCATGAGAGGTTAAGGTCTGCGTTAGAAGAACCAAGAGTATGCCTTGGTTGCTATACGAGCAACCTAAAGACGGGGATGGATAGGGGATAGTCGACGATACACGGTCGTACCCTAGATAGCATTTTCGTCAGGCTACCTACCATCTTTGGTCAAGCGTGTACGTATGGAAAGGCAGAGAACACCCAAAAGACCATAATTGCTATCTAATTATGGTTACGGTAAGGCTTGGATGTGGGTTGGCCAGTGTTGTGTTCTCATACAGGATTTATCCTGTCTTGTCTTTCACTAGTTGAGGGAGGGGCCTCGTGGGACCATAGCCACGTATAGAAAAAAAACAGACCTTAGCATCTGCATCGGCAGATAAATCGAAAGCTCCCGACCGAGTCCTGTATTTCTTGATCTGCCCTGTGACAGGAATCGGATGGCACGATGTGATACATGTGCATACAGTTATGGAAACCGATTCACGATGAATGCGTGGGAAAAAGGGCGCGGTTGACGGTTAACGTAATTCCTAGTGGCCCTGGGTGGTTGAACCAAAACCGAGATACGAAAACGTACAATAGGTAAGCATAATCCCTAGTAGTCCTAGGTAGCATAAGTCCTAGTTGTACAAACGATGATTCATGTTGAAAGACCCTAGTTAGATATAGGGTGACAGTCCAAAACGATCTTAAGGATCATGGAACTATGTTAAAGTAGTATAGAATCTCATGGGAAAGCCCGTATGGTCTACGGCAAGGGACTGAACATTTACATGGAATGAAACATACGAGTTGAGTAACCTATATATGCGATATACTAGGTTGACATGGACCATTACACGACTTTTGGGTAAGGGTCATTCATGATTAACACATGATACGGTGGGGATACTAGTACGGTAGGTGTAGAGCTAAAAGACAGGATAGATACCATGGGATGTTATACGTGATAGATATCTTGGGGATATTATACTTGATAGGAACTTGACGATGGGATACCTTGTTTTATCTTGACATCGCAATTTATCATGACACCTTAGTTTATCTGAGTTCAGTAGTTCATCCTGTTATTTTGATTTAGCTTATCTATCTTGTCATCATGCTTATGTTCATCTCAGTTTCTCATGTCAGTTAACTTTACTAGTTTTTATGCTAATAGTAGATAGGGCTTACTCAGTCTTTTTGACTGACCCGTTTTGTTTCGCCCCTTTTCTTCCGTTTCCCCCCCCCCCCCCCCAGGTTACAGGGAGGAAATACTGTTGTTTAGTTCGGACTTCTTCTGCTTGAAGGTCATCATGGATGGCTTGGACTTTTCTTGGCTATGGCTACTTTACTGTTTTACTTGGGGAATAATTTATGAAAAAGTCTTTATGCTTCTTTACTATTGCAAGACAGGTTTTGATGTACTCTGATGTAAAAGGCTTTAGACCTCAATTATTAATGTTTATGAAAGTTCGATTTTACTTCCGCTGTTTTTATATGTTCTGTCTTGTGATATTTTTGTGCATGTTTACCAATAATGCCCCTCTAAAGCTAGTGCATTCCTTTGCGAGTGACCCTAGCGGAGGCGGGGTGTTACATAAGGCAAATCAAAGGACCACGCCACTTTCGTGGAACGGGTTTACTCCAATGAGTGCTAGTGCATGAAATAAAGTAAATGATTAAATCATCGCAATGCTTTTTATAAAATGAAGCCATTATAAGACTCAGGTCCCATCACATAATGCAACGCAAGCCGGAGGATAGAGTTTTCCCTTATAATGGCCAAAGATGCTTCATACGAATAAAACAAAAGTGTTTGATATTATTACTAGTGCATATATGTTTCAAAAGCAAATTCGATCATAAATATCAATCCTAGACGGCATGGGTACCATATATCATGTCGCCATACTAGTAATACAATCACATCCGCATATTTCGTATTGGAAATTGGATTCCTTCATGAGTCGAGGCAAGGGGCAAGCTCCTCTCTGATTCGAGACACTCTAGCAAATGTCCCAGGACCCCACTATGATCCTTGGATCTTCAGGGCCGGTCCTCTCTTACTTTTGAGGATTAGTTATTCCTGAACACACGTTTCCCGGTCCTTACAGACCTATATCGAGGCGCCTCGCATTCCAACAACCACACAGGTGAAAAGTATATATAATGTCAGGGCTGGTAGGTCACTGACACCACCTTAGCTAGAAAGAAACGTCGTGCTCTCCCTGCAGTCACTCTCCCGTTTTTGACTCATACCTGGGTGTGAGGCTCGCGAATTCACGTTATACACAAAGCTACGTCAAACAGGCCATGCTTTGATCATCAACCACCAGACTTTGCTTTGCAACAGAAGCCTTGATCATATGCCACTTAGGCGTGCCACACAGGCAATCCACTCCATGCGACTGATTTCTGTCAATACATAACCTCTGAGCTCGTGCGTCTCAGAGAAGGGCGTTAAGCAAGAGAATAAATTCTCCGCCGCCAAACAGATATATATATTTAACAGAGATCAATCAACACAGAACAAAATTCAATGTCAGACACACAGTCCATTTACAAGTCCGTTCTGGGTCTGAACGAAACCGGAGGCACCAATTCCTCGCACATCCGTACAATCAACCGTATGTTTGGACGGCTACTACTTCAGTTCCTTCATGGTAGCTACTCCAATCACGAGCATCAGTAGCGCCCATCCATCCAATGTGGAGATCGTCGGTCTTCAACCGTCTTCGACTCTTCGACTTCTCAACGTCGATTGATTATTTGAAATGAGATGAACTCGGCCTTTTCAAATAACCCACGTATTTTTAGATTTTCAAATCAATTAATCACATGGTTGGACTATTCAACATTCACATTCAGTTATTTAGTTATAATTTTCATGTCAAATACATTCAACCATCACATATCAAGCAAACACAACGAAATTGGTTTATTTTCACTCTATATCGTCTATAGTATTTTATAATGATGTATCGCCATTTTTATTTAATTTAAAACGGCCAAATTTAATTAAACGACGCTTCAGGTCGTATCGATGAACTGGCGCTGCTTTTCACTAATTTTGTTTTACACATATCTGGAAATCTAACCGTTGGATCTTCACAAATTTTATATCATTAGGAAGGTCATTACAAAACGAATCCAACGGTTTCAGTTTTGGGAAAATCCGACGGTCGGATCTTCCACACTAGCCATTTGAAGTTACGATTTCAATTTACGAACTGCAGCGTCGTTATTCGATTAAATATAATTATATTTATATATATATATAAATATAATTGTTTCTGGCGCTGTTTTTCTTCAGTTTTGAATTAAACATTCCAGACAATCCAACCGTCGGATCTTCACAAAGTTGGTGCCGTTGGAAAGATATTTCCAAGGCGAACCCAACGGCTGCGGTTTCGGGAAAATCCAATGGTCGGATTTCCCGTACTAGTCGTTTGAAATCACGGTTTCAAAACACGAACTGCACGGCCACGTTTCGTTTTAATTTTATTTATATTTATATATTTATATAAATATAGTTCATTCAAAAATTCCTATATCGTTTCCACTTCAATTACTTCACTAACGCCATTAGATTTCGGAAAATTTCGCCATAACCTCCTTTGTACGGGAGGGTCTAGGAAAATTCCCAAATAGCCACACGGGCGTCTCATATCAAAAAGAAAAAGAAAAAGCCAAGCGGCTAGCCAACAGGCTCATAAAATCATCACCCAAACAAAGCAGTAAATGTGTACCTATTTGTCAGGCACAAAATTTTATTCCTCTTCTCTATCCCCTTTGCTATAACCTGTTCAATAGCTATGCATGTACATATATACGATTTCTATCACTTATCATTTTCCATTCAATTTCATATTTGATTTACTTTGGTTTAAAAACACCATTCATTCTAATGTTGCATGCATAGGCTAAAATCATATCATTAGCTAATTAATGTATATTTCAACTCATGCACATTTATTTGAACAAGTGGCTATTTTTAACACTTCACATTTCAAAGATGATAATTTTGGCGAACTAAAATATATTTCAACACATAACCATTTTATTTAGTTCCTATGCATGTTAAAAATAATATTTCTTTCATAAATATTTATTTCAACGTCCGCATATCTTTAGCATATCACAAATATGATAAAAATGATATTTTTATTGTTCAAAATATTTATTCGACAAATGGATGTTTTCAACACTTCATAATCTCAATAAAAATGTAATTTTTATTGTTCGATCTTTTTATTCAACACATGAACTTTTCCACTACACACACTTCTCAACAAATGAGCATTTCCACACATGGACATTTTATTTATGTTGTTCATATTAGAAAGATGGAATTTTTATTGTTGAAACTATTTATATAAGGAGAATATTTTTCATACTTCATATATATATATATATGTGTGTGTGATTTTTATTGTTTAAACACTCATTCATTCATAAATGAATTTAATTTTCACACGTCACTTTTCAACACACAAACATTTCCACACATGGATATAGTTTCAACATATGGCTTTAATTTCAACGCATGAAGATAATTTCAACATATGAAAATAATTCTAACACACAAAGATTATTCAAAATTTCGGCAGCATAACGGCAGGGTAGTTAAAACCGGCACCGTCCCTAGTACGGCTCCTCGCTCTACCTTAAAACCTCGCGGTTTTTGACAATGGGGATTCATGCATCTAATTCGCACGCAGGCGGCATGTTTATTTTTATTTCCACAAATATTTCCAATTCATTTCAATCACCAATGGGTATTTTTCAACCACAACCAAACAATGTCAACCACTAACAATTATTCAACCATTCGTATTTTTCATCCAATGTTTCACACCAATTCACAACAATAAATATCGTCCATGGTTTGTGGACAAGGGGAGTACATATATATATATAATTGCTATATTTCACTTGCATTTCAACACATATATCAATTATTCTATGCATGTAAAATTCATACTTCGCTTATATATCATACACTACGCATGTACATGAGGTATATAACACGTATGTAATTTATATTTCGCTAATATAAATTATACACGACATTTTCCATTCAAATTCAAGTTAATTTAGATTTCTCACATTGGTTTTCGGAGTGCTAAAAATCGATACGATGTCAGAAAAATCCGCGTCTTCTTCTATTGGGTAGAGAGCTTCCTTACGGTCCCAATGTTTCCTATTTCATCGAATTTCGTCAACACACCAAAAAGATATGATTTTTCAAAGTGTAAACATAAAAAAAACTCACCTTTCACGAAGGTTCAAAACTAGGTTTACGGTTTTCGCGAGAATCGGGGCACGAGGGGATGATCGGCGAGTTGGACGTGGAAGAGGGAGGAGAGGGCTATCTGGCGGTGGTGGTTTGGTGGCGTTCGGTGCTCAGAATCGGCGGCGGCGGCGCTGGAAAGGTCGGGGCTTTGGATGCTCGATTCAGGTGGAGGAGGGGTTGGTCGGCGTCGAACTGGGGTCTGGAAGCGAAGGCAGCGGCGGCGACCGGGCGGGAAAGTTTGGAGCACGGGTCGCCGTTGGTTCGGAGGATTTTTTTTATATATAATTATGAATGGAGAATTCTGATTGGCCGAGGACTTTATTAACTTTTTAAATAGTGTTTTCTCAAACGAACTCCTTTTCAAACCCAACGACCGTCGTCCCTAACTAAATACCGCCATTCCGGACACAATGGGATATGTTTCGTTGTCCAATTCGACTGTTACAGTCAGTTATTTTTCAAATTAAAATATAAAACATTTAATTTTTAACTCTGAACGTACATTTCAATTTGCCAGGGCCACAAACTGATTCGAAAAATTCCAGAAAAATAAATCTAGCTATGTTTTGATGCTACGGTCCCGACAAAACTAGTTTCGTCGAATTCTGAGGTCGTTTGAAAAATGGCCATTTTCTGATCGATCCAATTTAACAAAAATTGACTAAACACATTTTCTTTTGCCACGCTCACATACTAGCTTCAAAAATTATGAAATTTGAAACCTAGCAATAGTTTGACATCCCGGACCCAACAAAAGTGGTTTCGTCGAACTCCGAGGTCGTATGCAAAATATCAATTTTCCAGGGCTATATATTCTATATAGCGACCTTTCTGAAAATTCATTCGGCCATAACTTTTGATTCCCGTTATGAAACTTCGATTTTTCAGATTCGTTAGAAAGGTATGGACTAACAGATTTAAATATTTTTGGTTTCACTAAAATCCGTTATATTTTCCACCCTGCACAGTCAGTCAAAGTTTGAATTCAAATTTTCAAACTGACTCACTATTTCTGATTCACTATTTTGTTGAAATATCCTATTTCAATTGTTCAAATTCCTTTGAAATCACCAATTTAAAAATTTTAAATTGGCTCGTATTTTCCGAGTTATTACAGGACCTGAGTCTTATAATAGCTTCATTGTTCTTTATTTAGCATTGCGTTGCTTGTTTTTATGCACTCGTATTCTTGGGAGGAAACCCGTTCCGTGTTATACGGTGTGGTCCCTTGATTTACCTAACTTTAAAACCAAGATAATAACTGTTTTAGTTCTCATACCAGTCACATGACTGACCCGGAGTTTATTGTTTTCATCTAAACTCTGGGTGCCCTTATTTTCCACACGGGCAGCTAGTAGTTTTGGTTTTGCAGATTTATATTCACAGGATCCTGGTTTACAGCTAGAATGATATTCGGAAAGCTCTGTACCCATATATTCCTTCCAGTTGTGTTTTGTAATATTTTCCGCTGCATTGTAACTTGTAAATCTTTGATATTTATCGAGTGTATTTTATTCATGTACACTCTGAAATATTCTTGTATTCTGATGAAATTGTTGTAATAAGCAATGAAATGTTCTTCTGTTTATGTTCTGATTTGTCATGTTCTCAAAGCAATCCGGGCTTTCCTTCTCGGGGAAGTTCAGGTCGTTATAGGTGGTATCAGAGCTTTGGTTTACAAAGCTCGAGAACAAGACACATTAGAACCGAACGAAAGAATTCATCAGAGATTGGATTAGTAATATCCAATGAGAATGATTCTTTAGAGATGGGATCAGTAGAATCCTAGAACGAGTGTGAAGAGCATATTTTTAAAATGAAAATAAATTTCGTTTTGGAAATTAAATCCAATATACGTAGGTGAATATTTATTTTGTATTGAATTTGGACAATCGGGTATATAGGGATTTTGAATATACGTCTGATCCACGTGTATCCGAAGCCTCAAATATACAGGATAGATATAGAATCACCCTCTAGTCACCCGGAGATGATTCTGATGATCGGTATACCATCATCAGCATTTTTGTTCGAGTTTCAAAAGTGGGATGTTTGTATGATTCCAATTGAATAGTGTGAGAACCAAAATTAGATAGGGCTTATTTGTTGTGACTTGGCATCAAAAACATGATTTTTGGATATATAAAAGCTATAAATTTGAAACGTTAATCAACTAATTGATTGATGGTTGTGTTGTTTGATTATTAGTTTAACTAATGAGATTGTTGAAACTAATATGTACATGAAAGGTAAATTTAGCCAAATCAAGCCAAATTTGAACTAAATTGAAATTTATTGCATTTGCATATATGTACATGTATATACATTGAACAGGTCATAGCAGGGAAGCTAAGCAGAGAAATAAAAAATTTTGCCCGAAAAATAGGTATATGTTTATTGTATTTCTTAGGGTTTTTGCTGATTTTATGAGCCGATTGGCTGTTTCATTTTCTTTTTGATTGGAGAGGCCTGTGTGGCGGTTTGGGGATTTTCCTGGTGTTCCCGTACAAAGGAGGTTATGGCAAAAAATTCGAAAATTTAGGGTGTTAGCCAAATTTTTGAAGAATTGGAAAATTCTTAGAAATTGAAAAGTTGAAGAATGAAAGTTGAGTTGATCAGTAAAACAACTTTCAACTCCGTTTCTTTTCGAGGACGAAATGATTTTAAGTGGGGGAGATTGTAACAACCTGAAAAATCAAAACTAATTTAAAATTTTTATTTTGGCAATTTTAATGAATTTTGAATACTTAAAATTATTTATTTTAAATAATAACGACGAGAAATTTATTTTGAATAGAAATAGAACGTATATATTTATTTGAATCGACGTTAGAATATAAATATTTATTTTAATTATAAAAGGAATTGGAAATGGCGCGGTAGTTTGAAAATTCGATTTCAAATGAATGTACAGGATTCAAAATAAACCGGATTTTAGTGAAACAAAAAATATTAGAATCTATTTGAAAATATCTTTCCAACGAATCTGAAAAACTGAAATTTCATAGTGGGAATAAAAAGTTATGCCCAGTTGAAAATTCAGTATAGTCACTATGGAAATATAGCCCTTGAAAGTAGCCATTTTGCAAACGACCTCCTTTTTCGACAAAGCCAATTTCATTGGATCCGGGATGTCGAATTATTGCTAGATTCCAAAATTCATGATTTTTGGGATTAATATGTGAGCGTGGAAAAGGAAAATGTGTTTTGACAGTTTTAGTTAATATGGATCGATCAGAAAATGGTCGTTTTTCAAACAGTCTCCAAATTTGACGAAATAAGTTTAGTTAGGACCGTATCGTCAATACGAAGCTAGAAATAATTTTTCTAGAATTTTTAGAGTTCGTATGTGGCCCTGGTAATTTGAAATGTACGTTTAAAATTCAATATAATGATTTATATTGTAATTTGGTGTAAACTAATCGTAACGATCGAATTAGCCTACGGAACATATCCCATTGTGTTCGGAATGGGAGTAATTAGCTAGGGGCGACAGTTAGTGGGTTTGATTTGGTGTTCGAATAAAAAGGTAACTTTTTGAAATAAATAATTATATAAGGGCCCTTGTCTCTCTCTCTCTCCCCCCCCCCCCCTTTTAGTCAAAAAGAAGAATAAAAATAAAATGAAAACCTCGTAACCCCGTAGTCATCGCCCAACCCTCTTTCCCCGATCCAGCCTCCGTCCCCTTTCTTCACACCTCCGACCAGTGCCCCCTCCTTCATCTCCTCCTCCCGCCGTTCGTACCCCCCTCTCAGCCTTCTCCGTTCAAGCCCTAGACCAAATCAAGACCCGACGCCCTAGCTATTTCAGTTGCCGCCATCAGTCAGGAACCCCTCGCACGCCTCTTTCCTTCCCTCCCCGATGCGAGACCCTCCTCCTCCACCTGAACACTAAGCCCTAACGCTATAAGTTTGTTTTCTTGTTTTTTTTCGATTTTAACTCTTAGAGAAAGGATATGTTTTTCATTTCTAGATGAAGGAGAGATTTTTAATTTTAGAAATTGAGATTTTTTATTTTAGAAAGGTTAGGATTTTTAAAACTGAAATAACATTATTTTTAAAACGATAAAGAATGGATTCTTGCAGCGAAAAAGAATAGATTTTTAAATAGAAGAAATAATAGATTTTTATAGCGAGAAAAATATGATTTCGACTTATATAAAGTAGCAATAAAAATTCGATTTTTATGTATGAAGTTTTGAAATAAAAATTCGATTTTTATGTATGTAGATTTGTAATAAAAAATATGATTTTTATATTATAGAGATAATAAAAATATGATTTTTATATTGTAGAGGTAATAAAAATATGATTTCTATATGAAGAGATATGAAATAAAAAAATGATTTTTATTTTTATTGTATGAACATCAAAATAAAAATATTATCTTTATAATGCAAACATCGATATAAAAATATGATTTTTATAATGTGTTCATAAAGAGAAAAGTGTGATTGTATATGAATAACATACTAAAAGTATAATTTTTATTATAGGAGAAGTGAAATAAAAATATGAACTTTATTTTATCATGAAGTAGCGTATATAAAGATTCGATTTTTATATGAGTAGCGGATTAAAAATAGAATTTTTATATAATAGAGAATATAAAATATGATTTTTATATATGTAACGAAATAAAAATCTGATTTTTATTATATTTCTAGTGTTGGAATAAAAATGTGATTTTTATAGCGTTGAAATAAAAATGTGATTTTTAATATGAACAGCGTAGAGAAGACTACGTTGGCATTGCAATCAAATCCAAATGGTTCAGAAATTCGTAATAGAGAACAGAGGAGTGGATCCCAAAGGTGAGAACTCCTCGCTATAATTTTCTTATACAGTTATTTATTTTATAACTGCATATATGAATTGTTCCCCCGTCGTCCACAGACCATGGATGACTTGTTTGGTTTGGTTGATTAGATTATTTGGTTAAATTTGGTTGTTTGGGTGAAATGAATTGATTAGAATTGTTATGTGTGTATGGCGCGAGCCTATATCAGGAGAGGGGCAATGCTAGACATTACCCGATTTTAATATCGCGCCGTTATGCTGCCAAAATTTTCTAAACTATGTTAGAACAATAAAAATATCATTTTTACTGTATAAATGAACTTAATAGAATATTCTTATGTTGAATAAGATATTTTATCGTTATAAATATAATTTTTAATGTGTATATGAATAAATAAATATTCATTTACAAGTCGGCCGATTTGTTTATGTACACCCATTTGACTGATATGGATTGGGATGATAAATTTCACCCATCGCCCAACTGCATAAATAAAATTCATTTTTTATTGATTGAAACCGCTCCCGGGTATTGGGATGATATTGGACATACACTATCCCAATATTTAGTTGTATGTAAATCGATTGGTTGACCAGCTGTGTAAGCGTTGAATATTTATATTTAATGCTTATACAATGTAGAATGCACTCTGGATGATGGTTGATTGTTTATTATTGTTGTTATACACATTTGTTGTGTGAAATCCATATAAATAACATTATATGGTAATCAATTTCAATTCAGAAGAAAAGAATATTTTTAACATAATGAACATTTTAAAATAACGAATATTTTAAAATAATATTTAGTCAAAGGTCAAAATATGATTTTTGATGTCCGATTTGGGATGGACATGAATATATATTTAAATATATGAAGTCGTATTGGGTAGATTAACGCCATTTTGACGTGAAAGATATTTATATCGATTTTATTCATTTTTATAATGAATATTGAAAAGGAATTGATTTCAAAATCTAATGTTTTGAAAATATTATCATTTATATATATTTATCAATGATATAGAATATTCAATTTTGATTTGAAATTGAATATGAAGTTGAAATCGTTTTGAAAACGAATTTAAAACGATTTATAAAATACGTTTTTAAATGGAAATCGATGAACTATATATTATATATTATATATATAATATAATGGCCTGAATAGAACGCGTCGCGCTGCGGCAGTTCGCGAACTTCGACCATTGACTTCGAATGGACATTATGGGAGATCCGACCGTCGGATTCTCCTAAAACCGGAAACGTTGGGTTCGTTTCGAAAAGATCTTTCTAACGAATATTAGAGATTTGAAATCTAATGGTTGGATTTGGAAGTATGTCCAAATCAAATTTGGAAAAGGTCGTTATAAGTGCAGTTCGATAGCCGTTTATGGAAATCGACTGTATAGACCTTGATAAAATTATTAAAAATAGCAATAATTTTTTTAAAATCATAATAAATGATTTGGAAGGAATTGGGATGAAAATTTACATATTTGAAAAGATAAAAATATATTTTTATCGAAATGAACTTGTTATGAACTAGAATTATAATCCAATATTTTTAAATAAATAAATTGGATTTAAAATGGTTTTAAAATAACCAAAATTTCCAATATATAAATTAGAATGGATTTGAATCGAAATTGTCTGCAGAATATTTCGATGTTGGATTTCGTGACTATACAGATATTGTTATGGAAAATTGGAACATATATTTATATCGTTATTTCCAATAAGATATTTGTTGGTCGTAGAATTTGATATCGAATATAAGCCGATATATTTTCTATTCAGAGCCTAGTATTTAATATCAAATGGGATTTTGGGTGTGTCATGAACGGTGTCTTCAGTAACACTGTTCTTGAACCCCAAGTGAAGAGAATAAATCTTTTAATTAAGATTGTTAGAGTTTCCAACTATTTTTAATAATTGGAGTAAAATGGAATGTGAATTGGGTTTATCGTGAACTGTGTTTGAATGACATTCGTTCTTTAACCCGATTTACAGTGAAATGTGATTTGGAATTTATAAATCTTTTATTAAGATTTAAAGGAAATTTTCAAAAGTGAAGTTTTCCAATTTAACATATTAAATTGGAATTGAATGGAATTCGATTTGGTGATAATCAAAGTGAGCTTTGGTAGAGGAAGAATGTTAATAAATATGGAATTTAAAAGGCTTAGCCGTTATTCCATTTATATTATCGGTTGGATATGGAAGTTCATATCGATTATATATATATATATATATTGATATGTTTTCCACGAAGATTCCATTGTTAATGGAATATGATTTTGGGTTTATCGTGAGCTGTGTTTTAAATGACATTAGTTCTTTAACCCAGTTAAAGGTAAGATTTATTTCTTAACTTTGAATAATCATTAAGTATTGATTTTTGGAAATTAAAACTGAAAAGGAGTTTTAATGAATCTTTAAATAGATTGAAAGGTGAATCTGATAACTAAATTTATCAAATTCGCAAAATGATTGAGAATGGAGTATCACCGGCTTTGCTCCAAGCGATAGTTAAATCTTTAATTAGATTTGAATGTGAAATGGTAATTAATTTTACCGATAACACCATGGTGTTAAATATGAAGTGTTACCAGTTTTACTTCATGGGATGAATAGGTAGGGGTTAGGAAATTTAACAAATGATTACTTCGGTAAGGTTCACTAATCCCGACTAGTTTGGACAAACCTTATTTTGATTTAAATTGAAATTCAAAAGAAGATTAAAGAATAAATTTAAAGAATTTATCTTTGATAAAATTAATGGGAACCTTTCCCAAAGTAAAATAATATTTGAATAAAGGAATATTCTGGATTGGACTGAGGTGTATGTTGTGTTTTTATAGCACCTGTTTGTTATATACGCGAGTTATTCATAAAGACCGGGTTTAACCCATTCTGAATAATTGATTCAACGATAAGTCAACGATGAAGACGGTGGTTGAAGACCGGAGGACTTCACATCGTTTGGGTGATTACTGATGTCTTGATTGGGCTGTACACCCAAGATAAGGTAATAAGTGGTGATCGTCCAGATGTACTTGGAGATCGACCGGATATGCGAGGGCCTCTCTCCTGTATTGGACATACGGGACGAGGAACAAGGTGCCTCCGGTTTCATTCAAACCCAGAATGAACTTGTAAATGGATGTGTGTCTGGCATCGGATTTCTTTCTGTGTGATTTATAGACATCGGTTGCATAGCGTGAACCGCCGTTGTGGCATGCTGAGATGCAAATGATCAAGGCTTCTGTTGAAAAGCAGAGTCTTGTGGTTGATGATCGAAGCACGGCTTTAATATAGCATAGCTTTGTGTAGCATTAATTCACGAGCCTCACATCCCGGTGTGAACTAGAAACGAGAGAGGACTTCAGGGAGGGCATGTGTTTCCTTCTAGCTAGGAGTGGTGTCAGCGTTTTGCAAGCCCTGACATTTTACTTATGTGGATGATGGATAGCGAGGCACCTCGGTTATTTCGGTTTTTGCGGAGCCGAATGATGGTCTTTATACAGACCAGATTGACGCCCCATAGGGTGGGGAAACGCCATGTTCAGGCATTTTAATCCACTCCATGTGGATCGGCCTTGGCGATCCAAGGGTCATTCGAGCTCTGATCTTGAGGGGCGGACTAGAGCATCTCGAAGCGGTAAGGACGATCCCTTGCCTTGGTTCACAAATGGAAATCCAACTTCCAATACGAAATTCTGCAGTTTTGATTGTAGAGCCTAGTATGGCAACATAGTGGGATGGGGCACTCATGTCGTCTATGATTGATACATTTATATTTGAAATTGTTTTGACACTATACACTTATAGTAATAGTAAAGAATGAAATTTCACATACCAAGCATTTTTGTCTATTATAAGGTAAAAAATCTACCCTCCGGCGTTGCAATGTGTGATGTGACCTGGGTCTTATAATAGCTTCATTGTTCTTTATTTAGCATTGCGCTGTTTGTTTTTATGCACTGGTATTCTTGGGAGGAAACCCGTTCCCTATTATACGGCGTGGTCCCTTGATTTACCTTACTTTAAAACCAAGATAATAATTGTTTTAGTTCTCACACCAGTCACATGACTGGCCTAGAGTTTATTATTTTAACCTAAACTCTGGGCGCCCCTATTTTCCACAAGGGCAGCTAGTAGTTTTGGTTTTGCATATTTATATTCACAAGATCCTGGTTTACAACTGGAATGATATTCTAAAAGCTCTGTATCTGTATATTCCTTTCAGTTGTGTTTTGTATTATTTTCCGCTGCATTGTAACTTGTAAATCTCTGATATTTATTAAATGTATTTTATTCATGTACACTCTGGAATATTCTTGTATTCTGATGAAATTGTTGTAATAAGCGATGAAATGTTCTTCTGTTTGTGTTTTGATTTGTCGTGCTCTCAAAGCAATCCGGGTTTTCCTTCACGGGGAAGTTCGGGTCGTTATAGTTAAGCTAAAAACATCAGTGCAGTGTATTTATTTTCATCGATTTTGAAGTTGGCATTTGACAGTACGAATATTGGAAAATGGCGTTAAATAAAGCTAGAGTTAACCGTATAAAATAATAAATAAGTAAGCAAAAATATCTAACCTAATCTACCTAACATTGGAGACATAGGGCTGTGTTCGTATCATTTCATTTCAGCACTGTAATTGCGCCATCCCGTATTTATTTTCCTCCATACCCTATCTACTCTACTTTGAAAATATCTAATGCTACAATCCAAACCTCATTAATAATCGAATGAGCCAGCCATATTATTTCGTTTGTACCATACCCTATTGTACTCTGCTAATCACCCCTACACTATATTGTACCCATTACCTATTAAAAGGGCTTTTTTATTATCCGTAACTCTTTCCAACTTTATAAAATCATGTCCATTCTTTCTTCCAATTCACTCAGACAAACAAGGAACTTTGTTTCCATCACATAAAATAAAAAGAGAGAAATTCATCTGATCTAAATAAAGAAAAAAGGAGACGCAGCAAATCCCAAATCTTGAACCGGATACGGTGGCACTGGAAACCATAGCTGCATGGAAATCTGAGTTGGTGCGAAGTGTTGACGGAGGGTGGGCGAAGTCTGTTGAATGGATGAATACATGAGCAACAATAAAGCTCGAGTTTATTGGAAATGATTTGTGGAGGAAAATAGTGCTTTGTCGTTGGGTATTGTGGAAAGTATGGGGATTGTTGACTGCATGAAGGATGAGGTCGATGGACGTGGAGGTAGGATGGCCGGAGCGTCGGAAGAAAGTTTGTGAAGCATTGCTGTATCGTTGGGCTCGTCGGAGTCTAGTAGGGCCAGTGGCCGAAGTGCGATGAAGTCGCATGTTAGGGAAGGTTGATCAGCTCAGCCGGTGGTGGCGAATGAAATTCCGGCGTTGGCCTGTACAAGAGAGGCCGAGTTCAAACTACTTGAATGCGGAGTAAGTTGTTTGTCAGAAAAGAAAACTATCATGAGGTTTCAGCATGGTGTGACCATCATTATGAACGAGTATAGGAGGAGCCATGCGAGTTAAGAGTTAGGAGCAATGGAGTTCTTTTCTTTTGGTGGTGAAGGGAATACATGAGGGTGTTTGAGCCGAAACGGTGGTGACAACTAAGGGGGAGTGTGTGAATTGGGGAGGGTCCGGTCGCGATCTGTAGAGTGTTGCAAGTGAAGACGCTAGGGAGGACGAGCTTTCGAGTTTGCCTGAGGAGGCGGTGTCATTTGGAAGTATGCGACATGAGCTGCATTCGAACTGGAAGGAAGGAAATACGTACAAAAGCATTTATGTGGAGGTGCAAATACATAGTGGGTAGGTTTGAGCGGTGCATGGAAGTTTTGGGTACAACATGGGGAGAAAGATGGAGGAAGTTCTGCATGTTTTACAGGAAAGTCTTCATGCGGGAGTAAACTGGGACGATGATGAAATATTAATAGCAGTAGTTATATACGGGAATGGGGGGTGGTGCGTTTATAAGAAGTGGCGTTGTTCTGTCTAACATATATGATGAGCAGTAAAAATAAGAGACCTATTAAATATATATTGATGATAAAGGACGAGTCTTCCATGAAGGAGTCGCTGACGGTGTTTTGGTCGAGTAAGAGGATGTTCGTCTTGAATGTGTGAAAAGCAGGAAAGAATCGAAATGGTGTGGAGGAGTTCTTGTTTTGAATCGGTTAAAGATAGAAGAAAACGCAATAGTTCGTTATTCTGGATCCTAAGTTTGAGCGACTAAACGCGTAATGACGTGGCAAGGTATCAAAGCTTTATCAAGGGTTAAAATAAGTAATTAGCATAAATAATTATAGATATGAAATTATAACCACTATAACTTGGTTATACGTTGTCAGTATCCCGCGAAGCCAGATATGTTGGAATCGCAGTAAAGAGCACTACACTGCTGAATTCATCAATCAAATTAAACGAGACGATGTTGAATGGAAGTGATCGGATTATCGTTTAATTTTAAACGATGGTTTAAAATTAAACGAGATGATGCTGAATTCATCAATCAAATTTAAAGGTGAGTTAACCCTCACGCCTTCCAGAATTCCATAATGTGATCAAATTCATATAATTAAAATCTATCACCAATATTATCAATTGATTGATTTGTATGCCATGAATGTTATTTGTTTGATATTGGTTGTCGTTAATTTTATTTAATTGCATTGGATGAATTTTCTATTTCACGTATTATTATAAAATGTTATAACAACTGTGATGAGGGCAGAACAGAACAGGTTGGAGGAATCCAATCGGATTCCTCAAATATTGTAGGTACTATTTGTTTTATTTATATATGCATTGTTTGAACCCAGTGACATTGAAAACCCATTTGGATGTTAATGGTGAATGGAAATTCAACGTTAGTGTAATTTAATCAATAAACGGTATTGAGTAAGAAATTGGCACCACCGACCATAAACTCATCTTTTTGTTAAGAAGTTGATTTGCCAACAAAGTTAAATTATAATAATTATATTTTTATAATTAAAACGAGGTTTTAAATTATAATAGAAGTTCTATTATAAGTTGGTACTTTATAGTTCGTTTTTTATAAAGTAAATATAAATGATTATTTGATATTTAAATAAGTTATAAGGCTGAAATTATCCAGTGAGTAAATAATTTGGATAATTAATTTAAGACAAACCATTAAGAAGTATTATTAGCTTAATTATATTAATCTAATGAAGTGAAGTAATTAGAATTGGTTAACGAATTAATTGATGGTTTGAAGTAGACCAAATCAACAGGTTTATTGGAAAATGATTATTAGATTAAATGGGTCTTAAATTAATCTAATGACAATAGCATAGAAATTAATTGTTTAAATTAATAAGATTTTCTAAATTATTAAGTACCCTATTAATGAAGCTTAAACGATTGTTAAACTAATATAATTAGTAATTATTTATATAAAGTAAGCATTAGTCTATTTTAGATTGATAATTAAGTAAACTGTTTTACTTCAAAGATGAATAATTATTAGTCAATTATTGGTTTCTTATTGGGATTCATTTAAAATGGTATTGAGTTTGTAATAAGATGTTTTACTTGAATTAACTAATTCAAATGAAAGAGAATTTTCAGAAAACAAAGAGTGTTAAAGAGTTCTCGGTAAAGGATTTATAAATGGAGATGTATAACTAAGTTGAAGTGAAGAGTTAATGTTTAAATTAAATAGTTGTAAACAACCGAGTTTCCAATAAGGATATGGTATTATAAAACTATATTATGTATGAAACAAGAAATATGCTTTGATTGAGATCAGAAATAATAAGGGGTTAGAGTTATGGACTGATATATATCCTAAGATAAGAACGTTGTCCATCAAGGTCTGAGAGGTAAATAAAATACCTTAACTTGAACAACTTCACTATTATCGAGGGATGGTATTAGTTTGTAATGGAAAGGCATGTCGAGATTGGTTATAAAGGGGAATATTACAGCGTATTGCAAGTTTTAAACTATAACGATAAATTAACGTTGTTAACCAAGCTTAAGCGTAATCTATATATATATATATATATATATATATATATATATATACAGCATTATTCCCTACAAAATGAAAATAATTAGGTTTGAAATTCACTTATTCTAAGTGATAAGTAAATAACCATGTTTTCCCGACGAAATGTGAATGAGTTATACCAAGCGCGGGTAGAAATAAATAATGGAAATGTAATTGTATATACTATCCCTGATGAATGGAATCTTCAAATTTAACATTTGATTGAATTTATATAATGATATAACATGTTTTTCAACATTGTATTCGACGCATAATAGAATATATATACATATATATATATATGTATGTATGTATATGTATATTATGTTATATCCAAAGAAAAGAAAGGCTAAAAGGAGTTTTTGTAATAAGATATAATATTTCCAAGAAAGGGAAATTAAAGGGGGCTTTATATAAATACCGTAATATTAGTGAGGTTGAGATTTGGTGAATAAAGTTGTTAATCCCAAGTGACGAAAGTAAAAAAGTTCTGTCAAGATAAATAAACGGAATCGAATTCTAAATCGATTAAGTGATTTTCCATAATTCGATAAAGTGATTTTAATGGTTTAAATAATAAGGGTCTGACTGCCAATATACTTAACGTACTATTTGATATTGATAGTAAAAACCCGACTATTAATATAATATATTATCGAACCTTTTGTCGTGTTGTTTCGAAGAGTCCGGGATGGGAACTTGACCCAGAACCACTTCAAATCAATGTTGCGTATGAAACAAAATTGCAGCAAACGAAGATGAAGCATTGAAGACCATAGATCTTCATGAAAAGCAAGAACTACTCACAATCTCGGTTCGCGCTGCGAGATAAACTGTGGTTCTGTCGTGGTTGGAACCTATGGATTGCAAGGACCACTCGCTATTTATCTATTGGTTGATTCTTAGGATGCGGTAGGAGGGTGCCTTCGATTCATCCTGTTCCTGGATGACTTGTATGGACGAGTGCCTGACAGAGTATTTCCAGATGGTCATGTACGTTGATTTCTTCAAACGTGCCTAGTGTATTTTTTAGGACGTCAATTAATGTTTTGACGGATCTAACAATGTGGCATTCAAAGTGAATGATGGCTAGATGTTCTAGAAGATGAACGTAACCTCAAGCCTCACAACCTGGAAATGACAAAAATCGAGCAGACAGCAAGGCTAGGCGAGTCATACCCAAGCAGGGTGTGTTATCACTAATCTAGAGAAATTCCTTATTTTTCTTCTTTTCGATTCTCTATCTCCGCGGATGTGCAGTGGGCCCTTAAAAACTGCTGGGTGGTAATATATTTGTTACACTCAAGCTAAATGAGTGGACGGTCATGTATGGCTGGGTTGCAAGACGTTCTTGTTGAACCCTGATGTATCCTCTCTAGAGTACACTGATCGGAAGGTGATCCCGTACCTTGTCTGTTGGAATCCATTCTCCAATAAGAGCCCCACGGTTTTTTATTATATAATAAATATGTAGAGCGTGAGACGCAAGCGTTCTATTAGATGGTTATTTATTTGTGGTTTGATAGACAATTATAATTTCACTGGATTTGATATATCAAAACTGTTTTGGGTTATAGTAAGGTAAAAACCATCTGTGTTTATGTGTGGGTTGGTCTTACTATTATCCTTTTCTATCAAAAAGGATTTATAAAGTTAAGCAAGTGTTTATTGTGAATTTATCACTGAAAGTATTCCAGACTGATACGGGTGAATTTAGTTTTAAATCAAAGGTGCTTGGGCCAGACTAAGTACATTTACAGGTTCGGTTCCGCTTAGAGTCCAAGAGCTGGAAGCAGGAGGCTTCACCATTAGTTATCTAGAGTTATTTCCGCTGTGTTTGGTATATGATGTACTCTGATGATTGGTATGTATCTATACAGTTTCTTTTATGTAAAGGGATTGGATATTATATTTTATTCGTTCCACTGTGAGATTCTGATGATCTTCTTATTCTAATATTTCTTTCTTTCTATTCCTCATCCTCTAACTTCTTTCTATTAACAGTCTGGGTTTTCGATACTTGGATTTTTGGCATGCAATACGAGATTATGTATTGCTGTTAAAAATTCGAGCGTCGAAATTTTTCCGGCCGTTACATAAAAATAACGTAGACTCGCTGTGATCGGATCTAAGGAACAGAAGAGGGATTGCTGATGTTGAATCACAGATCTCTGAATTAGTCTAACTCCCGTTGAAGAAGAATAAGCTATTTTAGTCTAGGCAGAGGCAGCTTCTAGTCCTCCATAGATTTAGAATAAATAAAACAATGGGTATATGGTCTTATTTATAGCCTGGAATCGACGAATTTGGTCAAGAAAGGAGTCCACACTCAGAAAAATGAATGCCTCGAATATGGCAGGGGTGTAGACACCTGTTTGATCTGAATTTGGAATCAACACCAAAGGTGCAAGCTATGCACTACACCGATTCGGTAAGATTAAGATGTGGATCCGCGCTATCGAAAAATAAAAAGTAGAAAGTGAAGACAAAGGAGTTTTTATAGTGGTTCAATTCTAAATGAATCTTCATCCACTTTAATAACAATTCTGATTATAGAATTTTGTTCTACAACATTCATGAAATATCTCATACGTTCATTTCTCACCCTTCTCTCTTTATATGATCTAACTACACTTGAATTCGGCAAATGGATGGAAGGGATCACTTGCTTTGTGATGGAGGATGTATCAATCCTTGATCACTTTAACATTCTTGCGATCTTCCAAGCCTTTTGTGAGATTTTGTACTTAGATCCAAATTTCGGGACGACTGGCGAAGGAAAGCTTTAAATCCTTTGAAATGATGTTGGAGAACTTTCTCATGAACGAGATTCAAGGTTCTTTGATCCAATTGGAGTAGGCTTCAATGATAATTGAAGTAATTTTGATCCACATGAAGTTGGAGAAGAGTTGTTAGATCTATGAAAGTCATTAGCAAAGTCATAGATTAGCTTTGAATTTGGCGACACCTCCTTGTTTGAATGAATTTTCCTCCCCCCCCCCTTTAATGTGAATTATGGGGGGTATTTATAGGTGGAACTCCAACCAGGTGCCAATTCTGTAATTCTCCTATACTCCCTTTAGGTCGTCGAGCGAGCCAAAGGACCCGAGGAATGTTTTTACGGTCTAAGGAGTGGCGGCACGTGCTTAAAAGAGCGGAGCTGGCTAAGATAAGGTGATGCGAGCTTGTACAAAGTGGGGCGACTCAAGCACACCTAGATCCGGCTAAAACAGGACAATGTAGTTTGGGCTTTGATGAAGCGGGCTAAAACCTTCAGCGAGCTAGCGACTTGAGGAGCTGGCGACCCAAGAACCTTGTGAGCTAGAATCTGAGCGAGCAAAGATGTCCCAATGACCTAAGATGTTCAAACGAGCTAAAGCTTCCTAAACACCTCACATTATCTGAATGACCCAAGACACTGTAACGACCTAGAGTACTTATGTGAGCTAAAGAGCTCATTGAGTTGAAGAAAACAAAACAACCCAAAGGGCCTAACGACCTAAAATCATAAATCGACCCAAACACACTTATTATTTTCTGGAACATATTTTATGTGTTAACATTTGCCCCTCGAAGTCCGTATTTATTAAAAATAATACGAGCTTCGAACTAAGTGACATTAGCTTGTCATTTGAGATTTTAGGTCGCAAGACCTTCAGACCGCATGAGTCCCTAAAGTACTTTATCCTTAGGTCGTCTAGCTTCTTAGGTCGTGACATGGTCTTAAGTCATTGCGGCTTCTTGGTCATGCTTTGATAAGAGTCCGTTGGTATTGTCCCCGGTATTAGATCATTGTGGGACCCTGCAAACTTGGTTTATTAGGTAAACCCCCTCTTTATTTTCTCTTCAAGCCATCATTTTCTTACAATCCTCACTTAAGCTAGAAAACCTCATTAATGGTGGCCGTTAACAGCTAAGTACTCTGATCCTCATCATCGTCAAAGTGATTGAAGTCCAAACAATCCCTCGGTCTAATAATCATTCGAAACTTCTCGTCACTAAGAATCAGGTGCGATTCAAAGCTTTTTACTTACTCTGTATACATATACGTTTTAAGTTGAATTTTATATTTTCGGACTTCGTGAGATTATTGTTTGGTACAATTCCAAGCATACGTTTGACGATAATGTTGATGCGCGTAGGGACCTTGAGGTTACCTGTTTGTGATGGTTTCTCCATAACTTTCATGTATAAATTCTTGCAACTCGATCATGGCTTTAATTGCTAAGTATTATGTACACTAGGATGATAATCTTTCTCAATTCCATTGTTCATCGACGACCTTAATTTGCAATGCCATGCCTTGCCATTCTTTTCAAAGTTGAAGCGCCTATGTTGGTTGTATATCTCAGGTCGTTTTGTAAAGTTTCATGTTGAATTAGGTCATCGTAACCACTTTCAGGTTTTAGACTGTGACCCTATTCTAGGTTGTCATGATAACTCAAGGCCTTAGGTCATTATTTCAATCCTCATCTTTGGGTCGCTAAATCCTTGAAGTTTTAGGTTGTTTACGACCTAAAAACTTGAAGTAGAGAGACTTCATGATGAATCGGATTGCTATAGTGGCATAAAGCTTCTTGGTTGTACAGAAAGACCTAGAGTTCGATACCATACAGAACGACCTAGAGTTCGGTACCATACAGAACGACCTAGAGTTTGGTACCATACAGAACGACCCAAAATCTTAAGGTTTGTAGGAACGATCTGAAACATCTTGAATAAGCTTCTTTTTGGTCCGTTATTAACTTCTTAACACTACTATTGGTGCAGGATATCTAAAAGAACTAAAGGGACCTCAAGCGAGGAAACAACTCGTAAGCACCGTAGGTAGGGCTGTCAATGGGTCATGTCAGGTCGGGTTTGGGTCGGGTCAAGTCGGGTTCGGGTCAATTTTCCAATGGGTCAGGTCAACCCGTTTAATAAAAGGGTCAAATTATGCCAACCCGAACCCAACCCATTTATAAACGGGTCGGGTCGGGTTGACCCGTTTAACCCGTTTATTTGCAGAAACCTGTGGATGACTGATGTACTATTTGTTCTTCTACTCTTGTTTCCTTCGGTCATATCTAGAGTGTTACAGTTTAACGTATACATATTCTTACTACTACTGCTTTTGTCACCTGTGTTGCAACTTCCAACCATTCATTTTACTAACTTGTCAATTATGCAAAGGAATTTTCATACATCTTCTGCTTGAACATAATTATATATTGCTATTCCATAACTTGTATTCACTTTCACATGACATTGCTGGTTGTTAACCATGTGGCGTGTATCATTGTTTTATAGCTCAAACTGTATGTTGCACTAAAACTACCAATCGCTGCCATAATTACAGAACTCGGTGGTTATGTTGTTTCGATTTAACCATGAGTTGAAAATTACATTCCTGTTGCGTATATTTTACATTAATGGCAGCAGTATGACAATAACTGTGCTCTGACGCTCATATGTTTCCATCTCCACAGTATTCTGTTTTTTTGGTTGCCCACAATTCTTATTTCATTTTGTTATCAACTGTATATATCGAACCAAATCGATAACCTTTATTTTAGGCAAATACTATTTATAAAAAAAACAGCACAAACTGCTGGATGTATTGTTAGGATAGATAAGTGACAACATCATTTGTCATGCTTTTTTACCTTCTAGTTTATGATAATAATTATTTTCCATTTTATCTACGTACTTAACGATATTGCTTATAACATTTAACAAAAAATATTATTGACATTTTGTATCCACAGGTTCTACTCATACGTAGTTGCATAGTAATATATTAACCATCAATCATGCTCATCATAATCTTCCTTTGCATCTATCAAACTCTCACGCCATACAACTATTGATTTTTAAACTAATATATTTTATATTAAACGGGTCACGTCGGGTCAAAAACGGGTTCACGGGTCAACCTGTAACCCACCAGTTTATTGAAGGGGTCAGAGCGGGTTGACCTGAAATTAACCCGTTTATAAGTGGGTCGGGTCGGGTCGGGTTTTTATCGTGCGGGTTACGTGTCGTGTTTCGGGTCATGTAAGAAATTGACGGCCCTAACCGTAGGCTGGACAAACTTCCCATGTTAGAAATTCAAACTACTTCTGTTGCCTCGATTTTGGCCAATCTAAATGCTATCATAAACAGGCCTAGTTACGCTTGCACGCCACACACCTCCGAGCTTGTTGACTGCTTCAAAGGATGGTGTCTTCAAGGAATGAACTTTGATCAATTTGACTTGGACATATATCCGTTCGACAAGCGAACAGTTCCCGAAGATTTGGATATTCTAAAGAATCAGTCACTGACGCAACTTGATGCTATTAGGACTTTAATGGAGAAGCACTTCGAGGAAATTGGTCAATACCATGCGTGCAAATTAGGAGCTTGGAACACCTTTGCTTGTGAGCTCTTGAGGCTGAACAGGGAGAATATTGAACTCATCGCCACTTTGGAGAAGGAGAAGGTCGCTCTCATTCAGGCTGTTAAGTCTCAGGATGTGATCATTGCTGAACTATCAAGTCCTGGAGGCAAGGCAGAACCGAATGGTACTTCTCCTTCTGCTCAAATTGGGGAATGATCTAGCGATGAAAAGTTCTCTTTTTTGACTTTTGCTATTATAATTTATGTATTTATGCTATAGACCGGTTGTATATGCGAGTGTCGGTCCTCGCTTAACACTTCTTATGATATTTTGCGTCCGATGTCTCTGTATTGGACTTATGATGTGGTGGTGGAACTATATTTTGTCTGCCGTACTTTAAGCCTTTATGCTAAGATCGAAAAATATTTGATTTGGCGATCTTTTGGTTTTGAACTCGTATGTCCCATGCTACCTGTTTTGCAATTAAGACAAACCTTTGCATGATTTTGGACTTATACTCGTTATCAATTGTCCACATTGATAATGGATTAGTTAGAAATAAAATATAACGAACTTTAACTTGCGTTGAATAAAATGCTAGCCCAGGACCATCTTATTTGACGGTTCAAAACTCATAAAATATTGCTTGCACAGTCATGGTTTCTAATTCAAATTTGTGTTAATGCTTGAAATCAATCAATCAACTTAGGTTGACTATAGATCTCAAACGTTATCATCTTAATGACTCATATGAGTGTGTTCGACATCTCTTATTTGAGAAATATTTATCTATAATTCACTTTATACTCCACTTCTAAGAAGCTTTGATTTTTGTGCCCCTCATTTAGGGAGTCATTATCGGGTCTAGTACCTCCTAATTTTAATGTTCAATTGAATACCCAACATTATTCATATCTGAGATTTCCATATGCTATGCGAATGGTGGTTTTCTCATTCTTCACATCTGGGATTTCAGATGCTACGCGAATGGATTTACTCATTCTTCACATCTGGGTTTCAGATGCCACGTGAATGGTTTTTCTCATTCTTCACATCTAGGATTTCAAATGCTAAGCGAATGGATTTTCTCATTCTTCACAGCTGGGATTTCAGATGCTACGCAAATGGTTTTTCTCATTCTTCACATCTGGGATTTCAGATGCTACGCGAATGGTTTGAAACTCTTCACATCTGAGATTTCAGATGCTACACGAGTGGATTTTCTCGTTCTTCACATCTAGGATTTCAGATGTTATGCGAATGGTTTTTCTCATTCTTCACATCTAGGATTTTTTAGATGCTACGCGAATGGTTTTTCTCATTCTTCACATCTGGGATTTCAAATGCTACGCAAATGGATTTTCTCATTCTTCACATATGGGATTTCAGATGCTACGCGAATGGTTTTTCTCAATCTTTACATCTGGGATTTCAGATGTTATGCGAATGGTTTTTCTCATTCTTCACATCTGGGATTTCAGATGCTACACGAATGGTTCGACACTCTTCACATTTGAGATTTCAGATGCTACGCGAGTGGTTCGACAACTGTTTTATCACTTCGCAGGGCGGCCATCAGTCCCTTTATCAGATGCTTAACTTAGCAGGCTACTCTGATTTAGGAACTGAAGCTCTGAACCTCTCACTTTGGGAGGTGCCCCTTCGTTAAAAGTTTCAGCTCTTCGGTTTGTTTGTCGTGGCGCTTGCTCACTGTTTGAATCTTTGCGACTTTCCCGTTCACTTTTCAAGGCAGTGTTTTTCCTATTTTTTCATTTGTGCATGATGGAATTTAGAACATTCGGCTCTTGAACTAGCATTGTTGGGGTCGTGATGTTACAGGATCAAGCACACGACAAGTGGTTTCAAATACGAAATCATCTTTTAAGAAAGTTTTGATTTGTCATACAATTTCACAAGCAAGAAATCCATAGATATGCTCTTAGTTATAGAGCTATTATTCAGTGCATTACTTGCAAATTATTACAGACTATTCACAAAGAGTTCTGAATATAACAGAAAGTAAAATGTGAAGTAAAGCAGGAACTAAAGCAGGAAATAAGGCATAGAGTAAGGTAGTAGTGATGTTGATTGCTTATTCTGAGCCACCCAAATTGGATCACTCTCAATAGTTATTAGTTGATAATCAACCTTGAATTGGATTGAACAGAAGCTACGTTGTTTGGACTAGACTGATCATTCGATTCCTCTTGTCCCTGAGGAATTGCGGAAGGATTCAAGGATTGTGGATTCTTTACATATTGCTGCAACTTGTTTTTTCTGATTAACTCCTTGATGAGGTTCTTCAGGTGTCAGCACTCGTTAGTGTTATCACCAGGCTGGTTGTGAAATCTGCAAAACTTTCTGAGTTTACTGCTTTGTCGCTTATCCTTATCGGATTTGGTTCAGCATACTCTTCAGAATTCTTCATTGTAAGATAGATATTTTCAGGAGTGTCATTCAAAGGTGTCATTTCTAATGAATTGAAAAGGCGAGACTTCTTAGTGGCCTTGTTTTCATTCCCGTCATTGGTTCGCTTTTGCCCCTGAGTATTCCTTTGATTAGGTTGCATAACTACACTCTTAGGGGCTTCAAGGAGATGGTTACTGTCAATGATCTGAAGAGGTATAGGATTATCGTCTACCCTCATGTATTCCTCTGCTTCCTTATAGAACTTGTCAAGTGTAGTTGGCTCTTTTATCTTTATCCATCTCCCGAATTCGCTCATTTTGTCTATAGCATCGAGTAGAGCCATGAGGACTATACGTGGTTCTGGGTTCTTTACTTCAGATAAGGCAATATTGAATCGACCAAGGAAGGCTTTGACAGTTTCCCCCGACTTCTGCTTCATGGCTGAAAGTGTTATAGCGTCCTTGGCTTTGGTAGCGTACAAGCGGAACTGTTCTTTGAACTTTTTGGTTAGGTCGAAGAACCAATCGATAGATTTAGGAGGCAGCTTCGTGAACCATAGTGATGCAACACCTTCTAAGTAAAGAGGGAAATACGTGCATCTCATTTTGTCAGTCGCCTTAACTGCACTGATATGCCACTTGTATTTGAACAGAAAGTAGTTTGGATCAACATGGTCGTTGTACGGAGGCAACGTTGGTGGATTGAACTTCTTCAGACACTCTACTTCGAGGATTCCTTCGGTGAATGGAGTCTTATCGGGAGAGAAGTCCTATTCACTTTCATCATCTTTGCTAGCTTGATTATTCTTCATGACTCGTTCTATCATATCCAAAATGTATTCTTCGGTGCTATGGCGCTCTGTGAAGCTGAGCTCTTTACCAAACGTTTGTCTAGGCATATGATCTCAATTAGAGAGCTTAGGTGCTTTGCCTTCTCAACGAGGGGGTGCCCCGTGATAGGGTTAGCGACCTTTCAAGCATTCTCTTCGGAATAATTCTTAGCTTTTGATCTCAATTCTTCGATATTAGCTTCATCCTCGTCACTTGCCCCCATCAAAACTGTCTTCCATATTGTTGTTGCGATTATGATCAGAAGTGGGTGACTTATCATTCCCTTCGAGATCTACATACACTTTCGGAGGAACTGGATTTGATCGAGCATTAAGGATGGTGTCAAGTTTTTCCATCATCATTTTAGTAGAGGCATCCATTCGGTTGTTGATGTTGGCAATAGCGACTTTTAATTCATTTCTGGTCACACCGGCTTCGCATTCTGAATTTTCACCAACTTCGAAGCGGTTGGCAAGCGGTGTTTCTTCATTAGCTACATTATCGGCTTCTACCACGGTTTTACTAGCGGTCTTCTTAGATTTGGCCATAATTTTGGAGAAGGATATGGCTTAGAACATTAATGCAAGGCTTTTAAACTTGAGAGAAGGAAGGAGATACGAACACGGCCCCACAGTGGGCACTAAATGTTTGATCCGAATTTGGAATCAACACCAAAGATGCAAGCGATGCACTTCACTGATTCGGTAAGATTAAGATGTGGAACCGCGCTATCAAAAAATTAAAAGTATAAAGTGAAGACAAAGGAGTTTTTATAGTGGTTTGATTCAAAATGAATCTACATCCACTTTGTTAACAAATCTCATTATATAATTTTGTTCTACAACATTCATAAAATCTCTCATACATTCATTTCTCACTCTTCTCTCTTTTTATGATCTAACTACACTTGAATTCGGCAAACGGATGGAAGGGATCACTTGCTTTGTGATAGAGGATGTATCAATACTTGATCACATTAACATTCTTACGATCTTCCAAGCCTTTATGAGGTTTTGTACTTAGATCCAAATTTCGAGAGGATTGGGGAAGGGAAGCTTTAAATCCTTTGAAATGATGTTGGAGAACTTTCTCATGAACGAGATTCAAGGTTCTTTGATCCAATTGGAGTAGGCTTCAACGATAATTGAAGTTACTTTGATCCTCATGAAGTTGGATAAGAGTTGTTAGATCTATGAAAGTCATTAGCAAAGTTATAGACAGGCTTTGAATTTGGCGGCACCTCCTTGTTTGAATGAATTTTCCTCCCCTCCCCCAATGTGAATTATGAGGGGCATTTACAGGTGGAACTCCAACCAGGTGGCGATTCTGTAATTCTCCTATACTCTCTTTAGGTCGTCGGGCGAGCCAAAGTACCGGAGGAATGTTTCTACAGTCTAAGGAGTAGCGGCACGAGCTTAAAAGAGCGGAGCGGACTAAGATAAGGCAATGCGATCTTGTATAAAGTGGGCGACCCAAGCATACCTAGAACAGGCTAAAACAGGACAACATAGTTTGGGCTTTGATGAAGCGGGCTAAAACCTTCAACGGGCTAGCAACTTGAGGAGCTGGTGACCTAAGAACCTTGTGAGCTAGAATCTGAGCGAGCCAAGATGCCCAAATGACCTAAGACGTTCAAACGAGCTAAAGCTTCCTGAATACCTCACATTATCTAAACGACCCAAGACACTGTAACGACCTAGAGTATTTATGTGAGCTAAAGAGCTCATTGAGCCACAGAAAACATAACGATCCAAAGGACCTAAAGAACTAAAATCTTAAATTGACCCAAACACGCTTATTATTTTCTGTAATGGGTTAACATTTGCCCCAGTGTGGGTGTCGACATAGGTGTCGATACCCATGTGTGGGTGTCGACCCATGGGTCGACACCCATAGGCGGGAATTTTCCCGCACCCCTTTTCATGTTCGATTTTTGAAATATTTTGAATTCTTGCCTTATTATATATATATATATATATATTCTTCTTATGCGTATACAAACTTCAAATCTTAATAACTTCTTCATACATTGTCTGTTTTACACAAACCAGGTGCCAATTTTGACCAGAATTCTGAGACGAACATAATGGCGCAGTCCGTTTCACTTAATTCTGAATATTTAATTAAGTACTCTTTAATTTATCATCTTTAGTGTTGTTAAAATTACGGGGTGTTACATTCTCCCCTACTTAAAGGATTTCGTCCCCGAAATCTCTAAGTTAAGAAAAATATATATCCTGACATCCATCATCCATTTACTCATCCACCAATCACAGGAATCCGATGTCCTTAAAAATTTCTAATGCTTATATGAACTTATGCAAAGTGTGTGTGTGTATATGTTCTATACTAATTCGAAAGATCAGGCGGTCTGCTGATTCAATTGACCTCCTTAATGCAATTTATGTTCGTGCCATGAATTCGTTATGTATGCAAATAATCCTATTATAACATGTAAGTTCTATATGTGTGCAGCATCATTCATCCAAATGCAACATCCACATGATGATACACCCACTTTCATCCATTAAAAGAAGAAAAATGCACACACATCCACATGCAGTATGAGAGTGATTGAGCCGATCTAGTGCTAATGTGCATGCATATGCATCCACGAGCAACCACTAGCAAACATTTGCATCCATCAAACATAGCATGTCTCAAACACATGATTACATTCATGGGATTCCTACCTAAAGGTCGAAGATTCGATTGATAGGATATACTTAAATTATAGAAACAAGCATAAACAAAGCTTTGGAAAGGAAGTTAAGAACATACACTTGAAAAGGAAAGGGTACGAAGCGCGAATCTTATCTTCGGTCTCCCAAGTTGAATCCTCTGGGTTATCTCCCCACTGAACTTTCAACAACTTAACTTCTCGGTTGCGTAGATTCTTAACTTCTGATCCAAGGATACGGGTAGGAACTCGTATAACTATCGCCTCCCGTTCCACCTCTACTTCCTCCAATATACTCGGCTCAACTATTGTGGTATCATGCAAGCACTTCCCTAATTGACAAACGTGGAAAACATCATGAACGCCGAATAGTCTCTCTGGTAGCTTTACTCTATAGGACATTTGAATTCTTTCCATTATGGGAAATAGTCCTACAAACCTTGGTGAAACCATGTCTCCTACCTTAAATTAATATCGGTTCTTCCTTTATTTGCATATGACTTCCGCTTGTCCTGAGCTATTTTCATGCACCTGTGGATAAGATCAATCTTTTATGAAGTTTCTCTAATCGTCTCAGGTCCAAGTAGAAGCCTATCTTTGCTGCCTCAATTTGGGATCCTGCTATAGGTACATATACTTGTGTGACTTATGGTCCACGTATAACTCGAACCTCTCTCCAAGAAGATACTGCCATCAAGTCGCAGGCAAGAATATTTTAGTGGCTAATTCCAAAACAATGATAGGGTAGTTCTTCTCGTGAACTCTTAACTGTCTACCTCCATAATATACTACCCTTCCCTTCTGTATCAAGACAGCACTGAGCTCTGTCCCTCTCACATCAGTATATAATTTGTTTCCAACTGGTAAAGTCAAAACTGGGGCTGTCGTCGAAGCCCTCTTTGGCTGTTAAAAAGCATCCTCAAAATCAATGTTCCAAAGGCCAAATTTTCTTCATCGGTTTGATGAGTTGGGCTAATATCTTTGCAAAGTCCTTAATGAACTTCCTATAATAGCCTGCCAATCCAAGAAAGCTTCTCACCTTCGTTGCATTCTTTGGGATTTGCCAATTTTGAACTGCAACTACCTTTGTGGGATCTACTACTGTCCCATCTTTAGAGACCACATGCCCTAGAAATCTCACCTCTTTTCTCCAAAAATGGAATTTGGAGAATTTCGCCTTAAGCTGATACGCACACAGAGTTTTCAAAACTTCTCTCAAATGTTAGGCATGCTCTTCCTCGCTCTTTGAGAAGATCAAGATATCATCAACAAAGACCGCGACAAACTTATTTTGAAACTCCCGAAACACCCTACTTATCAAATTAGCAAAATAGGCGGGTGCATTCGTTAACCCAAAAGGCATAACGAGCCATTCAAAGAAACAATCTGGAGTCCTAAAAGCGGTCTTATCTATATTGTCCTCAGCCACCCTCAACTGATGAAACCCTGTGGCCAAGTCTAACTGAGAGAAAACTGATGCACCAACAAGCTGGTCAAATAGATCGTCTATCCTCCGGAGTGGGTGCCTGTTCTTCTTAGTGAGTTTATTCAACTCCCTATAGTCCACACATAAGCGAAGCGAACTATCCACTTTAGTTGCGAATACCACCGGAGCACCCATTTAGATATGCTTCGCCTAGTAAACCCTTTCTCAGTTAGATCTCTTACTTGCTTGCTAAGCTCCCTCCTTTCTCTTAGACCCATATGGCGCACAGGTAATGCAACTGGCTTTGCATTGTCCACCAAGTATATACGAAAATCGATCTCGCACCTCGGAGGTAATCCCCGAACCTCATCAAAAACATCAGAATACTCACGGACTACTGGTACAGATCGTAGATCATCGATAGATGCATCAAGTAACTCTAGGAAGCTAAGCACGACAGAACCCTTTGGCAAATAAGAAATCTCGAGGGTCCTCCCATGGCAAGTCAAAAATCTAAGGACCCTCCTCTCACAATCTAGAATGGCACCATACATGGCTAGCCAATCCATTCCGGGAATCAAACCATAGCCCATAAAACCGAGTACATATGCGTTGCACTCAAACTCGACGCCTAACATAGATATTCTCAAACCCCGACAAATCATGGACAAATGAGCCGTACCACCACTGGGGTTTGAGACAACAATGGGATCCATAACCATACTAGTACTAAGGTGCAGAGACTCAACCACAGGATCTGATGTAAATGAACGTGAAGCGCCCAAATAAAAAAGAGTTCCAACCGGATAATTTAGAGGGGGAAATTAAAAATTCAACGGAAACTTTACTACCTCTATCTGGTACACTGACCACGAGAACATACACCTGCTCTTTGGTTTTGTCCTTTTTTCTTCAGGCATTCCCTCTTATAGTGTCCGACCTTACCACAGTTGAAGCAAGTGTTCTTTCTTTTTCGGTAATCTATGACCAATTGACCCAAGTGCTTATAGCCACAACATTTCTTAGAGGATTTACCTACTCGCGATGGTGGAGGAACAACGACTGCAGCTAGGGGAGGGACGTCTCCTTAGCTCCCGGTTGGTGCCGTAGCCTTAAGATACCTATGGAACCAATCCGGTACTTGAACGCCCTCGGGAATATTCGGTTCCCCAGACATGCTGAAACAAAAAGGAAGAAGGGATTCAAACAGAGAATCGAAAGATATTTTCAATGGCTTTGGGGAATATGTTTTTTCAAAACAGACTTTTTCTTTTGAAAATGCTTTCTTTTAAAACGTTTTTGAAAATAATTTTCAAAACCGAACGAAGCAAATTGTTTCCAAATTTTATTATTCTGAGGGTGAGTTTATAGTTGGTTATAGTTATAGTTGGAGTAATAGATTATCTTATTTTTGGAGTTCTGTTTTGAAATGTTTCAATTTTTTTAATTTAGGTTGTAAGCTGACGGTGCATTCAGGTAATATTACTTTTTTGCATGATGCTTGGATCTCTCGAGTTCCCCTTAAAATAGAAATTAGAGAGCTTTTTGCGATATGCTGCTTTAAGAATGCTTTGATTATAGATGTTTATAGAGACAATTTAGATCCCGCGTGGGAATTTACCTTAGAAAATATTTTAGAAAGGACAGTTTTAAGGCAATTTTCCTTACTAAGAGCAAAGTTGATTTTGAATCATTTAGATGATATTGGTGATAGTATTTGTTGGGGTCTGGATAAGAATCTTTTGTTCACTTCTAAATCGATGTATAAATTTCTTAATTTTTCTGGTGTTTCTACATTTTTATTTAAGTATCTTTGGAAGTCTAATTCTCCGCCTAAAGCAAAATTTCTTTTGTGGTTGATTATTCATAAGAAACTTAATACGGTTGAGATTTTAAAGAAGAAAAATATTATTTTTTATGTTAAATGTTGTTTTTGTTGTATTTTGGGTGGGCATGTTGATCATTTATTTTTCACTTGCGCTATTACCAATTATATTTTAAATATGGTTTTAAGGATTTTTGTTTTTAGTGGTTTTAATTCTTTTAGTTCCTGTGATTATTACTTGAATTGTTGTATATTTGTTTTTAGTTTCAATCAGAGATATGTGTTGGATTCTTTATTTACTATTATTAGTTGGTTCATTTGGTTGGAAAGAAATCAGAGAGTGATTCATTCTATTTCTTATTCTATTGATAAATTAATCATTAGGATTGTTATCTTCTGTCCAGATTGGATGTCTAACCCTCACCATAAGTTATATAGAGACTCTCGGTTTGAGAGATTTTTGATTAAAGTTAGATATAATTTGAGTTTGTTTATTATAATTAATAAGTATTTTAGTCATAATAGACTTTGCATTTGTTATTTATTTCTCCTTTTATGAGTTTCTTGCTTGTCTTCTTGTTTTTTCTATTCTTATATCTTTTTCACATATATATATATATGATATATATATATATACACACACATGGTTATATATATGTATGTACTCATATATATATATATATATATATATATATATCTGTGTGTGTGTGTGTGATGGTAGCTTATGGTTTGGCTAGTTTCTTTCAGGTTGCAGGTATTTGATTATAGCTGGGGTGCTTTTTGGGTAGCTGTTATTGGATGGTTGCTGATATTTGCTTTGGAGCTTTCTAGATTGCAGTTTTGGAGATTTTTTGTGTTGTTTTTTTCTCATGTATTTGTTGTATTTAGTTTGGAGTGAGTAGTATATTGTGTCGGATGTAGATATACTTCACTATCGAGTGATGGGCTTAACGGAATTTGATATTGAAGTATGATGGGCGGTGGTTTACCAGGAGCTCATCTATCTACTATCCTATACATGCATATAGTCATCTTCTGAGTAGTTTTTTTGGCTTCCTTTCTGACTTGTGGACTGTTTTTGTAGACTATTTTTTCTTTATTTATATATGTGTTATCTCTTCTTGTTAGAAGATCACACATTTTTGCTTTTAAAAAGAAAATAATTTTCAAAATATTTTATCCAATATGGTAACCTCAGCTCTGATACCAAACGTGACACCCCATGTCTGTTACTGCCACTCATTAAGAGAATGCATTAAGTTTCATGAAGCGTTATAGGTAAACAGAAACATAAATTACAAGATAGATATAAAATAGCAGCAGAATTTAGAACTTTTATAAAGCAGAAAACATCGTGGTTCAAAACATGGTTACATCATATGTCTGAAATACATAAAACCCAGTACATCATTAAAAGTTCTGTCTTATACGTAAAACATTAGAGTACAATAATAAAAAAGCATAATCCCCAAAACATAGCCATAGCAAAGAGATGTGAAATCAAGTCGTACATCTAAAACAGCTCCAAGCAAGATGAAAGCAGAGTCCTGATCAAGCTTGAGTATTCCCAACCTGAGAACCTAGGGGGAAACAAAAAAGAAAGAAGAGGAAATAAAGTAGGTCAGACATAAAGTCTGGCGAGTCCAGTTACTTTTAGCATAAAAATAAGTAAAAGTGTCCTGACAGGCATATAAAGTGGATAAGAGAGATAATATCATAAAAAAGCAGGTATGACAAGGTAAACAGGATAAACATGATAAAGTATATTGCGCTTCTCTAGTACTTTTCCTTTCTCTGCACCAATACTAGCATAACTAGAATGAGATGATCCCAACAACTATAAGATGGTAGATTTAGGCGTACTTCTAGTGAGAGGTTTAACCCCATACAATCAACAGGCAGCTGGACATACCTGAGTTACCCCTAAGAGTAATAACGGGCTCCTAAACATACCAGAGTTTAGATGTACCCTAATTACTACCCCAATCGATCGGCTCCCTACTCCGTAGATACCCTGTGATGGCCACATAGTAGAATGTATCACTTCCTAAAGTGGAAACCCTTCGTTTTCAGGATGTGTACAACCATATCTACTGATGTCACGGCATCTTAGCCATCTCATGTCCAGACCCATGCACGCACATGACTCCGTCGGAACGCGCCGCAGACACCGCCCCTACGTTTTGATCTCTTATAATCAGCCCAGTAAGATTGCCCCGACTCCGACCTAGTTCGGAATACTCGTTTGATACCTATATATGGGTTACTGACTGAAACGGGTCCCACACACAAGATGATACAAGGTTACCCTACGCTTGCATCCCCACTAAGTTTTCCACAGGTTATGTCATACTAGAGTAAACGATTGCATAATAATACAAGTTAAGTTTGTGGGCCTATATATAAATATTACCCACCACCCCAAGATTTACTTAACCCACCCACTATTTCAAGCAAGTTTACTTAACCCCTACTCAAGTTAACATGATCAGGTAATCCCTATGGATTCAAATGGTTAAGTATTACAGGTTATCCCCATTCGCATTGACTTCTTTTCAAATTTCCAAGTTCCACTTGCTTATTAACGTCATATATATATAACTTAATCCATTTAAGTTTATTAATAAGCCCCATCACATGTTATTCTTTAGATTGTAATTAACGAAAGTGATCTACAATCTTTCACCCTTGGATTGTAATTAACGGAAGTAATCTTACAATCCCTTTTTATTATTCATTGCCTAATTGCATAGTTACGATAACATGTTTTATCTAATATGTAATTAAGTATACTTCACTATTTTCTGTTTAACATATCACTACAACTTGTCGTTGTTTACTTATTAACTTAGTTCTCTTAACTAAGGTTTACTAATAAGCTTCGTTTCCTTTTATTATAACTTATGTTTTAATTTCCACTTGTCCCTAGGACAAGCCTACCTATTATATAATATTCTCATTAAAGCAACTAATTATAATAGGTTACCATCCTTCCCCGTTTATTCCAATTTATTACCATTTATCCATTTATGGTTATAATGTGCTAGACCTTCCACATTAAGCCTACAACTTGTGGATGCTGGATATGTCGGGGTGGGTCCGGGCAGACTTCTTCCAAAAGTTGGACTTAACCTCGTGGCTTAACACGTCACGTGTTTATGCACTTAGACCCCTCACATTAGATTCACCACTTGTGCTTGCTGGATATGCCAGGCGGATCTGGGCAGACATCTACCACAAGTGTAATCTAACCTCGTGTCTAAGGGCGGTTAAAGTTTCTAATTACCGTAAATCTAGGCATGTTCATTCTTTAACAATTATTCCTAATTTACTATAAGTTTCCATGCCCGTTTCCCAAGTCATGTTCATTACCAACAAAATTCCATGTTTATCATGCCCCAAATTAAGATCTCTAATCACAACTTGGATTTGTGCCCTCAAATCCATATCCATGTTTTCAATCCAAGTTATGCCCAAATTTCCCAATACAAGTTATGCCCAATTAAGATTTAGATCAACATATACATTATGCCCCCAAATCCCAAGTCTTGGCTCAAGGTACGAATTATGCCCAATATTCCCTATCATGTTTTACAATATGAATTATGCCCCAAATTAACTATACCCATCATTCCCAATTTCGTACATTCGCGTATTTCAGTAGTATGCCTAGGCCCGAAGGTAGCCTAGCTATAAAATAAAAAGGGAAAGGAAGAAGGTAAGAAAATAAAATAATAACAAGACTTACATACAATGGCAGAAATAGGCATAGAAACTAGTGAACATATAGTAACAAAGTTGGGCATAATGACAAGATAGGCATATAAGAACAGATCTGATGAACAAGTGATAAGAGAACTGATTCTAACATCATAAACAAGCATGATGAGATCTAAACAATGAATCAGATACCCAACTAATAACAGATTTGTCGTGACAATAGCACTGATTAACACAATAGGGTCAGGCATGATAAGATCTAAACCATAAATTAGATCTACAAATAATGATAGATCTGACATGATTCAATAGGTATAGGCTTAGATCTAGTTCATCGTAATGTTAGAATAACTTAGATACACAGATTATAGTAGATATGATATGATTCAAATAGTCACGGGCTTAGTGTGACGACCGCCCACGGCCCTTGCACTTAAAAAGAGGAATAATACATTGAAAGGTGTGCATGCCGCTATGGACGATCATTAGAGTAGGTAAACACAAGCGGAACCTGTCGTAAAACTCATAGTGAAAGGATAAAATATAATAGAACATATATAATAGGTAATAATAGTGAAATCCAATTGCATAGAAATTGAAAACTCTTAATAGAACCAGTAGATCCATACAACTTAGGATAATATTTCTGTACAAAGGTTCTCACTACATCCCTCAGAGCATAGCATCAAACAACAACGGAAATAGAAATTCTAGATACTAATAAACCGGTACGCAAGCCTTCTGCTCATCATTGCTTAGCTTCCTCGCCTCACTAAGCTCCATTACCTGTAACCTGCTACTCAGTCTGCCCATCCATAACCGGATGAACAGCCCAAGGTAATAAGAGGAAACATAAAACCTTGAGTCAGACAACAGCCTTAGTGAGCAGTAAAACAACTAACAAACTTCATCAATAAAGTATATGAGGATAGGTAGACTAACAAACCAATCTACCAAATACCAAAGAAGAACTCAACTCATGTCTTCCCCACATCGGACAGTGATAGTATTTACATTAAACAATTCAACCATCCATCCATGGAAACCAGAACATCCATTCAATCACCATAAAGCACTCATGCCATCCAGATTATATTTCTCATGTAAACCATCTTAATCGAATTCAACATCCCTCAAGCACAAGCCCCAGAGGCCTAAACCAGTATGAGACAAGTACCCAAGGAACATCTCCTTCGACGTTAGACAATTTACACGAGGCGGTACAAACAGAGAAACCAAACAATCAAACACCCATAACTGACTTTGGTTATCACCACCAATCCTGCTTTGAAACTATCGTTAATCATATGACGACCAACCTTGCCATATGCCAAGAGCTAATGGTAACCCCAGTTCTAAAAAAAGCTCCACATGTCCAACCTTGACAACTAGGCCTTTCAACGATACCCAGGGCACTCGATCTACAACCGGTCTTTTAGATGCCCCTATCGTACCCCTGTTTTGAGCCTACTAGAACTTACGACAACGATAATCCCTCAACCTTCGCATCTCTAGTCATCAAACCCGATGATTGTTCATTGCTCAAGCAACCTTCTCGAGCAATCCATTATCCACCAACTCACAACCTTTGAGTGGTCACATCATTCATTGTTCTACACCGACCAATGAACACTTTCAACACTTCGAACCTTCCCAATTGAATTTACTTAGAAGTCACATCATCACCAAAAAATGTCCGACCAGAACTGTCCGACCCAACTGGTGACTTGCCCGACCCAACTGGTGACTTGCCCGACCCAACTGGTGACTTGCCCGACCCAACTGGTGACTTCGCCCGACCCAACTAGTGACTTGCCCGACCCATCTGGTGACTTGCACGACCCAACTAGTGACTTGCCCGACCCATTTGGTGACTTGCCCGATCCAACTGTGACTTGCCCGACCCATCTGGTGACTTGGCTGACCCAACTGTTGACTTGGCCGACACAACTTTTGACTTGGCCGACCCAACTATTGACCTGGCCGACCCAACTGGTGACTTGACCGATCCAACTAGTGACTTGGCCAACCCAATTCCTGCATAATGCAATTCAACTCTGATTTCGACCGAAACTTCGCCAAATGATAGATTCGATGAAACCAACTTGTCCAACTCATCAAATATGACCAAAAACACGATATGAATTCTCTAACAACGTGAAAACGACAATTTTCATCAAATTATGCAAATCACCCCAAAATCATGATAAATGTACGAACAAAATTATAGATCTAACTTGCATAACCAGATGAAATAGCATAAGAATTATGGGTTAAACTTGGTAATTTAGATCCTATGGTGATTCATATGAAAGTGGACTTACCAATGCATGGATCTATGGAAAAACACTTGAATATGATGAAAAACATGAACAAACACTCATACACTTCATTGAATCCATTTGAAAGTTGCATATCACTCACTGATTCTCCCAAACAAGCAAAAATCAAAGGAATATGAATCCGGACAATAAGCACTTCGCACCAAACACCTTTATCTGATGAATCCTTGCCTCAATTGATCTAGATCTAGCCTCCAATGGTGTGGATCTATGATTTCTCTCCTTGGATTATGATTTTTAATGGTGGAATGGTAATAGAGGAAGGAGAAGCTCAAGGCACCAAATGAGAGAATGGAAAACTAAAACCATTTCCCATATCCCTTACCCCTTATTTATAGTTTCCACTAGCCCACTAATGGGCCTCTCCAAAATCAACCCATTAGGCTCCTAAAACATGGATGGCCAACTGAAAAACCTTAAAACAACGATTTCTCCCAAACCGTTGAGCTAAATCTTTAATGTAACCACTCTACGGAAAGGCAAACATCAATTTCTTTTCAATGACACTAGTCTCACCCTCTGAAAATTATGGATATGTCTCACATCCCCATAAGCAACATATTAAAAGATGAGAATGATCCAACCTTAAGGGAATAAAACAAAAATATTTTACGATCTTACGATACGTAAAATGCGGGCTGTTACATTCTTCCCCTTTAAGAATTTTATCCCCGAAATACCAATCAAACACAAGCTACCACAACACTTCCACATGCCTACCATTCATGAGAAGCCAATTCTGTAATACCCCGTAATTTTAAAACAGGACATAAGAGATAATTAAAGAATAATTAATCTCTAAAAGAAGAATTAAGGGAAACATGTTGCGCCATTGCGTTCGACTTGGAATTTTACTTGAGATAGAGTCCGAGTTTGCGTAAAATTGATAAAGTATGAAGAAGTTATGGAGGTTAGAAGATTTCAGTTTAAACCAGAATTAAAATAAAATATTTAAAACAGCGAAGGCGGGAGGAGGAAACGCAGAACCGACTACGTTTGGGGTGTCGACCCAAGACCCGCTCGGTCGACACCTGTGTCGACTCAGGCTCTTTGCGGTCGACACTGGGGTCGACATAGGTGTCAACCCCCCTGTAGGGGTCGAATCCATCAGCCAGATCTAGGCAGTGATGATTTTTGGTGTCTTAAGGCATATGTGGCTTGCTCTGATTAGCCTGGTGAGGTGTCTTTGTGACTTGGATGGTTTATATCGATCCTAGATTAATCTAAAGGCTCTAACTAATCCTATACTTCTATATATACATCTCTAAACCTAAACCCTAATTCTTAACAATTCCTTATGGCGCATCTATGCTGCTGAACTCTCAATTCTCTTAGTCGTCGCCTCAAAAACTTAAATCATATTAGAAGTTCTTCATCAACGATCAACTTTGAAGATTAATCAACATCAAATTAGAGTTTCTGCAACAACAACGATTCAATTATCTTTTCTAATCCTAGCAATGTAAGTTCATGTTATTTTCAGATTTAAATACCTAATAGTAATCTTGGCATGTAATAAATTGAATCTACGTCCATGCTTAATGATGTGACAATCTTTTCAGATTTGTCCCTATCTTCCTATCGAATCTATGATTTTACATGCCTAAGAAGTTATTGTATCGATTCAATCATGCCTATCTTTGTTGAACATTGGATATATAGTCCTTTTAGGTTCATGATGTTATTCATATCTGATTTACATGTCTGCGAGGTTATTTCTATCAGTTTATTTCAGATCTATCTTTGTTATACCTCAATTCTAACGGATCTGTAATCCTCTTAGGTCCATAATGTTATATTTGACAGATCTATCATTATAATGACTATTTTTAAGCCTATTCTTAGTTTATGCTCCTTCTCTCTCTCTCTCTTCCCCTATTTCCTTTTTCATTTATGAACCTGGGTTACCTTCGAACCTAGGCTAAAATCGCGAAATACGAATGATTACAATATGGGGAATATTTTGGGTAAACATTGGGCATAATGTATTCGGTGAAATAATTGGGCATAACATATTCGGTGAAATTGTTGGACATAATTTGTAACTTGTGATTTGGGGTATAAATGTTATTGTTGCGAACTTGGGGTAAACTGAAATATTAAATCTAGGTTGGGTAGAAATTGTAAATTAGAATATTAAATCTAGATTGGGCATAACTATTGGTTGGGACGCCAAGCATAATGTATATTGCGATTTTGGGGCATGACTATTATTGCAAATTTGGGAAGATTGGCTGTAACCTATTTTGAGTAATAACTTGTAATTGAGTTTGTTGCGCATAACTTGGGAATTGGAACATAACTAGTTTTTGAATTTAGGATAATTAGCATATAAAGTCTAGACTTGGACATGTATAGTAAATATGTAAATTGGCTAAACATGAACATGCTTAACCCGAGGTTAGATTGAGTTGCGGTGTAAGACTGCCTGGAACCGCCCGGCACATCCAGCGAGCGCAACAATATAGATCTAATGTGAGAGGTTAGCGCACTAAGCCCAAAACCCGAGGTTAGAATGAGTTTGTGGTAGAAGTCTACCCGGAACCGCCTGGCACATCCAGCAACCGCAAACAACAGTTCTAATGTGAGAGGTTGAGGCATTAATGAATGAATTAATGCTAATGTAACATGACAAGTGGTAGGGTTAAGTAACACAATAGGGCAACACTTAATCAATGTAACATGACAAGTGGTAGGGTTAAGTAACACAAGAGGGCAACACTTAACCAATGTAACATGACAAGTTGTAGGGTTAAGCAACACAAGAAGGCAACACTTAACCAATGTAACATGACAAGTGGTAGGGTTAAGTAACACAAGAGGGCAATACTTACCAATGTAACATGACAAGTGGTAGGGTTAAGTTAACACAAGAAGGCAACACTTAACCAATATAACATGATGAACGAGTGGGGTTAAGTTAATGGGAAACACTTAACCAATATAACATGATGAACGAATGGGGTTAAGCTAAGGGGAAACACTTAACCAATATAATATGATGAATGAACATGGTTAAGTTAATAGAAAACACTTAACCAATTACAACATGATTGAATGAGAAGGGTTAGGTTAATAACAAACACTTAACCAACATCACATGACGTGTGGATGGGTTAAGTTAACTTGAATGGATGGAAAACACTATATGAATAGACCCTAGGAAACGCTAGTAATGGGGACCCATTTCAGCAGTAACCCACATAGATGTATCACGGTACCCTGAAACTAGGCAGGGTGGGGTACGATTACTGGGTTGATTATAAGCAGTCAAAATAGCGGCAAGTGGTGCAGCAGTGCAGGTTCTGGAGTACGGGCGTGCACGTACTCCGGAGTGGATAAAGCAGGCACTGGGCATCAGTAGTATACACTGTGCATCTAGAATTTGTGTCGGGTTGCCACCATAGGAATTGATACACCCTATAGTGGGACCGGCACAGGTACCTTCACACAAGAGAGGGTCGATTGACACAGACATAAGGAAAATTAATACAAGTAGGGAACCGATCAATATGGTAGTAAGGGTACATCTAACATCTTCATGGAAATTAGGTTGATTGAGGTAAGATCCTCATACTGGATGTACACTGAAGGCTACCACAATTGCGGGGTTGGGATCACCTTATTTTATAACACAGGATACTAGTTAGGACACTAGTAGAGAATACGAATCGTTCTATAAAAGATACTAGTTAGGATCCTAGTTGGGTGGTGTAGAGAAAATAGGAAATCAGAGAAAGAACCGAAGCGCATTCAGTGTATCTCACCTTGTCATATCTAACGATCATCATTTGTTGTCTTGTTATGCTTATCAACATGGTTATGGTCTGGTATTGTAACGACCCGGTAGGGATCCGATGCCTGAATTCGGACAATAATACATAATCCCGCATTACTTGCTAAAACTCAAATATCGAACCCACCAGATTGTTATTAGAAAGAATGTAGAGGGTGAGATAAGAAAGAAAGAAATATTAGAATAGAAGGAGAAGAAGATTCAACACAACACAGAGTCTCACATCGCAGCGGAACGAAATATAATACAGAAATAAATCTTTATTGAGAGCTTTGAAAACATACTTACAATCATCAGAGTACATCACACATTTGGACAGTTATAATAATATGTCCCCATATATTACACAAGTGGAATAATATAACACCATATGTCTGAACTTCTCCAACACATCTTTGTACTTCATGGCATTCTATAACCTGAACCTGCAGACCCAGGCTAACCCGAGTATTATAAACACAGGGTCGGTCTGGTGAACCAGAGTGAGAAAACCCCTTAAGTTTAAAATAACGTCCAACTTGATTTTAAGTTCAAAATTCCTTTTTGAAAGAAAAGGATAATCGTAAGACCAGTCCACACATAAACACGGATGGTTTTTACCTTACGATAACCCAAAACAGTTTTTGAAACCAATACTTCTCTGATATTATAATAGTGTCTAAATACAAATAAATAGAATCTAGTGGAACGCTTGCATCTCTCACTCCACATATATAGCATACAGACCAAAACCGCGGGCGCTTATTGGAGATTGGATTCCAATTATGACAAGGTATGGGACCACCTACCGATAGTGTATCTCTAGAGGCGAATACACTAGGTTCAACAAGAACGTCTTGCAACCCGACCCACACATGACCGACCACTCATTTCGCTCGAGTGTATCGAATGTATATCACCAACAGTTGGGTGCGACCCACCATTTCTCGAAAAGGGACAACGTCGATAGATTAAAGAACCAAAGGAATTTCTCTAGATAGGTGATTATACACCCTAATGGGAGCGACCCACATAGCCATGCTGCCTGCCCGATTTTTGTCATTTCCCGGTTGATGAGGCTTGAGGTTTGAATTCCCTTTCAGAACATCCGGCCACTTTTCACTTTGAATGCCACATCGTCAGATTCATCAGATATCACTAATTGACGTCCAAAAAAATACCCTAGTTGGGAGCTAACCAACTATGATACGTTTGAAGAAATCAACGTACGTGGTCCTCTGGAAATACTTTGTCAGACACTCGTCCATACAAGTCATCCAGGAATAGGATGAACCGAAGGTACCCTCCTACCGCATCCTAGGAATCACACTATGGATCAATAGCGAGTAGTCCTTGCAATCCATAGATTTCAACCACAACCGAATCAAAATATCTCTTCTTGCAACATTATAGAAATTTTATCAAGTAGCCCTTCCGCTTATGAAAATCCATGGTCTTCAACTGCTCCATCTTCAATCAGCATTCTTTCGTATTTGTTGGTTCGGAATGGTTTTCGAATATAAATTCGATCCCGGTCTTTCCGTACCAACAACGTATTGGCCATGATTTTGATAGTCGGTTATTTAACTATCAAAATAAACAATCATAAAAACAAAATAAATTCATTGGTTTGTTTCACAGCGTCACTTGGCCATTAAAATAATATATCAGTCGTAATACCCAAGACAATATATAAGTTATAATAAATATTCTCAAATCATTTTATTTAAAATACTTAAAAGAAATATCTTGAAGTCCTGCCCAATTTCACGTTACTATCTTTCAAAACATTTCCACCACATTACTTATCATTTATACTGACGAGATTAATTCACTTACTATCGTAAAAAAATGTTACAAAATTTTGTTACCACGGAAATATCATTTCCTGTTCTCACGCCCCTCTTTATTTCCTTTTATTTTGAAAAATCATCGTATATCGAAATTCTTCAAATAACGATTCACTATTATTTCCCAAAAATAATCTGCTTTAACAACTCCACTCTCACGATTCATACCATCCTTTGACAATCCTGAAGTCGTTCAAGTTGGGGTATTTAATTACCTCTCAGACCTTGATCAACAACGTTAAGATAAATATGAATCGTAATTCAAAAACTCATATTCGTTTGATATCACTCTACTATTGTACAAAAGTATGGTTTTTATAAAATCCTCTTGCCTTTTGAAATCTTCCCTTTTAACCATATGGTTATTATTGACACATTAGCTTTTCAACTTTAATCCCCTTATTCGTTGGATTTTTATTTCAAATCCTAATACTAAACCTTTTACTAAATTCAATTTTAGAAATCCCTTTTTAAATCCTTTAAATCATTTCCTTTTTAAAATCTCATTTAGTTAAACAAATATTCACTAAAAAATTTCATTTAAGTAAACGGCATATTCTAGTTTAATTTAATAATCAGTTACTAATAAACGGTTGGCTTGGTAAATCTTAAAACATGATTAACCATTAATCAACCTCAACTCGTCTTTTCGTTTTGAATTAATAAATAACATTTATTAATCCGAATAATCTCACTCACATCAATTACTATTAAATAAATAATAATTTATTTCTAAATAATCTCACAAAAACAATAAATCTTTGTTATCAATCATTAAGTAAATTCACGCCTACTTGCTTATCAAACTTACTAATATAAGAATCCACATTATAAAATTATTTAGTACTCATGGTGAAATACGTGCTTCGCACACGGTAGATTTGGATATAAAAACGACGGTTAAACCAAACAATATATATATGGTTTATTTTTCTTTTTATAAACTTCATTTAAAAATATATTTAAAAATCTATATTCAGTTATAAATTAAATTTCATAACTTGATTCACCTGACGGTAAATCGAACTTAATAAAACAGTTTGTAATTTGGCCATCCACTATGAATTTCCCAACCCGCATCACAATTGGTTAATAACCAAACAAAGGTTGAATTTGGGTTTCACAATCATCAACCAATTCTATAAGCCAATCATATGGGTTCCACAGTTTCATATTATGATCATATAAAAATTAATCTAACTGATAATGGTCAACCAATAGTCATCCAAGCACCCAATATGATTTAAATATGTTTATATTATTATAAATGTAACCAACAAGGTAAGTTACCTTATGTGGAAATCATCGTTAAAAATAACGATGTCATTTCATTTAAATTAAACGACCGTTTAATTTAAATAATGGATATAATTATTTTTAACACGCATTCAAACAACCATCAATAACCAATAATTAACAGCCATAACAGACAAACGATAAACCCGACTTATAATTACTCTAAGTGGGAACTGAGTGAGATTAACTCACCTGGATCTGCGTTGTAAACACAGCTTGTTTCACATAATCCCAACCCTGTTCAATTCAAACCCACTTCATACCGTCCGGCTCAAATATGGCCCCAGTTTATCCTGTAGCAGCTAGTTCTGATAAAATATGAATAAGCTATTAATATTTAAAAATTTATTTTATTTTAATAACTGATTAATTTAAATCAATTTAAATTAACGAACACAATACTTTGTTTTAAATCAATACCGCTCGACTTCTTTGTTTAGTGCTTCATCGGTTCTCGGCCTTTGTTCAAATTTGTGATTTCCAATTCGAGAGCCTGGCCAAGTGGTTTTAAACCCCTATCATAATGTTATATAATATTATCAACAATTAAAACTATAATTTAATTAACTTTAATTAAAATATAATGGGCTTTACCAAAAACATACACGTTGGGCCTGAACTCCTTTAATACCACCGGCAACAAAACCCAAGGCCTGGTCCACGCTAAACCCTCCTCACCACTTAATAAAAAGCTCAGCCGCCTACATCTTAATACCACTCTTCATTCTTTTTTTTTTCTTTTCCGTCGAGATAAGAAGACGCTACTGCTACAAATACTCCCAACCGCCGCTTCTTCCTCCCCGTTGACCAGTGCACCAACGGCAAAACCCAAAGCAAGCGCCATACTCCCCTCCTTCTCGGCTTGAACTCCATTCTTGCCGGCCCCATCGTGGATCCACCGTTCGTTCCCAAAGCCAACGTCGCTTCGAAATCTGCCAAGTTAGGTTTGCTTTTTGATCTCCTTTTCCTCGTTATTTTCTGTTTAATAATTTGGTGAATAACGGTGTGGATTGAGAGTTTATGTGGAGGAAGAAATCTGTAATTTTCATGACTTGATTTGGTATATTTTTTGTCACGACTTGCGTAGAGTGAAAAGAGTAGAACGAGTGAAACGTTTGGCTTGGGAAATTATCTGTATCACCGTGGTATTTATAGATGAATGAGGGTTTGAGGATAAGCACCATGTCCGGTCCATAGGCCTGGAAGCTATGTATTTTCCATTCATGTAGCTGTGCTGCATACAGTTGATGTGAGAAGACCGAGGGGGAAAGATTTACTGGTGGATGGGTTTAGAGTCTCAGGCATGTATTGTCTTCTCAATTAGGCTTGCGGCTACTAGTAGGAGTAGATTAGGCTTGCTATTTTGGTACAAGTAGTTCATTTTTTTATACCATGTTGTCACTCAACATTGATACCGAATTTGTGTATGTTTATTTATTTTCTGTTTACTTTGGTAATAAAGCTTGTTGTATCCAACTTGGCAAAGGATTTGATATGGACGTGAAAACTGCTTTTATCTTACTGCATTTTCCATGTTCCTTATTTACTTATTTGGTACTTTGCTTTACCAACGTCTCTCCTTTATCTTGCAAAGGATTTTGTATACGGACGTGATGTTGTTTGTTTGTTTTTTTTCTATATAAGAACGTGAGGAACTATTCCTATCCTCTACTGTACTTTCCTGTCTATTGTACTTCTGATCTTTAGCTTTGTAATGAATAAGATTTTGGTTGGTCAGTTTCCTATTTGATTTTGTATATAGCTATCTTTTCCTTGTATTTCTTTCCACTTTATTTGTATGACACACTATGCTTTTGTATTGGATCTCTTGCTATGTTTGTCGACTGGTATGAGTTGTTTGTTATGTAATTTAATTTTTTTTTCTTCTTTGTTTATTTGATTAACTACTCAGCTTTGTTATCAAATGGTTTTTGTGAGAGGTGGATTCACACTAGTACTAAAGTGTGTAGATATGTCCTGAAAAAAGATTTTGTATAAGAACATGAGTTGTTGTCCTTGTTTTATTGTATAATTTCTCTTTTACTTTTCTTTTTATTTGCCACTTCACTTTGTTGTTCTTACCATTTTGTACATTCTTGTTTTCATGTTCGTATTGTATACGTTTTGTTCCAGTTTTTCATACTGTACATGTTTAGTTCAATATTATACATTCCATATTCTTTTCAGTTTTTCATATTCATGCGGCAAGTTTGTATTAGTTGGACGTGTATGACATGTATGTAGTATTCAAGCTTTAGGTGGTATATTTATAAATCTTATTAAATCAAACAGCTAGATTTAATGATAAATTAATATCATCATACAAATTAAAGCAACAGTTTCAATTTCAATCAGTATAGAATTCAATCTCAACATTAAAAAATTTGGTTTTAAATGATGCTCCACTTATATAAAATCCCTTTATATTTATAATTAAATCGTTATAGTTTAAAAATTATTCCATAGCGACCATTTTAAATTTTGAATTGGTCATAACTAACAATTTATAAACCGCAATCTCGATTTTTCTCTTTCATTAGAAAATTAAAATCAAACAGATTCAAACGTTTCTCGTTTCACGAAATTCCGACTTATATCGGATCCTAAATATTCAATTGAAATTCAAATCAAAAATTTCGAACTACTGCGTCGTTTTCGAGCTCGTTTATAATTATATATAAATTATAACGTTTAAACTTCATTTTTAAATAAATGAATTAAATATTAAAAATCCATAAATATTCCAAATAAATTATTTAAAATAAATTAAATATTTAAATTCAAGTGGTTGAAAAATCTGGGCCATTACAGGTATCCAGTTTATTCATGTCATGATGCTTTTACCTATTTACGTGCTGAAAGTCACTGGACTTACTATACTTTATGTCTGATTCTGTTTTGTTTCGCTTCCCCCCCCCCCCCCGGTTCATAGGGAGGGAATATTACTACTTAGCTCAGCTTTCTTTCCAAGCTTGAAGATAGTCGATGTATTGAACTCTCTTTTCCACTGCTATGGTTGGATCATACTTTATTGGGGAATATCATTGTCATTTTATGCTTCTTTATTTTGTTAAACAAGACAGATGCTTTGTTGTAATGGGTATTGTAAAACAATCTTTGTACAAGCTATTTTACCAAGCAACTATTTCATCAATGAAGTAAAGTTTTATTTATTTTCCGCTGTTTAAATTTTGTCTGTTTTGTAATTTATTTTTTCTATACACTTATGACGCTCCACCGAAGTTAATGCATTACCTTTGTGAGGGACCTTAACGGAGGTGGGGTGTTACATGTGGTATCAGAGGTGAAGGGTACCAGAACAGATAAAGGATTTTGAAACCCGTTTCCAAAGGCATTTTTATAAAGAAGTATTTTCAAAAACATGTTTTTAAGAAGTGTTTTTCAAGAGAAAAGTATTGTTTTTAAAAGGCATATTCCCCAAAGCCATATGAACTATCTTCCGATTCTCTATTTGAATCTCTTCTTCCTTTCTTTTCGCCGTAGTTTCATAGGCATACAGCACATGTCGAGGGCGAAGTAGTGCCCAGCCTCCTTCTGCAGCCGCAGTAGTTTCACCTGCGGCTAATCATATTTTCAAGCCTTGTAGGTTGCCGTGCGATGGAGGTATTTTTGAGAAACCTGTCAACAAGCTACACAAGGATAGTAAGGATAAGAATAAGGGAGTTTGGGCTAAGGAGCACAAGCCCAAGGATAAGAAGCTTGTTGACATGACTTAATCCACGTAGAAGGAGAAAGGTGAAAAGAAAGAGGCCAAAGTGGAAGAATCACAAACAAGGGATTGGAATATAAGAAGGGTGGAAGAAATAATAGATCCCGCGATAAGAGGAAGTGTATTTTCTGTGGTATAGCGGGTCATTTAATTGTAGGAAGAAGAAGACAGGTGGTTATTTTCAGTACAGTGAAGCAGGACATCTTATCAAGGATTGCCGAAGGACAAGGACAAGGGCAAAGGACATAATCTTCTAGCAGGCAATTGCATGCTCTCACTGCTAGTGTACCTAAGAGAGGTAGGAACGTTTCTGTTAAGAGTTTTGTTTTTCTTTTCAATCATCCTATTAGAACTTTGTTTGATTCTGGCGCTTCACATTCTTTTCTATCTGCTTCCATAGCTGAGTCTCTGCACCTTAGTACTTGTATTGTAGAGGATCCCATTGTAGTCTCAAATCCTATTGGGGGTTCGGCTCATTTATCTATGATTTGTTTGGATTTGGGAATATCTATACTAAGCGTTGAGTTTAGATGTAATGCTTATGTTTTTGGTTTCATGGGCTATGGGTTGATTCTAGGGGTGGATTGGTTATCCAGTAATGGTGCCATTCTCAATTGTGAAAGGAGGGTAGCTAGACTTTTGACTTGCCTTGGTAATACCCTCGAAATCTCATGTAACCCTAAGAGTTCTGTCATGCTTAGTTACCTAGAATCTCTTGATGCATCTGTTGCAATTCATTCAAGTAGTCCGTGAGTATCCCGATGTCTTTGATGAGGGTTTACCCCCAAAGCGCGAAATAGATTTCTGCATATACTTGGTTGATAACGCCAAACCAGTTGCATTACCTGTACGACACATGGCTCCTAGGGAGAGGAAGGAGCTCAGCAAGCAAGTTAAAGAGTTGCTTGAGAAGGGGTTTATTAGGCGAAGTATTTCTAAATGGGGTGCTCCAGTAGTGTTTGCTACTAAGGCAGATGGTTCACTTCGCTTATGCGTGAATTATAGAGAATTAAACAAGCCGACTAAAGAAAAATAGGCACCCACTTCCAAGAATAGATGATTTGTTTGACCAGCTTGTAGGTGCGTCTGTTTTCTCCCAACTAGATTTGGTTACAGGGTTTCATCAGCTAAGAGTAGCTGAGGACAGTATAAACAATACTGCTTTTAGGACCCTGATGGTTTCTTTGAGTGGCTCATCATGCCTTTCGGTTGGACGAATGCACTCGCTTATTTTGCTGACTTGATGAGTAGGGTGTTTATGGAGTCCCTTAATAAGTTTGTAGTAGTTTTCGTGGACGATATCTTGATTTTCTCAAAGAACGAGGAAGAACATGCTTTGCATTTAAGAGAAGTCATGGATACACTTCGAGCACATCAACTTAAGGCGAAGTTCTCCAAAATGTCATTTTTGGAGAGAAGAAGTAAGGTTTCTAGGACAAGTGGTGTCCAAAGAAGGGATAACAGTAGATCCCGCAAAAGTAGTTGCGGTGCAAGAATGGAAGGTCCCAATGAATGCAACAGAAGTAAGAAGCTTTCTTGGACCAGCGGGCTAATATAGGAAGTTCATTAAGAACTTTGCAAAGGTATTAGCCCCACTTACTGGATTAAGAAGAATAATCTAACCTTTTCTCGGGATATTGATGTCGCTTTCCAACGATCGAAGAGGGCTCTTACAACGGCCCCAGTTTTGACTTTTACCTTACGGTAGTAAAAGGTTTCCGGTATACACGGATGCATGCGGCATGGGACTAGGCGCCATTTTGATGTTAGAAGGAAGGGTAAGGTCATAGAGGATGCCTTAAGAATAAAAAGGTTGACTTCGAGTCCTCTTTATGTGAAAAGGAAAAGTTCAGAATACATATCAACCCTTGATTTTTAAACCCTTCAGTTAAGTTAGTAGTTGGCATCGCTAGGAGTAAGACCTACGCTTTTGGATCAAATGGGGATTTCACAAAGAAAAGACTCTCAGATAGTTGACAAAATGGATAAGTTAAGACTATCAGAGCACAATGGAGTGAAGCTCAAGAAGATGCGACTTAGAATATTGAAGACTAGATACACGCATCATACCCTTTTTGAGTGTATATCCTTGATCTCTCTTTTTCTGTAAAGTTTATTTGCATGCTAGTCTTTATCTTTTAAGTATATCCTCTTGGTCCTGTCCTCGATCCTTAGGTAGAAGCCAATGGATGTAAACATGTCTTTGAGACATGTTATGTTTGGTGGATGCAAGTGAATGTAAGTGTTTGCTAGTGGTTGCTCGTGGATGCATATACACACATATTAGGCAATAGATCGGCTCCATCACTTCCATATTGCATATGCATGAGTGGATTTTTTTTATATATGGATTGAAACTTATGTGTTATCATATTGATGTTGCATTTGAATGCATGGTTGTGCACTCATATAGAAATGATATGTATCAATAGGGTTCTTTTGCATACATAATGGATGCATGACACTTTCATCAATTACATTAAGGAGGTCAACTGAATCAGTAGAAAGCCTGATTTTGCATTTGGGTAAGAACATATACACACACTATGCATATGTTCATGAAAAGCATTAAAAACCTTTTTAAGGACAATGGATGCCTGTGATTGAATGGTTGAGTAGATGGATGTTGGATGGTAGGATATACATTCTTCTTGAATTGAAGATTTCGGGGACGAAATCCTTCAAGTAGGGGGGACTGTAATACCCCGTAATTTTAAAACGGTACATAAGAGATAATTAAAGAATAATTAATCTTTAAAAGAAGAATTAAGGGAAACGGGTTGCGCCATTGCGTTCGTCTCGGAATTCTACTTGAGATACAGTCCGAATTTGCGTAAAATGGATATAGTATGAAGAAGTTATGGAGGTTAAAAGATTACAGTTTAAACCAGAATTAAAATAAAATATTCAAAACAGCGAAGGCGGGAGGAGGAAACGCGGAACCGACCATGTTTGAGGTGTCGACCCGAGACCCACTGGGTCGACTTGAGACCCGCTGGGTCGACTCGAGACCTGCTGGGTTGACACCTGTGTCCACTCAGGCTCTTTGGGGTAGACACTGGGATCGACATAGGTGTCGATCCCCCCTGTAAGGGTCGACCCCATCAGCCAGATCTAGGCAGTGATGATTTTTGGTGTCTTAGGGAATATGTGGCTTGCTCTGATTGGCCTGGTGAGGTGTCTTTGTCAATTCGATGGTTTAGATTGATCCTAGATTAATCTAAAGGCTCTAACTAATCCTATATTTCTATATATACATCTCTAAACCTAAACCCTAATTCATAACAATTCCTTCTGATGCATCTATGCTGCTGAACTCTCAATTCTCTTAGCCGCCGCCTCAAAAACCTAAATCATATTATAAGTTCTTCATCAACGATCAACATTGAAGATTAATCAACATCAAATTAGAGTTTCTACCACAACAACGATTCTATTATCTTTTCTAATCCTAGCAATGTAAGTTCATGTTATTTTCATATTTAAATACCTAACAGTATTCTTGGCATGTAATAAAATGAATCTAAGTCCATGCTTGATTGTGAGACAATCTTTTCAAATTTATCCCTATCTTTCTATTGAATCTATGATTTTACATGCCTAAGAAGTTGTTATATCGGTTCAATCATGCCTATCTTTGTTGAACGTCGAATATACAATCCTTTTAGGTTCATGATGTTATTCATATCTGATTTATATGTCGATGAGGTTATTTCTATCAGTTTGTTTCAGATCTATCTTTGTTATACCTCAATTCTAACGGATCTGTAATCCTCTTAAGTCCATAATGTTATATTTGACAGATCTATCATTATAATGCCTATTTTTATGCCTATTCTTAGCTCCTTCTCTCTCTCTCTCTCTCTCTCCCCCTATTTCCTTTTTCTTTTATGATCCTAGGTTACCTTCGAACCTAGGCTGAAATCGCGAAATACGAACGATTGGAATACGGGGAATATTTTGGGTAAACATTGGGCATAATGTATTCTGTGAAATAATTGGGCATAACAAATTCGGTGAAATTGTTGGACATAATTTGTAACTTGTGATTTGGGGTATAAATGTTATTGTTGCGAACTTGGGGTAAATTGAAATATTAAATCTAGATTGGGCGGAAACTGTAAATTGGAATATTAAATCTAGATTGGGCATAACTATTGGTTGGGATGCCAAGCATAATGTATATTGCGATTTAGGGGCATGACTATTATTACAAATTTGGGAAGATTGGGTGTAACCTATTTTTGAGTAGTAACTTGTTATAGAATTTGTTGAGCATAACTTGGGAATTGGAACATGACTAGTTTTGTGAATTTAGGATAATTAGCATATAAAATATAGACTTGGACATGTATAGTAAATATGTAAATTGGCTAAAGATGAACGTTCTTAACCCGAGGTTAGATTGAGTTGTGGTGTAAGACTGCCCGGAATGGCCCGGCACATCCAGCAACCGCAACAATATAGATCTAATGTGAGAGGTTAGCGCATTAAGACCAAAACCCGAGGTTAGAATGAGTTTGCAGTAGAAGTCTGTTCGGAACCGCCCGGCACATCCAGCAACCGTAAACAACAGTTCTAAAGTGAGAGGTTGAGGCATTAATGAATGAATAAATGCTAATGTAACATGACAAGTGGTAGGGTTAAGTAACACAAGAGGACAACACTTAACCAACGTAACATGACAAGTGGTAGGGTTAAGTAACACAAGAGGGCAACACTTAACCAATGTAACATGACAAGTGGTAGGGTTAAGTAACACAAGAGGGCAACACTTAACCAATGTAACATGACAAGTGGTAGGGTTAAGTAACACAAGAGGACAACACCTAACCAATGTAACATGACAAGTGGTAGGGTTAAGTAACACAAGAGGGCAACACTTAACCAATGTAACATGACAATTGGTAGGGTTAAGTTAACACAAGAGGGAAACACTTAACCAATATAACATGATGAACGAGTGGGGTTAAGTTAATGGGAAACACTTAACCAATATAACATGATGAACAAATAGGGTTAAGCTAAGGGGAAACACTTAACCAATATAATATGATGAATGAACAGGGTTAAGTTACACTTAACCAATTACAACATGATTAAATGAGAAGGGTTAAGTTAATAAGAAACACTTAACCAGCATGACACGACGTGTGGATGGGTTAAGTTAACTTGAATGGATGGAAAACACTTAACCAATTTGGGGGGTATACGAATAGACCCTAGGAAACCCCACTAATGGGGACCCATTTTAGTAGTAACCCACATAGATGTATCACGGTACCCTGAAACTAAGCAGGGTGGGGCACGATTACTGGGCTGATTATAAGCGATCAAAATAGCGGTAGGTGGAGCAGCGGTGTAGGTTCCGACGGAGTATGGGCGTGCACATACTCCGGAGTGGATAAAGATGGCACTGGGCATTAGTAGTATACACTGTGCATCTAGAATTTTTATCGGGTTGCCACCATAGGAATTGATACACCCTATGGTGGGACCAGCACAAGTATCTACACGCAAGAGAGGGCCAACTAACACAGACACAAGGAAAATTAATACAAGTAGGGAGCCAATCGATAGGGTAGTAAGGGTACATCTAACATCTTCATGGCAATTAGGCTGATTGAGGTAAGATCCTCATACTAGATATACACCTGAAGGCTACCACAATTGCGGGGTTGGGATCACCTTATTTTATAACACAGGATACTAGTTGGGACACTAGTAGGGAATATGAATCATTCTATAAAAGACAATAGTTAGGATGCTAGTTGGGTGGTGAAGAGAAAATAGGAAATCAGATAAAGAACCGAAGCGCATTCAGTGTATCTCACCTTGTCATATCTAACGATCATCATTTGTTGTCTTACTATGCTTATCAACATGGTTATGGTCTCTGGTATCCAGTTTATTCATGTCATGATGCTTTTACCTATTTACATGCTGAAAATCACTGGACTTACCAGGCTTTATGTCTGACTCTGTTTTGTTTCGCTTTCTTTACTTTTGTTCCCGCCCCCTCCCTCCCCCCTTCCCCCGTGGTTCACAGGGAGGGAATATTGCTACTTAGCTCAGTTTTCTTTCCAAGCTCGAAGATAGCCGATGTATTGAACTCTCTTTTCCACTGCTATGGCTGGCTCATGCTTTATTGGGGAATATCATTGTCATTTTATGCTTCTTTATTTTGTTAAACAAGATAGATGCTTTGTTGTAATGGGTATTGTAAAACAATCTTTGTACAAGTTATTTTACCAAGCTGCTATTTCATCAATGAAGTAAAGTTTTATTTATTTTCCGCTGTTTAAATTTTGTCTGTTTTTTAATTCATCTGTTCTATACACTTATGACGCTCCACCGAAGTTAATGCATTCCCTTTGTGAGTGACCTTAACGGAGGTGGGGTGTTACAAATTCTATCGTCCAAACTAGCAACCATCAGCCATGCATCCATAGCCTTATCCTAGCATGTAGAATTCTATCAAACAACAAAAAGAAACAACGATACAATGATGATATGATATCAAAGGGTCCTATCGACAAAGAGTTCTGGATGAGTCCCCATCATGCTCTCTTCCATCTCCCATGTACAGTCGTCTCCATCTTCACTTCCTTGTACCTTGACTAGCTTAACCGTCTTCCTCCTAAGCTGTTTCGTGTCATTCCCCACTACACGAAGTGGCTTACGAGGTTTCGCAACTATGGTTTCTACTTCAAGATCTTCATACTACTCTGGAGGTACCACCTCATTCGATTAATGCACAAACTTCCGTAGAAACGACACATGGAACACATTATGCACACTCGACATCTTCTCGGGTAACTCCAACCTATATGCGAGCTTTCCAATTCGCTCGACTATCGGAAATGGTCCAACGAACCTAGGAGCCAACTTTCCTTTTCTTCTGAATCGAACCATATGCTTCAACGGTGGAATCTTCACGAAAACCATATCGCCTACGTCGAATTCCAAATCTTTTAGACGCTTATCAGCATAACTCTACTGATGATCTTGGGCCGCTTCATTCGTTGTCGAACGATCTCGATGCAATCTGAGGTCTCTCTAATCATCTCTGGCCCAAGTACCAACTTATCTCCAGTTTCTAGCCAACATGCCAAAGAATTGCACGATCTCCCATACAACGCCTCGTATGGTGCCACACCAATGCTAGACTGGTAGCTATTATTGTATGCAAACTCAACTAGATGCAGAGGGTCTCCCATAATCCTCTGAAGTCTAACACATAAGCCCTCGGGAGATCTTCCAAAACTCGGTTAATCCTCTCGGTTTGACCATCCGTTTGGGGATGATAAGTCATACTCAAGCACAACTCGGTTCCCAAAGCTTCTTGCAAACTCTTCCAAAATCCACTTGTAAATAGTGGATCTCGGTCACTCACTATACTCTTCGGGATACCATTGAATCGATCTATCCATTTCACATAAAGTTCAGCCAATTTTGATGTCGTCCTAGTCGACTTGAAAGAAAGGAACCTTGCACTTTTGGTCAAACGATTCACGATGTCCCAAATTCCTTCGTCTCCTGCCCTGGTTCCAGGTAGTCCATCGATAAAATCCATCGATATCTGCTCTCACTTCCACATAGGAACTTCCAATGGCTGAAGCAATCCACTCGGCTTTTTCTATTCAACTTTCAATAATTGACAGTTCATGCACTTGGAAATGAAATTTCCAATATCTCGCTTCATCCCTTCCCAATAGTAGACTCGCTTCATGTCCTGATACATCTTATTACCACACGGATGAATCGTCAACTTCGAGTGATGACATTTTCTTCGAACCTCATCTCTCAATCCATCGATATCAGGAACAACTAACCGCCCTTGCTTTCGAAGCCAACCTTCTTGATCGACCTCGAATTCTTTATCCTCTGTTTCTAGCTTCTGAATAAACTCGACAAGCTTTAAATCTCGCTTTTGGCTCTCGCCAATCCTTTCGTTAAGAGTAGGTCTTATCGACAAGCTTGCCAACATTTCAGGTTCCAACTCACACCTTGGCCTGAAATTAAACCTTGCCAAGTACTCGAGGCTCTTCCATTCTGAAAACATTGCTCCCAAACTTGCATATCTTTGACTCAACGCATGTGCCACTGCGTTGCCTTTTCCAGGAGTATAGGCGATATCAAAATCATATGACGCCGGCGACTTTAACCATCTTTGCTGCCGAAGATTCAAATCATTTTGGGATAAAAGGTACTTCAGCGACCTGTTATTCGTAAACAACTCGAATCGAACTCTCAATAGGTAATGTCTCTACATCTTCAGGGCGAAAATAATCGCCGCCAACTCCAAATCATGAGTTGGGTAACTCTTCTCATGTGGATTTAGCTGTCGACTCGCATAGGCCACAACCTTGTCCTTTTGCATTAGCACTACTCCAAGCCCATTACCACATGCATCGGTGTACACAGCCATCTCTTCATTCCCACTTGGAATGGTCAACACAGGTGCACTTGTCAATCTCTCCTTCAGGATCAAGAACACTTGTTCACACTTTGCATCCCAGGTGAACACTTGGTTCTTCTTCATCAATCCTGTCAACGGTGCAGCTACCTTGGAGAATTCCTTGATAAATCGTCGATAATACCCAGCCAACCCAAGAAAATTCTGAACATCCATCGCATTCTTAGGCGTATCTCAGTCCTGGGTTGCTGCTGCTTTAGCGGGATCAACTGCTATCCCATTTCCAGAAACAACAAGGCCTAAGAACCTCACTTCACTCTTCCAGAAGTGGAACTTTGAAAACTTAGCTCTCAGCTGATGCTTTCGCAAGATTTCCACCACAACTCTCAAGTGCATCTTATATTCTTCCTCATTCCGAGAATAAACTAGAATATCATCCACGAACACAAGCACGAACTTGTTCAAATGATCTCTGAATACCCTATTCATAAAATCCACAAAATACGCTGGTGTGTTAGTCATTCTGAATGGCATTACCAACCATTCGAAGAAACCGGATGGTATCCTAAAAGCAGTCTTTGGCACGCTATCCTTAGCCACCCTCGACTGATGAAATCCCGTTGCCAAATCCATCTAAGAAAACACTTTGGCTTCGTGAAGCTGATCGAACAAGTCATATATCCTTGGCAACAGATACTTGTTTTTCTTTGTCACCTTGTTCAGCTCACGATAGTCCACACATAATCTTAACAAGCCATCCGCCTTGGTTGCAAATATGACCGGTGCACCCTATTTGGATACACTCCTCCGAATGAATCCTTTTCCTAGTCTAACTTGCACCTCCAACTCTCGTTGTTCCTTAGGCGCCATCCGCCTAAGAGGCATAACGATTGGTCTAGCATCTTTGACCAAATTGATCCTAAACTTGATCTCACGTTCCAGCGGCAATCCTTTGACCTCGTCAAAGACAACTACATACTCATTAGTGATTCACACTGATGATAGGTCTTCTTGTGGAATCCCAAGCGAATATAGATAACTCACGAAGACCCTGTCTTTGTGCTTACATCTAATCAACACCTTTCTCCCTTCCACAACCCCAACCCTCACCTATAGCTTCTCGCAATTCACCCTTGCTGCATACCTCTTGAGCCAATCCATGCCCAAGATGATCCCAAACCCAGCAAAGTTAAGAACAAAGCAATCATACACAAAAGAGCAACCATGACTCAACAACACTAGGCTACGACATATCAAGCAAAGATTTGACGAACTCCCAACTGGATTAGTCATTATGAGGGGTCTATCACAACTCTCGGTTTCCAAACCCAAGTGGCACACAAGCTCATTGCAAATGAAAAAATGTGATGTTCCAGTATCAAAAAGCACACAAACTGAAACACCATTAACAGAAAGAGTACCTTCCACCATGACACCCTTTCCCTTTTCCTCAGCAGTAGGAGTTATCGAAGAAGTTGGCACGACTTCCAAAGCGTATGCCCTCACAACCTGCTTGCCTTTAGCTGATTCTGGACAATCTTTCTTCTCATGCCCAGGCCTCCCATACTTGAAGCACTTCTTCTCAGCTTTGGGATTCTTGCACTCACTAGCAAAGTGGCCTTTCTGTTGGCAGTTAAATCAAACCACCTCACTCTTCGGCTTCTTTCGGCCATCTTTTCCCTTCTTTTATTGTTGCATCCTTTTCTATTATTACCACCCTATTGTGGCTTCTGAGCCTCTTTAGTTACAGCGACAACATTTGTTTCCTTAGGAAACAAGCTCTCATGATGAATAGCTTTTTCCACAATCTTCTCAAATGAATCATCAAGATAGTCCACTAACGAATTTACGATATAAGCATCCAAACCCAAGACAAATTCTCATTCTTCTAATAGGGTGTATCAGTGAACGAACAAGCGTATCTGGACAAGGCTTCGAAATCAGAAATATAGTCAAGCACAGAGCGACCATTCTGTTTTAGCTCTACAAACTTCTTGAATAGAGCAGATTTCTGAGATGTGGAGATAAACTTTGCTTCAAACTTACTCCCATAAAATTTCTTCCTCTGGAATCTCGAGTGTAACATAATTCCACCATTCCATGGCCCTGCTTTGTAGTTGCCTTGACGCAAGCTTTCTCTTTATTGCATCCTCAATACCCAAGTCACCAAATATAATAATTTGTTGAAGAATGCAAAATTTACTTAGACTCCATGTCCTTTACTAAATGATGTGAATTAAAAAACACATATAAAAGAACGAATCAAACTAATGGCAGAACCTCCTCCTTATAAACCTTCTCTTTCTTTCTCTCACCATCTATCTCCACCAATCTCTCCATTCTCACTCTCGAGTGCTTCTCCTTCTCTGCTCGACACTGATTGGTGAACTCAGTAACGCTCATGTTAGCACTCAGACTCACGATAATGTAGCTTCATCTCACAACCAACCACCACTTACCTACGCTCAGGTTGCGGCGTCGAGAGCTAAACTACCACCCATCCTCCCCAAGCCTCCATCCAAGCGTAAAAGAATTGTTCCACCTTCAAATCAATATAGGAAACTTTGAAATTTTTGAATTCGGAGAGAAGATGTCTCAAGTGCGCCGATAGAGGACACACGGCAAGGGTATGTAGAAATGCGGTGATATGCTATAATTGCTCTTTCTTTGGACATGCAAGCTCGCAATGTCCTAATAAAAACTCATCAGCTTCTCGAGCCAAAATTTTTGCGTTGACATGTCCCAATGCATCGCGAACAACGAACGGACATATGCCACCAAGCCTGCAAAATCAGAACAAAGGGTCCCACCGGTCTACTCAAATTTCTAATCGTTATCATAACCCTTATTCCACTAATTCAAAAATTAAATCCACCATCACTTCAAAAGAAATTTCAGTTCCCTCACCAGATCACCCATTAATTCTTTCTCAAAATTTTCCTTTTTTCTTAGAAATGTCCGATACCTATCTCTACGTAACTGCAACGATCATCGATGGACTCTGGTCCATTGAAATGCTTTCGCAAGCCCTTACATCAACTTTTGGACATGACTATGTATGGCCAATCTGGCATATCATAGACAACTCCTTTCTTATTCACTTTCCTAACACAAACATCAAAGAACATGCATTACTGCTTAAAATTCTGACCAAAGATGATGGTGTTGTCCTCCTCCAACAGGCAAGTGCCCTTGAAGAAACGCCTGAACCTCCTTTTGAGGCGGAAACATGGGCAAAAATTAGTGGCTTTCCGGAGTTCCTTAATGATGACACGAACACCGTTCGAGAAGCGCTAAAACCAATGGGGAGATTCATTCACTCTGATTTGTGCGATTGGTCCTTTGTTGACCATCGCTGCTTATATGTCAAAATGCAGTTTTACGAAGGTATTTCAACCCCTTGTACTTTTATTGCTCATCTTAACAATCATGCAGTAAAACTGAAGATTGACCGCTGGTCACACGCTCATCCCTATCAATGCCCGGAGACACTCCTGTTGGGGATCGATTACGAGTTCGATGGCTTTATTTTTCATCCTTTGACTCAGCATGTGGATCACATGGAAGAAGACAGATATGATGTGATGTCTGATGAGGCAATGAGACAGTTGCCGAGGGTTCCAAATGATCATCAACAGGAATTTTCTCTCTTTGGCCTGCATAAAGAAGACATAGTTGTGCCTAGATGGGACCCATTGGCTGATTTGGATCTCTCTGTTCCTCTCCATCAGCAGCTGCCAACTCAGCATGATCAGGATCTGCACGATCATGGGCAGCAAGAAAGACAAGGTGCATCTTCCACTAGACTATCGCCGGCGTCAATCAGAAGGAGTGTAAGGATCAACAGAGCTCATTCGCTGCCTCCAGGAACATCAGGTAGCTGCTTTGAACCTATTGTTTTTTCTTCAGCTAATAAAGTTTTAAATAAAAAATTGGCAAAGCATATGGGTATTAGTTTGCATGACAAACACTACACTGCCATGCAAACCCTAGAATAGCAGCGCACTAACCTCCCCAAATGAAGATAGTCACATGGAATATCAGGCGGTTGGGGGACCCAACAAAAAATCATGTTGTCAATCTCATCATCTCCCCACAACATATCGATATCTTATTTTTACAAGAAATTAAAATCTCTAATCCGCCCACTTCTCTCATTCGTAAAATTTGTGGACCCCTCTTATCCGGTTGGACACATGTCAATGCTTTTGACACTCATGGAGGTTTGATTACAGCTTGGAATGAGCACGTGTGGTCATTTGAACACTCATTTTCTTCTCCATCTGTTTTGCACGTGTCCATTCGTCACATTTCTTCTAACAACATCTTCCACTTCACTAATGTTTATGCCCCTAATGATCCTCATGGAAGAACTGAAACATGGCAATATTGTTACAACCTATCTCAACATGTTAATGATCCCTGGATAATTGGTGGTGATTTCAACACGACTCGATCCATTGATGATCGTAACTCCGGTAATATGTCCTTTGACTCTTCTCAAATCAATGCATTTGTCCAATCTTTCTCCCTCATTGAACCACCGATCAACAACCGTCGCTACAAATGGTCAAGTAGGAGAGAATCCCCCTCTTTAGCCAAACTGGATCGCTTTTTCTTCAATCTTAACTGGGATGATCTATTCCCATTGTCAGTAGTAAATGGCCTAGCCACCACCATCTCTGATCACTATCCAATTCTCCTTGATACATGCTCAAACACCCCTACCAACCATCCATTCAGATTTGAACGCCTCTGGTTGCTTGAACCATCCTTTGATAACTTTATCATCCAAAACTAGAATCAATTACCAAACCACCAATCCGCCATTATTAGGATGGTATGCAACTTCGTTCCTTAAGAAAATTAATTCGTCCATGGGCTAAAAACGTTTGGAACTCTTTAAAAACTTGCATTTCATCCACTCAAGACGCCATTCTCGACTTAAACATCATTGAAGAGCACCGTCCATTGTATGAATCTGAACGTAACAACCTGAAAGAACATGAGTTAGAACTGGACAGATTAATCAAATAGGAAGAGCTTGGTTGGAAACAAAGATCAAAAGCTAAATGGATTGAGGAGGGGGATAAAAATACTTCCTATTTTCATAGAATTGCTAATGGCCATCGTCGCTCTTCTTACATTCCAGAAACCATCCATAATAACATTTCATTCACTGATTCAAAAGACATCTGCCATCATTTCACCAATTACTATAGAGACATTCTTGGTTCACTACCACCCTCATCTCCCGATATAAACTGGCATCATTTATACCCAAACCCTACTCCTATAGTCATTGACCACCTTTCTCTGAATAGGAAATTTGGAGGGCTTTAAAAGAAATGGCGAATGACAAAGCCCCTAGGCCTGATGGGTCTGGCCCAGTCTTTTTCAAATATTTTTGGCCTACATTAAAAGCATACATCATTGAAATGTGCTCTGAATTCTATTCCAACTCTTCATCCATTGCTAAATTAAACTATGCTAACATCGTCCCCATCCCAAAATTCTCGGGTGCAAACACTTTGCCTTCCTTCAGACCCATTAGTTTTATCAACACACATTCAAAATCATCACCAAAATCTTAGCCAACAGGTTCCAGAATCACATGGATTCCCTTGATTCTGAACAATCTGCATTCATTAAAGTAAGAAACATTCTGGACTGTGTTGCTGCCACCCAAGAAGTAATCTCCTTTTGTCACAATTCAAACACTCCGGGTGTCGTTTTCAACCTTGACTTTTCAAAGGCATTTGATTCAATAAATTGAGACTTCATAACCTTTCTTATGTCCCATAGAGGTTTCCCCTTGAAATGGTGTAACTGGATCAAAGCAATTCTCCACACTAGCAATTCCACAGTTTACATTAATGGTGGATTTGGTGGCAAAATTAGATCTAAAAGAGGCTTGAGACAAAGGAGACCCCCTTTCACCTCTCATCTTTGTCCTGATTACAGATGTATTTAATCAAATGATTAAACAATCTCTATCCCACAATATTTTCTCAGGCATCTCACTCCCAAATTCAAATGTATGCACATCCTGTCTACAATTTGCAGATGACACAATTCTCTTCACCACTCCAACACCCTCTAACATTCACTGCCTTAAAATTATCCTCTATTCATTTGAAATGATTTCAGGCCTATCTATCAATTTCAATAAAAGCTCTATTATAATGTTGGGTAATTGCACTCATCTAGGTCCTAGAATTGCAGAATGCCTTAACTGTAAGCTCGATTCATTCCCAATCACATATTTGGGCATTCCACTTCGCCCTACCAAACTTCATAAATCTGACTGGCTAACCTCATTTCTAAAATTGAAAACAGACTTACTAGTTGGAAAGGTAACTCCTTATCATAAGAGAGTTGTCTTATCCTTGTTAAACATGTCCTCACATCCCTTCCAACCTATTGGATGTCCTTCCATAAACTCCCAATTTGGGTAATTAACAAAATCTTCTTAATTCGAAGCTCTTTTCTTTGGAACGGCAGCAAGTTGAAGAAACTAATCAATTGGCAAATTGTTTGCCTTCCTTTAAATCATGGTCATCTTGGAATTCACGACCTCTTTACCTTCAACATGGCGCTACTTGCTAAATGGTTGTGGCACATTCTCACTCCAGGGTAATTTATTTGGAAAAACTGGATCCTCAACAGGCTGTATCACACAAACCCCTTTCTCATCCTCCACTTTAACCCATCAGTTAAGCCATCGCCATTTTGGAGAGGAGTATTATCCATCATCCCTAGAATAAAATCCCTCTTCCACGTAAAAGTTAATAATGGTGATTCTTGTTTATTTTGGATGGATAGTTGGTATGAGCAGATCCCTTTTCCACTTTATTCCCTAACCTTGCAATCTTAAACCAATTTAACCCATTATCAGTTGCATCAGCACATTCTCTGGGCCCAATGGGCCTTTTACCTTCCACTTTTATTGGCCTTGAATCTTTAAATGAGCTTATCAACATTCGTCGTATTCTTAGCTTAACCCAACTATGCATTGGTCCTGATTTATTCACATGGGCCTTGGGATCGAAATTTTCTGTATTGGCATGTTATAAATTTCTAATTCATCCAGTTTGATGCTTCACTTTATCATGCATTCGGAGCTGTCATCTTCCTCCTCGTGTCATCTTCTTCCAATGGCTTCTCAACCACAATCGCATCTACACCAAAGACCGCCTTCATCACTTTAACGACAATATTGACCCCACTTGCATCCTCTGTAACCATCATAATGAATCCCTCAATCATCTTTTCTTTAAATGTGATTTTTCCTACACTGTTTGGGCTGCAATTAGCTCCTTTCTTTTTGCCTTCATCCCTTTGATTCACTCTTTTTTCGAGTATTGGAAGCATAAACCCCCAGACCCTATACTGGATTCTTTGGTGGCTTTCTTTGCTTGGAGTATTTAGCTAGAACGCAACGCTCACATCTTCGGTAGACCCAAGAAACTACTGATGGGTATTTGTCTTTACATCTTGCATCTTTTCGATTCATGGACAGGATCGACCAGACCCACTCGCTTCAGGCTATCTCTACCTATGCCTCAGTCGCCTGGATCGCAAGAAAATAGCACCCAAATCCCTCTTTGATTACTGCAGTCATCTAGTATTACTTGCTTTGCTCTATTTTGGCTTGTAGTCTTTTTCTATATGTTATGTTCTAAGCTATCTGATGTATATTTTTGCATTGTATTAAGCTTGTATTAGCTATATTGGCCTCCTTGGCCTGGACTTTTATGCCACTGGTTGGGCCTGTCAACTAGTTATATTTCTAGCTACTTATTTCTACGCGTAACCGGCTGTGTAGCTCCACGCTACACACCCGTCTTCCTTAAAAAAAATTACCCAAGTCACCAAAGATTCGGACACATGAATCCATCCACCTATAAACCTCTTCAGTTGGTTCGGTTCCCTTGAATGGTTTCCCTCCTAGAGATGTAAAATCCATGCACAGCATTGCAAAATCTACTACTCTAGGAACTCGCACACCTATATCTACCGTTGCTGCTACTGGGGAGGGTACCCTTCGCATAATTGCCTCTGGCATGACTTCAAACATGGCTGGGTAATTTGGTTCACCGCCACTTCCCCGTCCAGTATTAGCCTCCCTAGCAGCGTGTCTTGATTCTCGTCTACTCATTCTAAATCTGTAATTTAGAATAATTAGCCACTTCCAATAAAAGCTGCTAAAGAGATACAACCGCTACTACTATATATGCTAATATATATAGTAAGTGTGATGGCCTGCCCCAAACCAGCCGACATTTCCCCAAAATGCACTGTGCTAATGCCCGACTAGCACGGGACGGTCGTCAAAGAAAAAGGGTTTGAAACTATGAATCATCAAGAACCTGTAGTATATCTCACAGCGCATGGAATAAAATATAATAGTAACATAACTTGATATAACACAGGCGAGACAGTACATAAGCTGAAACTAAACCATAACCATCAAAGTAGCAGAATCCAAAATACAGCTTATGATCCAAATCATTATTACAACTTCAAAATACTATCTCTAAAAAGGAAACAAAGAAGGTGCACTACTAATGCTCAAAGCAGTGACCATCAACAACACAGGGAGAATATATGTATATAATACGTGGAAGCCTCCTGCTCGTCTCCGGACAGCTACTCGCGCATCACCGCCTAACACGTGTAATGTCCCATATTTTTCCAGTATAATAATTAATTTATTTAATTATTCAAAATATTGGTTTGGTAATTTAAAGGTTGTATAATTAAATAATAGTGAATATTTAATTTAATTAAATAATAGAATAACATATTTAATTTCGAAATAGTCGGAAATAGTGAATTGACAATATAATGTGAACTGGACAATTTAAAATATATAATTCAGTTTATAGTTGAATTATGTTATCGAATATATTATATAAACAACAGTTTGAATGTATAATTTTATTATAATTAAAATCAAGCTCGAAATGGCGCGGCAGTTCACTATTTGGCGATTCGAACTTTAAATGAATATACATAATACATTTTAAATCGGATTTCTGTGAAACAAGAAACGTTCGGAGCTGGTGAAATATATTTTTCTAGTGCAAGAGAAAAATCGGGATTTCATTGTGTAGATTTTGATTTATGTCCAAATCAAATTTTCGAAAAGTCGCTATGGAGTTTCTTTATAATTTATAAGTATATATAAAAGGAATTTCAATATAAATTGAATATCAATTCAACCGGGATTTGAATATCGAGTTAGAAATCCATATAGGATTATTCTGAAGCTATATGATATTCTAGTGTGAATATATACGATAATATTAAATTATTTTTATTCAGTTTAATTGTTTTTAAATATACTTATATATTTAAATGGGTTATTTAAAGCTTTAAAAATACCCAGTTTTGCAAACGAACTCCGTTTTCGACGAAACTAATTTTGTTGGATCCGCAATGTTAAATTATTGCTAGATTTCAATTTTCGTGATTTTTGGGGTCAGCATGTGGCTGTACGGGATTTTAATGTAAAAAACAGTTGATAAATTGACGTTTAAAAATACATTGTGTGAGAAAACGAAGTCAGAATTCGACGAAATCAATTTCGTTGGGTTCGCAATGCCGAACCATAGTTGCATGTCAAATTTCATCAAATTTGAATATTGTATGTGATCATAGAGATTTTTAAGGACAAATATTGATAGTGTTGTATTATAAATTGATATAATAATCAAATATAAAAATATTAAAATCACCTATATATATTCCTCAACTCTTTTAACCCTAAAAATTTTCCCTTCCACGGTCAAATTTATCAGCCGCCGTATTTCTTCAATAAACGTGAGAAATGAAATCAAAGGGAAAAAATCAAACACAAATCAAATAAATTCCAACAAATGTCAAAACTTGTATGTTTACACTCCTCTTCCAAATAGCTTTCCACTGGTAAAATTTTCATGTTATTCGATACATTCTCCTGGAGCCTTATTTCGCGCAGTGACCGCCTAGGGCTCCAATTTTGTGGCATTTGGGTCATCATCCTGGGGTTTAGACAACGTAGTAATCATCGTAGTGAGGAGGCATTCGGGAGGGACGGAGTCTGGGGGTAATCGGTGAAGGAAAGCATCGCTTCTTTTGGTTGGCACAGCAGTTTGAATTTTTAGCAATTGGGTTTTGGTTTCGTGAGCAAGATACTTGGGATTCTCGCCTAGGGAGGGGAACGTGAACTGCTCCTTTGGTGTATGGAGGGGTGCAGATTTGAACAGGAAGAGATTTGGTGATTTTTATTTTCAAGATTTCATCGAGTATAGGCAAAGATCATTTTCTATTGTTATGGCAAAGGAAAGAGACAAAATAGCAGGTAGGAGCTGGGCTTTTTGTACAGGGATTGGTTGCGAGAATAGTAGTTGGGAATGACCGGGTAGTGAAGGGGGAAAGTAAGTGAACGTGCGACATAATGATGCTTGGTTGGAGAGGAGGAGCGGAGAAGTCGAATGGAGGTTTCAGTGTTCGAGTTTGGTGCAAAGATGAGGAGAAGTGGGCGTATGAAAGCACAGAAATGGTGTTTGAACAGGTTCGAGATACTACCGGGGAAGAAAAGGTATTAGCAATCAGTTTAAAGTTTAAACATGAGTTGGTTATAATTAAGTTGTTAATTAATTACTATTCTAATATATAGGTTGTTTCGATCATGAATTTTAGAGGGATCGAAATGGTGGTAGGTATGAGTAAGGAAGCTGCGGATTTTCTTGAGTGATGATGATAATACTGTAGCATGGTTTAAGATATGGGTATGGGCCTGTTTATATGGGTGAAGCCCAAATAAATTAAATCTAAGTTTAATTTTAAATATAAATAGTGTATGAATCTGTAATGCTTGTAACTTACCTGTTCGTAATCAGAATTTGACAAAACTGGATCCGTTGGGATCGTATGGACGTGTGCTTCACAATGGAACTGACGGGGAGCGAATCGAAGCTCGTTACGATTTATAGGGAAATAAATTGTTCGTCTGAATCAAGCGACAATTTTCGTTATTTAATGATGATTGTCCAATGTGAGTAAAACTCACCAATTCTACCAGTTAATATTTTTATAATGTATTTATAGAACTGATAAATGATGATTGATTGTTGTGTGTTGACTTTTTGGTTGAACTGCTAATTGATTGGTTGAAAATATCGATATAGTTATATATATATATCGTTAATCAAATATTGATTCTGTTTATCAGAATATTTCATATTTGTTAACTAGCCAGAAGTTCAGTTAAACATTCTGACAAACATTATAAAGGCACTACATCAAACCTTGGTAATCGCTGGTGGTCGGTCTAGCAGTTATAGCCTCCATCAGGTCGGGCGAGCACGGTAGTTGAAAGTGGGTCGAACAGAGCATCGCCCCGTCACAGGCTCGAGCACCAGTGGCTTTTCATCCGCAAGTCGGTCGCTGCCTCCAACATCAGCTCGGTCGAGCACGTGGGCACCTGGTCGTACACCAGCTTCACAACATCGTCGTCTGGTCGCACAAGAGCCGGTCGGTCTGCGGCGTTGGCAAAATAGGGTTGGTCGTGAGCCTTCCATCAGCTGGTCGGTGTTAATGATCAATTCTGGTCGGTGCTCACACTTGTCGGTCCTAAGCAAAAGGCGGAGGCTCCAGGAAATGAAGAAATTTGGTCGGTCATGGCAGCTTCCTCATCTGGTCGGTGATGGCATCTTTCCGGGTCGAGTGCACCTCCACTTCATGGGCGAGCGCCTTGAAGATCCTGGAGCGAGCTGTGTTCCTCAAAGAAAGAACGAGCAGGATATTATAAAAGAATGGATGGCAAATATCGTAATTATGGAACCCCATTTTGCACAGTAAAAGGGGACTTGCTTATGTTTTGTAATTCCTGGTCGTTCATTCCTTGATCGCTCCGAGTGCTGCTCGCCCTAAATGCTGGTCGCTCCAAAAGCTGACCACTCCAACTCCTACTTGATGCCAACCAAGCGCCAACTCGTCGCCAACCCAGCGCCAGCCATACACTCCATAATTACAAGTATGCCACTACCCCTTATCTCCAACTATAAATACCCCCTTTCTCCACACTTAAATGGGGGGATTGGACTATCCCGAAAGGCTGGAAAAATGGCTTCTTCAAGGCATTCTCAAGCTTCATCCATGGAAATCCATTCAAGCTCCACTTAAGCAACACAAGTCTCCATTGAATTCTCACTAGAAACTTGGATTTACTATCAAAATGCTATGGAATCGAAGAGATCTACCTCTAAAGTGAAGCATTGAAGGCTTTTCATCCATTTCAATCAATACTTGGGGAGATCTAACTGATCCACTAGCTAATTCAAGTGCGATTCACATCAAAGAGAGAGAAATGAGAGATTCGTTGTAAATTGAGGGAGATTTGTATGGCATTGTACTTGGAATCATGAAAGTGATAATGGAAAATGTTTGCATAGTGGACGTAGGTCACGTTTGACCGAACCACTCTAAAAATTGTGTGTTCCTCTCTCTTATTGCTTTGTTTTTGCGAATTGCGGTCTCACATTTCTTCATACATGCTTTTTAAAGTGTCTCTCCCCTAATTTGGAAACGTGCTTTCTTAGCACCTTGCCACTGAACGGGCGACGCACTCTTTAGAGCATCGTATTTGGTGTTTGATCATTTTTTGATTAAAACATTAGGCGCCCACCGTGGGGCCGCATTCGCACTTCTCCTAAACTCGACAAGGTTAAGAACTTTGCACGTAAGATCTAGGCTTGCTTCAACCATAGATCTCGCAAATCCCAGATCTGGGCCAATCGACGAGCTATCTTCCAAAGTCAAATCCATGACCGAGATAATGGCTAAGTCCAAGAAAACCGCAAGTAAAACCGTTGGAGAAAACGACAACAATGACGACGTCAACAATGTTGCTAACAACGAAGCTACACCTCTTACTAACCGCTTCGAGGTTGGTCAAAATTCCATAACCGGAGCTGGAGTAACAAGGGCCGAGCTAGATGTCGTTGTCGCTAATCTACACCAACGGATGGAAGCTTCCAGTAAAGCCTTGTTGGATGCTAACAAAACTCTTGTGGATGCTAATCAAACTTTGATGGATAAAGTGAGCGCTCTCCTAAACGCTCAAGCCAATCCCGCTCCTCCTCAAAAGGCTCATGTCAACCTTGAGGGAAACACAAGTTCATCAACTTCCGATCATTATTGCAATGATAACATTGAAGGGTTCAACGGAGCCGACATTCATGCTTCCAAGCTGAAAGCCAAAAGCGTTTCCAATCGAGATGCCCGGCGAGTCGCAAGTCCTGAAAGGGGAGCACCTTCCCTTGCTGAAGGAAAAGGACCCATACACTCTAATCGCGATCGAGCATCCGGAAAGGAAATCGAGGTCCGCTCTCCCAAGCGACACTACTCAAAAGGGGACATCGAGGACATGGTGAAGCGAATGATGAAAGACGGCCTAACCCGCAAAGATAGCGAAAGGGAATGGGATTTTTCTCCGAGCAGAAACCCATTCACCAGGAGAATTCGCAAAGCTGAGCTTCCGAAGAAGTTCGCACATCCCACCTTGCCTCCATACGATGGGACTGCTGATCCAAATCACTTCCTATACAGATATGAGTGGCACATGAATGTGGCTAAAGCGACGGATGAGATTAAGTGCTTGTGCTTCCCGCTCTATCTAGAAAGCGTCGCATCGCTATGGTTTACAAGGCTCCCGCCCAAATCCATCGATCGCTTTGATGATTTGACTCATAAGTTCAAAGAGCATTTCAGGTTGCAGGCCACAAAAGCTAAGGATGTCATCTCCCTCACATCAATGAAGCAGAATCCTGGAGAGTCGGTTAAAGCTTTCCTCAAGAGGTTCAATACCGCTTTAACTGAAGTAGGGAATCCTGACCCTCGCATGATCTTAGCATCTCTAATCGGTGCTATAGACAAAAATAGCGAATTTGGTAAATGGATCAAAATGAAAGAGCCAAGTACGCTCGAGAAATTCTATAAAAAAGCCGAAGAGTACATGAGAGTCGAAACTGGTCCAGTACCTCTTCAGATTATCAACGCTAACCCGCTTCTTGAATCTCCCAAAAATGCCGCAGCTCATTATAATCAGAATAACGCTCAGGGGCAGAAGCGCGCCAATGATGGGAACGGCAACAAGGCTAATAAAAAGTCTCGTCTTTTCAACTCATCAGAGCTGACGCCTTTAAATGACACTCCTGAAAATATCTTTCTTGCAACGAAGAATTGCGAAGAGTATGCAGAGCCAAACCCGATAAGGATAAGCGACAAAGCGGCAAAATCGGGAAAGTTTTGCAGATTTCACAACCAGCCTGGTCATAACACTAACGAGTGCCGCCACCTAAAGAACCTCATTGAGGAGTTGATCAGGAAAAACAGGCTACAGCAGTATGTAAAGAATCCGCAAGCCATGAATCCTTCTACAGCTCCCCAGGAGCAAGGGGCATCAAATGATCAGTCTGGTCCAAGTAATGCAGCAACTGCTCAAATCATGCCAAGGCCGATTATCAACTGATAATCGCTAATGGAGCTCCAATTTCAATGGCTGAGAATAAGCGATCAACATCGCTACCGCCTTACTTCATGCTCTATTTTCTGCTTTAATTCATGCTTTACTTTGCATTTTACTTTCTGTCATATTCAGGACTCCTTGAAAACAGTCTGTAATAATCTGCAAATGATGCATTGAACATTAGCTCTATGACTAAGAGCATATTAGTCTGAATGAATTTCTTGCTTGCAAAATTATATGTCAAATCAAAACTTTCTTAAAAGACGATTTCATATTGCAGGCCATCAGTCGAGCGCTTGTTCTTGTAACATCACGACCCCAACAATGCTAGTTCAAGTGCCGGATGCTGTAAATATCGATATGCACAAATGCAAAAATAGAAAAGCACCGCCTTGAAAAGTGAACGGGACAGTCGCAAAGATCCAAACAACGAACAAGCGCCACGACAAACAAACATTAGAGCAGTAGCTTTTATCGAAGGGGCACTTCCGTAAGTGAGAAGTTCACAACACCAGTTTCTAAACAGAAATATCCTGCCAAGTCGAAAATCTGACAAAGAAACTGGTAGTTGTCCCATAAAACGACATAACAGCCGCTCAAAACCACTTGCGTAGCATCTGGAATCTTAGGTGTGAAGAGTGTCAAATTCATTTGTGTAGCATCCGATATGAACGGATGTGAAGAATGAAAACCATTTGCGTAGCATCCGATATGAACGGATGTGAAGAATGAAAACCATTTGCGTAGCATCCGATATGATCGGATGTGAAGAATGAAACCCATTTGCGTAGCATCCGATATGAACGGATGTGAAGAATGAAACCCATTTGCGTAGCATCCGATATGAACGGATGTGAAGAATGAAAACCATTTGCGTAGCATCCGATATGAACGGATGTGAAGAATGAAAACCCATTTGCGTAGCATCCGATATGAACGGATGTGAAGAATGAAAACCATTTGCGTAGCATCCGATATGAACGGATGTGAAGAATGAAAACCATTTGCGTAGCATCCGATATGAACGGATGTGAAGAATGAAAACCATTTGCGTAGCATCCGATATGAACGGATGAGAAGAATGAAAACCATTTGCGTAGCATCCGATATGAATGGATGTGAAGAATGAAAACCATTTGCGTAGCATCCGATATGAACGGATGTAAAGAATGAAAACCATTTGCGTAGCATCCGATATGATCGGATGTGAAGAATGAAAACCATTTGTGTAGCATCCGATATGATCGGATGCGAAGAGTGTCAATCCATTTGCGTAGCATCTGGATTCCCCCGGATGTGAAGAATAAAATCCATTCACGTGACATCTAATCATTTCAGACACGACAGGTTATTGCGCACTAAACCCTAAGACCCCCCATGCGGGGCATAAAAAAGTCTAGCCCCTCTTCGTGAGAGCAACGGCGAAAAACCTCCCCATGCGGGGGCATAAAAAAGTCTAGCCCCTCTTCGTGAGAGCAACGACGAAAGTCCTCCCCATGCGGGGGCATTAAATCCCAAGTCCTTCCTTTAGCGGGGGCATCCAATGTAAAGTCCTCCCCTAGCGGGGGCATCAAATCCCAAGTCCTCCCTTAGCGGGGGCATCAAACCCAAAGTCCTCCCCTAGCCGGGGCACCGTACATAAGACCTTTTCAAGCAAAGACAGAAAAATACTATGACTTCTCCACGTAGAAGTCCAAATTAATCAGTTAAATACAAAATTCTGATCCATCCAACGGCCACAATCGCCTTGGCATCAGAAGCACAAAGCAAAGTATTGATCCGATCAGGTACACGTTTCATAAAACGTAAACCGTCATATGAGATCACGTAATTCATTGCAAAGGTGTAACTTGAAATCTGCAATTCAGAACTCAAGCGCCATTGTGAATTCAAACTCGAATACCATGTCTATGCAAACAGCGTTTGACAAATCATAACTGTTAAATAAAGCAGTTATGCATAGATATGACATTCAATTTATTATACATCGTTCATTAATGATCAACTAACCTGTTATTGATGTGGACGATCAATAACAACGTATAAGTCCAAAACCGTGCAAGTGCTTGTTTTCATTACAGAACAGGTGCTACGGAACATATGAGTCCAGTCAACAAGTTCAAACTTGGATCGTTTGGAATCGACACGTCAAAGCATTGAATTATGATTTGCTAAGGCAAACGAATAAGATACGACGGAATTCCAACACAGACCATGATAGCAACGTTCATTTCGAAGCCCGCATTTCTCGCAAGAGAAAAATACAAGCTTCGAGGGGCAAATGTTAACTAGCCAGAAGTTCAGTCAAACATTCTGACAAACATAATAAAGGCACTACATCAAACCTTGGTCATCGCTGGTGGTCGGTCTAGCAGCTATAGCCTCCATCAGGTCGGGCGAGCACGGTAGTTGAAAGTGGGTCGAACAGAGCATCGCCCCGTCACAGGCTCGAGCACCAGTGGCTTTTCATCCGCAAGTCGGTCGCTGCCTCCAACATCAGCTCGGTCAAGCACGTGGGCACCTGGTCGTACACCAGCTTCACAACATCGTCGTCTGGTCGCACAAGAGCCGGTCGGTCTGCGGCGTTGGCAAAATAGGGTCGGTCGTGAGCCTTCCATCAGCTGGTCGGTGTTAATGATCAATTCTGGTCGGTGCTCACACTTGTCGGTCCTAAGCAAAAGGCGGAGGCTCCAGGAAATGAAGAAATTTGGTCGTTCATGGCAGCTTCCTCATCTGGTCGGTGATGGCATCTTTCCGGGTCGAGTGCACCTCCACTTCATGGGCGAGCGCCTTGAAGATCCTGGAGCGAGCTGTTTTCCTCAAAGAAAGAACGAGCAGGATATTATAAAAGAATGGATGGCAAATTTCGACATTATTGAAGGCTTTTCATCCATTTCAATCAATACTTGGGGAGATCTAACCGATCCACTAGCTAATTCAAGTGCGATTCACATCAAAGAGGGAGAAATGAGAGATTCATTCTAAATTGAGGGAGATTTGTATGGCATTGTACTTGGAATCATGAAAGTGATAATGGAAAATGTTTGCATAGTGGACGTAGGTCACGTTTGACCGAACCACTCTAAAAATTGTGTGTTCCTCTCTCTTATTGCTTTGTTTTTGCGAATTGCGGTCTCACATTTCTTCATACATGCTTTTTAAAGTGTCTCTCCCCTAATTTGGAAACGTGCTTTCTTAGCACCTTGCCACTGAACGGGCGACGCACTCTTTAGAGCATCGTATTTGGTGTTTGATCATTTTTTGATTAAAACAATATTGAAATGAAATTGATGTGAATTATATTGTTGTAACATCTGTGGATGCAGGGAAACAGGTCGGAGGAATCCAACTGGATTCCTCAACATTTATTTTACTGTTTTTCATATATTGTGTTATATGATGTGACATGAAATCTGTTGCTGATTTTGTATGTTTGAATGATACCGATCATTGTTATATGGTACATTAAATACCATGAGGAATACTGAAATGTCGAAAAGGAATTTTTCAATGTTATATTGAAAAAGAAATATTTATAAAATCAAAAGATTTTATAAAAAGAAACAGTTTTAAAATATTTGTGAAACCAATAGAAAAGGGAATATTTTTGAAACAAATAGAAAAGGAAATATTTGTGAAACAAATAGGAAAGGAAATATTTTTGAAAAAAATAGAAAAGGGAATATTAGTAAACCATTTACAAACAGAATTGAAAAGGAAGTATTTGTAAAACATTTACAAATAGAATTGAAAAGGAAATATTTGTAAAACATTTACGAATAGATTATAAATGGAAATATTTATTTATGAAATAAATGGAATTATAAAGGAAATATTTATTTAAAAAATAAATAGATTATAAAAGGAAATACCTGAAAAGTGAATAGAATTGTATAAAAAGAGAATTTTACACTAAGAAGGTTTAGACCCGTGCTTCGCACACGTTTATAACATAATATGAATTCAAAGTGAACATTTAAGAGAAATATGTTTTAACAGATAAAGTAAGAAGATTAATTTATAAATAAGGTTTTATAAATTAAGTAAAATATTTATCATTGGATAAATAGGATATATATAAGTCAGGACTTATATAAAGAAGTAAGAACCGATTTCAACATCGATATTTGAAACTGAATATGGACGAAGAGTAAATTGGATAGGGTTAATCAGTTAGAGTTAACCAGTTAGAGTTAATCAGTTAGAGTTCATCCGTTAGAGTTAATCAGTTAGAGTCAATCGAACAAGAGTTAGTCGAATATTAATTATTCGAATATAGTTAATTGAATTAGAGTTAGTCGGATTAGAGTTATTCGAATATAGTTTATTCGAAGAAAGAGTTATCGAAAAAGGTTATTCGAAGAAGAAACTAATCGAATATTAGTTATTTGAAAGGAGTTATCGAATGTAGTTATTCGAAAGGAGTTATCAAATATAGTTTATTCGAAAGGATTTATCGAATATAGTTATTCGAAAGGAGTTATCAAATATTAGTTATTCGAAAGGAGTTAATCGAATATAGTTTATTCGAATAGAGTTAAAGGAGTAAATCAAATATAGTTTATTCGAACAAAAGTTAATCGAATATAGTTTATTCGAAAGGGGTTAATCGAATATAGTTCATTCCAAAGGAGTTAACTGATAGGAGTTAGTTGATAAGAGTTAATTGATTAGAGTTAATCCAATAGAGTTAATCAAATAGAGTTAATAGAATAGAGTAAATCAAAAAGGAGTTAACTGATAAGAGTAAATCGATTAGAATTAATCGAATAGTGTTAATTGAATAGAGTTAATCGAATATGGCTATTCGAAGAGAGATTATCGAATATAGTTTATTCGAAGGAAAGAGTTTTCGAATAGAGATTTATCCGAAAGAGAGTTACGTAAGGGAGGTTGTTAAAGGTATAAAAGGTGAACCTTGTCTGTTTCGAAGTTAGAAATGTTGTTCAGTTAAGGTCTGAGAGGTAATTATACCCCAACTTGATTGACTTCATTTTTAACTAAGGAATGGTTAAGGTTCGACAGTGAAGATTGGTTAAGTGAATTTAGTTAACGAGTATAATGGTTTGAGATGGCATAGCGGTGTTTATTTAAAGATCTGTTTTTAAATCCAATGAAGGAGTTTTGGAAATATCTTCCAAATAAGAATCAAAAATGTTTTTCTAATATAGAAAATAAGAAAGGGGTAAATATGGAAATGTTTTCCAATGTTAATGTCATATATTTTCTATATTTAGAAAATAAGAATTTCTGTATATATACGGAAACAGGAAATGGAGAATGAATAAATTAATGAAAAACTAATTTAAGAAATAAATGATGATTGATGATTGATCGATAGAATTTTCATATGGAAATAATATCGTTGTTTGTATACATGTTTTCCTTTGATAGTTAAATCACCGACTATCGAAGATTTTGACCATTTCCATTGTCAATACGGAGAGATCGGGATCAGATTCATTATCCAAAAACCACTATGTATGGGCATTAGCGTTGCGATCAAATATGATGAAGATAATTGAAGACGGAGTTATGCAAGGGCTGTCCTGTTTACAGAATAGTGCCTTCAGTTTGTCCAGTCCCAGGACGACCTGTATGGAAGAATGTCTGACATAGTATATTTAATTGATCGCGTAGTTGATCTCTTCAAACGTATTTACATTTGGTGGCAGAGGAATTCGTTTCACTTAGCTGTATACCCGTTGTATTTTTGGGGAAATCAATTTGTGTTTTGGTGGGTATGACGATGTGACATTCAATGTGAATAAATGTGTGATCTGTCAGAGATAAGCGTGGCCTCTAGCCTCCCAACCGGGAAATGACAAAAATCGGGCAAGCAGCATGGCTAAGTGGTTGACTGCCAAGTAGGGTGTATTATCACCTATCTAGAGATATTCATTTCATTCTTTAATCTATTCAATGCTGTCCCATTTGGGAAACGGTTGTTGATCCCAACCGTTGGTGATATACATTCGGTACACTCAAGCGAAATGAGTGGTCGGTCATGTGTGGCCGGGTTGCAAGTTGTTCTTGTTGAACCCAGTGTATTCCTCTCTAGATGTACACTATCGGAAGGTGGTTCCATACCTTGTCATAGTTGGAAATCCATTACCCAATAAGTGCTCGCGGTTTTGATTGTATACTATATATGTGGAACGTGAGATGAAAGCGTTCTGCAAGATGATTATTATATTGTGGTTGATAAACATTATTATAATATCAAAATAGTTTTGATATAAAGTTTATCATTTCTTTCAAAAATGATTTGAAAGTTAAAACAAATTGATTTGGATTTTCATAAGGGAAAAACCCATCCCGTTTTACGGCGTGGTCTTATGAGATATCGTTTTATTGCTTAAAATGTTTTAAATTGTTTTACTCACACCAGTTCCATGACTGACCCAGAGTTTTTATTTTGTTTTCCCTAAACTCTTGGGTGCCCAATTTTGTACGGGCAGTCAAGTAGTCAGGATTTTACAGATATACTTGGAGAGCTTGGAGCAGGAGGCTTCAGGATTATATAGTTATTGTTTATTCCGCTGTGTTGTAAGTGTTGTACTCTGATAATGTTACTGTACACATATACTGATTTTATTTCAAAGATATGTTATCTATTATATGTTGTTCATTCCGCTGTGAGATTCATGTTACTCTGATGTTGTATTTTCTTCTTCTTCTTCTATTCAAAGTTTCTATCTTATCTATTCTCACCCTCTATTTTCTTTCTATTAGTTTTCTGGTTTCCAGTGTAATTTGGGTTGGACTTGTGTAATTTGGTCAGCTCAAATTGTACCGAAATTTTGGGACACTACAATTGGTATCAGAGCTTAAGGTTAAGTTATTACCTTGGCTCTGTGGCGTGACTCGGTAGAGATGGGGTTAGTAATGCCCTAGATTGAGTTGAGTGTATATATACGAGTGAACGTATTTATATTTGATATAAAAATTGTTTTATATTGTGGAGCTTTATTGGTTGAGTTGTTTATGGGTTCTAGTCGATCAGTTTGATCCACTATATCGATAAGAGTTTATAAACACTCGAATACGATGGGTCGACACGATATGTTTTGAAAAGAGGGTAAATGAAAATAATTTTACCCAAAGTATATTTTGATATAGAGAAAATATATATATTGGAATTATAATATATTGGTTATTATTATAAACAAGTAAGATTATAAACTAGATGGTTATGTAAATAACCAATTAGAATTCATATAAGCGTAATATATGAAATCAGATGAATTAAAACTGAATTTAAACCAGAATTGAAATTTAAAACTCTAGGTTTGGAAGGGTGTTTGTAAATGGATTTGCATTAAGTATATGAGAATTTTAAAATCCTAGGAGATTTTAAATTGGTTACAAGCATTGTGAATAATATTTTGAAATGTATTTCAAAATGAAAATGGTTAGAAATGATTTTGAAAGTGATATAGTATTGAACTCACTTCGGTTACTAGAAAATAAATTCTGATGTTGATCCGGACATCATCGGTGTTCATTTTCGAGTCGTAAGTGACGGATTACTACCAAAGTTTTTGTTTTTGAATTGTTTTGAGAAAACAAGTTGTTTTGATATTCCAAATGAATATTTTGATTTTTGGAAAAGGCTAAGCTATCTAAAAATTCCTAGAAATAGATTATTTGAATTAAAATGAATTAAAGTAGAATTTGTAAAAGCAAATAGAAATAGAAATTGAATCGAAAACCAGTCAAGTGGAAAATGAATTGAGATTGAAATTATCGAATTAGGTTGGATTAGAGATAACCCGAAACGGAATTTGACTTGTAAGTTAAGAGTTGAAATTGAAAATGGAATCTGAGTTAAGAACAAAATTTGGCTTGGGTATAACCGAATGATTGGGATGACATTGGTATATGCAGGACTGGTAACACATGGAAAGGATATATTGATATGCCCGACAAAAAGGTACCAGTTTATATTCATATGGGTTTGAGATTTTGATGAGCCGAATTGGCAAGCCACTTAGCTGTTTGATTTTCTTTTGGGTTGAAGAAGGTCTAGAGAGACGAGTTGGAGTTTAAGCTATTGATCAGTACAAAGGAGGTGCTGCCGAAATTTTTCGAAAAGTTAAGGTGTTAGAAAAGTTTCAGGATTTTTTGAAAATTTTCGTTGGTAATAACTAATTAATATTTTAATTGAAATTAAATTGGTTCAGTTGAAACTGAAATAAAGAAGTAAACAAATAATTTTTAACCCAGTTAATAGGGTTTGTTTTCTACCTTAGCAATTTCGAGGACGAAATTATTTTAAGGAGGGAAGAATGTAATGTCCCGTATTTTTCCAGTATAATAATTTATTTATTTAATTATTCAAAATATTGGTTTAGTAATGTAAAGGTTGTTTAAGTAAATAATATTGAATATTTAATTTAATTAAATAATACAGTAATATATTTAATTCCGAAATAGTCAGAAATAGTGAATTGACAATATAATGTGAACTGGACAATTTAAAATATATAATTCAGTTTAGAGTTGAATTATATTATTGAATATATTATATAAATGACAGTTTGAACGTATAATTATATTATAATTAAAATCAAGCTCGAAATGGCGCGGTAGTTCGCTATTTGGCGATTCGAACTTTAAATGAATATACAGAATCCATTTTAAATCGGATTTCTGTGAAACAAGAAACATTCGGAGCTGGTGAAGTATATTTTTCTAGTGGAAGAGAAAAATCGGACTTTCATTGTGTAGATTTTGATTTATGTCCAAATTAAATTTTCGAAAAGTCGCTATGGAATTCCTTTATAATTTATAACGATATATAAAAGGAATTTCAATATAAATTGAATATCGATTCAACCGGGATTTGAATATCGAGTTAGAAATCCATATAGGATTATTCTGGAGCTGTATGATATTCTAGTGTGAATATATACGATAATATTAAATTATTTTTATTTTTTTTAATTGTTTTTAAATATATTTATATATTTAAATGGGTTATTTAAAGCTTTAAAAATAGCCAGTTTTGCAAACGAACCCCGTTTTCGATGAAACTAATTTTGTTGGATCCGCAATATTAAATTATTCTTAGATTTCAATTTTCGTGATTTTTGGGGTCAACATGTAGCTGTACGGGATTTTAATGTGAAAAACAGTCGATAAATTGACCTTTAAAAATACGTTGTGTGAGCAATCGAAGTCGGAATTCGACGAAACCAGTTTCGTTGGGTCCGCAATGCCGAACCATAGCTGCATGTCAATTTTCATCAAATTTGAATATTGTATGTGATCATAGAGATTTTTAAGGACAAATATTGACAGCATTGTATTATAAATTGATATAATAATCAAATATAAAAATATTAAAATCACCTATATATATTCCTCAACTCTTCAAACCTTAAACATTTTCCCTTCTACGGTCAAATTTATCAACCGCCATGTTTCTTCAATAAACGTGAGAAATGAAATCAAAGGGAAAAAAATCAAAAAAAAATCAAATAAATTCCAACAAATGTCAAAACTTGTATGTTTACACTCCTCTTCCAAATAGCTTTCCACTGGTATAATTTTCATGTGATTCGATACATTCTCCTGGAGCCTTATTTCGTGCAGTGACCGCCTAGGGCTCCAATTTTGTGGCATTTGGGTCATCATCCTGGGGTTTAGACAACGCAATAATCATCGTGGTGAGGAGGCGTTCGGGAGGGACGGAGTTTGAGGGTATTCGGTGAAGGAAAGTGTCGCTTCTTTTGGTTGGCACGGCAGTTTGAATTTTTAGCAATTGGGTTTGGGTTTCATGAGCAAAATACTTGGGATTCGCGCCTGGGAAGGGAAACGCGAACTGCTCCTTTGGTGTATGGAGGGGTGCAGATCTGAACAGGAAGAGATTTGGTGATTTTTATTTTTGAGATTTCATCGAGTAGATGCAAGGATCATTTTCTGTTGTTATGGCAAAGGAAAGAGACAAAATAGCAGCTAGGAGCTGGGCTTTTTGTACAGGGATTGGTTGCGAGAATAGTAGTTGGGAATGACTGGGTAGTGAAGGGGGAAAGTAAGTGAACGTGCGACATAATGATGCTTGGTTGGAGAGGAGGAGCGGAGAAGTCGAATGGAGGTTTCAGTGTTCGAGTTTGGTGCAAAGATGAGGAGAAGTGGGCGTATGAAAGCACGGAAATGGTGTTTGAACAGGCTCGAGATACTACCGGGGAAGAAAAGGTATTAGCAGTCAGTTTAAAGTTCAAACATGAGTTGGTTAAAATTAAGTTATTAATTAATTACTATTCTAATATATAGGTTGTTTAGATCATGGATTTTAGAGGGGTCGAAATGGTGGTAGGTATGAGTAAGGAAGCTGCGGATTTTCCTGAGTGATGATGATAATATTGTAGCATGGTTTAAGATAAGGGTATGGGCCTGTTTATATGGGTAAAGCCCAAATAAATTAAATCTAAGTTTAATTTTAAATATAAATAGTGTACGAATCTGTAATGCTTGTAACTTACCTGCTCGTAATCAGAATTTAACGAAACTAGATCCGTTGGGATCGTATGGACGAGCGCTTCACAATAGATTTAACGGGGAGCGAATGGAAGCTCGTTACAATTTATAGTGAAATAAATTGTTCGTCTGAATCAAGCGACAATTATCGTTAGTTAACAATGATCGTCCAATGTGAGTAAAACTCACCAATTCTACCAGTTCATATTTTTATAACGTATTTATAGAACTGATAAATGATGATTGATTGCTGTGTGCTGACTGTTTGGTTGAACTGCTAATTGATTGGTTGAAAATATTGATATAGTTATATATATTGCAAATAAAATATTGATTCTGTTTATTAGAATATTTCATATTGAAATGAAATTGATGTGAACTAGTTGTTGTAACATCTGTGGATGCAGGGAAACAGGTCGGAGGAATCCAACTGGATTCCTCAACATTTATTTTACTGTTTTTCATATATTATGCAATATGATGTGATATGAAATCTGTTGCTGATTTTGTATGTTTGAAAGATACCGATCATTGTTATTTGGTACGTTAAATACCATGAGGAATACTAAAATGTTAAAAAGGAAATTTTCAATGTTATACTGAAAAAGAAATATTTAAAAAATCAAAAGATTTTATAAAAAGAAACAGTTTTAAAATATTTGTGAAACCAAAAGTAAAGGAAATATTTGTGAAACAAATAGAAAAGGAAATATTTGTGAAACAAATAGGAAAGGAAATATTTGTGAAACATATAGAAAAGGAAATATTTGTGAAACAAATAGGAAAGGAAATATTTGTGAAACAAATAGAAAAGGGAATATTTGTAAACCATTTACAAATAGAATTGAAAAGGAAGTATTTGTAAAACATTTACAAATAGAATTGAAAAGGAAATATTTGTAAAACATTTACAAATAGATTATAAATGGAAATATTTATTTATGAAATAAAAAGAATTATAAATGAAATATTTATTTAGAAAATAAATAGATTATAAAAGGAAATACTTGAAAAGTGAATAGAATTGTATAAAAAGAGAATTTTATACTAGGAAGGTTTAGACCCGTGTTTCGCACACGGGTATAACCGAATATGAATTCAAAGTGAACATTTAAGAGAAATCTGTTTTAACAGATAAAGCAAGAAGATTAATTTATAGATAAGGTTTTATAAATTAAGTTAAACATTTATCATTGGATAAATAGGATACATAAGTCAGGACTTATATAAAGAAGTAAGAATCGATTTCAACATCAATATTTGGATAAATAGGATATATATGTCAGGACTTATATAAAGAAGTAAGAATCGATTTCAACATCAATATTTGAAACCGAATATGGACGAAGAGTAAATTGGAAAGGGTTAATCTGTTAGAGTTAACCAGTTAGAGTTAACGAGTTAGAGTTAATCAGTTAGAGTTAATCGGACAAGAGTTAGTCGAATATTAGTTATTCGAATAGAGTTAACTGAATTAGAGTTAGTTGGATTAGAATTATTCGAATATAGTTTATTCGAAGAAAGAGTTATCGAATAAGGTTATTCGAAGAAGAAAACTAATCGAATATTAGTTATTCGAAAGGAGTTATCGAATGTAGTTATTCGAAAGGAGTAATCGAATATAGTTTATTCGAAAGGAGTTATCGAATATAGTTAATCGAAAGGAGTTATCGAATATTAGTTATTCGAAAGGAGTTATCGAATATTAGTTATTCGAAAGGAGTCAATCGAATATAGTTTATTCGAATAGAGTTAAAGGAGTAAATCGAACATAGTTTATTCGAAACAAGTTAACCGAATATAGTTTATTCGAACGGAGTTAATCGTTTATAGTTTATTCGAAAGGAGTTAATTGATAAGAGTTAATTGATTAGAGTTAATACAATAGATTTAATCAAATAGAGTTCATAGAATAGAGTTAATCAAAAAGGAGTTAACTAATAAGAGTAAATCGATTAGAATTAATCGAATAGTGTTAATTGAATAGAGCTAATCGAATATGGTTATTCGAAGAGAGATTATCGAATATAGTTTATTCGAAGGAAAAAGTTATCGAGTAGAGATTTATTCGAAAGAGAGTTACGTAAGGGAGTTTGTTAAAGGTTTAAAAGGTGAACCTTGTCTGTTTCGAAGTTAGAAATGTTTTTCAATTAAGGTCTGAGAGGTAATTATACCCCAACTTGATTGACTTCATTTTTAACTAAGGAATGGCTAAGGTTCGACAGTGAAGATTGGTTAAGTGAATTTAGTTAACGACTATATAATGGTTTGAGTTGGCATTGCGATGTTTATTTAAAGATCTGTTTTTAAATCCAATGAAGGAGTTTTGGAAATATCTTCCAAATAAGAATCAAAAATGTTTTTCTAATATAGAAAATAAGAAAGGGGGTAAATATGGAAATGTTTTCCAATGTTAATATCGTATATTTTCTAAATTTAGAAAATAAGAATTTCTGTATATATACGGAAACAGGAAATGGAGAATTAATAAATTAATTTAAGAAATAAATGATGATTGATGATTGATCGATAGAATTTCCATCTGGAAATAATATCGTTGTTTGTACACATGTTTTCATTTGATAGTTAAATCACCGACTATCGAAGATTTTGACCATTTCCGTTGTCAATACGGAGAGACCGGGATCAGAGTCATTATCAGAAAACCACTATGTATGGGCATTAGCGTTGCGATCAGATATGATGAAGATAATTGAAGACGGAGTTATGTAAGGGTTGTCCTGTTTATAGAATAGTGCCTTCGGTTTGTCAAGTCCCAGGACGACCTGTATAGAAGAATGTCTGACAGAGTATATTTAATAGATCGCGTAGTTGATCACTTCAAATGTATTTACGTTTGGTGGCGGAGGAATTCGTTTCTCTTAGCTGTGTACCCGTTGTATTTTTGGGGAAATCAATTTGTGATTTGGCGGGTATGACGATGTGACATTCAAAGTGAATAAATGTATGATCTGTCAGAGATAAGCGTGGCCTCTATCCTCACAATCGGGAAATGACAAAAATCGGGCAAGCAGCATGGCTAAGTGGTTGGCTACCAAGTAGGTTGTATTATCACCTATCTAGAGATATTCATTTCATTCTTTAATCAATTCGATGCTGCCCCCTTCGGGAAACAGTTGTTGGTCCCAACCGATTGTGATATACATTCGATACACTCAAGCGAAATGAGTGGTCGGTCATGTGTGGCCGGGTTGCAAGATGTTCTTGTTGAACCCAGTGTATTCCCTTCTAGAGGTACACTATCGGAAGGTGGTTCCATACCTTATCATAGTTGGAAATCCATTACCCAATAAATGGTTGCGGTTTTGATTGTATACTGTATATGTGGAACGTGAGATGGAAGCGTTCTGCAAGATGATTATTCTATTGTGGTTGATAGACATTATTATAATATCAAAAGAGTTTTGATATAAAGTTTATCGTTTCTTTCAAAAATGATTTGAAAGTTAAATCAAATTGATTTGGATTCCCATAAGGGAAAAACCCATTCCGTTATACGGCGTGGTCTTATGAGATATTGTTTTATTGCTCAAACTGTTTTAAATTGCTTTACTCACACCAGTCCTATGACTGACTCAGAGTTTGTTTTGTTTTGTTCTCCCTAAACTCTTGGGTGCCCAATTTTGTACAGTCAGTCAAGTAGTCAGGATTTTACAGATATACTTGGAGAGCTTGGAGCAGGAGACTTCGGGATTATATAGCTATTGTTTATTCCGCTGTGTTGTAAGTGTTGTACTCTGATAATGTTACTGTATACATATACTGATTTTATTTCAAAGATATGTTATCTATTATATGTTGTTCATTCCGCTATGAGATTCGTATTACTCTGATGTTGTATTTCTTCTTCTTCTATTCTAAGTTTCTATATTATCTATTCTCACACTCTGTTTTCTTTCTATTAGTTTTCTGGTTTCCAGTGTAATTTGGGTTGGACTTATGTAATTTGGTCAGCTCAAATTGTACCGGAATTTCAGGACACTACAACATGCCTCTCGTCTGCTTATTTAGGAGCACCCAGAGTAATAAGAAGAGACATAAAACTCGGGGTCAGACGAAAATCTGGTATGAGCGATAGCAACAAAATGAAGCAATAGCAGGTATAAATTATCATACCTGAACCTTGATCTGCAACCAAAGATTTAGCACAACAAGATGTACAATACTCTAAGGTAACACTAACATACAATGTAAAATGGGAGTGTGTGTCATGGTGATAGCAAACATCAAACATAGCAATCATCCTCACATCACTCACTCAGTGCGTAAAGCATAAAATCTCCACCGCCTTGATCACCAAATCTGTTGGGGCCACGACGATAACTCTGTACAACTATTGCTATGACCATACTTCCCTGGTCTATAGTCAATAACCTTACCCAGTCCACACATCCCTGGCTCTAGATTAAGGGCCAACCAATCCAAACTTCTCTGGCTCTTGTTCGTCTACATGCCCCCTCTCTTCAATAGTGAACCAAAGTTATAGATATCAATAACCCCTTTGCACATGTCGCGCAGCAAAGCCCAACTCTAGAAGTTAGCTCGTTGGTTCCCATCTGGATCCTGAGTAATAACTTCTTATTTGGACTTCCTTTGCACCTCGAGTTTTGGCTAAATTGTGGTTAATCTTCAGAAGAGTTCACAATTGTCGTCGCGTGGCAGAAGTTTGAATCTGGTTCAGTTTGGAGTCATCATCTTAGTTCGGGTCGTGGTCCTTGTCAGAGTCCATTCGTGGCTCGTGACCCCCAGTTCGTGACCACCCCCAGGATCTGACTACTCCCCCGGTTTGTGACCCCCCACCCCAAGGGTTCGTGACCCTCCCCCCCCCCCTCCCGTGACCATCATCTTGGAGCAGTTCGTGACCATCATCTTGAAGCAGTTCGTGACCATCACCTTAGAGCAGTTCGTGACCATCAGCTTGGAGCGGTTCGTGAGACATACCCCCTTCGGAAATCGAAGTTCTCCTGGGCGGTTCGTGAGGCATACCCCCTTTAGGAACCGGTTTTCTGTAGTTTTTTCAACAAGCTAATTTTGCCAAACGATGGCGTTTCAACCATCCTAACCTTACTACGAAGTCACAAAACATACCAAACAACAGTAGTAACATGTAGAATCAACCAAAAACACTAAAATATCTATCATATGAAATATTTCAGATCAAACATACCCAAAAAGCTTGATTTTCCCCTTAATCCCCTTAAGCATGTTTTAACTATAAGATTAGCATACTTAATCCAAATTAAACCAAATTTTCACCAGTGACATAAAATAATATTTTAGAATTTCTACATATTTTTCCATATTTTTATGATGCATAATTTCTCTAATTATCACTAATCACCCCTAATTAGCTGTAACTAGTGAATAAAAGTGCAAATCACTCACCTTAGCCACAAATGAATCTTAGATTTAAAACTATGATTGATATGGCATGAATTCCAATGTATAGCAGCAGCTTTTTCTCTGATTTAGAAGGGATTAGGAAGTGATCAGGGATGAATTCAGAAGGGGAGGCCATTACTAGGGTTAGAGGAAGGTAAGTGGCGGTTGGAAAAATGAAAATAAATCCCCTCTAACTCTTTTCAGCCCTCCAATAACCCTAATCCCGAAATGAGTTATGGGCCTAACCACTAATCAACTAATTTAAGCCCGGTTAGGTTGTTTTTTCATCTTCAAACCATACTTCAGCCATATCTCGTCCATTTGATTAATGTGACCACTCGACGGAAAGGTAAACAATCATCTGAACTGAATGGAAGTGGTTTCAAGTCAAAACTCCTTACCAATCAAAAGTTACAGGCGAAACAAGATTCTCTAGGGGTAAAACGGTCATTTAAAATTCGGCAAAAATCGTGGACATGGAAAATGACCCCAATAGTCGTTTCCCAATGTTACACGACCATATGACTTCGTATGTGGATGAAATAAATATTCTATGATCTCTGATGTGTAGAATGCGGGTCGTTACAATAAGCATCCAACTGAAATCTACAACTATATCTCTCATACGTAATTACGTCTTAGAAAATTGGCCAAAAATCATTGACTAGAGCTCTGATACCAAATGTGACGACCGCCCACATCCCCTGCACTTAACAAGAGGAATAATGCGCTGAAAGGTGTGCATGGCCGCTATGGACGATCATCAGAGTAGGTAAACACAAGCGGAACCTGTCGTAAAACTCATAACGAAAGGATAAAATATAATAGAACATTTACAACAGGTAGTAATAGTGAAATCCAATTGCACAGAAATTGAAAACTCTTAACAGAACTAGTAGATCCATACAACTTAGGATAATACTTCTGTACAAAGGTCCTCACTACATCCGTAAGAGCATAGCATCAAGCAACATCGGAAATAGAAATACTAGATAGTAATAAACTGGTACGCAAGCCTTCTGCTCGTCATCGCTCAGCTTCCTCGCCTCACTAAGCTCCATTACCTGTAACCTGCTACTCAGTCTGTCCATCCACAACCAGATGAATAACCCAAGGTAATAAGAGGAAACATAAAACTTTGAGTCAGAAAACAGTCTTAGTGAGCAGTAAAACAGCTAACAAACTTCATCAATAAAGTATATGAGGATAGGTAGATTAATAAACCAATCTACCAAACACTAGAGAAGAACTCAACTCCCGTCTTCCCCACATCGGACAGTGACAGCCTTTACATTAAACAATTAAACTATCCATCCATGGAAACCAGAACATCCATTCAATCACGGTAAAGCACTCATGTCATCCAGATTATATATCTCATGTAAACCATCTTAATCAAATTCAACATCCCTCAAGCACAAGCCCTAGAGGCCTAAACCAATATGAGACAAGTACCCAAGGAACATCTCCTTCAACGTTAGACAATCTACACGAGACGGTACAAACAAAGAAACCAAACAATCAAACACCCATGACTGACTCTGGCTATCACTGTCAATCCTGCTTTGAAACTATCGTTAATCATATGATAACCAACCTTGCTATATGCCAAGGGATAATGATAACCCTAGTTCTAACAAAAGCTCCACATGTCCAACCTTGACAACTAGGGCTTTCGACGATACCCAGGGTACTCGACCTACAACCAGTCTTTAGGTTCCCCTATCGTACCCTTGCTTTGATCCTGCTAGAACTTATGACAACGATAACCCCTTAGCCTTCGCATCTCTAGTCATCCAACCCGATGACTCTTCATAGCTCAAGCAACCTTCTTGAGCAATCCATTATCCACCAACTCACAACCTTTGAGTTGTCACATCATTCATTGTTCTACACCGACCAACGAACACTTTTCAACACGTCGAACCTTCCTAATTGAATTTACTTTGAAGTCACATCATCACCAGAAAATGTCCGACCAGAACTGTCCAACCTAACTGGTGACTTGCCCGACCCAACTGGTGACTTGCCCGACCTAACTGGTGACTTTGCCCGACCCAACTGGTGACTTTGCCCGACCCAACTGGTGACTTGGCCGACCCAACTGTTGACTTGCCCGACCCATCTGGTGACTTGTCCGATCCAACTGATGACTTGCCCGACCCATCTGGTGACTTGCCCGACCCAACTGGTGACTTGCCCGACCCATCTGGTGACTTGCCCAACCCAACTGTTGACTTGGCCGACCCAACTGGTGACTTGCCCGACCCAATTCCTGCATAATGCAATTCAACTCCGATTTCGATCGAAACTTCGCCAAACGATAGATTCGACGAAACCAACTTGTCTAACTCATCAAATATAACCAAAACACAATATGAATTCTCAAACAACATGAAAACGACAATTTTCATCAAATTATGCAAATCACCCCAAAATCATGATATATGATCATATGAACAAAACTATTGATCTAACTTGCATAATCACATGAAATAACATAATAATTACCGGTTAAACTTGCTAATTCAGATCTTATGGTGATTCATATGAAAATGGACTTAGCAATGCATGAATCTATGGAAAAACACTTGAATTTGATGAAAAACGTGAACAAACACTCATGCACTTCATTGAATCCATGTGAGAGTTGCATATCACTCACTGATTCTCCCAAACAAGCAAAAATCAAAGCAATATGAATCTGGACAGTAAGCACTTCGCACCGAACACCTTGATCCGATGAATCCTTGCCTCAATTGTTGTAGATCTAGCCTCCAATGGTGTGGATCTATGATTTCTCCCCATGGATTATGATTTTTAATAGTGGAAAGGTGTTAGAGGAAGGAGGAGCTCAAGGCACCAAATGAGGAATGGAAAACTAAAATCATTTCCTATATCCCTTACCCCCTATTTATAGTTTCCACTTGCCCACTAATGGGCCTCTCCCAAATCAGCCCATTAGGCTCCCAAAACATGGACAACCAACTAAAAACCCTTAAAAGAGTGATTTATCCCAAACCGCTGAGCCAAATCTTTTATGTAACCACACTATGGAAAGGCAAACATCAATTCCTTTCTAATGGAATAGGTCTCACTCTTTGAATCGACCTGAGTCAAAATTTATGCCTTGTACAAGATTGATATGGGAAAAATGATCACAAACAAAATCAGTAAAAATTATGGATATGTCTCACATCCCCATAAGCAACATATTAAAAGATGAGAATTATCCAACCCTCAGGGAATAAAATAAAAATATTTTACGATCTTTCGATACGTAAAACACAGGCTGTTACACTTAGATCCAAGTTATAGTCATGTCAAGATTAATTTTTAAGTATTTAGATCTAAAAATAATGTAGACTCACTGTGATTGGATCTAAGAAATAGAAGAGGGATTACTGATGTTGAATCACAGATCTCTAAATTAGTCTAACTCTCGTTGAAGAAGAAGAATAAGCTATTTTAGTCTAGGCAGAGGCAACATCTAGTCCTCCATTGATTTAGAATGAATAAAACAATGGGTATAGGGTCTTATTTATAGCCTAGAATCAATGAATTTGGTCAAGAAAGGAGTCCACGTTCAGAAAAATGACTTCTTCTTAGGATCTGGCAGGGGAATAGACACCCCTGTATGGGTATCGACATGGGTGTCGACACTCCTGTGTGGGTGTCGACCCATGGGTTGGCACCCCTTTGATGGGGTCGACACCCATGGGCGGGAATTTTCCCGATCCCCTTTTTCTATTCGATTTTTGAGATATTTTGAATTTTGGGCTTATTATATATATTCTTCTTATGCGTATACAAACTTCAAACCTTAATAACTTCTTCATACGGTGTCTGTTTTACGCAAACCAAGTGTCTGTTTTGACCAAAATTCCAAGACGAATGCAATGGCGTAGTCTATTTCACTTAATTCTGAATATTTAATTAAGTATTCTTTAATTTATCATCTTTAGTTTTGTTAAAATTATGGGATGTTACCATTTCCATTCCCAGCCCAATACAACCCCTTCATATTTATCGGAAAAAAAATCATTTGTTTACTTGTTACTAAAAATAAGTGTATTTCAACTCGTATTAATTCCACTATCAATTTATCCAAGTGATAATAATATAATTTCCACATCAACTTAGTCAAACAATGTTAATTTATACATTTCAAATCCCACGACTAACATTACAATATTATTTACTTTAAAAATCTTACAACTAATGTTGCACTATATCTGCTTTAAAAATAATAAACTAATCTCACTATCCCTCACCATTACAAACTAATATCATTCTTTGATAATCGTGAAGCCGTTCAAGTTGGGGTATTTTAATTACCTCTCAAACCTTGATCGACAACGTTCTTATCTTAGCATAAATAATAGTTCATAACTAAATATCATCTTACTTATAGTATCAATCACATCTTATCTTCTAGTTTAAAATATGGTTTTAGAACCTATAACCTTACTTTGGAAAAATCTCAGCCAATTAAGACCGTTTTTACTTAATACCAACCTTTTGCTTTAAATTTTGTTATAAATTTTCCTTTCGACAAACCACTTCCAAATACTTTATCCAAACTCTTTTATGTCATATTATAAAACAAATTCTTGAATTTTTATAACTAAAATCCATTTGCTACTTCTTTACTTCAACCGATTAGTAAATTTCCTTTACATTCTTGAAAATCCTCCATTTTATCCAAATTCCAATATTTAATAAAATATTTATGTTAAACTAACCCGATTAACCCCAAATCCCCTTTAATGACTTCATTTATGAAATTCATATCATATATCCGGTTTCCTCATAAATCTATTTCTTAATTTAACTATATCTTAAAACCTGCTCGATTAACTTCTTAAATAATTTTTTACTTAAAAAGAAATTATTTTAAATATAATTAACTTTATTATTTACTGAAGTAAACGTCGTTTACTTCTTTCTTAACTAAAAACAACTCAGTTAATCACTTTTGCAATTATTAAATAATAATTAATTGTAATATAAATCCTTAAATATCGTAAAAATAAATTATACTGAAGAAATCTTATTAAATTATACAACTATGATCTATAACCGCTTTTGGACAAAATAGTTGACTCGATCAAATTTAAACCATCGATTAACTTGTTAATCGGTTTTCAATTACTCCTTCCTTATTATATTAATTAAATTAATCTAATAATATTGTTAATTCGTATTACTTAAATATAATTATTCCAAAATATCAACAATAGGTTAATTACAATTTTATTTACTTATAAAACTGATTTAAACATCAAATCTTTATTATATAACCATTTAATAATATTTTATAAAAACCCATTTATAACATCAATGTACTTTTAAAAATATAATTAAAAATCTCGTTTCAGTTATAAAATAAATTTTATAACTTAACTTCGTTAACTCGCCGAACGACAAATCAACGTTTAAAAAAATGTGGATTTTAGGCCATTTGCTGCCAATCCCTCAATCAATGTTGCGTATTGGTTCAAATAACAACAATGTTGAATTTTTATTCAACGTTCAACAAGTTTTAACAATAATGGGGTTCAATCTGTTCACATATAAACAATATAAAAATAAACAACATAGATAATATTTCAGGAATCTGGTTGGATCCTCCAACCTGTCCTTCCCTACATCACGAATTATTATAACAATTTATAATATCATATCATATGATACGGAAATTTAATTCAATGGTGCCAGTATAATTAACATCAATCAATAGCAAGCAATAATCAACCAATAACATCCATAGCGTCCAATCTTATATTTTGATTATAAATTATAATTACAGAATTTAACACATCACAGCAGTCCGGAAAAGTGTGAGTAGTAACTCATCTTCTATTACGATTGACAGTTCGCGCGTCGTTCGTGTAAATTTAAACAGTCGTTTAAAATTACATGGAATTCCAACTACTTCTGATTCCGACCAGACCAGTTCAGCGGCATAGTACTCTTCGTTGTGATTCCAATAAATCCAATTTCGCCTGAATCCGACAACGTATGAATAATTTATGAGCAAGTTTCAATGTGTTTATATAAAAATATAATTAACTAATATTTTATTTAAACCCTTAATTACCTTTTAAAAATGCCTGGCCACTTCATCTAATCTTAACGCGGTTTCCCCTTTTCCCTTTGCAAAAACCTGATCATGTCATCCTCTCGTTCCTTTTTCTCCTCGACATCTCCAGTACTCACTCATACGCCGCCACTTCAAGAGATCACTACGCCACCCAGGAAGAATCAGACCACCTCCGCTTTATACTGCAGTGACCGCCGACCATCAGGCTTTCATCATCGACCGACCTCACCTTCCCCCTTCACCTGTAACGCTAGAACGATTGCATAAGCCAAAACTCACCATATTCTGATTATCCTATAACTGAGACCACCTCCCTCAACCGTTCGACACCGCGCCTCCGCCATCCTCACTGTCTACCTCTGGCGCACCATTCCCCTTCAGACCATTCGATCCAATAACTCCTCCATCTTCCTCAAATTGACCAAAATTGTATGCCCTGCGCAGAAACAAATAGTCACGTTCAACCTGCCACCGCCATCACCACCGACCACCGTAGGACCTCACACTACCGCCATTAGAAAGGCCTGCTCTTCGTCTTCATTCGACTTTTAGGTCACAACCTCTGAAAACAACCCCACCTCGAGGTACGAGCCATAAAACGAAAACTGCATATTTCACTGTTTTCATCGCCACTGGCCACCACATACGACGATACGCCACCAGATTTTAGGCGTAGGTCAACCTTGCCAAGATATCCAACTTCTATATTGATGCCCTCCGTAAATTCTTAATGGATCATGAGATATAAATTGTTTTGCATACGTGGACTTATTTGCAGATTTAATGATGGAGAAAGAATTCTGAAATGGGTTGAAGAGGTAGGCTGAAAGTATAGTGTATATATAAATATAAATAATATTATGTTAAGTTGATGTGACGAACGATGATGATTAGCGATTTTTATTTCGTGCCTAACGCCATTCTGAACGTTGTTTATTGATTCATGTGCTCACATACAAACTCCGTTCACGACTGAAATGGATGTCATGGTATAATTTGACCTTACGGTCCTAATGAATCTTGTTTTGCCGAATTCCGAGTTCGTTTGCTCAAATAGCAGTTGTTTGAGTCCAAATGGTCGTTTAATTTGCATTTAATTTTGATGCACTCACAAAATAACTCTAATTGATGCGAAACTTGAAATCTAGCAATAATTTGCTATTACTGTCTCAATAAAATTTGTTTCATTGAAAACGGAGATCATTTAATTAAAGTCCCTTTTTAAGGGTCCAAATTAAATTAAAATAAATCAATTTTAGAATATATCAATATAATAATATTAAAATATTATAATCGGACATACCTGAGCAGAATTTCATATATTTTCAAAATAAATAATCTCGGGTTGAATTCCAAGCCAAATCGATATTAAAAATATTAAAAATCCTTTTATTTTATATAATAATTCGCTATAAATTATAAACGAATTCCATAGCGACTATTTGAAAATTTGATTTGGACATAAAACAAAATCTACAATATGAAAACTCGATTTTTCTCTTTCATTAGAAAAATATTATCAATTAGATATCGACGTTTCTTGTTTCGAGAAATTCGACTTATATTGGATTATGTACAACTAATTAAAATTCAAAACGTAATATTACGAACTACCGCGCCGCTGCAGTTCGTTTTATAATAAAATTATAAATTAAACGTTCAAGTGTTGTTAAATAAACTAATACGTTAATATAATTCAAAACTAAACAATATTAAATCCTTTTAAATTGCCCGTTCACATTTGTTAGCCTGCTTTGTGACCCAGCTATACAGAGCTTAGGAATTGGACACCGACTATGTTTGAGTACTAGTAGAATTGTTGAGTTGGATCGATTATCATCTTCATTTTTACCAATTCCAGAAATCGGTTCAGTTCGATGTACGTTGAAAGATCGATTCGAATCCAGATTAGCCCGTTTGGTTCGGTTCGATGGATCTCCACCAATCTGATCACCGCAATTGCAGAGCGGTTACTCTCCGCGTTCCTGCACATCCGAGGTAGTTACCACCCATGTTCCCCACATTTTTGATGTGCTGTCACCATCTCAAAGCTCCCGAATCCGAAGTTCAAGGGATGGATCCCACGTGGCACCCAAAGCGAAGGGGATTTCTGCCTATAAATATACCACCAAGCACCATTTTCAGGAATCTTTTTGGTCCATTTTTCAACTCTAACTCCATCACCAACGAATTTCCTCTATTATTTCAGAATGTACCGAAATTCCTTGAGTAAAATCCTATGAAATTAGAGTGATTATTGATTGTACTTGTGAGAATTGAGTGGATATCACCATTGTATTTGTGTTTAATTCATCAGTTAGTGAAACATAAAGTGGACGTAGGCTCGTTAATGCCAAACCACTATAAATCTTGTGTTCTTAATGCTTTTTATTCCATTTTCTTTAGAATTATTATTCAGTTGGGTGTTAGAACCACTTTTTAGTCTAACATTTTGGTGCTTTCACTAAGAACTTCGAATTCTCAGCATTTTGGACTATCGCTCTACTGTTCGGATTCTCAATTCCAAAGAAGTTAGTTCGCTTTCTCAATATTTCCGAAGTTTTTTTGGTTAATCTCAGGAGAATCAGACTTCATAACTAAAGGAAAAGGAAAGGAACCGCAAGTTTCTCAGGAAAATGAGGCGGGTGAAGATCAGCGGGCGATAGTTGTCTCCAGATCACGGGGGCACAGTTCAGGACCGAACCGATCCGATGGAGGATCATCGGTCTGAGTCGATGGAGCTAATCCGAACCGAGTCGAGTTGAGGACCTCAAACCGAACCGAGGAACTGAATGCCACTGGTAGTGCTCCGCCGACTGGAACAGATGGTGCAACTATGACTCGAACCGAACCGGCTACGGTTGAGGCTGGTACTTCTACTCGAGCCACTGTAGGTGCTCTAATGCCAGTCGCGACTACTAGTAATCAGCCTACTGCTTCTGCAACCGTCACGCACATAGATTTCTCGCATTTGCTTAACATGTTGGATAGAACTAACAATGCTTTAGAGGTCCAAAAACGTGAAAGCATCCTTATGTGAGAAAACATAAAGGCCATGAGTAGGGAGATAGACGAGCTTCGTAGGCAAAGAACACCCTCTCCAACTCATTGTCTTGCTGCAGATCATTCATCCTCTTCGGAAGAAGGTCGTTCACGCCAAAGGTGGCCGTATGAGAGGCCCGAAATCTTAAAGAATTGACATTTGGATCATTAGGATCCCGCGAAGACATTGCTTGTGTCTTGGGACCTAACGACCGGAGCATTAGGGAACCAATGTTGTTGCCAATGTGGGGATCTCATGTCCTTCCTAGAGATCCCAACATCACTAACCCTAATCAAGGACAATTCCTCCAACCCACTCGTCCCGTGAACGACCGAGATCGTAGAGGGAAAGGAAATTCAACAGCTACCCGAAACCGAAGAGCATTACCTGATATAGGAACTGGACGTATTAGGAGAACTAGAAGTGCAGATCCTGAGCCAGCACTGACCAACGCTGAGGTGGAAGAGATGGTACGCCGGATTATGGCTGACAGTAGACACTACACTAACGAAGATTGGGGCATTGAGCATAGCCATACCCCTTTCACTGATGATATCCTGGATTTCCAATTCCCCCGGTGATTTGACCTGCCCCAGATGGATCGATATGGAGGAAGAACCTATCCAAAGCAGCATTTAATGAGGTATTCCTGGTACATGAATGAAGCAGCAGCTCCCGATGCCGTAAAATGCAAGGCCTTTCCCATTTATCTCGAGGACATCGCGCTGATGTGGTTTATTCGACTCCCCCCTCGATCAATTTCCAATTTCAAAAGGCTGGGTGAGAGCTTTATGACCAAATTTCGACTCCATGCATGGAATTCCAAGAGTGTCATCGAGCTATCTGGGATCAAGCAAGCTCCTAGTGAATCTTTGAAGTCGTATTTGGATCGGTTCAACCTAGAAGTTACTGAGGTAAGTGACCCGCATGAACCGACCATCTTGATGGCACTAATATATGGGGTTAACAAGGACACAGAATTTAGAGGATATTTAGCTGGAAAACCGCCACTGACAAGGGAACTGTTCTACGAAAAGGAAAACATTCGCATACGATGAGAGGAAGTGTATGCTAATAAAAAGAGAAAGCCCAACGGAGCTCCCAAGGAAGACATTCAGAGTAATGTTGCTATCAAGTAATCCGGGGACAGCGCAGGAAACTCAAGGTAAATGTTGGTAATAAAAATGAAGGAATAAAAACCAGGATGGAAATAGTGGCAGAAGAAACAGGAATCGGAAGAACAATTCCAGAAAAAGGCCTCGATTTCAAACTTTCAAGAATTACACGTTGCTAAGAGACACTCTGGAAAACATATATTTGCATACTTATAACGTCGTCCAGTACAAGAAACCTCTACCTATAGTTTCGACCGAAAAAGAATGTGAAACTGGGAAATTTTGTTAGTTCCACGAGACTTATGGAAACTCCACGAACGAGGGTCGCCACCTAAGAGATGTCGTAGAGAAACTACTTCATGCGGAAAACTAGATGAGTACAAACTCACCCCAAAGGATAGGCGGCAAGGAGGGCAAGCTCCGAATTAGAACCAGCCTGCCTCCAAACCCACTGCCCAACAGAAGGGAAAGAACATTGTCATCAACACCATAATTGGAGGACCACATCCGGCTGGATCTAGCAATAAAACAATGGAGCAGTATGTTAATGCAGCCAAACATCCCGAAATTGGAGAATGTAGTAGTCTTGAAGAAACTGCACCAGTGAAGCAGCAAAGGATAGCTACGGATGACGTTGTCTTCTGAGACAGGGAGAGTGTTGGTGTCGAAGTTCCCAACACCGATCCATTAGTGATAACTACTGTTATAGGACCTGAAATAGTTAAGAAAGTCCTTGTAGATAATAGAAGTTCCATAAACATCCTATTTAAAAAGGCATTTGATCATATGAAATTAGAAATGAAGGATTCAAAGCCATGTGGAGGATGGATATGTGGCTTTAATGGATCATTAACCGCTCCGATTGGAATGATAGACTTATCGGTAAAGCTAGGGGAAGGAGACCGCCAAAGAGTAAGGATCCTCCAATCCGTGATCATGGATATTGATTCATCTTACAACGCTTTCCTAGGCCGATCGGCCTTTGCAGAGTTTAGAGCCTGCATGGCACCCTGGTGCCTGTTAATGAAATTCCCAACCAAAGCTGGAGTGGGAATGATTCATGGTGACCAAGTCACCGAAAGAGCTTGCTATATGGCAGAATTAAGGATGTTGCGCAACGGAAAAGTTGAAGAACCGAAGGATACTTCCTCTCCCGTTAAGGAGAACCCAGCATAGCAACTAAAGACAATATCGCCAAGGGAGTCGCCCGACGGCCTGCCTGAAGATATCGATCCTAGAGAGGACGAAGAATCAGGAAGCAGGAAGGCGACACCCAATGAAGCAACCCTAGATATTCCGATTGATAACGAAGACCCAACAAAGGTCTTGAAGATCGGATCTCATTTGGATCCCCTCCGGACGAAGGAATTAACAGATTTTTTGAAAGAAAACCTAGACTTGTTTGCTTGGACCCACGCAGACATGTGTGAAATTTATCCCTCGATCTTGAGCCATTCACTAAGCATAAACCCAAAGAATCCTACTGTAAAACAAAAAAGTATATGTTGGGCCCAAAAGTGTCAGTAGCCTCGAAAGAAGAAGTGGAGAAGTTAAGAGACAACGGGTTCATTAGAGATTCAACATATCCTGACCGGATATCAAACCCTGTCCTAGTTAAGAAATCCAACAGGAAGTGGCGAACATGCATTGACTTTTCTGATCTAAATAAAGCTTGCCCAATCCACTCCCCAGAATTGACCAATTAGTAGATCCAACGACGGGACACGAACTTCTCTCCTTTATGGATGCATATTCAGGGTACAACCAGATTCTAAGCATGTCCTAGATTAGGAATATACTAGTTTTATCAAAGACTTAGGGTTGTACTGTTATGTGGTGATGCCTTTCGAACTGAAAATTACCGGAGCCACCTATCAGCGCTTAGTGAACCGAATGTTTTACTAACAGATCGGGAAAACATTGGAAGTTTATGTGGACAATATGCTTTTAAAGTCCACGCGATCGTCCGATCACACGAAGGATTTGGCGGAGATGTTTGGAATCCTATGGCAATTCAAAATGAAGCTGAACCCTTTGAAATTTTCATTTGGGGTTGCATCGAGAAAATTACTCGGTTTCATAGTTAGCTCTCATGGAATCGAAATTAATCCTGACCAGATTGCGGCAATCAGGAACATAGAGAAGCCACAATAGATCAAAGATGTTCAAAGCTTGGCCGGGAAGATTGCAGCATTGAGCAGGTTTATTTCCAAAGCCACGAACAAGTGTGTTCCCTTTTTTGATCTAATTAAACGAGGGAAACGCAATTTCGAGTGGACCCCAGACTGTATAGAAGCCTTCCAAAACTTGTTGGATCTGCTAGAGAAACCTCTGATATTATCCAAGCTGGTGGACCATAAGGATTTATTTGTATATTTGGCAGTATCATCTCATGCCATTAGTTCAGCTCTGGTACACGAGGAAGACAAAGTTCAGAGCCCGGTATATTATGTAAGCAAGAAATTAGCTGCACCAGAATGAAATTATCCAAAGATAGAGAAACTTGCTTATAGCCTCCTAATTGCATCCCAAAAACTCCATTATTATTTCCAAGCTCATCCAATTGTTGTCTATATAGACCAACCACTTCGACATGTCCAACAACGGCCCAAAACATCCAGGCGGTTGCTTAAACGGATATTGAGTTAAGCCAGTTCGACCTGAACTTCCAACCCAAAAGATTAATAAAGAGGCAAGCGTTAGCTAACTTCATCACTGAATTTACGATCCCCGAGGAAGATGTAGTAGATAACGAGGCTGGCTGTAACAACCCTGATTTTTGGGGGCCAATTTAAAATTTTATTTAAAGTGATTTTAATGAGTTTTCGATATTTAAAATAATTTATTTAAAATAAAAATGATTGAAAGTTGATTTAAATCGAAGTTAGAATGAATAATTTAATTTTAATTATAAAAAGAGTTAGAAATGGAGCGGTAGTTTGAAAAGTCAAACCTGAACTTTGACTGACCATGCAGGATGCAAAATTTAACGGATTTTAGTGAAACCAAAAATATTAGAATCTATTTAAAAATATCTTTCTAATGAATCTGAAAAATCGAAATTTCATAGCGGGAATCAAAAGTTATGCCCAGTTTAAAATTTAGAAAGGTCGCTATGAAATTTATAAAGGTCAAAATGCTACTTTTTTCATATGAAGGAATTCAGACTCAAAATCACTTCCATTGAGTTCAGAATGATGTTTCTGCATTGAAAAACAGTAAACACTTATATATTTCGAGTTTTGAAAATTATTTGTTTAAAAATGTATTTTTAATATTAAATATATACGCCTTGAAAATAGCCATTTTTCAAATAGACTCAGAATTCAACGAAAATAATTTTGTCGGGTTCGTATCGTCGAAACAAAGCTAAAAATGATTTTTCGGTAATTTTTGGAATTAATATATAATTATAATTGATTTCAGTGTAAACGGACAATTTTTGACTTTAAAAATTCATTAAAAATTCATACGGGCTCAGAACTGAACGAAATTAATTTTTATAGCTCCGCAGCATCAAAACATAGCTAAGTATATTTGTCGGGAATTTTTGGAATTAATTGTGACCCCGGTGAATTTTCATGTACGGTTGAATAAACAAATTAAAGGATTTATATTAAAAATAAATAAAAAACGCTGTAAACTTCGAAATTGGGCCTCGAAACATGTCCCATCGCATTCAAAAGATGTCAAAACATTAAGATAGACAGTAAGCATGTCTAATTCTGAGTCCGGGCCAAAACGGGCCTTAATGGGTAATTAGTGAATATTATAATATTATAAATACTAGTTAATCAAATCCCTAAACCCTGGAAATATTGTCCAGCCGCCGGCCCTTCTTTGAATGGATGGAAACACACGAATTTCAACCTCCAATTTCTTCCAATCCACTTCGAGTTAGAACCCAAACCCATCACCAAATCGAAGAGATTTGCAAGAGCTTTAATTCTATACGGAGATGATCGGATTTAGAGGAGTGTTTTGGCCGAAACCTACACCCAAACCGCCGGCCATAGCAGCCCGCCGCCCCCCTGTAGGACGCACCGCACCCTCCACCACTTCAGGCGAACATAGCCCTCTCCTCCCTCTTCGATTTGCCACCTTCCGATCGTCTTCTAGTTGCTTCAATCCCGAGATAAATGGATCCCTAGTTTTGTACTCTACGGGTTCAAAAAGAAAAAGGAACGTCCGAATTATGTTGAGGAAGATAATTAAGGTGGTTTGACTTTGTCCAACTTTAATTAATTAATCATTTTAAATTCAATTTTTGTCAATCTAAATTAACTTGTATCTTGCTCGTACGAACTCGGATTTGAACGATTTCAGGTTCGCCACGTTCGTGAGACCGAGAGCTTCGCGATGACACTGACTAGGCATGATTCGAAGCAAGTTGAATTTTGGCCAAATTTTGGCTCTGAACAGCGCAGAACTCAATATCAATGTGAGAATTTTATTTTTTTTAAATCAAATTTAATTATTTATTTCAGATATGAAATTATATTTATTTCATGTTTATGTTGTATGTATAATCGTTGAAAAGTTGATTTGTGTTGTAATTGCTTGAATCGTTGAACTGAATTGTGTGTAATCATGTTTGACATAACTTTGTGTGTACGACGAAAACAACATTTTATTGTATGTATAAAATATACAATATTCATGTTGTCAAAAATTTGCGTATGAAATAAAAACAACATTTTCATTCGAAATGTGTTATGCCAATCAAAATAACATTTTTGATTAGAAATTTGCTAGAAAAATACGAGCGAACATTTTTATCTCATTTTGTTGAACTAGTTTTTCAACAAAATATGTATACATATTTTTGTGTAATATTGTTTACGTTAAAAAAAAAGAAAAAAAATAAGGACCGCTTTGTTAGCAAATATGATATGAGAATAAAAATGCACATTTTGTTAGTAACGTCATATGAGAATAAAAAATGCACATTTTGTTAGTAACGTCATATGAGAATAAAAAAATGCACATTTTGTTAGTAACGTCATATGAGAATAAAAATGCACATTTTGTTGGTAGCGTCATATGAGAATATCATTTTTATGTAAACATATTAGAATATCATTTTTATGTCGACATGTTAGAATTATCATGTTAATGTTAACATAGTAGAATTTGTCATTTTAAGGTTGATATAATAGAATTATCATTTTATGAAATGCCAACATAAAATAATCATTTTAGGTTATGTTGGAACCGTCAACGTAAAATATTCATTTTATGTTATGTCAGAACCGTCAACACAAAAATCACAATTTAGTTAGAACATTTTTGTGTAGAGAAAAAGTACATTTTTAATATAAAATGTTGCATTAGATAATAACGTTATGTTATGTTATTTAGAAATGAATAATTTCACCGTCATGTTATATTATTTAGAAATGAATATTTTCACCGTTATGTTGTGTTAATTAGAAAAACAATATTTTTACCGTCACGTTATGTTAGGTAGAAATGAACATTTTTGCCAATGTAAAGTAGTAGCGACAAAAATCATATTTTTGTCAATGTAAAAGGGTAGCAAATGAGATTTACATTTTTTTATTATGTAAACAAAAGTATGAACTTGCATTGCAAATGAGATTTACATTTTTATTATGTAAACAAAAGTATGAACTTGCATTGCAAATGAGATTTACATTTTTATTATGTAAACAAAAGTATGAACTTGCATTGCAAATGAAATTTACATTTTTATTATGTAAACAAAAGTATGAACTTGCATTGCAAATGAGATTTACATTTTTATTATGTAAACAAAAGTATGAACTTGCATTGCAAATGAGATTTACATTTTTATTAAGTAAACAAAAGTATGAACTTGCATTGCAAATGAGATTTACATTTTTATTATGTAAACAAAAGTATGAACTTGCATTACAAAAATGAAATTTACAATTTTATTATGTAAACAATAGTATGAACTTGCATTGTAAATAAAATTTACATTTTTTTATATGCAAACTAAATTTACATTTTTCTATGTAACTATGATATGAAATTAATAAAGAATGATAAAATATACATTTTTATCGAATACAAAAGAATGATAAAAATATTCATTTTGTCAAATGTGAAAAAATGATAAAAATATACATTGTTATCAAATGTAAATGAAGGACAAAAATATTTATTTTGTCAAATGCAAAGAATGAAATAAAACACATTCATTTTTATTCGTAATAAAAAGAAAACATTCATTTTGTTTGTGTTTTGAAAGTTAACACACAATTTTCATTTTTGATGAAAGTTAAAAAGAATATTTTTAATATTCTTTTGTTAAAAATGAAAGGTCATATTGTTTATCATCGTTTTTGTCAAATTAAAAGATTTAACTTTTGTTTATACTTAAAAAGGTGAAAGTTACATTTTTGATGTAAAAAGAAAAGTATACATTTTAATGTGAATAAAAGAAGGAAAATTACATTTTCATGTAAATGGAACTTAAAGTAAGAGATTTACATTTTAATCAATTGAATTTTTATTCAAAAGGATAATGATATGAAATTTACATACCCATGTAAAAGAATTTCAGTAAAGATTATAACGATGAAAATTATATTTTAATGAATTAGTTTTTCATTAAAAAGATTAAAGATATGGAAATTTCATTTTCATGTAAATAGATTAGTACACAAAATTATCGTTTTGTTTGTAATGTAAAATTATTATTTTTGTGTTTTGCATTGAAAAGATAACAAAATTATCAATTTTGTTACATTGAAATAAACAAACAAAAATACTCATTTTTGTAAAAGTAAAAGTGGATGAACAAAAATATTCGTTAGTTGAAATTGAAATGAAACACAAGAATGCCTATTTTTGTTGGAATTGGTATGATACACAAAATATACATTTTGTGTAATTCGAAGGATGAAACAAGAAAATGTACATTGTTATGTATAAGATGTGTATGGGTATGAAAATAAAAATAAACATTATGGTGTGTACATTGTACGTTAATATTGTATATACGAATAGGAATGTTTTTCGTTAGCAAAATGTAATGAAATAAAATAAATTTCATTACACATTATAAACATTTCGATAGGTTGTGAAGCAAAACATTCACTACTTGTTATGTAATTACGTTAATGAAATGGAATTTAATTATTTTTACATATATAAAAATAAAGATAAATCGTTACAAATTACTAATAACGATATGAAATGATTTCCAACTTATATATATACGAGAATTGTTTGGAAAGTCCGAGTCTATCTCATTCCAAATAATTTGAACGACGTTTAAAATTCAAGAGTTGAAGACGGCGATTGAAGACTGACGATCTTCATCTCGAATGGACGACGACTGTTGATGCCCGTGATTGGAGTAGCTACCTTAAAGGGGCTACAGTGTTGGCCGTCCGGACGTAGTGTTGATTAGTACGGATTTGGCTTTCGCTCAGACCCAGAGCATAAGCTTATAAATGGATTGTGTGTCTGACATCGTACTCCATTAAATATCATGTTATTAATCTTCTATCGAATGTATGGATGTTTGGTGGTGGAGAATTTATTCTCTTGCTTAACACCCGTTCATATATTTCGGCAAAGGATTGGTAGTGTGATATGGAGTGACGATGTAGCATGCTAAGATGCATATGATCAAGGCTTTGTTGAAAAGCATGCCTTGTGGGATGATCAAAGCACAGCCTGTTTAGGCATAGCTTTGTGTATAGCGTGACTTCGCGAGCCTCACACACCGGCGGAGTCTAAAACGGGAGAAGGGAACGCAGGGAGAGCAGCACGTTTCTTTCTAGCTAGAAGTGGTGTTCAGGCTTTAACACGGCCCGACATTTTACTTATGTGGATGATGGAATGAGGCGCCTCGGATGATAGGTCCTATAGGACCGGGAAACGTGTGTTCAGGAATAACCAATCCGCAACTCGTATGGTGGACCGGCCCTGCAGCTATCCAAGGGTTCACTGCGGGGGATCCTGAGACATTAGCTAGAGTGTCTCGAATCGGTAATGAGCTCCTCCCTAGCCTTGACTCATGATGGAAACCCAATTTCCAATAAGACCTCATGCGGTTTTGATTGTATTACTAGTATGGCGACATAGTAGGATGGGGTACTATGCCGTCTAGGATTGATACATTATGATTGAAATTGTTTTTGAAATATATATACACTAACAATAATATCAAATTCGTTTTTATCGTATCAAGCATTTTTGACCATTATAAGGTAAAACCCTATCCTCCGGTTTGCGTTGCATTGTGTGATGGGACTTGGGTCTTATGATGATTTCATTTTTCTAAAAAGCATTGCGTTGTTTTAACGATTTACTTTAGTTTATGCATCGGCAATCCATTGGAGTAAACCCGTTCCGCGTTAGCGGCGTGGTCCTTGGATTTGACTTATTACTATTAGTTAAATTAGTTAAGAATTCTCACACTAGTCCCATAACTGACCCGTTGTTTGTTTCCATCTTTACAAACTCGGGTGCCCTCTTTCCACACGGGTAGTCGAGTAGTTTGTCGACAGGTTCTTATTTCGAGCAGGATTCTGGATTGAAGCCTAAAGCTGTGTCCAGAGCATAGTTGTTTTCGTTGCCTTAGTTATTTTATTTCCGCTGCAATGTATTATAATATTGTAATTTATCTTCCGTTGTAATTTTATTCAATGTACTCTGATATTCTGTACTCTGATGTTACGTTATTATGATGTAATAAAAGTCTGTTGTTATTGTTCTGATGTTGTTATATTCTCAAAGTTAAAGTATTCGTGGATTTCCACCTTTTGGGTCAGACTTGTGTGGTTTATGGTCGATCCAAAGAGCGGGAATTTACGGGTCTTTACATTTTGGTATCAGAGCTTTGGTTAGCTCAAATCTTTGGGGTACAACTCATTAGAACTGAACAAAAGGCTCATCAGAGATTGGATTAGTAATATCCAATAAGAATACTCATTAGGGATAGGATCAACAATATCCTAGAATGAGAAAACTCATTAGAGATGGGGTTAGTAATGCCCTAGAATGAGTTGAGAGTAGCAAGCCTATAATATACGTATTTGTAATTATACTCTATTTTGGAAAATATGATTTGTGAATATATAAAAAGTTATATATTTGAAAGTTAATCAACTAATAAAATTATTTAAACCAATGGAGAATATATATATATAAATTAGTTAGTTAATTTATCAACTTTTAGCTTCGTTCCTTTTCGAGGACGAAAAGTTTTTAAGTGGGGGAGACTGTAACAACCCTGATTTTTGGGGGCCAATTTAAAATTTTATTTTAAGTGATTTTAATGAGTTTTCAATATTTAAAATAATTTATTTAAAATAAAAATGATTGAAAGTTGATTTAAATCGAAGTTAGAATGAATAATTTAATTTTAATTATAAAAAGAGTTAGAAATAGCGCGGTAGTTTGAAAAGTCAAACCTGAACTTTGACTGACCATATAGGATGCAAAATTTAACGGATTTTAGTGAAACCAAAAATATTAGAATCTATTTAAAAATATCTTTCTAATGAATCTGAAAAATCGAAATTTCATAGCGGGAATCAAAAGTTATGCCCAGTTTAAAATTTAGAAAGGTCGCTATGAAATTTATAAAGGTCAAAATGCTACTTTTTGCATATGAAGGAATTTGGACTCAAAACCACTTCCATTGAGTTCAGAATGATGTTTCTGCATTGAAAAATAGTAAACACTTATATATTTCGAGTTTTGAAAATTATTTGTTTAAAAATGTATTTTTAATATTAAATATATACGCCTTGAAAATAGCCATTTTTCAAATAGACTCAGAATTCAACGAAAATAATTTTGTCGGGTTTGTATCATCAAAACAAAGCTAAAAATGATTTTTCGGTAATTTTTAGAATTAATATATAATTATAATTGATTTTTCAGTGTAAACGGACAATTTTTGACTTTAAAAATTCATTAAAAATTCATACGGCTCAGAACTGAACGAAATTAATTTTTCTAGGTCCACAACGTCAAAACATAGCTAAATATATTTGTTGGGAATTTTTGAAATTGATTTGTGACCCCGGTGAATTTTCATGTACGGTTGAATAAAAAAATTAAAGGATTTATATTAAAAATAAATAAAAAACGCTGTAAACTTCGAAATTGGGCCTCGAAACATGTCCCATCGCATTCAGAAGACGTCAAAACATTAAGATAGACAGTAAGCATGTCTAATTCTGAGTCCGGGCCAAAACGGGCCTTAATGGGTAATTAGTGAATATTATAATATTATAAATACTAGTTAATCAAATCCCTAAACCCTAGAAATATTGTCCAGCCGCCGGCCATTCTTTGAATGGCTGGAAACACACGAATTTCAACCTCCAATTTCTTCCAATCCACTTCGAGTTAGAACCCAAACCCATCACCAAATCGAAGAGATTTGCAAGAGCTTTAATTCTATACGGAGATGATCAGATATAGAGGAGTGTTTTGGCCGAAACCTACACCCAAACCGCCGGCCATAACAGCCCGCCGCCCCCCTATAGGACCCACCGCACCCTCCACCACTTCAGGCGAACATAGCCCTCTCCTCCCTCTTCGATTTGCCACCTTCCGATCGTATTCTAGTTGCTCTAATCCCGAGATAAATGGATCCCTAGTTTTGAACTCTATGGGTTCAAATAGAAAAAGGAACGGCCGAATTATGTTGAGGAAGATGATTAAGGTGGTTTGACTTTGTCCAACTTTAATTAATTAATCATTTTAAATTCAATTTTTGTTAATCTAAATTAACTTGTATCTTGCTCGTACGAACTCGGATTTGAACGATTTCAGGTTCGCCACGATCGTGAGACCGAGAGCTTCGCGATGATACTGACTAGGCATGATTCGGAGCAAGCTGAATTTTGGCCAAATTTTGGCTCTGAACAGCGCAGAACTCAATATCAATGTGAGATTTCTATTTTTTAAAAAAAATCAAATTTAATTATTTATTTCAGATATGAAATTATATTTATTTCATGTTTATGTTGTATGTATAATCGTTGAAATGTTGATTTGTGTTGTAATTGCTTGAATCGTTGAACTGAATTGTGTGTAATTATGTTTGACATGACTTTGTGTGTACGACGAAAAATACATTTTATTGTATGTATAAAATATACAATATTCATGTTGTCAAAAATTTGCGTATGAAATAAAAAAAAACATTTTTATTTGAAATTTGTTATGCCAATCAAAATAACATTTTTGATTAGAAATTTGCTATAAAAATATGAGCGAACATTTTTATCTCATTTTTTTGAACTAGTTTTTCAACAAAATATGTATACATATTTTTGTGTAATATTGTTTACGCTAAAAAAAAAAAAGGACCGCTTTGTTAGCAAATATGATATGAGAATAAAAATGCACATTTTGTTAGTAACGTCATATGAGAATAAAAAATGCACATTTTGTTAGTAACGTCATATGAGAATAAAAAAATGCACATTTTGTTAGTAACGTCATATGAGAATAAAAATGCACATTTTGTTGATAGCGTCATATGAGAATATCATTTTTATGTCAACATGTTAGAATATCATTTTTATGTCGACATGTTAGAATTATCATATTAATGTTAACATAGTAGAATTTGTCATTTTAAGGTTGATATAATAGAATTATCATTTTATGAGGTGCCAACATAAAATATTCATTTTAGGTTATGTTGGAACCGTCAACGTAAAATATTCATTTTATGTTATGTTAGAACCGTCAACACAAAAATCACAATTTAGTTAGAATATTTTTGTGTAGAGAAAAAGTACATTTTTAATATAAAATGTTGCATTAGATAATAACGTTATGTTATGTTATTCAGAAATGAATAATTGCACCGTCATGTTATATTATTTAAAAATGAATATTTTCACCGTTATGTTGTGATAATTAGAAAAACAATATTTTTACCGTCATGTTATGTCAGGTAGAAATGAACATTTTTGCCAATGTAAAGTAGTAGCGACAAAAATCATATTTTTGTCAATGTAAAAGGGTAGCAAATGAGATTTACATTTTTTTATTATGTAAACAAAAGTATGAACTTGCGTTGCAAATGAAATTTATATTTTTATTATGTAAACAAAAGTATGAACTTGCATTGCAAATGAGATTTACATTTTTATTATGTAAGCAAAAGTATGAACTTGCATTGCAAATGAGATTTACATTTTTATTATGTAAACAAAAGTATGAACTTAAATTGCAAATGAAATTTACATTTTTATTATGTAAACAAAAGTATGAACTTGCATTACAAATGAAATTTACATTTTTATTATGTAAACAAAAGTACGAACTTGCATTGTAAATAAAATTTTCATTTTTTTATATGCAAACTAAATTTACATTTTTCTATGTAACTATGATATGAAATTAATAAAGAATGATAAAATATACATTTTTATCGTAAAAGAATGATAAAAATATTCATTTTGTCAAATGTGAAAAAATGATAAAAATATACATTGTTATCAAATGTAAATGGAGGACAAAAATATTTATTTTGTCAAATGCAAAGAATGAAATAAAACACATTCATTTTTGTTCGTAATAAAAAGAAAACATTCATTTTGTTTGTGTTTTGAAAGTTAACACACAATTTTCATTTTTGGTGAAAGTTAAAAAGAATTTTTGTTAAAAATGAAAGGTCATATTGTTTATCACCGTTTTTGTCAAATTAAAAGATTTAACTTTTGTTTATACTTAAAAAGGTGAAAGTTACATTTTTGATGTAAAAAGAAAAGTATACATTTTAATGTGAATAAAAGAAGGAAAATTACATTTTCATGTAAATGGAACTTAAAGTAAGAGATTTACATTTTAATCAATTGAATTTTTATTAAAAAGGATAACGGTATGAAATTTACATACCCATGTAAAAGAATTTCAGTAAAGATTATAACGATGAAATTTATATTTTAATGAATTAGTTTTTCATTAAAAAGATTAAAGATATGGAAATTTCATTTTCATGTAAATAGATTAGTACACAAAATTATCGTTTTGTTTGTAATGTAAAATTATTATTTTTGTGTTTTGCATTTAAAAGATAACAAAATTATCATTTTTATTACATTGAAATAAACAAACAAAAATACTCATTTTTGTAAAAGTAAAAGTGGATGAACAAAAATATTCATTTGTTGAAATTGAAATGAAACACAAGAATGCCTATTTTTGTTGGAATTGGTATGATACACAAAATATACATTTTGTGTAATTCGAAGGATGAAACAAGAAAATGTACATTGTTATGTATAAGATGTGTATGGGTATGAAAATAAAAATAAACATTATGGTGTGTACATTGTACGTTAATATTGTATATACGAATAGGAATGTTTTTCGTTAGCAAAATGTAATGAAATAAAATAAATTTCATTACACATTATAAACATTTCGATAGGTTGTGAAGCAAAACATTCACTACTTGTCATGTAATTACGTTAATGAAATGGAATTTAATTATTTTTATATATATATATAAAAAAATAAAGATAAATCGTTACAAATTACTAATAACGATATGAAATGATTTCCAACTTATATATATACGAGAATTGTTTGGAAAGTCTGAGTCTATCTCATTCCAAATAATTTGAACGACGTTTAAAATTCAAGAGTTGAAGACGGCGATTAAAGACCGACGATCTTCATCTCGAATGGACGACGACTGCTGATGCCCGTGATTGGAGTAGCTACCTTGAAGGGGCTACAGTGGTGGCCGTCCGGACGCAGTGTTGATTAGTACGGATTTGGCTTTCGCTCAGACCTAGAGCATAAGCTTATAAATGGATTGTGTGTCTGACATCGTACTCCATTAAATATCATGTTATTAATCTTCTGTCGAATGTATGGATGTTTGGTGGCGGAGAATTTATTCTCTTGCTTAACACCCGTTCATATATTTCGGCAAAGGATTGGTAGTGTGATATGGAGTGACGATGTAGCATGCTAAGATGCATATGATCAAGGCTTTGTTGAAAAGCAGGCCTTGTGGGATGATCAAAGCATAGCCTGTTTAGGCATAACTTTGTGTATAGCGTGACTTCGCGAGCCTCACACACCAGCGGAGTCTAAAACGGGAGAAGGGAACGCAGAGAGAGCAGCACGTTTCTTTCTAGCTAGAAGTGGTGTTTGGGCTTTAACACAGCCCGACATTTTACTTATGTGGATGATGGAATGAGGCGTCTCGGATGATAGGTCCTATAGGACCGGGAAACGTGTGTTCAAGAATAACTAATCCGCAACTCGTATGGTGGACTGGCCCTGCAGCTATCCAAGGGTTCACTGCGGGGGATCCTGAGACATTAGCTAGAGTGTCTCGAATCGGTAAGGAGCTCCTCCCTAGCCTTGACTCATGATGGAAACCCAATTTCCAATACGACCTCATGCGGTTTTGATTGTATTACTAGTATGGCGACATAGTAGGATGGGGTACTATGCCGTCTAGGATTGATACATTATGATTGAAATTGTTTTTGAAATATATATACACTAACAATAATATCAAATTCGTTTTTATCGTACCAAGCATTTTTGACCATTATAAGGTAAAACCCTATCCTCTGGTATGCGTTGCATTGTGTGATGGGACTTGGGTCTTATGATGGTTTCATTTTTCTAAAAAGCATTGCGTTGTTTTAACGATTTACTTTAGTTTATGCACCGGCAATCCATTGGAGTAAACCCGTTTCGCGTTAGCGGCGTGGTCCTTGGATTTGTCTTATTACTATTAGTTAAATTAGTTAAGAATTCTCACACCAGTCCCATGACTAACCCGTTGTTTGTTTCCACCTTTACAAACTCGGGTGCCCTCTTTCCACACGGGCAATCGAGTAGTTTGTCTACAGGTTCTTATTTCGAGCAGGATTCTGGATTGAAGCCTAAAGCTGTGTCTAGAGCGTAGTTGTTTCCGTTGCCTTAGTTATTTTATTTCCGCTGCAATGTATTATAATATTGTAATTTATCTTCCGCTGTAATTTTATTCAATGTACTCTGATATTCTATACTATGATGTTACGTTATTATGATGTAATAAAAGTTTGCTGTTATTGTTCTGATGCTGTTGTATTCCCAAAGTTAAAGTATTCATGAATTTCCACCTTTTGGGTCAGACTTGTGTGGTTTATGTTCGATCCAAAGAGCGGGAATTTACGGGTCTTTACACTGGTCCCTTAGAGCAAAAGTTAGAACTTAGTCCTTGGAAACTATATACAGATGGGGCTAAGAATGATCGACGATCCGGCGCCAGAGTTGTTTTAATAACTCCTGAAGGACGACAAATTTATTATGCTTTACGGTTAGAATTTTCCGTGACGAAAAATGATTCTGGATACGAGGCCCTGATTGCCGGGTTGAAACTCGCTAAGGAATTAGGTATATCAACGTTGGACGTTTTATGTGATTCAAACATTGTTGTCTGCCAGGTTTGGAAGGAATTCCAGGCTAAGGGACCTCGACTAGTCACCTACCTAGTAAGGGTAGAGGAGTTGTTAGACAACTTAGAGCATTATAACATTGCCCGCATTCCGTGAAAGGAGAATCAGAAAGTGGATAGACTAGCTAAGTTGGCAAGTTCTGACAATCTTGAAGAGACAGAGATAGTTCCGATTGAGGTACTTGAGTCTCCAAGCATCGACCGAATGGAAGTCGATCCAGTGTTGGAAACCGAGCCGGAAAGAGAATCATGGATGACACCAATAAAGAACTTCCTACAAAACGGGACACTCCCGACAAAGAAGAATGAGAGAGGGCTGTGGTTTGTAAAGCCGCAAGACATGTCATGCAAGATGAAGTTCTTTATCGTCAAGGATTTTCAATGCCTTTGCTTTGATGTATAGCACACGACGACATCAAATGTGTACTAAGAGAAGTGAACAAAGGTGAATGTGGGGATCACACTGGTGGTCAAACACTGGCAAAGAAAATATTGAGATATGGCTACTTCGAGCCAACCATAAATCGAGATGCAGTTGATTATTCACGACGCTGCGACAGGTGCCAAAAATTCGCAAAGATTCCAAGAGCACCTCCCAGATAGCTTAAGTCGATGGTGAGCCCATGACCATTTGCTATGTGGGGAATAGACATCATTGGAAGTCTACTGATTACCAAAGCTGGAGCCAAATATGCAATGTAGATTACTTTACATAGTGGGCAGAAGCCGAACCATTAACTACGATCACAACTAAGGGGTAATTAATTTTGTGGTCAGAAACATGATTTATCGATTTAGGATTCCCAAAACCATCATAACTGATAATGGAACCCAATTCGGTAGCTCTGAGTTCAAAGATTTCCGTCAAAAATACAAGATTGATAAGAGATACACCACAGTGGCTCACCCTCAATCAAATGGACAAGTCGAATCAATAAACAAAATCATTAAGTCTATCTTGAAAAAGCGATTGGAGCAGGCAAAGGCCACATCGGTCGATGAAATACCATTAGAATTATGGGTCTCCCGAACGACTTATAAGACAACAATGGGTCATACCCCCCTTTTCACTTTCTTTCGGATCAGAAGTAGTCACCCCAGAGGAGTTGAAAGTTCCCTCTCACAGGACAACGTACTATGATCCGATAATGAACAAAGCTCTTTTTCTTGAGTACCTGGATATGGTTGAAGAAACAGAGATGAATCGGGTTTTCGCACCTTGAGGCATAGACACTAAGTTGCACGATACTATAACAGGAAGGTTTAGCCTCAAACCTTTGAACATGGAGACTTGGTCTTGAAACGTGTCTTCCCGATCCCTGTTCACCTGGGTCCGAAATGGGAAGGACCATATACCATTTAATGGAAACTTGACACAGGAGCTTTCAAGTTAACGACCGTAGATGGTGAAGAGGTACCCAGAGCATGGAATGCCCAACACTTGCGACAATACTTGACTTAAATTTATATTGTTTTCTTTTGTTTTGTAGACTATGTAAAAAGGCACGACTTGCCTAGAAAACTCTAGTTCATATAAAAAAAAGATTATAAAGTGGACGTAGGCTATGATTTGGCCAAACAACTATAAAAACATTGTGTGTCACTTATTTTTCCTGCATTTATCTCTTTATGTCCTGTGACTGTTTTTACTCTGGGTATGATACATTAAACCTGAACTGAAAATTGAGAACAAGTGTAACACTCAAATAGATGAGACTCCGCCTTAAGAAGTTAGGTGTAGAAGGAAAGTCCGAGCAAACGAAACGACCATTTGCGTAGTAGAGTGTAAAGGACGAAAGCCGACGTCCCAAACTCTAACTCTCACGATTCGAGAGAGAGTGTAAAGGACGGGAAGACGACGTCTCGAACTCTAACTCCCATGATTTGAGAGAGAGTATAAAGGACGGGAAGACGACGTCCTAAACTCTAACTCTCATGATTCGAGAGAGAGTATAAAGGACAAGAAGACGACGTCCTCAAGGCGTGAAGGTGCACCACGATAAAAGAACGCCTTGACCTCACTCTAACCTGGCTATATGACAGAAGAGTATAAGGGTACTAAGAACAAACACCAATGGAAAAGAATCCTAACCCCACTAAAGGACCGGGGGCAATCTAATGTCGAACCTAATCAATACTGAACAAGCCCTGGCCAAGCATTTTATTCCAGATTGATTGGGGGCATAAACACGCACATCACATCTACATCTCCCTATTGTCAATTATTTAGTTTAGTAATGTTTTTGCATTACACGTATTATCGTTTACAGGGAAGCTTGCATAGAACTTTTTAATTGATCTGCGATGAGACTCATCTTTTATCACTTATGTTAGTCATGTTTTAATTACTAGTGAATTTAACTGAAATGAATGACAAACTTGCAAATATTTGACATCGTAGGAAACAAGCTGCTTTATTTACATAAATGCAGGTTTGTACAAGAGGACTAAGCAAAAAGATGCGAGGACTGAACTTGCTCCAATAACGGCGGGCCAATGGAAAAAAAAATGAAAGAACTAAATCACATTTTACTTGGATTTGGGGGAAGGCTTGGATATTCGAGTAGCTTTTTGTTTCTCTTTTTCTTCCTTTTCAGCCTCCATGAGAAGACGCTTCTTCGACTTCTTCTTGTCTTTTGGAGGAGTAACTCGGAGATCAACAGAGGATTGAGATGCTAACTGGGAAGTGATGGACTTTGAAACCTTCAGAACTATCTTTTGCCTAAGAGGAACTGATTGGATGGGATCAATGCTAAGGGGTTCTTCAGTCTCTCCCTCAGACTTGACTTTCAAAAGAGCATCTTGTTTCGCCTTAATCTCAGCCAAAGTCATGTCATCAGTTTTTTCCGAGCATCCGTCTGCGATAACATCATATTCCCCTTCATCGCCATCATTCCCACTGTCGTCCTTTAGAGCGTCTATAATGTCTCCTTCCTTGAGAATCTTAGTACTGGATGGCATGATGGTTTTGTCAACGGTTTCTCCCTCCTTCTCCTTGACCCTCTTGGCGGACTTTAGCTCGATGACCTCTTGCTGTTTTTCCTCAACCTTCTCAGCAGACCTTGCATTGGTGACTCCTTGTTTCTCCTCTGGCTTTGCACATATAGGACGAAAAGCGACAGTTATTAACTAAGGTGAAAACTCGGGTTCTTCGATTGTTTGTCCAACAATATGATGGAAAGTTGAAATAGCTCTAAAAAATTGAGGTGAAAAGATAGAGATACCTTCAGATGACTTCTCAACATGAGCAGCAGGAGTTTCTGAAGTCGTTTCAACAATAGGAGACAAGAAAGATGTCTTGGGAATTCCTGGATTCTCTGGATCATACCCGTCTAATTCGGTGGCCCCAGTGGCAATAAACGAAGAGCAAATTTCGACATTTTGTTTTCTCTTAAGCAGGCGCATCTCCTCCTCCATAGCAACAGCGATAAGTTTACGCCCTTTAGCTAAGCGTACCGGCTCCCCACCCTTTAGATATGTCTCTATGAGTTTCCCTCCATCAATGGAGTCCACCTTGAGCTCTTTCTTTTCCAATTCAACAACTTGATCCCACACATAAACCAGAGTTGTTGGATAGTCCTTGATCCAAGAGATGTCCTGTTAACGGATCACTTGAGCAAAAAACTGTATCATGAGCTCACTATAGTCGTCCAATTCTTTTTGGGCTGTAGAAAGTTGTGCATTGGCATCCTCGGTAGATTTAATAGCAATGCTTGCATTCCCTTCGGCTAGGACTGCCTCAATTCAATTTCTATTAGCTTGGCTTCTAGCTCAACATTTTTCTTCACTAACTCCGCCTTCTCTTGCTTAAGACAAGCACAAGCTAACTTTGCCTTGGCACTTTTAGATTTAGCATCCTCGGCTTGATTTTTCAAGTCCAAGCGTTCTTGGCTATGAGATTCTAGTTCAGTATGATAACATTTTTGTAGCTCCTCGTGTTGTTTTTGTAATTGTCAGCATTTCACAAAGCAAGAGCAAGTTGGGCTTGTGCGTTTTCCAGTCTTTTTCTACATCTTTAAAGATGCTTTCATCGTACTCAACCATTTCCTTCATATTTTTTATATTTATATCAATGATTAAGTCTCGAGTGACCTTGGAAAGATTGCGCGAGTACATGAACATCTCCATATATTGCTTATCTGCTAAATCTATTTTAGCCTTAACATCATCTTCCCACTTCGAAGGCACTAGCTCTAGAGCGGGAACAAAGAGCATATTGTCAAAGCGATGATCAGGAAATTGTTTCTTCAGAGCTTTTAATTTTGCTTTATTCTCAGAGTTAAGAGTCACAAACTTTGCTATTGATAGATGACTCCTTGTCGCTTAGTAGATACAAGGGCTATTTTACTTTTCACTAGCCCTTTCTCAGAAGTTTTGGTTTTATCTTGCAGGTCAGGATGTTTTGGTGTAGCCTTTCTTGATGATGATTTTCCTTTGGAAGAGTCGAAGCATTGGGTTGTGCTTTATCTCCTTCACGACGGTCCTGATGGCTCCTATGCTTGTCAGGATCTGACCGATGGGGATAACGGGAGCGTGAGGAATAAGGACGACCATAATCATAGTGTCTCCTACTATCTCTCCAGCGATTATCATCCCGATCATGTTCTGTTTCAGAGTCAAATCTAGGCATGCTTGAACAAACATTTCTGAAAGAGTAGCTATAACACGTCATTTTTTCTGCAAAACAACACAAGTAAGTATTAGAATTGGGATTAATATGGTACACGAGCGCTCTGACGTGTAGTGTAAATGTGTTGTGCATATCCTAAGTGATCCCCCAACAGAAGGAGCCTGAAGCTAGAATTATTTGTGTAGCATCCCCAGTTTTCATGGGAGTAGTATCTTCCTCGGAAGTGGGAAAGAAAGAGTTAGTTCCAAAATCTTGTGAAGTGTAAATGGCATCGGGCAGGGGAAGCCTTCCTAGACCCTGGTATATGGACTCGTCCATAAGAGAGTCACCGACGTGAGACAGAGTCATCGGTGGCGTCTTAGGAGAGGTTCGTTTTTCGGGAGTGGTGGCATCCTCGGGAGTAACATACTTATGCCTATCTCCAACAGGTATATTCACTAGTACATCATCTTGAATCGACATAGGAGAAGGAATCTTTTGAAATGTAGTTGACTCCTCACCCCTGGTCGCTCCCTCATCGCCTAAATGTAATTTTTTGCTGGATCCTACAAGTTCTTGACCTTTCGAACTTTCTCCTTTCTCAATCAAAGTTTCAGCTGGCTCCTCGACTGGGGCACGTATACATAAGGCCTTCCCCGTGGCCTATTCTACGAGTCATAGCGAGTAGGCGATGACGATGAAGATAGTCATCTATGAGGCATTCTTTAATATTCAAAAATTTCTGATCACCATTAAGAAAACGGTTTAGGCGATCCAAGTACACCTGGTGCATTCCCATCTTCGGATTAGCAACTGCAAATTATAACAAGATCATTCAATGCGTTTGTGACAACAATTAAGGTTAGAATATTGAAGCCTGAAGCTTACATGATTTAAGCCATCGCCCAGAACACCCTGGTTGCTGTTTAATATAGAACCATTCAGGCTTCACATCACCTACTTTGCTGCTGAACGGTACGTCAATGATCTTCTTTTTAGGCACCGATTCGAAATACACAAAGAACAGAGTATCTTTTGTTCGGTGTTTGAAATTATAGAAGAAGCATACGTCTTCGAAGGTGAGCTCTGTTCCCAGGACATCCCTATAAGAAATGTATAAAGTGTACAGATAAGCATAGGCATTAGGATGGAGTTGCATGGGGCAATTTGCATTCGTCTCAGAAAATCGACGACGAATGGCAAAAACAGAAGGATATCCCCGACAATACACATCAACCGGCAAATCGCCATATATCCTTCAGGTGGATTATGAGGCCGATTTGTTTCAGTAGCCAGCTTGGTGTCTCTTCGAAGAATTCCATGTTTTTAACATAGTCGTGTCAGTTTGGGATCATCGATTGTTGATTCAATCGAGTCGTCGGGAGATTCTAAGATGGTGGCGCTCTCGAGTTCATCTGGAGCACGGTCGTCTCCCACTCCTCCATCCTCTTCTTCATCTATAGAGACTTCACTTCCATACAATTCTGCGTTTTCATGAATTTCTATCTCGTAGTCTGAATCCGCACTATCCCAGTCTGGGTCCAAGTAGATGAAACATCTTCGAGGTTGAGATTTTCAGACGGCCCTACAATATCTCTTTTCTTTGCCAACCTGACTGAACGTCTTCCAGTCATGATCGCTGTACTATCCAAGAGATAATATAAATTAGAATGTAGTTGCCCGTGCCATCCGTGTGCGTATGTGTACTAATCCATGCTGATATGTACAATACTAAGGTCAGATAATGTAAAAGTAAGCAGAATGGAAAACAACATAAAGAAAAGTTAGCAGTTATTTGTTCATTCATCCTAAAAATGTCTAATTATGAAGGCTCTATCCTAACTGTCCACAAGTTAATGAACTATACTTGGTCTTGGTTAAGCGATTATGCATATATCCCATGTTAAGTACTACCAGATCGGTTCGGAAGTTCAGGTCTAAGATAGCGGCTCAGTTCAGAAGTTTATACACATGCATCGTATAGAAATAGAAATGCCTGAGCAAGCTCGATTGGGTCGGATCTGAGCTAAAAGGGAACAAAGTCGGTTTGGCTCGGATCTAATGAAGTTGAATCAGTTCAGTTTGAATAATACCGATCCAAACCGACCGAAGAATTTTGAGCCTCATTCCTTCATTCAAGCATTGGGGAAGCTTTCTCTAACATCAGCATCTCCACTCCGATCCTTTATCCTCCACCATCTTCTTCCTTCTCACTATACCCAGATTTAAACCTCCGCTATTCTATCTTTTTTCTTTTTTTTTCTTTTCGCGCGTCGTGGAACTAGCCCTAACATCAGACCGCCCAATCCATCGCCTAGAAGCAACGATGGCATCACCATCGTCGACGACGGCGCAAATGACCTCGACGTTGGCTTCACCATTAATTTTATTAAATTGAAGCAAATTTGCATGGAAACTTAGATATTTTCATATGAATTCAAAGATTAAATCACGTGAAAAAAGGTATTTAAACCTACCGAAGATCGAATTCAGGAATCAAATTGAGATTGATAAAGGACGAAAATTAGGTTTTTCTCTTTTTTGGGTTAAAAATTAAAACACATCAGTTGAGATAATAGAGAGAGAGAGAAAGAAGTTGCCTTATATGTACATGAAGTTAGAGACCATTCATACCCTATGGAATTGACGGCCTAAACCGACCCACTAAGGGGAAAAAACTAGTAACCAAAATCCTTTCAGCCCAATAGTGTGGTGGTGGACTGGACGCACAATGGGTTAGGTTAAACCAATCCGAACCGAGACGTGGTTACCAGTTTGACTCAACATATGAAATAAAAGTAAATCGATTTTAAGGAAGGTGCCAAAGTTTACAAATACGCGTTGTAAAAGATCAACTGGAAGAAATCGCTTGGACCTTAAATGAAATATCGAGGTTATTGAAAGCAGCAAAAAATAATTCCTGATCTTATGATGTATGTATAGTTTATACAAATACCGAAAGACACGACTTCATGAAGCATCACGACTTTACAAACAGGCAAAGGAAACTGTTGATCGAAACTGATTCAGAAACAAGCAAGCTGACTATTTCGAAGCACGCTTCATCTCTAATGAAAACGTACTTCGAGGGGGAAAATGTTCGCCTGCTTTGTGACCCAACTATACAAAGCTTAGGAATTGGACACCGATTATGTTCGAGTACTAGTAGAATTGTTGAGTCAAATCGATTATCATCTCCATTTTTACCAATTCCAAAAATCAGTTCGGTTCGATGTACATTGAAGGATCGGTTCGAATCCAGATTAGCCCGTTCGGTTCGGTTCAATGGAGCTTTACCAATCTGATCTGATCACTACAATTGCAGAGCGATTACTCTCCACTTTCCTGCACATCCGGGGTAGTTACCATCCATGTTCCCCACGTTTTTGATGTGTTGTCACCATCTCAAAGCTCCCGAATCCGAAGTTCAAGGGATGGATCCCACGTGGCACCCGAACCGAAGGGGATTTCTGCCTATAATTATACCATCAAGCACCATTTTTAAGGATCTTTTGGGGCCATTTTTCCATTCTAACTTCATCACCAACGAATTTCCTCTATTATTTCAGATTGTACCCAAATTCCTTGAGTAAAATCCTACGAATTTAGAGTGATTATTGATTGTACTTGTGAGAATTGAGTGGATATCACCATTGTACTTGTATTTAATTCATCAGTTAGTGAAATATAAAGTGGACGTAGACTCGTTAACGCCGAACCGCTATAAATATTGTGTTCTTGCTGCTTTTTATTCTATTTTCTTTAGAATTATTATTCAATTGGGTGTTAGAGTCACTTTTTGGTCTAACAACATTATATTGCAAATCCAACAAATTCCGACCATTCCAAAATTTAAATTATTATTTTATTATTTATATTAATAAAATATTCAAAAATATTAAATTCAAGCTAATTAAATTATAAAACAACATTTAAAGCCATTTTAAAATATTAACTAAAACGGTTAAAAATCTAGGCCGTTACAGAACCATGCCACATTCAAGCGTCTAACCCTTTTTTTCCTCCCATATACGAAAGAAGTTTCGTTCTCCACTTTTCTGTAAAAGCATTCCCAGCAGTGTCAATTTATGCAAAAACTGGAATGATTCACGCTTTTTTTTTCTTCCTCGCACTGCAACAGCGTGAAGTTAAGCGTGAGAAAGAGAAGAAAATGAGGATCGTCACCGCTTTGTTTGAGCGGCGATCATTAAAGAGGTTCAGAAAACCGTTTAACGTATGAACGGACTTTTGAACCCTGTGGAATGAAAACATTAATTTGTTTTTTTTTTCATTAAATGGCTTTCTGTTTATTGCTTATTGGTGGTGGTGTTGTTGTTGTTGTTTTTTTTTTTTTTTTTTTTTTTTTTTTTTTTTTTTTTTTTTTTTTTTTTAAAAGCACTGTTGTCCTGGTCCCTACAAAGAGTATCAAAAACACACGCTTAAAATTTGGCTGCCGCCGTTTAAATTTAACACTGGAATGCTCTAACCCTAGATATCCACCTTCAATCACCTTCCCTCAGTGATCAGATACGCTACTTAATCGTTAACCGATCTCTCGTATCGGATCTATACGCTACCCAATTAGTTACTCAATCGATACGCTCAGGAACCGTCGAATCATCACTGCCTCATTTTCCAGTATCTCCCCTTTCCAGAGTTAGTCACAATCGATACGCTACTCGATCAGTGCGGACCTCTGGTATCGGGTATGATTTCAAACCCGTAATTTCTGTCATTGTAGTTTTTACATGATTTCGTTCAATCCCTAAATGTTCTGCGTTCTTCTTATTACTCTGTGTTGAAACTAAATATTGTAGTTTTTACATGATTTCTTCGATTTCTTTGAATTGTTGTATTTTAATTTAATCGGTTTCTACATGTATGAGCATGTTTTCTATTTATTTTACTTTACAGAAATATCCGTATACAAGTTGGGTAACTTCTTGTAATATACACTTTAGGTTCATGCATAATCCAGTCGTTCATCACTCATCAGGAAATATTGGCTATGATGTATGATGATTGTTTTCAGTCTGTGGCTTATTTTGGATGATTGCTGTAACCTAGTCTGCACATGACTATTTTTATTGTGAGGCTAATTAATATTTTTACCATGAGACTAAATATATTTTTGTTCGACAATCTAAGTTTAATCATCAATTATATTAACGATATGGAATTTTGAATACTTGGGGAATTTATTTATTTTACGGAATTGATTCGGACATGCTGAGCAATTGAACTTTGCTAAATGATTTTTTTTTCTTAGTGTATTATTTCTGAACAGTAAATTAAAAAGGTATCATTTTTTTTATTTTATTTTCAAATTCTTTGTCAAAACGCTTATTTTAGGTTTACAATGTAGCATGTTATCATTTGATTTGTTTAAATTGTTTTGTTTGGCAACACAAATTTTTGATGATTCTATTTTACTCCAAGTGTGAAATTATGATCTTTTTACTGAATTATTTTTGAAGGTTCTGCGTTTTGTTTAGCTATTCTAGTTGGTTGTACAAATATTTTCAATCGGTTGAGTATTGTCGTCAACACCTATGAATCACTTTGTAATGCATTGTAGTTTTATTTAACATTTCATATTTTCTTTTTGAAATACAATACGTCTTGTTAACATGCATCTTCCATTCATTTAAGAAAACGAAACCGCCCTAAACAATGAAAAAGGAGAGAAAGAGTGCCATATAAATTGTATAATCGGGCATCTTAAAAATTCCTCCTGAGCAGGTCCCCATGGAATCCTTTAGAATCATTTTTGATAATGTCAGATTTTGTCTGATGCATATAAGATGAGGGTTCACACAAAATCTCATTGGGAACACCCGTTGAAAATCGATTGTTGACGTTAGACACATCAGATGAAAGAGTTGGTGATGTTCTAGTAGCAGTTATGTAATTTATTACATATCCAAATGGTAGTTATTCTTGTTCGTAGGAACATTATTCATTTTCTTTTGTATGATTTGTTACACTGTAATATAGTTAATTAACTTAATAACTTGATAATGGTTTAAAAAATTGAAGTTACTTGATAAAAACAATACTTAAATAACAATGATAACTTATAAATAACAGATTCGGTATTTTCTTAAGCTTTTTGAAAAGCGGCTAATTTGCGTTATCTGTCAAACAACTGCAAAAAAGGGGAAAAAGTTGTTAGTTAGTAATTAAAAGTAAAACATTGTGTTGAACTGAAAAACCCCAGGGTTGTAATGGATTGCAGCACAACTTAAATTCAGGATAAGACCAAAGTGATGTTTTTGTTCTTAAAGAAAAGCATATAAAATGGGTCAGCTGATGCAAAAGTTGCTACAAAGCATCAGCTAACACATAATTTTGATAATAGTGCCATTGACAGTAAAATTGTAAAGGCACAGTCGATCTAGCTTAAACTTTTATGATGCAGTTTATTGAATAGATGATGATTAAGACATAATCTCGTGCCTACTGCTTATTGGCTTTAATGTTCTTAAGTTCAAAAATGCAGGTTTTATTATGTTGTAATCCTCCTTTTGTTTTGTCATGACATGAACTAGCAATGGGAATGCAGGCTGACATAATGACATGCATATACATATGCTAAATTTTCATATTTTTCTGAAGTGCTATTTGATATGAATCATGTGCCATATGTGTTCTTTGCGTCCATTTTGAATGTTATGTTAGGAGACAAAATCATATTTTTGTTGATCATAACGTCTTTCGAATATGCTCAAACATTAGAGGATTATCAAGATGAACAAAATACGGATCTGTCTATTAAAGTTCTTAAATTTGGGTGATTAGTTTCATAGTTATAATTATTTAGTATTGGTTATCAATATCTTTATGTTTTATAGAATAGAGGAATATAAGCAAGCCGTTTGGAATTTTGTATATAGGCATGCAGAAAGGGAGGGGAATCCAAAAAATTACTTGCCCTTGCTTAAGATGTCGAAATTTTAATAGGGAATCATCAAGGAATGTTGTGCCATGCTTGATTTGTTATGGAATTGACCAAACATATGATGTATGGATTTTTCATGAAGAAACACACCCTTCAAAAAAAAAAAAAAATTGAATGTAATCATGGTAACGAAGTGACATATACATATGTAATTGTTAACTCCAAAAATGACAGTAATACCTTGTTGTGAGGAAAGCACCACCCGTTAACGGGGGAAAACAATATAAAGCAGGTAAAGTAAATGAAAAAGGAAAGAAAACGAAAGTAAAGAGAAGGAACACAATTTTGTAGTTCAACTTGAGATCAAGCTTACATCCACCTTGAATACTTTTATTATTATCTTTGCCATGCCAAAGTACAATGAATTACAGCTGATAACAATGTTCTCCACATTAAAGATACACAAGAAATAACAATAACTGTTGATTATCAGAGTAAATCACGATAATCAACTTAAAAAGCTTGGTCTTGCTGTCTTTGGAGATGAACTGTAGTTGTTGGAAATGTAATATGATCGCTGGAGATGAAGTATGACTGGAGATCTATTTTGGTAGCGTTTCAACAAGGTGAGGATCATATCCCATTAATGTAGGAGTAGGAGGTGTATCTATAGGAGTGTCAGATTAAGTGTTGGGCAAGATCACATTACAAATAAGCTCAGAATTGCATAAGGGGGCCACACATAAAATCTCAATGCTGTGCAACCCAATATCATGGGTCGTTACCGTTCCATGCTAGTACATTCTATGACATTTTTGACTTTATATTCGAGTTCCTTAGATCCTTGTAGGCTTGCATGCAAAATAAGCTGACTTCGTTTGATAGTGTTTGCATATTCGATGCTTCATCACAAACACTTTTCTCTTCGATCCATCGAGCATGCATAGCTAAACTTCTCTGATTGGTCTCAAACTTGGGTAATGGGCTCACCTGTGCCTTATAATCATATTGGTACAAGCCACGCATCCAGAAGCCTTAATACTATGGATTGGTACCGGCTGGTGCCAGTCCACGCAGTTAGTATTTTTGTTTCGAACTTCTTTTGCCTGCTTCTTGCCTCCTTTGGATCCTATCTGCGAAATTTCGTCTCATTCTGAGTCCATGTTGTCTTGTTTTTTACTAACACTTATTGCGGATCTCTCTCGGTTTTATAACTGGGTTAACATTTGCCTCACAAAGCGCATTTTGTGGCAAACATGATGTGCTCTAGTACGATGATCCCGTGTGCTTCACAATGAAATTGTCTGAAACCGAGAAGTTAACTTTCCTTGAGAAATCGTTATTGATTGAGGGTTGGTAACTCAACACTGTTGGACTAGAGTTTACGTTGTGCATCAAAATCGACCATCTTGACCACAAAGTTTCACCGTGGCCTCTAAATTACATGCGACTGTGGATAGAAGAATTATTTTGGGTTTTCGGTCAAATCCGATGGATCGGTACTGATCCATGGATGATGGGCCGTTACCTCTCATACTTAGCAAAATTTCTTCCAACTTCTCTTCACATTATATACAGATCCGACCCTCTTTATTTTATTACTTACTATTGCAAAAATTTCAGTGTTTCGATCCATCTTGCTTCCCTACTGCCAATCCATCAATTTCACCATCACCATTGATCAACCTACATCACCGTCGATCGCCAAAGACCCTGGCTTCATCTTCGACCTGCTACCACCATCTCGAATCCAGATCTGGTCTCCATTTGTCCCATTTTGGCCTAGTTTTCCCAAATTGGTTTCGCCTCCTTGCCTGACTGTCGTTAGGGCATACTCTGACCAACTTCAACCCTCTACAATCTATTGCTACAAGTAGGTTCCTTCTTGCTAGTTTTAACGAATTGCAGTTGAGATTACGCCGTTTGCATTTTCAGGGTTTGTTGTACCAGTTTGGTATTGAACTTGGCAATTTGGGCACAAACTAAACAACGTTGACAGTAGCCGGGGGTTGAATGTTCAAGCTTGGTCATACATTGACTTGCATATACTTTTTGTGCTGATTTGTTGATGTACTTCGAACTTGAGTTGAATGCAATAGAAAACTTGTGCACGATTTCAAAACTGAACGACAATGTGACTTCGATTTAACTCAATTGACAACAATGGACATGCTCACTTCACATCCAAAATTTAAGTTTAATGAGTACCTGACCAATTGTCGTCGAAAATGCAATTTTTATCACTTAATCAAATTTAGTGGCAAACTGGTGCACATTACCCAAGGAATAGAAACTTCTGAATTTTTCTGAACTAACAAATTTGCCTTGCATTAACTTTAACTTTGATAGCTCGATTGGTCGCCATTGCCGGTTTATATTACTTTCAGCGCGCATGCATATACAACAAACCTGTAACAAAGAGCTTTTCGTGCTGATTCGGGCAATGAATTCGTTATCAATTGCTGAAATCGACAAAGCCTTAGTCTAGTCAAATAAAAGGAAGCGCAGGAAGTTCTTTTGAACTCAAGTGGGCTACCTCCATGAAATAGTTCCATTTGAGAGCTTATAGTTTGCTGGATACAGTTCACGTAGATATGACATTATACTTGCGCTTGGGTGACGTTTGAGATTTGCTAACCGACACACACCGGTTTTGAATTCCAAACTCCGCCCTTCCACGCAACACTTAACATTTAGGGGGTATGCGTACTTGATTTTTCTGAATGCAAGGTTTGTTATGTAGAATGACCTCGCGACATTCTGAGCGTTTGTGATTTGGAGAAGGGGACTCTTCCCAAGTTCCAACTGAATCAACTTCTGGTATGCGTTTATCATCCATGCAAATGGGAGCTTCCTCGCATATGCCAATTGAACGAGCTATCGTTGCAACAAGGCCTGTTATCGATTTATCTCATCCTGTTCTTAGACTGATTCCGAATCCGCTAGAGAGATGTCCTTCCGTGGTGACACATGGGATGCTTCAGCATGTTTGCATATAGTTCGACATTTCGGAGGAAGATGTTAAGCTTTCTAGAAAGGATGAGGTGGCTGATCGTCCTCCTGTTGGATTCACGACTTGCAACGCTATATGTGCCTCTATGGTGTTGTTCCTTTCAATCCTTTCTTATGGTTAGTTCTCCAACATTTAGGAGTTGCGCCTTATCAACTACATCCAAATGGTTACGCTGTGTTGACGGGCCTGTACGTGCTATTCCTGCGAACTCTGCAGCGTATTCCCCAAATTGAAGAGATTTACTACCTTTGCGTTTTTAAAAGGAGGAAGGATCATCCTTCCTTAATCTTTGTCGAGGTAGCCAGGAATCGAAAAATTATTCGTAGTCTACAGAATAAGATTCCTCCGTTTATGATTTTGTTCTTTTATGTCAGATGTCTGAGGGGTTATAACAGGTTGTGGACGAAAGGAGGTGGACATTTTAGTTGAAGTGACTATTTCTGTGGGATTTACAAGTTTGTGCTATTTTGACTCGATCTCCGCCTTCTTATCTTTGCATATTTGCCTCCCCAAGTCAAGGACCCCAAACAGCTTGCGATGTTTGAGACTTTAGAGGCTGTAGAGACGGAAGAAAGGAAGAAAGATTTCTTGCTCTAGGACGAGTTCCTTCATCAGTTTAAACTGCTGGAGGCTTCTCAATCCGTTATCCCTTGCGAGGTCTCAATTCCTACCCATGTTGTTGTTGACGATCAACCTACTCAACAAGTGAGGGAAGACAAACCGATGGGAACATCTTCTGGTGGTGCCCCGGTTGTTGAGAGTTCGGGTCACCAGACTGAAGTGGAACCGAGTTCCCCGCACAGTATGTCACCCATCAATGAAGGCGATGAAAGGGGTTTCAATCAACGTGAGGGCAAAGCATGTGAGGATTCTGAGGGAGAATTCCTAAGCGACAATTATACTAGTATCGGAACCCGCAAGCATGGTCCCGAGATTGATATAAGTTGATGTCGTTTACATCCAAAAAAAAAGCTATACGTAAAAAGCTATATTCATTTAGCTTTCTGAATTTTCTTATATTCATTTTTCCTTTATTTACAAAACAAAAAATATTTTCTAATTAATTTTTAGTATTATAATCAAAGAACATTTCTGTATTAATTTTTATTATTTGCGAAATGTCAATGTGTGTCTTTAGTTTAAAATATTTGGATTTTTTACAATTAAAATATGAAATTGTTCTTGATTTAGATAACAAAAGTTGTTTGCCTTTAGATCTAAGTTTTTTTTTTTTAATTGTCATTGAAACAAATATCCATTTTTTTAATTTGCCTTATCGGGGTATAAACTTTACCTTAGAGAATTTATCTATCATTGTAATTAGTACTTTATTATTAGGCATTTATAATTTATTTATTTTAAATCTTTTAGGCATTTCCTAAGCGTCACGATCTAGACGTAATGCATGTGAAAAATATATTGGTGATCATTTCTTGCGCATTACTTGATATTAAAAGAAAATAAAAAATGTCATTAATGGTCGCAAATATCTATAAGTAATGGGTATTAGGAAAAAGTTGCATCCTATAGAGATGGGAAGCAAATGTTACTTTCAACCACATCATGCACCTTAAGTGACCAAGAAAATGATATATTTTACTATAGAATGAGGAGTTTAAAAGTACCTGATGAGTATAGCTCAAATATTGGAAATTGCTTTGTAAAACAAGACAAAATATCAAGTCTAAGTCTCATTATTATCATGTTTTGGTGCAATAAATGTTGTCAATTTCTACCTAAAGCAACAAGGAATGCATTACTTCAACTATGCTCTTTCTGCAACGACATTTGTCAAAGAGTGGTTGATAGAGATAAATTAGAATTCTAGAATTCACTGAGATTCAGATTGCATTAGCACTAAGCGATCTTGAGAGATCCTTTCCTCCGTCCTTTTTTGATATGATGATTCACTTGACAATACATTTAGCGAGAAATAAGAATTTGTGTTTTAGTACAATATCGATGGATGTATCCGTTTGAGGTAAAATTTAACATGAGTATTCGAAGTAGTTAATAGTGCATGTACTTGTGGGGCATTTTATATATGCATCTTGATTCTAATTATATGAAAACATTGAAGGGATATGTTAAAAATCAAGCACAACCCGAAGAGTGCATAGCTAAACGCTATTGTTTTGAAGATTGTGCTAGATATATTAAAGATACATTAGAAATTGGACAAAGAAGAAATAGAAATAAAGTGCGACAAAGTGATCTCATACTTGAGAGACGTCCTATCTCTAATGGAAAACCTGTAAAGTAGTTAATGCTGCTTATCGGTATGTTTTGTTCAATACAGACAAAATGGAACCGTACGTAGAGTAAGTATAAGGTTAATTCAACTGTTATATTCGAAACAAAGATTTTGACTCATGTATTTATGTGTATAAGATGCATAATGAGGAGCTAACACGTTTGCATCTTTGGCTATCACGAGATGATGTAGAACTTTCAAGGCTGCATTCAGCGATATTTAGTGATTGGTTTGAAAAAAAGTTGAAAGTGTTATAATTTTTCATTGAAATAGATAAGATTGACGTAGAAGTATTCGCTATATATAATATTGTGTTTTTTCAAGTTAAAGATGATATGTAAACATCGAATGTTAGTGAAATTATAAAGTGGCTTTCATATGGATTTCGCCATCAAATAATTTCTTGTACTGATTATTATTAGCGGTCGACATTTTCATACAAGAAGACTGAGAAGTCCACACAAAATAGCGTTGTTTCCATTGAAGCATGTACTATTCTTGAAGATGGGTCCGTTGAGGAAGTAATTTATTGTGGGCTTCTACGTGAGATTTTATCATTTGGCTGCCACCAATTTCAAATTGTCTTGTTCAAGTGTGACTGGGCAAATATTGATTGTGAAAGTAAGGTTGAAAATGAATTTACATTAGTCAATCTACATCAGTTTCAAAATCAATTTGCAAGCGACCCTTCCATTTTAGCAACACACGCTGCACAAGTAACTTTTTGTAAAGAAAGCAGCTCTGGTATGGTGTTGAAAGCACCACATTGAGGTTTTCATGAATTGGGAAACTATGATGAGGAGGAAGAGTCGGCTAGTAAACCTGTAGACGAGTCAAAAGTTGATGATAGAGAGGTACATAAAGAAAGATTGTGAGGGCATTTTGATATGATATAAACATCTATTTTTGTTTATTTTATACATAATTATATTTATAAATAGGTACTCATACAACCATCTTTGATTCTTTGGAGAATATTTTTATTTATTATATTTTTCTTGAACGCTACATGTGTGCGGTGTACATGTGTTGATGCATAGATAAAACATGTCTGTTACACAATTCATATGCATGTTCATTTTATGTAATTTGTGTTTGTATTATTGGACGAATTTACAATAGTAAGTTTACATGAATTATATGACAAAATGTTAAACTTGATGGACTATTTATGTATTTCGTTTAAATTCTTCCTTAATGGTGATTTGCTATTTCTAATTGTTTGTATATTATGATTTTTTTTGTAGATTGATCAGTTAAGAGAAGATAATTAAACTAGAAGCATCAATGGGAAAAAGGGAACAAGATCTATGGGAGGTAAGATGTAACTGAAGTAATGATTTTTCAGTTTTTTAGTTGATAATGATATTAATTTTGTTATTAATATGTATATGTGTTTGATAATGGGTTTCTATTCATTTGAGTTTTTAAAAGTAAATTGCATGCAAAAACCAGGTTCCATGTAAATAAATATAAACTTCTTTTATGCATTTGAGTTTCTGGAAAAGTGCTTATTTTAGGAAAGCATGGCATTCAATGTCTTAAATTTTCTGTTTGGATTTCACCATCCAATTTTGGGCATGCTCTGTTTTAAACATAATTCATGATGGACCTAAAGTTTCAAAATATAAAACTTAACGGCTTACATGACAGTTTTCAGTTCATGGTTTAGTGAGCAAAGTAATTTTAAATGTCCGCTTTATTGATGACCTATAAAGTAGGGCTGTCGACGGATAGTTTCAGATACAGATAGTGCCATATTCATATCCGTATCCGAAACTATTTTCGGATAATGGATATCCATGTCCGCGGATACGGACGAATATCGGATAATTATCCTATCGGTTAACGATCGATAATTAAACAAATGTAAATTGAAATTCTAGGTTTAACATGATATTTTTTATGTCATGAGTAATAAAAGCATAAAAAAGCAATATGTAAAATGATAATAAATAGTTTTGAGCAGTTAATATGCATTTAATATAAACCATTAACTTAAACAAAACAATAAATTGCCAGTATTTATTGTATGCTAAAATACATATAGAATAAGCTATAATTTTGACAAAAACCGAACGGATAATTTTCAGATGCAGATCCGCATCCGTTTTTTCAAATATCGAATATATCTGTTTTTATCGGATACGAATGCAGACGAATTTCGGGTATCCATTGCCAGCCCTACTATAAATCTTAGGATGAACATTTAATTTTGAACAGAGGTGTATTTATATGAGTATTAAACTTTAGATATATAATGTATGCATTTGTACATGATTTCTGGTATGTATGCATGAACCTAAGAGAATGTCGATTTTAGTAAACACCAGTCTAATTTGTCACTAAGTTTCCAAGTATATTTATTGAAATGAACAATTTCTCGAAAATAATTGACTTCGAAATATATCGCTTTCAACTGCAAAAGACTTGGGGAAATAAAGAAATGCTGTGACGTATTGAATTTCATATGAATGGTGTCAACATATGAACTTCAAGTACATGAAGCTTCTCACATATGTAGTTTTAAATGAGATTTACATGATTTTGAAAGGCTAAGAGATTTTTATGTTTTCAGATTTCCAAGGCAAGAGGATTTTATATGATTTCATGGCTTGCTATTAATATGTGATTAGTGAGTACAAACAATTTTAAACCCACTTTAGATAAATTCCTATGATGTTTTATGTAAGAAATTGCCGACTAAATATTTGTGAGGACCAAGAACTTTATAAAAGCATCAAAATACTCAAATTTTATGATATGACAATCTCTGCAAAATCACACATCTTTTATTTCAGTCCTTCATAATGGTGTATGTGCCATTGTCATTTGATATATATATATCTTCAATAATCATTGAGCTTTGTGATCCCATTTATTCTTGTAGATACTATTGTTTTTGGCTTCCTGAATTACAATTATTATTAGGAATGAACTTAACATGATACTCTGTTATCATGTCCATGTACATATATAATATATAGGTATAATATGCATATATATATATATATATATATATATATATATATATATATATATATATTCTACGAGAGACCACACAAACCAAATTATCCACAAAACTAGAGTTTTAAGCATTGCTTGAGGTTTCGGCCGGAACCACGAGATTCCAGTGATCTGATATCGGTTCTGGCAATCAGCGAGACACGATTAGGGCAAAATCTCGTCCCGTTCTGACAATCAAGGGGAGAAAAAAGAACGTAATTTACGAAATTAGAAGAAGAATGAGAGAACAACGGACAAAAAAGCACGTGAAATCCACAATCGAAAAACAAATGAATAAGAATCTAGTTAATCCAGAAACTGACCTTGGAATCGACGTCGAACTTCAATTTCAACCGTTTGAGCATCTTCCCAGGTTTTCGACTACAACTACTTCGCCTCTGACCTTCGAGTTCGAGCTCTTTTCTTTCTTTCATTTTTTTCTTTTTCTTCTGTTCGACTGAAGTAGGGATAGGCATAAAAAAGGGTTAGAATGAGCTGAATAATAATTGGCCTGGGGTTTTAGTTTATGGCTTTATTATGTTCAGAAGAAAACGGGAATTGACAATTTGCTTATATATATATGGTTTTTTTTATTTTGGGTTATTTTGTCAAAATTAATTGTTCATCTATGTTTATTTAGCACTGTTGTATGTTATATTATTCTGACTACAATTTTTATCGTTACTTTTTCATTAATCTATGAAAATCTAATATCAGGATCGAAACCGAAACAAAACTGAAATTGATCGAAACTAAAAAAATTCAAATGTCCGAAACCGAGGCCGAGACCAAGTTTTCAAACCTTGGCTTTGAGTAAAGCAAAAAGATTTTGATTTATTATTCTATCTAGTCCCAAAGAGAAATTGTATCGTTTACAAATAATATGCGAGAATTTGATGCTCTCAAACTATGCATTATAGGATATTGCTGTAATAGTTTTTTCTTTCTAAAACGGCGAGTAAATATATAATTAGGGTGATTGGTCAAGTTCTTAAGTTTTTGGTAGTGTTGAAAGAATATTTTATTTATTTTTAAGTTTGACACACAGATTTAATGACACATTTTATTCGAGAAGCAATCGTTATCTCTTAAGATTTCGTGTTCTTATAGAATATGTTCCAGCTTATACCATGTGTTATTTGCCTGTGCTAGCATATTTCTCTGTTTTGATGAAGAAATGAAGTATAAGCTTCATTTGTATCGTATCTATCCAGGTACTATTATCTGTGCTAGCATATTTCATGTGCATTGGATGGTGATGTAGTGGCATTGTCTTAACAACCATGGCTTAACCAAAGAGTTGTGCTTTGTTTAGGCGACCGTACTTTAATTTATGTTTAATTGCACATTTAGAATAACATCCCTAATTTTCGAAAGACATTATTCAAGAATTTAATTGGGGTGATTAAATACGGATAATGTGATGGGATGAGGGTATGAGATTTATGCTTAATGAATTAATTAGAATGTTGGCCATAAGACAAATAAACCAAGTAATTGTGCATAAGGAGGTGGGATATGAGAGGGGAAAATTGGAACTTTCGGCTATATATATATATATATATATATATATATAATATTCTCCATCGCACATAACACAATACTTGTTTCTAAAAACTTAAGAAAACTAAAGAGTGGGCGACCATTAAAACCATGAGAAGAAAAAGAAAAGGCTATGTTACTTAGAGTTTGGAAACTTCATCAACAAATCTCATCACCTTTATCCAAACATGGTGAATAATATTCTCTACCCATTGAGGTTCCAGCCATTTGGGTATAGCCGAAGCATATGTTGTTCATGATTGGTTTCGTGATTTATTTGATGTTACACGAATGCTTTGAAATACCCATAATTGGTTTCATGTGTATGATTGATACGTGTGAAAATAAATAGGTTCATAGGCTAAAACCTGTAGTTAGACATCTCCAAATGCCATAAAATTTTGGTATGATGTTTGTTATTTATTTTGGAGATGTGGTTCAGATTTCATAATTTTTCATGATTGTATTGATTTGTTATGAATTTTCTAAGATTGGATTGCTTAGAAAATGTTTGAATGTTGATTAAAATGGTTAATCCTCAAATAAATATTCTATAGCAGTCCGATACAAAAGTACTGTAAAAAGATTGCATACGACAATATTTTAGTTTATAAAACAATGGGAATTTGGTAAATATGGACTGGGTATAACGTAACGCTTTATGAGGAAATAAGTCAATTTTATCTGTATTTACTGTCAGTATCACTGCCTTTTCGGAGGCAACCTTCTAATAAGGTCGGAACCACCTTCGGTAGCGTTGGTTGCTTGAAATATCACAAGTATGGTATATGAAGCATTCAAAGCTTTCGCCTCTTACCTTTCTGTTTCGGTATTGGTCTTGATACTTATAAATGTTTTGGTTTTAAAAGTTAGTTATTCCACAAGAGGCTTTTACCTCGACACTTTCGGCTAGGCCGAAATGAGGTGTTTTTCTCTAAAAGAAATATTTTGTAAAGAAGGATTTACAAACTATAACTTCATAAAAATAGAGGCTTTCGCCTCTACACCGTTTGGTGGAATCATAAGGGGTTTGTTTTCCTTAAAACCAACTTTTGAGGTTGTTGCGTCCATTCCTTCAATCCTTTTGACGAAGGGATCCCTTAATGGGAAATATGTTTTCCAAATCGATGCTTATGATTCTGAAATCCTTGAAGTCATTGCTTATGACGGCATGCCTTTGTAAATTTGTTTTCTATAAATTACTTCCTTTGGCACATATGAGATCGGCTGATAACTTTCTCTAAAATCTAATGATTCGAGGCTTTCGTCTCTTTGGCTGTAAGTGTTGGTAATGACGACAAAGAAATTTTATTGAAATGTTTTCTGAAATAGAATAGAGGTTTTGCCTTTAGTGCCCGCCATCATTTGCGTGATGATAGACATTGATTATTGATTGTTGTATGAAGTCGAAAGGGCTGCGCTTTTCGAAATAAAATGAATATAACTTTGGCATATATTAGAGAGCCGAAGGGAATTGGGAACGACACATGTGTCGTATCCATTGCAGTGTTTATTGAACATTGATTGAACCCACTGAAATGCTTATGTTGTTTACCATTGTTTAAGATATTGCATATGTGTGAAACATGAAGAGGATCTAATGGGTGGAAAATCGGGAAACACCAGTTAAATTAAAATGTGAATACTGATTTCTAAGTCTGTTGCTTCGCGCAGTCCAGGAGACTTTGGATTGAGCTTTCGGTTTCGTGTTAGCGGGGGGTTACTCTGTGAAGAACATATGGATAAACCTGGAGGGTCCATGACTTCTTGCAGTTCGAGAGATTTAAGGATTAGCCTTCGGTCCCGTTGTTAGTAGGAGGTTGGTTATCTTACGAAGCATTGGAGAGAGATCAGGAGGTATTCCATTGCTTCACGCAGTTTGGAAATTGTAATAAGAAAGCGGCTTCATTGCTTCGCACAATTCGAAAGTCAAATGGATACGAAGGGAAGTGGTTCCATGAATAGTGGGATTTGGCCCTACGAAGCACAAAGGGAAATCACATATGACTTTTAAAAATGTTGAAACCGTTAAGACAATTAGTCATTGTAATAGGGGATAAAGAATCTATTGTGTGTAGCATGTTATATTGCTATTGTTATGTCTTTGTTTCGCCACATGGTTTTAACGAAAGGGAAACCCGTCCCGTCATGTGGCGTGGTCTCATTAGACATCTTTAGCATCAGGTAGTCACACTAGTCTTTTTGAGTCCTAGGGGTGTCAAATGATTCATGTCGGGTCATATGAGGGTCGAGCAAAATTTGACCCAATCCATTTTCAGTCTATTTATTTTGACTCATTTAATATCAAAATTTACCTGATCCAACCCACCTATTATGTGGATTACACATTTAGCCCATCTAAATGAATTCTATTATTTTCTAAGTACAACCATTAATCATTTTGGGGAACTATATCGTTCGTTTAAAAAAAAAAATGTTTAAAATTCAAACTTGAAAGTGTAAAAATTCGAATTTGAAAATTTATAATTTTTAAATTTGAATTTTTTAAGCTCAAATTCGAAAACTTCAAAATTTGAAATTTGAAACTAAAAATCAAAATTTTGAAAATTTAAAATTTGAACTTTGGAAATTTGAAATATAAATTTGGAACTTTGGAAATTTTAAATACGAAAATTTTAAATATGAATATTTGAAAATCTGAATTTTGGAATTTGTAAATTGAAATCTTTGAATTTGTTTAAAGTTTTGAACTTTTGAAAACTTAGGTTGGAGTTCATCGGTCGAAACCCCGTTCGGTTTCGGGACAGTATGAAGAAATTATCATATTTGAACAAAAAATAGCGACTTCGTATGTAAGGAGTTAAATGGGTAAATAGATTGCCCATTTGTAAACCCTTTTAAAAACGGGTCAACCCTTTTATGATCCATTTAATAAAAATTCATAAATGGGTTGATCCAACAGAGTTGTAAGGAGGGTAAATAAATATGAGTAAGTTTTAACAGGTCTATTTTTGACTGATCTGTAGTATTTTTGCTTTCCCGTTAAACTCTTGGGTACTCAATTGAGTAGGTTGAGGGTTAAAAATTTTCACGAACCTTTTCTTATAAGCTTACGGAGGCGAGCATTAGACTATAGCTAATTGGAATTCCACTGTGTTTTGTTTGGTTCTGTTCTATTGTATCATTTGATGTATGTGTTGGCATATTTATGACTACCGTTATTTATACTCTGATCAAATGAGGGGGCATCGTCATATGTCGCACTCGGATTTTGTATATTTTCTCTAAACGGGTTGTGCAATGGGTTGTATGTGAATATATCAATGAATGTTTTGTGTAATTTTTCATACTCTCGTATTATCGATGTTATGGTTGATTAATGTTCGGTTTTTCTATCGCCGAAAGTTGAAATTGGAGATGACTGCAATATCTGTAGCGTTTAATTTTCGGTCTCAGATAATGGGGTGTTACATCCACGTCAACATAAACTGTTTAAGCTCTTGGTTATTAACTTCAATATTAATGGTGTCTCGTAACTATGTTGATCACTCTGAACATGGTAATTTACAGAAGTTACAATATATATGTTGTATTTTTCTCTTCATTAATTAATCTATAATTGTTTGTTTGCGATCATTCCTCTTTTAGCCGTAGATCATGATGCGTTGTCAAGGTTCAGCAGAGGTTTTGGTATATAAATTTTTGCAACTACAAGAAGTCCTGTCTAATTTATTCTTCCAATATTTAGTAGGTTAAGCCTTGTTTTGTTTTTCATTTTAGCTCCAATTTTCTATTACCTTTAAACAATAGCATTTTCACCAAGCACTAGAACCAAGCTTACTGACTTATTGATTTAGTAAATAAGTTATGTGTTATATATATATATATATATATATATATATATATATATATATATATATATATAAAAGCCTGCAGCATGATAACGTTAAAAGAAGACTATATTTTCATTATGATCATGTTAGCAGTGTAGGCAAAATCATATTTATAGTTTGATGCACTGTTAAAACACTAAGCTTATTGAGGGTATCAATGAGGCTTTCCCCTAACCAATAATGGTATGAAAAGCATATTATAGTCTATTAGCTTTTATCTACATGCAATCAAAAAACAACACTACTGTTGGCATTAGTCAAATCGCACTGTCTTCTTTGGACTCTATGTTTTTTCTCAGAAAAAAAAAAAGCACTACAGTACTGTTCCACTTGCAGCTATCATTTCAATTCCATTAGCTACAGTTACAATTGTTTTGCCGTCTCTTTTAGTCAGCGTTGATCTTTTTGGACATGACAGATCACTATAGTGCACTTAAAAAAAAAGGACAGAAGGAAAATTGTCTACCCGAGATATTCTGTAAAGTATAGGCCAATTCACTTAGCACAAACAAACCCGAGAGCAATTTTCCTTCTGTCCTGAAATAATAGCTTTTCTCATTTCTCTAAGTTGAAACTGCAGCTGCAAGTCATCCTATAAGTCTATGAATCTCGTTCAATGTGTTGAATAATTTTGTCTTGATCGATGCTTTGTTATTTCAAGATTAGTTCCAGCCCGCTTTGGTTCTAAAGAATTTTCAGTGGTGCCAAAATTTTTGATGCCTCATTTGTTGTTTGCTAATTTCAGAGCTCAAAGGCAGCAACAAGACGATCAAAGAGGGAGTGTTTAGCTGCACTTGTAGCTTCTCGTGCAGTTGAAAATAAAAAAGATAGGAATTATAGTGTAAAAATAAAAGAAAAGGGAGATGCTGAAGTTGAAGTTGCTCAGATTCTTCAAAGTTTAAACAGTAATGTTAGAAGATCTCCTCGCAAGCGTGCTGAAATTCAGCCTCCACCGGAGGAGATTCAGCCTTCGTCTATTGTTCTCGACCATAATTCAACCCCATCTCCAAATATTACTCCTAACTCAACTGATGTACTTGATGCCATGAACTTAGATTTTTGCAGTGAAGATCATCGACTGGAGCCGGTGAAGAAAAAGAGAGGAAAGACGACGTTGAAGAAATTTTTTTGGATGCCTAACGAAAAGGCTGAAGTGGAATTCAATGATCTAGGTCAACCGATAGGTATCGATTCCCGTCACTTGTCATCTTATCTTGGTGTTTTAGTAAGGGAAACGGTGCCTGTGACCATTAGTGAGTGGAAAAAAGTCGACAAGCACCTAAAGGATGATTTATGGACTAGTATTCAGGTATGAAAAAGTATATTTCAAACAAATGTTTACTTCTTGCATAACATCGTTTATATATTGTAGGAAATAGAGAAACATGAGTTATATGTTGTATGATAAAGTAAAATGTTTACTTCTTACAAACACATTGTATATCTATTGTGTTTGAAGTTTTTTGATATTAATCACATCATATTGTTTATCCTACATTGATATTTTAATGTCAAGATTTATTCGGATTGCAACTTACTTATATTATATTGTCATGTGTATTTTGATATGATTTTGGATTACGGGTATTTTATTATAGCCATGTATACACACAATTCGGTTTAGAAAACTAGGACCATTATTTTCAGACTCATGATGCTATTAAATACACTGTTGAACTATGGTTGCCTGATTGCGCATGTATTGATATTTTCTGACATGGTTTCGTATTCAGTTACTTGTAGAACTACGTAGAGACGATATCGACCATCCCTTTTTTTTATATACCATTTGATATGAAGTCATGTAACTGTATTAAGTTGTATTGTTGGGTGAGTTTCTTCTCTTGACCTTGAGGCAGTAGATGATTAACTTCGTAAAATCTCATAATTTTATATTTTCCATGTAAAGAAAACTGGAATTGGATGAGTAAAGGAATTCACGCATGTCTTCTTGCATGCAGTTTGCAGTTAACTTTATTCATTTCACCTGGACAAATTTATTTTTACTCCCACTTCGTGGTGATCTGCCATTAATATTTGATTTCTGTTGTGTAGACAAGATTCAAGGTAGATGCAATATACAAGGACTTGTTGTTTCAGATGATGGGATTACGATGGAAAGAATCGAAGTCGAGATTGGTTTCCGCTATTAAAATGGCGTCTGTTTCTCCTGACTCTTTTTCCAAGTTAGCCATGCTAAAACCAATTAATATAAAGAGTGATGAAGAGTGGAATGATTTTGTAAAGGAAAAACTGTCAGAAAATTTTGAGGTAATAAGCTTTAACGACTATAAACTCAAATGTAAATTACATTTACTAACAAAATTGTCCTATATAGCTAACCAGCAATAAATACAAGGCAATTAGAGAAAAGAACAAAACTCCACACACAATGAGTAGAAAGGGCTATGCAAGGTTAGCAGAAGAAATGGTAAGAAATTCATGTTTGGGTTATGTTTACATCCATTATATTATTATCTTCAACATTTTTTTTTTTTTTTTTTTTTTTTTTTGTAGAAAAAAGAAAGTGGAACATCAGATATTAGCAGAGACGATCTGTGGTGCAAAGCCCACACCAAAAAAAATGGAGATCCACCGAATTCTGTTGTTGCTGACTGTATTGTAAGGGTTTATTTATATTAACATTGTTAACGTTTCCACATTCTATGTTTTTTAGATATGGTAAATCAGCTCTATGCTGGTTAGTCTGTAATTGAAATCCTATTGAGGACGAAAATGTGGTTTATAATAATTTTGATCTACGTGTTCATGATTGCAATTAAATGTTGAGTGTTCGTAATTTAGCATACATTTGATTTATTAATGTTTGATTTTTTTTTTTTAATCCGTAGGCTAAGATAAAAGAGCATAGTAGTAACACTCATAGCTCTCAGGGAATGGCATCGATAAGTGAAGATGGAGTGTCGAAGGTTTTTGGCAAAGAAGGTAGAGGAAGAGTGAGAGGACTAGGTTTTGGTGTTGTACCATCTCAAATGGGTATTCATATAAATAATTCAAAAAAGGTGTCTGCATTGGAAAACCAAGTTGCTAGCTTGGCAGCTAAAGTAGAAGAGCTGACTAAACTAGTCATTACAGTAAGTTATAGTTAGCTCTATATATGAGTGTGTGATATCCGCTAACGAATTATTAGGTGTATATATAACGTTATATATTTTACAGAACGTGAACGGAAAGCAGATCGATAATGTGGCAGATTCGGAGACTCCTCGTGCTTGTATGCCTCAGGTGCTATAATAAGCTCTGGTATTGTAGGCTTTAGTAGTTTGGGTATTCCATTTGTTACCTATAACTTAACCAAATTCTTCAAGATTCAATGTTAAACACAAGCCATAAAGCATAAACCATTATGGAAAGTTCCAAGCGCTATTTTTACCAGTTTTAGCGACATTCTCTCTTGGAGGGGTAGGTACAGATGGTACCTATCTCGAAGGGGTAGGTACAGATGGTACCTATCTTCTATATATTTTTACCCACACCTATTCAAATTGGTAATTAAACTATACTAATGTGAGTTACAACCTGTGAGAAGAAAAATAGTAACACTCTTTCTAGATTTTGATACAATTTTTTAGTAGTTAAATGGCGGTCATAGTTTAACATTAAATTTGAAGAATGTATCAATAAACGATCAAAATACAATGGTACATGTATATACAACCCTATAAGAGGATGGTAGCTGAACATGAATAACATTTAAAGGGGTGGTAAAGCTGTAGATGCTAAAGAAGTAACATACAATAATAACAAGATGAAATTGATTTAAGAAAAGTATTGAATTGATAGAGTAGAACAATAATTTGCAACGTATTAGGTTCAAAACTTTGCCGGTGCCTTTTATTCTGGTTACATGTATGTCAGGTAATTACTAATAGACATTTACATTTGTATAATACTAATATGATTTTGACTTGGCAGTTAGCGTATAGTTTTGGAAATAATATTTAGAGTCATTGATTTTTCAATCAAATTATGAAATATATGTTTAGTATTTGTTAAGTTGTATTAGTGCTGCGGTTATAGAGTGCTAAGGTAGAAAGAATTATAATAGAAAATGAGATGTGTTGCATATTATAATCAGCTTAAGCTGTAGTACTAAAATTTGCCTATAACCCATGATGCTTCTTCCTAATGAATTTAATGTCCTAAAGTTTTGAATTTTTTGGTCTACAATAGATTGAAAGACGTTAAATATAGGAGAGACATTTGTTTATTCACATACTTGCTGTTGGGTGGGTTTTCCAAGGTTTGAAAGTTGAAAGGAGATGAAATGAGTATGGGATAGTAGGAAATGGAGAGTGAACGTTTGCATTAAACGCATTTTATTCACAAATCTAAATTTCTCCCTATGATCCAGAAAATTGATCCAAAAAAGGTACAACAAAAGGTTTTTACTGTTTGAATAAGGTAAATATCATAAACTGTCAAGTTAAAAGAAATATCACCTAATAATAACCAAAAAGAACAGTCTGTACGATGTGGAGAATGGCTTACTGTTCCATTTGTTGGAGAGTAATAAAAAGTAAAAACATAAAACTCAAATTTTATTAGCAATTTTTAATTCTTAAAATGATCAAGTATTACAGTTTTACCTTATCCTAAAATAAATATAATACACTATAATTTTACTTTAGTAGAAAATAAGCACAAGAACAAACTTTTTTTAAAAAAATTGGTCGAAGGACGATATTAAATATAACTAGCATTTTGTACAGTGTAAAATTAAATATAATACTAGTTATAACTATCATTTTTGTATTATATTTAGCATTTCCCTTTATTTTTTTATTTAAAGTTTGTCCTTCGGCCTAATAACGAAACTTGATGACGTTCAGTCAAATTTCTTTTTAAAGTTTGTCCTTCCTAATTACCTCATTAGTATATCTTAAAATCTCACCGGAAGAGCGAACTAGCACCATGTCTGGAACCGGGCATTACTATCATAGCTATGGCTCCTCTTGGAACTACTATTGGCATTCCATTTCTGAACAGAATCATAGTCCCTACAACATATGATACTAATATTAAAAAGGGATTTCAATTTAGTATCAGGCACAACAATGTAATGTTTTTGTTTTTGTTTTTTAAATGATGCATACCCCAACATTTTCCTTCAGAGTGTGGACAAATAGAATAAACAGCATCTTCATGACCTTCAAAAGTGTATTATTGGAAGGCACCAGTTTTGGAGTCCCAGGTCTTGTATACGTATGCATAATAGATAAGGGTACAAACATATAATTTCACTATGAAGCGCCTCAATAGTTTTGTCATCTCCAGAAGTTATAACACAATGCTTGTCATTCGGTTGAGGAACAGCACTGTCATTAATCCCACCAACATGATCAACAATCTCGAATCATTTAAATTATACACATAAGTCAGTCAAGGTTAAAGACTTTTCACTAGTGCAATTTTTACTATGTAACTGGACTCAATAAGTAAATTTAATACATTATAATTATTGGAAGGCACCAGAACCATAGTGTTTCTCTCTCTCTCTCTCTTTTTTTTTTTTTTTTTTTTTTAGATTTTATTTCACGTTTACTGAACCTTTTTACTTTTTATTTACTATTTTAGATTTTATTTCACTTTTACTGAACATTTTTACTAATTCTTCTTATTATTATTTAAAAAAAAAACCTTTATCAGACGACTTTTTATTTGATTCGTTATTTTAAACCCTTTATATATATATATTATTATCATCATTATTTATTTTATTTTATTTTAATTTTGGGTTCCATATCTAGCCAACCCCAACTTGTTTGGGATATATGGCTTTGTTGTTGTTGTTGTATAATTTTGCTTTATCTTAAAATGATCAAGTATTATAAGCAAGTTTTGAACTGAATACAGAAATAATGATGAACTATCATTGTGCAATACTCATTGAACTCAAGCCATTTTCAAGTACAGTTCGTAAGTATATTTTGTTGTTGCTTGCAGTCACACCGTGAAAGTAATGGTATGCAAATTGAACATCGTCAAAATAAGAGGAGTGCCGAAAGTTTGGTAAAAAGAAAGTGCAAACTATTGGGTTGGCAGAAGAGTGTAGTTGCGGAAGGAACGATAGTAAGCACCAATCCTAATGTTTTGGTACACTTTGTAAAGCTTGGACCGGACTTTTGGAAGGTGCGGGTTAACGTAGCTGTGGATCCTGAAGCTTTTCTACTAAGGCCAAATCCAGAGATGTGCACTATTAAAGAGGCCGTCGGAACAACCGTGGCTTGGCACAAAGAGTTCATTTCACTAGAGTAGTATGTGCATTTTAGTTTAATGGTTTTGTATTGTGCTGTATTTTGAGACCGTCGTTATGGTATGTGTTTAGATTATGCGTATGAATTATGTTTTTTAATATAGTAGAACTTTGAATGTAATATTAGCAGACCTTTTGGAATGTGTGTTAGAAATCGTTGAATCTAATTTTATTTCGTTTATGCCTTTTGGAATGTATTTTTAGTTACTTTATCGTAATATTTGTTTTCATTATTAAATACTGGTATTGGTGAAATATGATATATATTTTACAAGGAAATGAGTTTTTTGAAGGTTGCATAGTTTGGTTTCGGTTAAGTTATAAAATGAATAAGATTCCTTGCTTTAAAACTTTGTAAAATAGATCTTTGTTTTTAAAAAATCATAAAAAAAAACATTAAAAATCAATGTAAAAAAACATCAAATATCAAATTTTAATATATAATCATTTTCGTATTCATATAGAAAAGCACTAAAAATGCTTTTAAAAAAAAATCGTGCTTCAGTGAAATTGTTGAAAGACCTGTAATTTTCTGAAAAATTATAAACATCGTAGCCATTATATCAAAATATTATATGTTTTTATGCAATTATTGCTGATTGCTTTAAGTTTTCAAATTCAAGCATCAAATTATTGCAGAAAAATCAATAAAAAAATTGATGAATATTATATACAATTAAAAAATACATCACTTTTAGTAAAATTGCAGAAAAACAAGCAATTATGCAATAAAATTGTAGACATTTCTGCATTTTTTCTATGCATTAAGACATGTTTGCAATACACTATAAAATGATTTTAGATATGTCCACATTTTTTTTTCATTACATGCAATACATTGTGAATAATTGCAGATATGTCTACTCTTTTTCATAATAATCGTAGACATTTCAACATCTTTTTCAGTAATCATCGCTCAATATTTACAATTTTTTGACTTTTTTTAAGCAGTTGCGCGAAAAATCATAAAAATGCGTTGCTACAGTAATGGACACCCGCTTTAAATTGAAACTTGAGGAGGATGTCACTTATAACAACTTTGATTTTAGGTACTCGTCCCTAATATTCATAATAATCAAATTGCAACTATTTTAAACGGCTGTGGTTGAGTCATGTGCAACTGTTGATAATGGTTGTACTTGAGTTACTGCAACTGTCATTAGTAGTTGTACTATCTCACTTTCCAAATACCTATTACATGCTTACAAGTGGCGCTTGCTAGTTGCAATAAGCACCAACATACTGCAACTAACATTGGCAGTTGCGAAAAGTTTTTTTTTTTTTTTTTTGGAAGCATACTCTGATTGGCAACGACCAACTTATTCTCAGGTGTACTTAGAACCCAATGACTAATAACTAATTTCTTGACTTGATAGAAGTGAGTGTCAGCTGTCAATTCCAGAAAGGATCCAGTTCAGTTTGTTGAAACCTAACAAGCTAATCAACACGTTCAGTAGAATCAAACGAAGTTAAACTATTAATAATTGGAATCATGTACTTATACCACTGGAGATCAATCAAGCATCTCAACCATTTTAAAAATGACACATCTTTTAACGGCCTTCCGCGATAAGCAATAGGGAGCCCATTCCAACAGCAAGGGTTTGCTTTGATTCCAAGCACACCATGTTTACTACAAACGTACTTCAGGAGGTAAGTGTTATGTGATCTTTGTGGCTAGCTCGGGCTCTCCAAATTGACATGAGTTAACGATTATCGAAGCAAATTCGTCGAGATAGATAGTCCGAAGGTCCAAACATCAATTACGGATAGCACCATGAGACTACAGTCGAGCTAATATAGCAGAACGTCATCCGACAGCTCGCTAAGTGAGGGATTGACATGAATTCATGCTCTAGATAAGTATAACTACGTGGCGAACTAGCTGAAAGTTCAAGTTAAACAAACATCACTTCGTATCTCTCAAACAACAAGCATACTTTGTAAGTCATCACAAGACCAAGCTAGAAGCATCAAGATGTGGCCACATAAGGAGTTACACCTTGATCCTCATCATGAGGATGGTACCGATCCTTAACTAATAGGAGATATGAGCTGGGCTCCTTTGTTCCGCTCCTCCGACGAACCTGTGACTTTTCCAGGATATTTTTGGTAAATGTTAACAATAATTAACATTAACATCCTAGATGATGTATACAAGAAGGTATGTTCAATGTATTAACTGTAACACCTCTTGGGTTTACGAATAATCATACCATGGTATTAAGGGCATTGTTATTGACACTCCATTTTTTGTTAAGAGGAGGCCAAATTTTACTGACACTCCACTTTTTTTAAATTGTTAAGGGAGGGATCAATGTAGGTGACTTTTTTTTTTACTTTTTACGTTTTTACCCTTACTTCTAAAAATTACTCACCATAAAGGAAAATTCTATTTATACACCGAAAATTCCTTAACATACACCATTATTTTTTCTATAAAATTTTATTACTAAATTACACCATTATTTTTTCTATAAAATTTTATTACTAAATTACCCTTTTCTCATAGTTGCTTTTTTAATACTTCTACATATAAAAAGTCAAATTATTCTTAAATGTATTGAAATTTGATACAAACTAGATATGTTATAAATTATTTAATCATGAAATCTAAAATTTCAATTAAAAAAACATTCATAAATAATGGTTTAATTTAGAAGTGTTGATTTATTTTTTAAAATTACAGTAATTTTGTTGAAATTGAATTTTTTACATAAAGTTAATGAAAGTTGCAATATTAGTACAAGAAATATATTTCATTTTGTAAATTTTTACTCAATTTGATCCAAAGAGTTTCTGATCTTTGGTAATTGTGTTTTAAATTTGAAAAAGGAAAGAAAAAGAAGATGAGAACATGGATATTTTAGTAAAAGAAATGGTGTATGTAAAGTAATATATGGTGTACATTAGTTTATTATAATTTGGTATATGTTTAGCAATTTTTGGTGTATAAATAGAATTAGCCAATCGTAAAATCATAAGTTTCCTAAATCACAAAAACCCAAATTAAGCCTAAATGGATAATAATGTAAAAGTACATTTATTTGTTAAGGGACTACTTTCCTCCTTGGTACTCCCCTTAACAATTTTTTTTTAAAATAAAAAATTGGCCTCCCCCTAACAATATTTGGAGTGTCAATAACAATGCCCTAAAATAAAAGTCACATGATCAATGTACAAAAGTAAAGAATGGTAATTCATGTTATTCATTCCATCATGAATATGTTACAAATTGGTGTAATCATTCAATTTCTTAATTTTCCATGTCATTTTGTGTAATGACCGCTTATCTCCTTCTATATCATCGACCTTTGACTCCTTAAGCTGTTCGAAAGAAGAGAACTTGGAGGAGATCTTTATTGGAACTAAACAAGTGTAGAGAGAGAAGTAAGTTAAGTCCCCCTTCCATGAAGGGATGCATATCTATATATAGTTATTGGAGATTAGCGGCCTCACTTTCATTGACGATGTGGGGCTAATGTTGCCTTTTGTTCTTCTTTTGGTGGCAGCTTCAACATGAGGTATATTATGGAATGTGAAGACTTGTGTAACTTTTACAAAGGAAAAGGAATCAACTTCACTTGAATTTGCTATGCGAATCATTATAAAATTCTTTTTTTGTATGACATCAATCGTATCTTGTCTTCAAAATTATATGGCATCAATTATCATAAATGTGATCTTGATTGTTACCTATAGACTTGCTTTTAATTGTAGATTTAATATCATGTAGCTTTAATAAAAAAAATTGCAAACACAAGCAAGCATGACTTGATTCGAACATCTTTATGAAAGAAGGACGACAAGATCCTGATGAGTGGTGACAACTTAGTATGCAATAGAAGCATCATGAGAAGGGGTGACGAAGCATGTATGAGGACGACATAGATAAGGAACTGACAAAGCTTATTGACAAAGACAGTAAGACTAAGGGTGACAACATCCACTTCTTACACTTGCAATAACTTGATGGTATGTTTTGGAAGCCTTACCTCTTAAGGTTTACCATATGCGACAAGATGGTACTGACGGGCTTTAATATCCTTTTGGCTTCATGAAATCGATAAGAAATGGTCCTCTTGCTTTCTTTGAAGGCGACTGTCTCTTTGTACTGGCTGGATGCGACAAGGACGCTTAATGCGCTATGGTTCCTGTGGATCCATGTTGTTGACAACCTTGTTTTTACTAATAGAAATTTCTGTGCTATATCGACCGCATTGACATCTTCAATGAACGCGACAAGCTTTTTTCTATTAACAAGGTGATAGGCTTATTTCAAATACATATGATAGACTCTTTGAAGATTCCTTTTGTTAAGAAAATAGTAGGGCTTCCTTTGCTAGACGAAGTCGATAAGACTCTGGTTTGCATGGCTTTAGTGTTGACAAGTCTTTCCTTACCGAACCAGTCTATAAGATTGAGTTCTACCGAGGGCGATAAATTTTAGGTCAATGATGGCGGTAAGCATTGATAGTGGCAACAAACGATAATTATAATTGATAGTGACGACAAATAATAAGCTATAGCATTAAGAGTGACGATAGACAATAAGTGACAAGATCATTTCCACCTTGACTTCTTCCATAGGACACAAGTCCTCAACAATTGCAACAAGCCTATTTTTGCAAGTCACTAGGATGACAAGCTTTTATGCAGTTGTGCTTCTTTGTTTTAGATGAGGGCGACAAGTTTTGAGCGATGCGATAGCAATAATATTATTAAGATAGGTTGGAATAATTATGGTTTAGCACTTGCCCTTCCCCTCTTCGTGTATTTTGTCAGTTACTCTTTAGGGTAAGTCCATGTTCATTTTACCTGAGAGTGACTTGTTATCCTTCTTATAATATGCCTTTATCAATGGTCATGCTTTAAATATGTTATTGTTAGGTCTGACAATAGCTCAAGGTAAAAATACCCAAAAAATATTTATCTATGCAACGAGAAGACTAGAAAATCTTATCTAGTGTTATGTGGAAAAGTTCAAAAATCCCTATTCGATAATTGAAAACGAGAATCTTAACTGGTAACCATAGACGAGGTGAACAAAAATCCATATCTGGCTATATACAACAAAGACCCGTATTTGGAACTAATAGAGGATCAAATATCCATTTGATAAAAGAAAACAAGTAATTATCGTATGGTTTTGAATTGATGGTAGTTTCTTTCCTGCAAGAGTTAAATGGAGGTCAAATATCTTTTCAAGTAATGAATGGATTTTTTTATCTATAATAAATGATTGGTTGATGACCGAGAATTCTTGCTTGGCAGCTGATGAATTAGAAACTACTATCCAATATGCTGAATTGATGTCCTAGAAATTTCCATCTCGTAGGTTGGTTTGGTAGATCATGAACTTCTTATTGGTAGGTTTGATGAGCCGAAAAATTTTATCTGGTACAACGAATTGATGGATTAGTAAATTATATATGGTATGATCAATTGATGATTCAGTAACTTCTATCTGGTAGGACTGATGTACCATAAACTTCTATCTAGTGTAATGAATTAATGAACTAGAGACTCTAGTATGATGAATTGATGAACCAGAAGCCACTATCTAGTATGATGAGTTGATTAACCAAAAAGCTTCGTCTAGTATGATGAATTGATGAACCAGAAACTTTTAGCAGGTATGATGTCCTCCCACCGAGAGGTGCTTTAATAGGGCGTAGAGCCAGCTTTGAAGACTTTGTACCTTGAAGTCAAGGGTTTCCTCCCTCTAGGAGATGCTCAAAAAAGTTGTATAGAGTGACGACCCACATTTTTTTGCCGACTCAAATCGATCATGAAATTGACTTAAACCGATCAACAAGATGTATCCCTTGGGATTACGATAAATAAGAACCGAACCAAACAACTTTTTTATTAACATTATATCAATGTTACATCAGAGTACAAGATTATCAGAGTACATAAATTAAAACAATACACAGTGGAAATATAATTACATCCGGTGGAAGACTATCAAATGATCTGGATGCAGCTCTAGCTTCAATCCAAAATCCTGCTTTATCAATATCTGCAAAACCAAAACTACTAGCTATCCATGTGGAAAATTATGGGCACCCAGAGTTTAGGTGGAAAACAATAAACTCCAGGTCAGTCATTGGACTGGTGTGAGAACCAAAAACAATTATTTACTTTATTTTTAAAGTTAGGTAAATCACGGGACCATGCCGTATAACACGGAACGGGTTTCCTCTACATGAGTACCAGTCATAAAAACTCGTAGTGATTTTTGAAAAATGAAGCTATTATAAGATTCAAATCCCATCACCGAAAATGCCTGATATGCAAAATCCTCTTTTATTATCACCAGTGCATAGTGTGGAAATCATTTTCACAAACATATGTATCAATCTTAACAGACGTAGGTACTGGTTAACACCAAAATTTGCACTGGCCAAATATAACGAAGCAGGAGTTCCAAAGTAATAAGAGCAAAGAGTTTCGGGTAGCGAAACCTGAACCATGGAGAAAAGGACCTTGAAGGAGGTTAAGGTGTTAGAAGGGGCAAAGTCCGAAAGTCAAAACCGACAACATAAAGGGTCAAGTTGTGGTCAAGCATCAACATCGAACATTGCTGGAAAAAGGGATGTTCGGCTTACATCCGCAACGAAAAAGAAGGACCAAGAGTCCCTAATACGGTACCCAAAGCACAGGGGTGTCGGCCCTACACAAACAACAGATTAATTGAGGAAGAAACTATAATAATCAAAGTGAAGGGTTGGTGCCGATACGAAAGGAAATCACAGGCAGGGAAATACATTTACCGAAGGGTACAACCCCGAAAGCATACCACTTAACACCATAAGCAAGTAGAAATGGGAAGCCGAAGGCATATAAACCAAAAACTAAAAGCCAATGAAGGGAAGCACTGCATCAAGCAAGAGAAGGCAGAGGTTTGCCAGCACTACTTAGCTCAATACCAACACTAACATTACAAGAGAGTTTATAAGTCACACGGAAGGGGTCACGGGTGAGGTTATAATGAGATCAAGACCGAAACCATGGGTTGTCAAAAGAAGAAAGGAGGAATCCAATCTAACATGCTTAGTTCCGATACCTAGACCGACAAGTGAAGGCTACAGAATTGAAAACCAAGCTAGGAGGAAGCAAAGTACCATCGAAACTGTCATCATGAAACAACTTCAAAGTCACCGAGAGATATACCAAAGGCGTGATGTCAAAAAGTCAAGCTCTTAGATTCCGAGACCAAGCTATTGAAAGGCATGTCAGCGGAACCACCCTTGAAAGCCTGAGATTGATATTCCGAAGGCAAAAAGACATCAATTAAGACATTCGGTAAGAAGAAAGGTGGCCGAAACCTTTCTACCAAAACCAAAAGTCACAAGAGCGGTCGAAACCTTGTTAAAGCATCCGAGAGAGGCTTCTGCTGGGTTCACAACAGAAGGGGCCTGAGATTTTCCTATAAATAAGACCCCAGGGTTCTCATTTTGCAGGTCTTTTTCTCATTCCACAATCTAGCTCTCATTTCTAAGAGAGCAAACCCTAATTTGTAAATCAATTTGGGGATTTCTTATGTAACCTCCTCTATGAATAAAATCGTTGAAGCCCTTAAAGTGGACGTAGGTTCAATCTGAACCGATCCACTATAAATTGTGTGTTTTTACCTTTTTCGCATATTATACTGTATTTTGGCTATTATTTTGATTGTATTCTACTATGCTTCCGATTTACCAAAATAACCCTCTTTACACTGTTTAGATTTCCATTTGTGACGAGCTTACGACGCACTTATCCCAAGGTAACTGTTAGTCCTTCAATATCGTAAGCATGATACTCTCTTCTTGAAGGAAGCGTAACTAATCTTCGGGCTTAAAACTATGATATCTAGGAAACGGTGAATTAACTCAAACTTGTCGGAACTAAGCTATCCATAAGTACCCTTAAGTCCATACCCTTATTTCCTTATTTGGGTGTTAATGAAAAATATCGTTAACATTTTGGCGCTAAAAGGTGGGCCTGAATCTCTGTCCCCAATCCTACCATTAATCCTTTGGATATCTTACCACATTTCTAACTGTGATGTTCCGTCCTGGATTGGACTAGGCTTTGAAGAAGTAAGATTATAGATAAAGGGTCTCGGTAAAGGACTTCTAGATACCGATCAAATGCTTAAAACATCATTGATTCTAGCTGTTTAAAGAGTAGTGTAACCTTGAATCCTCAACCTTATTTCCTATACTTTCACCCCTGTTGTTAACCCTCACCTCTCCTACCTCCGTCCCTATCTTAACCTTCCATCCTTACTTCCCCCTTTTTTTGGTATAAGGCCTTTATCTTTGTCTTCCTTTCTCTCGTAAAAAGATACTCGTAATAGTCAATGAAGATGGTTAGACCAAGAAAGAATCATAAGCAAGATTTTAGTGCATCATTCACCCTAGAAGATGGTATAATTCCGGACTTCAGTTTAGCAGATTTGCAAACTGGGGAACCTTCAAGCCTAATGAAAGGAGCAAGTTATGAGTTGGAGGTATTGCATTTAACTTCACAAATCGATATTGCAAGAAAGCTTATTGAAGAAAACATGGTCGAAATGACCTTTAAAGTAAGACCTTATGAAGCAGAATCAAGAATAATAACACCTCGGGAGCTTTATAACCAAATTGAATCTTCATTAAATCTACAAAGTGGTCCAGTCTCGTGGAGAAACAACCAAGCATCAAAAGAGTTGGTCACTTCAGAAGAAAACGTAAGCCTAATATGGATAGAAGACAGGAAGTTGTAGGGAATCCTTCTCCAAAGAGATAATGATGGTAAAGGTTCCATCTGAAATAAAAGAGTACAAACTGGTGTATGATGGGACTAAAGACCCTGAACAATACATTGTCGTGTTCGAAAATGACATGGATACATATAATGCTTCTGAAGCCCTTCGATGCTAGGTTTTCCAGACAACTCTTTATGGAAGAGCTCTTAAATGGCGCAAGCATTATCATGGCCCTTTCATCACAACTTGGAAGCAATTGTCCACCGCATTTACCACACAATTCCATATAAAAAAGGATTCGGCAAATAGCATTTATGATTTAACTAAAATCTAACAAAGACCAGATGAGTTTCTTAACTGCTATCTAAGGAGGTTTCACAATAAGTCACTCAAAGTGAAAGGGGCAACAGATAGAGAAAAGATAAGAGCTGTATGATCAGAGTTGCTTGTACCATCCCCATTTTGGAAGGAGCTTATCTTAAATGAATGCGAAAGCTTGAATGATTTGTATTCCAGAGCTGATAAATTCTTTGTATGGAAGAAATATTTAACACAAGGAAAAGATTGAAGCAAGAACAGAAGGAAGAAGTTCTTGGTTCCAATCCCCTTGCAGAAGGTTCTACAAAATCGAACAAAAGGAAAGATTATTGCACTTATCACAAGGCAGAAGGATACAAAACCAGACATTGTTGGAGTTTGATAAAAAGATATCAAGACAAAAAGAAAAGAAAGCTCATTTGAGAAATTCGAAGTAAGACCAGTGGGAAAGCTGGTTAGAGACAACACAACATGGGAATGAGAACTTAACAATCGGTCTTCCATCTCAAATACTTATTTTCATTAGGAATTTCACTTTATATCTTGCTTGTAATCAAACAAATATTAATATAAGTTCGAGTGCCTTTACAGGTAAAAACCAAAACATGTTCAAGGTTATGCATACAACACGAGCTCAGGGGGAGCACCAAAAGCACGCCCAACCATTGCCCATGACTCATCCAGCAGAAGGGAACGAAACCTCAAAAGGGAGCACTTAAGGAACACAATGCATGAATAATGCACGACAAAGTTACCAACTAATGACAAGCTTCGGTGGAAGCTGTCCAGATAAACAAACAACAAAGGAATGATTAAGCACCCATCATAGCTCAGCTTAAATAAGATTCTTTTAAATCTTATCTCCACTATTTCAGAATTTCACGAACTTTGTCAAACATGTTATATTAACATACATAAATGCTTCTATGAAAGGTGTGGAACCTACCCTTGATAAATGATATCAATAAAGCCTTCAGAAGGAAGGGCGAACCAATAGAGCCTTTAGAAGAAAAGGAACAACAAACAAAGCTTCCGGGGGGAGAAGATACATCAAAAAAGCTTTCAGGGGAGAAGCTACATCAATAAAGTTTCCAGAGGGAGAAGCTACACAAACAATGCTTTCGGGGGAGAAGCACCATCGAATAATGCTTCTAGAGAGAGAAGCAACGACAAACACAACCTCCCAGAAGAGGAGCGTCAAAAAAAGCCTACAGAAGAGGAGCACCAAATTAAAATTCCAAGAAGAGAAGCCACAAAGTTACATCTCCACCTAGTGGAGTTGCCTCCTAAGTGGGGCTAACAAACAAAGTTACATCTCCACCTAGTGGAGTTGCCTCCTAAGTGGGGCTAACAAACAAAGTTACATTTCCACCTAGTGGAGTTGCCTCCTAAGTGGGGCTAACAAACAAAGTTACATTTCCACCTAGTGGAGTTGCCTCCTAAGTGGGGCTAACAAACAAAGTTACATCTCCACCTAGTGGAGTTGCCTCCTAAGTGGGGCTAACAAACAAAGTTACATCTCCACCTTGTGCAGTTGCCTCCTAAGTGAGGCTAACACCCCCTACAAATTATAGTACCCCTATGTGGGGCTAGTACTTCCTATCTCTTCCAATATAAAGGGACCAGTGTCACTCTCTTATAGAGTAATCATTTATCTGCATATCCGGGGGTTAGGAATAAGGCTAGACGTTAGATACCCAATAGCCAAATAATCAAACGGAACTTCTCACTGAACGGTTGATAACTAGATGACCTAACGAAACTTCTTGTTGAATGATTGTGGATTCAGATAGCCAAACTGAACTACCTGCTGAATGAATAAACAACCGAAAGACTGGATGATTGAATGAAACTAACTGCTGAATGGCTAAATGATGAAACAATTGAATGGAACTACTGTTGAAGGGTCAAATGGTTTGAAACTGAACGAAACTACTGTTGAATGACCATTTGGTTCAGGATAGAATTAATTTATTTCGAAAGAACTCCTCTACATATGCGCCCGAGAAGTTATCCCTTGGTATATTTATGACTCTTTCACTCGTGTTGTTTTCTGAGTAAACCTACGAGAAATCCAATATAATTTATGGTTGCTTGATCACTTCCAATAATGTTTGGATAGATTAACACTATGCACATATGTAATCATTGGATGATTTGTGATTCTTTCATTAGATAGACTTTGAGTGAACTTTCGATGCTTGCTTTATACTCTTATTAAAACATTCCACTTTCGGCATTTTCCAGTAGCTACCAATTAGTGCATGGTTTCTACATGATTTCTGGTTTATACTAATCCGAGTGTTAATCTCGGGGTTTCCATATGATTTCTATTTTTCACTTACCCAAGTGTTAGTCTTGGGGTTGCTACGATTTCTGACTTTAATTTACCCAAGTATGAGTCTTGGGATGTCTATTATTTTTAGATATGATATCTGACTTTTTACTTACCTAAGCGTGTGTCTCGGGGATTCTATATGATTTTCGGTTTTCACTAGCCCGAGTGTGAATCTCGCGGTTTCCATATGGTTTCTAGTTTCAACTTACCCGAACGGGTTTCTATGTGATTGCTGAATTTCTACTTACCTGAGTATGAGTCTCAGGGTTTCTATAAGAATTTATGATTTCCATTTATCCGAGCATGAGCCTCGGGATTTCAGATTTTTACTTACCCGAGTGTGAGTCTCGGGGTTTCCATATGGTTTTTGGTTTCCACTTACCCGGGTGTAAGTCTCGAGATTTCTACTAATCGCCAATGTGAATCTCTGATATCTAATTTTCTATTTATAAGTTTTCATTTTCTTATCACATTCAAGTTTTCGAATGCTTGTTGCATGAGTTCAAGTTTGAGCCTTTAACATCTTTCCTTGGTATTTCCAAATGAGTATTATATATTTACAATATTTTCAAAGATAAATCCTTAGACCTGCATTATTTTAACAATCGAGTTTATCTGTAACACCCCACCTCCGTTAAGGTCACTCACAAAGGGAATGCCTTAACTTTGGTGGAGCATTTTAGTAAACAGAAACAGAATACTACAAGACAGATAAACAGTACTTGAAAAATTATAACTTTATTTCAAACAGAAGCTTGGTTACATCCTTTCAAATCACAATATCAGAATTCAAGTGAAAAATATCAGTCTTGTACAAAAGCCTTCAGAATGCATAGTTTAAAATCATAATCCCCACAGAAGAAGATAAGCCATACTTTAAGCACTGCAAGCGGAAGAAATCTGGATCAAGCTAGAGTATTCCCTTCTACAAAACCAGGGAGGGGGGGGGGGGGGGACGGAAGAAAGGAGGCGAAACAATAAGGGTCAGACATAAAGTCTGGCAAGTCCAGTGACTTTCAGCATATGAACAGATAATAATAATAATGACATGAAAGCAAAACTGGATAAGAGATGGCAGTAACATGAGCAGCAGATATACTTAGATTAAATAGCAGAAACAGAATGATGTAGACTAAGCCATGCTTCTTATTTATATCTTACTTCTCTGCACTAATACTAGTATAACAGAATTAGGTGTCACCCTAATGTCTAAACTGAAACAGAAACGGGTACAGAATAATTTCCACAGAAGAGAGTGCTAGTAATGGGCCTTTACCACCTGAACGGAAACAGACAGAAGCAGAAACAGATTAATCCCTATGGAAAAAGAATGTAGAATTAGGTGTACACTAGTAATGGGCCTTTACCACCCCAACAGACGGTACCACGGAGAAACAGACAGGTGTTACCACCCAACAGAAACAGACGGTACCAACAGAAACAGACAGAACTAAGTGTACCCTAAAACCTTACCCCAAGCGATCCGCTCCCTAATACATAAATACCCTGTGCCAGCCCCACCGAAGGGTGTATCATTCCCTAAAGTGGCAACCTTTGAATGACACAGACCTATTTACAGATGTCACGGCGTCTTAAATCCTCAGAGGCAGACCGGGATCTATGCACGCCATGACCCGGTTGGAACGCACCATCAACACCCCTCGCCATTATCAGAATGAACCGCTTATAATTATTTCAGTAAGCGTGCCCGGACCCTACCTACTGTTAGGTCAAAGTTTTGATACTAGAAAGGGTTACTGACTAATATGGGTCCCAAACAACAGATGACACAAGTAATTCCCCTCCTATCCTTGTGTCCCCAGACTAACAGATTTGAGATTAACAAGTTCAGACATACAAAATTCAGATCAACTAGTTCACAGATCAGACAAGTTTTAGACTAACGGATCAGATATACGGATTTAACAGATTTACAGATTTGTCTAACTTTGTAATTGAGCCTACCGATTCACGGAACAGATTTATTAAACTCATCAGTCTAGTGGGTTTAACCCTATCCGCCCAACATGTTTTAGACATTATATTTATCTCAGATTTTCATTAATTAAATATTAGTGCCCAGACCTCTCACATTAGACTGACAGTTTGCGGCTACTGGTTAGGCCGGTTGGTTCCGGGAAGATTTCTGCCGCAAACCGAGTCCAACCTCGGGTTTCAAGCACGTTATGACTAACTTCTCACATTAGAACCTATTGTTTGCGGCCACTGGATGTGCCGGGCGGTTCCGGGCAGGATTACGCCGCAAACTCATTCTAACCTCGAGTCAGCCATGTTTATCTTTGCGGCCAATTAATTATTAATTTACCATTTATGCCCACGCCTAATATACATGTCAATTTTCATAACTATAGCCAATTCAGATTATGTCAATAATAGACTAAATATATCAACTCAACATATATGGCAGATAACAGATTTAGGAGATTAGGCGACTTAACGGATTCAGCAGATTAAGCAGTTTAGCAGATTTAGCATATAACAGTTTAGGCATCTTCAGCAGACTTAGCAGATGACAGATTTGGTATATGAACAGATATAGCAGAACTAGCAGATTAGGCAATATAACAGAACTAGCAAATTAGGTAATATAACAGATTTAATCATTCCTTAAAGTTTCATAAACATATCTTGCCTAATTATAAATTTGGCCTAAGTTTGCATGCCTAAATAGTTGTCATGATTCACATTATGATCATATACCCCACGTTTGCATTGAATTTACATGGCACAGATTATGGTCATAATTTACCATATAACACACGTCTCAAATTTAGTTAAACTTGCCTAGTACAAAAGATTCACATATAAATTATACCAAACATAGCCATCGATTTCAATGCATGTCATATATTCAAAAATCTCCCACTTAGGTGTTATTCACATTTAATAGTTATCAAATCTTAACATAAATCTTCACACCTAAGTCATATTCCCTTTTTATCCCAAATCATGAATTTCTATATAAACAATATGCCCAACAATCTAGAACTTTAAATTATAATAGATCTTTAATTCAAAAATATGCGTTATGTCCAATGTCTCAAGTCACATGTTAATATACAATGGTTCCACTTCTTCCAATTCACAGAATATGCACAGATCTAAATCTAGTTTACAAGCTATGTCCTTTTAGTCACAGATTAGCCATGTCCAATTGTGCCATCATTCATTATTTGTCCCAAAGTTTAACGTTCGTGCGTTAATCTCTTATGAGATTTGGCGCAGGCTCGAGGTAGCCTGGCTATAGAACAGAAAGAAGAAAGAGATATAGAATAAAATAGATCAAAACAGAACATACGCAATCTCAAATTCAGATTTACAATCATGTCACAATTATAATTAAAGTTTATATCGGAAAATAACTGCACTTGCCTTGGTTGGATTCTAAAAGAAAAAGATGTTGTAGCTGTTCTCTTTTAATCCTAATCAGAATTGGAGGAAGAAGAAGCACAAGTCCTAGCTTAGGTTTCAGCAGAGTAGAGACGCCATTGATTTATTTATTTTTAGAGAGGAAGAGAGCAATGGAGGCCAGAGAATTGTATATGAGATTTAGGTTTAGGTTAGGGATGTATATATATAGGTGTTGGAAGTTATTTAGGACCATTAGATTAACCCTGAATCATGAGAACCATTCAAATGCAAAATCTGCATTTGAGCGAATCGGCCCACGGGATGACAGCCAAACACCCTGGATTAACCCCTAGTCGACCTAGCAAAGCTCGGGTCGACCTCAAAAATGGGCCGGTTCGGTTATTCCCCCTCCCAATTCGCTGTTTTGAACCTTTTTTTTGCATGTTTATTTATTTAATTTTTATATATATCTATATATATTTCTCTCATATGCATATAAACTTCAAGGCTTAATAACTTCTTCATAATTAACCTTTTTTTTTTAATATTCTCAGAAAATACGGGGTGTTACATTCTCCCCTCCTTAAAGGATTTCGTCCCCGAAATCTTCAAGTTAAGAAGAATGTATCCTAACATCCAACATCCATCTACTCAACTATTCAATCACAGGCATCCATTGTCCTTAAAAGGTTTCTAATGCCGTATGAACATATGTAAAGTGTGTGTGTATGTTTCTTATCTAATGCAAAATCAGGCGGTCTACTGATCCAGTTGACCTCCTTAATGCGAATCATGTTAGTGTCATGAGTCCAAATATGTATGCAAGAAATACTATTTGATACACATCATTTCTATATGAGTGCATGACCATTCATCCAAATGCAACATCCATGTGAGGAGTCAATCATTCTGCATCCACAAAAATTGAAAAATGCACACACATCCATATGCAGTATGAGAGTGTTTTTGAGCCGATCTAGTGCCTAGTGTGTGTATATGCATCCACAAGAAACCACTAACAACCACTTGCATCCACTTGCAACCATCAAACATAACATGTCTCAAACACATGTTTACACCCATTAGTTTCTACCTAAAGTTCGAAGATTCGATCGATAGGATACAATCGAACGATGGAAGCGAGTACAGATAAAACAAAAACTTGGTTCCCATTAGACATTGGTTGAGAGAATAATTTCCCCTAAGTATCAACCCCAAAGACTGAAATCAATATCAGATTGACACTCAGAGGATTACCCTCTTTAGACAATGTCAAAACTGGAAATCTTAACCTTATCAGAGATATTCAGATATTTACAGTCTACTAGTACATATCAGATTACCAAATGATTCTTAGAAAACTAAGCATGATAAAACCCAGAATGTATGCGTCCTACTTGACGCCTAACACATATATCTCTCAAACCCCAATTTATCACAAGCAGATGAGTCATAACCCTTATGGGTTTGAGTCTACAGCGGAACCAGAAACAATACTAGTATTAAAGTGCAGAGTATCGATTACAGAATCAAAATGCCAGAATCAGAAAGAGTTTTAACTCAACAATCAGATATAGAAATTAAACCTCCTACAGAAAGTTTTCCTAATCCTATCCTATCCACTAGCCTCGAGAGTGTTCGCCTTCCCTCCAGCAGTTGGTCCTGCCCTCTGCCCTTGTCCTCGTTTCTTCGGGCAGCCCCTAGTGAAGTGTCCCATCTCACCACAGCTGAAGCAAGTGCCCTTCTTTGGATCCACTTTCTTATCGTGTGTCCTATCCATGTCTCCCATGTTCTTTCTCCATTCGTGACCTTCCACCAAAATGAAGCTTCATCCTTCATTAACCAAGCAGCTGGTTGAACCTTCCTCCCATCGTCTATCTCAAAGGTACCAACAAGTCCTCTACTCCGTTGAGCCAACTTCTAGCCTCGACAACGTCTCAGTCCCATAAAGCGGTTTTTCGCCCATCGCACGGAAGTTCTTACATATCTTAGAAAAAGCATCTATACGCGGAGGAAGAGATTCAAAAGGGAAAGAGGAAGGAACTCGAAACAAAGAATCGAAAGAAAGATATATGGCTTTTGGGGATTATTTATTTTATTTTTCAAAAATAAGCTTTAATTTTGAAAAACTTTCTTTTTAAATCCTTTTTGAAAATAATTTTCAAAACTTTTTATCAAATCTGGTAACCTTCAGCTCTGATACCAAGTGTAACACCCCACCTCTGTTAAGGTCACTCACAAAGGGAATGCCTTAACTTTGGTGGAGCATTTTAGTAAACAGAAACATAATACTACAAGACAAATAAACAGTACTTGAAAAATTATAACTTTATTTCAAACAGAAGCTTGGTTACATCCTTTCAAATCAAAATATCAGAATTCAAGTACAAAATATCAGTCTTGTACAAAAGCCTTCAGAATGCATAGTTTAAAATCATAATCCCCACAGAAGAAGACAAGCCATAATTTAAGCACTGCAAGCGGAAGAATTTTGGATCAAGCTAGAGTACTCCCTTCTACAAAACCTTGGGGGGGGGGGAACAGAAGAAAGGAGGCGAAACAACAAGGGTCAGACATAAAGTCTGGCAAGTCCAGTGACTTTCAGCATATGAACAGATAATAATAATAATGACATGAAAGCAAAACTGGATAAGAGATGGCAGTAACATGAGCAGCATATATACTTAGATTAAATAGCAGAAACAGAATGATGTAGACTAAGCCATGCTTCTTATTTATATCTTACTTCTCTGCACTAATACTAGTATAACAGAATTAGGTGTCACCCTAATGTCTAAACTGAAACAGAAACGGGTACATAATAATTTCCACAGAAGAGAGTGCTAGTAATGGGCCTTTACCACCTGAACGGAAACAGACAGAAGCAGAAACAGATTAATCCCTACGGAAACAAAATGTAGAATTAGGTGTACACTAGTAATGGGCCTTTACCACCCCAACAGACGGTACCACGGAGAAACAGACAGGTGTTACCACCCAACAGAAACAGACGGTACCAACAGAAACAGACAGAACTAAGTGTACCCTAAAACCCTACCCCAAGCGATCGGCTCCCTAATCAATAAATACCCTGTGTCAGCCCTTCACCGAAGGGTGTATCATTCCCTAAAGTGGCAACCTTTGAATGACACAGACCTATTTACAGATGTCACGGCGTCTTACATCCTCAGAGGCAGACCGGGATCCATGCACGCACATGACCCGGTTGGAACGCACCATCAACACCCCTCGCCATTATCAGAATGAACCGCTTATAATTAGTTCAGTAAGCGTGCCCGGACCCTACCTACTGTTGGGTCAAAGTTTTGATACCAGAAAGGGTTACTGACTAATATGGGTCCCAAACAACAGATGACACAAGTAATTCCCCTCCTATCCTTGTGTCCCCAGACTAACAGATTTCAGATTAACAAGTTCAGACATACATAATTCAGATCAACTAGTTCACAGATCAGACAAGTTTTAGACTAACGGATCAGATATACAGATTTAACAGATTTACAGATTTGTCTAACTTTGTAATTGGGCCTACCGATTCACGGAACAGATTTATTAAACTCATCAGTCTAGTGGGTTTAACCCTATCCGCCCAACACGTTTTAGACATTATATTTATCTCGGATTTTCATTAATTAAATATTAATGCCCAGACCTCTCACATTAGACTGACAGTTTGCGGCTACTGGTTAGGCCGGTTGGTTCCGGGAAGATTTCTGCCGCAAACCGAGTCCAACCTCGGGTTTCAAGCACGTTATGACTAACTTCTCACATTAGAACCTATTGTTTGCGGCCACTGGATGTGCCGGGCGGTTCCGGGCAGGATTACGCCGCAAACTCATTCTAACCTCGAGTCAGCCATGTTTATCTTTGCGGCCAATTAATTATTAATTTACCATTTATGCCCACGCCTAATATACATGTCAATTTTCATAACTATAGCCAATTCAGATTATGTCAATAATAGACTAAATATATCAACTCAACATATATGGCAGATAACAGACTTAGCAGATTAGGTGACTTAACGGATTCAGCAGATTAAGCAGTTTAGCAGATTTAGCATATAACAGTTTAGGCATCTTCAGCAGACTTAGCAGATGACAGATTTGGTATATGAACAGATATAGCAGATTATAGCAGAACTAGCAGATTAGGCAATATAACAGAACTAGCAAATTAGGTAATATAACAGATTTAATCATTCCTTAAAGTTTCATAAACATATCTTGCCTAATTATAAATTTGGCCTAAGTTTGCATGCCTAAATAGTTGTCATGATTCACATTATGATCATATACCCCACGTTTGCATTGAATTTACATGGCACAGATTATGGTCATAATTTACCATATAACACACGTCTCAAATTTAGTTAAACTTGCCTAGTACAAAAGATTCACATATAAATTATACCAAACATAGCCATCGATTTCAATGCATGTCATATATTCAAAAATCTCCCACTTAGGTGTTATTCACATTTAATAGTTATCAAATCTTAACATAAATCTTCACACCTAAGTCATATTCCCTTTTTATCCCAAATCATGAATTTCTATATAAACAATATGCCCAACAATCTAGAACTTTAAATTATAATAGATCTTTAATTCAAAAATATGCGTTATGTCCAATGTCTCAAGTCACATGTTAATATACAATGGTTCCACTTCTTCCAATTCACAGAATATGCACAGATCTAAATCTAGTTTACAAGCTATGTCCTTTTAGTCACAGATTAGCCATGTCCAATTGTGCCATCATTCATTATTTGTCCCAAAGTTTAACGTTCGTGCGTTAATCTCTTATGAGATTTGGCGCATGCTCGGGGTAGCCTGGCTATAGAACAGAAAGAAGAAAGAGATATAGAATAAAATAGATCAAAACAGAACATACGCAATCTCAAATTCAGATTTACAATCATGTCACAATTATAATTAAAGTTAATATCGGAAAATAACTGCACTTGCCTTGGTTGGATTCTAAAAGAAAAAGATGTTGTAGCTGTTCTCTTTTTATCCTAATCAAAATTGGAGGAAGAAGAAGCACAAGTCCTAGCTTAGGTTTCAGCAGAGTAGAGACGCCATTGATTTATTTATTTTTAGAGAGGAAGAGAGCAATGGAGGTCAGAGAATTGTATATGAGATTTAGGTTTAGGTTAGGGATGTATATATATAGGTGTAGGAAGTTATTTAGGATCATTAGATTAACCCTGAATCATGAGAACCATTCAAATGCAAAATCTGCATTTGAGCGAATCGGCCCACGGGATGACAGCCAAACACCCTGGATTAACCCCTAGTCGACCCAACAGAGCTCGGGTCGACCTCAAAAATGGGCCGGTTCGGTTATTCCCCCTCCCAATTCGCTGTTTTGAACCTTTTTTTTGCATGTTTATTTATTTAATTTTTATATATATCTATATATATTTCTCTCATATGCATATAAACTTCAAGGCTTAATAACTTCTTCATAATTAACCATTTTTTTTAATATTCTCAGAAAATACGGGGTGTTACATTTTCTGTGGATTCTTTATGCTTATTTATAGAAGGAAAATGCTTCAATTTCTTTTGCCATATTCACATATGAAGTTCGAATGTATCATCCTTATTCCAAGGTAAAGGTTCCTAAGTTAGAGCATAAGAAGGTACTATGAACCTCCCATCCGAAGCCTTCCAACAAGGATTATGTTCTCACAACACTTTGTATAGGAAGTTTTCTAAACTCATGGCATATTTACCCCTAATATTTGCTACCATGAATTATGGTTAAAATTATGTTAGACATATCATTAGTCATACATTATTCATTGTGTAAGTCAAACATAGTTTTCTATTTAGATGCATCCAGATGTAGACCTTTGGTTCGTTACCTCACATTTCCCAGAATAAATTATTAGTAACTGAATGCTTGAGTAAGGATTTTGGGCTTCCCATAAAATGTTAAACCATAGGGTTCCACATGAAAAACATGTTTGAGTTGGTACACTATTCATAACTAGGTTCACAAGGACTCATAACTTGAAGATCATATTCAAGACTATCCATTAATAAAGTACATGTTTCCCCTCGTGTTACTGTTTTGAAGTTATACGAATCTAATATTATAACCTTTCTAATATTTCTTAAGTTACAGAAGAGATGATACAGGAACTGCAGGATTTGTCCTAAAGAACAAAAGCTTCTTTATACTAGGGGGCTAAATGTTAATACCAAAATTTGCACTGGCCAAATATAAAGAAGCAGGAGATCCGGAGCAATAAGAGCAAAGAGTTTCGGGCAGCGAAACCTAAACCATGGAGAAAAGGACCTTGAAGGAGGCTAAGGTGTTAGAAGGGGCAAAGTCCGAAAGTCAAAATCGACAGCAAAAAGGGTCAAGTTGTGGTCAAGCACCAACATCTAGCATTGCTAGAAAAAGGGATGTTAGACTTACATCCGCAACGAAAGAGAAGGACCATGAGTCCCTAATCCGGTACACAAGCACAAGGGTGTCGTCCCTACAAAAAACAACGTACTAATTTAGGGTGAAACAACAATAAGTCAAAGCGGAGTTGGTGCCGATACGAAAGGAAATCACGGGCAAGGAAATACATTTACCGAAGGGTTAGCAAGGGTACAACCCCAAAAGCATACCACTTAACACCATAAGCAAGTAGAAATGGGCGGCCAGAGGCATATAATCGAAAACTAAAAGCCACTGAAGGGAAGCACTGCATCAGGCAAGCGAAGGCAGAGGGCTGCCGACACTATTTAGCACTGTACCGACACCAACATTAGAAGAGAGGTTGTAAGTCACCCCGAAGGGGTCATGGGTGAGGTTATAATGAGATCAAGACCGAAACCATTGGTTGTCAGAAGAAGAAAGGAGGAATCCAATCTAACATGCTTAGTTTTGATACCTAAACCAATAAGTGAAGGCTACATAATTGAAAACCAAGCTAGGTGGAAGCAAAGAACTATTGAATTCGCCACCAGGAAACAACTTCAAAATCACCGAGATAAATACCAAAGGTGTGATGTCACAAAGTCAAGCTCTCAGATTCTGAGACCAAGCAACCGAAAGGCATGTCAGTGGAACCACCTCCGAAGGCCCGAGATTGATATTCTGAAGGAAAGAAGACATCAATCAAGACATTCGATAAGAATAAAGGCAACCGAAACCTTTCTGACGGAACCAAAAGTCATAAGAGCGGCTGAAACCTTGTTAAAGCATCCGAGAGTGGATTCTGCTGGGTTCACAACAGAAGGGGCCCAATTTGCCTATAAATAAGACCATAGGGGTCTCATTTTGGAGGACTTTTTCTCATTCCACAATCTTGCTCTAAATCAATTTGGGGATTTCTTATGTAACCTCCTCTATGAATAAAATCATCGAAGCCCTTAAAGTAGACATAGGTTCAATCCGAACTGAACCACTTTAAATTGTGTGTTTTTACTTTTATTGCATATTATACTGTATTTTGGCTATGTATGTGATTATATCTACTATGCTTCCGATTTACAAAAATAACCCTTTTTACACCGTTTAGCTTTCCACTTGTGGCGAGCTTACGAAGCCCTTATCCCAAGGTACCTGTTGGTCCTTAAGTCTCGTAAGCATGATACTCACCTCTTGAAGGAGGAGTGACTTATCTTCGGGTTTAAGACCATGATATCTAGGAAACAGTGAACTAATGCAAATTTGTTAGAACTAAGCTATCCCTAAGTACCCTTAGGTCCATACCCTTATTTCCTTATTTTTGCGTTGACAAAAAATATTGTTAACAGGTTTCCTCCACATGAATACCAGTCATTAAAATTCACAATGGTTTTCGAAAAGTGAAGCTATTATAAGACTCAAATCCCATCACACAATGCAATGCAAATAAGAGGATAGAGTTTTACCTTAAAATAGCTAAAAATGCAGGATACGCAAAATCCTCTTTTATTATCACAAGCACATAGTATAGAAACCATTTTCACAAATAAATGTATCAATCTTAGTAGATGTAGGTACTATGTCTACATACATAGATTAAAACTAAAAACTGTGAAGGTTCGTGCTGGAAGTTACGTTCCATCAATGGCCGAGGCAAGGATTTTTCTTTATTGACACCACTAACGGGGTGTCCCCGGACTCAGGCGCTTTTGAGCCCTAAAAATTCGGATCACCTTTATCGGGATGTCCAGGATCAAGAATGTATGACCCTTAATCATCACCTTTATCGGGGTGATCTAAGAATCGCACACATGTCATCTTTTCAAACTTTGGGCCGCAGGTACACAATGGTTACGTCTGGTTCCCCCAGAAAACATCTGTACCTTTAAGCCTTCCTCAGCTTTGTGGATTTTGCCCTCGACCTAGATCAAAACTACATAATGGTTATGCCCAGTTCTCTCAGGAAACATCCGTCGTCGTCGGCTTTCACAACTCTACGAATTACGCTAGCAGTCAAGCTCAACCGATTCAAGCATGCTATTTATTATCTAGCTTAGGCCATTTACGGGTTGTGAGGCTTGTTGAAGTTTTGTTACACAAAGCTATGTTATATCAACTATGCTTTGATCATGATCCACAAAAATTTGCTTTTAAATAGGAAGCTTTGATCTATCTACCAATAGCACTCTACATGCCACATTGTCAATTCACATATATGATCAGTTTCTATTAATAATATAACCTTTGAGTTCATATGTCTGAATGAAGGGTGTTAAGCTAAGAGAATAAATTCTCCGCCACCACAAATATATATCATCAATAGCAACTAATCGGTTGTGTTATGAAATACAATGCTAGACACATATCCATTTACAAGCCCTTTCTGGGTCTGAACGAAACCAAAGGCACCTTATTCCTCGTCCAATAAAGGAAAGAGGCCCTTGCATCTCCGGTCGATCTCCAAGAATGTCTGGATGACCACAACTAATAACCTCATATTGGGTTGTACAGTCTAATTGAGATATCACCAATAATCCAAATGATGTGAAGATCTCCGGTCTTCAACCACCGTCTTCCAGTATCTTACATACACATCGTATTAGTTATCCTGAATGGTTGAAACCCAGTCTTTCTGAAATAACCATCGCATCTTTAAAATCAAGTGATATATAAACATATCATAAATCAATTTCCATTTCGGAATATTCATTTCACCCAAATCATCTTTTACATTGTGAATTACTCCCATAAATCGTACCAAAGATTCACTTCATTTAAACTTCTTGTTTGAACCTTTCCTTGAAAATCATTTCAAAAGATTACATAATCTCTTTTCACAAACTTAACTCAAATCAAGGTTTATAAGACTTATTGGGATTACCAAACCTTACAAAAAGGAAATCTTTCATATCATTATCCCATTCTCGTCCTATTCATCCCGTAGAGCAGAACTAGTGGTACTCCATATCTAACACCCCTCGTGTTTCGGTAAATTTAATTGCCTTTTTTCATTTCAAATCTAGTTAAAGATTCATTAAAACTCTAACGTAGTTTTAATCTTCATCTTATTCGTTATCGAAGACACCATTCATGACAAACCCCAAACCCATTTGATATCAAATATAAGGCTCTAAATAGAAATCATATCGACTTATATTCAACATCAAATTCTAAAACCAATAGATACTGTATAAGGAATAACAATATCTATATCTTCCAAATTCCTCAAACAATATCCGTATAATTACGAAATTCAATGTCGAAATATCCGAAGATTATTTTCATTCAAATCCAATATTCACACATCAGAAAACTTAACTTGGTTAAGTATTTATTAACTTCCTACCGTTTCAATCACTTTTGTTAGACTAGCTAATTTTCTAAACATATCATTTTTATCCAAAACTGAATATATTCAGTCCAAATCACTTTTAAATCATTTATTATGATTTATCAAATATTTTTCCCTATTTTTAATAATTTAAAAATTGCATATTTCTTTAGAATCCATTTTCTGGTAATCTACAACACTAGCGTTGTTTTTATTCAAATTTGATTTGAATTTATCTCAAATTCTAACTGTTGGATTTTAAATTTTTGCATATCATTGGAAAGCTCTTTTCATTTTGAACCAAACGTTTTTTATTTTGGGAAAATCCGACGGTTGGATCTCCCGGTACATCAATTTGAAGTTAATGGTCGAAATTCGCGAAAGATCGCTGCAAGACACGTCCTATTCAAACCATTTTATTATTTATAATAAAATTCATCAATTTGGTTCAAACTTATTTTATAAAATGTTTATAAACTCATTTTAAAACGATTCAACCTCCAATTTAATTTTAAATCAAAATTGAATATTACATATTATTATAATATTTAAATAATAATATTTTTTAAAGTATAGTATTTTGAAATCCTAACTTTTCTACCATCCATTATAAAAATAAATAAGATCAACGGAAAAATCCGTTCGAGTAAAAAACGTTGTTTTTATATCTAACTTGAATTCATTTTTTGAATTTAATATTCAAAATCTAATTTGAATTAAAAAAAGTCATTTGTAATCCAAATATCCTTCAAATTCATCTCAATCATTTCAATAGTTGGTTGAAACTATAATCAACTCTATTTTCAAATCATTTTGGATTTAAAAATCCATTTTCTATTTTTCAGTCAAATTTCACTTGAATGAATATAAAATTCATTTAAAATCCCAATAGATTGAGATTCAATCAACTTCCAAATTATTTATTCATGGTGTAAAATTTTGTGTCAACAATATAAACACATCCATATCAACTACCATCCACCATCCAACAGTTATAATATAAGTGTTTCCATCGACAATGCTTTTATTCATAGTTTATTAATAATAACAGTAATAACTGTAAAATCATCCATCAACCACGAAGCAAACATTGCAATCACATACAATTAATACATATTCAGTTACGTTTATAATAACTATAAAAATCAATTGAGCGAGTTCTAACTTTGGTCGATTTGAAATCATTATAAAATGATTGTTTTTAATTAAATTAAACAGTGCATTTAATTTAACCAAAAATGTAGCTAGCTCCAAATTCCTCCAAATTAGTTTCACTGTGAAGCTCTCGTCTCCACGATTTCAACATTTCCAGTTTCATTGAATTCTGTTTTCATTTGAACAAATTATGATAATTTAAACATTGAATAAGATCCTTAGTTTAATAAAATTAATTATTAAACCATAATTTCCCTTAACCCTTGTTTTAATCCTCTTCCCCCTGTACCTTCTTCCTGGAGCGAACGAACCCACTCACACACCATCTAACATCATCACGCACGCCACCAGAAATCACCTGCCATCGATCAGTACATGCCATGATGTTGCCGTTCTCCCCTTCACCGTCGCCAGTGACGGTGCCCAACTCGAGGGCCCCTTGACCCTAGAAAACGCGCTCGAACGCTATTTGAGCCCTAAATACTCGCAATTTATAGCACCGAATCTGATCATACTTGTATAGTTTTGAAGCCTTCACTTAGCTCTACAATTTTTGAGTTAGAGTCATGATCTAATTCGCAATGTTTTGTGTCTCATTAAGTAAACACAATCGAATAATTTTGGCCATTCTTGCGTAAGTGGCAACTGGTTGAAATGGGGCTAGTGTTTCTCAAGGGTATTTATACCCTTTATTAATTAATATTCTAATCCATCAACTACTTTGTCATGAAGTTTCATTCCCCAAACGAACCCCAGCGACTATCGTCCTTAACTAAATATCCATATTCCGAACACAATAGAATATGTTTTAGAAGTTAATTCGATTCTTTTAATCAGTTTTTCTTAGAATTAAAATATAAGTCAATATAACGTTAAATATTGATTTTCAACTTGCGTTTTAATTTGCTATGACCACATACTAACTCCAAACATTATGAAATTTGAAATCCTGCTACGTTTCACAAGTGAGGTTCCAACAAGATTGGTCTCGTTGAATTCAGAGACCATTTAAAATGGCCTTACTTCTAGCTTTTATTGAATTTTAACTAATTTTTCAACATGCGTTTTAAATTATATATGTTTATATGTTAACTCCGATTGACTTAAAATTTAAAACCTAACAATAATTTAACATTCCAAATCCAATAAAATTGGTTTTGTCAAAAACGGAGGTCGTTTGAAAAATGACTACTTTAAAGGCTTAAATAAAACAAAAAATATAACTAAATTCAAAAACAGTTCAATTTAATAATAATAATTTATTATTATCGTTTATATCCAAATAAAATATCATATAAATCCAAAATAAACATACCTGGGCTTATAACCCGATACTTTCAAAATTCAAGCCAAATCGATATTCCATTTCTTAACAAATCCTTTTGTTTTACTTAATAAATCGTTATAATTTATAAACGATTTCGTAGCGACTATTTAAATAATTTGATTTGAACATAACTTACAATTTGTAGCATGAAATCTCGATTTTTCCCTTCGTTAGAAAACTAAAATTCAATAGATCATAACATTTCTTATTTTAACGAATCCTGACTTGTATTGAACTCTATACACTTATTTGAAATTCAAAACTAAATATTTCGAACGACCACGACGTTACGAGTTCGTTTTATAATTAATATAAGCTTATACATTCAAACTTCATTTTAAGTAAATTCTAAGTTGTTAATTCTCAAAATAAATCATTTTAAATATCTAAAATCCATTAAATATTTCTTAATAAATTTTGGGTCGTTACATTCTTCCCCACTTAAAAAGATTTCGTCCTCGAAATCGAAAATGGAACTGAAGGTCGTTTACTTAACCAACTCAGCCTTCGTTCTAACTAACTCAAGTTCTTCAACTTTGCAGTTTCTAAGAACTTCTCAATTTCTCAAAATTTGGCTTATGTTTTAAAATTTTGAAAAATTTCGCTCTAACCTCCTTTGTATAGGTTGATCGGTACAACTATAATTTCCCTCTCTAGGCCCTCATCAATCAGAAAGGAAATCCAAAAGCCAAGCGGCATGCATATCGTCATAGGCCATCACTAAACTCAATCAATACAGTAAAGGGTAGATTTGGCTCATGTCCCTGTTACTGTTCAAAATTCAAACAGCATTCTCCCCAAAGCTCTAATGCAAAGCGGTTCCCTGTTTTGTCACTTACGTGTTTTTCCAAAAAAAAAACGCCCTGATGATTACAAAAAATTACAAATATTCATAGAAGCATGCTAGAAAAAACAATTTTTTTTAGCAAAGTATGCATTTATAAGCATTAACTACATACATGTATGCATGTTTTCATCCTGAGTTTACATTGAAAATATGGATGAATAACAACATACACGTATGCAGTTATTGCATATTCTTGCATACATGTATGCATATAATTTTGAACGACTTGAAAGGCAGGGTGAATATTTGTAGAAATGTATGCAGTTATTCTGTATAACAGCATATATGTATGCAGAAATGTTAAAACAGATGAAGGCTTATCAATATGTGCATATATGTATGTAGTTATTCTGTATAACTGCATACATGTGTGCAGAAATGTATAACTGCATTTATGTATGCAAATATTGATTTATTACATCAAACAATGCATTTATTGCACAATTTCTACATACATTTCTGCATTTATACTGCAGTTTCATGCATAACTGCAATATATGCAGAATTGTATGCAGAAATTGCAAATAACAGCATCATTTGATGCAATATACTGGAGATTCGCGGTTTTTTGTTCTCTGGTTTTTGATGCCTTTTTATTTGTTGTTTGGTAGTTTTTCCAGCTGAATTTGATGATGATTAGTTATCGTATTTAATTATGAATTTAAATGATTTTTTTTGATGATTTTTCGAAAAATAGGGACCTAATTTATAAAAATTTAAGGGAGGGATGTGATCCTAATATCGAAACCTTTTTGGGACCTGAGCCTAATTTTCACTATAATAAATATGTACTTTATTGTCGGGTATTCAATTTTATTCCTCTTCTTGGCTTCCAATCAATAACCTGTCTAATATAAATATATATATGTATATCCAATTCCAAGCAACTTCCAAATCAGTTCAACACTGATGTTAAATTTGACTTAACTTAATTGAATTTTTCATTCTTAAATTGGTTTTGTCATTCCAATTTTATTTGACTACACATAAGTTAAATTTTAATTTGTTTGATTCCATTCTGTATTTTCAATTAATTTAACTTATATCAGTTAAATCTAAAGCTCAAATCATTTACAAATACTTACTTAAATTAGCTTAAGTATATTTTGATGTTTCAATTAGAATTATATTGCCATCCCACTTTCGAAACTCGTAAATAAACACTAATGATGATTGGTCAATCAACAGAATTATCTTCCAGTAACAAGAATGAAATTCTATATCAATACAATATATTTGAGACTTCGTATATACGTCGACCAAGCGTATATACCAAAAATCTTCTTATACTCGATAGTCCAAACTCGACGTCAGATAAAATACTCAAACTCTTAATATAAGATATAGTCTTTCATAATCAAATTCATTTTTATGAATACTCAAATTTGTTCTTATCTACATTTAAATAATACTCTTTAAACTCATTCTAGGGCATTACTAACCCCATCTCTAATGAGTAACTCTTATAGGATGTTACTATTCTACTGCTGATGAGCCCTTTCCTCCTACTCAAACTAGTCGTACCCTAAAGCTTTGAATAAACCAAAGCTCTGATACCAAATGTGACGACCGTCTTTTTGGCCGATTCAAATAGATCGTTATATTGACTTAAACCGATTAACAAGACATATCAAGAAATGAACAAAACAACTTTTTCATTAACATCATATCAATGTTACATCAGAGTACAAGACTATCAGAGTATATAAATTAAAACAATACACGGCGGAAATATAATTACATTCAGCATAAGACTATCAAATGCTCTGGACGCAGCTCTAGCTTCAATCTAGAATCCTACTTTATAAATATCTGCAAAATAAAAACTGCTAGCTGCCCGTGTGGAAAATTATGGGAACCCGGAGATTATGTGGAACAAATAAACTCCAGGCCAGTCATGGGACTAGTGTGAGAACCAAAAACAGTTATTTACTTTATTTTAAAGTTGGGTCAATCATGGGACCACACCGTATAACACAAAACGAGTTTCCTCAACATAAATACCAGTTATAAAAGTCGCAATGCTTTTTGAAAAATGAAGCTATTATAAGATTCAAATCCCATCACACAATGCAACACAAACAAGAGGATAGAGTTTTACCATATAATTGCCAATTGATATGCAAAATCCTCTTTTATTATCACTAATGCATAGTGTAGAAATCATTATCACAAATAAATGTATCAATTTTAGAAAACGTAGGTACTGTGACTACGTAAATAGATTATAACTAAAAACTGTGAAGGTTCATATTGGAAGTTGAGTTCCATTAATGACTGAGGCAAAGATTTTTCTTTCTTGACACCGCTAACGGGGTGTCCCAGAACTCAGGCGCTCTTGAGCCCGAAACTTTGTATCACCTTTACCGGGGTGTCCAAGATTAAGAACATATGACCCTTAATCATCACCTTTATCGGGGTGATCTAGGAATCACACACAGTTCATCCTTTCAAACTATGGACCGTAGATACACAATGGTTACTTCTGGCTCCCCTAGAAAACATCCATACCTGTAACAACCCGGAATTTTGGCAATATAAATTAATTATTAGAATTTCAAAAATAGGAATTTTTGCAAATGATGGAATTTGACCATGAAACTTTAACCGATGCATTCGTCTCAGAATTCTGGTCAACTTTCATGTTTGGAGTTTCGTGAACAGAGTCCGTATGAAGAAGTTACAGACGAAATACGAAAATGGACGAAAAATAAATAAATCAGAATTCATAAATGTAATATACCTTATTTATCCAGCCGACCTGGGCAATTGATGACCCAGGCGGTTGACCCTAGCGGTCGACCCACTGGGTGTCAGATCGCCCAGTGACGGCTAGGTTTTATAGGGCTAGGTTATTATATATTTTTAACGAACAGACGGATGTTAATCTAAATAAATATAACGGTCCTAGGCCAATTCCACTCCTATAAATAAAGGGGTAAGGCATCATTCTTTTCCACACAAATCTTTGGACAGCAACGAAGCTCTGTCATTTTCCTCCTTCTCCAAACATAATTTCTTAATTAAAATCATATTTATACTCAACAAATCAAATCCAAATCATATAGGATTGAGAGGATTATCAAATAAAATGGAAAAGAATGCAAATTAGCACTCAACAATAGATTCTCCCCTCTCTTCCTATTTTCTTCCATCTCTACAATAGATTCAAACTTTGTATTTGGATGCTTTCAGGTGAGTGGGAAATTTATATATACATTTATGATAACGTATTTATCTTGTTTGTATTAGATCTCAAGTTTATATGCCTATTTTTGTTATATATGCTTATAATATGATTGTATTGAATTAGCACCTATCAGATCTGGTTGAGAAAATTGTCAAAACTTGTGAACTGTAAATTGTCGTTATGCATAATATAATTATAGAATTCTTAAACTTTATTACACATATTCCTGCAGTTAAGTTGTAAAATATATTGCAGTTGTTGTAATGCACTGTATATCTAGAAATCAGTCCCATTAAACACCATTTAGATGTAGTTAGACTCCAGATCTCTAGTTCAGTGTTGAATAATAAATTATGTGAATTTGGGTACAAAGATTCGATTGGTAAATTATGTGATTGTAATGTTAAAAGAAATATGCTAGTTTGTATTTAATATTGTTGGGTTTTGGCTTAATTGTTGTAAATATGTCGTTTTCCTCTTTTTGAATAAAAAGACATTGTTTTTAAATTACAAGGGATATGATAAAAAGATTCAAAAAGGGAAAAGTGGTGCAAATGTACGTATAAATATAAATATACATATTTGTGCATAATTTGCATTAACTATTCCGAATTAACATATATTTCTTGCGATTTGGAAATATGTCAATTCCACTAATTAGGCATAATTTACAACGATTACGACTAACAGTCTTTTTGTAAAATTTGAAACCTTTTGGCAAGATTGAATACAAAAAGGAAGGTTTGGTTATCAGTTAAACCGAATCATTAAATTTAAAATAAAAATAATAACTACGTTGACTGCACGAAAACAAATAAGTATAAATATATACATATTGTCCGTCCAAATCAGCGTAATGTTTGAATGTTTGAACGATATTCAATTATGGAGTTATATATGTAAATGTAATCCATATTGAATTAATATATTTGTGGTGAACATTTGTAGCAATCAATATAATTAATTGCCATAAATAGGACCGCAAATCAATAAATAACAATTGTAACCAATGTTGATTGGGGAAAGTAAATATAATAGGATAATGGTTACAATTCCTAAATTAATTAAAATAAATGTTGTACACTCCAAATTCGGAAATTTGAATTATAACTGCATTTAGACACGAGGTTAAGCTCAACTTGTGGTGTAAGTCTTCTCGGAACCGGCTGACAAATCTAGCATCCACAAGTGATTAACTTAATGTGAGGTGTCTAATGCGTAAATATAAATGTACTAAGGCACGAGGTTAAGTTTAACTTGTGATAGAAGTCTACCCGGAACCGACCAGCAAATCCAGCATCCACAAGTAGTCAACTTAATGTGAGAGGCCTAGTGCATAAGTTGTTAGAGTTTATGCCTTAGAGGCAATCTGTTTGATGTGAATAATGATGACATTATTGATGTTATATTTTATTTGGAATAAAAAGATTCTGTTATGTTATATTTATTGCATAATGTAAATATTAACATAATAGAAGTCCTTAGAATAATAATACCTAAGTATATAGTTCAGGTAAGACTTGAGCTTGAGATTATATAATATATATTAAGTATTATAATTCTTGAATGTCCATAGTTAAGTTTTATTGTTTATATAGGACAACAATAAAACATTGAGACTATTATGTTGATTAACTGATGATCATATCTAATTGAATATTAATATACGTGATATTAATGCCAAGACATAAATACGTATTGGAGAATAGCATATTGGGCTGATCCAACGTGAGAAAACTACATGGACTATAATTAACAATATCATAAGTTATTCTCATAGTGGCAGTGATGTAATGGTCCTCAGACTTGAAATTATTATAATTTTATTCTAAGATATTTGTGTTTTGATATCATTAAAGTCACTTTTAACCGAGTAGACGATAATAGTGATTGTTGGATACATTTCGAATTGAATGAAAATTATGAATGATCTTGATGGAATTTAACCCTAGAATATATATATATATATAGAATTATCCATAGGCCTCTTGATTGAGACTATGAAATGCATGACCATCCTCAAATATTGATTTGTTTTACATAGTCTACGATCATCGATCAAGATAAACGGATTAAATTTTAAAGAGGGTGATACATTCCATGCCTTGAGTTTAATCGTGGATATACTGGTTAAAAGGATTATATTATATTGATACACTGGTCACAAAGGTTGTATTGAATCATTGATATTATTATAACTTGGTTAACAACGATGTATTACTAGATGCCGCTCACTATTTATATTTTAAATATTGTTTGAATTTTTTCCAACGTTATGATAACCTATAGGGTCACACATATGAACGTTGAATAGGGTGAGATCCATTCAAAATAAAAGGAAATCGAAAGTTGACATTTTCTTCAATTTTAAATGGTTGAACAGGTTGATAGGGTTATCTAATATCTCATATTTTTACATTACAAAATCAGGCCGATCCCTTATTTTATTTTAATCAAAATCTACTCGAGATTTAGAAAACCTTAAAATACCAATCTCTCGGCTAGTACCAAGCTCACCTTTCAGTTTTGTCTGATGATCTCGAGATCATCGTTCGTGGATTTCTGATAGAGACGCTCCTTCAGGCGTTCGATTTGATTCAATCCAAAACCAAGATTTTGCGACATGAAGAAAGGTACACGGTTTTGATTCAATTTTGGATTCGAATTTTAAACTAAGGATGATGAAATTTATTAATTATCCACTGTATATCGATCCTAAATTACTTCAATGGTATCAGAACGAGGTTTCAATCGATTCAGTTATTGGTTAGGCCATGCAATTATTATAGTAATAATTTAAGTAGTATTGTGAATACTGATGTATATGAGATCTGGAATGTATAGGACATATGACTCAAAATTGAAATTGTTTCATGACAGAAAAAATTATGTTTTATTTCCTGTATTGAATTTGAATTGATATTCCATATTAATTCGGTTTTGTATGTGTAAAATTCTAGTTCTTATATATACATGATGAGGTTTTATCTATAAACCGTCTCTGTTATTATAATTGGGATCAAATTTCTTTCTTTTGATTCAATGTTTAAATCCAAATTAGAGTTGTCTGAATTAATTTAGAATCTGAATGTATAAATAACCATATGATATTACTTGTTGCATTTTCTCTTGAATGTATAATTCAATCTTTAGACTTGGATTTTAAATCACTATCAAAACTGGAACATTTTCTTTGAATGATTGATCTTACTAAGGTCTGTTCACTGAACTATGAATTAGTGTTTTAATAAATCATCCCATTCATTAAATTTATGGCAGAATGATTCAAATTTTAGAACCAGGGTAGATCTATTAAACTATGCATAAAACCCTTATCATCCCTGTCATAAGCATTCTTCTTATTTGTGATAGAAATTGCAAATGTCTACCCGAACTATTCTCTCTCTCTCTCTATGTGTGCGTGTATTGTGAGAAAAAAGTTCATGTAATATATATAGCTATTTTTTTGGGTAAACTTTAATGTTAGCTATTATATGGATTTTCTATACAATTGATTCTAGTGCCAATTAAGGATTATATGTATATGCTCTATGCAATATTGATTTTTGATATTAAAAGTTGCGGCAACCATATATGTATTTATATATTTACATATTTATATATTCATATATACAAAGGCAAGTATGTAACAACCCAGAAAATCTGAACCAATTTAAAATTTTTATTTTGGCAATTTTAATGAATTTTGAATATTTTAAATGAATTATTTTAAATAATAATGACAAGAAATTTAATTTGAATAGAAATAGAACGTATATATTTATTTGAATCGACATTAGAATATAAATATTTTATTTTAATTATAAAAGGAAATGGAAATGGCGCGGTAGTTTGAAAATTCGATCTCAAATGAATGTACAGGATTCAAAATAAACCGGATTTTAGCGAAACCAAAAATATTAGAATCTATTTGAAAATATCTTTCCAACGAATCCGACAAAAATGAAATTTCATAGCGGGAATAAAAAGTTATGCCCAATTGAAAATTCAAAATAGTCGCTACGGAAAATATAGCCCTTAAAAATGGAAATTTTGCAAACGACCTCCGTTTTCGACGAAACCACTTTTTTGGATCCGGGATGTCAAGTTATTGCTAGATTCCAAAATTCATAATTTTCTGAATCAATATGTGAGCGTGGCAAAGTAAAACGTGTTTTGACAGTTTTATTCAAATTTAATCGACTGGAAAATGACCATTTTCAAACGGTCTCCAAATTTGATGAAATTGGTTTTATTAGGACCATATCGTTAATACAAAGCTAGAAATAATTTTTCTGTAATTTTTGGAGTCAGTCTATGGCCCCGGTAAATTAAAATGTACGTTAAAATGCAATATATTGATTTATATTTTAATTTAAAGAAAAACCGATCGAAACAGTCGAATTGGCTTACGGGACATATCCCATTATGTCCAGAATGAGGGTAATTAGCTAGGGACGTCAGTCATTGGGTTCGATTTGGAGTTAGAATGAAAAAGTAACTTTTTGGAATTAAATAATTAAATAATTAGTCAACCCTCCTTTATCTCTCCTCTCCATATTCATTCATCGTGAAAAAAAAGAAAGAAACCCGTCGCTGCAGCGCCCCCCCTTCCGCACCACCGTCGGCCTCCTCCTCCTCCTCTCCTTTTCCTCCTCTCCTCTCTCTCCTCCTCTTTCTCTCTTCAATTTTGCAAACCCTAAGCCCCAAATTGCAAACTACCACCACCGTAGGCCCCTCCAGTGCCACCACCACCACCAACACCCTTCCTCTGCCCAGTCAGGCCTGCGCCACCGCCCCTCAGCGCTCAGCTCTGGCCATAGGCTCCACCACCTCAAAAATCACATTTTTCACAAAATCCCGTTTTTGCAAATAACACCCTGAGCTTCCACAGCCCATAACTCCCAAATCGAGCGCTTCTGGCCAAAATCCACTGTACCCAATTCGAAGAGCACAATTTTCTCTTCGATTTGGTATATAATAATCCTATTTTGGATTGCGGAGCTGTCGGGAAAACGCGTCCAAAGTCTGCTGTCCAAACACTATCAAAATGTTGTCTTTTCGCGATTACCGACGGAATGACACATTTTCGGAAGGAAGACCACTAGGCAAAAGTTGTCCGGAATGACGCTTTTAAGCTTGTTAAAAAGATGGTGTGAAGATTGGAGCTCGTTTGCAAATTCTGGAATGAGAACAGCAAATCCGGGCGATAGAAAATATGTGAGTTTTCTCCGCTTTAAAGCTTATATGGTTTTTGACTTATGAAGTATGTAAAAATATGATTTTTTTTATACTTATAGCGAATTAAAAATATTATTTTTATATTATAGAAATAATAAAAATATGATTTTTATATTGTAGAAATAATAAAAATATGTTTTTTTTACAATATATAGATAATAAAAATTTGATCTTTATATATGTAGTAGAGATATGAAAGTACGATTTTTATATATGAAGTGACGATATAAAAATGTGATTTTTATCTATGTAGTGTTGTTAAAAAAATATAAAATTATTTTTAAAAAAAGATAAAAATATAATTTGTAGCCTATGCATGTCATTTATAAAATAATCATACAAAGAAATAATTATTGATTGGTTAAAAATATAATTTTTAACGTAGGTATACTACATAGATTGACAATCAAAGCACGGCGGACTGGAACCCAAAGGTGAGAACTTCTCACTTTTAATTTATTTTCTAGTTAAAATATATACTAGGATGCAGACGGTGCTTAGCAACACCCAACACCCGTCGTCCACAGACCATGGACGACTTGTTTGTTTGATTGATTATGTTGTGAAAGTTGATTGTGTGATGTGGAATGGAATAAAATATTTTTAAAAATATTTTATCGTTAAAAATATAATTTTTAACATGTATATGAATGAAATAAATATTTATAAACAAATCGGACGATTTGTTTATGTACACACATTAGACTGATATTGATTAGGACGATAAATTTTACACATCGCCCAACTGCACAAATAAATCTGTGGTTGTTGTTTGAAAACCCCACACGGGTATTGGGATGATATATGACATACATAGTCCCAATATTTAGTTATATGTCGATTGATTGATTGACAGGCTGTTATAAGCGTTGAACATTTATATTCGATGCTTATGCAGTGTAGAATGCACTTTGGATGATAGTTGACTGTGTGTGATTGTTGTTGTGTACGTGTGTTGTATGAAATCCATATAATAACATTATATGGTAATGGACTGTGTCTGATTCCAGTTCAGAAAGAATAAATATTTTAAAATAACAAATATTTTAAAATAACGAATATTTTAAAATAATATTCATTATAGGATCAATACTTGATTTTGATGTCCGATTTGGGATGGACACGAATATATTTAAATATATATAGCCATGTTGATTAGTCTGACGCCATTTTTACGTGAACGATATTTATATCGATTTTATTCATTTTTATAATGAATATCGAAAAGGAATTGATTTCAAAATATAATGTTTTGAAAATATTATCTTTTATATATCGATGATATGGAATATTCAATTTTGATTTGAAATTGAATATGAAGTTGAAATCGTTTTGAAAATGAATTTAAAACGATTTATAAAATACGTTTAAATGGAAATCGATGAAATATATTATATATATATTATATATATAATATAATGGTCCGAATAGAACGCGCCACGCCGCTGCAGCTCGTAAATTTCGACCATTGACTTGGAACGGATATTACGGGAGATCCGACCGTCAGATTCTCCTAAAACCGGAACTGTTGGGTTCGTATCGAAAAGAGCTTTCTAACAAATATGAGAAATTATAAATCTAACGGTTGGATTTGGAATTATGTCCAAATCAAATTTGTAAAAGGTCGCTGTAAGTGCAGTTCGATGGCCGTTTATGGAAATCGACTGTATGGGCCTTGATAAAATTATTAAAAATATCAATAATTTGTGTAAAATCATAATAAATGATTTGGAAAGAATTGGGATGAAAGATTCCATATTTGAAAAGATAAAAATCTATTTTTATCAAAATGAACTAGTTTTGAACCAGAATTATAATTCAATTATTTTTAAAATAAATAAATTGGATTTGAAATGGTTTTAAAAATAACTAGAATTTCCAATATATGAATTGGAATGGATTTGAATCGAAATAATCATCGGAATATTTCGATGTTGGATTCCGGATTATACGGATATTGTTATGGAAATTTGAAAGATATATTTTATATCGTTATTTCCAAAGTGATATTTGTTGGTTTCAGAATTTGATATTGAATATAAGCCGATATATTTTCTATTCAGAGCATTGTGTTTAATATCAAATGGGATTTGGGTTTGTCATGAATGGTTTCTTCATTAACACTGCTCTTAATCCCAGTTGAGAAAAGATTAAATCTTTTTATATAGATTTAATGAAATATACCAATTAATTAATATTTAATTGGAATAAATAGTGGAATTGATTTTTGGGTTTATCATGAACGGTACTTTAAATAACACTTGTTCTTTAACCCGATAATAAATGGAATGTGAATTGGGTTTGTTGTGAATTGTGTTTTTAACGACATTCGTTCTTTAACCCGATTTACAGTGAAATGTGATTTGGAATTTATAAATCTTTTTATTAAGATTTAACAGGAATTTTCCAAAGTAAAGTTTACCAATTTAATATATTAAATTGGAATTGAATGGAATTCAATTTGATGATAATTGAAATGAAATTCTGTGGAGGAAGACTGTTAATACATATGGAATTTAAAAGGCTTTGCCGTTATTCCATTTATATTATTAGTCGGATACGGAGATTGATATCGATTATATATTGATTTGTTTTTCCGTGAAGATTCCATAATTAATGGAATGTGATTTGTGTTTGTCGTGAACTGTGTTTTAAATGACATTAGTTCTTTAACCCAGTAAAAGACAGGATTACATGTCTGTCGTTATATTTCGAACTGTATGGTTGATCTCTGCTTAATATATATATATATATATCTATTTGGCGGTGGAGAATTTATTCTCTTGCTTAACGCCCTTCTCTGAGACGTACGAGCTCGGAGGTTATATATTGGCAGAAATCAATAGTGCGATGTAGATTGTCGATGCGACATGTTTGATTTACCAAAGTTAAATAATCATTAATATTGATTTTTGGAAAGATTAAAACTAAGTGGAGTTTTAATGAATCTTTAATTAAATTGAAATGAGAATTGATAATTTAAATTATCAAATTTGGAAAATGATCGAGAATGGAGTATCACCAGTTTTACTCCTTGCGATAGTTAAATCTTTAATTAGATTTGAACGTGAAATGGTAATTAAATTTACCGATAACACCGTGATATTACTTATGGAGTGATAACAGTTTTTCTCCATGGGATGAATAGGTTGGGATTAGGAAATTAAATAAATGGTTACTTCAGTAGGGCACGCTACCCCCGAGTAGTTTGGAAAACCATAATTTGGTTTGAATGACATCCAAAGGAAGATTAAAGAATAAATTTAAGAGAATTTATCTTTGATAAAATTAATGGGAACCTTTCCCAAAGTATATGAATATTTGAATAAAAGAATATTCAGAATTGGAATGAGGCGTATGCTGTGTTTTTATAGCACTTGTTTATTATATATGCGAGTTATTCAGGAAGGCCGGGTTTATACCCATTCTGAATAACTGATTCGACGATAAGTTGATGATGAAGACGTTGGTTGAAGACCGGAGGTCTTCACGTCGTTTGGATGATTACTGATGTCTTGATTGGGCTTTACACCCAAGCCGAGGTAATAAGTGGTGATCGTCCAGACGTATTTGGAGATCGACGGATATGCAAGGTATAAGGTGCCTCCGGTTTCGTTCAGACCCAGAGCAGACTTATAAATGGATTGTGTGTCTGACATTGGATTTTATTCTGTGTTGATTAATTTCTATTAAATATATATCTGTTTGGTGGCGGAGAATTTATTCTCTTTCTAAACGCCCTTCTCTGAGACGTACGAGCTCATAGGTTATATATCGTTAGATATTAGTCGCGTGGCGTGAATTGCCTATGTGGCATGCTGAGATGCAAATGATCAAGCATTATGTTGAAAAGCAGAGTCTTGTTGTTGATGATCAAAGCACGACTTTAATATAGCGTAGCTTTGTGTATAGCATTGATTCGCGAGCCTCACACCACGGTATGAGTTAAAAACGAGATAAGGACTGCAGGGAGTGCATGACATTTCTTTCTAGCTATGGGTGGTATCAGCATTTTACTAGCCTGACATTGTTGATTATTATACCTTTGTGGATGTTGGAATGCGAGGCGCCTCAGATATATCGGTCTTTACAGAGCCGATAGATAGGTCTGATAGGACCGGGAAACATGTGTTCAGGAATTGCCAATCCACTAACGTAAGTGTGGACCGGCCCTGAAGATCCAAGGGCTACCCAAAGTGCGTAGTCCTAAGACATTTGCTAGAGTGTCTCGAAGCGGTGAGGAGCTTGCCCCTTGCCTCGACTCATGACGGAAATCCAATTTCCAATACGTGACATTTCGGTTTTGATTGTAGAGCCTAGTATGGCGACATAGTGATATGAGGCACTATGCCGTCTATGACTGATACATTTATATTTGAAGCTGATTTCTTCACTTATAGTAATAATAAAAGATGAAATTTCACATACCAAGCATTTTTGGCTATTATAAGGTAAAACCCTATCCTTCGGCTTGCGTTGCATTGTGTGATGGGACCTCGGTCTTATAATAGCTTCATTGTTCTTTATTTAGCATTGCGCTGTTTGTTTTATGCACTGGTATTCTTGGGAGGAAACCTGTTCCGTGTTATACGGCGTGGTCCATTGACTTACCGAACTTTAAAATCAAATTAATAACTATTTTAGTTATCACACCAGTCACATGGCTGACCTGGAGTTTATTGTTTTAACCTAAACTCTGGGTGCCCCTATTTTCCACACGGGCGGCTAGTAGTTTTGGTTTTGCAGATTTATATTCACAGGATCCTGGTTTACAACTGGAATGATATTCGGAAAGCTCTGTATCCGTATATTCTTTTCAGTTGTGTTTTGTATTATTTTCCGCTGCAGTAATGTATTTAAATCTCTGATATTTAGTAAATATGTAATATTTATTCATACTCTGTATATGCTTATATTCTGATGAAATTGTTGTAATAAGCAATGAAATGTTCTACTGTTTGTGTTCTGATTTGTCGTATTCTCAACTCAATCCGAGTTTTCCTTCACGGGGAAGTTCGGGTCGTTTCAAAGTATGACTTGTATTATTATATATGTATATTGAATTCTTGGCTGAGATATCATTTTTGTTTCTAGCAACTGAATCTGAAACTGATTTAGAATTCAGTTATGTATATGTGACATATATCAGGTATTCAATATATTATATATATACATATATCTACGTATATGAGATATACATATTTGTTTACAACTGAAAAGCTTATAATGGTTCCGGTATTACATACCTGATACTATTAAATGGTTATTGAATGTATAGATTTTCAGTTTGACATCTAGACATATATGAATTTGTGATAGCATTACCTGAACTTGCAATTAACTAGACTATGAGTAAATGTTGAATATATGATACTGTGCCAATGTTTAAAAATTCTGATTGGTTTAAATATCTATGTGTATATGGTGTGAATTCTGTGTTGTGACCACAACTTATTTTTTTTATAAAATGTAAAGGCTGCGTTATATATGACTTGAAATTTATTTGTAATTTTGAGGTATATGATCTGCCATGCGCATCGGTTGAAATTATACTAGGATATATATATATATATTAAATGTCTAATTCATGCAGTTAAAATGTTTGTGAATATGCCAATATCAATTAATACTTATTATATTCTCATCTTAGTTAGAAATATACGCCTGTTTTGATTATATTTGTTAAGCTGTAGTAAGAAATTGATATTGTGTAAGTTGAATAAAATTCCAAGATTACTATGATGCATAAGAAATGAAAGAATGTATAAATGTTATATGACTGTATGTTATGATGCAGGAGTTCCCTCGTGACTGCATATTGTTGGAATGTTCATTTATGTATTGTACAGGCTCAAATGATATTTCATTAAAGTGACTGGGCCTAATAAGGCCTATTTTTAATTATATTCTTAATGGGCTGAATTAATTTTAATGATTGGGCTTACACAAGTTTTGCTATATATTATTTAAATGGCTGTACAGTTTGACTGAATTTGTTTTTAAAATGCCCATAATAAAGACTAAGTACTTTTTCTTTCCACGTTAACACTTGTGATATTTAGAATCTTTATATCATTTAATTATGTGGAAATTAAAAGTTTTAAATATTGTATTTATACTTGTATAAATAACATGATTTGCCAATTCGAATATAAATCCCTTTTAAAACTATTTTTATATTAAGTCATGGTGACGTATTCCAATAATACACTTATTAATGTCAGTCTCATTGGACGCAACTAACGCCAAAGTATTGTGCACCTTTTATTTTGATTATATGCGATGGAGTAAATGTGGTGCTCGAAATATTATTGGGTCTGACTTAACTAGGCTACGTAATATGATTATGGCCTTAGAGACAAGGAGCATGAATTATTCTATATTTTGAGCAAGTGAATAATACTGAACAAAATGTTCATCATGCGATCCAAGTTTTATATAGACGATATAATTGACATAAGATGTCTACCTAAAAGGTTGTATTTTGGGTTTAGCCAAAGCTAAGTCAAGACATGATTAGATACGGATCTTGGACCACCTAAATACACACACACACACACATATATTAATACATATGTTAAAAATTAAGGACGTTGATTTGAGTGGGAGCATAATTATTTTATTTATACATTTTAACAATGCAATGATTTGTATTATTTTGATTTTCAAAACTATTTATTTTGTAACGACCCAAGGATTTTCGACCTCGAAAATCGACAGAAATACGATTATTGTATCTTATGTCGACCTTCCAAGCACCGAAAACACCGGAACGTTATGAGAAAGAAATTAGAGGGTGAGGTAAGAAAGAAATATTAGAATAGAAGAAGAAGAAAAACCTGTTGTATATAATGGTGTTGTATACACAATTATATGATTTTTGTTTGATGATAACAACCAAATATATATTATTTTAATGTGTTTGTTACTGTACTGTTCTATATTTAAATCACAGACATGAATATAATTTTTATATTTAAATAGAAAACTACTGTACACAAATTTAAATATAATATTTTATTTCAATATCAAACAGTACAGAATTACAACTCCACTATTTGTACACTTCACTAATATTTTTCATTCATACACAACTCTTCACTACAACCCTGTCAATATACATTCACATTGATTCATATACAGACACTCAACTCTCTATACAGTCACATATACATTCATTTACACAGACTCATATATATATATATATATATATATATATATACTGACACACACTGACACTCGCTTTCACTGTCAGTCTTCAGTCTTCACAGCACTTCATTATCAGTCCAGTCTTCATACCTGTCATGTGCAGAAACACACAAACAGTAATCTTGAATAGAAATAATTTCATACTCTAGCAAATATTATTTTAATTTTAAAATTTTATTTGCCTCATTTTTCCGGTGTGTTTCTCATCATTTTTCATGACTTGATCTGATTTATCTGTGTCAAGGCAGATAGTTTGTATATGTACAGGGACAAGAAATTTTCTGAATGGCTGCATATACACGCGTGTATATATATACACGTGTGTACTTCCATGCCAATTCAGTGCGCAACTGAGGAGTAGCCACATGGACCTTCTCAACTCAGTGCACAAGAAAACAAAGTCAACACGTCTCAAAGTACAAAGCAAATATTCAAATGCTAAGCAACAAATACAAGTATAGTCTCATAAATGACAAAAAAGTGTCAAGGCAGTTTTTAAGTGCAAAACAGTTTGACATAATGATTTCAGAAATCATAGCAGTGCAGAATGATCTCATGTTCATGGCAATATGCATGGATGGTGTGTATACAACAAGTCTATAAGTTCAAAGTTGTGAAGCATTTGCAGATCAGCCCAAATCAAGTGAGTTACAAGTCAGTACTTTTGAACTCAAGTATGCAAGAGAACTCAACAACATGATTTACAAACATGACATAGCAAGGTGAATATGGTCGAGCATAACAAAACTCAACAAGTCAGATGAAACAGCAGTGAAACAATGGAGTAGCAACTTACTGCAGCAAATAGTTCAATCATGTGTGGAAACTTCAACATAGGTCGAGAACAAGTACATGGTTGAGCATAAGAAGTTCACACAGCATGATGTTTGAAGCAATTCAGAAATTCAGTCATCACAAATGACATGGCAAAATCAGAAATCATTTTCTGTTCTGATGCAAGAAATTCATATTTGCAAATGCAAAACAAGGTGCATGACAAGCAGGATGATACAAGTGCTCATGGCAAATACACAAATGAATGCAAAGAAGATTCTTCCTAGTGGCAAACTCAAGCAAATTCAAACCACAAGTTAATATTTCAGGTTTCAACAGTTCAAGTTAACATGAACATTGTGAAGACTAGCCTCAGGTTTAATAACAAAATGAATACTTAATGGAGCAGCAAGCAATTAATTTAAGTGAAGGTTCAAACATCAAGCAAATGCAAAAGCCAGACTATTCAAGGCAGTCCAATATATTGATGGTGCAAGTTCATCACAGTCAAGATGCAAATTTAAGTGCTCAAACATTTGCATGGATGCTAAAGTCAGATTTCATATACAAGTTCACAAGCCTACGAGAACACAGCAGTATACAAGCAGGGGTAAAACAGGAACAATGGCAAGCATAAAGAAATTGGTGATTCAGCAAAGATTTTTTTTAAGCAAGAGATAAACACAAATCAACACACAAATGTTTTTGCACAATGGCAAAAATATTTTCAGCAAGAAATCAATACTACCATCCAGAAATTCTAGGAACCATTCAATCAGGTTTGGCAAGATATTATTTCAAGACTTTCTGTTTTTGTTTAAATCAGAAAGGTCAAAGAAGTTAAGGCAGATTCATTTCAAGACAAAGCATTTTGTAGTGGGACAAACATATATGGCAAGCTCATTTAATTGTTTCCAGAAAAGTTCTTTTTAGCAAGAAATAATTTTCGAAATCATTTTTTTCAATGGCAACAGATAAATTCTTTCCTGTTTTGATACAAGGCAGTTTTTAAATCCGTTTCAATCGAGAATTGCAAAAGAGGAAATCACGCCATTTTCCAAAAGAGGAAACCCACAAATCAGATCGAAGTCAGTTATAAGAAATCAGAGAGGTTTAAGGGATTTTTTAATCCTATATTAACACCGATTCATCACTGGCAAAATTAGATCGAAACCCACAAACTCAATTCAAGCATTTTCAAAGCAAAAAATTTCAGAAAACTCACAATTTTGATCGAACCAGAAAGTTATCCCAAATCGGACGAGCAAAGCCACATCTCTCAAGTCCAGAGAGCAATTTCAAATCAAAGGAGCAAGCCACAAGATTCCAAAGCATCAGAGATTAATTCATCCTTCAGCAATCAGAATCGTTTTGGGGACAAATTCATAAACCCTAGGTTTTTCAAGCCGCCGCCATTATTTTTCAAGAGAAGCAAAAGTGATCGAGACAATTAAAAGATAAGGGTGCAACCCTAAACAAAAGGGCCGGCGCATTGTTAAAAGGAAAAAAGGATGACCCTTTAAATTTAACTCCTTTAGTTATTTATCACAAGGGTTTCATCTTGTTTTATTTTATGTTGTATTTTAAATTTTTTTTTTGTAAATCGAACCGAATCAGTTCTAGGTCTGTAAAATCTAGTGTGAATCAGTCAGGGTGTTGACTGTCAGTTTTAGAGTCTGTAAAATCTGGGTTACGGATTACGGGGTTGTAATTCGGGAAAATCTGATCGAGGGGATATCGACCAGTCTAGGGTTTTGAGCGTAGGGTTAGAATAGGAGCAGGGTTTGTGAGTGTACATGGTCTTGTATGCGGGATCTGTTCTATCACCTAGTAGAAACCTTAGGAATGCAGTAGTAGGTAGGATTTTGCCGAAGCTGGGTATCTTTGTGTGTCATTTACTTTCTGTATTTCTATATCTGCTGCATTCTGTGATCTGATTATTATTTCAATATCCCGTTAGATTATAACTCTGCAAAAATTTGTAATAAACCCCATTCACCCCCCTCTAGGGTTAATCTAGATCCAACAAGTGGTATCAGAGCTTGGTTTTTTATTAACTCTAGAATCATGTTTTCCCCATGCTGTCAGTCTTCTGAGAGTTAGTCCAGTGATATTCCATTTATTTTCAATGGAACAGATTTTCAAATTTGGAAATCAAATTTTGAATTATATTTAAAATCTTTTAATTATGAATTTTGGAATATTATTGAAAATATGGGAGACTTTTTAGACAAGAGGAATAAGGTCTTAAATGCTCGCATCAGGCATATTATTTATTCCTATCTTGATAATGGTCAATTAAAATTTATCTCTCATTGCTTAACCGCGCAGGATATCTGGAAAACTCTCAACACGTTGTATGGAAAATCTGACAGTTGCTCAAAACCCTCAACTGCCAACTCAGATTCAGATCTGTGCTTAACTGGAGCTATTCATGTCGACTCAGGCGATGTGGACTTATCATATGAAGATTTGATATCTCTTTGGAATAATTTAACAAGAACTGTTGATCGTCTCAAACGGAAAAACAAGTCTTTGAAATCTGAAAATTCTGAGTTGACCCACAATAACAATATGTTGAAATTAAAATTTGAAAACTCTGAGTGTAAGAATTGTTTTAACTTGAAAACCGATTTAGCTCAACTTAATAAAATTCTAGAAAGATTGAAAATGAATTTTTGATTTTGAAAAATCACGAAGATGAGCTAATTGATAAACATAACGCTTTGCAGAAGGAGTTGGATAAGGTTAATTTCGAACATGAAATTTTTGAAAAGGAAAATTTGTTGAAATTAGAATATGCTTTGGAAGAGCTTGAAAACGAAATTGAAAGATTCAATTTTTTTGAAAAATAACAATTTGAAAAGCAAATTCAGTTTGAATTTGAGATTCTTGAGTTCAAGACCAAAATCAAGTTGCTTGAAAACGAAACTTTGATTTTGAAACAGAATGATACTGAAAGGAGAAAGATAAGCATTAATCGTTGTTCGAATCTGATGAAAGAGAATTCTGACTTTAAAGCTAAAATTCAACAACTTGAATCAACTCTGATCAAATTTTCTAATGGAGAAAATCTTTAAATATGCTGTTGAAGAATCAACTCTTTTCAAGAAATAAAAGTGGCCTTGGTTTTAGGAAAACAAATGCATTTGAAAATTTGAATTCGAGTGATTTTAAAAACCCTTTAAATTGCTTCACGAAGGGTCGTTCTGAAAATTTGAACTTGGAAAATTCTATAAGGTTTTTAAATCACAACATAAATAAGAATTTGTTTTATAATAAACCATTTAAACATTCTTGGATCCTAAAAGGGAATAAAACGGGCTTCGTTAAGTTTAAACAGTTTTGGGTCCCGAAGGGTACAATGGTAGATTCGAATGATTTGTTATATAAACAAGTCTGGGTACAAAAACAAATGAATACAACTGTGAGTGGTTTTACTAATTTTGTTAGACCACTCGATCCTCTTAACAGTTAGGTACCAAAGGAGGCTGAGGAACTACATAGCTAAAGAAAAATTGGATTCAAACTGCTATATATCACAGAATCATTCACAGTTCCTTAGCCATATCTGTTGAGTTAGAGATTCTGATTTACACTGGATTCTGGTATGATCTCTAAACTCACCTTTGTACATTTTTTTTATTTTTATTTTTTGTTTTTTTCCTTCTATCCCTTCTGTTTATTTTTTCTTTGTTTTCTTTTTTTTGGTTTGTCACTGTCATATCATTGTAACTTTATTTTGCTTTAGTTGAATAGAACTCTGATGTTTTAATTATTTTCAGATCTTGAATTTAATCTTGTAAATATCTGCAATTGTTTTGAAGTTCATTTTTCTTGTTTTCGGAATTCATAACAGTGTTGATGTATTCTTGTCATATCTTGAACATTGTTAATTTGAATTCTAAAATTTTGAAGATCTGAAAGTTTAATTGAAATTCACACACCTCTGTTGTTTTGAGTTTCTTCTAATTCAGTTTGGAAGGACTTGAAAATTTATACTCATTACAACACTCTGGTATTTGTCAGTTGTGATAATTTCATAAATTTTCAGATTGGTTTGAATATTTTGATTTATCTTGAATCAGTGATACATCCTGAAATTCATCTTTATTCATGATCATTATGGGTGTTTTTTGTTTGTTTGAGATCACTTGAAAATTTCTGATATTTTGAATCTCACATACCTCTCAGATCTAAAATTATTAATCCTGTGTGATTGATTTATTGTATCTCAAGATTTACATTCGTTCAAGTGATTTTGAACAAACCACTATTTTTTTGGATCATGAATTATTACTCAAGTTTGATGTAAATGATCTGAAATTATTCTTGGCTTGTCAGAAATATTTTGGAAAATCCCTTTGAAAATCCGGTCTTGAAATTTACTTTTATCTCATGATTATTTGATTTAAATATTTATTTGTTTAAAATCATTTGAAATTATTGAATCTCACACATATCTTGAATCTGAAAGTAATAATCTGGTGTGATTGATTCATTGAATCTAGAGCGTTTCAAATTCCTCAAATGATTTCAAATAAACGGAATCTTAAATCTTGAATCATGAATCATCTTTACATGACCATCATCTTCTGACGAGTCTGCTGTGCTATTGTTTTCTGTGCTGCTCTGATATTGTTTTTTGAAAAATGTTTTCAAAAATCTGCTTAGTTTCGACTGCTTCTATGATAAATGAAATTAATGTACTTGTCTTGTCTGCTTGGGCCTTATGATTGAATTTCTGTTTGTATCTGATATTCTGGGTTGTCTCCAGTGCCTCCTTTACAATCCTCTTTAATTAAGACACCAATTGTTATCAGAAGTGCTGATTTTTTTGTATATATTTCTTAATCCCTCTTGTCTTATATAGATCTCCATATCCCTCTTGTAATTGATTCTCAATTTTAAAGTTATTTATCGATTATTCATTCAGAAATTGAAATCTATATCCAAATTAAACTGTACTTATAATTCATCAAAATTATCAATAGAACTTGATATTGTGATGAATTGTGACTGCATTATATTTCACAACAAGAGGAGATTTTATTTAGATTCTCATGATGGTTAAACCATTATTATAATATCTTTGAATTGGCGATTATTTTACGACCATCTTCTTTATCTTCCACTATTCTGCCATCCATTATGAGTTTATATTAATGTGGAGAGTTTAATAATTTTTAAAATCTTTTTGAATAAACAGTAGAAATATTTGTGATAGAAATCGGACTATGTTATTATTCAGAATTAGTGATAATTGAAAATTTTCAATGATCTCGGTACAGTCGAGCATATTCCATAATATAATTAATTTAGAAATTTATTTCACAGTCCATTTCTGTACCTACCCCTTTTTCTATCATCTATATATTGGTTTTATATACCGAGGAGTTTTTTTTCTTTTGAAGCTGAAAACGAAAAATATATAATTATTACATAAGTGTGTCTCTAACCTCATTTAAAAATCCATGCTCTGGTCATGCATGGTTATGAGACAACTTATAATTTAAGCTGCGACTGACCTCATTTAAAAATCCAAGCTCTGGTTATGCGTGGTCAGTGTGCTCTTTATTAAAATAAAAAAAGGAAAAAATATGCTGTAAATAGAAATTATTTTGAAATTCTCCTTGGTGTACAAAAGCCAGCCTATCAATCCGTCTTTCTAATCTGTGAAATGTGTTGATATTTTATGATATTTTATGGGGTAAATCGAATCAAATCAGTTCTAGGTCTGTAAAATCTAGTGTGAATCAGTCAGGGTTTTGACAGTCAGTTTCAGAGTCTGTAAAATCTAGATTTCGGATTACGGGGTTGTAATTCGGGAAAATCTGATCGAGGGGATATTGACCAGTCTAGGGTTTTGAGCGTAGGGTTAGAATAGGAGATGGGTTTACGAGTGTACATGGTCTTGTATGCGGGATCTGTTCTATCACCTAGTAGAAACCTTCGGAATGCAGCAGTAGGCAGGATTTTGCCGAAGCTGGGTATCTCTGTGTCATTTACTTTCTGTATTTTTATATCTGTTGCATTCTGTGATCTGATTATTATTTCAATATTCCGTTAGATTATAACTCTGCAAAAATTTGTAATAAACCCTATTCACCCCCTCTAGGGTTAATCTAGATCCAACAAAACCAACACTTCACAGAATCAGAGTCTCACATCGCGGCGGAACAAAATATAATACAGAAATAAATCTTTACTGAGAGCTTTTGAAAATACTTACAATATCAGAGTACATCACACATCTGGACAGTTATAATAATCTGTCCCATATACAACACACAGCGGAATAGTAGCTATATAATATCATACGTCTGAACTCTTCCAGCTCGTCTCTTCACTGCATTCGATAACCTGAACTGTACACTCTAGGCTAACCCGACCATTTACAAAACACCGGGTCAGTCTGGTGAACCAGAGTGAGTAAAACTCGCACAGTTTAAAGGGTATCACACACAACCTGATTTTAAAGTTAAAATCTTTTCGAAAGAAAAAGATAATCATAAGACTAAATCCACACATAAATACGGACGGTTTTTACCTTACGATAACACAAAACAGTTTGAAATCAATATCTTGTTCTGATATTATAATAATGTCTAAATACAAGTAGATATCAATCTAGCGGAATGCCTGCATCTGACACTCCACATATATATAGTATACAATCAAAAACGCGGGCGCTTATTGGAAATTGGATTCCGACTATGACAAGGCATGGGACCACCTGCCGATAGTGTATCTCTAGAGGCGAATACACTGGGTTCAACAAGAATGTCTTGCAACCCGGCCCTCACATGACCGACCACTCATTTCGCTTGAGTGTATCGAATTTATATCACCAACGGTTGGGCTCAAACCACCGTTTCCCGATAAGGGACAACATCGATATAGATTAAAGAAGGAATTAGATTTTCTCTAGATTGGTGATTATACACCCTAATGGGAACGACTGTGACGGCAAGGAATTTCGCTCGGTCCGAACCAGTCGCTAAACCGATCCAGGCCGTTCGAAACGCCCTATCGTTTGAGAACATGACAAAATAGAACGTATACAGAAGAACATTTCATTGTATATTACAACAATGCATCAGATTACAAGAATATACCGAGTATGAATAAATATTACACAGAAATATCAGAGATTTAAATTACGTCTAAATACATAGCAGCGGAAAATAATACAATACACAAGTAGAAGGGATATACGGATACAAAGCTTTCCGGATATCATTCCAGCTGTAAACCAGGATCCTGTGAATATAAATCTGCAAAACCAAAACTACTAGCTGCCCGTGTCAAAATAAGGGCACCCAGAGTTTAGGTTAAAACAATAAACTCCAGGTCAGTCATGTGACTGGTGTGAGAACTAAAACAGTTATTAATCTTTATTTTAAATCATTAGGTAAATCAAGGGACCACGCCGTATAACACGGAATGGGTTTCCTCCCAAGAATACCAGTGCATAAAACATAACAGCGCAATGCTAAATAAAGAAAAATGAAGCTGTTATAAGACCCAGGTCCCATCACACAATGCAACGCAGCCGAGGATAGGGTTTTCCCTTATAACAGCCAAAGAATGCTTGATACGTTCAAAACAAATCGTTTGATACTATTGTAAGTGCATAGTGTATAAAACAACTTCAAATCATAAGTATCAATCATAGGCGGCATGAATGCCCCATAACACTATGTCGCCATATATAGGTTATACAATCAAAATCGCAAAGTCGCGTATTTGGAAATTGGGTTTCCATCTATGAACCGAGGCAAAAGATAGTCCTCAACCGATTCGAGACGCTCTAGCCCGTGCCTCAGGACCCAGACACAGGTGGGCCCTTGGATCGTCAGGGCCAGTCCACCGATGTGGATTAAACTTAAACCCTGAACATGCGTTTCCCCACCCTATGGGGCGTAAATGAGCCAACGAATGGCTCCATCGGACCCGGATCGTCCGATCTAACCGAGGCGCCTCGCAACAGCAACAACCACACAGGTGAAAAGTATATAAATGTCAGGGCTGGTAGGTCACTGACACCACCCTAGCTAGAAAGAAACGCATGCCCTCCCTGAGGTCCGTCTCCCGTTTTTGGTTCACAACCGGGGTGTGAGGCTCGCGAATTCACGTTACACAAAGCTGTGCCACACAGGTCGTGCTTCGATCATCAACCACAAGACTTTGCTTTTCAACAGAAGCCTCGATCATTTGCATCTTAGCATGCCACACAGGCAATTCACTCCATGTGATTGATATCCATCAATATATAATCCCTGAGCTCGTACGTCTCAGAGAAGGGCGTTAAGCAAGAGAATAAATTCTCCGCCGCCAAACAGATATATATTTAATAGAAATCAATTACACAGACTAAAATCCAATGTCAGACACACAGTCCATTTACAAGTCCGTTCTGGGTCTGAACGAAACCGGAGGCACCTAGTACCCCGCATATCCATCGATCTCCAAGTACGTCTGGACGATCACCAACTGTTTCCATCATCTTTGGTGTACAGCCCAATCAAGATCATCAGTAATCACCCAAACGACGTGAAGACCTCCGGTCTTCGACCATCGTCTTCATCTTCGACATCTCGTCGAATTGGTTATTCAGAATGGGTATGAACCCGGCCTTTCTGGATAACCCACGTATATAATAAACGAATGTTACACAAACACAACAAACGCCTCATTCCAATTCAGAATATTCTTTTATTCACAAAATCACATTCTTAGGGAAATGTTCCCATTAATTTTATCCAAGATAAATTCTTCTAAATTTATTCTTTAATCCTCCTATGGATATCATTTCAAACTAGTCGGGATTAACGAACCACACCGAAGTAATTATTTATTTTATTTCCCAATCCCAACCTATATATCCCATGGAGAAAACTGGCAACACTCCACATCTAACACCACGGTGTTATCGGTAAAATTAATTACCATTTCACGTTCAAATCTAATTAAAGATTTAACTATCGCTTTGGAGCAAAACTGGGGTACTCCATTCTCGATCACCCTTCAGATTTGATAATTTAAATTATCAATTCACATTTTTAATCTAATTAAAGATTCATTAAAACTCCACTTAGTTTTAATCTTCTCAAAAATCAATATTATGTCTTTAACTGGGTTAAAGAACCAATGTCTTCTAAAACACGATTCACGACAAACCCAAATCACATTTGATATTAAATACAAGGCTCTGAATAGAAAATATATCGGCTTATATTCAATATCAAATTCTGAAACCAACATATATCGTATTGGAAATAACGATATAAAATATATCTTTCAAATTCCCATAACAATATCCGTATAGTCACAAAATCCAACATCGAAATATCCCGAAGATAATTTCGATTCAACTCCAGTCCAATCCACGTATTGGGAATATTGATTATTTTTAAAATCACTTTCAAATTCAATTTATTTATTTCACAAATAAATTGATTTTAATTCTAGTTCAAAACTAGTTCATTTCGACAAAAATCTATTTTTATCATTTCAAATGTGGAATTCTTCATCCCAGTTCTTTCCAATTCACATATTATGATTTTACACAAATTATTAATATTTTTAATAATTTTATCAAGGCCTGTACAGTCGATTTCCATCAACGGTCATCGAACTGCACTTACAGCGACCTTTTTCGAATTTGATTTGGACGTATCTCCAAATCCAACCGTTAGATTTCAAATTTCTAATATTCATTAGAAAGCTCTTTTCGATACGAACCCAACGGTTCCGGTTTTAGGAGAATCCGACGGTCGGATCTCCCGTAATGTCCGTTTGAAATAAATGGTCGAAATTCGCGAACTGCCGCGGCGCGGCGCGTTCTATTCAGGCCATTATATTATATATATAATATATATAATATATATTTCGTCGATTTCTATTTAAAACGAATTATATAAATAGTTTTAAATTCGTTTCAAAAGCAATTTCAACTTCCTTTTCAATTCAAATCAAAATTGAATTCTTCTTTGTAATTTCGTTTTAAAATCCATTTCTATTCAATTCAAATTTCAATTCAATTTGAATTCATTTCAATTCGCTTTCAATTCAATTCATTTCAAAATCGTTTTCAATTCAATTCATTTTGAAATCGTTTTCAATTCAATTCATTTCGAAATCGTTTTCAATTCAATTCATTTCGAAATCGTTTTCAATTCAATTCATTTCGAAATCGTTTTCAATTCAATTCATTTCGAAATCGTTTTCAATTCAATTCATTTCGAAATCGTTTTCAATTCAATTCATTTCGAAATCGTTTTCAATTCAATTCATTTCGAAATCGTTTTCAATTCAATTCATTTCGAAATCGTTTTCAATTCAATTCATTTCGAAATCGTTTTCAATTCAATTCATTTCGAAATCGTTTTCAATTCAATTCATTTCGAAATCGTTTTCAATTCAATTCATTTCGAAATCGTTTTAAAATCGATATAAATATCGATCACGTCAAAATGGCGTCAATCTAATCAACACGGCTTCATAAATTTCCATTTTCAATCTTTTCAATCTATTTTTCTATTTCAAATATTTCTTTTTCAAAATATTTCGTTCAACACATGACCAATCTCAATGGATGAGTACTGTCAACACATGAACTTTTATCTTATAATATTCTTTATTTTTCAAATTGGAATGAGGCCCAATCAATTACCATATAAAGTTAATTATATGGATTTTCATGCATTACACACATATAATAGCATTGAAAAATAATCAACCATCAACCAAAGTGCACTACACTGTATAAGCATCAAATATAGATATCTAACGCTTATAACAGCCTGTCAATCAATCGATCGACATATTTAATCAATCAGGATGAGTGAACTTCAAATTTCATCCCAACACCCGTGTGGGGTTTCAAACAATCAAACACATATTTTATCCGTGCAGTTGGGCGATGTGTAAAATTTATCGACCCAATCAATGTCCTTCAAATAGGTGTACATAAACAAACCGTCTGGTTTGTAAATGACTATTTATTTATTCACATTCACTATATTCATATTCACGTTAAAAATTATATATTTTTAACGATAAAACATTTTATTTTAACATATGAATTTCTATTCAGTTCATTCTTTAAATAAAATGATATTTTTATTTTCTAACTTATTTTAGAAAATTTCGGCGGCATAACGGCACGATACTAGAAACGGGACGAGGCCTAGCCTTATCCCCGGTCTAGTGAAGGCTCACGCCATTCACACATCAATCAAATTCACCAAACAACCAAATTCAAATCAAATCATCTAACTAATCTATGCAACCAAACAAACAAGTCCATGGTCTGTGGATGATTGTGTCGGGTGCTACTAAGCACCGTCTGCATCCTAGTATATATATATATAACTAGAAAAAGAAATTGAAAGGTGAGAAATTCTCACTTTTAGCTATCCTAACTCCACGGTACTTCAAATGCAGGAAATCTTCACTGTTCTCGTCTCTTATCACTTTCTTCGCCCGTAGCCCCTACATATGTAAAAACCGAATTTTTATTTCGCTATTCAATATATAAAAATCTAATTTTTTACTATGCTATTCAATATATAAAAATCGAATTTTTACTATGCTATTCAATATATAAAAATCGAATTTTTACTATGTTATTCAATATATAAAAATCGAATTTTTACTATGCTATTCAATATATAAAAATCCCGCCTTTTCACTTTTAAAGATTTCGCCTTTATAAAAATATAGATTTCGCCCTTATAAAAATATAGATTTCGCCTTTTCAAATTTAAAGATTTCATCTTTATAAAAATCTCATTTTTATTTTTCTACTCATATAAAGATGATATTTTTAATATTCCTATCATGTAAAAATTATATTTTTAACTCTCTACCTAACCGAAAATCATATTTTTACATCTTCTATTATAGTAAAGATTATATTTTTAATACTTTAAAAATCATATTTTTATATCGTTCTTTACATTAGAAAAATCCGAGCTTTTCAAAAATAAAAATAAAAATTGTATCTTTACCACAAAAAAAAAACGAATCTTTATTTTCCTAAAAATCAAATCCTTATACAATTACTTTTTAAAAATCCTAATAGGCTGATTTTATTTAAGGATCATTGCATAAAGGATTTAAATAAACTAAATTAACTAAAAAAAACCAAAATAAAATAATAATAAAAAAGGCAAGAACTTACAGCCGGGGGGGGGGGGGGGGGTCTTCCTGCGTCGGAGGAGGATGGTAGGGGGGCGCGGGGTGGAGGAAGTAAGGGGAAGGGGCGGCGATCCTTCAGGGGGCGGCGGACGGTGAAGCAGTGGCCCTCGTGCCAAGCGGAGGCGGAAGTCGACGAGGAAGGAGAGACTGCGAGGTAGAGGAAGGAGGAGGAGAAGAAGGTGGCGGCGGCAGGCGAGGTGGCGGGGGAGATTGACGAGGGCGGCGGCCTCCATCGCGGGTGGAGCGATTTGTGTTTTTTTTTCTTTTTTTTCTATTTCTGAACTGAATCGGGGGGGGGGGGTATAAGGGAGAATTTAGGTTTTTATTTAATTATATATTTATTTTTATTATTTCAAAAAGGTAACTTTTTACTTCGATTTCGAAACGAGGCCCACCGCCTGTCGTCCATAGCGTTCTACCCCCATTCTGAACACAATGGGATATGTATCGCAGGCTGATTCGGCTGTTTCGATCAGCTTCCGTTAAAACCAACATATAACTCTATATATTGATTTTGAACGTGCATTTCAAATTACCGGGGTCACATACTAACTCTAAAAATTCCCGAAAAATATTTCCTAGCTTCGTATTGACGATACGGTTCTAACAAAACTAGTTTCGTCGAATTCTGAGACCGTCTGAAAAATGGCCATTTTCCAGTCGATTAAAATCAACTGAAACTGGTCAAACGCGTTTTCCTTTGCCACGCTCACATATTGATTCGAAAAATTATGAAATTTGGAATCTAGCAATAACTTGACACTGCGGATCCAACAAAACTGGTTTCGTCGAAATCCGAGGTCGTTTGCAAAATGTCTATTTTTAAGGGCCTGAATTCCATAGCGACTATTCAGAATTTTCAACTGGACATATCTTTTGATTCCCGCTATGAAATTTTGATTTTTCGGATTCGTTGGAAAGATATTATCAATTAGATCCTAATGTTTTTGGTTTCACTAAAATCCGGATTGTTTTGCACCCGGTACATTCAATTGAAGTTTGAAATCGAATTATCGAACTACCGCGCCATTTTCAATTCTATTTATAATTATATGTAAATATTTATATTCTAACGACGACGCGTATAAATATATACGTTCGAATTATATTCAAAATAAATTTCCCGTCGATATTATTTAAAATAATTCATTTTAAATAATCAAAATTCGCTAAAGTTGCCAAAATAAAAATTTTAAACTGGCCCAGATTTTCGGGTTGTTACAATCTCCCCCACTTAAAACTTTTCGTCCCCGAAAAGGAACAAAGTCGAAAGTGGTTTGATCAATCAACTCTACATTCGATCTGGCTTCCATTCTCCAACTTTTCAGTTTCTGAGAATTTTCAAAATTTCAAAAATTTGGCTAACACCCTAAATTTTCGAAAATTTTTGCCATAACCTCCCCTGCACCGGGAGCATCGGGGAATTTCAAATAGCTTCCCCGGTCCTTCAGATCTCAAAAAGAAAAAGAAAAAGCCAAGCGGCTAGCCAATAGGCTCACAAAATCATCATCACCCAAACGAAACAGTAAATTATGTAGTAAACGTGTACCTATTTGTCGGGCAAGCAGATTTTATTCTCTGCTCTAGCCTCCTTGCTATGACCTGTTCAATATAAGTATATGTATATGCAAGCAAATGCGACCAATTTCCAATATAATTCAATACGTGATTCAGTTAGGCTAATTGGCTAAAAATTAGCAAACAAATAACCAAACAACACAAACATCAATCAATTAGTGAATTAGAGTTTCAAATTCATAATTTTGATACATATACAAAAATCAGATTTTTGATGCCAAATCACAACAATAAGCCCTATCTAATTTTGGTTCTCACACCAGTCAATAGGAAGTACATAGATATAACACGTTCGTCACTCGAATATAAATTCTAATGATGGAGCTCCATCATCAAAATCATCTCCGGGCGATTAGAGTGTAATTCTATATCTATCCAATATATCAAAACTTCGAATACACGCTAGCTAGGCGCATACGCAAAAATCTTTATATTTTGGATTGTCCTAATCAATATAAAATAAATAATCAAATACGAATAATTGATTTAAATTTTCAAAACAAAATTTGTTTTCATTTTAAAATATACTCTTCACACTCGTTCTAGGATACTACTGATCCTATCTCTAACGAGTCATTCCCATTGGATATTACTAATCCAATATCTGATGAATTCTTTCGTATGGTTCTAATGTGCCTTGTTCTCTGAGCTTGGTAAACCAAAGCTCTGATACCAACTGTGACGGCAAGGAATTTCGCTCGGTCCGAACCAGTCGCTAAACCGATCCAGGCCGTTCGAAACGCCCTATCGTTTGAGAACATGACAAAATAGAACGTATACAGAAGAACATTTCATTGTATATTACAACAATGCATCAGATTACAAGAATATACCGAGTATGAATAAATATTACACAGAAATATCAGAGATTTAAATTACGTTTAAATACATAGCAGCGGAACATAATACAATACACAACTAGAAGGGATATACGGATACAAAGCTTTCCGGATATCATTCCAGCTGTAAACCAGGATCCTGTGAATATAAATCTGCAAAACCAAAACTACTAGCTGCCCGTGTCAAAATAAGGGCACCCAGAGTTTAGGTTAAAACAATAAACTCCAGGTCAGTCATGTGACTGGTGTGAGAACTAAAACAGTTATTAATCTTTATTTTAAATCATTAGGTAAATCAAGGGACCACGCCGTATAACACGGAACGAGTTTCCTCCCAAGAATACCAGTGCATAAAACATAACAGCACAATGCTAAATAAAGAAAAATGAAGCTGTTATAAGACCCAGGTCCCATCACACAATGCAACGCAGCCGAGGATAGGGTTTTCCCTTATAACAGCCAAAGAATGCTTGATACGTTCAAAACAAATCGTTTGATACTATTGTAAGTGCATAGTGTATAAAACAACTTCAAATCATAAGTATCAATCATAGGCGGCATGAATGCCCCATAACACTATGTCGCCATATATAGGTTATACAATCAAAATCGCAAAGTCGCGTATTTGGAAATTGGGTTTCCATCTATGAACCGAGGCAAAAGATAGTCCTCAACCGATTCGAGACGCTCTAGCCCGTGCCTCAGGACCCAGACACAGGTGGGCCCTTGGATCGTCAGGGCCAGTCCACCGATGTGGATTAAACTTAAACCCTGAACATGCGTTTCCCCACCCTATGGGGCGTAAATGAGCCAACGAATGGCTCCATCGGACCCGGATCGTCCGATCTAACCGAGGCGCCTCGCAACAGCAACAACCACACAGGTGAAAAGTATATAAATGTCAGGGCTGGTAGGTCACTGACACCACCCTAGCTAGAAAGAAACGCATGCCCTCCCTGAGGTCCGTCTCCCGTTTTTGGTTCACAACCGGGGAGTGAGGCTCGCGAATTCACGTTACACAAAGCTGTGCCACACAGGCCGTGCTTCGATCATCAACCACAAGACTTTGCTTTTCAACAGAAGCCTCGATCATTTGCATCTTAGCATGCCACACAGGTAATTCACTCCATGTGATTGATATCCATCAATATATAACCCCTGAGCTCGTACGTCTCAGAGAAGGGCGTTAAGCAAGAGAATAAATTCTCCGCCGCCAAACAGATATATATTTAATAGAAATCAATTACACAGACTAAAATCCAATGTCAGACACACAGTCCATTTACAAGTCTGTTCTGGGTCTGAACGAAACCGGAGGCACCTAGTACCCCGCATATCCATCGATCTCCAAGTACGTCTGGACGATCACCAACTGTTTCCATCTTCTTGGGTGTACAGCCCAATCAAGATCATCAGTAATCACCCAAACGACGTGAAGACCTCCGGTCTTCGACCATCGTCTTCATCTTCGACATCTCGTCGAATCGGTTATTCAGAATGGGTATGAACCCGGCCTTTCTGGATAACCCACGTATATAATAAACGAATGTTACACAAACACAACAAACGCCTCATTCCAATTCAGAATATTCTTTTATTCACAAAATCACATTCTTAGGGAAATGTTCCCATTAATTTTATCCAAGATAAATTCTTCTAAATTTATTCTTTAATCCTCCTATGGATATCATTTCAAACTAGTCGGGATTAACGAACCACACCGAAGTAATTATTTATTTTATTTCCCAATCCCAACCTATATATCCCATGGAGAAAACTGGCAACACTCCACATCTAACACCACGGTGTTATCGGTAAAATTAATTACCATTTCACGTTCAAATCTAATTAAAGATTTAACTATCGCTTTGGAGCAAAACTGGGGTACTCCATTCTCGATCACCCTTCAGATTTGATAATTTAAATTATCAATTCACATTTTTAATCTAATTAAAGATTCATTAAAACTCCACTTAGTTTTAATCTTCTCAAAAATCAATATTATGTCTTTAACTGGGTTAAAGAACCAATGTCTTCTAAAACACGATTCACGACAAACCCAAATCACATTTGATATTAAATACAAGGCTCTGAATAGAAAATATATCGGCTTATATTCAATATCAAATTCTGAAACCAACATATATCGTATTGGAAATAACGATATAAAATATATCTTTCAAATTGCCATAACAATATCCGTATAGTCACGAAATCCAACATTGAAATATCCCGAAGATAATTTCGATTCAACTCCAGTCCAATCCACGTATTGGGAATATTGATTATTTTTAAAATCACTTTCAAATTCAATTTATTTATTTCACAAATAAATTGATTTTAATTCTAGTTCAAAACTAGTTCATTTCGACAAAAATCTATTTTTATCATTTCAAATGTGGAATTCTTCATCCCAGTTCTTTCCAATTCACATATTATGATTTTACACAAATTATTAATATTTTTAATAATTTTATCAAGGCCTGTACAGTCGATTTCCATCAACGGTCATCGAACTGCACTTACAGCGACCTTTTTCGAATTTGATTTGGACGTATCTCCAAATCCAACCGTTAGATTTCAAATTTCTAATATTCTTTAGAAAGCTCTTTTCGATACGAACCCAACGGTTCTGGTTTTAGGAGAATCCGACGGTCGGATCTCCCGTAATGTCCGTTTGAAATAAATGGTCGAAATTCGCGAACTGCCGCGGCGCGGCGCGTTCTATTCAGGCCATTATATTATATATATAATATATATAATATATATTTCGTCGATTTCTATTTAAAACGAATTATATAAATAGTTTTAAATTCGTTTCAAAAGCAATTTCAACTTCCTTTTCAATTCAAATCAAAATTGAATTCTTCTTTGTAATTTCGTTTTAAAATCCATTTCTATTCAATTCAAATTTCAATTCAATTTGAATTCATTTCAATTCGCTTTCAATTCAATTCATTTCAAAATCGTTTTCAATTCAATTCATTTCGAAATCGTTTTCAATTCAATTCATTTCGAAATCGTTTTCAATTCAATTCATTTCGAAATCGTTTTCAATTCAATTCATTTCGAAATCGTTTTCAATTCACTTCATTTCGAAATCGTTTTCAATTCAATTCATTTCGAAATCGTTTTCAATTCAATTCATTTCAAAATCGTTTTCAATTCAATTCATTTCGAAATCGTTTTCAATTCAATTCATTTCGAAATCGTTTTCAATTCAATTCATTTCGAAATCGTTTTCAATTCAATTCATTTCGAAATCGTTTTCAATTCAATTCATTTCGAAATCGTTTTAAAATCGATATAAATATCGATCACGTCAAAATGGCGTCAATCTAATCAACACGGCTTCATAAATTTCCATTTTCAATCTTTTCAATCTATTTTTCTATTTCAAATATTTCTTTTTCAAAATATTTCGTTCAACACATGACCAATCTCAATGGATGAGTACTGTCAACACATGAACTTTTATCTTATAATATTCTTTATTTTTCAAATTGGAATGAGGCCCAATCAATTACCATATAAAGTTAATTATATGGATTTTCATGCATTACACACATATAATAGCATTGAAAAATAATCAACCATCAACCAAAGTGCACTACACTGTATAAGCATCAAATATAGATATCTAACGCTTATAACAGCCTGTCAATCAATCGATCGACATATTTAATCAATCAGGATGAGTGAACTTCAAATTTCATCCCAACACCCGTGTGGGGTTTCAAACAATCAAACGCATATTTTATCCGTGCAGTTGGGCGATGTGTAAAATTTATCGATCCAATCAATGTCCTTCAAATAGGTGTACATAAACAAACCGTCTGGTTTGTAAGTGACTATTTATTTATTCACATTCACTATATTCATATTCACGTTAAAAATTATATATTTTTAACGATAAAACATTTTATTTTAACATATGAATTTCTATTCAGTTCATTCTTTAAATAAAATGATATTTTTATTTTCTAACTTATTTTAGAAAATTTCGGCGGCATAACGGCACGATACTAGAAACGGGACGAGGCCTAGCCTTATCCCCGGTCTAGTGAAGGCCCACGCCATTCACACATCAATCAAATTCACCAAACAACCAAATTCAAATCAAATCATCTAACTAATCTATGCAACCAAACAAACAAGTCCATGGTCTGTGGACGATTGTGTCGGGTGCTACTAAGCACCGTCTGCATCCTAGTATATATATATATATAACTAGAAAAAGAAATTGAAAGGTGAGAAATTCTCACTTTTAGCTATCCTAACTCCACGGTACTTCAAATGCAGGAAATCTTCACTGTTCTCGTCTCTTATCACTTTCTTCGCCCGTAGCCCCTACATATGTAAAAACTGAATTTTTATTTCGCTATTCAATATATAAAAATCTAATTTTTTACTATGCTATTCAATATATAAAAATCGAATTTTTACTATGCTATTCAATATATAAAAATCGAATTTTTACTATGCTATTCAATATATAAAAATCCCGCCTTTTCACTTTTAAAGATTTCGCCTTTATAAAAATATAGATTTCGCCCTTATAAAAATATAGATTTCGCCTTTTCAAATTTAAAGATTTCATCTTTATAAAAATCTCATTTTTATTTTTCTACTCATATAAAGATGATATTTTTAATATTCCTATCATGTAAAAATTATATTTTTAACTCTCTACCTAACCGAAAATCATATTTTTACATCTTCTATTATAGTAAAGATTATATTTTTAATACTTTAAAAATCATATTTTTATATCGTTCTTTACATTAGAAAAATCCGAGCTTTTCAAAAATAAAAATAAAAATTGTATCTTTACCACAAAAAAAAACGAATCTTTATTTTCCTAAAAATCAAATCCTTATACAATTACTTTTTAAAAATCCTAATAGGCTGATTTTATTTAAGGATCATTGCATAAAGGATTTAAATAAACTAAATTAACTAAAAAAAACCAAAATAAAATAATAATAAAAAAAGGCAAGAACTTACAGCCGGGGGGGGGGGGGTCTTCCTGCGTCGGAGGAGGATGGTAGGGGGGGCGCGGGGTGGAGGAAGTAAGGGGAAGGGGCGGCGATCCTTCAGGGGGCGGCGGACGGTGAAGCAGTGGCCCTCGTGCCAAGGGGAGGCGGAAGTCGACGAGGAAGGAGAGACTGCGAGGTAGAGGAAGAAGGAGGAGGAGAAGAAGAAGGTGGCGGCGGCAGGCGAGGTGGCGGGGGAGATTGACGAGGGCGGCGGCCTCCATCGCGGGTGGAGCGATTTGTGTTTTTTTTTCTTTTTTTTTCTATTTCTGAACTGAATCGGGGGGGGGGGGGGTATAAGGGAGAATTTAGGTTTTTATTTAATTATATATTTATTTTTATTATTTCAAAAAGGTAACTTTTTACTTCGATTTCGAAACGAGGCCCACCGCCTGTCGTCCATAGCGTTCTACCCCCATTCTGAACACAATGGGATATGTATCGCAGGCTGATTCGGCTGTTTCGATCAGCTTCCGTTAAAACCAACATATAACTCTATATATTGATTTTGAACGTGCATTTCAAATTATCGGGGTCACATACTAACTCTAAAAATTCCCGAAAAATATTTTCTAGCTTCGTATTGACGATACGGTCCTAACAAAACTAGTTTCGTCGAATTCTGAGACCGTCTGAAAAATGGCCATTTTCCAGTCGATTAAAATCAACTGAAACTGGTCAAACGCGTTTTCCTTTGCCACGCTCACATATTGATTCGAAAAATTATGAAATTTGGAATCTAGCAATAACTTGACACTGCGGATCCAACAAAACTGGTTTCGTCGAAATCCGAGGTCGTTTGCAAAATGTCCATTTTTAAGGGCCTGAATTCCATAGCGACTATTCAGAATTTTCAACTGGACATATCTTTTGATTCCCGCTATGAAATTTTGATTTTTCGGATTCGTTGGAAAGATATTATCAATTAGATCCTAATGTTTACGGTTTCACTAAAATCCGGATTGTTTTGCACCCGGTACATTCAATTGAAGTTTGAAATCGAATTATCGAACTACCGCGCCATTTTCAATTCTATTTATAATTATATATAAATATTTATATTCTAACGACGACGCGTATAAATATATACGTTCGAATTATATTCAAAATAAATTTCCCGTCGATATTATTTAAAATAATTCATTTTAAATAATCAAAATTCGCTAAAGTTGCCAAAATAAAAATTTTAAACTGGCCCAGATTTTCGGGTTGTTACAACGACCCACATAGCCATGCTGCCTGCCCGATTTTTGTCATTTCCCCGTTTGATGAGGCTTGAGTCTACGCTTTATCAGCACATCATATTTACTTCGAATGTCACATCGTCAGATCCATCAATAGTCACTAATTGATGTCCACAACAATACTTTACGTGTTAGCAAAAAGAAGTTTCCTTCTCCGCTTCCACTCTTGGTACGGTTGAAGACATCAATATACGCCACCTTTCTGGAAATACTCTATCAGACATTCATCCATACAAGTCACCCAGGAACAAGATGAACCGAAGTTACCCTCCTACTGCATTCTACGAATCACCCTGAGAATCAGCAGCGAGAAGTCCTTGCGAACCCGTAGATTCCAACCACGACAGAATCACAGTATATCTCTGCTTGCAATCAGAGATTTTAAGTAGTCCTTCCGCTTATGAAGATCTACGGTCATCAATAGCTCCATCTTGAATCAACATCTTTAACGTATTTGTATTTGCTGGCCGGAATGGTTTTCGAATATAAATTCGGTCCCGGTCTTTCCATACCAACAATTGTATGGGCAAATTTGATAGTCGGTTATTTAACTATCAAATAAACAAACATTCATCCATAAAAGAAAATGGATTCACTGATCCAATACTCAGTATCATTTAGCCTCTTTAACGAACTGTCTGTTAATTATACTCTTTAAAATTTTCCAAAAGTTGGAACACCACTTTTATTTCTTATTATAAATAAGAACATTCTCCAAATTTATAAACTTTTTGGAATAGTTTATAACATCATTTATAACTTAACTACTCTTGTTTATAAACCAATACTATTCTTGGATAATCATGTAGTCGTTCAAGTTGGGGTATTTTATTTACCTCTCAGACCTTGACCAACAACATTCATATCTTCAGAATAAATAGAAGTTTATTAACCACACGTTCCTTTGAAAACCCGATTTAAATCTCGACAACGTTTACTTAATTAATCATTAAGTAAAATATTATTACTCTCTTTCTATTGATGTAAATAAAATCCTTTTCACTATTATATACGAGCTTTGATTTTATTTAAAATAGAATCTTTATGACGATTCCTTGGTATCTCTTTATTCTTATATTACAAATCATTTCGACGACTCAAATTCATTTGTTTAAATCACATAAACAAACCTTTGTAAATATTATATTAATTATTATATTAGTATCTTTCCAAATTCTTATATTAATATTAATTCAAACAATTCACTTATAATCTATAACAACCGCTACTTATTTCATTTCAAAACCATTTTACTTTCATTTATCACATTCTCTTTAAATCATATCTGACAACTTATTCGTTGTCTAAAACATAGAATAATCTTTTATAAAATCCTATGTCTAAAAATAGTTCATGTCCTTTGTAACAAATGTTACAAAACTTATTTACAAACCACTAACTTTATTTACCAATTTAATTCCATTTCTAAAACTTTAAAATTTCCATGTACAAAATCTTTGGTAGATTTGTTTACGACAACTTACAATTTTTTTCATTGTCACATCTTTAACTTTATTTAAAATCTCATTTGCCATTCATTATCGACAAATAAATATTCGTTATTGTTTTCCGGATCTTTAACTTTGCTTATATTCCCAACCTCGATCCCATTTATAAACTCATATCCCATTTATATATTCAAATCTTATTTAAATCCAAATCCCATTTAAATCACTACTTATTTCCAAATCTGCCGATTTGTAAATCTTATTCACGAAACGTTATTTAATCACATTTCATATTGTTTAAAAACAACGTTTGTTAAAACGATCATTTATCACAAAACATTTCTCTTTGAACTCTTTTACACATTCTCGTGTTTTCACGATCCAATGATCCTATTTTGAACTACACTTAAATTTCCCTTCCGACCGATAAGACTTTTATAAAATCATTTCAACATTTAAATAGCCAATTCGATAAATTTATATCGTTTAAACATTTATTTGAAATTCTCTTACATTTTTGTTAGTTATAAATTTGTAAATTTAGCCTCGACTATTATCTTTGCCATAAGAGTCTCATTTTAAAATCATATAAAAAAAATTATATATTAATAACTTTGAAACCGCTCGAAATCCATTTAATACTGATTTTGAAAATCATTTCTTTTCATCGACGGTACTAAAGAGGCAAATGGTTACTATAGTACCAAGCGTGAAATATAAACCAATTTCACATTACATAACAAACAATAAAATCATATTGATAACGTTACTCAGTTCAAAATGGCTATTCAATATTCAGTTTCCATGACATGAACAATTTAATATTGATGGTCGATCATAAATGTAACAGTCTATATTGCGCTAATAACAGAAATGCAAGCATTAAATTATTTATTTATAACGTTTATAGTGTTATAAACGTAACCACTGAGGCAAGTTACCTCAATTGGATTTAATCGTAAAAAATAACGATTTGTTCTCAATTAAATTAAATGGACGTTTAATTTAACTGTTCAGTCCATACATGAATATAAAATCAACAACGAACAAACAAACAACCATTAATAAGTATAGCACACAATTATAAAATCCAACTTATATAAAATATAAGTAGGGGAAAAACTGAGTGAGTTTAACTCACCTTGATTCCATTCGTCGAAAAACCGGTTTGTTTTAATTAAAATAAACTGGCGTTTAATTTAATTAAAAATCCCAGCAGCAACCATCTCTCACCAACTAGCTCCATACTGTCGTACTTGACGATATGGTTTCAACCTCTTGGGTCCCGCCAAATTCTGATAACAAATGAGAACATCACAATACGTATTGGTTTTGAATTTACTAACTAAACTTTAACTCAATCTTATAAATTATTTATGTTTATCTACATGTAGTCGGGCACAAAATAATGGTTAGACAGTCTTACTTAAATCATATTATAATTAAATTGGCCGCGTCAATTGTTAACATATATACAATTAGACACAAAACATTTGACTAGGCAAATGGTAATTTAGATTGGGCATATTAGATAAGTGATTAAAAATTAATCTTTAATTTACGTTTTATATAAAGGCTAAACACGAAAAAGATTCGCTTCCTCACCTTGCAAATGCGAACAGACCTACCCAACAGCTTGTGCCCCATCCAAACATGCGCCACCATCTCTTTCTTTCTTTTCTCTTCATATATATATATATATATATATATATGTATATATACATATATATATATATGTTAAAGGCCCGAGGCCCAACGTTTAACGTCAGCCCAAAAAAAATCCCCTAACCCGCTTTGCTTCCCTCCCCATCTTCTACTTACGTCCCAGCTCCCCTTCCCACACATATTCATTTTGTTTCCTGAAAGTTTTTTTTCTGCTCTTCACGTTCCGTAAATGAACGACACCTACTCCATCCCATTTGCAGCCGTACATCAAGCCCCAGAACCAATCATTCGAAACCCAGTTCCCCACTGTCCCGCATCCGATCAACAGACCTTCCCATGCACACAACCCACATCATGAACACTTCAACTGCCCCATGCTCTGACCGCCGGAGCACTCGTCTCCGTCACCACCGAGCCCGCTCAGTCTGCCCGACCGCGTCCCCTCCGCTTCTCCACTACACCGTTTCCACATCACCAAGGCTACACCATCGACACCCTGCTCACCACCAGCGACGGCTCCTCCCACCAGCATCGCCCGCCTTGGCAGCTTAACCTCTCCCCACTTTGAGTTTCTATGAGGATGAATACGAGTTTGGGTGAGGGTGGGGAAAACTTGCGGTTTCATTTAGGAATGCAGTGGAAATGAATGGAGCATGTGTTTTATAGGGAATCAGGACGTGGGGAGCAAGTAATTGGGGTATAGGTTCTGTATTATATGATAGCATGTTTTTAGCTTATAGGGTTGCAGTGGGAAAGGTTCAAGATAATACTTTGTCGGCAAGTAATAGGAAATTTGGTCGGCAAGGAATTGATTGGTCCAACACGACATTCAAAAGAAAAAGCGACTTGGCTGGGAAAGGATTTAATAGTTTAAATATATATATATATATATATATATATATATTATACGAAGCTTCACGATGAAATAACACCTCAAAACACCTGACACTCCTAGCTCAGTTGGTCAGAGGTGGGCAAATTGGGATGAGACATAGGTCTCAGGTTCGAGGGCCACCTCTGCCAATTTCTAGGGGTGACTACCTAGGTAGTGTGGAAGGCGTTGAAAAATCGGGGTATATCACTACCCGTGGGGTTTACTAAGACCGACAAGCAATGGCCTGAGTGAAGTCTTAGGTTCCATACGTAAATAAAAAAAAAAAATAACACCTCAAAACAATTTCATACGATCTCCGCTTTCTGATAAAAAGGCTAATCTTAGTGTAAAAAGGTATTCCAGACCTAATGGGACAAGTTTCATCGAAATCCGACATCGTTTGAAAAAAATTCCTTTATAAAACCAGAAATAAACACGCGTTTAAATTTTCCACGATCACTGAATAAATCCGATCAACTTGAAACCTTGAAATCCTATAATAATTAATCGATACGAACCCAACAGCACTAGTTTCGTCGCATTCTGAGACTGTTTTCCCGATAGGCTATGTGTATGCGTACCGCAATGCCATTTTTGACACCAAATTGTCCGGTCTTCAAAAATAACAAACTATATACCTATCCTGACTATAATTGACGAAACAAACTCAACGGAACTGGTTTCGCGGTTTAATTCGATTGTCTGTTCAAGTTATACCCGAATAACCCTTTATTAAATTAATTACACGCTATAGAAATTGAACGGGCGTTTACGGCTACCGTGGTCACATACGACATCGGTTTGCCACACAATTCAACACCGTACAATAATTTAACGTTACGGTCCCAATGAAACCGATTTCGTCAAAAACAGAGACCATTTGAAAAATGGCTATTTTAAAGGCCTATATTTAAATAACGATTTTCATTGCGATTATTTTAAAATTTGATTTGGCCATAACTAACAATCTATAACACGAAATCTGCATTTTTTTCTTTCATATGAAAATTATCATCGATATGGTTCCAACGTTTCTTGTTTCATAGAAATCTGACTTATATCGAATCCTGTATATTCAGTTGAAGTTCAAAATTCAATATTCCAAACTGCCGCGTCATTTCGAGCTCGAATTATATTATATATATAAATTTATAACGTTCAAAGTTCATTTTATACACGAAAATATTAAAATTCATTAATATTCCAAATATAATATTTAAAATAATAAATTAAATAAAATATTTGACGGCCAAAAATACGGGACGTTACATATTTTTATTATTTATTATCTCCTGTAGGTAATAAATGGCAAGCAACACCAACAATTTATCATTAAGGTCTATTCTTGAAAAAGAAAAATTGAATGGAATTACTTTCCTTGACCGGCACCGAAATTTGAGGATTTTCCTCAAACAAGAAAGGAAGTTGTATGTACTTGATGTTCCTATTCCAGAGGCACCACCAAGTACTGCACCCCATGCAAAGATTAATGCCTACAAGAAGCACCAAGATGGTGCTCTTGATGTCAGCTATCTCATGCTGGCAATCATGACTCCAGTGCTTTAGAAACAACATGAGTTCATAGATGCTTATGAGATGATCGGGCATCTTAAGAAATTGTTTGAAGGGAATGCTCGGTAAGAAAGGTATGGCACAAGCAAGGCACTATATCACTGCAAAATGGGAGAAAAGGAACCCGTTGGTCCATACGTGCTAAAGATGATTGGATACATTGATTATCTCGAAAGGTTAGGGTTTCCATTGATATCAGAAGCTCAAAACGATCTTGTTCTACAATCATTAAATAGTAAGTATTCTCAATTCGTCATGAATTATCTCATGAATGAGATTGAGAAACCCTTGACTCAGTTATTAAACATGTTGAGAACTACTGAGAATAACATGAAGACAGTAGAACTAGCTGCCATAATGATGGTACAAAAGGAAACTGCTAAAGCCAAGGGAAAAAAATAAGAAAAAGCAGCTTAAGAATACTGCTAATATGACCAATTTCTAAAAGGCATCAAAGCCTAAAGGAGGGGTTCCCAAAGAGGGTGGTTGTCACTACAGTGGAAAGCCCACTGGGAACGCAACTGTTATGCCTATTTAGAAGATCTAAAGAAGAAGAAGGGAAGTTTAACTTCACTCAATTCAGTTATAAATGTCAATTTATCTACTTCTACATATTTGGTATTAGATACTGGACGTGGATCACATATTTGTGTCAATTTGCATGAAATGCAATGGAGTAGAAACTTGGCAAAAGGAGAAGTGGACTTACGAGTGGGAAATGGAGCAAATGTTGCCGCATTAGCCATAGGAAGTTGCCACTTGTCCTTACCAACTGGATTAGTTTTAAAATTAGAAGATTGTTATTTTGTGCCTTCCATTAGAACAAATATTATTCTTTACCTTGTTTGGACAAGCTAGGATTTTCATTTATATATAAAGACAAATGTTGTTCATTTTATTTAAATGAGATATTTTATGGAAATGCACAATTAGTTAATGGTCTCTATATTCTTAACTTTGATGTGCCTGTTTATAACATTAATACCAAAAGGATTAAATCTAATGATTTAAATCCAGCATACCTTTGGCATTGTCATTTAGGCTATATAAATGAGAAACACATGTCAAAACTCCAAAAAGATGGAATTTTGAATTCATTTGATTTGGAATCATATGAAGAATGCAAATCTTGTTTATTAGGCAAGATGACTAAAGCTCCTTTCACTGGACATAGTGAACGGGCTAATTATGTATTGGCCCTTATACATAGTGATGTATGTGGACCTATGAGTACATCTGCTAGAGGTGGGTTTTATCACTTCGTTACATTTACTGATGATTTCAGTAGATATGGATATGTGTATCTTATGAAACACAAATCAGAATCCTTTGAATAGTTCAATGAATTCAACAATGGAGTTCAAAACCAATTTAGTAAAAATATAAAAACTCTTTGAATGGATCGAGGAGAAGAATATTTAAGCCAAGAGTATAGTAACTATCTGAAAGAGTGTGGAATTGTATCACAACTCACTTCACCGGGAACCCCATAATGAAATGGTGTTTCCGAAAGGAGAAATCGTACCTTACTAGATATGGTACGATCAATGATGAGTCGTATGGATCCTCTAATAAGTTTTTGGGGTTATTCCCTCACAACAACTGCATTTATACTTAATCGAGTTCCCACTAAAACGGTTCTGAAGACACCATATCTGATATGGACCGGGAGATGTCCCAATCTCTCATTTATAAGGATTTGGGGATGTGAGGCTTCTGTTAAACGTCTTACCTCTGACAAACTCATACCCAAATCAGATGAGTGTTATTTTGTGGGATATCCCAAGGAAACAAAAGGACATTATTTCTGTATACCTATAGAGAATAAAGTGTTTATTACTCGAACCGTTTTTTTTCATTGAAAGAGATCCAGTCTCTAACAATACCAATGGAAATAAAGTAGAACTCAAAGAAATTCGGGAACCACAAGATATCATTGAACCTAACTTGAAATTGAGAAAGTACCACAAACTGTTTTGGAAACCGAACCTGCTCAAAATACACAAAACATTCGTAGATCTAGTAGAATACGTCATGAGCCCAGTAGGTAATTTGGATATCTAATAACTCAAATAGGAGACGTAATACTCATAGATCAAGATGAGCCCACTTCTTACCAGGAGGCTATGAGTGGACCAGAATCTGAGAAATGGGTTGAAGTCATGAAATCTAAAATGGACTCCATGTATAGTAACCAAGTGTGGACTTTTATTGATCCATTTGACGGGGTAAAACCAACCGGGTGTAAGTAGGTTTTCAAGAAAACTGGCATGGATAGTAAAGTACAAACCTATAAAGGCCGATTGGTGGCAAAAGGTTTCAGACAAGTTCAAGGAGTTAACTATGATGAAACCATCTCCCCAGTGGCAATGGTTAAATCCATTGGGATTATGCTTGCAATTGCAGCCTTTTACGATTACAAAATCTGGCAGATGGATGTCAAAACTGCATTCCTTAATGGGAATCTTATCGAGGATGTGTACATGACACAGCCTGAAGGTTTTGTCAATACAAAGAATGCTAGAAAAATATGTAAACTGCAAAGATCCACGTATGGATTGGAATAAGTGTCTAAGAGCTGGAATCTTTGTTTCTATGAAGCAGTCAAGGAGTTTGGCTTCATTAAGAACGAAGATGAACCTGTGTATGCAAGAAAATTAGTGGGAGTAACATTATATTCCTAGTATTATATGTGGATGACATATTACTTATTGGGAATGATGTTAGTTCATTACAAGCGGTGAAGACATGGTTGGGGAAAGTTTCTCAATGAAAGACTTAGGCGAGGCATCTTATATTTTATGTATTAAGATCTATAGAGATAGATCAAGAAAGTTGATAGGCCTAAGTCAGAGTACATTCATTGATAAAGTGTTGAAAAGATTTGGCATGCAAGAGGCTAAGAAAGGATATGTACCTATGTCACATGGTATATCACTCTCTAAGCCCAAATGTCCTAAGTCATCCGATGATAAGGAACGCATGAAAATGATTACTTATGCTTCGGCAATTGTTTCAATCATGTATGAAATGTTGTGTACTCATCCTGAGGTCTCCTACGCTTTAAGTATGACAAGTAAATTCCAATCTGATCCAGGTGAAAGTCACAGGACAACAATTAAGAACATTCTTAAGTACCTGAAATGGACTAAAGACTCAATCATCATATATGGAGGTGAAGAGGAATTAATGGTAAAAGGTTACACAGACACTAGTTTCCGAACCAATAAAAATGACTACAAGTCGCAGTCCGGATATGTGTTTTTCGTGAATGGTGCTGCTATTAGCTGGAAAAGTTCAAAGCAAGAAACAGTCGCTGATTCTACTATGGAGGCTGAATATATTGCTACTTCTGAAGTTGCTAAGGAGGCTATTTGGATTAAGAAATTCACCACTGAACTTCTATTGTTCCATCCATTGTTGATCCAATAGATCTTTATTGTGACAATAATGGGGCCATTGCTCAGGCTATGGAACCTAGATCACATCAACGATCTAAACACATACTTCGGCAATACCATATCCTCAATGAAATTGTTGATAGAGGAGATACACATACCTATAGAGTTCCAATGGATAAAATTTTTGCAGACCCACTAACTAAAGCTTTGTCGTAGCAGAAGAATGATAGTCACACTAGGTCCATGGGTATACGATACATGAGTGATTGGCTCTAGTGCAAGTGGGAGATTGTTAGAGTTTATACCCTTGAGGAAATCTGTTTGATGTGAATAAATGTTATATTTTATTTGGAATAAAAAGATTCTGTTATGTTATATTTACTGCATAATATAAATATTAACAAAATAGAAGTCCTTAGAATAATAATACGGAATTATATAGTTCAAGTAAGACTTGAACTTGAGATTATATAATATATATTAAGTATTATAATTCTTGAATGTCCCTAGTCAAGTTTTATTGTTTATATAGGACAACAATAAAATATTGAGACTAGTATGTTGATTGACTGATGATCACAACTCATTGTTCATTAATATACGTGACATTAATGGCAAGACATAAATACGTATTGGAGAATACCATATTAGGCTAACCCAACATGAGAAAACTTCATGGAATGTAATTAATAATATCATAAGTTATTCTCAATGTGGCAGTGATATAACGGTCCTCAGACCTGAAATTTTTATAATTTTATTCGAGGAAATTTGTGTTTTGATATCATCCAAAGTTACTATTAACCGAGTAGACAATAACGGTTATTATTGGATACATTTCAAATCGAATGAAAATTATGAATGATCTAGATGGTATTTAATCCTACAATATATATATAAAGAGAGAGAGACAATTATCCATGGGCTTCTTGATTAAGTGGGATTATGAAATGCATGGCCGTGCTCAAATCTTGATTTGTTTTATACAGTCTACTCATCAATCAAGATAAACGGATTAAATTATTAAGAGGGTGATATGTTCCATGCTTTGAGTTTAATCCTGGATATACTGGTTAAAAGAATTATATTACATTGATACACTGGTCAAAAAGGTTGTATTGAATCATTGATATTATTATAACGTGGTAACAACGATGTATTACTAGATTCTGCTCACTGTTTACAATTGAAATATTGTTTGAATTGTTTCCAACATTATGATAACCTATAGGGTCACACATATGAACGTTGAATACGGAGAGAGCCATTCAAAATAAAAGGAAATCGAAAGTTGACATTTTCTTCTATTTTAAATGGTTGAACAGGTTGATAGGGTTATCTATTATCTCGTAATATTACATTATAAAATAAGGCCGATCCCTTATTTTATTTTAATCACAATCTACTCGAGATTTAGAAAACCCTAAATCCAAATCTCTCGGCTAGTACCGAGCTCGCCTTCTCTCAATTTCATATGACGATCTCGAGATCATTATTCGTGGATTTCCGATAGAGACGCTCCTTCAGGCATTCGATTTGATTTAATCAAAAACCAACTTCGTTGATTTTGTGACTTAAAGAAAGGTACACGATTTTGATTCAATTTTGGATTCGAATTTTAAAATGGGGATGATAAAATTTATTAATTATCGGTCGCATTTCGATCCTAAATTACTTGATAAATATGTATATAACAGTCAACCAACAAACAAATAAGTGAATAAAAATGGTAACTTCCTGTTGGGGTACAACAAATAAATATTTGGGACTAATAAATAGTTTCCTTAGGAAAATATGGCTGTTATGGTCATAAAGGGCAATAAAAATATAAATAAAATAAAATGGGTGTCAAAAAGGGATTAACGGATATTGATTGTCGTTTAAATACTAAGTCCAAATTAGGGAAGTAATCAAATTAATAACCTAGGGTAAAAGAAGATATAACCTTCCTTATTTATATGAATGAATATAAAACTTATAATTAAAAATAGAGTTGGACTTAGTAGGTTAATAATGTGGAAATATTATAACCATAAGAACCCGGGACGATAATAAATCGTGTACAGAGAGACTAAACAAAAAGCGGGTAATAACGTAACCCACTTTATCCCAATAGGGAAAGGTATTAAGGGCTAATGGGGTACGAACCTAATAACCTTCATGTAACACCCCGTAATTTTAAAACGGGACATAAGAGATAATTAAAGAATAATTAATTATTAAAAGAAGAATTAGATGATATGGGTTACGCCATTGCATTCGTCTTGGAATTCTGCTTGAGATAGAGTCCGAGTTTGCATAAAATGGATACCATATGAAGGAGATATGGACGAACGAAGTTAGGCTGAAAATCTGGAAAAAGGCCAGAATGCACTGGCGCACTTGTGAAGTGCGCCGGTACAAAAATGCACTGGCGCACCTGCTAAGTGCGCCCATACCGAGGGCTGTCCAGCACAGCATTCTCGAGTGTTCTGTAATGACGTGTCTTGTTCTGATTTGCTGGATGACCTGTCTTCGAGATGTGTGGCTCTGGTGACTCCTAGGTTAATCTAAAGGCTAGAATTAATCCTAGACATCTATATATACGTAGCTAAACCTAGACCCTAACCCTAAAACTATGGTGCCGTCATGCTATTCGTCTACAAGCTAGCCTCCTTCATCTTCTTCAAACTAGAAAATTAAATCCAAACTAGTAATCGATTAGAAGAACTTCAAATTAAACGTCTACATTAAAGGATATCTTTTCAAATTCAGAAATCAAATCCAAGAATACAAGATCCGTCTTTTTTCTGTAACTACAGTTATTGTTTAGATGTGAACACCTAATAAGAAATCATGACTGCAATAACTGGATCTAGAACTATGCCTAATTCTATTCATGCCTATCCTTTTGTCAATTCTGAATTGCCTATGCCTATGATACTATTGTGATTGATGTAATGACACCTATCATGCCTATGAGACTATTGTGATTGACATAATGAAACCTAACATGCCTATGAGATTGTTGGATTGACAAAATGGAAACTATCATGCCTATGGGACTGTTGTGATTGATTTATCATGTTGTACATCCTATGCCTATGAGACTATTGGACTGACACAATTGAACCTACCATGTTGTATATTCAAATTACATGATAAGTTATGTTCATACATGCTTACATGTTTAGATCCAAGCTAGTACCCATGTTTAAGATCTATATAAGTTCATCCTTATACAATTAGATCTATGCTAGTTCGCATGTTAATTGGATCTAATTTAAATGTAAGATCACGTTTATGTGCTTAATTAAGTTTATATCGTTCTATCCCAAATTTGTACTACGCATGTTTTTGATTTATATTGTTTATGCCTGTTGGAATGTTACATGTCCCTTTCTTTTCCCTTTTGTTTATAAGTTAGGCTAATTTGCAAGCCTAACATTCTATGTGAATTATGCGAACGAAGAACGGGGGAGACGTTGGGGAAAATATTAAACTACATGCTATTGGCATAGATTGGCTCATAATCATGTAAATGATTAGTAGCATGAAATGGTAGAATTTGTATACCTAGAATTATGGACATAATTTAGATGGTAAATGGGGCATGACTTGAATTGATAACACTTGTGGATAATTTACATATGAACATAAATTGTAAATATGTAAATTAATTAAAAGATGAATATGCCTAACCCCAGGTTAGATTGAGTTATGGTGTAAGACTGCCCGGAACCGCCCGACACATCCAACAACTGTAATAATATAGATCTAATGTGAGAGGTTAATGCATTAAGCCCAAAAACCCGAGGTTAGATTGAGTTGCAGTGTGAGACTGCCCGGAACCGCCCAGCACATCCAGCGACCGCAACAATATAGATCTAATGTGAGGGGTTGGTGCTTTTAATGAATGAATTAAAGCTAAGAAACAGACATGCTAAGAATGGTTGAGTTAAGTTAATTAAGGAAACACTTAACCAATACAACATGTTAAATTTACAGATGGATGGGGTTAGGTTAATGGGAAACACTTAACCAATATAACATGATGAACGAATGGGGTTAAGTTAATAGGAAACACTTAAACAATATAATATGATGAATGAATGGGGTTAAGCTAAGGAGAAAACACTTAACCAATATAATATGATGAGTGAACAAGGTTAAGTTAACAGAAAACACTTAACCAATTACAACATGACTGAATGAGAAGGGTTAAGTTAATAAGAAATACTTAACCAACATGACATGACGTGTGGATGGGTTAAGTTAATTTGAATGGATGGATAACACTTAGCCAATTTGGGAGGTATTCAAATAGACCCTAGGAAACCCTAGCAACGGGGACCCATTTTAGCAGTAACCCACATGGAAGTATCACGGTACCCTGAGCTAGGCAGGGTGGGGCACGATTACTGGACTGATTATAAGCGGTCAAAATAGCGGCATGGGGGTGCAGCAATGTAGTTCCAATGGAGTATGGGAGTGCACGTGCTCCGGAGTGGAAAAGCAGGCACTGGGCATCAGTAGTATACACTGTGCATCTAGAATTTGTGTCAGGTTGCTATCATAGGGATTGATACACCTTATGGTGGGACCAGCATAGGGTATCTACATGCAAGAGAGGGCCGACTAATACAGACACAAGGAAAGTTAATACAAGTAGGGAGCCGATCGATTAGGTAGTAAGGGTGCATCTAACATCTTCATGGCAATTAGGCTGATTAAGGTAAGATCTTCATACTAGATATACACCTGAAGGATACCATAATTGTGGGGTTGGGATCACCTTATTATATAACACAGGACACTAATTGGGACATTAGTAGGGGATATAGATCCTTTTTCACTGGATACTAGTTGGGACACTAGTAGGGAATGCGAATCGTTCATTTAAAAGACACTAGTTAGGATGCTAGTTGGGTGGTGCAGAGAAAATGGGAAATAAGAGAAAGAACCAAAGCGCATTCAGTGTATCTTACCTTGTCATATCTAATGATCATCATTTTTTGTCTTGCTATGCTTATTATCATGGTTATGTCTGGTATTCAGTTTATTCATGTCATGATCATCCTTTTACCTGTTTACATGCTGAATAATCACTGGACTTACCAGACTTATGTCTGACCCGTTTTGTTTCGCCTTCTTTTCTTCTGTTCCCCCCTCCAAGGTTCACATGGAGGGAATATCAACACTTAGCTCTGTCTCCTTCCCAAGCTCGAAGATAGACGATGTATTGCTTTGGACTCTCTTTTCCACTGCTATGGCTGGCTCATGCTTTATTGGGGAATATCATTGTCATTTTATGCTTCTTTATTTTGTTAAACAAGACAGATGCTTTGTTGTAATGGGTAAGGGTGTTTTGGTGTTGGAAAACAATCTTTGTACAAGTTGTTTTACCAAGCTGCTGTTTTATCAATGAAGTAAAGTTTTATATATTTTCCGCTGTTTAAAATTTTGTCTGTTTTATAATTTATCTGTCTATACACTTATGACGCTCCACTGAAGTAAATGCATTCCCTTTGTGAGTGACCTTAACGGAGGTGGGGTGTTACACTTCACGTGTAGTCCGCTTCCTGGGTCTTAAGCGACTGGGGTTGAAAAGTCCACCTGGGGATAGGTCTTTTAGTATAGGGTTCTTAAATGGCATGTATGCGTATTGTCTACCCAAACCTAAAAACTAAAAACATCAAATATGGCTACCTACCCAAAGGGAAGTAGTTAGCGACTAAGGGGTTATTCAATAAGGTCAGCTAGAAGGTATAATAAGCAAAAAAAAAATACCATCTCTCACCTTATGCGGGGCCACGGTATATGCGTGAATGACGGAAGCCTTAACTAGTAGGGCCCGTAGCTAGTGCTTTCTAGTTTATAAAAATATGGACATGTCATCAAGAGGTATTAAGTCACCAATAAGTCCGCCTAGGGCCTTAAGTGATCAGGAGAATCCACCATATTTATCATCAATAGTGAGTTAGAAACAATAAAGGGAAAGTGGATAGAGAGTTATATATGTATGTGAGAACTTCGCAGCTAGGGGTTCACTTCTCGGTCTAATAATCAATTAAATTACAACTTAAAGGGCTTCCTAAATATATGCGTAAACGTTCTAACTCGGTAATATATCCTCAAATACCACTTTGGGGAGAGTAGTAGAGTCATGCGTAAACATCTACAAGGTTAGGAAAGAATCACTAATCTTGATATGCATACATCTTTAGTTGAACCAATCAGGATACATCTGTATATTATAATATGTGTTGTACATTTCCTGTTCACCAGAATCTTGTTGTTCTAACCCTCCTACTCACTACAACCACCCAGGTTTTCTAGAGAAGGTCGGGTTCTCACAAATGTTTAAGTTTTGATTTCAGTTCTCGTTCTCTCTCATGCTCGGTATTGGCAAAGTGATGTACTTTGAAAAAGGTAGTTACTTAAGTTATCTTATTTTGTTTCCGCTGTGAGTTTTCTTTTATCATACACTGATTATGCTCATGCTCATTTATTGTAGGTACCAGATAAACACGCTCCATGCTTGGATGTGTTTAAGTTTCAATTTTTATTGAAATTTGGGTGTAGAAAAGTGCGGGGTGCTACATTTGGTATCAGAGCATAGGCAAAACGATTAGAGGAGTTAGTTAAATTGGGACTCGTAAGAAAATGTATTTCGATTTTTCTTTTATATTTTTCTTCGTCTTTCTTACTCGACTTAAATTTATTTTGATGATGAATTAGTTGTGGGACTAATTATAGTAAAAAGGGCTTTAAGCGAATAAGAGTTGAAATATGTTGAGTTTGGGTTTCTAGCCAATTTCGTCTTACCCCACAGTACGTTGGTGATTTTATCTTGAAGAGCATGAGGATGACATATGGTGGATTCCGATTGATTCGAGTTTGGAAACTGGAATAATATATATAATATAAAAATCTAGCTACAATCGAGATATCACGATTTCTGGTTTTTGGTACTGTTAGGAGTTCCGGTTAAGACCATTACTCGATCTAAAACGAGAAAAGTCCACGTTATTATGTCATATCTAATTCGTAAAAATATAATTACGAGGTATATCTGTTTGTTATTTAGTGAATTTCTGAATCTACCTTTGTTGAAATATTCAATTAAGTTCTTGGCCTTAAATTCGAGGAAATTTTATTTTTCAAACTATTTGAAGAAAATAAAAATGGGCTTTGAAAGTTTTGGAATACGGTATCGAAAAATGGTTTTATAAAGGCCTAATATTATAAAGATATGGTTTTTAAAATTTAATCTATTCGTGTTTCAAAATTAATGGGGATTTGTATAATTTTAATAAATATAATTTGATTGGTTGGTAGGAAAATGACAAGGAATATGCCATTAAACTTAATAATAATAAATATCCATTTCTTATGATATTTAGTATCCCTCTTTCGATATATTGGATAATTCATTGAAATTATCACAATTAATCATTAAGATTTTGAAGCTACAATATTTTAGACATGAAAAAGTTTTTCAGTTTGAAATATAAGCTGGAATAATAATAATAGTAAATTGGATTTATAAATACGAAACCGTTGGATTATAATAAATTCCATTTTTGGAGAAGTTTTAAATTTTTCTTTGGAAAGGCTTAGGAAAATCCTTCATCTTGATTTTTGGGGTACCTGATTTCGTGAATCGTCTATTTGTCGACATCTAGGTAAGGGGAAAATCTGTTTTAATTTATATTACAGATTTCTAGCTGAATTATCTCTGAAACTCGTTCGTTGTGTAGTCGCAGCACGTGGTTGAGACTATAAATCCTTGGAGTTGGTTTGGAGCTTACCTACGGTCTTTAAATACCACGGTGATGAGGATAATTATTTTTCGGATCGTGTCAAATCTTAAATTTTAACACAGGACAATTAATATTTTAATCCGGCCTAATAAGGTCAAGGTTCATTCTTTGTCCAAAGCCCATCTAATAGTTGACCGTCTAACGCTATGCAAGAATGGTCAACTAGTTGATGAATTTTGTTGCAACATGAACCTAGGACTCAACCGTAAAAGTTGCATCCAAATTACCCCTTTATCTTCCTCTTTTGTCCGTCCTTCCTCATCTAGCCGAACCATATTCCTATCATTCTTCTCTTTCTTTGTTTCCGCATCGTCTTCTCTTTTCCACGCTATTTTGTGCATTAGATCTTGTCTCACTAGTACTCCAAGATCTAATTTCTTCTCTCTGACCATTTCATAGTTCTTAATACTTGATTGCGCCATCTGATCTTACTCATACCATTAAAGTCTCATCCTTAGGGAAAGATCATTTGGTTGGATTGGAATGAGCAAAAAAATCCCACCGTTTAGGGCAAAGAAAATTTGTTGTGGAAGTTGGGTTTGTACCGATCCATTGCTTCGAGATTTTAGAATAGGATTATTATTTGTGTTGCACCCGCCTTTGCTCTACCTTGTTAGAATATGTTCTTTCAAAGGCGATCGTCGTTTCGGAGATGAAGAATAAGATATCTTTAGATGGTTTTTCTGAGGAGAATCTCGATGAGATTTTAGAGGAAATCTTTGTCCTATGCGGACTTGAATGGTCTTTTGTTTGACCAGCTTTGCATATTTTTGTAGCAAATCTCTTCTTCTTAATGTCAGTTTTTGAGTTCAGGAATCTACGTCAAAACTGCCCATGATAATATGTGACTCATTTAGCACATTGTTTTATAAATGGGGAGTTAAAAGTAGATTTGTCTTATGATGTGGAAATTAATATTTTCTTTAATCGATGGCGTAATCATCATTTTGTGCCGCATCATATTTTATTCAGCTTGTTGTTTTTGTTTGCTGTCTCATGGAGTTACTTTCTGTAATTTTCACCTATCCATTTTTTTCTTTAGACAATATTAGGTGAATTTCCATGAGAAGCCATTTTGTGCTAGGTTTCTTTTCTCATCACAAATTCTCTCTTAGTAGAGATAGTGATGTGGGAACCACCAATGACACCAGCAGTGTTTGTAACATGCGATTGAGCATTTTGCTACCATGATATGGTTAATCAAAGATCATAAAAATTGGTTTGAGCTCCAGCTGCGGAGTAAGATATCTCGTTGTTTATAGCCATTGTTTTGGGAGTTTCGTTGTTGTTGTTTTGTCGTCGTCTTTGTTGTTTTCCCTTTCCACCACTGGGTTCTTGGTTGGTGGTGATTCGTGCTTGTAACTGTTAGTGTTGTTTTAATCGCACGTCTTAGGCTAATGAGATTTCTTGTTTGGAATGTTTATATCATTCACGCATGCCTGTTCGAACGAAATCTCATTTTTCTTATTTAAACTAGCAGTTGTCCTAGAGCTAGAAAGAAAAGAAATTTGTGTTGGGTAAATTTTAGCAAAGCACCGGTTCTGCATCACAGGCATATAAATAAATAAATAACCGTTCCTTGTTAAAGCTAAAATTTATTTTGGTCTTTCGTGTGTGATTTCAGTTTCGCGTTTTTGGCGCAACTGACTTCTTTCTTCGCCGACATATGACTTGAGTCATTTAAATTTCCGCAAAATACATTTTAAAGGTTTTGGAAAATGTTGTTTGAAAAAAAAAACTTTTTACCCTTTTAACTTTTAACTGATTTACTTTCTTTTATTTCGGTTTGTGCGAAAACGCAAAATTTGGATACAGCAATTTACGCATATTTAAATGTCTATTTTACATTAAAATGGACGATTTGAATGGCACAAATTGCACGTTACCAAAATTTTGAATTTTTTCATGCGAAGCTCATATGGAAAGTAAAGCGGTATTGAAAAAAGAGTTTTCAAAATAAACACAAGAAGGTTTTTGTCGAAAATATTTTTTTTTTCGATTTTTGGTCACATGAACGGCGTAAGGAAGATGTTTGGATGTATTGTGTGCTCGTTTTAGCAGTGCAATTGGACCGATGATATGATAAACGTTAACGATAACAAAGAAAAGGTTGTTTTAGCATTGGGAACATTGTTTCCATACCTTGTCAGCTCGTTTTACGTTTTAGAGCTTGTTTTAAGCCTCCTTTACAGTCTACAGATGGAAATTTTTGAAGTATTTTGGGTAACTAAGATGAAAATTCCACTGTAGGGTGGAAAACAAAAGATTTGTAAGCGAGAATAATGTTAAAATACTTCGGTACAATTTCTTTTTTCCGGTTTAGAAGAAATCAAATAACTAACGGTTAGACTGCGTGACGTTTTGGATGGTAATGTTTGGATGAAAAACTGGTTGCTTTACACTTTTATTCGTAATTCTATGAAGGTAATGGATGAATAAGAGTTTTCAAAATTTGCATTCATATAGAACTGCCAGTATATTTAGGATGTTTTGCATCATGTTTTCAAATGTATTTCAAAATTTTAATGCAAACATATAGGAGGATCCGATTTAGAATCATCTTGCATACATGTTTTATGGTTGAGATTGCATTGTGTACATCAAGCACATATACACATGGTTGTAAAGTGGATGTACAAAAATTGGTTGTGTAGGATTGGACTATAGGTGTCAGAAATTCGAGATGAAATTCCTTTTAAGGGGGGGAGAATGTAACAACCCAGAATTTTGGTAATATAGATTAATTATTAGAAATTCAAAAATAGGAATTTCTGCAAATGATGGAATTTGATCATGAAACATTACCCGATGTGTTCGTCTCAGAATTCTGGTCAAGTTTCATGTTTGGAGTTTTGCGAACGGAGTCCGTATGAAAAAGATACGAGTGAAATACGAAAATGGACAGAAAATAAATAAATCAGAATTTAGAAATATAATATACCTTATTTAACTAGCCGACCAGGGCAATTGACGACCCATGCAGTCGACCTACTAGGCGTCAGATCGTCCAGTGGCGGCTAGATTTTATAGGGTTAGGTTATTACATTTTTTTAACGAATGGACGAATGTTAATCTAAACAAACCTAAAGGTCCTATGCTAATTCCACCCCTATAAATAAAGGGGTAAGGCCTCATTCTTTTCCACACAAATCTATTGGCAGTAGCGAAGCTCTACCATTTTCCTCCTTCCCCAAACCTAATTTCTTAAATAAAAACATATTCATACACAGCAAATCAAATCCAAATCATATGGATTGAGAGGATTATCAGATCCAATGGAAAAGACTGCAAATTAATGCTCAACAATAGATTCCCCCCTCTCTTCCTATTTTCTTACATCTCTACAAATCTGAAAGTAACCCCTTTTCAGATAAATTGTAGATTTATAAAATTTGGGGAATTGTAGGCCTAAAAGATTCAAACTTTTGATTTGGACGCTTTCAGGTGAGTGGGAAATATATATATACATTTATAATAACGTACTTATCTCTTTTGTATTAGATCTCTAGTTTATATGCCTATTTTCATCTGATCTGCTTATAATTGATTGTAATTGAAGTAGCACCTATCAGATCTGGTTGTGAAAATTGTCAAAACTTTTGAACTGTAAACTGTGGTTATGCATAATATTAATTGTAGGATTCTTAAACTTGTTTACACATATACCTACGGTTATGTTGTAAAATATATTGTAGTTGTTGTAAAGCACTGTAGATCTGGAAATCAGTCACATTAAACTCCATTTACATGTAGATATATTCCAGATCTCAAGTTCGGTGTTGAATAATAAATTATGTGAATTTGGATAAAAAGATTTCGTTGGTAAATTATGTGACTGTAATGTTAAAAGAAATATGCCTGTTTATACTCAATATTGTTGGGTTTTGGCTTAACTGTTGTAAATATGTCGTTTTCCTGTTTTTTTGAATAAAAAGGCATTGTTTTGAAATCACAAGGGATATGATAAAAAGATTGAAAAAGGGAAAAGTGGTGCAAATGTACGTTTAAATATAAATATACATATTTATGCCTAATTTGCATCAACTATTCCAAATTTACATATATTTCTTGCGATTTGGAAATATGTCAATTCCACTAATTAGGCATAATTTACAATGATTACGACTAACGGTTTTTTTGTAAGATTTGAAACCTTTTAGCAAAATTGAATGAAAAAGGAAAGGTTTGGTTATCAATTAAACCAAATCACTAAATTTAAAGTAATAATAATAAAAATAATAATTGACCGCATGCAAACATAAAAACATAAATATATACATTGTCCCTCCAAATCAACATAAAAAGGTAAAATATACATTGTATGGAATGTTTGAATGTTTGAATGATATTCAATTATGGAATTATATATGTAAATGTAATCCATATTTGTTAGCCTGCTTTGTGATCAGGCTACCCAAAGCAAAGATCATGTTGACATACCTCTGGGTAAATGCTGTCTCATATGGAATCTCTGGATAACATCTCTCTCCGGCATTGGAAGCATCATAAGAAGACACAAGGCAGTTTGGTCAAAATCACAACATCAGTATAAACTGGCCCGAAACCCCTATCAAATGACCTCATTTGGATCTACTCACCTCATATACTCGTAGCCCTTTGAATTAGCTTCAGTTTGAGCTTTGGTTTGGCTCAATCGGACTTACGGTTTGAAAGTTACGCCCATTTCCGTGAACGGGTGTAAGCTGGCATATGACCGCGATCCGATCCGCCCTTGCCTACGCGATCCGATCCGCCCTGGGCTACGCGATCCGATCCGACCCATGACCGCGATCCGATCCATGACCGCGATCCGATCTATGACCGCGATCCGATCCATGACCGCGATCCGACCCATGACCGCGATCCGACCTTCGGACCTGTTCGAACGCAGCTTGTTTTGACCTATTCTCAAGGCTACTGGCTCTCCTATTTTTCTGGATCGCCTGCCACGTACCCCATCACGAACCAGTCCTCCCAGGAGCTTTCCTACAGCTATAAATACACCTTCAAAGGGCATTTTCAGGGGACTTTTTGGCATCTCCTCATCCATGGCTGCCATGGCCAACACTTCTCCATGAATAACCACCATCTTCCTCAATAAATTCAATGGATTCGGAGAGAATTATTCATTGAATTCAAGTGATTGAAAGACAATATTCATTGTAATTGTAATCTATGAGTGAAATGAGAAAATATGAAGTGGACGTAGGCTCGTTAACGCCGAACCACTATAAAAATCCTGTTGTCTTGCTTTTCTCTTATTTTTTTCAGTTATTTCTTCATATCCTACGCTCTAAATACGACGATTTGGGTGTTAGGACCATTTTTTGGTCTAACATTTTGGTGCTTTCACTGAGAACCGAATGAGGATTATAAAGAAAATGCACAGGAGCAGGTTAGAGCAGGTGGCCGGTTCTCGGTTCGCGGTTCGCGGATCGCAGGGGGTATCACGAACTGGCTCGCGGTTCGCGGAACGACCTCCATGAACGGAGCCCAAAGAGCCATCACGATCCGATTCGCGGTTCGCGGAACGACCTCCATGAACGGAGCCCAAAGAGCCATCATGATCCGATTCGCGGTTCGCGGAACGACCTCCACGAACGGAGCCCAAAGAGCCATCACGATCCGGTTCGCGATTCGCGGAACGACCTCCACGAACGGAGCCCAAAGAGCCATCACGGTCCGATTCGCGATTCGCGGAACGACCTCCACGAACGGACCCAAAGAGCCATCACGATCCGATTCGTAGTTCGCGGAACGACCTCCACGACCCGGGCCCAGAGTGACCTTCACGACCCGACCTGGTGTAGGATCCGCGATCCGATCCGAAGACGTTGATTAATTGACGATCCGAGCCACGAACCAGACGACAGTAGCGAACCGCGACCCAGAAAAGTGGTGACGAACAAGGGTCGCGATCCGACCCAAAAAAGTTACATTTTTTGGAAAAAATGTAATTTTCAGATCATTTCAGAAAAGGCTCTATCTTCCAAAATCAAAAAAATCGTGCGGTGCCCACATTTTCGACCTAACCGGCTAGGTCGATCGCCGTCGGGACTGCGGGGCCCCGGACCCCCGCCGGCGCTGCGCCCGGACCCGCTGACGGCCTCGCCTTCGGCTCGGAGTACATTCTGACCCACAATTATCACAAATGCTTATCGACCAAGATTCGGTAGTTATTCTGAGGATTCTTTGCAGAAGCCATGACCTCTATCTACCGATGTTATTGAATGTGAGGAGTTGTTGAAAAGATTCGACACGCTGGCTATGGCAGTATACAAAATAATGATGGTCTCATAACAGCCTTCTCTTCCAGAACTCCAATGGTGTGCATATTTCCCAAATGCAACTGATGATGCTCCTGAGCGAATAGTGATCACCTATTTTACGTGACTTAAACCTGTCCTACAGGCGAAATCCCAGATGACATTGACATAGAGCAATCCGGATACTATTCTGAGGATGACTCAAAAGATCCCAATGACCATGATTCTCAATAATGGGATACCCGACGGCAAGTAAGGATCCTAGCACTACAAAGTTACCCTTCGCTTGAATGGCGTGGTGAAAAACATATGTCCTACAGTTCACCTATTTGCCGTCAACCGCATCGAGATAGATTGATTTCCACGTGTCCAAGGGTTAGATCGATGTACTTTGGTCCCCAGAGTTAGGAACCAATTGAACCTCCGCAGGCCGTGATTGGATATATGGATCATTGCTGGGATGATAACAACTTGACTGCTCACCAGCCACCATATGACATTGGTCAAGAAATGAGAATTTGAGATCAACGCAAATATGAATCAACCATTAGCTCTCCACTTCATACAACAGTTGTGATAGGATATACGAACCTTACTTGAAGCCTCGCAAGCTATGCTATCATGTTCAAGCTCATATGATCAAGATTCAAACAGACCAGCTCCAACAGAATTCAGAGCCTACATTGCACCCTAGAGCCTATTGCTAAATATGCCAACCGAAGATGGAGCGGGAATGGTCTGTGGTGACCAAGTTATTGGAGAAGCCGACTATTCAGCTGGATGGACCATGCTACGCAACAAAGATGGCGTGAAACCCAAAGATGCTTCCCCTCTAGATGAAATGGAGTGTGAAGGAGGTATCAATATTGCGAATAATGGGAGCATCACAAAGAGAATTGCCCAAGGATCTGTCTGAAGATCTAGATCCCAGCAAGGATCATCATTCGGGATGCAGAAGGGTGACATCTAATGACGCAACTACACGTGTTCCGATTGGTGATGTCGACCTGACTAAGGTCTTGAAATCGGATCTCATTTAGACCTCTTCCGAGCGAAGGAACTGACATGCATTCTGCAGGCAAACCTGGATGTGTTCGCTTGGACCTATGCTAATATTCGCAGGATTTTACCATAGTTTATGAGTCATTTGTTGAGAATAAACCTGAAGTGTGTTCTTGCCAAGCAAACAAGATGTATGCTCAATCCAGGGAAAGCATCTACCATGAAAGAGGAAGTCGGAATGTTGAGAGGCAATGGTTTTATATGATGTGCCACACATCCCGCTTGGATATCAAATCCCGTCCTTTTCAAGAACGCTAATGGAAAATGGCGCACACGCATTGATTTCTTAGATTTGAACAAAGTTCGCCCAAAAGGAAGCATCCCGTCAATCAGAATTGATCAGGTTGTGGATTCAATGACTAGACATGAATGTATCCCTCTCATGGACGTGTGCGCAGCTTACAACCAAATTCTTATGCATGTGCCTGATCATGAATAAACATGTTTTATCATTGACCTCGAACTGTACTGTTATATGGAATTGGCATTCGGACCGAAGGATGCCGAGGCAACTTACCAGTGCTTACTGAATTATATGGTCCACAACCAAAGTGCAAGGCCCATGGAAGTCCATGTAGGTGATAGTCTTATGGAGTCCGAGCGGTCAACCTACCACGTTTCGAATCTGACAGAGATGTTCAATATCTGGAATGAACCTAAAGGCCTCATAGTTAGCCATGAACAACAAAGAATTAAAGGCGTCTGAAGCTTGGCATGAAAGTTGGCACCACTTGTGTGTAAGGAGGATAAGGTCTGAGAACTAGTCAATAATGTGAGCAAGAAAGTAGTCGTGGTATACCCAAAGATTGAAAAACTCGTCTACAGCTTGCTGATTGCTCTAAGAAAGCTCCCCCATTACTTCCAAGTTCATCCGATGGTATGCACCCTCACTAACTGCTACGACAGGTCCTGCAATGACCTGAGGCATCTGGAAAATTGCTTGATCGGGACATAGAGCTAAACCAGTTTGATCTCAACTCCCTCCTAAAGAAGTCCATACGAGGGCAAGCATTAACCGACTACATCGCTGAATGTACCACTCCCGAAGAGGATGTGGCAGATGTAGAAGATGCACCTGGAAGATGTAATCAGATGGTGCAAAGAATGATTGACTGTCCGACGCCGGTGTCTTATTAATAACCCCTAAAGGGCGGTCAATTTACTATGCCTTGCGGTTGAAATTCTCCGCTACTAACAACGGCTCCGAAGACGTCACCCTGATTATCGAATTGAAACTCGCTAAGGAGTGGGGAATAGTGGCATTAAGCATATTTTTTGACTTTCACATTGCTGTTCGCCATGCTCGAAAGGAATTCCAGACGAAGGAACCACCACTCGCGGCTTACCTAGAACCGGAAGAAGGGTTGTTGGACGAATTGGAACGTTACAACATATCTCATGTCCTGCGAGCAGAAGACCAGAAGGCGGATAATCCGGCCAAGTTAGAAGGGTCCGACAATATAGAAAAGATAGAGATGATCCCCATCAAGACACTATAAAATACAACCAGTGATCAGATGGAAGTTGATCCAACGTTGGAGATCAAACCCGGAAGAGAGTCATGGTTAACTCCATGATAAACTTCCTACAGCACAGAATGCATCTGACAAGGTGAAGTGAAAGGCGTGCAATCGTTTTTTATGCCTCGAGATATGACATGCAATTCGACATTGCCTATTTTTCTTGGAAGGTTGTCCCAAAAAAAAAACACCAACGAGTGCAATTGCCGAATTCACCGCCCTGAATGATTCGACCAAATCACCAATCAGCCACCCATTAGATGGGAGATGTACATGAATGAAACTTCTGGCGAACGGCGTTCTGAAGTTAGAAAGTGAAGACTCACACTTCTACTCTTTTCATCGATTATCTGCCAAGTGACTCACTCCCCTAAGGTTGGGGGCAACTACAGATTTGAGCATAAATTGCTCGAGATTACATCATCTAATTCAGAGCTGATACATCAAGAATTTGCCTGGCCAATTGACTTAGTCTTGCCTGAAAGTTAGCAAGTTGAAGATCTAGAATGCTTACGCATGAATGCTGGTTGATTGTCGGCGCACCAACCCTTGTCCCCGATATGGGATCGAGGGTATATCAGCAAATTTATGTGATATGATTATCCCACCAGCAGTAATATCCTATTTCCTAGCATGGAAAGTGAAAAAATTTCTATAAGCATGAATCCATTGGTCTCATGCTAATTTACAACCTAACACTAATGCAAAGATGTGCTACCATTAGCAATCCAGTCATGACTTCCTGACACTCTATCCTTACCCTCAGCACGGGGGCAAAAAGACGATTTGAATGAGATGCGACCTCATCACTCGCTTATAGTACCTACCTAGCCGCCTTTGCCATCTCAAGACCCCGACCAAGGTCTATTCATTTTTTGGGACTTCCACCCCCATGATAATCTGAAAAGACACCCCTCATCAACTAAAGGACTTTCGCAGCCCTTTATTGGCAGAGATAGGGCGAAGCAAAATGGACCTGCAATGAATATGCAACGCCATTTTTCACTCAGAATGATACTCATTCCTTTAACAGGATTATTCTATAACCATGACTCTTATATTTGCATCCTTTATGAGTTATTGATGTAATTACCTCAAATGAAATAATATGTGGATGGTGTAGGTACCTTGGATCTGGTATCGATCAGACTTTTAACACCCGCATGCAGAATTATGGAGCACTGCCATAACGGGCCCGACTGAACTGCTCGCTAGCAAAGTCATGCCCCCCCGTCTAAAGAAAGTCATATAGCTCAAGGTGGATTTGGAATGATCATCCAATCCTTGGCTTACACGTGGCAGACCGCAAGACAATTGTACATAAATCATTGAATCGCAAAGTCGTAGTCTAACTCCAGATGAACGCGGTGTGACCGCCTACATGGCTCGATCTTATGCTCGACGCCACCGGACTACATGAATTCAAATAAAGGAGGCAATATTGCCCCTTGATATGCTCACTTTTCAATCATGCAATTTACTTTCATATGCTTTCCGAGTTATTAACATGACTAACTCGTGTGATATGAATGACGCAGGTACCCGAAGTTTGGTGCCAACCAATCCTCCCAAAGACTGTTCGGAGGAACGCAGAGCCTTGGCAAACGTTTTCCAACCGTTTGTCTGTCTGAATTTAATCCTCAGAGCTTGGATTAAAATATAAACCTTGGATGAGTTTGAAGGGCGTGCCTGATTGAAGACCGCTCGATCCATAACTCTAACTCTCCAGAGAGAGAGAGAGTATAAAAGCGTCTGTGATTGAGCGCTGAGAAAGAACTCTTACCCCGCTGAAGGATCGGGGAGCGACAGAACAGCTGAGTTCGAACTCTAACCTTGGCGACCGCCAGGAGAGTATAAAAGCGTCTATGATTAAGCGCTGAGAAAGGTGCTGGAGACTCAGCACCCCCCATAATTTCTGCTCCGCTGAAGGATCGTTGAGCATATAATGAAACAAGCTAGAACTCCTACCCCGCTGAAGGATTGGGGAGCAGATTGAAAGCTGAGTTCGAACTCCAGGGAAAGTATAAAGGCGCTAGAGACTTAGCGCCACAAGGGCTCCTACCCCGCCAGAGTGTCGGGAGACTGACTGAACTCCGAGCCCGGATCCTCCATGTCCGGACATGGGGGCAAAACAGTTAAGGTCCTAATCAATCCTCAACAAAGCCCTGGCCAGGCACTAAGTTAATGATTGATTGGGGGCATACCTATACACACATACTACTTTAGTGCATTTTCATTTATAATTGCGTTGACTACTTATAATGCTTCATGACTTATTTGCCCATTCGCAGGTACAAGACAATGCGAAAGGAACAGAATTTTTATTACTAAACGCAGGTTTACAAAAGATAACTAGTCAAGAACGCGAGGGCCTCACTCGTAGTGATGGCAACGTGCTAATGGAAAATGAACAAAGGGTCGCGTCCAGAAGGATGATGCAGGCCCCTTGAAGACTAGAAAGCAGATGCAAAGAGAACGTCCATCTGCTGATCCCAACTTACTTCCAGAATGGGAAGCTCAGAAAAGGCTGGATATATCCCACGGAATAATTGAACATGATGCAACCATTTCGTCTCCGACCTTTCCCTTGATGCAAAGAGCAAACGGGAGCACTCGAGGCGACTATAATCTGACCCTTTACCGCTTGATTTCTGTCCTCGGAGCTTGGATGGGAGACTAGGGCTTAGCATGGGCTGAATACCAACAATTCATTTTTGCACTCAACTCCGGCTCTTGATGCGAGAAGTGAACATGAATCCAGAGAAGACGTGAATTCGAAGTGTACTGCTCAACAAAAACCCCTGTAGATATGGGGCACATGAATCAAGAAGACCGAGGCCGACCTTCACCTATTTCAGGAATGAACTGGAAGGCCGAGCAACAATCATCAATTCGCTGGAAATGATAAAATTGAAGTTCAGGTAGTGACGAACTTGGCACAGTCAGATATCAACCATCAGCTTGGATTGAACACAAACCAATCAGCAGGCGCGCAACATGCGGTTTCGATTCCCTACGTCATGGATGGAAACACGGGCAATGGAACAGCTACCTGCAACATCCTAGATGAGAATGCAAGAATTGTGACAAACTCAGATCATGCACGACCAGTTTTAACTCCAACTCGAATGAATACTCGAGCGACATTTCATACTCAGCTCTAAGAAAGAACGCAACAATTCGAAAAACAGGAACCCGGTCAGGTCGAATGACTCGAACCATGACCCGGGGGCAATATCGACGTGGAAACAAGAAATCAGCAAAGACCCCCTTTGTAATCTCAGATTTGATGCTGGGGGCACCAGCCAGGATCTGGATAATGTGCATCAATTCTTTGATGGCAACCTGCTCGCTAGTCTGATTCGGCGCCTCTCGAGAGGCGGCACTTCTCGAGATGATATGGATAACAACAATTACAGCCCTCACACGTGGGACGTCAGGATCCCCTGTTATTCCCCCGGACTTTAAATTTTCTCTCTAACGAGAGTTGTTTAGAAGCTTTGATGAATTCAACCCTGAGGTGGACATACTTTTATGATAAGAAGGTGTTAATGTCGAGATAGAAAATCTCAATGCTTTTATGATAAAGGATGGAGCATCATCCGACTCCCGAACTGATAAGGACAAAGGAAAAGCCCTGGAAAACAACGACAAGAATGTGCAATTCCAAAGAGAATCTATACCACTTATCGAGCCCATGATCTTGTTTGTCAAGCTCGATTGAACCGAGCATGAGAAAGAGACTCAATAAGACTGTGATAACCATTTCGGACTATGCTGAAGCATAAACGGTGGAGCCCAACTAACATCATAACGTCATTTATTCATTCACATTCAACAACCTTACTTGACTCCGCAACTGATCTGATGAGAGTAACCGAAGTCGCTGATGCCCAATGAGGCAATCCTCACTATCTGACTAAAGAGAAGAGATGATATCAAAGCAAACGTGGTTCAACCATTTGCATATACAATTCCGATTTTTGCTAAATTGAGAAACAGTACAGAATGATCTGGGTCGGCTAAGATTGCTGAACCTGCAACTCTTACCAGATGCAACGACAGGAAGTATAAAATCTTCAAGATTAAATGCCTTATTGACTCAATTCAACCCCCATCGATACTGGGGGCATAAGTACTGACCTCGCTTGTCCTCCGATGGCACTGAGAGCACAAGTGTCGGTTCATAGACTAACTTTGAAGACAATCCTGGCATGAAATGGGATTCAAAACATGTACGTCATGCCTTCGGACTACAACCTTACTCATCTTTGCCGACCAAGCGAGCTAGCTTGTGGATCGAATGTGAACTTAAAGACTCAAACTACACCAAATGGAAGGTGTGACAAACCTATCTACTACCTTGCGATGGTGACAATCCTATAGGCACTGGTCCACATAATTTTAATAACGTCCCTTACTGACTACTTCATATGTGAGTATTGGATTAAGAAATGATCCGTAACAGTTGTGGATTCTCTCGACTGCGATCCAGAGTGATCATGGCTTTTGAATTCCTTACTATTACGATTCAATGCGATTTTAAGATCCTGAATCAATGTCAAGATATCAGGCTAGTCCAATCTTGAGTACAAATGACAAATTCGTATGTTGATTCTGATGTGCTTTATCTCAATAGTCCAGTTGTTAGCTCAGAGCCCAAGGATTCTTACATTGCCCCATGATTTGGTTGGCTACTTCATACATTGGCTCATATGAAAAAGAAAGTCCAACCCTACCACGCGCTTGGCTTGCATAGAATGATGATGCTGTTTGGCAACGACCTGTGCGTGTAGAATCACGCTCGGGAGCCAATGATTTAGCATGACATTTGACGGATGAATTAGATCTTTTGATCCGACAAGGTTTAAACAATTTCTTGATCGTCTCGAATACTCCTTCCGTGGAACTTGGCCTGACTATCTCCAAGGGAAGCAATGCAGTAGTTGGATGAAGCCTTCTCAAGGATAAATGACGTTCCAGAGAGATTTAGCTCAACATATTCAAAGCACATCTCATCTTCGATAAGATGTACTTTGGGGGGCAAAATGTTAGCCTGCTTTGTGATCAGGCTACCCAAAGCAAAGATCATGTTGACATACCTCTGGGTAAATGCTGTCTCATATGGAATCTCTGGATAACATCTCTCTCCGGCATTGGAAGCATCATAAGAAGACACAAGGCAGTTTGGTCAAAATCACAACATCAGTATAAACTGGCCCGAAACCCCTATCAAATGACCTCATTTGGATCTACTCACCTCATATACTCGTAGCCCTTTGAATTAGCTTCAGTTTGAGCTTTGGTTTGGCTCAATCGGACTTACGGTTTGAAATTTACGCCCATTTCCGTGAACGGGTGTAAGCTGGCATATGACCGCGATCCGATCCGCCCTGGCCTACGCGATCCGATCCGACCCATGACCGCGATCCGATCCATGACCACAATCCGATCTATGACCGCGATCCGATCCATGACCGCGATCCGACCCATGACCGCGATCCGACCTTCGGACCTGTTCAAACGCAGCTTGTTTTGACCTATTCTCAAGGCTACTGGCTCTCCTATTTTTCTGGATCGCCTGCCACGTACCCCATCACGAACCAGTCCTCCCAGGAGCTTTCCTACAGCTATAAATACACCTTCAAAGGGCATTTTCAGGGGACTTTTTGGCATCTCCTCATCCATGGCTGCCATGGCCAACACTTCTCCATGAATAACCACCATCTTCCTCAATAAATTCAATGGATTCGGAGAGAATTATTCATTGAATTCAAGTGATTGAAAGACAATATTCATTGTAATTGTAATCTATGAGTGAAATGAGAAAATATGAAGTGGACGTAGGCTTGTTAACGCCGAACCACTATAAAAATCCTGTTGTCTTGCTTTTCTCTTATTTTTTCAGTTATTTCTTCATATCCTACGCTCTAAATACGACGATTTGGGTGTTAGGACCATTTTTTGGTCTAACAATATTGAATTAATATATTTGTGGTGATCATTTGTAGCAATCAATATAATTAATTGCTATAAATAAGACCGTAAATCAATAAATAACAAATGTAACCAATATTGATTAGGGAGAGCAAATATAATAGGATAATCGTTACAATTCCTAAATTAATTAGGATAAATGTTGTACACTCCAAATTAGAAATTTTGAATTATAACCCCATTTAGAAACGAGGTTAAGCTCAATTAGTGGTGTAAGTCTACCTGGAACTGACCGGGAAATCCAGCATCCACAGGTGGTCAGCTTAATGTGAGGGGTCTAATGCGTAAATATTAATGTACTAAGGCATGAGGTTAAGTTCAAACATGTGGTAGAAGTCTGTCCGGAACCGACCGACAAATACAACATCCACAAGCAGTCAACTTAATGTGAGAGGCCTAGTTATATATATATATATATGTATGTATATATATAACAGTCAGCCAATAAATAAATAAATGAATAAAAATGGTAATTGTCTGTTGGGGTACAACAAATAAATACCTTGGGACTATTAAATAGTTGCCTTAGTAAAATATGACCGTTATTGTCATAAAGGGTAATAAAAATAGAAATAATAGAAAATGGGTGTCAAAAAGGGATTAGTGGGTATTGATTGTCGTTTAAATACTAAGTCCAAATTATTGAAGTAATCAAATAAAGATCCTAGGGAAAAAGAGGATATAACCTTCCTTATTTATATTAATGAATATAAAACTTATTATAAAAAATAGAGTTGGACTTAATAGGTTAATAATGTGGAAATATTATTAGCCATAAGAACCTACGCCGATAATAAATCGTGTGGAGTGAGACTAAACAGAAGGGCGTAATAATGTAGCGCACTTTATCCTAATAGGGAAAGGTATTGAGGGCTAATGGGGTACGAACCTAATAACCATCACGTGCAGTCCGCTTCCTGGGTCTTAAGCGGCTAGGGTTGAAGAGTCCACCTGGGGATAAGTCTTTCAGTATAGGGTTCTTAAATGGCATGTATGCATATTGTCTACCCAAACCTAAAATCTAAAAATGTCACCTACTATGGGAAGTAGTAAGAACTAAGGGGTTATTCAATAAGGTCAGCTAGAAGGTATAATGAGCGAAAAAATATCATCTCTCACATTATGCGGGGACAGGGTATATGCGTGATTGGCGGAAGCCTTAACTAGTAGGGCCCGTAGCTAGTGCTCTCTAGTTTATATAAATATGGACAGTCATCTGGAGTTATTAAGTCACCAATAAGTTTGCCTAGGGTCTTAAGTGATTGGGAGAATCCGCCCTATCTATCATCGATAGTGAGGCGAAAACAATAAAGGGAAAGTGGATGGAAAGGTATACATGTATGTGAGAACTCCGCCGCTAGGGGTTCACTTCTCGGTCTAATAATCAATTTAATTATAACTTAAAGGGCTTCCTAAATATATGCATAAATGTTCTATCTTGGTATTATATCTTGGAATACCACTTTGAGAAGAGTAGTAGAGTTGTGCGTAAACATCTCTACAAGGTTAGGCTAGAATAATCACTAATCTTAATAGACATACATCTTGGGTTGAACCAAACGGGATACATCTATGTATTATAATCTGTGTTGTACATTTCTTGTTGTTTTGACCCCTCCTTCTCATTACAACCACCCAGGTTTACTAGAGAAGGTCGGGTTCTCACAGGTGTTTAAGTTTGGATTTCGGTTCTCGTTCTCTCTCATGCTCGGTATTGTTAAAGTGACTTACTTTTAAAAAGGTATTTACTTAAGTTAATACTAGTTATCTTATTTTGTTTTCGTTGTGAGTCTTTATATTATACTCTGATTATGCTCATGCTCATTTATTGCAGGTACCAGATAAACACGCTCCATGCTTGGATATGTTTAAGTTTCGATTTTTATCGAAATTTGGGCGCATAAAAGTGTGGGGTGTTACAGTACCTTTAAGCCTTCCTCAACTTCTCGTATTTTTCCCTCGACCAAGATTGCAACAACACAATGGTTATGCCCAATACTCTCAGGAAACATTTGTCGTCGTCGGCTTTCACAACTCTACGAATTACGCTAATTCAAACATGTTGTTTATTATCCAGATTAGGCCATTTACGGGTTGTGAGGCTTGTTGAAGTCTCAGTACACAAAGCTACACTATATTAGCCATGCTTTGATCATGATCCACAAAACTTTGCTTTTCAACGGGAAGCTTTGTTTTATCTACCAATATCACTCTGCATGCCACATTGTCGATTCACACACATAATCAGTTTCTATTAATAATATAACCTTTGAGTTCATATATCTGAATGAAGGGTGTTAAGCTAAGAGAATAAATTCTCCGCTACCCAGATATATCATAAATAGCAACTAATCGGTTATGTTATGAAATACAACGTCAGACACACATCCATTTAGAAGCCTGTTCTGGGTCTGAACGAAACCAAAGGCACGTTATTCCTCATCCAATAAAGAAGAGAGGCCTTGTATTTCCGGTCGATCTCCAAGAACGTATGGACGACCACCACTTATAACCTCGTTTTGGGTTGTACACCCTAATCTAGACATCAGAAATAATCCAAACGATGTTAAGATCTCCGATCTTCAACCACCGTCTTCAAGTATCTTCAATACTCGTCATATTATTTATTCAGAATAGCTTGAAACCCGGTCTTTCCGAAATAACCATTGCATCTTTAAAATCAAATGACATATAAACATATCATAAATCTAATTCCATTTCAGAATATTCATTTCACCCTAATCATCTTTTACATTGGGAATTAATCCCATAAATCTTATTAAAGATTTACTTCATTTAAACTTCTTATTTAACCCATCTTTGGAAATCATTTCAAAAGATTAGATAATCTCTTTTCACAAACTTAACTCAAATCAAGGTTTATAAGCCTTATTGGGATTATCGAATCTTAAAAAATGGTAATCCCTCATATTATTATCCCGTTCCCATTCTATTCATCCCATGGAGCAAAACTGGTGGTACTCCATATCTCACACCCACTACAACCAATTGACCATATTACAACGGTGGAAAACAGTTGTAAAAGACTTTTTACAACGGTGGAGCCACCTTCGTCTATTAAGAAGTTGTAATAAACCAAAATCTTTTACAACTTTTTTGAATTTTTGCGACACTGTTGTAATATGTATATTTTACAATTGTTTTCCACTGTTGTAATAAACTTTATTACAACAGTTATGCACTGTTGTAAAAATATCTATTACAACTGTTATGCACCGTTGTGATTGACAGTTGCATTTTAAAAAAATAGACACTTTTTGCAACTGAAATGAACAATACACTAAATATAGCAATACTCCATAAGCAAATAAGATATTACAGTTATTTGCAAACAAATTTATTAAAATACTCAATTTTTCGGTATTACAAACAATAAGTTTTAGAAAACATTTCACGCATTATTACATACTTGCCCGTTACAAAGAAACTTAGTACAAGCACAAGTTATCCACAAAAAATTGCATTTCCTACAGGAGTACACAAGTCGAAGACAACAAATTTTTTATGTCATTTATCTTTTTGGTGCAAGTTCACTGCAGTGCTGTGAGACCTGTTGCAAAAGAAAATGTTTGTTAGAAAAAAGAACAGAAAGTGTTTTTTTAAGCCAACAATACCAAATCTTAATTGCATCAAACATAACTAGCATTCTATACACAAGTTACAATATATATATACATACACACACACACACACACACACACACATATATATATATATATATATATATATATATGAATCGACATACCTGGACACGTAACAAATCATAAGTTTCAACCAATTTTTTCTTTTATAATCCATGCCGAAATGAAATCATACCTGGACAAGTTCACATAACTTAAGCCTCAACCATGGCCAGTCCTAGGTCATTTTGCATCATGGACAAAACTCAACTTTGGGCCCTTTCATACGATTTCAAATAACGATGGTAATCATATGCAAAAAAACTCAATGGTGGAAAAAAGTATTAAAGTTAATTAATCTTTTCAATAATCTCAAAAGTAACAAACTTGAAACTTCTCAATCAATAAAAAGAGAAAAGAGAATAATCGAACAGTAACATAATTTAAAAATCTCTTAATGCATTTCGCATTAACAGTGCCTTTAATTAGTCCTATTCGACCTGAATTAAACATATCACAGTTGTAATCCACACTAACAGCCGGACAAAATTATTGTTTGACACTGTTTCATTTATATGTTGCCATAATTTTGATCGTTTTTATTGCAGATGCAGTCTATATATTATTGAAATCAACATATTTCAGTTATAGAGGTCAAGATAATTGCTTCATTTTCATGATTGAGCTAAACTGTATATCTTGAGTGATAGTAAAGAAGGATGAAATAATAGTAAAAGCAGTACAACCTGATTCATGAGTTGGAGTCCGCCCACCAAACAATCATCTCTCGTTATTCTTCTTTCCAATAAACATTAACTTCAGGCAGCTGAAACATTTAAAAATAACAACAAATGAGATAAACTTGTTACTCCATGAAAAAGTATTGAATAGTAATGCAATTATAATCAAATCTAACTTTAAAAAACAACTATTTCAGTTCTTGTTGGCACAACAACTTTCCAATTTAAGAATCATATCTTGCTGTTGAATTCTAATATTTAAAATTGTACAAAATCTGAATTTGACTTTAATTAGAGGTTGGGCATAATTTCCAGTACCAAATCTCAAGGTTTTATATTTTTTAGATTGATAAGAAGGAAAAGAATTTTGAATTGAAGAGAGAAACTAAGATCAAAAGCAACATTTCCTCCTTTAAATATCCAAAAGTTGCGTTTGGAAATTGGATTTGATGTCGGAAATTCCAAAACAAACCAAAAATTCCAACCACTTCACCACCTGCATACAATATACAAACATGCTCCTCAAACCCCATTTACCCATATTACCCTCTATAACAAATTGAACATAGCAGCACTGCTTCTTTAACATTCTCATACCGCACTTCACCAAACTCATATCACCACCCCACAATCAATCATTTCAAAAACCAGCATTTCATGAACTTCAACCTGCCATCATTCTTAAATTTTAACCAAACCACCATGCAATTGCATTGCACCATTACATTCACTATCACAGCTTGCTCTTCCCAAGACTATCCAAATCTATCGTCTAAACCTAGTTACCTACTTCTATAGTAGTTAAGAAAATCAAAACATGAGCAAAACAGAGTTTGGTAAATACAAATTATCATTTAATTCTTTGTTTAAAATCTGAAAGAACATCGAAACATGAGCAAAACAGAGTTTACATAGATTGTAAATGAACATCTTCAGTTCATTTAGTGTAAAAGATTGTTTAAAGATCCATGGTATGATAGTGTTTGTAAAGCAAACTGAATAAATATCATCATATCAAACAAAATAGAACCATACAAAAAAAAATGAAAAAAAGTACCAAAAGGAAGCAGCTCCTTCAACCTGGATACCGAGGTTTTCATCCGAAAACTCAACCAAATAGCTTAGATTCGGCTAGTTTGAATGGATACACCGCAGACCCGAAAGGGAATTCGCCTCTGGACGTAAAAAGGAAATAGCGCCTCCTCTTTAAAAGAAAATCATGACAAGACAAGAATTATTCTATTGGGTTCGATCTGGATAATTTTAGTGGGTTTCGGGTATGGATAATTTAATAGATCTCGAATTTGGATTAGGCTTTGAAAGGAGAATGTTTGGAGGCTTGAGGTAAAATTTATTACGAGGTAATAAGGGAGAGAGGATGAGGTTATTACATCTGAAATTTTTGTTTTGGAGCCAAGAAATTTCGTTCTTTGGAGCCAATGAAATTCGCATTTCTTTAGCCTAGCATCTTGCGTTACATACCATTCAGATCAAACGTGGCACGTTATTTTGTACTTATTTGTTCAGATTTATGACTATAATTATTAGTAAATACTAAATTTCAACTTGTAACCACTTTTACAAAATATAAATTTTTATTATTATTTATTAATTACTGGCATTTTACAATGAATTATTTATTAATTATTAGTTAAATTGTGCATTTAATACTTATTTATTGATTATTAATCAAATAATTATTTATTAACTATTAATTATTAATTACTAATTGTTAACAAAAATTATTCCATCTTTCAAATTAACTATTAATTTTATTATTCGTAAGTGGTTATTAATATTATATGATAATATTTAATAATAATTATTATTATCTAATTATCACTTATTTCTTCTTAGTTATTATTGCATCTTAATTATTATGTATATGTTACTAGATATTAACTATTAAATACTTAACAGTAATTATTTAAAAATAACTTCAATTTATTAATTATTTAGTAGTAATTAATTATTATTATTAGTTTATAAAGTTATTACTGAATAGTAATTATTATTCTTAAATGCTAATATAAGAATTATTAAAAATAAATATGTATTGCAACTGTCATAAAAGAAATGTTTTAATAGGCATATATTACAACTTGTAAAACAAGAAAGTTGTTAAAAATATGTTTATTACAACTTCCAAAAAAACACAGTTGTGAAAAATCTTAAATACAAGTGTCATTTTGTGACAGTTGTAAACTAAAGTTGTAATATGGTATTTTTGTCGTAGTGACCCCTCGTGTTCCGTTAAGTTTAATTACCTTCTTTCATTTCAAATCTAATTAAAGATTCATTAAAACTCTAATGTAGTTTTAATCTCCATCTCATTCGTTCAAATATTTGTTGAAAGATTTATTAACACTCAAACTTAAGAAATCGTCTTCTCTTTGGTTGGGTTAAAGAACAAATGTTATTTAAAACATCATTCGCAATAAACCGAATATCAAATTTCCATTAAATTCCAGTTAAATTTATTAATTAGAAAACTTCATTAAATCTTTGTTAAAAGATTTAATCCATAAACTTCATTTTCAATTGGGTTTAAGAACAGCCTTATTGAAGACACCATTCACGACAAATCCCAAACCCATTTGATATCAAATATAAGGCTCTTAATAGAAATCATATCGACTTATATTCAAATCAAATTTTGAAACCAATACATACCGTATAGGGAATAATGATATATCTATATCTTCCAAATTCCTCAAACAATATCCGTATAATTACGGAATTCAATGTCGAAATATCGAAAGATTATTTCCATTCAAATCCAATATTCATATATTGGAAAACTTAACTTGGTTAAGTATTTATTAACTTTAAACCGTCTCAATCACTTTTGTCAGAATAGCTAATTTTAACAAACTAGCAAAATTTTATCCAAAACTGAATATATTCAGTCCAAATCACTTTTAAATCATTTATTATGATTTATCGAATTTTTTCCTAGTTTTTTATAATTTAAAAATAGCATATTTCTTACAATCCATTTTCTGGTCATCAATAACACTAGCGCTGTAATGGCCCGCATTTCCGTACTATCCGAGTCAACTAATAACACCACACGTCCAACCCAAATTGCACAGTAATATGAATCATTATTAGAAAGAAGATAGAGGATGAGAAATAGAAAGAAAGAAAGGTTAGAATAAAAGAAAACAAATTTCACAGCGGAACGAATAAAATATATTATATAACATAACTTTTGAAATACAAATCAGTAACTTCATATACATACCATCATCAGAGAACAACAGTTATTCCTGGAACAGTTATAAACACCTGTTTTCAGATACAAACATGGTTCACAGCGGAATATATGATAGTCTATAGCTAACTGGTGAAGCCTCCTGCTTCCAGCTCTTCCAGGTGAATCTGAAAAATCCCGACTACTTGATTGCCCGTACAAATTTGGGTACCCAAGAGTTTAGGGGAAACAAACATAATAAACTTTGGGTCAGTCATGGGACTGGTGTGAGTAAAATCCAACCATTTTTTTAACTTTCAAAATCCTTTCGAAAGAAAGGATAATAGTAAAACCAGCCCACACATAAACATGGATGGTTTTTACCTTACTATAATCCAAAACACTTTGATACAAAAATCCAGTGATATTATAATAGTGTCAAAATCAAATAAATAGAATCTAGCGGAACGCTTGCATCTCACGCTCCACATACATAGTATAAAATCAAAAACCGCATGGCACTTATTGGAGATTGGAATTCCAACATGGCAAGGTATGGAACCACCTTCCGATAGTGTATCTCTAGAGAGGAATACACTAGGTTCAACAAGAACATCTTGCAACCCAGCCCACACATGACCGACCACTCATTTCGCTTGAGTGTATCGAATGTATATCACCAACGGTTGGGATCAACAACCGTTTCCCGAATGGGATAGCATCGAGTAGAATAAGAAATTAAATGAATCTCTAGATAGGTGATAATACACCCTAATGGGAGCGACCCACATAGCCATGCTGCCTGCCCGATTTTTGTCATTTCCCGGTTGTTGAGGCCTGAGGTTACGATTTCTTCTCATTCATTGATAACACGATCACTTTGAATGCCACATTGTCAGATCCGTTAATCACTAATTGATTTACACAAATATTCTGGATGTTATGCTTAGGGAATAAATCCGTTGCAACCATATATATTTATACAGACCAACTCATTAGATCATTGGAAATACTTTGTCAGACATTCATCCATATACGTTCGTTCTGGGATTGAACGAAACCGAAGGCACAATTTCTATTAATAGAAAAAGTCCTTGCACTTCACTCCGTCTTTGATTATCTCCATATAATCTGATTCGCAACGCTACTGCCAATACAGAGTGGTTCACGGATAATAATCCAACCGGTCTCTCCATATTGACAACGATATTGGCAAACACTTAGATATTTGGTTATTTAACTATCGAAGAAAAACAAACACTCATCCATAACATCAACCAAATCACTGGGCCTTTAATTAATATTTCATTAATAAATTCAATTCTTCATTTCCCTATCAAATATTTGTTAACCAAATATTTCCAGAAATCTTATTGATCTCTTACGCTAGTTGGAAAAAACATTTCCCTATATCACCTTCTTTTATTTTCTATACTTAGAAAATATATTCTATTTGAAATTGAAAACAATTTCAATCACTTATCTCTTTCCCGACTACTTTAATTATACTCAGGGAATATTTACTTTTATATTTCGAAAATTCCATCACTTGGGTTAAAATGAATGCTGTATAAAACATCGTTACAACAACCCAAAATATTTTATTCAACTAACTCTTTTTCAAACACTTCTCTTCGAGGCTGGATCCTGCTATTTATCAATTAAAAATGAAATCAATCAAGTTGGGGTAAAATTACCTCTCAGATCTTGACTGAAAACATCCTCAACTTCAAAACGGCAAAACCACTTACCTCGAATAAACACACTATAAAACCCAATTATTCATTTTTAAAACATGTATATGGTTCGCTTTCTATTTCTAATTTATAGATTTCCCTTTTTGTTTACAATATTCTATTTTTTTTATTTCGTTTCCTTATTGAATTCTACATATATCGATACATTGATTTCCAACTATCAAATTATCTTAAAAATATTCTAACTCCTTAAATTTCCGGAAAAATTCTCCATAACCTCCCTTGTACCGGGAGCATTGGGATATTTCAAATAGCTTCCCATGGCCCTCACCAATCCAAAAGAAAAAGAAAAAGCCAAGCGGCTTGCCGATACGGCGCATAAAATCTCATATATGAATTTAAACGTGTACCTTTTTGTCGGGCACATAATTAAAATCTTCATATACTTCATCCCATACCTGTCTAACACATGCTCACCTGTTCCCAATTCAACTCAATCCAATCGTTTGAATTCAGTTTCGCTCATTTATTCTTTAATTAGCTAGTTTTCCTATTTCACTTCTTTGTTTGAACATAACATGTTCAAACAAAATATTTAACTTGCTCATAACCAAATTGAATTTCAATTTCAATTCTAGTTTCCTTTTCGATTTCGAATATAAATTTTCAAATCGAATTCACTTATTCAAAGCCCAATATCAATTCAAAATCTCATTAACTAATTACTATTCAAATTAGTTAATTCTATTCAATAATCAAAAATCTGATTTCTGTTTCAAAAATCATTTCACTACTCCACTTGAGTTCCGATATATTTTATAACTCAAATTTGGATTTTTCTAAATAGAAATTTGGATTTTATTTGCTTAAAATCCTTTAATTTATTTAAATAAACCGTTATGGTTTTATAATGTTTTCTGGCGCTGTTTTTCTGAAAATTTAATTTTGACATAACTAAAAATCTATTCGACGAAATCCAGATTTTTCTCCTTCATTAGAAAACTATTATCAAATCGGTCCTGAAGTTTCTTGTTTCAAAGAATTTCGACTTCAATTGAGTTATGTATACTCAATTGAAGTTCGAAACACCAATTTACGAACTACAGCGCTGTGGCGAGTTCGTTTTAATTATATTTATAAATATAAACGTTTAAACTTCGTTTATAATAAATTCAACTCCATTCTGATATATTTTTAATATATATCAAATCAATTTTTCCCAATTCAACATACTATTTTCGATTATCTATAACTGTCAATTTCTACTTACTCGGTAATATATTTATTTATACTTCGATTTTCTCTATTCAAATTCCATTTGAATTCTATTTGAATTCTATATTCAAAGTCTATTTCAAATTCTATTTTGAAATTCTATATTCAAAATCTACTTCAAATTCTATTTTCAAATTCTATTTTCAAACCCCATTTGAATTTCTATATTCAAATTCTATATTTAAAATTTCTTTATTCAAATTCCATTTCACTTTCTATTTTCAATTTTTATAGTTAAACTCCAATATTTTCAAATCTCTATATTTGAATTTCATTTGAACTTTCTTTATTCAAATCCATTTGAATTCCTTTGAATTCAAATTCTATTTGAATTCCTTTTAATTCAAATTCTACTTCAATTCCTTTGAATTCAAATTCTATTTTGAATTTAAACATTTAAATTATCAATGATAAGTTTCCACCTTTCTTTATAACATCACTTAATTTACTTGTTTATATTTTTAAACAAGTCTTGGTTTCAAATTCATTTTTGAAATTAAATTCTATGTTTGAAAAATAAATTTCCCTTTTCCTAAATTCACACCTGTGTTTATATTTTCCCGAACTATCGAAATGATAATTCTTTTCATTTCCTTTATAAACTTCGTTTATAAATGAACTACTTGTTTTTATTCTTTTAAACCAAGTTAATATTTTGATTCTATTCAAATTTCAAATTCTATTTTTGAAAAATAGAATTTCCCCTTTTAACTCTGGAAATTTCCTTTTTTGATATTTTTAAAATATCAACATTTAAGCCCAGTGATATTTAAAAACCAAACAACCAATTATTTATTTCTGGTTTTCTAACACATCATATATGGCAGTATATATGCAAACAAATAAACAAACAAATAATATATTTTTGAGGAATCCAGTTGGATCCCTCCAACCTGTTTTTCCTGCATCCACAGACGTTATTTAACAGGAATAATACCCATCTTGCTTCATGGCAGGATATCGCGGTATAAAAGGGGATCCACTTATATACGTAGGCGTAGGGTCATCCGCTAATGACACTGCGGGCATCCGCTAATAGTATTGCGGGAAATATCCAATAACCACAAAAATTCAACAATTCATTCATGCACCCAAGCAACCAACAAATTTATATTTTTTCAATAAAAATAAATTTAAATATAAAACTGTGAGTGAGATTTACTCACTGATGATTTTTATTCGATCCATTGTGATTCTAAATTTTATCTCATCTTATGTAATCTACAGTTGTGAATTTCTTGACTGACTTCATTCGAGAAATTTCTCGTATAATCCTAATAAGATATTCCTTCATTAAAATGACATTATATAAAAATTTACAAATTTGGATTAAACTATTTTAATTTAAATAAGAAAACATTAACTATCTAATTTTATTTAAATTACCTTCATTCCTGTATCATTTTCTCTATCCACAAATTTATACTTGCCCTTATCAAAAATTCCTCATTCCTATCTTGTTTCCAGGATTTCAGAACTCAATCTCCTTTGTAACCAGTCTTCTCCAGTTCAGTATTTTGATCCCCCATTTCACTGCTTTAACTACCCAGCGTTTACCCCTCTTTGATCTCCTACTGACAGCCACCAAAACCCAGGTATCGATGTTGACTTCCTCCTTGTCTCCATCATTACCACGTCCTGATATCAACTGCTGCGCACCCCAAACCAATCGAACAGACATGATCAGGAAACTCCTCAAAATTTAACTGATCGAACTCCCCTAACTTCTACTGTCCATCCTCAGAAGTCACCGTGACTCCCAATATCGGACTGAAACCCTAAATCCTAGTGATAAGAATCGTGAGCCCCATCTTCTGATGCACGAATGCCTCCTCACCGATGTCTGCCTTACACCTGCTTCAAATCGAACCCTAACTCCTCGATTCCAATTTCCGATTCCATCTCAACATCGTGCGACAAACCCGAGATCGAACGAGATCTGAACTTCGAACCCCTTAATGTTGTCGCGAATTCCCCCTAAAATCCGTCACCTAGGTCGACGTAAATGGAAAGATTCTAAAAGGGAGGAGCGACTTTTGATTTTGGTTTTCAAAAAGAAATGAGGGGAGCGACCATTTGATTCTTGATTTGCTTATGAACGCAGAAAATAGAAGAGAGATGAAGGGAGGTTCATCGTGATTTTATAGAGGAAGAAACTTCAGTGTTAAGGAACTTCAGGTAGGTGTTTTCTTAGGTAGGATTTACCAGGGTAGGATTTTACCTGGGGTAGGTCTTAGCACGTACAGTGTTTATTATGGCCAAATATTAACTGGTACAATGTTTATTCAATTTTAAAATACCCCGTGATTGCGAACTCCTTTTTGAACACAACCACCGATGTAACAACCCGTATTTTCAATAACCTGTAATAACATAAATCGAGGCAGAATTTAATTCTAAAATGGGAATCAAGGGAAACGGGCTATGCCATTGCGTTCGTCTCGGAAAAATACGCGAAATAGAGTCCGAGTTTTCGAAAATCGGAGTCCGTATGACCAAGATATGGCCTCGCGAAGTTTCACGAAAATTCCCAAATTAAAGTATACTTAATTAAGTGAAATGGGTTGTGTAGATATATATATATATATATTGATATATATATATATATTGATATATATATATATATATATAATTGAAAATTTAATAAATAAATATGCAAAAATGCTCAAAACAGCGAATTGGGAGAGGGGAATAACCGAACCGGCCGATTTTTGAAGTCGACCCGAGCCCGCTGGGTCGACTAGGGGTTAATCCAGGGTGTTTGGCTGTCAACCCGTGGGCCGATTCGCTCAAGTGCAGATTTTGCATTTGAATGGTTCTCATGGTCCATCTTTAATCTAAAGGCCCTAGATGGTTCCTACACTTGACTTCTTCCCCAAGACATGCTTTGATGGCTTGGATTGAATCTAGGGTTAATCCTATGGCCTAAAACACTTGCCTAATCTATAAATAAGACCCTAACCTACCCTAATTCATTCATAATTAAACCTAGTGACTAAACTATGGCAAAATGCTAGCTCTCATGGCCTCCACTAATTTTATGAAGAGGGTTGCATACTAATCACTCTCTAATCAACTTCTAATCCCTTCTTAGCATCTTAATCTTCTTCATTTGGTGTTCAAAGTTGCTAGTTGTGAGTTTCTATCACTTTGATGATCTTTTGTTAAACTAAGTAGATGAGATATGATGAGATTTATGGTTTTGTATGTGGATTAATGAGTCTTGAATCATATGATATGATGTTAGCATTAATCTTATGTTTATGCATGTTGAGTATGTAAGTTTATGCAAGTTTAATATGATGTATGTTATATTTGCATGATGCTAAATATGCAAGTTGTGGGCTATATGCATGCTATGCAAGTTACATGTTTGTTAATATGCAAGTTACATGTATGTTAATATGCAAGATATGCTATGCAAGTTACATGTTTGTTAATATGCAAGTTACATGTATGTTAATATGCAAGATATGCTATGCAAGTTACATGTTTGTTAATATGCAAGTTACATGTATGTTAATATGCAAGATATGCTATGCAAGTTACATGTTTGTTAATATGCAAGTTACATGTATGTTAATATGCAAGATATGCTATGCAAGTTACATGTTTGTTAATATGCAAGTTACATGTATGTTAATATGCAAGATATGCTATGCAAGTTACATGTTTGTTAATATGCAAGTTACATGTATGTTAATATGCAAGATATGCTATGCAAGTTACATGTTTGTTAATATGCAAGTTACATGTATGTTAATATGCAAGATATGCTATGCAAGTTACATGTTTGTTAATATGCAAGTTACATGTATGTTAATATGCAAGATATGCTATGCAAGTTACATGTTTGTTAATATGCGAGTTACATGTTTGTTAATATGCAAGTTACATGTTTGTTAATATGCAAGTTACATGTTTGTCAATATGCAAGTTACATGTTTGTTAATATGCAAGTTCATGATGACACATTATGCAAGTCTATGGGTTAATATGCAAGTATATTATGCAAGTGAATATGTAAGTTATGTGACATATTATATGCAAGTTATGTGACATGTTATACAAGATTATATGCAAGTTATGTGACATATTATGCAAGTTCATATGCAAGTTATGTGTTTGTTAATATGCAAGATGGCACCTTTGAAACATGTTCATTCATATGCAAGTTGACACCTTTTATATGTGTTATATCATGAACGAAATTACGTGGGAACGATGGGGTAATTAAATGCATAAGTTAATAAGATTGTGTGAAATTAATATAATTATGCATAACACAAAATAAATAAACATAGTATGGGAATTTGCCTATTTGGTTAGGTGTACCCATACTATGTGTTGGGAATTTACCTATTGAGTTAGGTCTACCCCATGGGAATTTACCTATTAAGTTAGGTCTACCCATGTTAAGAAAACTTGATTAATTAGGGATAATTAATATAAAATTATGAGGGTGATTAATTAGGTGTAATTAATTGACTAAGACACGAGGTTGGACTCAGTTGTAGCGTAAAACTGCCCGGACCCAACCGGCTTAACCAGTTGCTACAAATGTTAGCCCAATGTGAGAGGTCTTAGGCACAAACTAAATACGTAATTAATGTAAAGACACGAGGTTAGACTCTGTTATGACATAAGGCTGCCCGGACCCAACCGGCTTAACCAGCGGTCATAAAAGACAGTCTAATGTGAGAGGTCTTTACAAAGGTTACGTTCTTAATTAATTAATTAAGAAACACTTAACCACATTAGCATGTAGAGGGACATGAGGGGTTAAGTGGGTGCCTCGGGTGGCATGAGAAAATCTAGTGGTTGCCTTGGGTGGCAATAGAAAATACGATTAGAATACTTAACCAAAATGGAACATGTAATTAAAACATGATTAAAGGGTTAAGTGGGATATACTAGAAAAAGGGACAAGCTTAGGTGGGTAGCTTGTGGAGGCCCATTTCAACCAGTAACCCATACGTATCTTTGTGGGCTCGACCCATGTCGAGGACGGGACACGCATACTGGGCTTGACTGTAAGAGGCAAACGGGTTAGCGGTGGCAACGCAAGTCCAACGGGCTTCATATGCGTGAGTGGGCCCGGGCTGGTAGGTAAGCCGTTGTTGCATCGAGTAGATATAAGCCGTGCACCTTTAGTTCCATCAGGTTGCCACATTGGGGAATGATACATCCCACGGTGGGGCCAGCACGGGTATCTACGTTAGGGAGCCGATCGAATGGGAAGTAGTGTGTACACCTAGTGGATTGTAGGGCCCCGTGGCGCCTACTTGGTCACCTAGGGGTACGCAGGTACTAATTAGTAAATTTTATAAGTCCTTGGGTGGGATCAACCTTTAAGTAGGAATTAATCTTAGGTAGGTAAAACTGGTGTGGTGCAGTGTAGGAATTATCTTTGAGTAGGTCTGGGGCGGTGTAATTTAGTAATTATCCTTGGGTGGGTAAATGCGTCTTTACGGTGATCTTAGTTTATCCTAAGTTTACCAAGCTGCTTAGTGTAGCCATTCATCCCCAGTCGTTACCGTATATCAACTTATGTCTTCTCTGGTTATTTTAATGATTGTATTGTTAGGGTTATAGGACTCACTCAGACTTATGTCTGACCCCGTTGTTTTTATCTTTTTCCCCCAACCCCAGGTTATTAGAGTGGGCCTGGTGCTAGTGGGCTTTGATCTGATTGCTGTATCTATCCTATGGAGCTTGGACCTCTGAAGTGAAGCCGAGCTTATCTTTCCTTTTATGGCTATTAGTTATGTAGTGGGATTATGTACTTCTATTTTATCAAGATGGATATTATGTACTTGACTCTGGTTTATGGTTTTGTGATGTAACCAAACATGTATTACTTTCCGTTGCAATGATGATTTAAATTTTCAAGTATTACTTATATCTGTCTTGCTGTAATTTTACTGTTCTATATTCACTCAAAATACTTCACCGAAACTAAGGCATTCCCCTGGTATGAGTGACCTTAGCGGACGTGGGGTGTTACACGTGGTATCAGAGCTTAAGGTTACCAGAACAGATAAAATTTTTAGAAAAACTATTTTTCTAAGAAAATTTTTGAAGGAATGTTTTCAAAAACATGTCTTTTAAGAGAAAAGTTTTTGAGAAAAGCATAATCCCCGATAGCCATATCTTTATCTTTCGAATTCTCCGTTTGAATCTCTTTCTCTCTCGTTTTGAGTTTCCCCTCCATGTGTAGATGATCTTTCTAAGATAGATAAGAATGGAAAACCGCTTCAAGGGAATTAGACGTAAATCAGATTAGAAGTTGGTTCAAGAAGGAGGAGGACTTGTAAGTACTTATTGGATGGACGATGGGAGGAAGGCTCTAATAGTTGTTTGGTTAATAAAGGACGAAGCCTCATTGATGGGAGGTTACGAGTGGAGAATGGGAAGGAGAAGGCTAGTAGTTATCCTTTTGGGAGGAATAGGACACCTTATTAGGATTGACCAAAGAAGCAAGGACAAGGTATGGAATCTTCTGGAGGGTAGTTGTATTCCCTCACGACTAGGGTGCCGTATGGGGATAAGACCGTCTAGGTTGGAATTTGGATTTCTTTATTATCCGATTCGAACTTTATTTGATTTGGATGCATTAAGTTCGTTTATCTCATCATTGTTAGTGAGTCACTGCACTTAGACACCAGTTTAGTAGATGATCCCTTAGTTGTTTCAAACCCAATTGGGCTCCATGATGTGTTTGGGTTTGAAAGTTTCTATACTTAGCATTGAGTTTGGATGTGATGCTTGTTGGGCTTCACGAGCTATGGGTTAGTTTGGGCATGGACTGGTTATCCAGTAGGGATGCCATTCTTGATTTTGAAAAGAGAGTTGTTAGGCTTATGACCCGCTTGGGTAACACTCTCGAGATCTCTTGTAATCCCATAGAGACTGTTATGCTAAGTTATCTAGAATCGCTGGACACGTCGGTCGAGAGTTTGCGATCTGTTAGAAGTGGTCCGGGAATACTCGGATGTGTTTGAGAAGGTGAAGGGCTTACCTCCGGAGCGGGAGATTGACTTCCGAATATATCTGGTAAACAATGCCAAACCAGTGACTTGGCCAGTGTGCCACAAGGCTCCTCGTGAGAGGAGGGAACTCCATAAGTAAGTAGGCGATTGCTTGAGAAGGGGTTCATAAGAAGAAGTATATCGGAGTGGGGCGCTCCAGTAGTTTTTTCCATGAAGGCGGATGGGTCCCTCAGACCTTGTGTAGGCTAAAGAGAACTAAATAAACTCACAAAGAAGAATAGACACCCATTGCCAAAGATCGATGATCTCTTTGATCAGTTGGTTGGCGCCTCAGTATTTTCGCAGTTGGACTAAGCCACATGGTTTCGTCAGTTGAGAGTGGCTGACGATAGTATAGAGAAGATTGCCTTTAGGACTCCGGATGGTTTTATGAGTGGCTGGTGATGCTATTTGGTTTGACGAACGCCCCCGCATACTTTGTTGATTGGAAGAGAAGGGTGTTCAGAGAGTACCTAAATAAGTTTGTGATGGTCTTTGTGGATGACATCTTGGTCTTTTCTAGGAGCGAAATAAGTTTTCATATGTGCTCAATAGGTTGAGCAAAGCCAGTTATGGGATAAAACAGTGGTTTTGGAGCGAGACTGGCAAGGACATCCAAAGTTGGTCAAAGGCTTAATTGTTTAGCCATTATTATTATTATTTTTAGTATCATCTCACGTAGGTTGCCTGAACTCGAAGGAGATATCCCTTGGGTGTTTGTCTGATATTGGTTTCGGCCTTTGGGGCTTGCATTTGGGGGATGTCGAATTCGACTAGGGTGGTCTGCGTGAGAGATGGACAGTTGTGACGATTTTGGATAGGATTCTTAGCATCTTATGAGTTGAGATAGCGTATACCCCTAACAAGGGAAGCATGGTAGCAGACGCCTTAAGAAGAAAAAGGTTGTCCTTGAGTTCATTGATCGATTAAACGACGGAGCTTAGGGTTTATTTCTATGTTTGACTTTAGACCTTCCGTTGACTTTGTACCCGGTTTGCTAGCCTCCTTGGAGGTTAGGCCTACTCTTTTGGGACGGGGTGGCGAGGCACAGCAAGACGACCCACAGTAGGTTGAGCTATGAGAGAAGCTCATAAGGGGGAGGAGTCGTCCAGCCATTTGAGTAGGTACACCCTAGATAGTAAGGGGTGGTTGCGTAGAGACGGTAGACTTTGTGTACCGCAAGACGAGGGTTTGAGGAAGGCTATACTTGATGATACACATCGGTCGAAGATGACCATTCATCCCGGTAGGGACAAGATGTACCAAGACATAAAGCGAGTTTTCCTTTTTGCCAATCTGAAGAAAGATGCGGCCAAGTATGTCGCTAGATGCTTGGTATGCTAACAAGTGAAAGTGGAACAGAAGAAACCCGGAGGGTTGCTTCACCCGTTGGAAGTTCCGAAATAGGAAGTAGGATAGTGCCTCGTTGGATAACCGAAATCAAGGAAGGGTAATACGGGGATTGGGCTTATGGTAGATAGACTTACTAAGTGTGCCCATTTCATACCCGTGAAGAGCAAGAGGACTATTCCATGTCTAGCTTCAGTTTACCTTCAAGGGATTATTAGATTTCATGGTGTACCTTCCAGCATTGTGAGTGATCAAGATCCTATCTTCACTAGTGAGTTTTGGAAGATTTTGCAAGAGGGCGGTAGGGACTCAGTTGTGTTTGAGCACCGCATCTCATCCTCAGACGGACGGTCAGACCAAGAGGGTGAACCGTATCTAGAACATCTTTTGAGGTTATGTATTTTGGATTTTGGAGGTACATGGGAAGAGCATCTTCCGTTGGTGGAGTTCGCATATAATAGCAGCTTTCAGTCCAGTATTGGTATGGCTCATTTCAAAGCTCTTTATGGAAGGCCTTGTCGATCTCCTACATGTTGGTGGGAATCTACGGATAAGATCTTGCTTGGGCCAGATATGGTTAGAGAGACTTCAGAGAAGATGGGTTGGATTCGAAGAAGGATGAAAGCGGCGGAATCTTATGCGGACAAGAGGAGAACAGAGCTTGAGTTTGATATTAGGACATGCTTTTTATCAAGGTGTCTCCGTTACGGAATGTGGTTCACTTTGGATCTGTTAGGAAGTAAGTACCAAGGTTTGTAGGGCCATTTCCCATTAAGGAAAGAATTGGAGGGATGGCATATAGAGTGGAGTTGCCTGACAGACTTAGTGGTGTACCGGATGTATTTCATGTGTCCCATTTGAGGAAGTGCTTACATGAGACCGCTGAGGTGGTAGAGCCGAGTTTGCTTAAAGAAGTAGAGTTAGAGCACGATGAGACGATTCGACGAGCTCCTACTCGCATCATTGGGCCAGAGACTAGGAAGTTGAGGAACGGAGAAGTTCAGCTAGTTAGAATGCTACTTGGGAGACGGAAGCGAAGATGCGTTCTTTGTATCCATTTCTTTTGGAGAGTATGTCTTTTAACTTCTCCTTTATCGCTTGCCTAGTACTTATCTTATCTTTAGTAGGTCCTCTCGTTAGTCCTGATTGACCTTTAGATAGGGAAAACCTATGGTTGAAACATGTGTTTGAGACATGTTATGGTTGATGGATGCAAGTGGATGCAAGTGTTTGCTAGTGGTTGCTCGTGGATGCATATATACACACATTAGGCACTAGATCGGCTCAGTCACTTCATGTTGCATATCGCATAAATGGATGTGGTAGTTAGATTGATGGATGTATCATGGCTGTGTTATCATATGGATGATGCATTTTTGTGTATGGTTGTGCACGCATGTAGAAATTTGTATGTGTCAATAGGGTTTCGCATACATATTGGATGCATGGCACTATCATGGTTTGCATTAAGGAGGTTTACTGTATCAGTAACCGCCTGATTTTCGCATTAGGTAAGTACATATACACACACTTTTGCATATATCCATCCAGCATTTAGAATCTTGTAAGGACAATGATTGCTCGTGGATGATGCTTTGAGTAGATGGATGATTGGATGGTAGGATACGTTCTTCCTAACTTGAAGATTTCGGGGACGAAATCCTTTAAGGAGGGGAGAATGTAACAACCCGTATTTTCAATAACCTGTAATAACATAAATCGAGGCAGAATTTAATTCTAAAATGGGAATCAAGGGAAACGGGCTATGCCATTGCGTTCGTCTCGGAAAAATACGCGAAATAGAGTCCGAGTTTTCGAAAATCGGAGTCCGTATGACCAAGATATGGCCTCGCGAAGTTTCACGAAAATTCCCAAATTAAAGTATACTTAATTAAGTGAAATGGGTTGTGTAGATATATATATATATATATTGATATATATATATATATATAATTGAAAATTTAATAAATAAATATGCAAAAATGCTCAAAACAGCGAATTGGGAGAGGGGAATAACCGAACCGGCCGATTTTTGAAGTCGACCCGAGCCCGCTGGGTCGACTAGGGGTTAATCCAGGGTGTTTGGCTGTCAACCCGTGGGCCGATTCGCTCAAGTGCAGATTTTGCATTTGAATGGTTCTCATGGTCCATCTTTAATCTAAAGGCCCTAGATGGTTCCTACACTTGACTTCTTCCCCAAGACATGCTTTGATGGCTTGGATTGAATCTAGGGTTAATCCTATGGCCTAAAACACTTGCCTAATCTATAAATAAGACCCTAACCTACCCTAATTCATTCATAATTAAACCTAGTGACTAAACTATGGCAAAATGCTAGCTCTCATGGCCTCCACTAATTTTATGAAGAGGGTTGCATACTAATCACTCTCTAATCAACTTCTAATCCCTTCTTAGCATCTTAATCTTCTTCATTTGGTGTTCAAAGTTGCTAGTTGTGAGTTTCTATCACTTTGATGATCTTTTGTTAAACTAAGTAGATGAGATATGATGAGATTTATGGTTTTGTATGTGGATTAATGAGTCTTGAATCATATGATATGATGTTAGCATTAATCTTATGTTTATGCATGTTGAGTATGTAAGTTTATGCAAGTTTAATATGATGTATGTTATATTTGCATGATGCTAAATATGCAAGTTGTGGGCTATATGCATGCTATGCAAGTTACATGTTTGTTAATATGCAAGTTACATGTATGTTAATATGCAAGATATGCTATGCAAGTTACATGTTTGTTAATATGCAAGTTACATGTATGTTAATATGCAAGATATGCTATGCAAGTTACATGTTTGTTAATATGCAAGTTACATGTATGTTAATATGCAAGATATGCTATGCAAGTTACATGTTTGTTAATATGCAAGTTACATGTATGTTAATATGCAAGATATGCTATGCAAGTTACATGTTTGTTAATATGCAAGTTACATGTATGTTAATATGCAAGATATGCTATGCAAGTTACATGTTTGTTAATATGCAAGTTACATGTATGTTAATATGCAAGATATGCTATGCAAGTTACATGTTTGTTAATATGCAAGTTACATGTATGTTAATATGCAAGATATGCTATGCAAGTTACATGTTTGTTAATATGCAAGTTACATGTATGTTAATATGCAAGATATGCTATGCAAGTTACATGTTTGTTAATATGCGAGTTACATGTTTGTTAATATGCAAGTTACATGTTTGTTAATATGCAAGTTACATGTTTGTCAATATGCAAGTTACATGTTTGTTAATATGCAAGTTCATGATGACACATTATGCAAGTCTATGGGTTAATATGCAAGTATATTATGCAAGTGAATATGTAAGTTATGTGACATATTATATGCAAGTTATGTGACATGTTATACAAGATTATATGCAAGTTATGTGACATATTATGCAAGTTCATATGCAAGTTATGTGTTTGTTAATATGCAAGATGGCACCTTTGAAACATGTTCATTCATATGCAAGTTGACACCTTTTATATGTGTTATATCATGAACGAAATTACGTGGGAACGATGGGGTAATTAAATGCATAAGTTAATAAGATTGTGTGAAATTAATATAATTATGCATAACACAAAATAAATAAACATAGTATGGGAATTTGCCTATTTGGTTAGGTGTACCCATACTATGTGTTGGGAATTTACCTATTGAGTTAGGTCTACCCCATGGGAATTTACCTATTAAGTTAGGTCTACCCATGTTAAGAAAACTTGATTAATTAGGGATAATTAATATAAAATTATGAGGGTGATTAATTAGGTGTAATTAATTGACTAAGACACGAGGTTGGACTCAGTTGTAGCGTAAAACTGCCCGGACCCAACCGGCTTAACCAGTTGCTACAAATGTTAGCCCAATGTGAGAGGTCTTAGGCACAAACTAAATACGTAATTAATGTAAAGACACGAGGTTAGACTCTGTTATGACATAAGGCTGCCCGGACCCAACCGGCTTAACCAGCGGTCATAAAAGACAGTCTAATGTGAGAGGTCTTTACAAAGGTTACGTTCTTAATTAATTAATTAAGAAACACTTAACCACATTAGCATGTAGAGGGACATGAGGGGTTAAGTGGGTGCCTCGGGTGGCATGAGAAAATCTAGTGGTTGCCTTGGGTGGCAATAGAAAATACGATTAGAATACTTAACCAAAATGGAACATGTAATTAAAACATGATTAAAGGGTTAAGTGGGATATACTAGAAAAAGGGACAAGCTTAGGTGGGTAGCTTGTGGAGGCCCATTTCAACCAGTAACCCATACGTATCTTTGTGGGCTCGACCCATGTCGAGGACGGGACACGCATACTGGGCTTGACTGTAAGAGGCAAACGGGTTAGCGGTGGCAACGCAAGTCCAACGGGCTTCATATGCGTGAGTGGGCCCGGGCTGGTAGGTAAGCCGTTGTTGCATCGAGTAGATATAAGCCGTGCACCTTTAGTTCCATCAGGTTGCCACATTGGGGAATGATACATCCCACGGTGGGGCCAGCACGGGTATCTACGTTAGGGAGCCGATCGAATGGGAAGTAGTGTGTACACCTAGTGGATTGTAGGGCCCCGTGGCGCCTACTTGGTCACCTAGGGGTACGCAGGTACTAATTAGTAAATTTTATAAGTCCTTGGGTGGGATCAACCTTTAAGTAGGAATTAATCTTAGGTAGGTAAAACTGGTGTGGTGCAGTGTAGGAATTATCTTTGAGTAGGTCTGGGGCGGTGTAATTTAGTAATTATCCTTGGGTGGGTAAATGCGTCTTTACGGTGATCTTAGTTTATCCTAAGTTTACCAAGCTGCTTAGTGTAGCCATTCATCCCCAGTCGTTACCGTATATCAACTTATGTCTTCTCTGGTTATTTTAATGATTGTATTGTTAGGGTTATAGGACTCACTCAGACTTATGTCTGACCCCGTTGTTTTTATCTTTTTCCCCCAACCCCAGGTTATTAGAGTGGGCCTGGTGCTAGTGGGCTTTGATCTGATTGCTGTATCTATCCTATGGAGCTTGGACCTCTGAAGTGAAGCCGAGCTTATCTTTCCTTTTATGGCTATTAGTTATGTAGTGGGATTATGTACTTCTATTTTATCAAGATGGATATTATGTACTTGACTCTGGTTTATGGTTTTGTGATGTAACCAAACATGTATTACTTTCCGTTGCAATGATGATTTAAATTTTCAAGTATTACTTATATCTGTCTTGCTGTAATTTTACTGTTCTATATTCACTCAAAATACTTCACCGAAACTAAGGCATTCCCCTGGTATGAGTGACCTTAGCGGACGTGGGGTGTTACAACCGACATTTCTAGGGTTATACCAATATCCCGGACACACCAGGATGAGTTTCAAAACCCCATTTGATCATATGGAGAAGATATTAATTTAAACTGATATGAATTAAATTCAAAACCATTAATTGCTTGAAAATAAAATAATTATTATTATCGTTTATAACTACATAGAATTTATATTGATAATCTGAATTGTTTTGACTCCATTCTAATTTCGAATTGAATTATTTCAGTCCTCGTATTTCGATAATTATCAAAATAAATCGCATTTCGATTATTTAATCGATAACCCAATAAAATACCATTTATACTATAAATTCAATATTTAAAACCATACTAAATATTTAAAATAAATCGACCAAAAATCCGGGAAGTTACAAGCGCTATTTTTATTAAAATTTGAATTGAATTTTTCTTAAAGTCTAACATTGGATTTTAAAACTTCGCATATCTTTGGAAAGTTCTTTTCATTCTGAACCAAACGTTTTTCGTTTCAAGAATATTCGACAGTCGGATCTCCCGGTACCTCAATTTGAAGTTAATGGTTGAAATTTGTGAACGGTCGCTGCGCGACACGTTCTATTCAAACCATTTTATTATTTATAATAAAATTCATCAGTTCAGTTCAAATGTATTTTATAAACTTGTTTTAAAATGATTCAACCTCCAATTCAATTTAAAATCAAAATTGAATATTCCATATTTTTATAATATTAAAATAAAAATATTATTCAAAATATAGTATTTTGAAATCCTAACTTATCTGACATCCATTATAAAAATAAATAAGATCAATGGAAAAATCTATTCAAGTTAGAAACGTCATTTATATACCTAACTCGAATTCACTTTTTGAATTTACTATTCAAAATCTATTTTGAATTAAAACAAGTCATTTTTAATCCAAATTTCTTTCAAATTCATTTCGATCATTTCAATATTATTTTGAAACTATAATCAACTCTATTTTCAAATCTGTTTAGATTTTAAAATCTGATTTCTATTTTTTTGTCAAATTTCATTTGAATGAATATATAATTCATTTAAAATCTCAATAGATTGAAATTCAATAAATTTCTCAATTATTTATTCATGGTGTAAAATTTTGTGCCAACAATATAAACATATCTATATAAACTACCATCCGTCATCCAACAATTATAATATAAGCGTTTCCATCACAACTCTTGTATTCATAATTTAATAATGTAATGACCCGGATTTTTCTGATCAATTAATTTTGAATATTTAATATTATTTTAATATATTAAATGTGAGTTGATAATATAAATGGATATTTATATGGTGCTATCGATTTAATAATCGAATACGATTAATTTCTAACATATCGAATTTTCGTAACATGAAAACAAGATATAATTTAATTTGATATTAGAACTGAATCATAACCATTTAGATGATCAGTATAAATTCTATTTCAATATAGACGATAATAATAATAATTTGTTATCAAATAGTTAACTGTTTTGAATTTACTTTAATTTAATTTATATTGATTTAAATTAATATCTTCTCCAGATGATCGAATATGGCTTTGAAACATGACCCATTGGGTTCAAAATGGTGGTTTAACCCTAGGAAGGCATGCTGTTGGGCTTAAATAGAAGTTTAAAATCAATGTGATAATTTATAATTTAAGGATACCGGATTTTAAATAAAATAAAAAAAATAGAATAAAATAATTATAAAATATAATTCCTTCCTCCTTAAGTAATGGAAAGTACACTGTACATTGTATCATACGCAGAAAAATTTACTTAATGGCTAAGCTATTATTTCTCTATATAATCGCGATGACTTCCTCCTCTTTTATTCTTTCCAATTTTTGTTCTTAGAAACAATCGAAGCTCTTCAAATCAAATAAAAATAGAATGGCCGCTCTCAATAAATTCCAAAATCAGATCGAACTTCCACCAAAGAATCAGTGTATTACCTATCAATAAATCGAATAGATTGGGTCCGATAAACTTCGATATTGCGAGGATCCTGGAGTCGCGATCTCTATTTTGGGGTTCAACAGTTCTTCACTCGAGCCTAGGGTTCGGTATTGGGTGAAGTCGCGGTCACTATTGAAGCATCATCGTGATGAAGAAACCGCGATGGCCAGGGAGTTGGGTTATGGACTGCGTTGGATTTGTTGTCGGGGAAGTCGAATTTGTTGTTCCGATTTAACATTTAGTGGTAGTCGTGGAAGTGACGTGTCGCGACTTATACTGTAGAGCCAACATTGTCGCGATTTCAAAATAGGCTAGGGCATTGAGCGGAGGTCAACGTCAAAGGGGATCGAACGGTGACAGTAAGGAAGGAGAAACAGTGCGGTTCTTGTTCAGGAGTAGGATTTTTATTGCAAATCGGAGAAGAAGGATGTAGTGGGTTTTCTGCTATGAAGATGGACATGAACAATTTTAGGCAGAAGATAATGAGTAGTAAGGTATATTTTTAGTTATTTAATTATTTAGAATTTTTATGTGATCAATTAGGAACTAATTAAGGTAATTTCTTATTTTTGATAATCCGGAAATTTATAAGGAGAATAGTTTATAAATTTGATAACATATTAAAGTAAACAAGTTTATATAATTAGTTTATATAAAATAAACTAGTTAGTAAGGAAATAAAGTTGGTAGATTAATCGTTTGGTTATGAATTAAGATTTGATTTGGAACTAGTTTACACATGGAAAATTAATTAAATCAGTATAATTCAAAAATCTAATTTTTTTAGTATATTGTTTTACATTGAAAAACGGACATATGGAGGAATCACTGTGAAATCTAGAATAGGCTTCATTGGATACGCGACAAATAAAAATCAAGGTGAGTAAATCTCACTCATAATTTTATTTAGAATTATTTTACTCATTAATATAATTGTTTGTTGGTTGTTTGCATGCACTGAAATATTATTGTGGCTATTAAACATATATTAGTTATTCAGGATTTGTTGTTATGGTTATTCTATATATATGGGTGGTTGAATTCTCGCATTATCATTAGCGGATGCCCGCAGTATCATTAGCGGATGACCCTTTGCGCCCTACGCTATGATAGTGGATAACCTTTTATACCACGTTATCCTGCCTCGAAGCAGGATGGGTATTATTTATGTTGGCTAACGTCTGTGGATGCAGGAAAACAGGTTAGAGGAATCCAACTAACTGAATTCCTCAAAAATATTATTGTTTGTTTATTTTCATATATACATATATGATGTGTTAGAAAACCTGTGGTTGATAATTGTGTGTTTTTTATTTGTTGAATATCACTGGCCCTAAATATTTATTTTAAAAATATAACGAAAAGGGGTTTTGAGGTTTAAGATGAAAAATCTATTTTCTAAAATAGAATTTGAATTTCGAGTGGACTATAAAGATATTAACATGTTTTGAATAAATAAAACAAGTATTTAATTTATAAATGATGTTTATAAATTAAATAATCAGGGAATTGAAGTAAATTTATAAACAGTGTTTATAAATAAAATGGAATGATTTTCATTGGATAGTCAGGGATCTAAAGTGAATTTATAAACGATGTTTATAATTGAAGTGAAATGAATTATCATTGGATAATTGGGAAAATGTAAATACAAGTGTGAATTTAAAAAGGGAATTTTATTTTTTCAAAGTAGAAATTATAATTTCAAATGGATTTGAAACGAGACTTGTTTAAATATATAAACAGGAAATATAGACGATGTTTATAAAGAAAGGTGAAAAATTATCATTTGGGTAATTTAAATATTTAAATTCAAATATGAATTTAAAATGAGAATTTGGGAATCGTGTTAAAAAGGGAAATGAGGAAATCTATTCCGATGTTCGGAATATAAATTAAAATAAATCCATATGGATTTATGGTTAGAATTCGACTATGTTAAATTTATAAAAATAAATTATATCAGAAAGGATATTTAAATTGTATTAAATAGAAATACAAATTTAATATGAAAATATATTATACATTATATATGAAAGTTATAAAAATATAATATTCCAAAATAAGATTTTGGTTTTAAATAAATTTCAAATTGGAACTTGTTTAAATATATAAAACAAGAAAATTTATAAGCGGTGTTTATAAATATGATGAATTAATTATCAAGAGATAAATTTGAAATATTAAATTCAAGTATGAACTTAAAAGTATAATTTGAAATCAGAAAAAGGGAATGATAGTTTTAATCCGGAATTTGGAATATAAAAGGAATTGGGGTTCAAATAGATATTTGAAAGGAAAGCTTGTTTTAATAAAAAAAATTAATTTATAAACAATGTTTATAGAAATAGGAAAATAAATTATCGTCGGATAATTTAAAAGTTTATATTTCAAGTATGAATTGAAAAGTGAATCGAAAAACAATTTGAAATAGAACGATAAGTTTTAATCCGGAATTCGGAATATAAATTAAAGTGAGAAAATCCAAAGGATTTATAATCAGAATTTGATTATATTGAATTTTATAAAATAATATATTTCTAAAGGAATTGGGATCTTGAAATAAATAGAGTTGTGAATAAATCTACGATTGAGTTATGAAAATTGATGATTTAGAAAAATCGAAATGTTTAACTTAGATTTGAAAAGCCAATCTTATATATATAAAAATATATAAGAATAGAGTTGAAATTTATAAATTAAATGAAGTTTAAACGTTTATAAACATAATTAAAATGAACTTACCGTAGCGCGACAATTTGTAAATTGGTATTTCGAACTTCAATTGAGTATCTAGAACTCAATTTAAGTCAAAATTCTTCGAAATAAGAATCATCAGGACCGGTTGAATAATAGTTTTCTAACAGAAGGGAAAAATCTGGATTTTGCCTTATAGATTTTGAGTTATGTCAAAATCAAATTTTCAGAAAAACGGCGCCATAACCATTATAAAACCATAATGGTTTATTTAAATAATTTTCCATTAGAAAAATCCAGACTTTAGATGTAAAATAAATATGAACTCAAGTTGAGTAAGTGAACTAATTTTTAAAAAAAAAATCAGATTTTTAATTATTGAATAGAATTAACTAATTTGGAGAATAATTAATTGATCGTGTTTTGAATCGAAACTGGGTGTTGGACAAGTGAACGAGGTTTATAAATTCATATTCGTAATCGAATCTGAAACTCGGGTTGAAAATGGAATTCAATTATTTGTAAGAAAATTAAAATGGTATACGAACGTGATATGTTTAAATAAAATTATGAAATGTGCAAAAGAGCTAATTAAAGAATAAATTAGCGAATTAAGTTAAAATGACTGGATTGAGTTGGAATAAATTAGGAATGGACGTATATGGGTCAGACAGGTATGGAACGAAGTGTATGAATATCATAATTTGTGTGCCCGACAAAAAGGTACACGTTTAAAATTCATATGAGATTTTATGTGCTGAATCGGCAAGCCGCTTGGCTTTTTGATTTTCTTTTTGAATGGAAAGGGCCCAGAGAGGCATTTTGTAGTTATACCGAGTGACCCGTACAAAGGAGGTTATGGCGAAATTTTCTAGAAATTTAAGGAGTTAGAATATTTTTAATAAATTTTGGTAGTTAGAAATCAATGTATCGATTTATATAGAATGCGATAAGGAAACGAATTTAAATTAGAATATTATAAACAAAAAGGAAATCTATAATTAAATCTGATAAAAATAGAAAAGAAATACTTATATACATTTAAAAATGGATAATTGGTTTTATATGATGTTGATTATTTGAGATAAGTAGTCTTGTCCGTTCTGAAGTTAAGAATGTTATTCAGTCAAGGTCTGAGAGGTAGTTATACCCCAACTTGATTGATTTCACTATTAGTCGATGAATAACAAGATTCAGTCTAGAAGATCAACGTGTCAATAAAATTTAGTTGCATGCGGTATTTTGGGTTGTTATTGAAACACCCCGCCTCCGTTAAGGTCACTCATAATGGGAATGCCTTAACTTCGGTGGTGTATTATAGGTAAAAGATGCAGATAAATAACAAGACAGACAAATAAAGCAGCGGAAAATAAAGTCATTTTATAAACAACTTAATTGAGTCAAGCTTTTACAACAATTTTCTCAAATCACACTTAAAAGTAATACATAGAACTTCTGTCTTGATTTAATAACTTCCAAGTGTAAAAGAAGCACAAAAATAACAATGATATTCCCCAATAAAGCATGAACCAACCATAATAGTGGAAGAGAGAGCCCAAAGCAAAACATCGACCATCTTCGAGCTTGAAAAGAAAACTGAGCTAAGTGGTAACATTTCCTCCCTGTGAACCTTTGGGGGAGGGGGGGAATGGAAGAAAAGAGGCGAAACAAAACTAGGTCAGACAAATGTCTGGTAAGTCCAGTGATTATTCAGCATATAAACTGGTAAGAGAATCCTGACATGAATAAACTGGATGCAAGACAATAACAAAGAAATAAGGTAACATAGGATAAGCATAAGGTATGATAAGGAAAGATAAACTGAATGCGCTCCTACTCTTTCTCTGCTTCGCTACTACCTTGTTATTCTGATTTTTATATCTATCTCTGCACCATCTAACTAGTGTCCCAATTAGAAATCTGTATAAAATGATAACGTGATCCCAATCCCCATAATTGTGGTAACCTTCAGGTGTACACCTATCGTGAGGATTCCACCTCAATTATCCTAATTTCCATGAACATGTTAGATGTACCCTTACTATCCTATCAGTCGGCTCCTTACTTGAATTAACGTTCCATGTGTCTGCGTCAATAGGCCCTCTCTTGCGTGTAGATACCATGTGCTGGTCCCACCATAAGGTGTATCAATCCTTATGACGGCGACCCGACATGATTCAAGATGTAGTGTATAACTACTGGTACCCAGTGGCTGCTTTTTCCCACTCCGGAGTACGTGCACTCCCGTAAACCGTCGAAACCTACACTGATGTACTCCCTGCCACTGTTTTGACCGCTTATAATCAGCCCAGTAATCATGCCCCACCCTGCCTAGTTTCAAGGTACCATGATATATCTATGTGGGTTACTGCTGAAATGGGTCCCCGTTACTAAGGTTTCCTGTTGGTTAAGTTTGTGGGTCTATATATACAAATATTACCCACCTACACGAAATGTACTTAACCCTCCCATTGGTTCTAGCATGTTTACTTAACGGTTAAGTTTGTGGGCCTATATGTACTAATATTACCCACCTACACGAGATGTACTTAACCCTCCCATTGATTTAAGTATGTTTATTTAACGGTTAAGTTTGTGGGCCTATATTTACAAATATTACCCACCAACATGAGATATACTTAACCCTCTCATCGATTCAAGCATGTTTATTTAACGGTTAAGTTTGTGGGCCTATATTTAATAATATTACCCACCAACCCGATATGTACTTAACCCTCCCGCACATTATGCGATATTGGTTAAGTGTCTCCCGTTCATGTTAACTTAATCCACCCATTAATCATGTCATGTTGGTTAAGTGTTTCTTATTAACTTAACCCTCCTCACTTATCATGTTGAATTGGTTAAGTGTTTCCTATTAACTTAACACCGTTCGTCCATCAAGTTATATTGGTCAAGTGTCCCTTGTTAACTCAACCCCACGTGTTCATCATGTTGTATTGGTTAAGTGTCATCAATCAATTTAAGTTAACTTAACCCACCTGCTTATCATATTACTTTGGTTAAGTGTTGCCTTCTTGTGTTAACTTAACCCTACCACAAATCAAGTTATATTGGTTAAGTGTTGCCCTCTTGTTTTAAGTTAATCTTACCACAAATCAAGTTATATCGGTTAAGTGTTGCCCTCTTGTTTTAACTTAACCTTACCACAAATCAAGTTATATTGGTTAAGTGTTGCCCTCTTGTTTTAACTTAACCTTACCACAAATCAAGTAATATTGGTTAAGTGTTTCTTATTACTTAACCTTACCCATTCATCATGCTATACTGGTTAAGTGTTTCCTATTAACTTAACCCTAGTCATTCATCTTGTTATATTGGTTAAGTGTTACCTTAATTAACTTAACCCTACCATTCCTGTCTTAGGTTTAATTCAATCATTAAAGCACCAACCACTCACATTAGACAGGTATTGTTGCGGTTACTGGATGTGTCGAGCGGTTCCGGCTGTTTTACACCGCAACTCAGTCTAACCTCTGGTTCTTTTGGGCTTGATGCACTAACCTCTCACATTAGATATATATTGTTACGGTTGTTGGATGTGTCGCGCGGTTCTGGGCAGTCTTACACCATAACTCAATCTAACCTCGGGTTAGGCATATTTGTCTTTTCTAAATTTACATATTTACCTTCTATATTTATATGTAAGTTATTGTTAATCAAGTCATGCCCAATTTCTCTCTAAATCATGTTCATAATTTTAGGTATATAAATTATACCATTTCAATGCCACTAATCATTTAAAATATGCCAATAACATGTAACTTCATGTTTTTCCCAACGTTACCCCCACTAAACCTTTTCATAAATTTCATAAAATGTTAGGCTTTGCAATTTAGCCTAACTCAAAATCAAGAGGGGAAAAAGGAAGAGACGTAGCATTCAAGACAAGCACAATATGGATCCAACATATGTCACATAAATTGGGTACAGAATAAATATATGTTTAATTATGAACTTGCAATTTTGAACCTAATCAACATAAACCATACACATATGGATGGGAGTTTACATAGAACTACACAATTTCATTTAGTCATATAAAGGTGAAGTTGCATTTTTGGATATAATTAACATGGATCTTAAACATATGAAATTACCCAAATCCAACTAGGCATGTATATGCAAACTTTTATTTGGGTCCAATGAACATAAACCTTAAGCATATGGTTTTACACAAGTTTAACAAGGCATGTAAATATGAGCTTTAATTTTTAAATCCAATTTTCATAGATTTAAATGTGAATCTAAACATAATACATGTCTTAGCCTAACAACTTGCATGATTCAATAAACATAGATCTAAATGTAGATCTAAACATGATGCATGCCTTAGCCTAACAACTTGCATAAACGTAGCAAAATTCCCAAATTGACATACAACATATAGGTGTCATCATAATATGTCATCGCCAAAATTATACAACATAGTATGTCATCGCCAATTTACACAATATGATATTCATCGCCAAATTATACAATATGGAATGTCATCGCCAAATTACACAATATGATATCCATCGCCAAATTATACAATATGGTATGTCATCACCAAATTACACAATATGATATGCCATCGCCAAATTATAATATGTCACTGACGAATTATACAACATATGGATTTATTGCAAAGCATTTAACATTTATCATTATATTACATACAACATGATCACAAACATGATAAGAGTCATGGTCTTAATCAATTCAGTTTTAACAAAAAGGATAGGCATAAATTTACATTAGGCGATGTTCTACATTCAGTTATTTAGTCACCATTCTAATATCATTTAGGTCTAAATGATAACTGGACTTATAAAAAGGAGGCTAGTCTTGAGTTCTGGGATCTGTATCCTGAAATTGAATAACTCTCCTTTGTTGTAGAGGTTGAATTCTCTTAGTTGAATTAGACTTGATTTGTAATTCCTAACTTGCTTTCTAGTTGAAGGAGAATGGCGGCTATTCTAGGCTAAGTACTGACAACATGACGGTCTTAGGAATATTTTTGTGTGGCTTTAGGGTTTAGATTTAGGTCGCTTATATAGAAGTTTGATTTAATAGGAGCCGTCAGATTAACCTAGAGAAAATCAAAGCCATTCAAACCTAAGAGAAACAACCAGAACGTGCCACACAAGCCCTAATGACACAGCTATTCGTCATAGGAGAAAACACGTCAGATTTCAGATCTGACCCAAGGGGGAGGTCGACCTCCTGGTCGACCTGGCCTTGGGCGGGAAATTTCCCGCCCAGCCCGCTTCTGCTTCTGATTTTGAATTTTGAATTTTCCGAACTTTATTCTGAGCTGTTTATTTAAATTCTTGAATGTTCTGAAGGTCATAACTCCTTTACGCAAACTCGGACTCTATCTCAAGAAGAATTCTGAGACGAACGCAATGGTGTAACCCATTTCCCTTAATTCTTACATTTGAAATTAATTATTATTTAATTCGTTACTTTAATGTTTACAGAAAATACGGGGTGTTACAGTTATAACGGTGTTTTACACAATGCTCGTTTAACCCAAGTGAGTGGAATTTTGGGAAATATAATAATAAATATTTCCTAAGTATAAACATAAATGAGTTCGGGAAAGTGATAAGTAAATGAAATATTTCTAATTATTAATAGAAGATATTTTCTATGTATAGGAAATAAAAGAACATGATATATGAAATGTTTTCAAAATAGCGTAAGAAGCCAAAAGGATGGTTTAAAATATTTGGTTAACAAATATCGATAAAGAAATGGAGAAAAGATTCAATTAATGAAATATTAATTAAGGGGTCCAGTGATTGTTTGATGCTTTGAATGAGTGTTTGTTTTTCTTCGAAGTTAAACAACCAACTTTCTAAGTATTTCCCAATATCGTTGTCAATAAGGAGAGACCGGTTGGATTATTATCCGTGAACCACTCTGTATTGGCAATAGCTTTGCAAATCAGATTATATGAAGATAATCAAAGACAGAGTAAAGTGCAAGGACTTTTTCTATTAATGGAAATTGTGCCTTCGGTTTCGTTCAGTCCCAGAACGAAGTTGTATGGACGAATGTCTGACAGAGTATTTCCAATGATCGCACACGTTGGTTTGTATAAATATATATGGTAGCGGAGAATTTATTCTCTTAGCATAATATCCAGATTATGTTTGTGCAAATCAGTTAACGGTTAACGGAACTGACAATGTGGCATTCAAAGTGATTGTGCTATCAATGAGAAGTAATTAAGCGTAGCCTCAGGCCTCAACAACCGGGAAATGACAAAAATCGGGCAGGCAACATGGCTAAGTGGGTAGCTCCCAATTAGGGTGAATTATCACCTATCTAGAGAAATTCATTTCATTTTTTATCCTATTCGATGTTGTCCCATTTGGGAAAACGGTTGCTGATCCCAACCATTGGTGATATACATTTGATACACTCAAGCGAAATGAGTGGTTGGTCATGTGTGATTGGGTTACAAGATGTTCTTGTTGAACCCAATGTATTCACCTCTAGAGATACACTATCGGAAGATGGTTCCATACCTTGTCATAGTTGGAAATTCATTACCCAATAAGTGCTCGCGGTTTTGATTGTATATTATGTAAGTGGAGTGTGAGATGAAAGCGTTCCACTAGATTTCTATTTATTTGATTTATACACTATTATAATATCAAAAGAGTTTTGATATAAAGATTATCGTTTCTTTCAAAAGGATTTTGGAAGTTATATCAAGTGTTTTGGATTCTCATAAGGGAGAAACTCATTCCGTGTTATACGGCTTGGTCTTATGAGTTATCGTTTATTTTCCCAATCTGTTTTAAATTGTTTACTCATACTTGTCCAATAACTGACCCAGAGTTTATTTTGTTTTGTTTTACCAAAACTCTTGGGTGCCCAAATTTGTACAGGCAGTCAAGTAGTTCAGGATTTTACAGATCTATCTAAAGGAGCTTGGAGCAGGAGGCTTCAGTGTTAGATATATAGTATTTTTATTTCCGCTGTGGTGTAAGTGTTGTACTTTGATAAATGTATGTTATACAGTTAAAATTTTTTATTTCAAAAGTAATGATATATTATATTTTGTTCCGCTGCGATGTGAGATACTGTGTTGTTATTTTTTTCTTCTTCTACCTTTTTCTTCTAAAAAAAATGATTCATATTTCTGTGATATTTATTGGACGTGTGATGTATGTAGTCAACTCAAATAGTACAGATTTGCAGGCCATTACCAATAGTAATAACTGTAAAATCATCCATCAAGCATAAAGCAGACATTGCAATCACAGATAATCAATACTTATTCAGTTATTATTATAACTACTATAAAAATCAATTTAGCGAGTTCTCACTTTGGTCGGTTTGAAATAGTTATAAAACGATTATTTTTAACTAAATTAAACAGTGTGTTTAATTTAACCAAAAATTGCAGCATTTCCAGTTTCGTCGAATTCTATTTTCGTTTGAACAAGTTATGATAATTTAAACACTGAATAACTTAAATAAGATCCTTAGCTTAATAATATTAATAATTAAACCATAATTTCCCTTAACCCTTGTTTTAATCCTCTTCTCCCCGTATCTTCTTCCCGGAGTGAACAAAGCCACTCACGCAACTTCCAACCTCATCACGCACGCCACTGGAAATCACTTGCCATAGATCCGAACATGCCACGACGTCCCCGTCCCCCCCCCCCCCCCGGTGACGATGACCAACTCGAGGCCTCCTTGACCCCAGAAAACATGCTCGAACGACGTGCGTTTGAGACCCATATACTAGCAATTTATAGCACCAAATCTGATCATACCCACATAGTTTTGAAGCCATCACTTAGCTATACAATTTTTGTGTTGGATCATGATCTAATTCGCAATGTTTTGGGTGTGATTGACTAAGTAAAATCGAATTCGCAATGTTTTGGCCGTTCTTGCGTAAGTGGCAGTTGGTTGAAATAGGGCTAGGGTTAGGGTTTCTCAAGGGTATTTATACCCTTTATTAATTAATATTTTAATCCATCAATTACTTTGCTATGAAGTTTCATGCTCCAAACTCCATACGAACCCCTGCGAATGTCGTACCTAAACAAATATCCCTATTCCAGACACAATGGAATATGTTTCAGAAGCTAATTCGATCTTTTTAATCTGTTTTTCTCAGAATTAAAATATAACTCAATATAATGTTAAAAATTGATTTTAAACATGGATTTTAATTTGCTACGACCACATACTAACTCCAAAAATTATGAAATTTGAAATATTTATACGTTTCAAAATTATGGTTCCAAAGAGTCTTGTCTTGTCAAATTTGGAGACCATTTGAAAAATGGCCTTATTTATAGCTTTTATTAAATTTTAACTGATTTTTCAACATGCTTTTAAATTACATATGTTTTCATACTAACTCAGATTGACCTTAAATTTGAAACCTAATAATAATTTAACATTACAAATCAAATAAAATTGGTTTCATCGAAAACAGAGGTCTTTTGAAAAATGGCTATTTTTAAGGATTAAATAAAACCAATAAAATATAAATAAATTCAAAATAGTTCAATTTAATAATAAAAAATTATTATTATCGTCTATATCCAGATATAATATTATATAAATCCAAAATAAACATACTTGAGCTTATAACTCAATATTTAAAACTTCAATCCAAATCGATATTCAATTTCATAAATCCTTTTGTTTTATTTAATAAATCGTCATAATTTATAAACGATTTCATAACGACTATTTGAAAATTTGATTTGGACATAACTTACTAGTTATAACACGAAATCTTGATTTTTCCTTTTCGTCAGAAACCTAAAATTTAATAGATTCTAACGTTTCTTGTTTTAACAAACCCTGACTTATATTGAATTTTGTACATTCATTTGAAATTCAAAACTAAATATTTCGAACTACTGCGATGTTACAAGCTTGTTTTGTAATTAATATAAACTTTTACGTTCAAACTTCATTTTAAATAAATTCTATGTCATTAATTCTCAAAATAAATCATTTTAAATATTTAAAATCCATTAAATATTTCTTAATAATATTTGGGTCGTTACATGTAGCAGACATCGAAGGCTTGTCACCTAAACGGGTCAAGGGTTTCCTCCTCTAATAGGAGCTTTAACAAGGCTAAGTGGTCAAACAAGGCTAAGGTTTTCCCACTTCTAAAGGCCTCAAATGAGCCGAGGACTTGGTGTGTAGAACTACTTTTTTTTCAGTTTGAAATTCACTGACAATAATTGGATAAATATTTATTTGATAACCGGTTCTTTTTCTTCTGGGAAAATTATGTAAGTTTTCCTTGCTTGACGAAGTGCCCGAAAATCCCATTGGGCGCAAGGTATTGGTTAGCCTCATGGCGATTGATGGGATTATAGGGATAGTAAGATTTACCAAGTTTTTTCCCTTCTTTTTTGGGCGCTTCTTCTTTGAAGGCCAGTAATCAAGATAATCATTAAGATGGTAATGTTTTCACTAGGGGTTATTTTGAAAGGATCCATTTGAAACTTGAGATTTTCTAGAAGGCTTATTCTTAGATAAGTGCTTAATTCTCTCGGGACATGCATTGAAACCCTCTTTATCAAACTGGTAGCACCAAAATAATCTAGAGCAATTAACAACAAAGACTGCAATGAAGGGATGCCAAGAGCAGAGAGTCTCTGAACTAGTTAAAGCCACTTTATAAGAATTTGTCTCTGGATCTAGTATTAAGGAATGAAAAACTCCTTTTCGCATGATAACTCCCTTTCGGTAAATCCAAAGGGCATTAACATTGGGGTGACAAGCTTTAAAAGGAAAGAAGAACCAAATCACGCCTTTCAGCTTAGTTAAAAGAGGAAGTTTCGACAACTTGGTACTTCAGAAGCATCTGCAACATAAAAAAGTACTTCACTCGAAGTATGGAAATCCAATAGCGATGATCAAAAACTCGAGAACCAGCATGAGCTTACTCCTCCTGCAGCGAGTCTTTAGGGTTAAAGAAAAGCCTTGGGAGAATCCCGAAACACGATGATGGACGTACATTTGCTAACATTTGGGAAGGAAAACCGCTATCCTGAGCGGCATCAAAAATTTAAATTGCCATCCAGCAAAGGCGGCCTCACCATACCTTCACGTTAGAGGGGCACTAAAACGAAGTCTATACGATGGAAGGAGTGGTCAATCCGCACCTAAATATACAACCCCAAAGGTTTAGAATTGGACTCAAACTCTTCATTCTCTGACTTGTACCAGAAAAGTCTAAATTATAAACCCTAATTTCAAAATTGATTTGGGGAAAAGTATGTAATACTTAAATTCATGAATAAAGACATTTGCTTGTGTAAATTAGTTAATAAAATGGTAATTCCTTAATTATTATGTTATTATAATCTTATAACTTTGCAGGTTCAATACTGAAAGCTCCAAAGGTAATAAATATTGTAAGGATGTCTTCTGGAGATTCTGAAGTGTCAAAATTGGCAAAATAAGCCAAGTTAGGCTCTACTAAGAATTATACCTTTGGAACCCAACAATTCAGAATCTACCGAAGGATTCCCTAAGTTAGCTAGGACCAAATAGAACCTTTAAATAACTCATTGAATGAGTACAAATGCCTTCATAATCCCTTCCGAAGCCTCCTCTATTAAGAAACATTAAACTACGCATTAATCCACTAAACGAAATTTAAGAGTTCCAATGCCTTACGAAAGGATCTATCAGCCTGACCGAAAGGCTTACTACGAAATCAACAAAACTTAAACGACAACAATTAATATATCAAAGATCGAAGTTTCTTCCGGATAGTCTTTCAAACATCTAGCCACTTGTTTTATACATGATTTCACTTTCGAAGATTAACGGAAGCTATCTATAGGAATTATACTATGTAAAGGTAGTGTAACCCGGGTTATCATTTTCACAAGTAAAGGATTCTATAAGGACTACACCGTTTTGGAGTGTTAACCATATTTTTGGCGAGCACAAACTAAGTAATTGAGATATTGATTAGGTCAGTTTAACCATTTAACTACAAAGTCGTTGAATTTCCTTTTAATTTTCCTTCGGAAGATAGCTCTGTTTGCTTTTGTTGATTTTTTTCCCTTTGTTGGAAGAAGGATCCACCTCTAACTCATTGATTTTCCAAAACTAACACAAAGGTAAGGCCTATATGGATTAGGTTTATGCTTTACTTTTTTGGGTTGTAAAGGCACACTTTCCTTTTCTTGTTTTTCAATGTGTAGAGAGCGGTTAGTCTGAATGTTTGCTCATTTTGATCTTGAATATTTTTAGAGCGGTGTTAAGGGGACCGCGTTAAGTGCTTGGGACTACCACAATCTGCCGTTCGACCAGCGTTTGACCGTCGAAGCAAGCAATAAAACAAAAAAATCATTCGGCGGTGGCTGCGGCAGCCATAAGCACAAATCGCGGTGCCTTTAGCACCGCACTGTTTTATTAGACAACAAAGTTGATTCCGCATAAAGGTCACACAGGTCTTTCTAATAGATATCCTCGTTCTAAATTTTCCTTAAATTTTGATATTCAGCGTCTTATTTTCATTGTCGTATTATTGGTGCAGTTGGTATTAGCATAACCTAAGTGAAAATTTCCTATTCATCTAAATGAAAATTTTCGACTAAATTGAGCAAACCCGCTCAAGGTAAAGTTGTTGAGCTATGCTGACCAAAAATGAATCCTGGCCAGAGGTTATCTGACCAAGAACTAATTATTCCAAAGGCCGAGCCTTTCGATGTCGCGCCTCTAGTGGTCCGAGCTAAAGAAAACCACCTAAGTTGTAATCTTGTTGTTTATACCTCTGAACAAATTATTTCAGTCCCCTTGCCTTTTGAGCTATCCATTCTTTTGAAAATTGCAAAGCGGGTCACGATGGCTCGGGTTCATAATCTCTAATTTATTGTGTGAAGTCTTATAAAGAGTTTTCCTGCACTTGTATTCTTGTAATTACAACTCATGGACTGGTATCTCTTAAAGCATAGATCTTTCGCTCTAGGAAATAAAAGCTTAAGTGGTTACGCCAAGATTTTTTTTCAAATATTATAGAAGTTTTATAAATTTCTTTTCAAAATAAGTTAATATACGTATTTGAGTGATGAGAAACAGTTTTCTATAAAGAACGATTTATTAAAGATGCTTGTAATAATTTTTTTGAAGAAGACTACTTGTTAGTGTATATATCAATAGGTATTATCATACCTTTGAAATATGTAAATTGAACCTCATTTGGTTTTGTTGAAAAGAGATATCTCATCTATGAGCATGGTGAGTCATAATTCATGAACTGATAGTCTCCATATTCGAGAGTACAATGATCCAGAAGAATTCCTTTTTATATAATAATATTTCTCAAGAGAAGTCAAGGTTTATATTTTGCTATAATACAAATATATGGAGTTTTTTAGAAATCGCAGTTATGTTCCAAGAAATAATTGCATTATAAAACCACTTGGGGCACATAAGCTATTGGGAAAATTGTATTTTGTTTACTCTTGGCTACCTCATGCATTTTTCCTATAATTCATGCAATTTTGAAAAATTAGTGGGATAATTTTTTTTTATGTGATTAAAATTCTCAAGGATTACTGTTCAGTTGAGAAACATAGTTATGCACATAAAGTTAAAGACACGGTGCTCCTTTTGTTGCACCAAATGATTGGTGTTCTATTTGAAGAAAACCCTAGTTTTTTCATCAACGATTCAATCTACGTGATTTCTGCAGTGGTGCTTGCGAGAGCTCTGTACTCTGCTTCTGTTCTTGACCTCGATGAAGTTGCTTGCTTTTTTGTGCACCACGAGATAATGATGGTCCCTAGGTAAACACAATAACCTAAGACGGATCTCCTATCGTCCAGATCATTTGCCCAATTTGCATCACTAAATCCTTGTAAGTGCAATTCTTTACCCGATTTTAAGTTGATTCCATAATGTTTTGTCCTTTTGAAGTACCTTAGTACACATTTAACTGCCTTCCAGTGTTTAGTAATGGATTTTGCATGTTTTGACTAAGTTTGTTAAGACTATAGCATATGACTGGGCATGTGATAGTTGCATATTGTAGAGCTCCAATTATGCTTCTGTACTATTTTGGATTTTCAATATTTTCACCTCTTGGCTTAGAAATTTGTAAATTACTTATCATTGGGGTTGGTAGCTTCTTTGCTTGATGCATGTTAGCTTTGTGTACAAATTTTGAAATATAACTCTATTGTGATAAGGATAGTTCATTGTTACCTCTTCTGCTAATTTGTATTCCAAGGAAATAACTTAATTCACCCAGATCTTTGATGGTAAAGCTTTGGTCAAGCATTTGTATGACCCTCTTAATTTCATGGTTATTATCCCTAGTAATCAGCATATCATCCACATATACAAGTATAAAAGTTGTCCCTTCTCTGCCTTTTTTCATGTACAATGAGTTATATGATTTTGACTGAGTAAATCCAATATTAGATAAGGTCAGTTTAAGCTTCTCATACCATGCCTGCAATGCCTGTTTTAGGCCATAATTGCTTATGTAGCTTACACACATCATTGCCTTTTGACTCATACCCTTCTGGTTGATACATGTACACCTCTTTTGTTAATTCTCCATTGAGAAATGCATTATTAACATCGAGTTGTCTTATGTTCCAACCTTTGCGTAGAGCAATAATTAAAATAATTCTGATTGTACTAGTGAGAAGGTTTCATTGAAATCAAATCCAAACTGATGTGCATAACCCTTTGCTACCAGTCTGGCTTTGTACTTTCTATGGATCCATCTACCTTTCTGTTTATCTTGTATGCCCATCTAAAACCTATTACATTTTTGTGATTGAGTGGTGTGACTAGCATCCATGTCCCATTCTTCATCAATGCTTCGTACTCTAAGTCCACTACCTTTTTCTACTTGTTTGATTTGATTGCCTGAGCAAAATTGATTGGTTCTGTTTCATTGACTGCAATATTTTATAGTTTAGGCCTTAAAAAGTCCATTCTTGGATCTGATAGTCATGTGATGTCCAGTGTTTTGTTGGGCTTGATGTTGAGTTACAGTGTTAATATGTGAAGTGCATGATCTGTTGTTTTCTTCAGTGCCTCTGTGTTCACTTTTTTGTTCATCCCCATCCTGAATTGCTTCATCATTGATTCTATTTTCTGAATTGTAATTAGTTTCATTTGTGGAAATGTTAGCTTTGCTGCTTGAATCACCTTTTGTGTCTGCACTGCTTTGTCTTTGTTGTTCAGTGATGTTGTGAGTTTCTAGTTGCTATATGCTCAGATGTGTGATTGATGCATTTGTGATTGACTTTTGCATGTTTTCTTCTCCGATTTCTTGTCTTCCTGCGAGGGGAAACACATTTTCATCAAAAACTACATGTCTTGAAATAAAAGTTCTTCCATTTTTATCCAAGCACTTATATCCTTTCTGGTTTTGTGCATAACCAATGAATGTGCAAGCACTTGATCTCATGCTTAGTTTATGCTTATTGTAATCTCTTAGATATGGGAAACATAAACACCCAAAAGATTTTAAAAACTTGTAATATGATCTCTCATTGTGTAGCATCTCATATGGTGTTTTGTTATTTAACGCCTTTGTGGGTAATCTATTAATGAGAAATACTGATGTGTGAAATGCCTCACGCTAGTATTTCATTGGTAAAGACCCTTGAGATAGTAATGCTAGACCAGTATCAATAATATATCTATATTTCCTCTCGACTAAGCCATTCTGTTCAGATGTACGAGGGAAGGTCAACCTATGTTGTATGCCTCTTTTAGTGAAATAATTGGTTAATGGTTTAAACTCTGCCCCACCATCTGTTTGCAGAATCTTGACAATACTACTGGTTTGCTTTTCTATATATGTTATGAATTGTGTGACCACATTGCATGCATCTGACTTGGCTTTTAACATATGTATCCAAGTATATCTTGACTAAGCACCTATGTCCTTGATATGAATTTACTAGTGCTGGTCCCTACAAATCTGCTTCTACAAACTCTAATAGCTTGTGATATATGGCTTCCGAGTTGTCGAATGGGAGTTTGTGATTTTTGCCAAGTTGGCATTGTGTGCATGTATTTTTGACAGGTATTTTTTCAAAATAAATACCATTAATATTCAAAAAAGTTTTGACAATATCAAAATTGGGATGTCCCAGTATTACATGCCATGATTCTAATTCATTATTACTATAACTACTATCACTACTACTAATACTTAGAATATTGTTGCCATTACTACCATTACTAGTGCCATCTACATTGTTACACCAGAATTCCTTATTCAATGAATTTCCATTCTTCATGTTGCCCAATTTGTAAAGCCATCATGTAGGTTACCCTATAGTAATATTTCTTGGCTTAGTAAGTCCTTAACTAAACAAAATTGGGGGAAAACTCAAAGTACACATTATCATCATTGGCAAATTTTGAGACACTTAATAAGTTTTTATTAATTATGGGAACTCTTAATATGTTGTTAAGTTTAAATTGTGTCTTACCAGTAATGGTTCCCTTACCAATGTGAGTGATACTTGTAGTTTCACCATTATCCATATATAAAGATTTCATACCTGTGTAGCTCTTGTTCCCTACATTTAAATTCTGAAGATTGTTTGTGATATGGTGTATTGCACCTGAGTTTGGGTACCATTCTTCAAAGCATGAGTCTTCGAACTTGTCTGTGTCTTCATTGCTTGCAATCTGATTCCTATTGTTGTCACTGTTCTTGGTTATTGAAAGTTGCTAAGTTTGCCTGTACCCCTCTCTGACCTGTATTGTTTCGATTGGGTGGTGGTCCATTAACATCAGTATTGTATCTGAAGTAACACTTGTTAGCCGTGTGACCAAATTTTTCACAATTTGACACTTCACTCTATTACTATTGTTCCATCTGCTTCTCCCACGTCCTCTTTATGGTGGAAAACCACTTTGAGGTTGGTATCCTCTTTGATACTGGTTTTCTGGTTTGTTTGCATTAGTATTGTTTGTGATTGTTTGTTTTTGGCAGTGGCAAAGTTTGTAGAAATTTTCCCTTGTATAGTCTTCCTTTGATCAATTCTTTATTTGTTGGCTAGGAGAGCAGATCGAACAAATTGCAAATCAGGTATGGCTTGCTGTATTGCTATAACAGTGACCAAAACTCATACTCCTCGTCTAATCAATTGGTTTTGAAAAGAATTTGTTCAATGTCACTAATTTTTTGTCCTACAACACTTAACCTATCACATAATTTTTTTAATTTTACTCAAGTAATCCTTCATACTCATGTCTTTTTTCTGTAGTTTTTTAGGTCTCTTTTGTACTGCATGACACATGCAGCATATTGAGAACTAAAAATTTTCTCTGTTGTTGACCATATTTCATGAGACGTGTTGCATCCAACAATTTGTGATAGCAAATTCGAGCTAACATATGACAATAACCAAGATGACAGTAAATATCATGTTTCTAAAATTTGATGTATTCAAGGTTCGACAAAGTGCTACCATCCCGATGATTGATCATCACTGAAGGAATTGTCAGAGTCCCCTTTATGAAGTCTTGTAGCCCATATCCTCTTAGAGCAATTTCAACTTAATATTTCCAAAGTATATATTCATCTTCATCTAATGATGTTGTATTGACTTGACTTTTTGGTTTGATCAGGTTCAGAAGGTTGGCAGAAGCTCCATTGGCATTGTTGCCTGATAGTGCTGATGTTGATTTGTTGTCCTGTACCATGGCTAGGCAAATTTGTAGTCTGCAGTCTGTTCAAGATACGATAGACCAAAGAAAAGTCCCAAACAGGCGAAAGAAACTGGTTGAGAATTATGCCTGGCACGGAAATCTCTGATTCTGTAGCCACGGATACTTGCTTGGCACAACAGAATTAGGGGTTACAGCCGCTTATTTCTCTTCCACAGATCGATGAGGAGGAGATGATGCAGCTAGTTGCAAACTTGTAGCATCCCGGAAATTTCGACTCTCGAATCCAGAAATTTATACTCCATGTCCAAATTCAAGTATCGGAATTCCAGAAAGCTAATAGAAAGAAATAAGAGGATGAGAAATAGAAAGAAAGAAATTTAAGAATAGAAGAAAGAAGAAGAACAACAATACACAGTCTCACATCACAGCAGAATAAAATATAATGCAGAAATAAATTTTTATTGAAAAACTTGAAATGATACTTACAATTTATCAGAGTACAACGGACATTCAGTTCATCTGGACAGTTATAACAGTCTGTCCTCATTTACAAAACACAACGGAATACTATATACGTCATATGTCTGAACTCCTCCAACTTATCTCTTGAAATACATATCTTATCCTGAACCTGCACAACTCGGTCTGACCCGAGCATTACAAATGCACAGGACAGTCTGGTGAACCAGCGTGAGAAAAAACCCACTAAATTATTGGTAGCATCCAACTTGATTTTAAAGTTAAAAATCATTTTGAAAGAAAGGATAACCGTAAGACCAATCCACACCTAAACACGGATTTTTTTTACCTTACGATAATCCAAAACATTTTTGAAATCAATATCTTGTTGTGATATTATAATAGTGTCTAAATACAAATAAATATCAATCTAGCGGAACACTTGCATCTCACACTCCACATATATAGTATACAATCAATACCGCGGGCGCATATTAGAGAATAGATTTCCAACTATGACAAGGTATGGGACCACCTGTCGATAGTGTATCTCTAGAGAGGAATATACAGGGTTCAACAAGAACGTCTTGCAACCTGGCCTACACATGAACGACCACTCATTTCTCTTGAGTGTATCGAATATACTATCACCTTACGGTTGATACCAACATAACCTTTCCCAGGAGATACATAAATGAAAAGAAGTAACAAATATGAATATTCTCTAGATGGTGACAATACAACCTAATGGGTGCGACCCATATAGCCATGCTGCCTGCCTGATTTTTTGTCATTTCCCTGTTGATGAGGCCTGAAGTCATGATTTATTTATTAATTTATATTCTTTTAGAACATCTGGCCACCATTGACTTTGAATGCCACATAGTCAGATCCGCCAGATCACTAATTGACGTCCACAAAAATATTCTGGTCGTTAAGCTAAGAGAAGTGTCCTTCTCCGCCACTAACAGAAATACGTTTGGAAAAATCAACGTACGTGATTCTTTTGGAAACACTTTGTCAGACATCCGTCCATACAAGTTGTCCTGGGACTGGACAAACCGCACTCTCCTACCACATCCTAGGAGTCACCCCATAGATCAGCAGCGAGAAGTCCTTACAAACCGTAAATTCCAACCACGACAGAACCACAGTGTATCTCTGGCCGCTAAAATAAAGATTCTAAGTAGTTCTTCCGTTTTATGAAGCTTTACGGTCTTCGAATGACCCGTCTCGGTCAGCGTCGGATGTATATTTAACGTTTACGTATTCGCTAGTCGGAATGGTTTTCGAATATAAATTCGATCCCGGTCTTTCCGTACCAACAATCGTTTAGGTCAGATTTGATAGTCGATTATTTAACTATCAGATAAAAACAACCATTCATCCACAAAGAAAATTGAATTTATTGATTCAATATCTACATCTTTAATTAATCATTCGTTAATTAAACTTCTTAATTTTTCCCAATATCTGAAATATTCATTCCTCTTCTTATATTAGTATAAGAATATTCAAAATCGTTCATTTTAAATATTTGGAGAATGCACTCCTCATCTTAGCCATTTATCCCTAACCGTAAATTTGTAAGAGAATAATTCTCTAAATGTCATTCCCGAATGTAACAACCCGGATTTCGACGGACCGATTTTTTCTTCAAAAATCCAACCCATCGAAACCTGATTTGGTTGCTCTGGTATCCTGCAGAAAAAGACAGAGAAAAGAGATATGTAAGAGTTCGGAAAACACCTCACAGCGGAAGGAGTAAAATATATTTAAAACATAGCTTTACCTTAATCACAATACTACTAAATCAGTATTCCCAAAGCTATAAGTCTCTGTCTAACCTGCGAATGTTATGACGAGGGGGTCAGAACATAAGTTCTGTGTGAATGAATTTAAACTACACTTCTTGAATAATCCTACATATACCGTCCAATTACACTTTCTTATTTATTAGGTTATACGTGTTATTAGCACTCAAAGCTTACACACATGTCGCACCCATCTACCCCCTAGTAGATTAACCTAATATAGTGTATATGTAGCTACCCCCAAACTAAGGTACACCCCGTGATACCCCACTCGCACGGTCTCCTTCGTATCGCCACAGTAATATGCGCAGTCCCTCATCCTATGCCATAGTAACGTACAACACTACATCCGCATAGAACCACTATCGCTGTGCTACGTAAGCGTACTTACTGCTGTCCTCGAACTATTCGATCGAGTTTGGATCCATCACCGAATAATGCCCTCTAGTCTACGATACACCACCCAGAGCAGACATGGTTGTACCTAGACTTTCCCACGTACGTATCATCAATCGTACTCGATGTTTCTACTGCACATAATCTCTACTTGTGCACCCATGTTCCGTGGCAGAGCTACACCAGAAAACACGGAACTTGGTCAGGAGCTTTTCTATATCTGTACGGGCCCGCCTCTAAGAGTGTCCAATGTACAGATATCCCTCGGGTCTGGTTTTTCTATGGTGGCTATGGCCCCACCTCAACCCCTCCTTCAACTAGTGAAGTCCGCATGAGCTAAGCGATCACCCATAACAAGCAAACAATCTAAACATCCGTGTGTGGTCTCCTCGCACCCGTCCCTTGATAGCAAAGGTTAATGATCTCTAGGGGTTAGCTCTTGTCTTTTCGCATTCCTTAGGCTGCTGGTGAAAGGCGTCCAATGATCTTGCTATAGTTTTGTCTTGACCCTCCACCTTCGCCTGAGGCAATCGCCGAACCACCCTTAATGCCACCACGTACAACATTCTGACTGCCCCCTAATTGTGCAGTCAAGGCCCACCCACCTGGTAGTTCCGCGCAGACCCAACCTCTGTAATCCCAGCCCGAAGCTAAACCACTACAGAGGACTACCAGGAGCACCTTTAACGTCTCAGGAAGCTGCGTACTTCACCTTCCAGTCCGTTGGAGCCGCCAAAATAGTGAACGTGCGCTCTCCTCGTGCCTTATGACACCATCATGATCTACCTCATCGGGTTATTCATCCTACAACGTACGGACTGCTTCAAGCGCCTTAGTTTTATAGGTCATTAGACCCTAAGTCTAACCATTTATTTCACGCTTGTGCCACCTCGTCAACTTTCTAATTTAACTTGGTTATTCACATTAGCTTCCTTTTTTCCGTATTCACCAAGTTACCCTTGCTTATTAATTCAATTTATACTTAACCCACTTAAGTCCATTGATAAGCCCACAACATGTTATTTTCCAATCTCATACATTATTCCCTTTTTGGGTTACAACAACATGTTATACTTAGTTCATAGTTAAGTATGCCTTATCCCACATACATACTGATTAGGAGAATAACCCTCTAAACACCAGCCCCGAAGACCGAAATCAACATCAGACTGACACCCTGAGAATTACTCATCCCAACCAACATATATGATTCGAATTTACTTCTTTTCCACTCATATAACTTATATCATTTTTAATTTCACATTTCTCCTTTCCAAACCACTTAATTTAAGTATATCTTTACATATAAGTTATCTTGTCTTCCTTATCGTTTCCTATAACTTATCTTGTCTCATAAGTTATAATTTCCACCTATTATCCATTCTTGCCTTATTCAAGTTTATTCATAATGGGTTATTTATCATTCCCCATTTCTTGTCATTAATTTTAGATTTGACTTATTTCATAGTATAAGTCGTCCCACCCTTCAAGTCTTGTATTACATCTTAAGTCATAACCTTCCCTTGTCCCTATGACAAGTTTTCCTAATATTTAATTTTACATCATAACAACTCAAGTTTGTAATACGTAATTATCATTTCCCCAATACTGTGTCATTAATTTTAGATTTGACTTAATCCTTCCTTTTACTTAACCCGTTACTTCAACTTTACCCAATTCAATTAATTTATGATACCGTTACGGGTCCCATTTGTTAAGCATATTTAAATTCTGTTTCACATGTCACACGTGTCCCACTTAACCCCCTTTTTATTATAGTTTCCATGTCGTACACATGTTTTACTACGGTTAAGTCTACCTTAGTTATGTCTTACATCACATGTCTCACAACGGTTAAGTCCACATTAGTTATGCTTTACATGTCATTTATATCACCCACAAAACCCTCTAACCATAACCATGTAAACCACATGTCTTATTATTGTTAGTATTTCTTAATTTATTTATAATGCCATAACGATGTATGACCTCTCACATTAGACGTCCGTTCGTGGCTACTGGATTTGCTGGGCGGTTCCGGGCAGTCTTACACCACAAACGCGCCTAACCTCGTGTCATAAACCGTTACGCCTCTGGTTCTTGCCGTTGACCTCTCACATTAGACGTCCGCCTGTGGTTGCTGGATTTGCCGGGCGGTTCCGGGCAGTCTTACACCACAAACGCGTCTAACCTCGTGTCATAGGCGTTCATTGACATTCGTCTTTCACCCAAACCCCAAATTCATGTCATGTGGTCCAAATTCAACTTAATCCCAATTCATATTTTTATGCCTATCTTCAAATTTGTCATTAACTATACCAATTTACATAATAGTTAGTCAAATTCCATATTAACCAAATTATCCATTTATAGTCAAATTCACCAATTCCAAACATGCCAATTTCCAATATCCAATTATACCCAATTTCATATAATCAATATTTTCCCAATATATATACATATATATATATGTATATATATATCCCGACATTCCCATGTTCGTACATATAATCTAATTCACCCTCTAGGCTTATTTTCCAAGTCACAAATAAATTTCACCAACCCATGTTATCCAGTTATATATTGTTAATATTAAATTATACCAATTCCAAATCCAATGACAGTTATGTCAAACTTACATAAATTCAACATTATAGATTATATTCTTCGACCGCATAAAATAGATTATGCCCAATATATGCAATAACAATTGTTATGCCACAAACCCCAAAATTACAGATTATATTCCAATATCCCCATATTCCAATCGTGCGTATTGTATAATAAGATTTCGTCTAGGTTCGAGATAATCTAGATCCAAAAATAAAAAAGGGGAAAGGATAAAAAGGAGAGAACTCAAACGTAGGCATAAATAAAATAACAGATCCTATTAAATTAACATCATATTCATTATGGGGAATGGTAAACGATAGAAGCAACATTATATAACAAATATATTTCAAATCCACTCACATTGACTGGTTTAGAGAAATTAGCGATTTGTTGTTGATGTAGAACGCTGATTTAATCTTCTTATTTGATTATTGGTGAAGAGCTTGAATCGTTGATGAAGAATTTTGCTTCCTTGATTTGATTAAACTCCAAAGTTGATGAAGAACTTGCAAATTAATTTAGGGTTTTGAGGCGGCGGCCATGTTATGTTGGAGTTTGGCGGCATGGAGGTGTTAGAAGGAATTGTTTATGAATTAGGTTAGGTCTAGGCACTATTTTATAGGTTTAGTGTAACACCCCGAATTTTGGGTTAATACTAAAATTCACTAATTACAAGATAAATAATCTCAGATGTGGGAATTAGGGGAAACGGGCTGCGTCATTACGTTCGTCTCGGAAAAATACGCGAAATAGAGTCCGAGTTTCCGAAAATCGGAGTCCGTATGGCCCAGTTATGGCCCGATGAAGTTTGCAGAAAATTCAAAACTAAAACAGATTTAAGTATTTAAATTTCAGATTTTAAAATACACAGGCGGGGCCAGGCGGGAAAATTCCCGCCTACCCATGTCGACAGGGCTGTCGACAGGCCTGTCGACAAGGGTGTCGACTTGCCTGTCGACAGGGTCCTGGCGTCCAGTGAACCTGGGTGCACCAGGTTGCACCAGGTTGGGTCTTAGGCTGGCTTGGAGGGCTGGTTCTGGAAGCTTCTTGGATCTGACGGGTCTAAATTAATCTAGGGTTAATCTAAGGGTCTAAAATGCAACCTAATCCTATAAATAACACCCTAACCCTACCCTAATTCATTCATAATTAAACCTAGTAACTAAACTATGGCAAAATGAAACTTGGTCATGGCCTCCACAAATCAATGAAGAGGAAAGCAAGCTCTAATCAACCTCTAATCCATTCTAAGTATCTTAATCTTCTTCATTAGCTTGCTAATTGTGTTTTGGTGAGTTTCTATCACTTTGATGATCAATTGTTAAGATAAGTAGATTTGGTGTAATGAGACTTATGGTCTTGAATGCGGATTTGTGAGGTTGAATCATTTGTAATGATATGCTAATCTATGTATAATATTAATCTTATGTTGAATGTGTAAGTGTATGCAAGTTGAATATGAGAGTTTATGCAAGTTGGATATGTGGGTTTATGCATAATAAGTAATTGATTTTATGAAAGTTAAGTATGTGGTTTTATGCACGATTAGTATGTGATTCTATGCATGCTAAGTAGGTGATATTATGCATGATGAGTATGTGATTCTATGCATGCTAAGTATATGATATTATGCAAGTTGAGTATGTGATTCTATGCATGCTAAGTATGTGATAATATGCATGATTAATAAGTTGTTTTATGCATATTTAACAAGTGGGTTTATGCATGTTTAACAAGTTCATATGCAAGTTACATGTATGATAATATATGCTATGCAAGTTACATGTATGTTAATATGCAAGATATGCTATGCAAGTTACATGTTTGTTAATATGCAAGTTACATGTATGTTAATATGCAAGATATGCTATGCAAGTTACATGTTTGTTAATATGCAAGTATGTGAATGCTTATGCAAGAATGTGAATGCTTATGCAAGTTATGTGTATGCTTAAATGCATGTTTAACATGTTATGCAAGTTGTGAGAATGCTTATATGCAAGTTCAACATGTTATGCAAGTTAGGTGTGCTTATGCAAGTTATGTGAATGCTTATATGCAAGTTCAACATGTTATGCAAGATATGTGTATATGCAAGTTTGGGTTAAAAGTAGTTGGGTTAATATATGCTCATATATGCAAGTTGACATCCTCTTAACCCATGACAAAGTTATATGCTAAGACTTGGTTAAAACCCATGATATTTGTGATGGATCTTCCCTTTCTATTATGTCGTGAAATGAGAACGATTTACGTGGGGAACGATGGGGTTAATAAATATGTTAATTAAAGTATGGTTGGGTATGATTAAGCATACTATAAAAATAAATTAACATAAGTGGGAATTTACCTATTGAGTTAGGTCTACCCCATGGGAATTTACCTATTGAGTTAGGTCTACCCATTTTATGAAAAACTTGATATTAATTAGGGATAATTAATATAAATTATGAGGGTGATTAATTAGGTGTAATTAATCGACTAAGACACGAGGTTGGACTCAGTTGTAGCGTAAAACTGCCCGGACCCAACCGGCCTAACCAGTTGCTACAAATGTTAGCCCAATGTGAGAGGTCTTAGGCACAAACTAAATACGTGATTAATGTAAAGACACGAGGTTAGACTCGGTTATGACATAAGGCTGCCCGGACCCAACCGGCTTAACCAGCGGTCATAAAAGATAGTCTAATGTGAGAGGTCTTTATGAGGATCACGGTCTGAATTAATTAAGAAACACTTAACCATATAAGCATGTAGTGGGGCATGAGGGTTAAGTGGGTGCCTTAGGTGGCTTGTAGTAACTAGTAGGGTGCCTTGGGTGGCATGAGGAAACTAGTGGGTTGCCTTGGGTGGCAATAGAAAATATGATTAGAATACTTAACCAAAGTGGAACATGTAATTAAACATGGGTAAAGGGTTAAGTAAGTGCTTTGGGTGGCATGTGGAGATCTAGTGGGTGCCTTAAGAGGCAATTGAAATATGATTAATTACTTAACCAAGATATATAACATGTAAGTGGACATGGTAAAAGGGTTAAGTGGGATTCACTAGAAATTACAAGCTTAGGTGGTAGCTTGTGGGGGCCCATTTCAACCAATATCCCAAACGTATCTTTGTGGGCTCGACTCAAGTCGAGTGACGGGACACGCATATTGGGCTTGACTATAAGAGGCCAAAACGGATTAGCGGTGGCAACGCAAGTCCATCGGGTTTCATATGCGTGTATGGGCCCGGGCTGGTAAGTAAGACGTTGTTGCATCGTGTAGGTATAACCCGTGCACCAAAATCAGGCTTGCCACTTTGGGAAATGATACATCCCACTGTGGGGCCAGCACGGATATCTACGTTAGGGAGCCGATCGCTTGGGGGTAGTGGGTTCACCTAGTAAAGATAGGGGCGGACGGCACCTATGTAGGGGTAAAAGAAACTACTGGCTAAGAATTACTAAGTACATTTAGTGGGATCAACCTTTAAGTAGGAACTAATCTTGGGTAGGTAGAACTGGTGTGGTGCAGTGTAGGAATTATCTTTGAGTAGGTCTGGGGCGGTGTAATTTAGAAATTATCCTTGGGTGGGTAAATGCGTCCTTACGGTGATCTTAGTTTATCCTAAGTTTACCAAGCTGCTTAGTGTAGCCATTCATCCCCAGTCGTTACCGTATATCAACTTATGTCTTCTCTGGTTATTTTAATGATTGTATTGTTAGGGTTATAGGACTCACTCAGACTTATGTCTGACCCCGTTGTTTTTATCTTTTTCCCCAACCCCAGGTTATTAGAGTGGGCCTGGTGCTAGTGGGCTTTGATCTGATTGCTGTATCTATCCTATGGAGCTTGGACCTCTGGAGTGAAGCCGAGCTTATCTTTCCTTTTATGGCTATTAGTTATGTAGTGGGATTATGTACTTCTATTTTATCAAGATGGATATTATGTACTTGACTCTGGTTTATGGTTTTGTGATGTAACCAAACATGTATTACTTTCCGTTGCAATGAAATGATGATTTAAATTTTCAAGTATTACTTATATCTGTCTTGCTGTAATTTTACTGTTCTATATTCACTTAAAATACTTCACCGAAACTAAGGCATTCCCCTGGTATGAGTGACCTTAGCGGACGTGGGGTGTTACACGTGGTATCAGAGCTTAAGGTTACCAGAACAGATAAAATTTTTTTAGAAAAAAAAAAAAAACTATTTTTCTAAGAATATTTTTGGAAAGGAGTATTTTCAAAAACATGTCTTTTAAGAGAAAAGTTTTTGAGAGAAAAGCATAATCCCCGATAGCCATATCTTTATCTTTCGAATTCTCCGTTTGAATCTCTTTCTCTCTCGATTTGAGTTTCCCCTCCGTGTGTAGATGATCTTTCTAAGATAGATAAGGATGGAAAACCGCTTCAAGGGAATTAGACGTAAATCAGATTAGAAGTTGGTTCAAGAAGGAGGAGGACTTGTAAGTACTTATTGGATGGACGATGGGAGGAAGGCTCTAATAGTTGTTTGGTTAATGAAGGACGAAACCTCATTAATGGGAGGTTACGAGTGGAGAATGGGAAGGAGAAGGCTAGTAGTTATCCTTTTGGGAGGAATAGGACACCTTATTAGGGTTGTCCAAAGAAGCAAGGGCAAGGTATGGAATCTCCTGGAGGATAGTTGTATTTCCTCACGACTAGGGTGCCGGATGGGGATAAGACCGTCTAGGTTGGAATTTGGATTTCTTTATTATCCGATCCAAACTTTATTTGATTCTGATGTATCGAGTTCGTTTATCTCATCATTGTTAGTTGAGTCACTGCACTTAGACACCAGTTTGGTAGATGATCCCTTAGTTGTTTCAAACCCAATTTGGGCTCCATGATGTGTTTGGGTTTGGAAGTTTCTATACTTAGCGTTGAGTTTGGATGTGATGCTTGTTGGGCTTCACGGGCTATGGGTTAGTTTTGGGGCATGGACTGGTTATCTAGTAGGGGTGCCATTCTTGATTGTGAAGAGAGAGTTGTTAGGCTTATGACCCGCTTGGGTAACACTCTCGAGATCTCTTGTAATCCCATAAAATCTGTTATGCTAAGTTATCTAGAATCGCTGGACACGTCGGTCGAGAGTTTGCGATTTGTTAGAAGTGGTCCGGGAAAACTCGGATGTGTTTGAAGAGGTGAAGGGCTTACCTCTGGAGCGGGAGATTGACTTCCGAATATATCTGGTAAACAATGCCAAACCAGTGACTTGGCCAGTGTGCCACAAGGCTCCTCGTGAGAGGAGGGAACTCATAAGTAAGTAGGCGATTGCTTGAGAAGGGGTTCATAAGAGGAAGTATATCGGTATGGGGTGCTCCAGTAGTTTTTGCCACGAAGGCGGATGGGTCCCTCAGACTTTGTGTAGGCTACAGAGAACTAAATAAACTCACAAAGAAGAATAGACACCCATTGCCGAAGATTGATGATCTCTTTGATCAGTTGGTTGGCGCCTCAGTATTTTCGCAGTTGGACTAAGCCACATGGTTTCGTCAGTTGGGAGTGGCTGACGATAGTATAGAGAAGACTGCCTTAGAACTCCGGATAGATTTTATGAGTGGCTGGTGATGCTATTTGGTTTGACGAACGCCCCCGCATACTTTGTTGATTGGAAGAGAAGGGTGTTCAGGGAGTACCTAAATAAGTTTGTGATGGCCTTTGGAAATGACATCTTGGTCTTTTCAAGGAGCGTAATAAGTTTTTGTATGTGCTCAATAGGTTGAGCAAAGCCAGTTATAGGATAAACGGTGGTTTTGGGAGCGAGATTGGCGAGGACATCCAAGGTTGGTCAAAGGCTTAATTGTTTAGCCATTATTATTATTATTATTTTTAGTATCATCTCACGTAGGTTGCCTGAACTCGAAGGAGATATCCCTTGGGTGTTTGTCTGATATTGGTTTCGGCCTTTGGGGCTTGCATTTGGGGAATGTCAAATTCGACTAGGGTGGTCTGCGTGAGAGATGGACAGTTGTGACGATTTTGGATAGGATTTTTAGCATCTTATGAGTTTGAGATAGCGTATACCCCTAACAAGGGAAACATGGTAGTAGACGCCTTAAGAAGAAAAAGGTTGTCCTTGAGATCATTGTTCGTTGAACTATAGAGTTTAGAGTTTATTCCTATGTTTGACGTTAGACCTTCCGTTGACTTTGTACCCGGTTTGCTAGCCTCCTTGGAGGTTAGGCCTACTCTTGTGGGACGGGGTGGCGAGGCACAGCAAGACGACCCACAGTTGGTGGAGCTATGAGAGAAGCTCATAAGGGAGAGGAGTCGTCCAGCCATTTGAGTAGGTACACCCTAGATAGTAAGGGGTGGTTGTGTAGAGACGGTAGACTTTGTGTACCGCAAGATGAGAGTTTGAGGAAGGCTATACTTGATGATGCACATCGGTCGAAGATGACCATTCATCCCGAAAGGGACAAGATGTACCAAGACATGAAGCGAGTTTTCTTTTGGGCCAATATGAGGAAAAACGCGGCCAAGTGTGTCGCTAGATGCTTGGTGTGCTAACAAGTGAAAGCGGAACAGAAGAAACCCGGAGGGTTGCTTCACCCGTTAGAAGTTCCGTAATAGGAAGTGGGATAGTGTCTCATTGGATTACCGAAATCAAGGTAGGGTAATACGGGGATTGGGCTTATGGTAGATAGACTTACTAAGTGTGCCCATTTCATACCCGTGAAGAGCAAGAGGACTGTTACATGTCTAGCTTCAGTTTACCTTCGAAAGATTATTAGATTGCATGGTGTACCTTCCAGCATTGTGAGTGATCAAGATCCTATCTTCACTAGTGAGTTTTGGAAGAGTTTGCAAGAGGCGGTAGGGACTCAGTTGTGTTTGAGCACCGCATATCATCCTCAGATGGACGGTTAGACCGAGAGGGTGAACCGTATCTTAGAATATCTTTTGAGGTTATGAATTTTGGATTTTGGAGGTACATGGGAAGAGCATCTTCCATTGGTGGAGTTCGCATATAATAGCAGCTTTCAGTCCAGTATTGGTATGGCTCCTTTCGAAGCTCTTTATGGAAGGCCTTGTTGATCACCTACAGGTTGGTGGGAATCTACGGGGAAGATCTTGGTTAGGCCGATGAGATTAGAGAATCTTCAGAGAAGATCGGTTTGATTCGAAGGAGGATGAAAGCGGCGGGATCTTATGTGGACAAGAAGAGAACAGAGCTTGAGTTTGACATTAGGACATGCTTTTTATCAAGGTATCTCCGTTACGGAATGTGGTTCACTTTGGATCTGTTAGGAAGTGAGTACCAAGGTTTGTAGGGCCATTTCCATTAAGGAAAGAATTGGACAGATGGCATATAGAGTGGAGTTGCCTGACAAACTTAGTGATGTACCGGGTGTATTTCATGTGTCCCATTTGAGGAAGTGCTTACATGAGACCGCTGAGGTGGTAGAGCCGAGTTTGCTTAAAGAAGCAGAGTTAGAGCGCGATGAGATGATTCGACGAGCTCCTACTCGCATCATTGGGTCAGGGACTAGGAAGTTGAGGAACAAAGAAGTTCAGCTAGCTAGAGTGCAATGGGGAGATGACGAAAGAAATGTTACTTGGAAGACGGAAACGAAGATGCGTTCTTTGTATCCATTTCTTTTGGAGAGTATGTCTTTTAACTTCTCCTTTATCGCTTGCCTAGTACTTATCTTATCTTTAGTAGGTCCTCTCGTTAGTCCTGTTTGACCTTTTAGAGAGGGAAAACCTATGGTTGAAACATGTGTTTGAGACATGTTATGGTTGATGGATGCAAGTGGATGCAAGTGTTTGCTAGTGGTTGCTCGTGGATGCATATATACACACTCTAGGCACTAGATCGGCTCAATCACTTCATATTGCATATTGCATAAAATTGTGTGTAGTTAACTATATTTATGGATGTATAATGATTGTGTTATCATATAGATGATGCATTTTGGTGAATGATTGTGCACTCATATAGATACTGTATGTGTCGATAGGGTTATCTCGCATACATATTGGATGCATGGCACTATCATGGTTTGCATATGTTCGTACATTAGATAGGGAACATATACACACACTTTTCGCATATGCTCATACATCATTAGAAATTGTTTAAGGACAATGGATGCTCGTGTTTGATGGTTTGAGTAGATGGTTGTTTGGATGGTAGGATATGCATTCTCCTTAGCTTAGAGATTTCGGGGACGAAATCCTTTAAGGAGGGGAGAATGTAACACCCCGAATTTTGGGTTAATACTAAAATTCACTAATTACAAGATAAATAATCTCAGATGTGGGAATTAGGGGAAACGGGCTGCGTCATTACGTTCGTCTCGGAAAAATACGCGAAATAGAGTCCGAGTTTCCGAAAATCGGAGTCCGTATGGCCCAGTTATGGCCCGATGAAGTTTGCAGAAAATTCAAAACTAAAACAGATTTAAGTATTTAAATTTCTGATTTTAAAATACACAGGCGGGGCCAGGCGGGAAAATTCCCGCCTACCCATGTCGACAGGGCTGTCGACAGGCCTGTCGACAAGGGTGTCGACTTGCCTGTCGACTTGCCTGTCGACAGGGTCCTGGCGTCCAGTGAACCTGGGTGCACCAGGTTGCACCAGGTTGGGTCTTAGGCTGGCTTGGAGGGCTGGTTCTGGAAGCTTCTTGGATCTGACGGGTCTAAATTAATCTAGGGTTAATCTAAGGGTCTAAAATGCAACCTAATCCTATAAATAACACCCTAACCCTACCCTAATTCATTCATAATTAAACCTAGTAACTAAACTATGGCAAAATGAAACTTGGTCATGGCCTCCACAAATCAATGAAGAGGAAAGCAAGCTCTAATCAACCTCTAATCCATTCTAAGTATCTTAATCTTCTTCATTAGCTTGCTAATTGTGTTTTGGTGAGTTTCTATCACTTTGATGATCAATTGTTAAGATAAGTAGATTTGGTGTAATGAGACTTATGGTCTTGAATGCGGATTTGTGAGGTTGAATCATTTGTAATGATATGCTAATCTATGTATAATATTAATCTTATGTTGAATGTGTAAGTGTATGCAAGTTGAATATGAGAGTTTATGCAAGTTGGATATGTGGGTTTATGCATAATAAGTAATTGATTTTATGAAAGTTAAGTATGTGGTTTTATGCACGATTAGTATGTGATTCTATGCATGCTAAGTAGGTGATATTATGCATGATGAGTATGTGATTCTATGCATGCTAAGTATATGATATTATGCAAGTTGAGTATGTGATTCTATGCATGCTAAGTATGTGATAATATGCATGATTAATAAGTTGTTTTATGCATATTTAACAAGTGGGTTTATGCATGTTTAACAAGTTCATATGCAAGTTACATGTATGATAATATATGCTATGCAAGTTACATGTATGTTAATATGCAAGATATGCTATGCAAGTTACATGTTTGTTAATATGCAAGTTACATGTATGTTAATATGCAAGATATGCTATGCAAGTTACATGTTTGTTAATATGCAAGTATGTGAATGCTTATGCAAGAATGTGAATGCTTATGCAAGTTATGTGTATGCTTAAATGCATGTTTAACATGTTATGCAAGTTGTGAGAATGCTTATATGCAAGTTCAACATGTTATGCAAGTTAGGTGTGCTTATGCAAGTTATGTGAATGCTTATATGCAAGTTCAACATGTTATGCAAGATATGTGTATATGCAAGTTTGGGTTAAAAGTAGTTGGGTTAATATATGCTCATATATGCAAGTTGACATCCTCTTAACCCATGACAAAGTTATATGCTAAGACTTGGTTAAAACCCATGATATTTGTGATGGATCTTCCCTTTCTATTATGTCGTGAAATGAGAACGATTTACGTGGGGAACGATGGGGTTAATAAATATGTTAATTAAAGTATGGTTGGGTATGATTAAGCATACTATAAAAATAAATTAACATAAGTGGGAATTTACCTATTGAGTTAGGTCTACCCCATGGGAATTTACCTATTGAGTTAGGTCTACCCATGTTATGAAAAACTTGATATTAATTAGGGATAATTAATATAAATTATGAGGGTGATTAATTAGGTGTAATTAATCGACTAAGACACGAGGTTGGACTCAGTTGTAGCGTAAAACTGCCCGGACCCAACCGGCCTAACCAGTTGCTACAAATGTTAGCCCAATGTGAGAGGTCTTAGGCACAAACTAAATACGTGATTAATGTAAAGACACGAGGTTAGACTCGGTTATGACATAAGGCTGCCCGGACCCAACCGGCTTAACCAGCGGTCATAAAAGATAGTCTAATGTGAGAGGTCTTTATGAGGATCACGGTCTGAATTAATTAAGAAACACTTAACCATATAAGCATGTAGTGGGGCATGAGGGTTAAGTGGGTGCCTTAGGTGGCTTGTAGTAACTAGTAGGGTGCCTTGGGTGGCATGAGGAAACTAGTGGGTTGCCTTGGGTGGCAATAGAAAATATGATTAGAATACTTAACCAAAGTGGAACATGTAATTAAACATGGGTAAAGGGTTAAGTAAGTGCGTTGGGTGGCATGTGGAGATCTAGTGGGTGCCTTAAGAGGCAATTGAAATATGATTAATTACTTAACCAAGATATATAACATGTAAGTGGACATGGTAAAAGGGTTAAGTGGGATTCACTAGAAATTACAAGCTTAGGTGGTAGCTTGTGGGGGCCCATTTCAACCAATATCCCAAACGTATCTTTGTGGGCTCGACTCAAGTCGAGTGACGGGACACGCATATTGGGCTTGACTATAAGAGGCCAAAACGGATTAGCGGTGGCAACGCAAGTCCATCGGGTTTCATATGCGTGTGTGGGCCCGGGCTGGTAAGTAAGACGTTGTTGCATCGTGTAGGTATAACCCGTGCACCAAAATCAGGCTTGCCACTTTGGGAAATGATACATCCCACTGTGGGGCCAGCACGGATATCTACGTTAGGGAGCCGATCGCTTGGGGGTAGTGGGTTCACCTAGTAAAGATAGGGGCGGACGGCACCTATGTAGGGGTAAAAGAAACTACTGGCTAAGAATTACTAAGTACATTTAGTGGGATCAACCTTTAAGTAGGAACTAATCTTGGGTAGGTAGAACTGGTGTGGTGCAGTGTAGGAATTATCTTTGAGTAGGTCTGGGGCGGTGTAATTTAGAAATTATCCTTGGGTGGGTAAATGCGTCCTTACGGTGATCTTAGTTTATCCTAAGTTTACCAAGCTGCTTAGTGTAGCCATTCATCCCCAGTCGTTACCGTATATCAACTTATGTCTTCTCTGGTTATTTTAATGATTGTATTGTTAGGGTTATAGGACTCACTCAGACTTATGTCTGACCCCGTTGTTTTTATCTTTTTCCCCAACCCCAGGTTATTAGAGTGGGCCTGGTGCTAGTGGGCTTTGATCTGATTGCTGTATCTATCCTATGGAGCTTGGACCTCTGGAGTGAAGCCGAGCTTATCTTTCCTTTTATGGCTATTAGTTATGTAGTGGGATTATGTACTTCTATTTTATCAAGATGGATATTATGTACTTGACTCTGGTTTATGGTTTTGTGATGTAACCAAACATGTATTACTTTCCGTTGCAATGAAATGATGATTTAAATTTTCAAGTATTACTTATATCTGTCTTGCTGTAATTTTACTGTTCTATATTCACTTAAAATACTTCACCGAAACTAAGGCATTCCCCTGGTATGAGTGACCTTAGCGGACGTGGGGTGTTACATTTAGAAAGTGTTTTAGAGCCATTAGATCGCCCTAGAAGCCATCCGGTTCGTCTAGCACATCAAAAATCGTCACTGCCCAGATCTGGAAAAATCAAGGGGGAGGTCGGCACTAAGGTCGACCCCCAGGTCGACCTCCCTCGGTAGGTCGACCCCCAAGTCGACCTCCCTGGTAGGTCGACCCCCAGGTCGACCTGCCTGGGTATTTTTCTGAATTTTTGTTGAATCTTCCGCAGGCCATAACTCTTTCATACGGAGTTCAATTTTCGAAAACTTGGACTCTATTCCAAGCAGAATTTCGAGACGAACGCAACGGTGTAGTCCGTTTTACTTAATTCCTGATATTTAAATTAAGTATCCTTATTTTATTATCTTCTCTGTTACGTACACTGTCACTGAATTAATCTTTCCTTCTCTTTCATGTATTAATTAATTTGCATTGTACATCACCATTATTAACCTATCTATGCAAATATATACATATTTTTACATACTTTTAACTATATTAAAAATGCGGGGTGTTACATTCTCCCCCCCCCTTAAAGAATTTCGTCCCCGAAATTCGATAAAAGTAAAATAGATAACCCCTCGCAATATCCATCTATCAAGTGTGCATCCAATTGTTGCAAACATTGTGCACATGTGCAAAGTAAATTACATCATAGCAAATCAGGTATGCCTAATTTGGATCCACCTATATGTATGCAAACTTTAAAAACTCTTTCAAAACATGATGCTCACATCCTAAATATACTTGCAGTTCTATATGAATGTAATACTCTTGAAAAATCAAAATATTTTTCTTTATAGAATAAGAGCATAGTTCACCCAATTTTCGCATCCAAAACCCTACCATCCATCATTAAATTCGAAATTTAGAAAAATCTAATTTTCCAAATTTGATTTCTTATGTTACGAAAAGGTATAAAACAGAAAAATTCACATCCTCCGTTTTTCTTTTCTAATCGTATTGGATTTTTATATGACTATTCTATGAAGATTTCCTATTTTCCTATCCAAGCACAATCACATAAGAAAATTTCTTCTCTTTTTCCACTTATCTTGGAATTTTTTTTCATATTTATTCATCTTTTTCTTAAGATTTCCATTTTCTTTTCCCATCTCGTTTTGCTGCTTGATTGATTCTGTTGTTTTCCTTTTAGTTAGGCTAGTTTCTTTCTTAGCTTATTTGACTTAATCAAATTACTTAAGTTTATTATTTTCAAATAAGCCTTTTTGTTTTCAACTCAAACAACATCCTACACAGCTACTACTATGGGCCAAGAATCTTAGGACTTATGTCACGAGTCCACTCAACAGGATCTATACACTTGCTTGCCCTTCACTACCTAGTAGTCACCACTAGTCCATGCTGTGTATTACTAACCTATACTTCTCTTTCAAGCAACAATACTTTTTCTTTTTCTCAAGCAACAAACCTAGGTTTCTCAACGCTTATGCATTCTACGGGAAATTTTCCATTAGTTTAATATTATCTAATCCCTGACTGTAAATTGGCAAGAAAATAACTCTCTAAGTATCAACCTCGAAGACCGAAATCAACATCAGATTGATACTCAGAGAATTTCGCATCTCAACCAATTCCCAGTTGGTTCTAATAGCTTTAACTTTATCTCGTTCTTTCTAGGCCTTAATCCTTAACTACTCCATTTTTTTAAAACATGGTTTGGCCTTCTTTCTTTTTATTACGTTCTCCTTCCAAAAACTAAAAGTGGTAAAACTTTTATTATTATTATTATTATTATTATTTTCCCAAAAACTTGCTTTTGCCAAACCATAAAAAAACATGTCACAAAATAAAATGCAAAACATTTTCTTCAAATCACGAAACTAGAGTAGACAAGGACAACTATCGAGGTTACATTTTTCCTTTTTACAATCGTTAATTTAACTACTCGTTATAAGGTGCAGACATCTATTCTATTCCTACACTCTACCGCTTATTTTGTTCACCCAACAAAAATTTCTTTTTAAAACAATAATCAAAATTTATTGTTAACCAAATAGAGATTTCAAAACTTCTTTTCATATATGAAAACTAGCGAGCTATTTATGCTCCATAATATGCACCTTTTCATGAGAGAATTCTTTTAAAACAAGAAATCACTGTTTTACCCAATATACCTCACCTTACTTTAAAACCCATCCTGCACTAAAACATCAAAATACTTTTAAGATCAAAACTTGGAAAAAATACCAAAAACTCTCTTATAGATTCAAGTTCTTAAAAGCTTATCATTGGGTTAGACTCAAAGCGGGTCTTCAACTCGACTAGGCTTTCCTTGGCACTTATGCAAATTCAATTCTCTCGACTATATATTCCTAATCCATTTTCCAAATCTTAACCTTTTCCAATCTATAAGGTTTCACTTTCGAACCCACTACTCTGAAATAACATTCCAGTTTTAATTCTATAGGATACTTTCTTTCTCAAATACCAATTCATATTGTACACTTTCCAACCAAACCACCTAAGGGTCTCAAAAATTTCTATGTTTATTACTTTAGTATACAAATTAAATATCCCAACTCTTTCCCTGCCTAGTGGGCTACTTTATGGATTTAGGTTTATATATATAATATATTTATAATCTAGAAAATACAAATACGTTCACTCAATATCTCCCTAAGATCACTAAACCGAAGCTCTGATACCAGATGTAACAACCCGGAATCCGACGGACCGATTATTTTTTCAAAAATCCAATCCACTGAAACCCGACTTGGTTGCTCTGGTATCTTGCAGAAAAAGACAGAGAAAAGAGATATGTCAAAGTTCGGAAAACACCTCACAGCGGAAGGAGTAAAATATATTTAAAACATAGCTTTACCTTAATTACAATGCTACTAAATCAGTATTCCCAAAGCTATAAGTCTCTGTTTAACCTGCGAATGTTATGAGGAGGGGGTCAGAACATAAGTTCTGTTTGACTGAATTTAAACTGCACTTCTTGAATAATCCTACATGTACCGTTCAATTACACTTTCTTATTTATTAGGTTATACGTGTTATCAGTACTCAAAGCTTACACACACGTCGCACCCATCTACCCCATAGTAGATTAACCTAATATAGTGTATATGTAGCTACCCCCAAACTGAGGTACACCCTGTGATACCCAACTCGCACGGTCTCCTCCGTATCGCCACAGTAATATGCGCAGTCCCTTATCCTATGCCATAGTAACGTACAACACTACATCCGCATAGAACCACTATCGCTGTGCTACGTAAGCGTACTGACTGCTGTCCTCGAACTATTCGATCGAGTTTGGTTCCATCACCGAATAATGCCCTCTAGTCTATGATACACCACCCAGAGCAGACATGGTTGTACCTAGACATTCCCACGTACGTATCATCAATCGTACTCGATGTTTCTACTGCACATAATCTCTACTTGTGCACCCAAGTTCCATGGCAGGGCTACACCAGAAAACACGGAACTTGGTCGGGAGATTTTCGATATCTGTACGGGCCCGCCTCTAAGAGTGTCCAATGTACAGATATCCCTCGGTTCTGGTTTTTCTATTGTGGCTATGGCCCCACCTCAGTCCCTCCCTCAACTAGTAAAGACCACATGAGCTAAGCGACCACCCCTAACAAGCAAACAATCTAAACATCCATGTGGGGTCTCCCCGCACCCGTCCCTTGATAGCAAAGGTTAACGATCTCTAGGGGTTAGCTCTTGTCTTTTTGCATTCCTTAGGCTGCTGGTGACAGGCGTCCGACGATCTTGCTATCGCTTGGTCTTGACCCTCCAACTCCGCCTGAGGCAATCGTCGAACCACCCTTAATGCCACCACGTACAGCATTCTGACTGCCCCTACTTGTGCAGTCAAGGCCCACCCACCTGGTAGTTCCGCGCAGACCCAACCTTTTGTAACGACCCAGAAAATCTGAACCAATTTAAAATTTTTAAATTGACAAAAATAATGGATTTTAAATATTTAAAATAAATATTTTAAATAATGGCGATGAAAACTGAGTTTGAATCGACAATTGAAAACGAATATAATTAATTATAATTATAAACAAGGCCTGAAATGGCGCTGCAGTTTCAAAAAATTGAATTCAAACTTTGTCGGACTGTACCGGGTGCAAAACAATCCGGATTTTAGTGAAACCAAAAATATTTAAATCTGTTAGTGAATACCTTTCTAACGAATCTGAAAAATCGAAATTTGAAAGCGGGAATCAAAAGATATGTCCAGTTGAAAATTCTGAATAGTCGCTATGGAATTCAGGCCCTTAAAAATGGACATTTTGCAAATGACCTCGGATTTCGACGAAACCACTTTTGTTGGATCCGTGATGTCAAATTATTGCTAGTTTTCAAATTTCATAATTTTTCGAATCAATATGTGAGCGTGGCAAAGGAAAACGCGTTTGACCGGTTTCAGTTGATTTTAATCGACTGGGAATTGGCCATTTTTCAAACGGTCTCAGAATTTGACGAAACTAGTTTTGTTAGGACCGTATCGTCAATACGAAGCTAGAAAATATTTTTCTGGAATTTTTCGAGTTCGTATGTGGCCCCACTAAATTGAAATGTGCGTTTAAATTGAATATATAAAGAATTGCACTTTAAATTCAACGGAAACTGATTCAAACGATCGAATCAGCTTACGATACATATCCCATTGTGTTCGGAATGGGGGTAAACCGCTATGGACGACAGGCGGTGGGCCTCGTTTAGAGGTCGTATGTAAAAGTCAACTTTTTGCAAAATTAAATAATTAAAAAAAAAAAAATTCCCCTCCCTTATCTTTCGTTCTGGCCCCCCCCTTTTATCTTTTCTTCCTTCAGGCAAAAAAAAAAAAAAAAAAACCCCGTCGAGGACGGAAATTGACCGCCATCGCCTCGTCGAAGAGACCCCCGCCTCCGCCTGTCCCCCCTCCATAGATCAAAGTCCCGAGCCGAACCCACCCACGCCCTAACCTAGAACCTCCGACGCCCTAACCTAGAACCTCCGACGTCGAGCCACCCCGCCTCCGCCTGTCCCTCCTCCAACCGCGACCTCCCCGACGCCGCCAAGAGCAGCAGCAGTCCCCCCCTTCTTCGCATTACAGTGAGTATTTTATTTTATTTTTAGTTTTATTTTAATTCTGAAATACTGATTTTATTTTCTTAGAAAAGAATACTGTTTTTTTTAAAGGTTTAAATACTTTTTTTTAAGGTTTTAAAACTGATTTAATTTTGAAAAGAAAAAGATTTGAATTTTAAAAAGAAAAAGATTTGAATTTTAAAAAGGAAAAGATTTAAAGATTTGAACTTTAAATAGAAAAAGAGTTGAACTTTAAAAAGAGAAAGATTTGAATTTTAAAAAGAAAAAGATTTGAATTTTAAAAAGGAAAAGATTTAAACTTTAAATAGGAAAAGAGTTGAACTTTAAATAGAAAAAGAGTTGAACTTTAAATAGAAAAAGATTTGAACTTGGATAGAAAAGATCATGTTTTTAAAATAGAAAAGATGGAATTTTTATTAAGTAGAAGAAGTAAGATATGATTTTTGTATTTTTAAAGTAATAAAAATATAATTTTTATATCATAGGAATATTAAAAATATAATCTTTATTTTTGAAAAGGCGGAATCTATATTTTTGAAATTCGATTTTTATATATTGAATAACATAGTAAAAATTCGATTTTTACATATGTAGAGAATACGGGCAACGAAAGCGACAAAAGGCGAGATTGGCGAAGATTTCTCTAAAGGAATAATCGTAGTATTGGATAGCTACTGGTGAGAATTTCTCACTCTTCAATTTCTTTTACTATATATATATATATATGTGTTGAAATAAAAGTGAATTGCTATATATAAATATATATATATATATATGCCCCTCGTCCACAAACCATGGACGATATTTATTGGTTGAAATTGTTGTGAAAATTGATTGATAGCGAATGATTGTTTGGGATTGTTTGTGATTGATATTGGTTGATTGTGGTTGAAAAATACCCATTTGTGATTGGAAAATATTTGGTTGAAACCACATAGGATTAGTTTGTGGAAATGAAATAAATATATACATGCCGCCTGCGTGCGAACTAGATGCATGATCCCCATTGTCAAAAACCGCGAGGTTTTAAGGTAGAGCGAGGAGCCGTACTAGGGACGGTCCCGGTTTTAACTACCCTGCCGTTATGCTGCCGAAATTTTGAATAATATTCGTGTGTTTGAGTTATTTTCATATGCTTAAACTATATTTATTCATTGAATAGAAAACCTTCATGTGTTGAATTGATATTCATTCGTTGATTAGAAATTCATGTGTTGAATGGTATTCGCGTTTTAAAATGTAAAAATCACCTTTTATCTATATATAAAAACTATAGAAAACCTTCATGTGTTGAATTGATATTCATTCGTTGATTAGAAATTCATGTGTTGAATGGTATTCGCGTTTTAAAATGTAAAAATCACCTTTTATCTATATATAAAAACTATAGAAAACCTTCATGTGTTGAATTGATATTCATTCGTTGATTAGAAATTCATGTGTTGAATGATATTCGCGTTTTAAAATGTAAAAATCACCTTTTATCTATATATAAAAACTATAGAAAACATTCATGTGTTGAATTGATATTCATTCGTTGATTAGAAATTCATGTGTTGAATGGTATTCATATTTTGAAATAAATTGTTTGATAATAAGAATCACCTTTTATCTATATATAAAAACTATAGAAAACATTCATGTGTTGAATTGATATTCATTCGTTGATTAGAAATTTATGTGTTGAATGGTATTCATATTTTGAAATAAATTGTTTGATAATAAGAATCACCTTTTATCTATATATAAAAACTATAGAAAACATTCATGTGTTGAATTGATATTCATTCGTTGATTAGAAATTCATGTGTTGAATGGTATTCATATTTTGAAATAAATTGTTTGATAATAAAAATCACTTTTTATCGACTATATGAACTGTGTAAAATAATCTCGTTTTAAAAGAAATTGTTTTATGATAAAAAATCCTATTTTTGTCACCTATATGAACTATATAGAAAAATAGTGTTTTGAAATAAATTGTTTTACAATAAAAATCACATTTTTATTATATGCATGAATCGCGAAAATGTGAAGTGTTAAAAATAGCCACTTGTTCAAATAAACATATATGAGTTGAAATATTCATTAATTAGCTAATGAAATGATTTGCACCTATTTATGTAACATTAGAATGAATGGTGTTTTTTTTTAAACCAAATAGAAGTCAAATATGAAGTTGAATAGAAAATGATAAATGATAAGAACTATATATATGTACATGCATATTCATTGAACAGGTTATAGCAAAGGGGCTAGAGAAGAGGAATAAAATTTTGTGCCCGACAAATAGGTACACATTTACTGTTTTGTTTGGGTGATGATTTTATGAGCCTGTTGGCTAGCCGCTTGGCTTTTTCTTTTTGAGATTAGAAGGACCGGGAAAGCTATTTGCGATTTCCCGATGCTCCCGGTGCAGGGGAGGTTATGGCAAAATTTTCCAAAATTTTAAGGCGTTAGTGAAATATTTGAATTGAAAACGATATTGAAATTGTTGAATGAACTATATTTATATAATTATATAAATATAAATAAAATTAAAACGAAACGTGGCCGTGCAGTTCGCATTTTGAAACCGTGATTTCAAACAACTAGTACGGGGAATCCGACCATTGGATTTTCCCGAAACCACAACCGTCGGGTTCGCCTTGGAAAAATCTTTCCAACGGCACCAACTTTGTAAAGATCCAACGGTTGGATTGTCTGGAATGTTTAATTCAAATCTGAAGAAAAACAGCGCCAGAAACGATTATATTTATATATATTTTTTTGAGGAAAAAAATGTGTGATCTTCCAAAAGGAAGAGAGCACACATATATATAATAAAAAGTATAAAGTAATACAAAGATCTAAGTACAGACCCAAATCAGGAGCCTCACATAGCAATGTATGGGGTAATAGATAGATGAGCTCCGGCAAGGCCACCACCCATCATACTTCATTATCGAATTCCGGCAAGGCCACCACCCGATAAGAAGTATATATCTATACCCATACATTTAATAAACTATATGCAAATAACAAGTGGTGTAACAAATCACCAAAATACAAACAACTCCACTCCTAATACAAATATCCAATCCAAACCAAAATGATCCAACCAAACAGCAACTCCAATATCTTCACCATTACTTCTACAACCTGTAATCTGAAAAAACTGAAACAAAATTATCAGTAACTTACACATATATATGAATATATGCCAATATATATATATATATATATACACATATGCATATACCTATATATATATATAGACTTATATACATATATACATGTATAGAGATAAAAACATAATAATCATACAAACTATAAGAGTGTGCCAACCCAAGTAAAAATAATCAACAACCCAGACGAAGACTATTACATCTAAAATAGTTATTAATATGAGTGAATAAACTCAGATTTGACCTAACCTTAAATAGAAAATGCCCAAATTGTAATTCGCTAAATAATTTATTGTGTGAATTAGACATCCAAAACAAACAGAAATTTACTATATTAATGATTAATTTATCCTTTGGTATAGAGGTAGAATGAAAAATTCTCTGGTTTCTCTCCACCCAAATGAACCAACTTATGAACATTACTAAGGAATCCAATATATATTTCTGTCTGGAATTGAATCGCAATCTATAACAATTCCAATAATCAACACAACTACTAAAGGTATTAAAACCATCAAAAGTAAACAACCTGTAACGACCCAGAAAATCTGAACCAATTTAAAAATTTTAAATTGGCTAAAATAATGGATTTTAAATATTTAAAATAAATATTTTAAATAATGGCGATGAAAATTGAGTTTGAATCGACATTCGAAAACCAATATAATTAATTATAATTATATATAGAATTGAAAATGGCGCGGTAGTTCGATAATTCGATTTCAAACTTCAATTGAATATACCGGGTGCAAAACAATCCGGATTTTAGTGAGACCAAAAACATTAGTATCTAATTGATGATATCTTTCTAACGAATCCGACCAATCGAAATTTGATAGCGGGAATCAAAAGATATGTCCAGTTGAAAATTCTGAATAGTCGCTATGGAATTCAGGCCCTTAAAAATGGACATTTTGCAAACGACCTCGGATTTCAACGAAACCACTTTGGTTGGATCCGCAGTGTCAAGTTATTGCTAGGTTTCAAATTTCATAATTTTTCGAATCAATATGTGAGCGTGGTAAAGGAAAACGCGTTTGACCAGTTTCAGTTGATTTTAATCGAATGGAAATTGGCCATTTCTCAAACGGTCTCAGAATTTGACGAAACCAGTTTTGTTAGGACCGTATCGTCAATATGAAGCTAGAAAATATTTTTCGGGAATTTTTCTAGTTAGTATGTGGCCCCGGTAATTTGAAATGTACGTTTAAAATTCAATATAGTGATTTAAATGTAATTTCAAAAGGAAACTGATTGTAACAATCGAATCAGCTTGCGATACATATCCCATTGTGTTCGGAATGAGGGTAAAACGCTATGGGCGACAGGCGGTGGGCCTCGTTTCGAGGTCGTATGTAAAAGTCAACTCTTTGCTAAATTAAATAATTAAATAATAATAAAAAATATATATATATATATTTTAATTCCCCCTTCCCTCCTTTATCTCCTTCTGCCCCCCCCCCCCCCCGAATTCATTTAAACAGAATAAAAAAAAAAGAAAAACCTAAATCAATCGCGCCGCCCCTCCAGACCTCGACGCCGACGAAGTCCCCGAAGCCATCGCCACCTCGTTCGAACTCCGAGCGCCGCCCACCGCCTTTCTCCGATCGAAGACCCCGTCCCCCAGTCCGATTCGCAGCGACCCAAGCCTCCCCCTGAAGCCTCGCCACCACCACCGAGATCCAGTGCCCCACCTCCGACGATCGGCGAACCCCCCCCCCCCTTTTTTCTGTAAGTATTTCTTTTATTTTATTATTTTATTTTTATTTTATAAAAACAAAATTTAAAACTGATTTGGTTAAAATTTAAAACTGATTTGTTAAAAATAAAAACTGGATTTTTATGAAGTATAAAAACTGGATTTTTATAAAGTATTAAAACAGATTTTTTTTTAAAAAGAATAAAAACAGATTTTTTTTAAAAAAGAAAGTAAAAACTGTTTTGCTTTTAAAGTAAAAACTGTTTGGTTTTTAAAGTAAAAACTGTTTTGTTTTTAAAGAAAAAAAAACCGATTTTGTTAAAAGTTTAAAACTGAATTTTTAAAAGTTTAAAACTGATTTTTAGAAAAGATAAAAACTGATTTTTAGAAAAGTTAAAAAACTGATTTATAAAGGAATATAAAAACTGATTTTAAAATGATTTATAAACTAAAAGGAGATTAGAAATTTAAAAAGTAAAAATCAGATTTTTATATATTGAAAGTCGAAGTAAAAATCATATTTTTATATATCGAAAGTCGAAGTAAAAATCATATTTTTATGTATCGAAAGTCGAAGTAAAAATCATATTTTTTATGTATCGAAAGTTGAAGTAAAAATCATATTTTTATATATTGAAAGTCGAAGTAAAAATCATATTTTTATATATTGAAAGTCGAAGTAAAAATCATATTTTTATATATTGAAAGTCGAAGTAAAAATCATATTTTTATATATTGAAAGTCGAAGTAAAAATCATATTTTTTATATATTGAATAACATCGTAAAAATTCGATTTTTACATATGTAGAGGATACGGGCGAAAGCGACAAAGGGCGAAGATTTCTATAAAGGAAGTGTCGTGAAGTTGGATAGCTATTGGTGAGATTTCTGATTTAAAAATATTATATATGTTAAAATGAAAGTGAATTGCTATATATAAATATCTATATATATATATATATATACGCCCCTCGTCCACAAACCATGGACGATATTTATTGGTTGAAATTGTTGTGAAAATTGATTGATAGCGAATGATTGTTTGGGATTGTTTGTGATTGATATTTGTTGATTGTGGTTGAAAAATACCCATTTGTGGTTGTGAAATATTTGGTTGAAACCACATAGGATTAGTTTGTGGAAATGAAATAAATATATACATGCCGCCTGCGTGCGAACTAGATGCATGATCCCCATTGTCAAAAACCGCGAGGTTTTAAGGTAGAGCGAGGAGCCGTACTAGGGACGGTGCCGGTGTAACTACCCTGCCGTTATGCTGCCGAAATTTTGAATAATATTTGTGTGTTTGAATTATTTTCATTTGCTTAAACTATTGAAAACATTCATGTGTTGAATTGATATTCATTCGTTGTTTAGAAATTCATGTGTTGAATGGTATTCATATTTTGAAATAAATTGTTCGATAATAAAAATCACATTTTTATCTATATATAAAAACTATTGAAAACATTCATGTGTTGAATTGATATTCATTCGTTGTTTAGAAATTCATGTGTTGAATGGTATTCATATTTTGAAATAAATTGTTCGATAATAAAAATCACATTTTTATCTATATATAAAAACTATTGAAAACATTCATGTGTTGAATTGATATTCATTCGTTGTTTAGAAATTCATGTGTTGAATGGTATTCATATTTTGAAATAAATTGTTCGATAATAAAAATCACATTTTTATCTATATATAGAAACTATTGAAAACATTCATGTGTTGAATTGATATTCATTCGTTGTTTAGAAATTCATGTGTTGAATGGTATTCATATTTTGAAATAAATTGTTTGATAATAAAAATCACATTTTTATCTATATATAGAAACTATAGAAAACATTCATGTGTTGAATTGATATTCATTCGTTGTTTAGAAATTCATGTGTTGAATGGTATTCATATTTTGAAATAAATCGTTTTACGATAAAAATCCCATTTTTATCACCAACACGAACTATATAGAAAAATAGTGTTTTGAAATGAATTGTTTTACAATAAAAATCACATTTTTATTGTATGCATAAATCGTTAAAATGTGAAGTGTTAAAAATAGCCACTTGTTCAAAATAAACACATATGAGTTGAAATATTCATTAATTAGCTAATGAAATGATTTGCACCTAATTATGTAACATTAGAATGAATGGTGTTTTTAAACCAAATAGAAATCGAATACGAAGTTGAATAGAAAATGATAAATGATAAGAACTGTATATATATGTACATGCAATATTCATTGAACAGGTTATAGCAAAGGGGCTAGAGAAGAGGAATAAAATTTTGTGCCCGACAAATAGGTACACATTTACTGATTTGTTTGGGTGATGATTTTGAGCCTGTTGGCTAGCCGCTTGGCTTTTTCTTTTTCTTTTTGAGATTAGAAGGACCGGGACGCTATTTGCGATTTCCCGATGCTCCCGGTGCAGGGGAGGTTATGGCGAAATTTTTCCAAAATTTAAGGTGTTAGAAATTTTTTTGAAGTGAAAACGATATTGAAATCATTGAATGAACTATATTTATATAAATATATAAATATAAATAAAATTAAAACGAAACGAAGCCGTGCAGTTCGTGTTTTGAAACCGTGTTTTCAAACGACTAGTGCGGGAAATCCGACCATTGGATTTTCCCGAAACCTCAACCGTCGGGTTCGCCTTGGAAATATCTTTCCAACGGCACCAACCTTGTAAAAATCCAACGGTTGGATTGTCTGGAATGTTTAATTCAATTCTGAAGAAAAACAGCGCCAGAAACGATTATATTTATTTATATATATAAATATAATTATATTTAATCGAATAACGACGCTGCAGTTCGTATTTTGAAATCGAAACTTCAAACGATTGTACCGGGAGATCCGACCGTCGGATTTTCCCGAAACTGGAACCGTTGGATTCGTTTTGAAAAGACCTTTCTAATGACGTAAATTTTGTGAAGATCCAACGGTTAGATTTTCAGATATGTGTAAATCAAATCTGAAGAAAAACAGCGCCACGGCCGCCTTATGGCCCGAAGCGTCGTTTTGAATAAAATAGCTATTTTAAAATAAATAAAAATAGCGATAAATAGTTATAAAATATCATAAGCGATATGGAATGGAAATAAACTGAATTTGCTCGATTTATGTTGTATTTGATGGTTGAATGTGTTTGGGGTGAAAATTACATTTAAGAACACAATTGGTGTTGTCGAATAATTTAACCATTGAAATAAATCGATTTGAAATTCTAAATATACGTGAATTATTTGAAAAGGCCGAGTTAATTCTCATTTCGAATAATCGACCGACGATTGAAATTCGAAGATGAAGACGATGGTCGAAGACCGGAGATCTTCACCTCGTTTGGATGGTAACCGAGGTCCTGATTGGGAGGCATCCCGAAATATGGATAATGAGTGGTGATCGTCCAGACGTACGTGGTGGTCGATGGGTTTGCGAGGTATTTAGTGCCTCCGGTTTCGTTCAGACCCAGAACGGACTTGTAAATGGACTGTGTGTCTGACATAGGATTTATTCTGTGTGGCATGCTAAGATGCAATGATCAGGACTTCTGTTGAAAAGCAAAGTCTTGTGGTGATGATCAAAGCACCGCCTGTGTGGCATAGCTTTGTGTATAACGTGAATTCGCGAGCCTCACACCCCGGTATGAACCAGAAACGGGAGAAAGGACCTCAGGGAGAGCCTGCGTTTCCTCCTAGCTAAAAGTGGCGTCAGTGGTTTTACACGCCCTGACGAGTTTGACTTATGTGGTTGTTGCTGTTGCGAGGCGCCTCGGTTTGATCGGACGATCCGGGTCCGATGGAGTCATTCGTTGGCTCGTTTACGCCCCAAAGGGCGGGGAAACGTATGGTTCAGGCATTTTAATCCACATCGGTGGACCGGCCCTGACGATCCTAAGGCTTGACAGAGTACTTGCCTGAGGCTCGGGCTAGGCAGTCTCGAATTCGGTAAGGACTATCTTTTGCCTTGGTTCATGACGGAAATCCAATTTCCAAATACGACATCGTGCGGTTTTGATTGTATATATATATGGCGACATGATATATGGTACCCATGCCGTCTATGATTGATAGTTATGATTTGAAATTGTTTTCAAAAACATATAAACACTAGCAATAATATCAATTGCCTTTGTTTTATTCGTATCAATCATATTTTGGCCATTATAAGGTAAAACTCTATCCTCCGGTTTGCGTTGCATTGTGTGATGGGAACTGAGTCTTATAACGACTTCATTTTGATAAAAAGCATAGCGATGTTTAAAAGAAAGATTTGTTTTAAAGCACTGGCAATCCAATGGAGTAAACCCGTTCCACGAAAGTGGCGTGGTCCTGTGATTAGCCAATTATATATGTGTTGAGTGGATTTCTCATACCAGTCCCATGACTGACTCGTAGTTTGTTTCACTCTCAAACTCGGGTGCCCCTTTTTCCACACGGGCAGCCTTGTATTCAGGTTTAGCTGGTTCTTTTCCGGATAGCTGGAGCTGAAGATGGATTCTATCATTTATTTCTTTTATGCTGTTCAGCTACTATTGTACATATTTTGTTTATTTCCGCTGTAGACATTTATGTATAGCTGAACTGTATTTGTACTAAGTAAGATCCTGTATACTGTGTAACTCTGATGATTACTTTTATCTAGTATATTTTGTTGTTCATTCTGGTGTATTTATTTAATTCTGTTCTGCAATTATCTGTTTCTGTGTTATATTCCAAAGATAACCTTGTTTCCGTGAGAACGGGAAATCGGGTCGTCACATCGTGGTATCAGAGCTTTGGTTAAGCTTAGTTCTGGAATATAACATTTGAACGAACTCGTCAGAAATAAAACCAGTAGTGTTCTAGGATGGGTTACTCCATACAGATAGGATCAGTAATATCCTAGTATGAGTAAAGCAGGATGAAATTACACCTCGATAGACACATTTACACTTCAAGTATTTGTCTCTATATTTTAAACTATCTTTTCTGTGACCTGATACTTGATCTGCTAATTGCAGAAGTACTAGAAAAATGAGTGCCAGAAACAGAAGGAATACAGAACCCGATCTAGAGGCTCTATTAAAGAAATATCGAAATCTGAACGGAGCGCAATTCTCGGGCAATGAATCTATAATTCAAACTCAAGCTTGGCTGAGTTCCGTTGAAAGAATCTTTGAGCATATCCAACTGAGAGATGACCAGAAACGGTTAGTAGCATCTTGGGCGCTCAAAGAAGAAGCTTTAATCTGGTGGGAAACAATCATCAAAAATAATCCAGAAGGTGATATCACCTGGGACAGATTCAAAGTGATTTTCCTAGAAAGATTTACTCCTCCCGAAGCAACCGAGAGATTATGTGATGAATTTTCTTATCTAATACAAGGTGATATGACCATTCCCGAATATCATAAGAAATTCAACAAACTTGCTCACTATGCTCCCCATCTGATTCAAGATACGAGGAGAAAGAATCTGAGATTTATTCATGGACTTCAAAGGAAATACCAGAATAAAGTATTGGGGCATGTGAAGCTTCCTTTTCCAGAAATGATATACATGGCTTATCAGTATGAAGACCTCCATAAGAAAGGAATGTTGCGCGACGAAGAAGAAGTCTGTTCTAGTGACAAAACAGAGTCGGAAACTGATCGTCCTGAGGGCAGTATGGTGTCTGAGGTCAGTAAGAAGCCCAAAGTAAGTCGGAAAAGGGCCAGACCTGAGAAAGAATCAGCAATGACCGCTATGTGCTTAAACTGCAATCAAAATGGTCATTTGTCCAGAAAATGTAAATGTTTAAAGAAGCAGAAGAAGAATGAATCTAAATCCACTAAGAAAAGGAACCCACATGGTGAAAGGACATGCCATGAGTGTCATCAAGCAGGTCATATTGCACGGGAGTGCCAACTCTCAAAGAAATCTGAAACCGTACATATAAATGAAATAGCAGAAACTTCCGAGCCCTCAGCTAGTCAAGAAAGGCCCGATGTTTTAGAAGGCACGCTCACTGTCAAAAACATTCCAGTCAAAGTACTGTTTGACACAGGCGCGTCACGAAGTTTCATCGCCAAAGATGCTGCTAAGAAACTGGATTTGAATTTGAAAAAGCTCAAGGAACCAATGACTGTCCAGAATCCGGTTGGGGGTTCCATTGATCTCAGTTGGGTTTGTGGAGTGCCGGTTTCTTTCTCTCGTTATCGGTTTCCTACCATCGCAGTTGTCATGAATTTTAAAGAGTTTGATCTTATCTTGGGGTTAGACTGGTTGACCAAATATGAAGCTGAAGTCAAATGCGCCGACAGAGTCGTAAAGGCGAAGATTAAATCAGGTGATTATATAACCATTCCCTGTGAAGGTCAGAATGCTAATAGAAAAGACTTCTGGGCAGCTTTGAATGTTTCTCCAGCCCCAATTGAAAATGTTCCTGAAATCACTGAGAATATTCCTGACCTCATCAAAGATATTCCTGTCGTCAAGAATTATGCGGATGTGTTTGAGGAAGTTGTTCGCTTACCTCCGCAAAGAGAAATAGATTTCAAAATTGCTTTAATTCCCAATGCAAGGCCGGTAGTTCACGCTATTCGAAGAATGTCCTTGAAAGAGAAGGAAGAATTAGACAATCAAACACGACAGCTGGTATGGAAAGGTCTGATCAGGCCTAGTTTCTCTGACTGGGGTGCAGCAGTGGTGTTTGTCCCAAAATCTGACGGTACTCTACGGCTATGCGTGGACTATCGAGATCTGAACAAACAGACAATAAAGAACAAATATCCATTGCCGCGAATAGATGATTTGTTAGATCGATTAAATGGAGCACAAGTATTCTCAAGGATGGACCTAGCTACAGGTTTCCATCAACTTCGAATTGCCGAAGAGTGTGTTCCAATGACAGCGTTCAGAGGCCCCGACTTATTCTACGAGTGGTTAGTAATGCCGTTCGGCTTATGTAACGCTCCAGCTTATTTCGTCGATCTAATGAACAGAGTATTCAGAGGAGTATTGAATAAATTTGTTCTGGTTTTTATTGACGATATACTAATCTTCTCTAAATCAAAGGCCGAACATGAAAAGCATCTGGAACAAGTGTTAGAAATTCTCAGAAGGAATGTATTGAAAGCCAAGTTTTCCAAATGTATCTTCTGGCAAGATGAAGTAAAATTTCTGGGCCACGTCGTATCGAAAGAAGGAATCGCTGTGGACCCAAGCAAAATCACAGCTATTCAGAACTGGAAACAGCCTAGTACTCCCACTGAAGTCCGTAGTTTTCTCGGATTGGCTAGCTATTACCGGAAGTTCGTTAAAAACTTTTCGAAGATATCTGGTCATTTAACAAAGCTTACAAAGAAGCATTCTAAATTCAAATGGACTCAAGAAAGTGAGGAGGCTTTCGAAGAGCTAAAGTTAAGATTAACGACAGCTCCAGTGTTAACCATCATCGATGGCAACCAAGATTTAAAAGTCTGGACTGATGCTTCTAGAGAGGGCCTTGGCGCAGTGTTAATGCAAAGAGGTCAAGTGATTGCTTATGCTAGCCGTCAACTGAAGCCGCACGAGAAAAACTATGTAACTCATGATCTTGAGTTATTGGCTATCATATTCTCTTTGAAAATCTGGAGACACTATCTTCTGGGCGAGAGGTTTGAACTGTTTACAGATCACCAGTCGTTGAAATATCTGTTCACTCAGAAAGACTTGAATTTAAGACAGCAACGTTGGCTGGAGTTTCTTGCAGCATATGACTTCGAAATTATATATACTCCAGGAAAAGCCAATGTCGTGGCTGATGCATTAAGCCGAAAGAATGAAATGATCGCCAGTTTTATTATCACGACTTCATTGCTAGATAAGATATCTGCTCTTCAGGAGGATGATCACTTCATTCAGAAGATCAGAGGGATAATTCAACAAGGCGAACCCTCGAGTTTTCAAATAGACAATGATGGGATTTTAAGGCTCAAAGGTCGAATCTGTGTCCCTAACATTCCTGAACTTCGAAAGGAAGTTCTGGATGAATGCCACAAGTCAAAAATCAGTATCCATCCGGGAGTAAGCAAAATGTATAATGACATCAAACGCACTTTCTGGTGGAAGTCGATGAAAAGGGACATTTCTTTATATGTCAGCCGATGCCCTACTTGTCAGCTAGTCAAAAGCGACCAGCAGAAATTGGCTGGATTATTACAACCTCTAGAAGTTCCTGGTTGGAAGTGGGAGCACATTTCTATGGATTTCATTGATGGTCTGCCCAGAACCAGAAAGGGAAATGACAGTATTTGGGTGATCGTAGATCGTTTCACGAAGACCGCCCATTTTATACCTGTCAAATCAAATAGAACCGCTCAGAGTCTGGCGCAGATATACTTCAGGGAAATAGTTAGACTACATGGAGTGCCACTCAGTATAGTAAGAGATAGAGATACAATATTCACTAGCAAATTCTGGGAAGCATTTCAAGTCGAGCTGGGAACGAAGTTAAACTTGAGTACCGCTTATCATCCTCAGACAGACGGTCAGACTGAGAGGGTGAATCGCATTTTAGAAGATCTATTGCGGGCTTGTGTTATAGATTTCGGTGGATCATGGGAAGACCATCTACATTTGGCTGAATTCTCTTATAACAACAGCTACCAGGCGAGTCTGACAATGTCGCCATTCGAAGCATTGTATGGTAGACCGTGCCGATCTCCTGCTTGTTGGGTCGAGCCTGGAAATACACTTGTGTTGGGTCCTGATATGATTCGAGAAGCTGCCGACAAAGTCGATTTTATTAAGAAGCGATTACTCGCCGCTCAAAGCCGACAGAAGAGCTATGCCGATAGAAGAAGAAGAGATATATCCTTCGAAGTTGGCGACTATGTATATTTGAAAGTATCGCCGATGAGAGGAGTTATCCGGTTCGGTAAAACTGGAAAGTTAGCGCCTAAATTTATTGGTCCGTTTCCTATTCTGGAACGGATCGGAACTCTCGCTTATAGGGTCAAACTGCCTGACTGGTTGCCTGGAGTTCATGATGTATTTCATATATCTCAACTTCGAAAGCACGTTCATGATCCAGACTTGATCGTGGAAGAAGCAGCTCAACAGGACATTGAAATTACTCCAGAATTAGCCGTGAGGAGAGAGCCGCTGAAGATTATCGGCAAAGAAACCAAAGAGCTGAGGAACAAGAAGGTTCACTTAGTCAAAGTGCAATGGAGTGGAGATCCACGAGATTGTACTTGGGAAACTGAGGAGAGCATTCAGAAAGCTTATCCTAGATGCCGAGTAGATATCTCTGATTGACTCTGGTGCAAGGTACATTTACCCTACTTTGCATTACCATTTAATTCTCTATTCTATTGCAATTTTCTTCCCATGGATGTGCACTATTTATTCTATACTCTGAATGTTAAAAACAATTGAATTGGTTGTTGTATTGTGTGATTGTAGATTTATCAAACCACTTTCGACTTTATTCCTTTTCGGGGACGAAAAGTTTTAAGTGGGGGAGTTGTAACGACCCAGAAAATCTGAACCAATTTAAAATTTTTAAATTGGCTAAAATAATGGATTTTAAATATTTAAAATAAATATTTTAAATAATGGCGATGAAAATTGAGTTTGAATCGACATTCGAAAACCAATATAATTAATTATAATTATATATAGAATTGAAAATGGCGCGGTAGTTCGATAATTCGATTTCAAACTTCAATTGAATATACCGGGTGCAAAACAATCCGGATTTTAGTGAGACCAAAAACATTAGTATCTAATTGATGATATCTTTCTAACGAATCCGACCAATCGAAATTTGATAGCGGGAATCAAAAGATATGTCCAGTTGAAAATTCTGAATAGTCGCTATGGAATTCAGGCCCTTAAAAATGGACATTTTGCAAACGACCTCGGATTTCGACGAAACCACTTTGGTTGGATCCGCAGTGTCAAGTTATTGCTAGGTTTCAAATTTCATAATTTTTGGAATCAATATGTGAGCGTGGTAAAGGAAAACGCGTTTGACCAGTTTTAGTTGATTTTAATCGAATGGAAATTGGCCATTTCTCAAACGGTCTCAGAATTTGACGAAACCAGTTTTGTTAGGACCGTATCGTCAATATGAAGCTAGAAAATATTTTTCGGGAATTTTTCTAGTTAGTATGTGGCCCCGGTAATTTGAAATGTACGTTTAAAATTCAATATAGTGATTTAAATGTAAATTCAAAAGGAAACTGATTGTAACAATCGAATCAGCTTGCGATACATATCCCATTGTGTTCGGAATGGGGGTAAAACGCTATGGGCGACAGGCGGTGGGCCTCGTTTCGAGGTCGTATGTAAAAGTCAACTCTTTGCTAAATTAAATAATTAAATAATAATAAAAAAAATATTTTAATTCCCCCTTCCCTCCTTTATCTCCTTCTGCCCCCCCCCCCAAATTCATTTAAACAGAATAAAAAAAAAAGAAAAACCTAAATCAATCGCGCCGCCCCTCCAGACCTCGACGCCGACGAAGTCCCCGAAGCCATCGCCACCTCGTTCGAACTCCGAGCGCCGCCCACCGCCTTTCTCCGATCGAAGACCCCGTCCCCCAGTCCGATTCGCAGCGACCCAAGCCTCCCCCTGAAGCCTCGCCACCACCACCGAGATCCAGTGCCCCACCTCCGACGATCGGCGACCCCCCCTTTTTTCTGTAAGTATTTCTTTTATTTTATTATTTTATTTTTATTTTATAAAAACAAAATTTAAAACTGATTTGGTTAAAATTTAAAACTGATTTGTTAAAAATAAAAACTGGATTTTTATGAAGTATAAAAACTGGATTTTTATAAAGTATTAAAACAGATTTTTTTTAAAAAAGAATAAAAACAGATTTTTTTTAAAAAAGAAAGTAAAAACTGTTTTGCTTTTAAAGTAAAAACTGTTTGGTTTTTAAAGTAAAAACTGTTTTGTTTTTAAAGAAAAAAAAACCGATTTTGTTAAAAGTTTAAAACTGAATTTTTAAAAGTTTAAAACTGATTTTTAGAAAAGATAAAAACTGATTTTTAGAAAAGTTAAAAAACTGATTTATAAAGGAATATAAAAACTGATTTTAAAATGATTTATAAACTAAAAGGAGATTAGAAATTTAAAAAGTAAAAATCAGATTTTTATATTTTTAAAGTCGAAGTAAAAATCATATTTTTATATATCGAAAGTCGAAGTAAAAATCATATTTTTATGTATCGAAAGTCGAAGTAAAAATCATATTTTTTATGTATCGAAAGTCGAAGTAAAAATCATATTTTTATATATTGAAAGTCGAAGTAAAAATCATATTTTTATATATTGAAAGTCGAAGTAAAAATCATATTTTTATATATTGAAAGTCGAAGTAAAAATCATATTTTTATATATTGAAAGTCGAAGTAAAAATCATATTTTTTATATATTGAATAACATCGTAAAAATTCGATTTTTACATATGTAGAGGATACGGGAGAAAGCGACAAAGGGCGAAGATTTCTATAAAGGAAGTGTCGTGAAGTTGGATAGCTATTGGTGAGATTTCTGATTTAAAAATATTATATATGTTAAAATGAAAGTGAATTGCTATATATAAATATCTCTATATATATATATATACGCCCCTCGTCCACAAACCATGGACGATATTTATTGGTTGAAATTGTTGTGAAAATTGATTGATAGCGAATGATTGTTTGGGATTGTTTGTGATTGATATTTGTTGATTGTGGTTGAAAAATACCCATTTGTGGTTGTGAAATATTTGGTTGAAACCACATAGGATTAGTTTGTGGAAATGAAATAAATATATACATGCCGCCTGCGTGCGAACTAGATGCATGATCCCCATTGTCAAAAACCGCGAGGTTTTAAGGTAGAGCGAGGAGCCGTACTAGGGACGGTGCCGGTGTAACTACCCTGCCGTTATGCTGCCGAAATTTTGAATAATATTTGTGTGTTTGAATTATTTTCATTTGCTTAAACTATTGAAAACATTCATGTGTTGAATTGATATTCATTCGTTGTTTAGAAATTCATGTGTTGAATGGTATTCATATTTTGAAATAAATTGTTCGATAATAAAAATCACATTTTTATCTATATATAAAAACTATTGAAAACATTCATGTGTTGAACTTCATTCGTTGTTTAGAAATTCATGTGTTGAATGGTATTCATATTTTGAAATAAATTGTTCGATAATAAAAATCACATTTTTATCTATATATAAAAACTATTGAAAACATTCATGTGTTGAATTGATATTCATTCGTTGTTTAGAAATTCATGTGTTGAATGGTATTCATATTTTGAAATAAATTGTTCGATAATAAAAATCACATTTTTATCTATATATAGAAACTATTGAAAACATTCATGTGTTGAATTGATATTCATTCGTTGTTTAGAAATTCATGTGTTGAATGGTATTCATATTTTGAAATAAATTGTTTGATAATAAAAATCACATTTTTATCTATATATAGAAACTATAGAAAACATTCATGTGTTGAATTGATATTCATTCGTTGTTTAGAAATTCATGTGTTGAATGGTATTCATATTTTGAAATAAATCGTTTTACGATAAAAATCCCATTTTTATCACCAACACGAACTATATAGAAAAATAGTGTTTTGAAATGAATTGTTTTACAATAAAAATCACATTTTTATTGTATGCATAAATCGTTAAAATGTGAAGTGTTAAAAATAGCCACTTGTTCAAAATAAACACATATGAGTTGAAATATTCATTAATTAGCTAATGAAATGATTTGCACCTAATTATGTAACATTAGAATGAATGGTGTTTTTAAACCAAATAGAAATCGAATACGAAGTTGAATAGAAAATGATAAATGATAAGAACTGTATATATATGTACATGCAATATTCATTGAACAGGTTATAGCAAAGGGGCTAGAGAAGAGGAATAAAATTTTGTGCCCGACAAATAGGTACACATTTACTGATTTGTTTGGGTGATGATTTTGAGCCTGTTGGCTAGCCGCTTGGCTTTTTCTTTTTCTTTTTGAGATTAGAAGGACCGGGACGCTATTTGCGATTTCCCGATGCTCCCGGTGCAGGGGAGGTTATGGCGAAATTTTTCCAAAATTTAAGGTGTTAGAAAATTTTTTGAAGTGAAAACGATATTGAAATCATTGAATGAACTATATTTATATAAATATATAAATATAAATAAAATTAAAACGAAACGAAGCCGTGCAGTTCGTGTTTTGAAACCGTGTTTTCAAACGACTAGTGCGGGAAATCCGACCATTGGATTTTCCCGAAACCTCAACCGTCGGGTTCGCCTTGGAAATATCTTTCCAACGGCACCAACCTTGTAAAAATCCAACGGTTGGATTGTCTGGAATGTTTAATTCAATTCTGAAGAAAAACAGCGCCAGAAACGATTATATTTATTTATATATATAAATATAATTATATTTAATCGAATAACGACGCTGCAGTTCGTATTTTGAAATCGAAACTTCAAACGATTGTACCGGGAGATCCGACCGTCGGATTTTCCCGAAACTGGAACCGTTGGATTCGTTTTGAAAAGACCTTTCTAATGACGTAAATTTTGTGAAGATCCAACGGTTAGATTTTCAGATATGTGTAAATCAAATCTGAAGAAAAACAGCGCCACGGCCGCCTTATGGCCCGAAGCGTCGTTTTGAATAAAATAGCTATTTTAAAATAAATAAAAATAGCGATAAATAGTTATAAAATATCATAAGCGATATGGAATGGAAATAAACCGAATTTGCTCGATTTATGTTGTATTTGATGGTTGAATGTGTTTGGGGTGAAAATTACATTTAAGAACACAATTGGTGTTGTCGAATAATTTAACCATTGAAATAAATCGATTTGAAATTCTAAATATACGTGAATTATTTGAAAAGGCCGAGTTAATTCTCATTTCGAATAATCGACCGACGATTGAAATTCGAAGATGAAGACGATGGTCGAAGACCGGAGATCTTCACCTCGTTTGGATGGTAACCGAGGTCCTGATTGGGAGGCATCCCGAAATATGGATAATGAGTGGTGATCGTCCAGACGTACGTGGTGGTCGATGGGTTTGCGAGGTATTTAGTGCCTCCGGTTTCGTTCAGACCCAGAACGGACTTGTAAATGGACTGTGTGTCTGACATAGGATTTATTCTGTGTGGCATGCTAAGATGCAATGATCAGGACTTCTGTTGAAAAGCAAAGTCTTGTGGTGATGATCAAAGCACCGCCTGTGTGGCGTAGCTTTGTGTATAACGTGAATTCGCGAGCCTCACACCCCGGTATGAACCAGAAACGGGAGAAAGGACCTCAGGGAGAGCCTGTGTTTCCTCCTAGCTAAAAGTGGCGTCAGTGGTTTTACACGCCCTGACGAGTTTGACTTATGTGGTTGTTGCTGTTGCGAGGCGCCTCGGTTTGATCGGACGATCCGGGTCCGATGGAGTCATTCGTTGGCTCGTTTACGCCCCAAAGGGCGGGGAAACGTATGGTTCAGGCATTTTAATCCACATCGGTGGACCGGCCCTGACGATCCTAAGGCTTGACAGAGTACTTGCCTGAGGCTCGGGCTAGGCAGTCTCGAATTCGGTAAGGACTATCTTTTGCCTTGGTTCATGACGGAAATCCAATTTCCAAATACGACATCGTGCGGTTTTGATTGTATATATATATGGCGACATGATATATGGTACCCATGCCGTCTATGATTGATAGTTATGATTTGAAATTGTTTTCAAAAACATATAAACACTAGCAATAATATCAATTGCCTTTGTTTTATTCGTATCAATCATATTTTGGCCATTATAAGGTAAAACTCTATCCTCCGGTTTGCGTTGCATTGTGTGATGGGAACTGAGTCTTATAACGGCTTCATTTTGATAAAAAGCATAGCGATGTTTAAAAGAAAGATTTGTTTTAAAGCACTGGCAATCCAATGGAGTAAACCCGTTCCACGAAAGTGGCGTGGTCCTGTGATTAGCCAATTATATATGTGTTGAGTGGATTTCTCATACCAGTCCCATGACTGACTCGTAGTTTGTTTCACTCTCAAACTCGGGTGCCCCTTTTTCCACACGGGCAGCCTTGTATTCAGGTTTAGCTGGTTCTTTTCCGGATAGCTGGAGCTGAAGATGGATTCTATCATTTATTTCTTTTATGCTGTTCAGCTACTATTGTACATATTTTGTTTATTTCCGCTGTAGACATTTATGTATAGCTGAACTGTATTTGTACTAAGTAAGATCCTGTATACTGTGTAACTCTGATGATTACTTTTATCCAGTATATTTTGTTGTTCATTCTGGTGTATTTATTTAATTCTGTTCTGCAATTATCTGTTTCTGTGTTATATTCCAAAGATAACCTTGTTTCCGTGAGAACGGGAAATCGGGTCGTCACACAACCTAATAATCATATTAAAAACCGAAAAGGTAAAATAACAAGAATAAAATAAATGATTTACATCCTCCTCTCCAATATTACAAAAACAACATTTTACATCAAAAATAACATTTTTTCTCTTTAGTAGCTCAATAGTATTAAGCTTCTTATGTATGATCAACCACATTAGGAACTTTGCTTTAGGAGTAGAATTCGATTTCCATAGATATTTAAAGGGATGTAATGAAATACCAGAAAAATTAATAAAACTGTACATAGAATGAACAGTGTAAACCAAACCCTTATCCATACCCCAGCTAATAGAATCACCATTTTCGTCCAAGTGATACAATGTTAACTTTGCTTTAAGTAAAGCCAATTGTCTTAATAAATCTTCCTCTAAAATATTATCATAGGTAAACTCCCACGGAGGATCTAATTCTGTTTTGTAAATATCCTTAATTAAAGCATTCTTAAATCTACTAATATTAAAAAGTTCACTAAATTCAATTTTTAACGGCACTATAGATAACCAAGCATCGTGCCAGAAATATGTAAGGTTTCCTGAATGTACTAACGTTTTGCAACCAACATTAAAAAAGTCAAAACAGCCCAAAACAGACTTCCAAAAGTGGGATAATCTATTATCCCATCCACCACTGTTTCCTATAAGAAACTCACCTCTAGAATAATAGGATTTGAAAACGATAGACTTCCAAGTAGTCTTCACTTCTGGACATCTATATTTCCATAACCATTTGGCGAGTAAAGCAGAGTTAAAATTATTTAGATTTATGATCCCCAATCCCCCCTCCAATTTAGGTTTACAACACATGTCCCAATTAACTAGACATTTAATACCACTACAACTAGAATCCCCATTCCAAAGGAAGTTTCGCCTAATCCTATCGATCTTCTCAATAACCCATTTAGGGAACCGATGGACAACCATCCAATAGGAAGGAATAGCTGATAGAACCGAATTGACAAGTACTAACCTACCTGCTCTGGACAGAAATCTATTATTCCAACTAGATAGTTTGTTATTAATCTTATCAATGATGACTATCCAATCTTCCTTTTTAAGCTTTGATGGTCTTATCTTAAAACCTAAATAATCAAAAGGAAACTTCATAATCGAACAATTCAAAGTACTAGCCACTAAAGTCTCAATATTGTTAAAATCATTAATAACCATCACTGCACTCTTATCAAAATTTATTCTTAGACCAGATAACATCTCAAAACAGTAAAGGATAAATTTAAGAGCAATAATATGCTCAGGCAGATGAGATGAGAATAATAAAGTATCATCCGCAAATTGAAGAATCGATAATTCATTTTGAAATTCCTCATTCCCAACACTACCTAAAACACCTAAATTCCCTGCTCGCTTAATAATTTTTGAGAAGACATCTACAGCTAAATTAAAAAGGAAGGGCGATAAGGGGTCGCCTTGCCTAAGTCCTCTCTTAGATTGTATCTTCTTACCCATAACCCCATTAACTACAATGTTGGAACAACCGGATCTAAGTAACAACATGATCCAGTTGGTCCATCTAACGCTAAAACCCCTAGCAAGACATAATTCACATATAAAGTCCCAATCAATTGAGTCAAATGCCTTCTCAAAATCCAGCTTCAAGATGGCACATGTTATATTGTACTTACAACATACATTAATGTATTCCTGTACCGCTGCCACTCCATCAACTATATTCCTACCTTTAAGAAAAGCTGTTTGGGATCCATCAATAAGGTCATTCATCTTGCTACTCAACCTATTCGCTAAGACTTTTGAATTGATCTTAACTGAAACATTAATAAGAGAAATTGGTCTAAAATCCTTAAGTGAGTTTGCCCCCTCTCTCTTATGAATAAGTATGACATTGGCAAAGTTAAAACTGCCTAAACGCAAATCACCATTATAAAATTCATTAAATAATTCAATAATGTCAAATTTTAAAACATCCCAAAATTGTTTGTAAAAATTAACCGAGAACCCATCAGGACCAGGAGCTTTGTCGCTAGGCATATCGCTGATTGCCTTCCAAATCTCCTGCTCTGAAAAAGGTTTATCCAAATCTACAAGACTGACTCTAGTGTCAGAAGGATATAAGTCGTTCCATCTGACATTGGTTCTTCTCTTAAACTTAGAACCGAAAATATTATTATAATATCTAGTGAAAGCTTCATTTAGATCCTTTTGAGTGGACAGTTCTACATCATTTACAATAATCGATTGAATCGTATTTTCACGTCTCCTTTTGTTAGCCACACTATGAAAAAACTTAGTGTTATTATCACCTTCCTTAATCCATTGTACACGAGACCTTTGCCTCCACATGACCTCTTCTTTTTCTAATAACATTTTAAGATCTTGTTTAGAATTACAGTACCTATCTTTCTCAATGTTATTGAGGATCCTAGTTTCACTAATTTTTTCTAGCTCTAACAGTTCACACAAGATCTTATCTTTTCTAAATCTTACATTACCAAAAATATATTTATTCCAACGCTTTAGAAAAAATCTCAACTTACCTAACTTCGCCACAAAAATCTTAGCAGAATTACCTCTATAAATATTATTAAAATAAAATAAGGCCTTCCATTTCATGGAGACAAGATTATTGAAACTATGATCCAGCAACCACATCTTTTCGAATTTAAAACTACTACTAATTGAAATGTTTGAATTACACGTAAGAATAATAGGGCAATGATCAGAGAGTAAAAACGGCAGTCCCTTGACTTTACAAATCGAATATCTATCCTCTAATTCAGAACTAATAAAAAATCTATCCAATAATGCAAAGGAAGGACTATCACGAACATTCGACCAAGTGAACAGTCTATTATCAAGAGGAATCTCTATTAAATTACTGTCTATTATAAAGTCATTAAAGTCTTCCATATCTGAGAAATCACCTTCTCGAGGTGATCTCTCCCCTAGAAATCTGGTTACATTAAAATCCCCTCCCACTACCCACGAATTAGGAGCAATATTCCTAAAACTAGAACATTCTTCCCATAAAACTCTTCTATCCTCTTTAGTGTGGGGGCCATACACATTTGTGATGCCCAAAAAAGTATTATCAGAAAGGGATTGTAAAATAATATGTAGAGAATGTATCTTTGGGAACTCAAGCACCAATCTATATTGATTGTCTTTCCAACCAATCATAATTCCTCCGGCAGTACCTACTGCCGGGAGATAAGACCAGTTACGGAAAAGAGACCCACCTAACCTAATATAGAACCTATAATCCGGACATTCAATTTTTGTCTCTTGAAGTAAAACAATATCAATGTGATTATCTCTAAAAAAAAGCCCTAATTTTAGAACATTTTTTAGGCACATTTAAACCCCTAACATTCCAACTAACAATCCTCATCTATTTATAGAAGAAACTCGCTCTAGTTCTCTATTTCTAATATACTCAGCATCAATCTCAATATCCGAAAAAATAAAAGCAGTATCATTTGCTAACTGAAATAACTGCCTAGTCGAAAGACTACCCAATGCAAAAGGAGTATAATCACTACCCAAAGACGTAGAAATACCTGAACCCCGATCCGAGCTGCTACTACTAGCGCCCGGGCTCGAAGACTTACCTCGTGATGAAGATGAACCATATCTGATCCTAGCACTGCGACGAATCAAACCAGAACTGGGAATCTCTCTCCTTCGTCTCCCCCTCTTAGGTGAAGGAGTGGAAACATCGCTGCTCAGGGCTTGTCCTTCACTGCTCTGAAAGTGCCCTTCACTAATCTCTAGGAAAATATTATTAGCCGAGTGGGATGCACCAGCAACTAAATCCCCCACAGACCGAAAGACCTCACACCCCAAAAAATACTCATCAAAAAATATTTATATATATATATATATATAATTATATTTAATCGAATAACGACGCTGCAGTTCGTATTTTGAAATCGAAACTTCAAACGATTGTACCGGGAGATCCGACCGTCGGATTTTCCCGAAACTGGAACCGTTGGATTCGTTTTGAAAAGACCTTTCTAATGATGTAAATTTTTTGAAGATCCAACGGTTAGTTTTTCAGATATGTGTAAATCAAATCTGAAGAAAAACAGCGCCACGGCCGCTTTATGGCCCGAAGCGTCGTTTTGAATAAATTAGCTATTTTAAAATAAATAAAAATAGCGATAAATAGTTATAAAATATCATAAGCGATATGGAATGGAAATAAACTGAATTTGCTCGATTTATGTGGCTTTTGATGGTTGAATGTGTTTGGTGTGAAAATTACATTAAAGAACAAAATTGATGTTGTCGAATAATTTAACCATTGAAATAAATTGATTTGAAATTCTAAATATACGTGAATTATTTGAAAAGGCCGAGTTAATTCTCATTTCAAATAATCGACCGACGATTGAAAGTCGAAGATGAAGACGGTGGTCGAAGACCGGAGATCTTCACCTCGTTTGGATGGTAACCGAGGTCCTGATTGGGAGGCATCCCGAAATATGGATAATGAGTGGTGATCGTCCAGACGTACGTGGTGGTCGAAGGGTTTTCGAGGTATTTAGTGCCTCCGGTTTCGTTCAGACCCAGAACGGACTTGTAAATGGACTGTGTGTCTGACATTGGATTTTATTCTGTGTGGCATGCTAAGATGCAGTGATCAGGGCTTCTGTTGAAAAGCAAAGTCTTGTGGTGATGATCAAAGCACCGTCTGTGTGGCGTAGCTTTGTGTATAATGTAAATTCGCGAGCCTCACACCCCGGTATGAACCAGAAACGGGAGAAGGACCTCAGGGAGGGCATGCGTTTCTTCCTAGCTAGGGTGGTGTCAGTGACCTACCAGCCCTGACATTTATATACTTTTCACCTATGTGGTTGTTGCTGTTGCGAGGCGCCTCGGTTTGATCGGACGATCCGGGTCCGATGGAGTCATTCGTTGGCTCGTTTACGCCCCAAAGGGCGGGGAAACGTATTGTTCAGGCATAATAATCCACATCGGTGGACCGGCCCTGACGATCCAAGGGGCAGTTGCGGCTGTTCTTGAGGCTCGGGCTAGGCAGTCTTGAATTCGGTAAGGACTATCTTTTGCCTTGGTTCAAGACAGAAATCCAATTTCCAAATACGACATCGTGCGGTTTTGATTGTATACCTATATATGGCGACATAGTGGTATGGGGCATTAATGCCGTCTATGATTGATAGTTATGATTTGAAATTGTTTTCAAAACATATAAACACTAGTAATAATATCAAATGCCTTTGTTTTATTCGTATCAAGCATATCTTGGCCGTTATAAGGTAAAAACTCTATCCTCCGGTTTGCGTTGCATTGTGTGATGGGAACTGAGTCTTATAACGGCTTCATTTTTATAAAAAGCATAGCGATGTTTAAAAGAAAGATTTGTTTTAAAGCACTGGCAATCCAATGGAGTAAACCCGTTCCACGAAAGTGGCGTGGTCCTGTGATTAGTCAAACTATATATGTGTTGAATGGATTTCTCATACCAGTCCCATGACCGACTCGTAGTTTGTTTCACTCTCAAACTCGGGTGCCCCTTTTTCTACACGGGCAGCCTTGTATTCAGGTTTAGCTGGTTCTTTCTGGATAGCTGGAGCTGAAGATGGATTCTATCATTTATCTCTTTTTATGCCGTTCAGCTCCTATTGTATATATTTTGTTTATTTTCGCTGTAGACATTTATGTATAGCTGAACTGTATTTGTACTAAGTAAGATCCTGTATACTGTGTAACTCTGATGATTACTTTTATCCAGTATATTCTATTGTTCATTACTCTGGTGTAATTATTTAAATTTTGTTCTGCTATTATCTGTTTCTGTGTTATATTCCAAAGATAACCCTTGTTTCCGTCTGAACGGGATTTCGGGTCGTCTCACCTTTGTAATCCTAACCCGAAGCTAAACCACTACAGAGGACTACCATGAGCACCTTTAACTTATCAGGAAGCTGCGTGCTTCCCCTTCCAGTCCGTTGGAGCCGCCAATATAGCGAACGTGCGCTCTCCTCGTGCCTTATGACACCATCATGATCTACCTCGTTGGGTTATTCATCCTACAACGTGCAGACTGCTTCAAGCGCCTTAGTTTTGTATGTCATTAAACCTTAAGTCTAACCATTTATTTCACGCTTGTGCCCCTCGTCAACTTTCTCATTAAACTTGGTTATTTACATTAGCTTCCTTTTTTTCGTATTCACCAAGTTACCCTTGCTTATTAATTCAATTTATACTTAACCCACTTAAGTCCATTGATAAGCCCACAACATGTTATTTTCCAATCTCATAAATTATTCCCTTTTTGGGTTACAACAACATGTTATACTTAGTTCATAGTTAAGTATGCCTTATCCCACTGACATACTGATTAGGAGAATAACCCTCTAAACACCAGCCTCGAAGACTGAAATCAACATCAGACTGGCACCCAGAGAATTACTCATCCCAACAAACATATATGATTCTAATTTACTTCTTTTCCACTCATATAACTTATATCATTTTTAATTTCACATTTCTCCTTTCCAAACAACTTAATTTAAGTATATCTTTACATATAAGTTATCTCGTCTTCCTTATCGTTTCCTATAACTTATCTTGTCCCATAAGTTATAATTTCCACCTATTATCCTTTCTTGCCTTATTCAAGTTTATTCATAATAGGTTATTTATCATTCCCCATTTCTTGTCATTAATTTTAGATTTGACTTATTTCATAGTATAAGTCGTCCCACCCTTCAAGTCTTGTATTACATCCTAAGTCATAACCTTCCCTTGTCCCTATGACAAGTTAGCCTATTATTTAATTTTACATCACCACAACTCAAGTTTATAATACGTAATTATCATTCCCCCATTACTGTGTCATTAATTTTAGATTTGACTTAATCCTTCCTTTTACTTAACCCGTTACTTCAACTTTACCCAATTCAATTAATTTATGATATCGTTACGGGTCCCATTTGGTTAAGCATATCTAAATTCTGTTTCACATGTCACACGTGTCCCACTTAACCCCCTTTTTATTACAGTTTCCATGTCTAACACATGTTTTACTACGGTTAAGTTTACCTTGGTTATGTCTTACATCACATGTCTCACAACAGTTAAGTCCACATTAGTTATGCTTTACATGTCATTTATATCACCCACTTAACCCTCTAACCATACCCATGTCACCCACATGTCTTATTATGGTTGGTATTTCTTAATTTATTTATAATGCCGTAACGATGTATGACCTCTCATATTAGACATCCGTTCGTGGCTGCTGGATTTGCCGGGCTGTTCCGGACCGTCTTACACCACAAACGCGCCTAACCTCGTGTCATAAACCGTTACGCCTCTAGTTCTTGCCGTTGACCTCTCACACTAGACGTCCGCTTGTGGTTGCTGGATTTGCCGGGTGGGTCCGGGCAGTCTTACACCACAAACGCGTCTAACCTCGTGTCATAGGCGTTCATTTACATTCGTCTTTCACCCAAACCCCAAATTCATGTCATGTGGTCCAAATTCAACTCAATCCCAATTCATATTTTTATGCCTATCTTCAAATTTGTCATTAACTATACCAATTTACATAATAGTTAGTCAAATTCCATATTAACCAAATTATCCATTTATAATCAAATTCACCAATTCCAAACATGCCAATTTCCAATATCCAATTATACCCAATTTCATATAATCAATATTTTCCTAATATATATATATATATATATATATATATATCCCAACATTCCCATGTTCGTACATATAATCTAATTCACCCTCTAGGATTATTTTCCAAGTCACAAATAAATTTCACCAACCTATGTTATGAAGTTATATGTTGTTAATATTAAATTATACCAATTCCATATCCAATGACAATTATGTCGAACTTACATAAATTCAACATTATAGATTAAATTCTTCGACCGTATAAAATAGATTATGCCCAACATATGCAATAACAATTGTTATGCCACAAACCCCATAATTATAGATTATATTCCAATATCCCCATATTCCAATCGTGCGTAATGTATAATAAGATTTCGTCTAGGTTTAAGATAACCTAGATCCAAAAATAAAAAAGGGGAAAGGATAAAAAGGAGAGAACTCAAACGTAGGCATAAATAAAATAACAGATCTTATTAAATTAACATCATATTCATTATGGGGAACGGTAAATGATAGAAGCAACATTATACAACAAATATAGTTCAAATCCACTCACATTGACTGGTTTAGAGAAATAAGCGATTTGTTGTTGATGTAGAATGCTGATTTAATCTTCTTATTTGATTATTGGTGAAGGGCTTGAATCGTTGATGAAGAATTTTGCTTCCTTGATTTGATTAAACTCAAAAGTTGATGAAGAACTTGCAAATTAATTTAGGGCTTTTAGGAGGCGGCCACTTTATGTTGAAGTTTGGCGGCATGGAGGTGTTAGAAGGAATTGTTTATGAATTAGGTTAGGTCTAGGCACTATTTTATAGGGGTAGAGAGTGTTTTAGAGCCATTAGAATGCCCTAGAAGCCATCCGGTCCGTCAGCACATCAAAAATCGTCACTGCCCAGATCTGGAAAAATCAGGGGGGAGGTCGAAACTAAGATCGACCCCCAGGTCGACCTGGCTGGGTATTTTTCTGAATTTTTGTTGAATCTTCCGCAGGCCATAACATTTTCATACGGAGTCCGATTTTCGAAAACTTGGATCTATTCTAAGCAAAATTTCGAGACGAACGCAATGGTGATGTCCGTTTTACTTAATTCCTGATATTTAAATTAAGTATCCTTATTTTATTATCTTCTCTGTTACGTACACTGTCACTGAATTAATCTTTCCTTCTCTTTCATGTATTAATTAATTTGCATTGTACATCACCATTATTAACCTATCTATGCATATATATATACATATTTTTACATAATTTTAACTATATTAAAAATGCGGGGTGTTACACCGAAGGCCGAAACCAACATCAGATCGACACTCAGAAAACCATTCATCTCAACTAATCTCGAGTTAGTTTCTAATTCCATTAACTCCATTTTCTGAGTTTCTAAACGAATAGAATTCCCAATATCAACTACCTTTTTAAATGAAATGTTTATCTCAAATTAATAACTATTCGAATATTTAACTTGAGAATAACATTTACAAAATATTGCTACAATCTTTATAAAATATTCCCTTATGGGTTTGATCTGCAAAACATTTTCTAAATATTAATTTCTAAACTGATACAATATTTTATTATAATGATGTATTTTCATTAACCAACTCAATTTCAATTTTCCATCTTCGTAAACCAAGTTTCATATAACCTCTGGATTCCAAAATACATTTTCAAACATTTGTATAAGTTTATCTCACTCACCTTAGTTTTATTTTAATAAAACTTCATTTGTTTCAATTCTAACTTCTATTCAAAATATTCTTCTTGATAATATTTATTATTTATGAACCTTATATATTATGTTATTCAAATTAGTTCATCTCAGTTCAATTATAATTTAAAATTTAAAAACCCTTTCAAACTTCTTTTCAAAAATTCTCATTCGCAAAATATTCGCTTCAACCCCTATTCACCTCACCCGTGAATAATAACTTTTAATACCAGTTCATTCTTGACTAAATCTGTCGATTTGATTCCAACTTGCAATTTCAAGTTCCAATTTCTATTATCACTTCTATTATTAGATTTATTCCAAATAATTTAATTTATAATTTCCACTAAACTTGGAAATGATCCCATCTATTAACAATATTGATTTCAAACCTAATTTCCATATATCTTCATATTCAAATTTTATTTTCTGAATTCTCCAATAATAATAATTTTATTCTTGATAAATATTGTTTATAAAATTAACTTCTTGATTAATTTGTTAAAATAAACCTTTACCATTCAATTCTATTTATAATTTCTATTCTAAAATATTTGTATGTAACTATCATTAGCAAATAATAATATTTATAAACCATATGTAAAATTCGCAAATATAATCTATATTATATATTTTAATTTGTTCTACTTAAATTCAATTAGAATTTATAATTTCAAACCCCTTTTCTAACTTACTTCTACCAGTTCCTATTTCTCACATCACTTACTTTATTCTCTTAATTCACCTTAATCATGATTAATAATCTATATACAAATCCATACTAGATTTGATCTCATAAATCATATTTCAAGTTACAATCCCATTATAACACTAATTATAGATTTATTCATATAATCCAATTTGTAATTTCCTTCGAAATTCAATATATTTAAAATACTAGTTTCAAACCGCATTTCTATTTTTCTCCCGAATTTACATTCGAATTATGTTTTTAAATTCTCAAATGTCCTACTTCTTTATAAACATTGTTTATAAAATCTACTTCACATTTAATTAATTAAAAATAACTTTTTACCTTTAAAATTCTATTTCAATCAGTTTCTAAATAAATATTCTATTTGAAATAAAATTCCTATAGAATACTTTTATATATTATTTTATTTTATTTTAAAACTCATATATGGTTTGGTCATTCAAAAACCAAGGCCAAAGTTAATACACATCCAAATAGGGTCATATACTATCACATGTTATCAATCATATCATATAACACCATATATGTGAAAACAATAAATAAATAATGAGGAACCCAGTTGGATCCCTCCAACATGTTTTTCCTGCATCCACAGATGTTAGTCAACAATAATAATACCCATCCTGCTTCGAGGCAAGATATCGCGGTACAGAAGGTCATCCACTATATATATTGTGGGGCGCATTGGGAAATCATCCGCTAATGGTACTACGGTCTTCCGCTAATGATACTGCAGGCTTTATCCAATCACCAATATTATTATTATAATATTATATATAATATTATCACTTTAAATCAAGCAATTATCATCCAATAAGCAAGCAATAAAATTTGAACTATTAAAAATAGTTCCCAATAATTTAACTGAGTGAGTTTAACTCACCTCGATTTTTCCATTGTTGAATATCCATTTAATTTCCATATTTGCGTCTACAAATCAACTTGTCTCAATGATTTTATCAAGCTCCGATAATTATTTTATTTTATTTGACGATTAATTATGTTCTCGATTAATTATGAAGTCAACTCAACCATCACCATCTGCAATACGCCCAAAATGCTTTCCGTCTCGATCGACAATTCCTCAACAATATACAGTCTAATCTCCATCACTACATCCCTTCAGTCTGCTCCAAATCGATACTCAACATTACACTTGCATTCAAAATTTCCAGACATGCCTGCCCCCACCATTACAAATCCCAGATCGATCTCCCGTCTCCATCAAACCGCATTATTTCCATCCCTCATATACCCACCATTTCGAAACAAAATCATAGACCCACACTTCAGATCATACTCCCCAAAAAGGTACTACCATCCCCTGTTTGATCTTACGCCATTTACCAAAAATATAGCAGCAACCTCCTACAGGCAATATGTCATTCCCCAAATGATCCCACAAAATAAATGATCGAACTACAACAAAAATTACCTACCGTCGAAGTCATCAGTTTAGATTGACATCCAAATTTTGTACCACTCCAGTCCGTCAGTATCTCAAAAATCAACTTCAACCAAGCATTCGAACCTTCCCATATTCACACCAATCCCCTTAATCAGCAGCAATACTTCGCCTCCTTCAATTCATACCAACGCAACACCTCTTCCATCAAACAGCGCACCATCCCGCCTAGCACAACCTCAACAACGGTAGGATTTTCACCCTGAAACTCTTCGACGGAATCACGAAAATTTGGAGCGAACCATCATCTGCGCGCCTCCAAGGAGCTTCAGAACATCGCAGATTCGAATCGCAATTTGATAGTCTTCAATTTCAACAGGGTCGAGCTTCAAATATTGCGGGGATTTCAAATCGCGACTCCCCCATTTTGATTTCCTGAACGCGAGTACCTCCTGGCCTTGAACGATTATAAATCGTGATTTCCATTGATCTCTATTTCTATTTTTATTTATTAATAATTAGTGGAATCGGTGGAATTGATTTTTAGTTTTGACTGGGGAAAAACGAAGAGGAGTAGAAATCTCTTTTGTGAGTTTGAGAATGGGCTGAAAACAACAAGGGCGATACTAGTTTTATAGTTGCGAAGAAAACCATTCGTACTAAAAGCCATTACATCATGCTTTCCTTTGTCACAAAGCTGGGGAACAAAAGGGTACGTGATTTGAAAGAACAAGGGTAGCAACTTAGGGTAGGTCTGTAGAATTTCTTCGCTTGTAAGGAATTGGATTGTAGGCTTTATATAAGGTGGGCGAGCTGATATATATAGAAATATACGTTGGCTCCCCTTTTAGTTTGAACCGGTAAATTTGTTTAATTAAAACATCACGTTGATTTCAAATTCCTATTTAAACGCAGTAACGACACTTCCAGGGTTATGCCACTGTTCCGAAATCCCTGGAACAGGTTTCGAAGTCCAATTTGATCGTATGGTGAAGATATAAATTTAAACTGATGATTTAAATTAAATTAAATTTAAATATTCTTTAATGTTTATTAATCGTATGTTAAATCGATAAATTTAAATGTTATGAAATACAAAATCCGGCAACAATACTCTATTACTGATCCGATGGAATTTATTTCATCGAATTCTAAAATCGCCTGAAACATCGCTATTTTCACAAATAAAATAAATCGATGATACACATTTATATTTGTCAAATAAAAAAATTCTTATTTAATAAATTAAATAAATAAACTATATATAAATCTCCAATTTAAATTCAAATCAAATATTTAATTGTTTTAATCGTTCAACGTTAACCATCGGAAAACACAGATGTTACATTCCTTCCCCCTTAAAAGAATTTCGTCCCCGAAATTACTAAGTAGAAAAGGTGCTACATCTTATTCGCTTCCCACAATCCACTCATGCAACTTGACACTTGCCTCTAAAGCCTTCCTACTCAACCAACTTACTAGTTCTAATTTCACTCATCAATCCTTAACTTCAATTTCTAATTAAACATTAAATTTTTGTTATCAAAAATTTTCAAAACTGTTGAAAATTTTTCTAACTTCCTAAATTTTCAAAAAATTTCGCCAGCACCTCCTTTGTACGGGCTGATCGGTACAACTACAAAATGCCTCTCTAGGTGTTCCCCAATCAAAAAGAAAAAAAAACAAGTGGCTTGCCAATCAGGATCATAAAATCCCATATTGAATTAAACATATACCTTTTTGTCAGGCATCTCATATTATTCTTCACACTTGCTTCTATCCAATAAACCTGCTAAATCATATACACCTATATTTCTGACTGATTATAAACAACTTAACTTCTTACTTCCATGTAATGACCCGCATTCTACACATCGGGGGATCGTAGAATATTTATTTATTTCCCGTATGAAGTCATATGGTCATGTAACTTTGGGAAACATCTATTAGAGTCATTTCCCATGTTCATGATTTTTGTCGATTTTTAAATGACCGTTGTGCCCCTAGTTGGTACTGTTTTGGCCATAACTTTTGATTGGAAAGGAATTTTGACCTGAAACCACTTCCATTGGATTCGTTTGATGGTTTACCTTTCCGTAGAGTGGTCATAATAGCCAAACGGACTTACCGTTTGGGAGATATGGGTGAAATAAGGTTTGGAGGGTGAAAAACTGCTTAATCGGGCCAAATCGGGTGATTAGTGAGTAGGCCCATAACCCATTTCGGGATTAGGGTTATGGGGAGGCTGAAATGAGATAGAGGATCATTCCATTTCAGTTTTCTAGCCTCCACTTATCACCAAGGAACCCTAAAAATGGCCTCCAACCTCTAAATCACATCCAAATCACCTTTTGGTCAAGGATTTGGCTTAGCAACCCCTAATCAAGGAAGATCTACACCAAAGCAACATTGGAGCTGCTGTTTAGCATTGGGATTCGCATCAAATCAGAGATTTGTTTTAGATCTTAGTTTATTTTGTGGCTAAGGTGAGTGATTTGCATAGTTTTGCACTAATTATGGCTAATTAGGGTTGATTAGTGTTAATTAGCGAATTTAAGCATGATAAAATTCTGGAAAAATGTTTATAAAATTCGGAATGATGTTTTAGACCTCTGATATGAATTTGGGTTAATTTGGTTAAGTTTTGCTAATCCTATCATTAGTTTCACCTAAACATGCTTAAGGGGAAATATGAGATTTTGGGGTATGTTTGATCCATTTTAACCTATTATATTGATGTTTTGATGTTTGTGGTTGACTATATATGTTTCTATGATTGTATGGTATGCTTTGTGATTGATTAGAATAGTTGGAATGGTCGAAAACGCCGTCGAGGGGCGTAAACAACTCGCTGGACAAGGTGCAGGGATTCTGATCGCATAGGGGATTGAGGGCCGATCGGATCGCCCTATGGGATCGTGGGACATCACCACGAGTCGAGTCATCTCCTCCGAACCGAACCATCTGCGCAAGGCCCACGAGCACCAACCGCGAACTGCTACCCGATACGATCCACTTGTGTTTCGCATCACGATCTGACTAGAGGGAAGCAGCATCCACGATCCGATGCACTACGAGACGCCGATTCGAACCAGGGGGAGCCACGAGCAGGAGGAGCGCGATCCAACCCGTATAGGGTATTCCGATCCGAACCGAGGAGAGGAGCACGATCTGAAGCAGAGAGAAAGAGGACCGCGATGACGATCCGAACCGTGGCAATCTGGAGACCCGACCCGATCCGCTAGGGGTGACGGCGATCCGACCCGATCCAGTGAAGAAGGAGCATTCTGATCCAAACCGAACCGATGAAGACTGATAACCCGAGATGCAAAGGTAGTCCAAATGAAGGGTATTGACTCAGGATCCAGATAGGAACCAATGAGTGGACTTCATGAGTTGGACTTTGCTGCGGGACGTGTGCTAAGGAGTTGTCGACGTTCATAACTTCGATTCACCACTAAAAATGGATGATGGGCTACTTATCAATGCAGTAGGGTCATCATGACCTGAGGGGCAAAGTGATGGTAGCAAGACTACGTTATCAGTGCAGTAGGGTCATTATGACCCGAGGGGCAAGGTGATGCGTAGTAAGACTATGAGCCAGTGCAGTGGGGTCATTGTGACTCCATGGGGCAGAGTGGACATAGTAAGGATTAGTAAGGCTATGAGCCAGCGCAGTGGGGTTCTTGTGACTCCATGGGGCAAAGTGGACATAGCAAAGGATTAGTGGATACGTTATCAGTGTAGTGAAGTCATTTATGACTTCATGGGGCAGAGTGATCGTAGCAAGGTATGTTGGGTGATCGAAGTGGTGAATATCGTATGCTTTACGCACTGAGTGAGAGATGTGAGGATGGATGCTATGTTTGATTGTTTGCCATCATTATGACACGCACACCTCCCCCACCTCCGTATCTTTACACCGTTTGATATGGTACCTTAGAGTGTTGTACAATATGTAGTGCTAACTCTTTGGTTGCAGGTCCAGGTTCAGGTATGTTTTAGTCTACCTGTTATTGTTCACTTTAGATGCTTATCGCTCATACCAGGCTTTATGTCTGACCCAGAGTTTTATGTCTCCTCTTATTACTCTGGGTGCTCAAACGAGCAGACTAGAGACATGTTAGCTGGTGATGCGCGAGTAGCTGATTCGGAGGCGGGCAGGAGGCTTCCACGTATGATATATATATACACATTCTCCCTGTGTCGTTGGTGGTCTCTACTTGGGCATTAGTAGTGTACCTCCTTTATCTTACTTTTGCTTTGAGACAGTTTGAAAGTTGTAATAAGCTGTATTTTGGATTTCCGCTGCTATGAGGTTTGGTTCTGGTTTTCAGCTTATGCACTGTCTCTCCTGTTTTATGTCAAGTATGTTATTATTATATTTTGTTCTATGCGCTGTGAGACATTCTACAGGTTCTTTGTATGTTCATTTCCTTCTTCCCTTTCCTTTTCACGACCCGTTCCGTGCTAGCTGGACATGTGTACAGCGCACTTTTGGAGTAAATGTCAATTGGTGCGGGGCGGGCCCTCACACTTGGTATCAGAGCTCTAGGTTGCATAGTTAACCTAGGGAAAGACACTAGGGAGAGATAGTACGTATATGAGAGCGCGTATTTGTGATTACTTTGGTTTTCAAAAGCTATGTATATATATACTATTAGTTGTATAAGAATGAAGTCGCACTGCACTAGCACCACTATGGGGTCGTTAATCGTTTCCCTTTTCCAGATTGACGATGAGCCGAGACACGAGGGGTGCTGGTAGAGGGACCAACCAAGGGAATGCCGCTGACATGAGGGCAATGTTTACTAACCTCATGAGAGACATGCTTAGAGAAGTGCAAGGGGCAGTTCCCAATCCCGGAGTTGGTGTTGGCCCAGTAGTGCAGGCGCCTAGGGTCGATTTCGCCAAGTTGGGCAAGGATTACACTAATCTTGGTGGAAATCCGTTCCACGGAACGGAGTCGGCCACAGATGTTCAAGACTGGATGGATAGCTGTGACCGTATCTTTGATGACTTGGGTCTTGAGGATGCAATGAAGAGAATGCTAGCGTCTCGTCAGCTGCAAGGGCGAGCGATGAATTGATGGAATGCCATTAGAACAGTTACTCCAGAGGATCAGGTTACTTGGGATCAGTTCAAGGCTCGCTTTAGCGAGAAGTTTATTCCAGCTGCCTAGAAGTCAGTGTTGTTTAAGAGGTTCTTGGAACTCAAGCAGAACGGAAGGGCAGTTTCTGACTATATTGCTGAGTTCGACACTTTGTCGAAGTATGGACTGTCTCTCATTGACACTCCTGAGAAGAAGAATGATAAGTTCATTACTGGTTTGGATGGATACTTGGGGGAAAGGCTTATAAACCACATCGATGAGACTTTTGAATCGATCGTGGGGAAAGCTTTGAGATCAGAGAGCCTTTACCCTAAGTCAAAGATTGAGGCTGCATCTACAGAAGGGCCAAAGCCGCAAGCAGGCGGTGGAGGCAAGAATAATTCTCAGAATAAGAGGAAGCAGGACCAATCTAAAGGTGGCCAGAAAAAGAGCAAGAAGGATGTTGAGTGCTTCAGCTGTGGAAAGAAGGGCCATTATGCTAAAGAATGTCGGGCCAAGCCAGCGGAAAGGAAGTGCTACAACTGTGGTCAAATGGGACATCAGAAGGATAAGTGTCCGCAACCTCTTAAGGAGAAGCAGTTTGTGAAAGCATATGCTATTGATGTTGTTCCTTCTTCGTCGAATGCCCCAACTGCGGTGGAAAAAGGAAAGAATGTTGTTATTCAAGATATGCTTTCTATTTATGATGTACCAGTTCGAGTTTTGTTTGATACTGGGGCTTCCCGTTCCTTCATATCTAGTGACCTGGTAGATAGGTTGGGACTGGAACCCGAGATAGTCGATAGACCATTGGTTGTGACGAACCCGATTGGTCGTTCGACTAGCCTTAGTATGATTTGCAGGAATTTGGTCATATCGAGTCATGGATGTATGTTTGTATGTGATTGCTTTGTTTTGGGCTTTACTGGGTATGGCATTATATTGGGAGTCGATTGGCTCCAAAGATACGGGGTGGTGGTAGACTGTGAGGGCTTTTTGGTGACAGTGAGGGCGGATGATGGGCGGAGGGTAGTGTTTGGTAGTCTACCTAGTGATGGGGTTATGGCTAGTTTTGTAAATTCCCTCGACATCCCGCAGGATGAGTTGTCAGATGTGCCCGTGGTTGGCCAGTATCCGGACGTCTTCGAGGAGGTGACCGGGCTTCCACCACACCGAGAGATTGAGTTCCGTATTGATTTAGTGAAAGATGCCAGACCTATAGTGATGCCACTTCGTCGTATGGCACCAAGGGAGCAGCGAGAGCTCGGGGTGCAAGTCAGCAATCTTTTGAAGAAGGGATTTATTAGAAGGAGTGTCTCCGAGTGGGGAGCACCAGTTGTGTTTGCCACTAAGGCAGATGGTTCCCTTCGGTTGTGTGTGGACTATCGCGAGTTGAATAAGGTAACGAGGAAGAATAAGTATCCTCTACCACGGATAGATGATTTGTTTGATCAGCTGGAAGGAGCTAGAGTGTTCTCCCAGTTGGACCTCACGACAGGATTTCATCAGCTACGAGTAGCAGATAAGAGTGTTCCGAAAACGGCATTTAGGACGCCGTCTGGATTTTATGAGTGGTTGGTCAAGCCATTTGGGTTGACCAATGCACCAGCCTACTTTGCGGATCTTATGAATCGAGTATTCAGAGATCAGTTGAATAAGTTTGTTCTTGTGTTCGTGGATGATATCCTTGTTTATTCAAGGACAGAGGAGGAACACAAGGGACACTTGAGGATAGTGATGGAGGTGTTGAGGAAACACCAATTGAAAGCGAAATTCTCTAAGTGTCATTTTTGGAGAAGGGAAGTAAGATTCTTGGGTCATGTTGTTTCAGAGAGTGGTATTGCCGTGGACCCTGCGAAGGTGGCTACGGTACAGGATTGGCCTACACCCAAGAATGTAACAGATGTGAGAAGTTTCTTGGGATTAGCTGGATATTATCGTAAGTTTATCCAGGACTTCTCCAAGATAGCAGCACCGTTGACTCGATTGACTAAGAAGAATCAGTCCTTCATCTGAGACGAAGTGTGTGAGGATGCCTTCAAGAGTCTAAAGGAGAAGTTGACGCATGCGCCAGTATTAGTCATTCCTAAAGGGAATGAAGAGATGACGGTATACACGGATGCTTGTGGTACCGGACTGGGTGCTGTATTGATGCAAGGAGGTAGGGTTGTGGCTTATGCTAGTCGACAGCTAAAGCCGCATGAGAAGAACTATCCTACCCTTGATTTGGAATTGGCAGCGATTGTATTTGCGCTGAAGATGTGGAGACACTATCTCTTGGGAGAAACATTTGAGTTGTTTACCGATCATAAATCGTTGAAGTATCTCTTCTCTCAGAAAGATCTGAATCTCCGTCAGCAGAGATGGTTAGAGTTCTTGGCTTCATATGATTTTGATATCGCATATACACCTGGGAAAGGTAATGCGGTAGCTGATGCCTTGAGTAGGAGACATGCCAGCTTAGGGGCAATGTTTCTTGAATGGAAGCAACTGGAGTATATCGCGGGGTTTGATTTCAGGCCAAAGTGCGAATTGGATCCAGTTATGCTAGCTAGTTTGACGATCAGACCCACTTTGATAGAGCGGATTGGTTCCAGCCAGAGGGACAATCCTAATCTATTGGAAATCATCACCAAGTTAGAGATGGGTATCGATGGGGAGATGAATGTGTATGGGCTTGATCGAGATGGATGGCTTCGAAAGAATTGAAGGCTAGTTGTGCCCAACGTGAATGGATTGAGAGATGAAGTGCTTAGAGAATGTCATCACTCAAAACTGACTATACATCCCGGTGGTAATAAGATGTATCAAAACATGAGACAGACTTACTACTGGGAAGGGATGAAAAGAGACGTTGGGAAGTTTATATCCAAATGCATGAATTGCCAGTTAGTTAAAGCCGAGCAAAAGAAGCCTAGTGGGTTGTTGCAACCATTAGAGATTCCCGAATGGAAATGGGAGCAAGTCTCGATGGATTTCATCGATGGCCTACCAAGGACTAGATCGGGATATGATAGCATTTGGGTAATTGTGGATCGATTGACTAAAAGTGCAAGATTTATACCAGTCAAATCGACCAGAACGGCAGCCAAGTTGGCAGAATTGTATATGAAGTGGGTAGTGAGATTTCATGGAGTACCCAAAAGCATTGTGAGTGACCGAGACCCGTTGTTCATTAGTGGGTTTTGGAAGAGCTTACAAGAGGCTCTAGGGTCAGGATTACATCTCAGTACCGCATATCATCCTCAGACCGACGGTCAGACGGAGAGGGTGAATCGTATATTGGAAGATCTCTTGAGAGCGTGTATATTGGATTTTGGTGGATCATGGAATGACCATTTGCATCTAGTAGAGTTTGCATAAAATAATAGCTACCAATCCAGTATCGATATGGCTCCATATGAAGCTTTGTACGGAAGACCGTGCAACTCACCATCATGTTGGATAGAGACTGGCGAGAAGTTTGTGCTTGGACCAGAGGTGGTGAGAGAAACTTCCGATAAGATCAAGATCATTCAGCAACGAATGAAAGCTGCCCAAGATAGGCAGAAGAGTTATGCTGATAAGAGGAGAAGAGACTTGAAATTCTCCGTTGGTGACTTGGTGTTTGTCAAGATCTCTCCGTTGAAGAGCGTGATACGATTTGGCAGGAGAGGCAAGTTGGCACCAAGATTTGTTGGCCCATTCCCTGTTCTTGAACTAGTCGGGAATTCAGCCTATAGAGTTGGCTTACCAGAGAAAATGGCGGGAGTTCACAACGTGTTTCATGTTTCCCAACTAAGGAAGTTCGTTCACGACTCCGATATGACTATTTCACCTGATCAGTTAGAGGACATCGAAGTAGAACCCGAGGCGGTTGGGAACCGCAAGCCGATTCGTATTGTGGGGCACGATATGAATCAACTTCGAAGGAAGGCGGTGAAGCTAGTCAAGGTTCAGTGGGGCGAGGACGAGAATGATTGTACTTGGGAGACAGAGGAGAGTATTAGGAAGACATATCCAGAACTCTTTGCCTGGTAAGATTTACTTTGCGATTTAGTTATTCCGCATGCTAGGATAGACTTATTTTACTTGTTTTGCATGTTTGATGGTTGTTTTATGGTTGATAGGCATGCGGGAACCTTTGTGTATGTTTTGATTAGGGAATTTCGGGGGCGAAATTTCTTAAGGGGGGGAGAGTGTAATGACCCGCATTCTACACATCGGGGGATCGTAGAATATTTATTTCTTTCCCGTATGAAGTCATATGGTCATGTAACTTTGGGAAACATCTATTAGAGTCATTTCCCATGTTCATGATTTTTGTCGATTTTTAAATGACCATTGTGCCCCTAGTTGGTACTGTTTTGGCCATAACTTTTGATTGGAAAGGAATTTTGACTTGAAACCGCTTCCATTGGATTCGTTTGATGGTTTACCTTTCCGTAGAGTGGTCATAATAGCCAAACGGACTTACCGTTTGGGAGCTATGGCTGAAATAAGGTTTGGAGGGTGAAAAACTGCTTAACCGGGCCAAATCGGGTGATTAGTGAGTAGGCCCATAACCCATTTCGGGATTAGGGTTATAGGGAGGCTGAAATGAGATAGAGGATCATTCCATTTCAGTTTTCTAGCCTCCACTTATCACCAAGGAACCCTAAAAATGGCCTCCAACCTCTAAATCACCTCCAAATCACCTTTTGGTCAAGGATTTGGCTTAGCAACCCCTAATCAAGGAAGATCTACACCAAAGCAACATTGTAGCTGCTGTTTAGCATTGGGATTCGCATCAAATCAGAGATTTGTTTCAGATCTTAGTTTATTTTGTGGCTAAGGTGAGTGATTTGCATAGTTTTGCACTAATTATGGCTAATTAGGGTTGATTAGTGTTAATTAGCGAATTTAAGCATGATAAAATTCTGGAAAAATGTTTATAAAATTCGGAATGATGTTTTAGACCTCTGATATGAATTTTGGTTAATTTGGTTAAGTTTTGCTATTCCTATCATTAGTTTCACCAAAACATGCTTAAGGGGAAATATGGGATTTTGGGGTATGTTTGATCCATTTTAACCTATTATATTGATGTTTTGATGTTTGTGGTTGACTATATATGATTATATGATTGTATGGTATGCTTTGTGATTGATTAGAATAGTTGGAATGGTCGAAAATGCCGTCGAGGGGCGTAAACAACTCGCTGGACAAGGTGTAGGGATTCAGATCGCATAGGGGATTGAGGGTCGATCGGATCGCCCTATGGGATCGTGGGACATCACCACGAGTCGAGTCATCTCCTCCGAACCGAACCATCTGCGCAAGGCCCACGAGCACCAACCGCGAACTGCTACCTGATCTGATCCACTTGTGTTTCGCATCACGATACGACTAGAGGGAAGCAGCATCCACGATCCGATGCACTACGAGACGCCGATTCGAACCAGGGGGAGCCACGAGAAGGAGGAGCGCGATCCGGCCCGTATAGGGTATTCCGATCCGAACCGAGGAGAGGAGCACGATCTGAAGCAGAGAGAAAGAGGACCGCGATGACGATCCGAACTGTGGCAATCTGGAGACCCGACCCGATCCGCCAGGGGTGACGGCGATCCGACCCGATTCAGTGAAGAAGGAGCATTCTGATCCGAACCGAACCGATGAAGACTGATAACCCGAGATGCAAAGGTAGTCCAAATGAAGGGTATTGACTCAGGATCCAGATATGAACCAATGAGTGGACTTCATGAGTTGGACTTTGCTGCGAGACGTGTGCTAAGGAGTTGTCGACGTTCATAACTTCGATTCACCACTGAAAATGGATGATGGGCTACTTATCAGTGCAGTAGGGTCATCATGACCTGAGTGGCAAAGTGATGGTAGCGAGACTACGTTATCAGTGCAGTAGGGTCATTATGACCCGAGGGGCAAGGTGATGCGTAGTAAGACTATGAGCCAGTGCAGTGGGGTCATTGTGACTCCATGGGGCAGAGTGGACATAGTAAGGATTAGTAAGGCTATGAGCCAGTGCAGTGGGGTTCTTGTGACTCCATGGGGCAAAGTGGACATAGCAAAGGATTAGTGGCTACGTTATCAGTGCAGTGAAGCCATTTATGACTTCATGGGGCAGAGTGATCGTAGCAATGTATGTTGGGTGATCGAAGTGGTGAATATCGTATGCTTTACGCACTGAGTGAGAGATGTGAGGATGGATGCTATGTTTGATTGTTTGCCATCATTATGACATGCACACCTCCCCCACCTCCGTATCTTTACACCGTTTGATATGGTACCTTAGAGTGTTGTACAGTATGTAGTGCTAACTCTTTGGTTGCAGGTCCAGGTTCAGGTATGTTTTAGTCTACCTATTATTGTTCACTTTAGATGCTTATCGCTCATACCAGGCTTTATGTCTGACCCAGAGTTTTATGTCTCCTCTTATTACTCTGGGTGCTCACATGAGCAGACTAGAGACAGGTTAGCTGGTGATGCGCGAGTAGCTGACTCGGAGGCGGGCAGGAGGCTTCCACATATGATATATATATACACATTCTCCCTGTGTCGGTGGTCGCTACTTGGGCATTAGTAGTGTACCTCCTTTATCTTACTTTTGCTTTGAAATAGTTTGAAAGTTGTAATAAGCTGTATTTTGGATTTCCGCTGCTATGATGTTTGGTTCTAGTTTTCAGCTTATGCACTGTCTCTCCTGTTTTATGTCAAATATGTTATTATTATATTTTGTTCTATGCGCTGTGAGACATTCTACAGGTTCTTTGTATGTTCATTTCCTTCTTCCCTTTCCTTCTCACGACCCATTCCGTGCTAACTGGACATGTGTACAACGCACTTTTGGAGTAAATGTCAGTTGGTGCGGGGCGGGCCGTCACATTCCAATTCACCAATTCTTCCACTAACTTGTTATCTTACTCAACTCATGATAATTTAAACCTTCAAGTTCAAATGTATATACAATTGCTTATAAACAATTTGGGTTTATTTATAATCGAAGTTCCATGTTTTTAATTTTAATATACAAGTCCATTTGCATTTGAGTTTTAATCTTAATTTCAATTAAACTCAATTTAATCCATTCTTCCGAGTCATATTCGGTTATTTATATTCAAATTTGATTTATTTCACTTCGCTTCTTATTCCACTCGACATTTTCAAATCATATGTATCGAGTTCCATTTAGATTATCAATGTTCAATTTATTGATATTTTCAACTTCCATTTAAGAATTTTCATTCCATATAAGTTTAATAACTCAAATTCTACATTTTATTAATGTAAATCAAATTTATTATCTTAAACACATTCCATTTGGATTAATATATCGTTTTAATTTATAAACGATTTCAATACCAATTCAAATCCATTTAACTTATCTTTCAATCAAGTTCTGATTCTTTTAACTCATTTATATAGGAATTTTCTTCCTTAGCTTCCAATTTATTTAACTTCACTAATTGTTGGTGGATTCCTATCCAATCAATCTAATAATCAATTAATAAACAACACACAATCAACTTAACCAACCCAATTGAACTCGTATTCAATATTAATATTTCCATGTTTGTATTCACTTTGGCCCAACATATCATTTTACCATTCGGTTAATATCAGATTGATTTCTAATCCAATATTATTTCCATTGGCTTTTGATTATATTTTCATTGATTTTTTTATTTTATCTTCTTGTTAGATTAAGCTATTCCAATTTCATAACTTCATTTGAATTTATTCAAACAATCAAATACCAACAAAATATAAGAAAATTATTTCTTTTCAATACAAAATATAATTTGGGCAAAATTATTTCATTTACCCTCTTTATAAAACAATATTGTATCAATTTCCAGTTCAAAATTGAACCGATCAAGTGACACAATACAAAACATTTTTATAAAATATACAAACGCACTCTCATATATATACACTCAAACTCAATCTGAGATATTACTACTCCCATCTCTATCGAGTTACGCCACAAAGCCAAGGTTATTCCTAAACCATTGCTCTGATACCAACTGTAGCATCCCAGAAATTTCGATTCTCGAATCCAGACATTTATATACTCCATATCTGAATTCAAGTATCGAAATTCCAGAAAGCTAATAGAAAGAAATAAGAGGATTAGAAATAGAAAGAAAGCTAAGAATAGAAAAAAGAAGAAGAACAACAATACACAGTCTCACATCGCAGAGGAATAAAATATAATACAGAAATAAATTCTTATTGAAAAACTTGAAATGATACTTACAATTTATCAGAGTACAACGGACATTTAGTTCATCTGGACAGTTATAATAGTCTGTCCTCATTTACAACACACGACGGAATACTATATATGTCATACGTCTAAACTCCTCCAGCTTATCTCCTGAAACACATATCTTATCCTAAACCTGCACAACTCGGTCTAACCCAACTCGGTCTGATCCGAGCATTACAAACGCACAGGTCAATCTGGTGAACCAGCGTGAGAAAAAACCCACTAAATTAGTGGTAGCATCCAACTTGATTTTAAAGTTAAAAATCATTTCGAAAGAAAAGGATAATCGTAAGACCAATCCACACCTAAACACGGATGGTTTTTACCTTACGATAACCCAAAACATTTTTGAAATCAATATCTTGTTGTGATATTATAATAGTGTCTAAATACAAATAAATTTCAATCTAGCGGAACGCTTGCATCTCACGCTCCACATATATAGTATACAATCAAAACAACCGGCGCTTATTGGAGAATGGATTTCCAACTATGACAAGGTATGGGACCACCTGTCGATAGTGCATCTCTAGAGAGGAATACACTGGGTTCAACAAGAACGTCTTGCAACCCGGCACACACATGACCGACCACTCATTTCTCTTGAGTGTATCGAATATATTGTCACCTTACGGTTGGTAACAACATAACCGTTCCTGGGAGATATAGAAATGAAAAGAAGTAACAAATATGAATATTCTTTAGATGGTGACAATACACCCTAATGGGTGCGACCCACATAGCCATGCTGCCTTCCCGATTTTATGTCATTTCCCAGTTGATGAGGCATGAGGTCATAATTTATTTATTTGTTTATTAATTTATATTCTTTTAGAACATCTGGCCACCATTGACTTTGAATGCCACATTGTCAGATCCACCAAATCACTAATTGACGTCAACAAAAATACTCTGGTCGTTAAGCTAAGTGAAGTGCCCTTCTCCGCAACTAATAGAAATCCGTTTGTAAAAATCAACGTACGTGATTCTTTTGGAAATACTTTGTCAGACATCCATCCATACAAGTTGTCCTGGGACTGGACAAACCGAAGGCACTCTCCTACCACATCCTAGGAATCACCCCATAGATCAGTAGCGAGAAGTCCTTGATACCTGTAAATTCCAACCATGATTGAACCACAGTATATCTCTGGCCGCTAAACAAAAGATTTTAAGTAGTTCTTCCGTTTTATGAAGCTTTACGGTCTTCGAATGCCCCATCTCGATCAACGTCGGATGTATATTCAACGTTTACGTATTCGCTAGTCGGAATGGTTTTTGAATATAAATTCGATCCCGGTCTTCCTGTACTAACAATCGTTTAGGCCAGATTTGATAGTCGATTATTTAACTATCAAACAAAAAAACCATTCATCCATAAAGAAAAATTCAATTTATTGATTCAATGTTTACTTCTTTAATTAATCATTCGTTAATTAAACTTCTTAATTTTTCCCAATATTTGAAATATTCATTCCACTTCTTATATTAGTATAAGGTTATTCAAAACCATTCATTTTAAATATTCGGAGAACACACTCCTCATCTTGGCCATTTATCCCTAACCGTAAATTTGTAAGAGAATAATTCTCTAAAAGTCATTCCTGAAGGCTGAAACCAGCATCAGATCGACACTCAGAAAACCATTCATCTCAACTAATCTCTAATCAGTTTCTAATTCGATTAACTCCATTTTCTAAATTTCTAAACGAATAGAATTCCCAATATCAACTACCTTTTTAAACTAAAATGTTTATCTCAAATTTATAACTATTCGAATAATTAACTTGAAAATAACGTTTACAAAATATTGCTACAATCTTTACAAAATATTCCCTTAAGGGTTTGATTTGCAAAACATTTTCTAAATATTTATTTCTAAACTAATACAAGATTTTATTATAATGATGTATTTTCATTAACCAACTCAATTTCATTTTTCCATCTTCGTAAACCAAGTTTCATATAACCTCTTGATTCCAAAATACATTTTTAAACATTTGTATAAGTTTATCTCACTCACCTCAGTTTTATTTTAATAAAACTTCATTTATTTCAATTCTAACTTCTATTAAAAATATTCTTCTTGATAATATTTATTATTTATGAACCGTATATATTATGTTATTCAAATTAGTTCATCTCCAATTCAATTATAATTTAAAATTTGAAAACCCTTTCAAACTTTTTTTCAAAAATTCTCATTTGCAAAATATTCGCTTCAACCACTATTCACCTCACCCGTGAATAATAACTTTTAATACCAGTTCATTCTTGACTAAATCTGTCGATCTGATTCCAACTTGCAATTTCAAGTTCCAATTTCTATTATCACTTCAATTATTAGATTTATTCCAAATAATCTAATTTATAATTTCTACTAAACTTGGAAATGATCCCATCTATTAACTATACTGATTTCAAACCCAATTTCGATATATCTTCATATTCAAATTTTATTTTCTGAATTCTCCAATAATAATAATTTAATTCTTGATAAATATTGTTTATAAAATTAACTTCTTGATTAATTTGTTAAAATAAACCTTTACCATTAAATTCTCTTTATAATTTCTATTCTAAAATATTTGTATGTAACTATCATTTGCAAATAATAATATTTATAAACCATATGTAAAATTTTTAAATATAATCTATATTATATATTTTAATTTGTTCTACTTAAATTCAACTAGAATTAATCATTTCAAACCCCTTTTCTAACTTACTTCTACCAGTTCCTATTTCTCACATCACTTACTTTATCCTCTTAATTCACCTTAATCGTGAATAATAATTTATATACAAATCCATACTAGATTTGATTTCATAAATCAAATTTCAAGTTACAATCCCATTATAACTCTAATTATAGAGTTATTCGTATAATCCAATTTGTAATTTCCTTCGAAATTCAATATATTTAAAATATTAGCTTCAACCCGCATTTCTATTTTTCTCCCGAATTTACATTCGAATTATGTTTTTAAATTCTCGAATGTCCTACTTTTTTATAAACATTGATTATAAAATCTACTTCACATTTCATTAATTAAAAATAATTTTTACCTTTAAAATTCTATTTTGATAGGTTTCTAAAGAAATATTCTATTTGAAATAAAATTCCTTTAGAATAATTTATATATTCTTTTATTCTGTTTTAAAATTCGTCTATGGTTTTGTCATTCAAAAACCAAGGTCCAAGGTTAATACACATCCAAACAGGGACATATACTATCACAGGTTTTCAATCATGTCATATAACACCATATATGTGAAAACAATAAATAAATGTTGAGGAATCCAGTTGGATCCCTCCAACCTGTTTTTCCTGCATCCATAGATGTTAGTCAACAATAATAGTACCCATCCTTCTTCGAGGCAGGATATCGCAGTATGGAAGGTCATCCACTATATATATTGTGGGGCGCATAGGGAAATCATCGGCTAATGGTACTGCTGGCATCCGCTAATGATTCTGCGGGCATTATCCAATCACCAATCACCAGTAACCAATACTATTATTATTATATTATATATAATATTATCACTTTATATCAAGCAATTATCATCCAATAAGCAAGAAATAAAATTTGAACTATTAAAAATAGTTCCCAATAATTTAACTGAGTGAGTTTAACTCACCAAGATTCTTCCATTGCTGAATATCCATTTAATTTCCATATCTGCGTCTACAATTCTTCTCGTCTCAATGATTTTATCAAGCCCCTATAATTATTTAGTTTTATTTAATGATTAAACAGTTATTTATTTATTATTAAGCTAGCTTATCAAATAAAAAAATTCTTAGTATTTAAATTTCTATAAAATGTATACCTTATGTTCTCGATTAATTATGAAGCCAACTCAACCATCACCATCTGCAATACGCCCAAAATGCTTTCCGTCTCGATCGACAATTCCTCAACAATATACAGTAAAATCTCCATCACTGCATCCCTTCAATATGCTCCAAATCGATACTGAACATTACACTTGCATTCAAAATTTCCAGACATGCCTGCCCCCACTATCACAAATCCCAGATCAATCTCCAGTCTCTATCAAACCGCATTATTTCCATCCCTCATACACCCACCATTCCAAAACAAAGTCATAGACCCACACATCAGATCATACTCCCCAAAAATGTACTGCCATCCCATGTTTGATCTTACGCCATTTGCCAAAAATATAGCAACAACCTCCTACATGCAATATGTCATTCCCCAAATCATCCCACAAAATAAATGATCGAACTACAACAAAAATTACCTATTGTCGAAGTCATCAGTTCAGATTGACATCCAAATTTTGTACCACTCTAATCCGTCAGTATCTCAAAAATCAACTTCAACCAAGCATTCGAACCTCCCCACATTCACACCAATCCCCTTAATCAAAAACAACACTTCGCCCCCTTCAATTCATACCAACGCAGCACCTCTTCCGTCAAACAGCACACCATCCCCCTCGCACAACCTCAACATGGTAGGATTTTCATCATGAAACTCTTCGATGGATCCATGAAAACTCGAAGCGAACCATCATCTGCGCTCCTCCAAGGAGCTTCAGAACATCGCGGATTCAAATCACAATTTGATAGTCTTTGATTTTGACAGGGCCGAGCTTCAGATATTGTGGAGATTTCAAATCGTGACTCCCTCATTTTGATTTCCTGAACGTGAGTACCTCCTGGCCTTGAATGATTATAAATCGTGATTTCCATTGTTCTCTATTTCTACTTTTATTTATTAATAATTAGTGGAATTGGTGGAGTTGATTTTTAGCTTTGACTAGGGAAAAACGAAGAAGAGTTGAAATCTCTTTTGTGAGTTTGAGAATGGGCTGAAAACAACAAGGGCGATGCTAGTTTTATAGTTGCAAAGAAAACCATTCGTACTAAAGCCATTACATCGTGCTTTCCTTTGTCACGAAGCTGGGGAACATAAGGGTATGTGATTTGAAAGAACGAGGGTTGTAACTTAGGGTAGGTTTGCAGAATTTCTTCGCTGGTAAGGAATTGGATTGTAGGCTTTATATAAGGTGGGCGATCTGATATATATATAAATATAGGTTGGCTCCCCTTTTAGTTTGAACCGGTAAATTTGTTCAATTAAAACATCACGTTGATTTCTATCTCCTATTTAAACGCAACAACGGCACTTCCAGGGTTATGCCACCGTTTTGAGCTCCCTGGAACAGATTTCGAAGTCCAATTTGATCGTATGGTGAAGATATAAATTTAAACTGACGATTAAAATTAAATTCGTTTTAATTATTCTTCGACGTTTACTGATCGTATGTTAAATTGATAAATTTAAATGTTATGAAATACAAAATCCGGCAACAATACTCTATTACTGATCTGATGGAATTTATTTCATTGAATTCTAAAATCGCCTAAAACATCGCTATTTTCACATATGAAATAAATCGATGATACAGACTTATATTTATCAAATAAAAAAATATTATTATTTAATAAATTAAATAAATAAACTCTATATAAATCTCCAATTTCAACGTTAACTGTCGAAAAACACGGGATGTTACAAAACTAGGTGTGGCACTTCGCTGACGATGATCCAATCAGATCGGCTGCCTAGTGTCCATGTGTATCTCCGATGATGAGTAACAAAAAACCGATTAGAAAAGATGCCCAATCCCTTTGGATTACTAGATGTGCTTGACCGAGAAGATAATGCCTATCGGTGATGTGCTCTGATACCAAAATAGAAAAGAGGAATTGATCTTTATTTAATAGCAAATTATTGTAATTATTAATACAAGATATGAAGCAAAAATATGATGTATATATAGCCTTACAAAGATAATGATTATTATATACTTGCCTGGAATACAAGAAAAGGCAAGCCCATGGCCCATTGTCTTCGGCTCTGATGTATTTAGCCTTCAGATAATATGCTGATGTTATCCATATGCATTAATAATGTTCTTAAAATTTAATGGCGCTTTTTTAAACAGAAGTGTTTGGAATTCTTATGCATGTAAGGTTTTTGGTTGGAACCATATCACGTTATTGGCGGAAATCTTAACCTGTATGGTTCCAAAAAGTAGTAGCGTACGAGATGGTGCATACTTTACGATATAAATATTTAATGCAGCTGTCTAATATCTTGACAACATTTACTTTTGCAGAAAAATACATACCCTAATCATGAAACTTGGAACATGATATATACATAATCGTACGCGCGCGTAGGTGCACTCATGTGTGTGTATGGAAGCGACTATATGAACACCAAAGTTTGGCACAAAGTCTGAGCCATATGATTAATCTATCTTTTATTACACGTGAGATTCCCCCTAAATTCCATCCATACATTCCTGTTTTAATATTCATTTTTGACATGTTGTATGATAACATTTACTTTTATAGAAAGAGTCATACTTTAGTCATTAAACTTGGAACTTGATATATACATGCACATGCATGCACGCACGCACGCACACGACCATAATATTTGTTTGTCTTTATGTGGAAGGTGAAATTCTGGTGTGATCTAGTGGTTTAGGTTATTTATTTCTAAATTTGTCTATCATTTTGTGTCTAAATAGAATTTTGTTTTCCAGCACCCTACCTACCATGAGCTGCACTAATCCAAATCTGATAAAATTTTGTAGATGTTCAATCCACACATATATTGTATCTATCCAATATTTGAGTTCATTCCAACATTCGTAGAATAATATATTTTATGTTTAAATTTAACGGTTTGAATAAATGTCTGAACGGTGAATAATTGAGCTAAGATTTTAATAATGTTATGAATGTCGTAACAAGCTCAAATTTTGTATAGATGATAATATATATATATATATATATATATATATATATATATATATAGAGAGAGAGAGAGAGAGATTGAACATCTATGAAATCTTGTTAGATTTGGATTAGTGTAGCTTACGGTAGCATAAGCGTTACTTATGGGGTTTCCCATGTGACTTCGACACCTAAGGAAGGAGTCGAAATGGGTTTAGCACAAGAAGGTTTTTTCCAATCCTTTTATTATTGGATGTTTTCGGCAGTGACTTGATAGAATCATTGTCATGATTATACCTAGCTTGTAGAAGCCGGGTTCTAATTATGGTAGAAAACCATGCATTTAACCAAACACGTTGAGGGCACTAATGGCAGGAATAAATTGGGGGTTTACTCATTTGTCATGAATATTTGTCGGAGAGACAAATGTGAAACAAACTAATATATTCTTAATAAACCTATGGAAAAAGTATGAGATGTCAAAAGGGTCCACATCAGGTGTATAAGGTGTATAGTGACCCAACGGAAAAAATTACATTCTTTTAGAAAAGAATTTATAGTCATGACACAGTATAAAACTAACAGGTTCTTACTTATCCTATGCTCAAAACTATAAGATGTGCGATAGATAATACACATCATGTTTTAAGGGTTTCTATCTATTCCATGACATAAAAATACCCGGTTCTTAGTCAACCAACGGATAAAACTAAGAGGGTGCCTAAAATTTAACCGACTTTCAATGGAATGTTTATAGCTATCCCACGGTATAAAACTACTCGGTCCGTAGTTAACTAATGGATCAAATGAAGAGGGAGCTTGATGGTTAGCCGACATCCACTCAATGGGTTGCTTCATAAATTTATTAGGGATGGTTAATCCAAAAGCCGAGGGAGGGTATCTTAAAGTTGACTAAAGAATAGTTCTTATGCATGGGTTAGGAAACTGAGATGACACCTATGATGTTTGTAGGTCGAAAGGAATATATAGGTACCATTAAGACTGTAACAACCCGTATTTTCAATAACCTGTTATAACATAAATGGAGGCAGAATTAAACTGTAAAATCTGAATCAAGGGAAACGGGCTATGCCATTGCGTTCATCTCGGAAAAATACGCGAAATAGAGTCCGAGTTTTCGAAAATCGGAGTCCGTATGACCAAGAAATGGCCTCGCGAAGTTTCACGAAAAATTCCCAAATTAAAGTATACTTAATTAAATGAAATGGGTTGCGCAGAGAAATATATATATATATATATTGATATATATATATAATTGAAAATTAAATAAATAAATATGCAAAAATGTTAAAAACAGCGAATTGGGAGAGGGGAATAACCGAACCGGCCGATTTTTGAGGTCGACCCGAGCCCGCTGGGTCGACTAGGGGTTAATCCAGGGTGTTTGGCTGTCAACCCGTGGGCCGATTCGCTCAAATGCAGATTTTGCATTTGGATGGTTCTCATGGTTCATCTTTAATCTAAAGGCCCTAGATGGTTCCTACACTTGACTTCTTCCCCAAGACATGCTTTGATGGCTTGGATTGAATCTAGGTTTAATCCTATGGCTTAAAACACTTGCCTAATCTATAAATAAGACCCTAACCTATCATAATCCTCATTATTCATTCATGCAACTAAACTATGGCAAAATTGCTCCTCTCATGGCCTCCACTCAAAATCCTAGCCTCCACTTCATTTCTATGAGAGGTTTCATGATCATGAGAGTGTTAGAGAGTTTCTATGTTAGTATGAGAGCCTCTCAAGTTGATTTCAAGGCTAAAGCTTTGATCTTTGTTCATAAAGATGGGGTTTTGATTGATTTGGAGCTTTCATTTTTGGGTTTTAGGATGATGACATGCATAGGCTTTGTCTCAATCTTTCATCTAATCGATTTGTGCCTTCATAGCAATGTAAGCCCTTTCCCTACTCTTAGATATTAACTATGAAGTTAAATGTTCATGTTGCAAGTTTGGGTTTGATCATTAAGAATGATACATGCTATCATGTCATGCAAGTTTATGAAGCCATTATCTTGATCTCATGAGCTAAAAGCTACAACCTTTATGTTGAAATGTTGCATTATGCAACATGAGAACCTTCATAATCTTTATGTCAACTTGCATATGAAGTCATAACCCTTATATGATGATATATGCGAGTTACTAGTCATCATTCCATGTCTTTTGTCACCATGATTCGTTTATGTGCCAAGTTTAGGTTTATGCATGTTTTTGAGGCTTAAGAATGTAACATGCAAGCTAATGAACACATTTGTGCCTCATTTGCCACCATGATTAACTTGTGGCTTAATATCCATTTTTGTCATGCCTTTGTCAAGTCTCTTCTTTTAATCCATTACGTTGTTGCGAACGTATATGCGAGTTTAAAAGCGTTGGGGTCACATTATGGGAAAACATAATGACATGAACATGATGTGGGTAAATGGGTATAAACATGACAACGTGTAACGTTAAATATGACATGTGTTTATACTTGAAAACATGACTTGAAATATAACATGGAAGTTGACATGTAAGTATGCATAAAAACACAAGCTTGGGAATTTACCTATTAAGTTAGGTCTACCCTTTGGGAATTTACCTATTAAGTTAGGTCTACCCAAATGCTTGAAAAACTTGTAACATGTTTTGGAAACATGATGAACATGACACTTAGATAATATAAGTGTGGCCAACTCGAGGTTGGGTTGAGTTTGCAACGTAAAACTACCCGGAACCGAGCGGCCTAACTAGTAGTTGCAAACAATAAGACCCAATGTGATAAGTTGGTCATGTTGTGCTTGAACCCGAGGTTAGACCAAGTTGTGGTGTAAAGCTACCCGGAACCGACCGGCTTAACTAGTAACCACAACAAAGTCTAATGTGGGAGGTTGGGGTGCATTAAGTAATTAATGCCACATGATAGGGTTAAGTTAATTTGATTAATGACTCTTAACCAAATATGACATGGACAAAGGGGTTAAGTAAATTGATTAGGCTAATGATACTTAACAAAACATGACGAGGTTGGGTAGGTTAAGTAACTTGATTTGCCTAATGACACTTAACCATTTTTATACGACTAGTGGACGGGGTTAAGTTAACCAACACTTAATCAATCCAACACGATAATTTGGTAAGGTTAAGTAAGTTTTCTTAATGACACTTAACCGAAAGATACAGTTAATGGATGGGGTTAAGATTAGACTCAACTAGTCTAAACATGATAATCGGATGGGGCTAAGTTAGCCTAGACTTAATTAATCCCACTTGGTAGTTTAATGGAGTTAAGTTAAACACTTAACTAATCTAACTCGTTAATTTGATGTGGTTAAGTGACCTATACTTAACCAATCTAACCCGTTAATTTGATGTGGTTAAGTGACCTAAACTTAACCAATCTAACTCGTTAATTTGATGTGGTTAAGTGATCTATACTTAACCAATCTAACTCGTGAATTTATTGAGGTTAAGTTAACCCATACTTAACCAATATAACGTGAAAACATGATAAGGCTAAGTCATGAATCGCTTGAATACACTTGACCGGTTTGACTAAGTAATTTGATAGGGTCAAGTTAATATATACTTAACCAACTTGAGCATGGTTTGTAGGGTTAAGTCTTGAACTTGGATACTTAGCCAATTTTGACATGATTTGTAGACGGGTTAAGTCTCGAACTTGGATACTTAGCCAATTTTGACATGATTTGTAGACGGGATTAAGTCATGAACTTAAGTGACACTTAATCTGTTATATAAACCCTAATTCCGAGGATTAGGTGGGTAACCGTAGTTAACAAGGATAACGGGAATAAGGCTAAGTGGTAAACCTTAGTTGAAGAATAACTAAGTAATGATTCTTAGTCAAGGAAATTTGGACCAGTTCATAGATAAATGAGTAACCTGATACGGTAGGTCATCGTTTAAGTATACGAGTAGGAGCAAGTATCTGATTTAGATAAAGGCTCCAGCGAACTGGGTAGCGAAGCAGCAGCTTCGGGGGAACGTGAGGATATTCTTGGGATCCCTCTGTGAGCTGCCAGGTGATCATACTAGGCTCATGAGAGGTTAAGGTCTGCGTTAGAAGAACCAAGAGTATGCCTTGGTTGCTATACGAGCAACCTAAAGACGGGGATGGATAGGGGATAGTCGACGATACACGGTCGTACCCTAGATAGCATTTTCGTCAGGCTACCTACCATCTTTGGTCAAGCGTGTACGTACGGAAAGGCAGAGGACACCCAATAGACCATAATTGCTATCTAATTATGGTTGCGGTAAGGCTTGGATGTGGGTTGGCCAGTGTTGTGTTCTCATACAGGATTTATCCTGTCTTGTCTTTCACTAGTTGAGGGAGGGGCCGCGTGGGACCATAGCCATGTATAGAAAAACAGACCTTAGCATCTGCATCGGCAGATAAATCGAAAGCTCCCGACCGAGTCCTGTATTTCCTGGTCTGCCCTGTGACAGGACTCGGATGGCACGATGTGATACATGTGCATACAGTCATGGAAAACGATTCACGATGAATGCGTGGGAAAAAGGGCACGGTTGACGGTTAGCGTAAATCCCAGTGGCCCTTGGGTGGTTGAACCAGAACCGAGATACGAAAACGTGCAATAGGTAAGCGTAATCCCTAGTAGCCCTAGGTAGCATAAGTCCTAGTTGTACAAACGATAATTCATGCTGGAAGACCCTAGCTAGGTTTAGGGTAACAGTCCAAACCGATCTTAAGGATCCTGGAACTATGTTAAAGTAGTATAGAACCTCATGGGAAAGCCTGTATGGTCTACGGCAAGGGACTGAACACTTTCATGGAATAAAACATACGAGTTGAGTAACCTATATATGCGATATATTAGGTTGACATGGACCATTATACGACTTTTGAGTAAGGGTCATTCACGGATAACACATGATACAGTTGGGATACTAGTACGGTAGGTGCAGAGCAGATGTACAGGATAGATACCATGGGACGTTATACGTGATAGATATCTTGGGGATATTATACTTGATAGAAACCTGACGATGTGATGCCTTGTTTTATCTTGACATCGTAATTTATCATGACACCTTAGTTTATCTGAGTTCAGTAGTTCATCCTGTTATTTTGATTTAGCTTATCTATCTTGTTATCATGCTTATGTTCATCTCAGTTTCTCATGTCAGTTAACTTTACTAGTTTTTATGCTAATAGTAGATAGGGCTTACTCAGTCTTTTTGACTGACCCGTTTTGTTTCGCCTCTTTTCTTCCGTTTCCCCCCAGGTTACAGGGAGGAAATACTGCTGTTTAGTTCGGACTTCTTCTGCTTGAAGGTCATCATGGATGGCTTGGACTTTCCTTGGCTATGGCTACTTTACTGTTTTTACTTGGGGAATAATTTATGAAAAAGTCTTTATGCTTCTTTATTATTGCAAGCCAGGTTTTGATGTACTCTGATGTAAAAGGCTTTAGACCTTAATTATTAATGTTTATGAAAGTTTGATTTTACTTCCGCTATGTTATATGTTCTGTCTTGTGATATTTCTGTGCATGTTTACCAATAATGCCCCTCTAAAGCTAGTGCATTCCTTTGCGAGTGACCCTAGCGGAGGCGGGGTGTTACATTTGGTATCAGAGCAGAAGGTTACCAGACTGGGCAAAAGATTTTAAAGACCTTCTGAAAACTATTTGAAAATCGTTTACAAAGAAGCATTTTTCAAGAAAATTTTCTTTTAAAAGAAAAAGGCTATTCCCCAAAGGCCATTAGCACTATCCTCGTTTCCTTAATTGAATCTCTTTTCCTTTCTTTCCTCCATCTGTAGTCACAGTGGTTTTAACTGCGACTAGTCTTTTCTATCTACGAAAGTGCTTTCCATGCGATGGAGGTGGTTCTCGGGAGACCAGTGGCCGCGTTATAAGGAAGGATAGTGAGAAAGAGGATAAAGGATACGGGCTTAAGGATGAGCAACATGTTGGTATGGCTTAGTCCTCAAAGGAGGGAGAAAGATGAACAACGAAACCCATGACGAGAGAGTACCTTTGGCATGGTAAAACGGGGTGGATAGTTAAGTATTATGGGACAAGGACAAGATCATCGGGAGGGCAGTAGTATGCTCTCATTTCTAGAGTACCTCGGAAGGAGGGTAACGATCTTGTTAAAGGTTTAGCTTTTCTTCTCTATCATCCCGTTAGGACTTCGTTGTTCGTATCATTTAAGTCTGCTTCGATAGTTGAGTCTCTGCACCTTAAGTACTAGCGTAATAGAGAATCCCATTTTTGTCTCAAAGTCCTATTGGAGAATCAGTCCATTTATACATGACTTGTTTGGATTTGGGAATGTCTATGCCAAGTGTTGAGTTTGGAAATAATGCTTATGTTTATAAGCTATGGATGGATTCTAGGGATGAAGTGGTTATCCAGTAGGGGGTGCCACTCTCGGTTTTTGATAGGAGGGTAGTTAGACCATTTGACTAGCCTTGGTAATACCCTCGAAGTATCGTGTAACCTTTTTGAGGTTCTGTCATGACTAGTTACTTAGAATCCCTTGATGCCTTTATTGGAAATTTGAAGCCTGATCGAGTGGTGTTCGCCGATAAGATGGATGGTTTACTTCATTTATGCATGGGTTATAGAGATCACCCTAGTAAGTGCGCTTGATAACCTGGTTGGCATCTGTTTACTTTCAAGAGGAAGTTCTTCTACGAGAAATACCCTGTGGTACGAGGTCCGAGATTCACTAGTGAATTTTGGAAAGCTTGCATGAGATCATGAGTACGCAGTCATATTTGCGTCAAGTATTCTAGGAAAAGGATAAGTGCAAGTGGAACGAGAGGCGACGAAGAAATGAGTTCCAGCTCATGTTATGGAAATAGGAATAAGAAGCTACAAAATCGCGAAGTTAAAAGACGACTTTGATGGTCAAAGACTAGATACGCGCATGATATCTCTTTTTGGGAGTATATCCTTGATCCCTGTTTTCTGTAGAGCTTACTTGTAGGCTATCTTTTGTGGACATCCTCTCAGTCCTATTTTCTGTTACAAACCCCGTAAGGAGTTTGTCCTGTTTATCTTCTCGACCCTGTTTTAGGGAATCCTAGGTAGAACCCTATGGATGTAAACATGTATTTGAAACATGTTATGATTGATATGGTTGCAAGTGGTTGCTCGTGGATGCGTGAATACACATTAGATACTAGCTCGACTCGGTCACATTTCATATTGCATATGCACGAGTATTTATACTTGTTTATGGATGAAATCGAATGTATTATCATGCGGTTGTCGCATATGAATGAATGATTGTGCACGCATATAGTATCTATATGGCTAGGACTATTTGCATACATGTTGGATTCATGGCACTATACATATTTTGCATTAGAAAGATTATTCAGGCCTGATCATTAGAATTAGCTAAGGAACATGTACACACACGTTTTGCATATATTCATACAGCATTAGAAATCATCTAAGGACAATGGTTGCTTGTGGATGATGATTTGAGTAGATGGATGATGGATGGTAGGATATGTTCTTCCTAACTTGGAGATTTCGGGGACGAAATCCTAAAAGGTGGGGAGAATGTAACAACCCATATTTTAAATAACCTGTTATAACATAAATGGAGGCAGAATTAAACTGTAAAATCTGAATTAAGGGAAACGGGCTATGCCATTGGGTTCGTTTCGGAAAAATACGCGAAATAGAGTCCGAGTTTTCGAAAATCGGAGTCCGTATGACCAAGATATGGCCTCGCGAAGTTTCACGAAAAATTCCCAAATTAAAGTATACTTAATTAAATGAAATGGGTTGCGCAGAGAAATATATATATATATTGATATATATATATATAATTGAAAATTAAATAAATAAATATGCAAAAATGTTCAAAACAGCGAATTGGGAGAGGGTAATAACTGAATCGGCCGATTTTTGAGGTCGACCCGAGCTCGCTGGGTCGACTAGGGGTTAATCCAGGGTGTTTGGCTGTCAACCCGTGGGCCGATTCGCTCAAATGCAGATTTTGCATTTGGATGGTTCTCATGGTTCATCTTTAATCTAAAGGCCCTAGATGGTTCCTACACTTGACTTCTTCCCCAAGACATGCTTTGATGGCTTGGATTGAATCTAGGTTTAATCCTATGGCCTAAAACACTTGCCTAATCTATAAATAAGACCCTAACCTATCCTAAATCCTCATTATTCATTCATGCAACTAAACTATGGCAAAATTGCTCCTCTCATGGCCTCCACTCAAAATCCTAGCCTCCACTTCATTTCTATGAGAGGTTTCATGATCATGAGAGTGTTAGAGAGTTTCTATGTTAGTATGAGAGCCTCTCAAGTTGATTTCAAGGCTAAAGCTTTGATCTTTGTTCATAAAGATGGGGTTTTGATTGATTTGGAGCTTTCATTTTTGGGTTTTAGGATGATGACATGCATAGGCTTTGTCTCAATCTTTCATCTAATCGATTTGTGCCTTCATAGCAATGTAAGCCCTTTCCCTACTCTTAGATATTAACTATGAAGTTAAATGTTCATGTTGCAAGTTTGGGTTTGATCATTAAGAATGATACATGCTATCATGTCATGCAAGTTTATGAAGCCATTATCTTGATCTCATGAGCTAAAAGCTACAACCTTTATGTTGAAATGTTGCATTATGCAACATGAGAACCTTCATAATCTTTATGTCAACTTGCATATGAAGTCATAACCCTTATATGATGATATATGCGAGTTACTAGTCATCATTCCATGTCTTTTGTCACCATGATTCGTTTATGTGCCAAGTTTAGGTTTATGCATGTTTTTGAGGCTTAAGAATGTAACATGCAAGCTAATGAACACATTTGTGCCTCATTTGCCACCATGATTAACTTGTGGCTTAATATCCATTTTTTTCATGCCTTTGTCAAGTCTCTTCTTTTAATCCATTACGTTGTTGCGAACGTATATGCGAGTTTAAAAGCGTTGGGGTCACATTATGGGAAAACATAATGACATGAACATGATGTGGGTAAATGGGTATAAACATGACAACGTGTAACGTTAAATATGACTGTGTTTATACTTGAAAACATGACTTGAAATATAACATGGAAGTCGACATGTAAGTATGCATAAAAACACAAGCTTGGGAATTTACCTATTAAGTTAGGTCTACCCTTTGGGAATTTACCTATTAAGTTAGGTCTACCCAAATGCTTGAAAAACTTGTAACATGTTTTGGAAACATGATGAACATGACACTTAGATAATATAAGTGTGGCCAACTCGAGGTTGGGTTGAGTTTGCAACGTAAAACTACCCGGAACCGACCGGCCAAACTAGTAGTTGCAAACAATAAGACCCAATGTGAGAAGTTGGTCATGTTGTGCTTGAACCCGAGGTTAGACCAAGTTGTGGTGTAAAGCTACCCGGAACCGACCGGCTTAACTAGTAACCACAACAAAGTCTAATGTGAGAGGTTGGGGTGCATTAAGTAATTAATGCCACATGATAGGGTTAAGTTAATTTGATTAATGACTCTTAACCAAATATGACATGGACAAAGGGGTTAAGTAAATTGATTAGGCTAATGATACTTAACAAAACATGACAAGGTTGGGTAGGTTAAGTAACTTGATTTGCCTAATGACACTTAACCATTTTTATACGACTAGTGGACGGGGTTAAGTTAACCAACACTTAATCAATCCAACACGATAATTTGGTAAGGTTAAGTAAGTTTTCTTAATGACACTTAACCGAAAGATACAGTTAATGGATGGGGTTAAGATTAGACTCAACTAGTCTAAACATGATAATCGGATGGGGCTAAGTTAGCCTAGACTTAATTAATCCCACTTGGTAGTTTAATGGGGTTAAGTTAAACACTTAACTAATCTAACTCGTTAATTTGATGTGGTTAAGTGACCTATACTTAACCAATCTAACCCGTTAATTTGATGTGGTTAAGTGACCTAAACTTAACCAATCTAACTTGTTAATTTGATGTGGTTAAGTTATCTATACTTAACCAATCTAACTCGTGAATTTATTGAGGTTAAGTTAACCCATACTTAACCAATATAACGTGAAAACATGATAAGGCTAAGTCATGAATCGCTTGAATACACTTGACCGGTTTGACTAAGTAATTTGATAGGGTCAAGTTAATATATACTTAACCAACTTGAGCATGGTTTGTAGGGTTAAGTCTTGAACTTGGATACTTAGCCAATTTTGACATGATTTGTAGACGGGTTAAGTCTCGAACTTGGATACTTAGCCAATTTTGACATGATTTGTAGACGGGATTAAGTCATGAACTTAAGTGACACTTAATCTGTTATATAAACCCTAATTCCGAGGATTAGGTGGGTAACCGTAGTTAACAAGGATAACGGGAATAAGGCTAAGTGGTAAACCTTAGTTGAAGAATAACTAAGTAATGATTCTTAGTCAAGGAAATTTGGACCAGTTCATAGATAAATGAGTAACCTGATACGGTAGGTCATCGTTTAAGTATACGAGTAGGAGCAAGTATCTGATTTAGATAAAGGCTCCAGCGAACTGGGTAGCGAAGCAGCAGCTTCGGGGGAACGTGAGGATATTCTTGGGATCCCTCTGTGAGCTGCTAGGTGATCATACTAGGCTCATGAGAGGTTAAGGTCTGCGTTAGAAGAACCAAGAGTATGCCTTGGTTGCTATACGAGCAACCTAAAGACGGGGATGGATAGGGGATAGTCGACGATACACGGTCGTACCCTAGATAGCATTTTCGTCAGGCTACCTACCATCTTTGGTCAAGCGTGTATGTACGGAAAGGCAGAGGACACCCAATAGACCATAATTGCTATCTAATTATGGTTGCGGTAAGGCTTGGATGTGGGTTGGCCAGTGTTGTGTTCTCATACAGGATTTATCCTGTCTTGTCTTTCACTAGTTGAGGGAGGGGTCGCGTGGGACCATAGCCATGTATAGAAAAACAGACCTTAGCATCTGCATCGGCAGATAAATCGAAAGCTCCCGACCGAGTCCTGTATTTCCTGGTCTGCCCTGTGACAGGACTCAGATGGCACGATGTGATACATGTGCATACAGTCATGGAAAACGATTCACGATGAATGCGTGGGAAAAAGGGCACGGTTGACGGTTAGCGTAAATCCCAGTGGCCCTGGGTGGTTGAACCAGAACCGAGATACGAAAACGTGCAATAGGTAAGCGTAATCCCTAGTAGCCCTAGGTAGCATAAGTCCTAGTTGTACAAACGATAATTCATGCTGGAAGACCCTAGCTAGGTTTAGGGTAACAGTCCAAACCGATCTTAAGGATCCTGGAACTATATTAAGTAGTATAGAACCTCATGGGAAAGCCCGTATGGTCTACGGCAAGGGACTGAACACTTTCATGGAATAAAACATACGAGTTGAGTAACCTATATATGCGATATATTAGGTTGACATGGACCATTATACGACTTTTGAGTAAGGGTCATTCACGGATAACACATGATACAGTTGGGATACTAGTACGGTAGGTGCAGAGCAGATGTACATGATAGATACCATGGGACGTTATACGTGATAGATATCTTGGGGATATTATACTTGATAGAAACCTGACGATGTGTGTAATGACCCATATTCTACACATCATAGGATCGTAGAATATTTATTTCTTTCCCATGTGAAGTCGTATGGTCATATAACTTTGGGAAATATCTATTGGAGTCATTTCCCATGTTTATGATTTTTGTCGATTTTTAAATGACCATTTTGCCCCTAGTTGGTACTGTTTTGGCCATAACTTTTGATTGGAAAGGAATTTTGACCTGAAACCACTTCCATTAGATTCGTTTGATGGTTTCTCTTTCCGTAGAGTGGTCACATTAGCCAAACGGACTTACCGTTTGGGAGATATGGCTGAAACAAGGTTTGGAGGGTGAAAAACTGCTTAACCGGGCCAAATCGGGTGATCAGCAAGTAGGCCCATAACCCATTTCGGGATTAGGGTTATGGGAGGGCTGAAATGAGATGGAGAATCATTTCATTTTAGTTTTCTAACCTCCACTTATCACCAAGGATCCCTAAAAATGGCCTCTAACCTCTAAATCACCTCCAAATCATCTTTTGGTCAAGGATCAAGCTTAGCAACCCCTAATCAAGGAAGATCTTCACCAAATCAACAAGGGAGCTGCTGTTTGGCATTGAGATTCACATCAAATCAGAGAATTAATTCAGATCTTAGTTTATATTGTGGCTAAGGTGAGTGATTTGCATAGTTTTACACTAATTATGGCTAATTAGGGGTGATTAGTGCTAATTAGAGAATTTAAGCATGATAAAATTGGGGAAAATGTTCATAAATTTCTAAATGATGTTTTAGACCTCTGATATGAATTTGGGTTAATTTGGTTAAGTTTTGCTAATCCTATCATTAGTTTCACCTAAACATGCTTAAGGGGAAATATGGGATTTTGGGTATGTTTGATCCATTTTAACCTATGATATTGGTGTGAATGATGTTTGTGGTTGATTATGCATGTTGCTATGACTGTATGAAATGCTTTGTGATTGATTTCAATAGTTAGAATGGTCGAAAACGTCGTCGAATGGCGTAAACACTTGCTGGAATAGTTTCAGAAAACAGTGCAGAGTTCGGATCGGATCGGATAAGGGGGCTCGGATCGGATATGTGGAACTGAGCAAAGGATCTGATCGGATCGGAACCCAACACTTAGAAAAATGGCAAAAAGGAAGGCCAAGTTAGCTGAACTGGGATCGGATCGGATGGGGGAAGACGGATCGGATCGAAGAAGACAGATCGGATCGGAAATACAAAGGCGAATCAGAGCAGGAGCAAGAAAGCGGATCGGATAGGAGCATATGAAGGGGGGCATGAAGACGGATCGAAAGCACGAACCAAGAAGGACCCGACCCGACCCGAAAGGAAGCACCGACCCGACCCGAAGAAAAAGAAGCAGCTGACTCGAACCCTGAGGAATGCCGACCCGAACCGCATCAGAAGATGAGTGACGACCCGAACCGCACCAGAAGGGGGAACCCGACCCGAACCGATGGCTTGATGAGGAATCCGACCCGACCCAGTATTGACCAATAACCCGAGATGCAAAGGTAGTCCAATAGGGGAAGTTAGAGCTCAGGATCCCGGAACCAGTTGGGAACCAACGAGTTCACTTCATGGTTGGACTTTGCTGCGGGACGTGTGCTAAGGAGTTGTCGATGTTCATAACTTCGATTCACCACTAAAAAGGAATGATGGGCTACTTATCAGTGCAGTAGGGTCATTACGACCTGAGGGGCAAGGTGATGGTAGCAAGACTACGTTATCAGTGCAGGAGGGTCATTATGACCTGAGGGGCAAGGTGATGCGTAGTAAGACTATGAGCCAGCGCAGATGGGGTGAATAACTCCATAGGGCAAGTGGACATAGTAAGGATTTGTAAGGCTATGAGCCAGCGCAGATGGGGTGAATAACTCCATGGGGCAAGTGGACATAGCGAGGAATTAGTGGCTACGTTATTAGTGCAGTGAAGCCATTTATGACTTCATGGGGCAAAGTGATCGTAGCAAGGAATGTTGGGTGATCGAAGTGGTGAATATCGTATGCTTTACGCACTGAGTGAGAGATGTGAGAATGGATGCTATGTTTGATTGTTTGCCATCCCTATGACATCCACACCTCCCCCACCTCCGTATCTTTATGCTGTTTGATATGGTACCTTAGAGTGTTGTACAGTATGTAGTGCTAACTCTTTGGTTGCAGGTCCAGGTTCAGGTATGTTTTAGTCTACCTGTTATTGTTCACTTTAGATGCTTATCGCTCATACCAGGCTTTATGTCTGACCTAGAGTTTTATGTCTCCTCTTATTACTCTGGGTGCTCACACGAGCAGACTAGAGACAGGTTAGCTGGTGATGTGCGAGTAGCTGATCCGGAGGCGGGTAGGAGGCTTCCACGTATTATATATATTCACATTCTCCCTGTGTCGTTGGTGGTCGCTACTTGGGCATTAGTAGTGTACCTCATTTACCTTACTTTTGCTTTGAGACAGTTTGAAAGTTGTAATAAGCTGTATTTTGGATTTCCGCTGCTATGATGTTTAGTTCTGATTTTCAGCTTATGCACTGTCTCTCCTGTTTTATGTCAAGTATGTTAGTATTATATTTTGTCCTATGCGCTGTGAGACATTCTACAGGTTCTTTGTATGTTCATTTCCTCCTTCCTTTTCCTTTTGGCGACCCGTTCCATGCCAATTGGACATGTGTACAGCGCACCTTTGGAGTAAATGTCGGTTGGTGCGGGGCGGGGCGTCACACTTGGTATCAGAGCTCTAGGTTGCGTAGTTAACCTAGGAAGAGACACTAGGGAGAGTTAGTACGTATAAAAGAGCGCGTATTTGTGATTACTTTGGTTTTCAAAAGCTATGTATGTATATACTATTAGTAGTATAAAGATGAAGTCGCACTGCACTAGCACCACTATGGGGTCGTTAATCGTTTCCTTTTTACAGATTAACGATGAGCCGAGAGACGAGGGGTGCTGGTAGAGGGACCAACCAAGGGAATGCCGCTGACATGAGGGCGATGTTTACCAACCTCATGAGAGACATGCTCAGAGAAGTGCAAGGGGCAATTCCCAATCCCGGAGTTGGTGTTGGCCCAGTAGTGCAAGTGCCTAGGGTCGATTTCGCCAAGTTGTGCAAGGATTACACCAATCTTGGTGGGAAGCCGTTCCACGGAACGGAGTCGGCCACGGATGTTCAAGATTGGATGGATAGCTGTGACCGTATCTTTGATGACTTGGGTCTTGAGGATGCGATGAAGAGAAGGCTAGCGTCTCGTCAGCTGCAAGGGCGAGCGATGAATTGGTGGAATGCCATTAGAACAGCTACTCCAGAGGACCAGGTTACTTGGGATCAGTTCAAGGCTCGTTTTAGCGAGAAGTTTATTCCAGCTGCCCAGAAGTCGGTGTTGTTCAAGAGGTTCTTGGAACTCAAGCAGAATGGGAGGGCAGTTTCTGATTATATTGCTGAGTTCGACACTCTGTCGAAGTATGGACTGTCTCTTATTGATACTCCTGAAAAGAAGAATGAGAAGTTCATTACTGGTTTGGATGGATACTTGGGGGAGAGGCTTATTAATCACATCGATGAGACTTTTGAATCGATTGTGGGGAAAGCTTTGAGGTCAGAGAGTCTTTACCCTAAGTCAAAGACTGAGGCTGCATCTGCAGAAGGGCCAAAGCCGCAAGCAGGCGGTGGAGGCAAGAATAACTCTCAGAATAAGAGGAAGCAGGACCAATCTAAGGGTGGCCAGAAAAAGAGCAAGAAGGATGTTGAGTGCTTCAGCTGTGGAAAGAAGGGCCATTATGCTAAAGATTGTCGAGCCAAGCCAGCGGATAAGAAGTGCTTCAACTGTGGTCAAGTGGGACATTTCAAGGACAAGTTTCCGCAACCTCTTAAGGAGAAGCAGATTGTGAAAGCATATGCTCTTGATGCTATTCCTTCTTCGTCGAATGCCCCAACTGCGGCGGAGAAAGGAAAGAATGTTGTTATTCAAGGTATGCTTTCTATTTATGATATACCAGTTCGAGTTTTGTTTGATACTGGGGCTTCCCGTTCCTTCATATCTAGTGACCTGGTAGATAGGTTGGGACTGGAACCCGAGATAGTCGATAGACCATTAGTTGTGACGAACCCGATTGGTGGTTCGACTAGCCTTGGTATGATTTGCAGGAATTTGGTCTTATCGAGTCATGGATGTATGTTTGTATGTGATTGCTTTGTTTTGGGCTTTACTGGGTATGGCATTATATTGGGAGTCGATTGGCTCCAAAGATACGGGGTGGTGGTAGACTGCGAGGGCTTTTTGGTGACAGTGAGGGCGGATGATGGGCGGAGGATAGTGTTTGGTAGCCTACCTAGTGATGGGGTTATGGCTAGTTTTGTGAATTCCCTCGACATCCCGCAGGATGAGTTGTCAGATGTGCCCGTGGTTGGCCAGTATCCGGACGTCTTCGAGGAGGTGACCGGGCTTCCACCACACCGAGAGATTGAGTTCCGTATTGATTTAGTAAAAGATGCCAGACCTATAGTGATGCCACTTCGTCGTATGGCACCAAGGGAGCAGCGAGAGCTCGGGGTGCAAGTCAGCAATCTTTTGAAGAAGGGATTGATTAGAAGGAGTGTCTCCGAGTGGGGAGCACCAGTTGTATTTGCCACTAAGGCAGATGGTTCCCTTCGTTTATGTGTGGACTATCGCGAGTTGAATAAGGTAACGAGGAAGAATAAGTATCCTCTACCGCGGATAGATGATTTGTTTGATCAGCTGGAAGGAGCTAGAGTGTTCTCCCAGTTGGACCTCGCGACAGGATTTCATCAGCTTCGAGTAGCAGATGAGAGTGTTCCGAAGACGGCATTTAGGACGCCGTCTGGATTTTATGAGTGGTTGGTTATGCCATTTGGGTTGACCAATGCACCAGCCTATTTTGTGGATCTTATGAATCGAGTATTCAGAGATCAGTTGAATAAGTTTGTTCTTGTGTTCGTGGATGATGTCCTTGTTTACTCAAGGACAGAGGAGGAACACAAGGGACACTTGAGGATAGTGATGGAGGTGTTGAGGAAACACCAATTGAAAGCGAAATTCTCCAAGTGTCATTTTTGGAGAAGGGAAGTAAGATTCTTGGGTCATGTTGTTTCCGAGAGTGGTATTGCCGTGGACCCTGCGAAGGTGGCTACGGTACAGGATTGGCCTACGCCCAAGAATGCTACAGATGTAAGAAGTTTCTTGGGATTAGCCGGATATTATCGTAAGTTTATCCAGGACTTCTCCAAGATAGCAGCACCGTTGACTCAGTTGACTAAGAAGAATCAGTCCTTCGTCTGGGACGGAGTGTGTGAGGATGCCTTCAAGAGTCTAAAAGAGAGGTTGACGCGTGCGCCAGTGTTAGTCATTCCTAAAGGGAATGAAGAGATGACGGTATACACGGATGCTTGTGGTACCGGACTGGGTGCTGTATTGATGCAAGGAGGTAGGGTTGTAGCTTATGCTAGTCGACAGCTAAAGCCGCATGAGAAGAAGTATCCTACCCATGATTTGGAATTGGCAGCGATTGTATTTGCGCTGAAGATGTGGAGACACTATCTCTTGGGAGAAAGATTTGAGTTGTTTACCGATCACAAATCGTTAAAGTATCTCTTCTCTCAGAAAGATCTGAATCTCCGTCAGCAGAGATGGTTAGAGTTTTTGGCTTCGTATGATTTTGATATCGCGTATACACCTGGGAAGGGTAATGCGGTAGCCGATGCCTTGAGTAGGAGACATGCCAGCTTAGGGGCAATGTTTCTTGAATGGAAGCAACTGGAGTATATCGCGGGGTTTGATTTCAGACCAAAGTGCGAGTTGGATCCAGTTATGCTAGCTAGTTTGACGATCAGACCCACTTTGATAGAGCGGATTGGTTCCAACCAGAGAGACGATCCTGATCTACTAGAAATCATCTCCAAGTTAGAGATGGGTATTGATGAGGAGATGAGTGTGTATGGGCTTGATCGAGATGGATGGCTTCGGAAGAATGGAAGACTAGTTGTGCCCAACGTGAATGGTTTGAGAGATGAAGTGCTTAGAGAATGTCATCACTCAAAACTGACTATACATAAGATGTATCGAGACATGAAGCGAACCTACTACTGGGAAGGGATGAAAAGAGACGTTGGGAAGTTTATATCCAAATGCATGAATTGCCAGCTAGTTAAAGCCGAACAAAAGAAGCCTGGTGGGTTGTTGCAACCATTAGAAATTCCCGAATGGAAATGGGAGCAAGTCTCGATGGATTTCATCGATGGCTTACCAAGGACTAGATCGGGATATGATAGCGTTTGGGTAATTGTGGATCGATTGACTAAGAGTGCAAGATTTATACCAGTCAAATCGACCAGAACAGCAGCCAAGTTGGCAGAATTGTATGTGAAGTGGGTAGTGAGATTTCATGGAGTACCCAAAAGCATTGTGAGTGACCGAGACCCGTTGTTCACTAGTGGGTTTTGGGAGAGCTTACAAGAGGCTCTAGGGTCAAGATTACATCTCAGTACCGCATATCATCCTCAGACCGACGGTCAGACGGAGAGGGTGAATCGTATATTGGAAGACCTCTTGAGAGCGTGTATATTGGATTTCGGTGGATCATGGGATGACCATTTGCATCTAGTAGAGTTTGCATATAATAATAGCTACCAATCCAGTATCGGTATGGCTCCATATGAAGCTTTGTACGGAAGACCGTGTAACTCACCATCATGTTGGATAGAGACTGGCGAAAAGTTTGTGCTTGGACCAGATGTGGTGAGAGAAACTTCTGATAAGATCAAGATTATTCAGCAACGAATGAAAGCTGCTCAGGATAGGCAGAAGAGTTATGCTGATAAGAGGAGAAGAGATTTGAAATTCTCCGTTGGTGACTTGGTGTTTGTCAAGATCTCTCCGTTGAAGAGCGTGGTTCGATTTGGCAGGAGAGGCAAGTTGGCACCAAGATTTGTTGGCCCGTTCCCTGTTCTTGAACTAGTCGGGAATTTGGCATATAGAGTTGGCTTACCAGAGAAGATGACAGGAGTTCACAATGTGTTTCATGTTTCCCAACTAAGGAAGTTCGTTCACGACTCAAATGTGACTATTTCACCTGATCAGTTAGAGGACTTCGAGGTAGAACCCGAGGCGGTTGGGAACCGCAAGCCGATTCGTATTGTGGGGCACGATACGAAGCAACTTCGAAGGAAGTCGGTGAAGCTAGTCAAAGTTCAGTGGGGCGAGGACGAGAATGATTGTACTTGGGAGACAGAAGAAAGCATTAGGAAGGCACATCCAGAACTCTTTGCCTGGTAAGATTTACTTTGCAATTTAGTTTTCCGCATGCTAGGATAGACTTGCTTTGCTTGTTTGCATGTTTGGTTGTTGTTTTATGATTGATAGGCATGCGGGAACCTTTATGTATGTTGGGATTAGGGAATTTCGGGGGCGAAATTTCTTAAGGTGGGAGAGTGTAATGACCCATATTCTACACATCATAGGATCGTAGAATATTTATTTCTTTCCCATGTGAAGTCGTATGGTCATATAACTTTGGGAAATATCTATTGGAGTCATTTCCCATGCTTATGATTTTTGTCGATTTTTAAATGACCATTTTGCCCCTAGTTGGTACTGTTTTGGCCATAACTTTTGATTGGAAAGGAATTTTGACCTGAAACCACTTCCATTAGATTCGTTTGATGGTTTCTCTTTCCGTAGAGTGGTCACATTAGCCAAACGGACTTACCGTTTGGGAGATATGGCTGAAACAAGGTTTGGAGGGTGAAAAACTGCTTAACCGGGCCAAATCGGGTGATCAGCAAGTAGGCCTATAACCCATTTCGGGATTAGGGTTATGGGAGGGCTGAAATGAGATGGAGAATCATTTCATTTCAGTTTTCTAACCTCCACTTATCACCAAGGATCCCTAAAAATGGCCTTTAACCTCTAAATCACATCCAAATCATCTTTTGGTCAAGGATCAAGCTTAGCAACCCCTAATCAAGGAAGATCTTCACCAAATCCACAAGGGAGCTGCTGTTTGGCATTGAGATTCACATCAAATCAGAGAATTAATTCAGATCTTAGTTTATATTGTGGCTAAGGTGAGTGATTTGCATAGTTTTACACTAATTATGGCTAATTAGGGGTGATTAGTTCTAATTAGCGAATTTAAGCATGATAAAATTGGTGAAAAATGTTCATAAATTCCTAAATGATGTTTTAGACCTCTGATATGAATTTGGGTTAATTTGGTTAAGTTTTGCTAATCCTATCATTAGTTTCACCTAAACATGCTTAAGGGGAAATATGGGATTTTGGGTATGTTTGATCCATTTTAACCTATGATATTGGTGTGAATGATGTTTGTGGTTGATTATGCATGTTGCTATGACTGTATGAAATGCTTTGTGATTGATTTCAATAGTTAGAATGGTCGAAAACGTCGTCGAATGGCGTAAACACTTGCTGGAATAGTTTCAGAAAACAGTGCAGAGTTCGGATCGGATCGGATAAGGGGGCTCGGATCGGATATGTGGAACTGAGCAAAGGATCTGATCGGATCGGAACCCAACACTTAGAAAAATGGCAAAAAGGAAGGCCAAGTTAGCTGAACTGGGATCGGATCGGATGGGGGAAGACGGATCGGATCGAAGAAGACAGATCGGATCGGAAATACAAAGGCGAATCAGAGCAGGAGCAAGAAAGCGGATCGGATAGGAGCATATGAAGGGGGGCATGAAGACGGATCGAAAGCACGAACCAAGAAGGACCCGACCCGACCCGAAAGGAAGCACCGACCCGACCCGAAGAAAAAGAAGCAGCTGACTCGAACCCTGAGAAATGCCGACCCGAACCGCATCAGAAGATGAGTGACGACCCGAACCGCACCAGAAGGGGGAACCCGACCCGAACCGATGGCTTGATGAGGAATCCGACCCGACCCAGTATTGACCAATAACCCGAGATGCAAAGGTAGTCCAATAGGGGAAGTTAGAGCTCAGGATCCCAGAACCAGTTGGGAACCAACGAGTTCACTTCATGGTTGGACTTTGCTGCGGGACGTGTGCTAAGGAGTTGTCGATGTTCATAACTTCGATTCACCACTAAAAAGGAATGATGGGCTACTTATCAGTGCAGTAGGGTCATTACGACCTGAGGGGCAAGGTGATGGTAGCAAGACTACGTTATCAGTGCAGGAGGGTCATTATGACCTGAGGGGCAAGGTGATGCGTAGTAAGACTATGAGCCAGCGCAGATGGGGTGAATAACTCCATAGGGCAAGTGGACATAGTAAGGATTTGTAAGGCTATGAGCCAGCGCAGATGGGGTGAATAACTCCATGGGGCAAGTGGACATAGCGAGGAATTAGTGGCTACGTTATCAGTGCAGTGAAGCCATTTATGACTTCATGGGGCAAAGTGATCGTAGCAAGGAATGTTGGGTGATCGAAGTGGTGAATATCGTATGCTTTACGCACTGAGTGAGAGATGTGAGAATGGATGCTATGTTTGATTGTTTGCCATCCCTATGACATCCACACCTCCCCCACCTCCGTATCTTTATGCTGTTTGATATGGTACCTTAGAGTGTTGTACAGTATGTAGTGCTAACTCTTTGGTTGCAGGTCCAGGTTCAGGTATGTTTTAGTCTACCTGTTATTGTTCACTTTAGATGCTTATCGCTCATACCAGGCTTTATGTCTGACCCAGAGTTTTATGTCTCCTCTTATTACTCTGGGTGCTCACACGAGCAGACTAGAGACAGGTTAGCTGGTGATGTGCGAGTAGCTGATCCGGAGGCGGGTAGGAGGCTTCCACGTATTATATATATTCACATTCTCCCTGTGTCGTTGGTGGTCGCTACTTGGGCATTAGTAGTGTACCTCATTTACCTTACTTTTGCTTTGAGACAGTTTGAAAGTTGTAATAAGCTGTATTTTGGATTTCCGCTGCTATGATGTTTAGTTCTGATTTTCAGCTTATGCACTGTCTCTCCTGTTTTATGTCAAGTATGTTAGTATTATATTTTGTCCTATGCGCTGTGAGACATTCTACAGGTTCTTTGTATGTTCATTTCCTCCTTCCTTTTCCTTTTGGCGACCCGTTCCGTGCCAATTGGACATGTGTACAGCGCACCTTTGGAGTAAATGTCGGTTGGTGCGGGGCGGGGCGTCACAATGTGATACCTTGTTTTATCTTGACATCGTAATTTATCATGACACCTTAGTTTATCTGAGTTCAGTAGTTCATCCTGTTATTTTGATTTAGCTTATCTATCTTGTTATCATGCTTATGTTCATCTCAGTTTCTCATGTCAGTTAACTTTACTAGTTTTTATGCTAATAGTAGATAGGGCTTACTCAGTCTTTTTGACTGACCCGTTTTGTTTTGCCTCTTTTCTTCCGTTTCCCCCCAGGTTACAGGGAGGAAATACTGCTGTTTAGTTCGGACTTCTTCTGCTTGAAGGTCATCATGGATGGCTTGGACTTTCCTTGGCTATGGCTACTTTACTATTTTTACTTGGGGAATAATTTATGAAAAAGTCTTTATGCTTCTTTATTATTGCAAGCCAGGTTTTGATGTACTCTGATGTAAAAGGCTTTAGACCTTAATTATTAATGTTTATGAAAGTTTGATTTTACTTCCGCTATGTTATATGTTCTGTCTTGTGATATTTCTGTGCATGTTTACCAATAATGCCCCTCTAAAGCTAGTGCATTCCTTTGCGAGTGACCCTAGCGGAGGCGGGGTGTTACAATGACAGTCAGTCAGTGTAATGGGAGCGATGGGAAATCCATATTATGATTTCATGGTGCACATCATATTGCTTTTGTTATGGTTTGAATTTTTCTAACCATTAAAGTGCATGAGCATGGGGTTAGTTTTTATATTTCATATTATCTAGGGGTAATTGATCTGCACTGTGGTGTGGTCTCACTAGTTACCTTTCAGTTTCAAATAGAAATGATATTATTCATACAAATCTATGTGACTGACTCGTAGCTTCTATTTTCTCCTTTAACTCTCGGTTACTCAACTAAGTAGATTGAGAGTTAAGGTTTTCAGGTTATCTTCTTCGAATGAAGCTTCTGGAGATGAGAAGGAGGTTATAAATAATAAGGAGTTTTCCGCTATATTTTTGTTTCTCTTTTAGGGTAAAGGTAGAGGCAAAGTGTTTAGTGCATTTAACATGTACTCTAATCATCGGAAAGGGTATCTTCATATATTGCTCTTGTATTTTGTAATGTTTATATTTTTTCTGCACAGGTTATGAGAAAGGAATATGTAATGAATGATAATGAATAAATGTTAATTCAGTCTTTTTCATATTCACATGCTCTTGAATGTCTCTAATTTATTAACTCGCCATTTTCTATCTATGAAAGCTAACCATATTGATGATTGTGGCATCTTTAGTGCTTTGCTCTGGGCTTTAGAAAAAAGGGGTGTTACAGATGGCATTTCTTAAGGACTTCACTTCTTTAATTTACAGTATTGGGGACACAAAAGTGTCCATCCCATCTTAAGCTTCCATCAACTAGTACCTATCAGAATAAGGAAGTCGTTCTCCAATTATCAGCCTTCCCATTTACTATGTCAACTCCTCGTTATTACTTTTCTTGAATTTAATATGATCTGGTAGGGCTGGTCTTACCTCTAAATAAGCGAGAAATCCTTGTTGAGTGTGGTTATGGATTAAAACTAGAAAGAAACTCCAATTTCTTCCACTCATCAAGACACCAAAATAGCATGTCTTCTACCCAAAGCATTTGCAATAACGCTGCCTTTTGCCGGAGTATGCTGATTATAAAAATCAAATGAGCTTACATACTCCATCTACCTTTGCTGCTTAAAACTCAAATTTCTTTAGGAAAAAACACTTGGGAGATTTATGGGCATAAAGAGCTTAAACTTATCCTCTAAGAGATAATTCTTCCACATCTTAAGGGCAAACACTGTAGTTTCCATCTCCAAATCACGAACGAGACATCTCCTTTTGTAGTCCTTTAGTTATCTACTTGCATGTGCAACTACTCTCTTTCTTGCATTAGCACCGCTCCTAATATCGTACTGCAAGCATATGTAAAGATAACAAGTATCTTAGTTCCATCTGGAATAGTAAGAATTGGTGCACTAGTAAGAGACACTTCCAATTTCTCAAATGCTATGTTGCAGTTATTGCACCAAATAAACTCAAGATTATTCTTAATCGAACCAGTAAGATGGGTTGAAATCCTAGCAAACTCTTTTATGAATTTTTGATAATAGCTCACCAACCCTTGAAGCTTCTGACTTCAGTTGCGTTTCTTGGAATCTTCCATTCTTGCATGGCTTCCACTTTAACGGAGTCTACTGCCAATCCTTCACCCAAGATGATATGTCCAAGAAACATAATTTTTCAAGAGTGGCACATTTAGAATTTTTCCTTAAGCCGATACTTTCCCAAAGTCCTTAGAACTTCCCTTAGGTAATCCTCATGCTCTTTATGGTCCTTGGAGAAACCAAGCATGTCATCTACGAACACGATGACAATCTTATTGAGATTTCCCCTAAACACTCCACTCATCAAGTACTTAATGATGATGGAGCATTCCCTAATGAAAAACGCATCTCTTGCCACTCAAATATGCCACCGGATGTCCTAAATGTTGTAGTGTGCTTGCTTTCCTAAGAAATTCTTAACTGATGAAATTATGTTACTAAATCCAACTAGGAAAAGATCCTAGTACCTCCCAAATGGTCAAATATGTCATCTAACCTAGGCAAGGGATGCTTATTCTCTGTAGCCAGGTTATTGTGTTTCATATAGTCCACACACAACTTCAACAATACATCTGCTTTGGTAGTAAAAACAATGGGTTATTTCCACTTAGAAGTACTTCTTTGGCTAAATCCTTTATGTAGCAATTCAGATTTTTTTTTAATCTTGTTTCCTTATTTCCTTTGGTGTCATATGCCTTAAGGGGAAACAACCTAGTCTAGCTTCTTTCTGGAGATCATTTCTAAATCCAATCTCTCTGTAAGGTGGACAATCTGACACCTCCTATAAAACAACTTGGAACTCAGAAACAATGGGCACTAAAGTCAATCCATATAAATCTCAGGATAATGAGTGTAATATAGTCAGTTCCCTTACAATCTTGGTTGTGCATAAGATTTCCATTTTATGACTTCTACAACTCATCAGACACACTACCTTGTATGGAAGTCGAGGATGGCTATGTAATACGATCGCCAATACAACCCCAAAGAAAGTCCATACCCCTCAAAGCTATGGACATATATGTGTTGCACAAGAAATCAACATCGCCGGTATATAACACTTGGTCTTTACCCCTCAAAAGAAAGTTGTGTTGCACATTCAATAGTGTTAGAAGCTACAATCGGACTACTAACCATTTATATAGGAAGATTCAACAAGTTTAGCATATTACATGGTCTAAAGGAATGAGATTCCCAAAAATCAAAAGGTACAGATAGAAGTTCCAACAATAAAAAGTGTACCTTCGAGGGGTGCTTTCCTATGGTCTTTAGGTAACTGACACTGAAGATGTGTTATTTTCAAAGCATAGTTATGTCCACTCGACCCACTCTTAGCAAGTTTTGGATAATTCCTAGCAAGATATCCTTACTTTCAGAAATTAAATCACTTCCCCTTGAATCCTTTCCCAATTAGGATAATCTTTACAGTCTTTAGACTCATGGAATTTCCTATTCCACCTCTCACAAACCTTACCTTCCTTGTTGAACTTTCTCATCTTCCTCTTCAGCCAAAAATTCTTTTAGTTATTATTTCCATGCCTTAAGATGCCCTCAACCTTCTTTTGTTTAACCTCTTAACTCAAATCTATTGCATCATAAAGAATTGCAATCTCCACTAAAACCTCAAATGTTGCTTCAAATAGTACTTGTGCCAAAGTATTTCTCTCTAGGGGAGTTTAGTCCTTTCACAAATATTAAAGCCTTGTTTATGCGTGTATGCATTGGTGCTCTCCTAAAATTTGAGAGCTCGGTAAATTTAGAAATATAATCCATCATAGTGGACTCTACTTGAGCTATATAAACTTCTCGAACTACAGAGTGACCTCATCATTCAGTTCAAACTTCATCTTAAATCGTGTGTTGAGTTCATTCCATATGAATATCTTGCCCACATTCAATTCTAGGACTATATCCCACCAGTCCAAAGCTTTAGTTTTAAGATAACCATATTGCTACTCTTCTTTTTAATTAGTACCGCAACTGGTAGTATCAAAGATACACTCAGACTCCTATAGCCATGACTTAGCTCCTAGAAACCCTTTGGTTCCACAAAATGTTTTATCACTAAGATTAATGAAGTCTTTTCGCAAACAAGGAAACTTGAGAGCTACTCTAGCGGATGGGGTTGTGGGTTCCACCAGGGAAGCTGGGAGAACAGGGACTCGTTACGCAGTCCTTAGATAGTGTCAAAATCATTTGGGTACATTCTGAAGTCTCCCCGGATTCGAGTTCCGCTGATCGGGTTGATTTTTGGCCATTTCTACTATTTGGAAGAGGGAATATTTTATGTGAATTTTCAATATATTATTCAGGCCAAGCAAATAAAAGAAAATGATATTGCCAAGTTTAAATTCTTATTTATGAAGAGTGCATATATAAATTTTAAAAATCTTTTTCAAAAAACAAATACGTCTCTCTTACGTACGTTTTCCCATAATCGGATAGCTTCAGCTTTGATATCAAATGTAACAACCCACCCAGAACAGGCCTAAATCCGGACCAAGAAAAGGCTCATCGGTACTTAGAGCCGCTCTAAATATGTTGTTGGTTTCTATAAGAAATAAAATAAACTGAGACAAACTGTAATGAAATTAGATCTCACGGTGGAATGGAAAAAATATAATATTAAAACAGATGTACCGTATCTTAAGACCATTGTAATTCCGAAATACTTTATAGTCAAAATGTCACATATACTTAGCCAAGGTACATCATCATAATAGCTGAGATGCAATAAGACGATAATAAAATAAAATATTAGCCACCATTGTCAAGCCTGTTATCATTGTCGAGCTTGCTACAAAGTTGTGATGAATAAAATCTTTAAGTTTGAAAACTATCTTCTATACTTGGGCAGTGCAAAAACTATAAACGTATGTCTATGCAATCATACACAAAAGTATTAATATTCGACTACTGACACGTGTACCGATGGAAAGAGACTAGCTCTTCAATCACTTAAAACCAAAGAAAGTAAGGGTGGATTTCCATGATCACCTAATACCCATTGGCAGACTCTAGCCACTTAAGACCTTAATTCTTAGTAGACTCCAAAACCATATAAATACTCTCAAGAGAGAGCACGAGATAGGAAGAAGGTAGTTAATAACGAGGCTTAGAATTACAACCTCTCACCATCTAAGACCATCCAAACAGACCCTTTCGTTACTATCTAACTATCACTAAAGGTAATTCCTAGCTATTTAATACTTCCCATATACATGAGGTTTCCCTTACATGTCAAACGAAACTCTTAGTAGCCCATCACCTAGGTAGACCCTCACCATAGTCATTTAGAGGAAGAAGACAGCTTCCAAAAAACTAATTAACTCATCATGACCATTTAATACCTTAAAAAAATAGAGAAAGGTGGAACCATAGATCTCTTAGTGCCCAATAAGTGTAGGCCATTTGATTACAACTTGAGCTCTTAAGGAACAAACATTAGAAGATGGGAAAATATAACTATTTAATACCCATAAGAGGTGGACTAACTATGTAATACACTCCTCGAGGCAGGCCTATCGGAGCACTAAATGGCGTGTGGCACTAAAAGTCTCACATTTACTCACCTCCTTGCAATTGATGATAGCTGGTTTGTTCAGGCAGACTTCAACTACAAGGAGGGTTTATGTCACTAAATATTAGGTAAGGGCCATTGGCGCACACATAAGCATACAATTTTCCTAATGGGGACATTTAATTAGAATTTCCTAATTGGATGTGATAAATATGTATTTAAGATGCATAGTTTATGCTATAATAAATATAAACAATTGCGCAATAAATGAGTGCACGTAGAAAACTTACTAATTGTATGAAATTCAACTTGTACACAAGGCTATAGATCTACAAATCAAGTTTAATAGATTCAATAGAGCAATAATAATAACACATCCGAAAAAAAAACATGTAATCTTAGGTTTTTAAATCACATTGTTAAATAAGTGGATAAATCACAAGTACAACTTTATTTATTCAGTTTTGTACAATTCCACTTCCTTTCCATTTTATGCAAATCTTACAACAAACTAAGAATTTCGGTTCTATGTATTTTATAGCATTATTATTTTACGGATAGAATGATGATTTGACTATGTATGGTTCTTTATCCCCAAATTCACTATTTTTTTGTAAATTTAAGGTTTTCAAATAAAAGAGGAAAGAAATTAAAATAAACTATTCGTTTGATTTAAATGAGGAAACAAGAACAAAATTCCTTTTTTTTCATTTACATCTATAATCCAAACCCAGGTAAACAAACATAGATTGACACTTTCTTTTAGCTAGAGATTTGTGGTTGTTTTATATTTGTTTTTTTGGTAATCCCTAAATATCTTAGTCATATACAATCTAAAATTTTGTACTAAAAAGATATTGAAACAAAACTAAGCATAAAAGCCCTACTCACAACTTAAGAAACATAAAGCTATGTTTAATCCTAGTTGGAATCCTCTTTTGGATTGTTTCCATCCAAAACGATTTCAATTTTTATCTCTTTATGATTACATATTTATAAGAATCAGAAAAGAATTATATACACCTGCAGAAGTTAGATCCAAATTTTCTAAAATAAAGTAGATGAAGGACGAGACGAGAAATAAACTAACCTTTCCTGAGAACTGGATCTAAACGGAGACAAACATGGAGAAGAATGAAGGAAGATAGCCATAGAATAACATGAGTTTTGGGTGTGGGTCATGGACTCTATTTATAAATGTTAAAGTGTATAGGAACCTCATATTAAATTATGAAATTGAGCCATCAATGACATCAAACCCTGAAGAAAATAACCTAAAAACCAATCCGCCACAGCCACTTATGCTCACATAGCGGTCGACCTCCCCCCTATAGGGCGGTCGACCTGGCATTTAACCTCTATAGGTTGGTACAGTTGACCACCCTCCTATTTTGGGTACCAACGAATTTATTCCGCTCATATTTGTGTTTAAATATGTTAATTAATTAATATTTATTTCTTTTAATGTGCCCTATTTTTTACACACACACACACATACACACACACACACGCACACACATATATATATATATTGAATTCGTTTTGGTTCTTTCCTACCTATTTATTTATTCTAATTCAAGTGTTATCCAGTTTAATTTTGAATTCAAATTACAAGTTTATTTATTTCAAATTCAAAACTTGTTTTATTCATATCTTTTTCTTTCAGACTCCTTTTTTAGCAAATATGACATGAAAATGGATCAGAATCTTGCCGCGTACGCAATGGTATAACTTTCATAGATAAATACCTAAGTATTAAATATCAGTCGTTTTAACCTATTAGTGATAATATTAACTTATAACTACTTTAGATCTTTATGTCTATTTAGAGCATATTTTACGAGATCCTAATGTGAAAGTGTAATCCATGATGTTGTATGTATACAAAATATCCTATTATGTATACAATTTCTATATGATTGTGTGCTATATTAGTGTTAGGAACAATAATTCCTATCATCTAATCTAGAAACTGCAATGGAACCAAAAAAACTAAATTTATAGCAAATAATCACCTGTGAAAAGCTCGGGTGGAGTCTCCTTCTTACTTCATTTCCCATGTGCTTTCCACAAAGTTATCTCCCTATTATACATGGTCGAGATTAAATGATCTTGTTGTGAAGCCTTTAAGTTTCATGCTCCACAATACGTGCAATTGCACGGGGTACTCTAGACTTCATCTTTAAGACCCCATATCCCCAATCTATTTTTTATCAAATTTGATGGAAGAATCGTGATGGCACTTCTTAAGATGAGAAATGTGGAAAACGTTTTGGATTCCATCCAATTTCATTAGGATCTCCACACGATAAGCCAGTTTCGCAATCCTTTCTAAGATCTTGAGTTTCCCAATGAACATAAGAGCTAAAATTTTGGCATAGCTAAACCTAATGATTTTTCTAAGAGGAATAACTTTCACAAAAACCAAATCATTAATGCCAATAAGTTCTTTCCTCCTCCTATAAACATAAAAATTTTATGAGTCTTAGGAAGCCTTCGTTCTATCCTAATCAGAAGAATTTTCTCCATGGCGTCAGAGATAAGATGAAGTCCAAGTAAGATTTTGTTGGCAGTTTCTCCTAATAACTTACCAATTCACTTGGCTTCCTATAGAGCGCTTCCTTAAGAGGTCACGCCTATCGTTTCTTAGAAACAACAATTTTGTGAAAAATCAACTAAAGCCAAATTCTGCTCCGATGATCCTTCGATGATAATGCTGGCTCTCAACAAGTATTAAAGAACTATGTTAACTCTCGGTTCGTCCACCGATCTAAGGACGGTAGGAAGTAATCAAGTTATGCGAGTTTCCCAAAGCTATCTCCAAACTCCACTAGAATTCACTTGCAAAAAAAGAGTCTCAATCACTTACTATACTTCAAGATATCCCATGAAGTCGAACTATCTCCATCATATACAATTGGGTTAATGAAGTTGCGATTTTATCCTTTGTTACTAGAATGATATACGCACTCTTCATCAATCTATCCACCACAACCTAAATCGCCTCATTTCCTTTATGACTTCATGGTAAACCAAATGTAACTTCCATTGAGATATGCTTCCATTTCCAAGTTGGAACTTCCAACGGTAGTAGTAACCCTCTGAGCTGTCTTTTTAGCCTTGACCTTCTAACATGTCAAGAATATCGCCATAAACTCTGCTACATCATTCTTCATTCATATCCAAAAGAAAGTCCTTCTTATGTCTTTGTACATCTTATTAACATTGGGATGCATGGTTAAACTTGAATGATGGCATTCCTTAAGGACTTCACCTCTTAAATTTTCAATCCTAGTGACCCAAAGACGTCTATTCCTTCTAATCCTTCCATCATCCATTGGGGACATATCAGAATGAGGAAGGCATTCTCTAATTTTAAACTTTCCTATCAACTATCTTAACAATTCATCAATACCATGCTCAAACTTAGTACGACCTAATAGTGCTAGTATTATTTCCAAAATAGCGAGAAATCCTCCAAAAGATCCTAATGGTTGTTGAAGGTTAAAACCAGAAAGAAAGTTTAGTTACCTCCACATATGTAAGGAAAACACTATAGCCACCAGTTCCGAATTGTGAACGGGATATCTCTTTTCATGGTTCTCTAGTTGTCTACTTATGTAGGAAACTTCTTTCCTAACTTGCATTAGCATCGCTCCTAATCATGTACTGTAAGAATCCGTTAATAAAGTAAGCATCATAATTCCTTCGAGAATAGTGAAAAATATCGCATTAGTAAGAGAAACTTTCAATTTCTCAAAATCTTTAATACGACCATCGCTGCAAACAAACTGAAACAACCAAAAATTTGGTGATCTTAATTAGGAATATTTAAATCACTTTAAATATTCGATAATAGATTAATTTCAACTAATAATGAAGTTTAAGGGAAAAAGCAATGAGAATAAACTTATTATTGAAAAATTAGTTTGGGAAATATTCTCCTAGGGAAATAGTCGCAAAATAATTTTATCAATAAAACCGATTTTTGTTCATAAGGATCACGCAAGATTCTAAATATATACACTTATTTTCTTTAGGTAATTTTTATTCTAATCCACTAATTTAGTAAGTTAATCCACCCTATTTTATAGGATCATTGACTTTTACTATAATTTAACTTTTAATCAGTGTATCCACCTAAAAAATTGTATGTATTTTTCTTCTTCTTTGTCTTCTTCTCTGTGTTTTGTGTTGTATTGTTGTTTATGAAATCCTACAATCTAAATCCAAATTTAAGTGGAGTAATTCAACGTAATAACAGTAAGTCGTTTATTTATTTTTTGTTTGAAGTTGATTAATTGTACAAAAAATAAAGTTGAGTTAATGATGAAAATCTTAATTGTGAATACCAGAAATCCGTCCTATGTACTCTTAAGGCATAAGCTAAAAATTGACATCAACTTTTACCTTAGTATCCAATCCACCAGTCTTATTTACCGATAAAGAAAAGTAAAGGTTAATTCAGTAGGTGAAATTTGGGTCTGTTCCTAGACTCAAACACTCCTTTCCATTGCGTCACATATGCAGACTGTTCATTCATTATTGTTGAGCAAGAGAACACATAAAAATAGCAATAAAGAGCCGAACATTAATACTAAGATTTGTGATTTTATCATCCACATAGTACCACCTGATTTATTAAAGTCTACATAGGTAGTACACAATTTATATCGGTAGTCTGATTTTTTGTTTGAAGATCAAAGCTTCGCGTTCTTATTTCCCGTCATATTTATAAAGCATGTTTAACCATTGATACAGTTTTTAGAATATATTTTCCCTGTATGTACTGTTAAATATTTGTAATGAAATTAGATATCAAAATTGGAAGGAAAAAATAAATCTTTAAGTTAATCCACTCCTGGATTAACTTACAAAATAGTTGTGAATTAACTTATTGAAGTAAAACAGTGGATTATCTTATTAAAAACGTAGATTAGAATAAAAATTACCTCCTCTTAATTGAATAAGAACATGAAATAAAAAGAATTTTTATATTTCAGTTGTCAAATGGATCCTTACTCAAAGGCATATAACGATCTTATTCTAAAAGCTCTATAGTATACAACATTCCTTCAATGGCGACCGCTTTCATTCCAAATCACGATCGTATTCTTTCCTAGTTTTGGCAATTTGTCTTATCTTGGATCCCTCGGTTTCTCTCTTCATTCCAAACCACAGTTTCCTCCTCAACTATATGGAGGAAAAAATGACTCAAGGACCCTTCGTTGTTCCAGATCCAATAACTGGCGAAACTCTCTGACCAGATCAAAGCCATCCCTTCAATGTTTCTACTTTATCTAGCGTTTCAGTGCCATTGTTGTTGCCCGGTCCTCTTTCATGGGGCCCTTCCTCGTCGGTCTAGTAGCGATTGCAACAAATATTACAGCATCTATCCCGGTTCATACTGCTGCTTCAGGTGAGCAGCACTACCTTTCCCCTTTGTTAAAGCACTCAAAACGAGTAATTAATGGGTTTAGAAATCTATGGTTTTACTTGATAATGGGTTGGAGTGTTCTGATACTACTTTGGGTGGTAACTTTGTATTGCGTGGGAATATTAATATTGATTGTGCTGGTTTGGCTGTTGAATCGCCAGTTGCTTTTGATGGTAATATGGTTTCAGTTAGGGTTGTCAATGGATACCCGAAAAATTCGAAATCCATCCGCATCCGCATCCGAAAAGCGGTTAAATATCTGATATCTGGGAAAGCAGATGCGGATGTGGATATAGGCATATCCGCATCTGAAAATTATCTGTCCGCTTTTTTCCTAATTATAGCTTAAATTATGTATATTTTAACATAATTAAATATACTAATTTGCAAAATTAGAAGTCAATTAAATGCATGTTAATTGCTCAAAATTATATATTATCATCATATTTATTTATTTTTATCACTTTAACAATCAATTAGGTTGAAAAAGCTTAATATTAAGCTAAAAAATCATTTATGTTCATTGATTTATCGATCATTGGCGGAGCGGATAATTATCTGATACTCGTCCGTATCCGCGAATGCAGATATCCGAAATCCGAAAATGGTTTCGGATGCGAATACATATATTACACTATCCGTATCCGAAAGCATCCGTTAACATCCCTAGTTTCAGTCGAGGATGTAGGTTGTGTTAATGGGAATGTGGTGCCAAACTCTGAATTTTTTTTCTATAGTGCAAACATAAGGTAGGTTAGTATCTTTTCTCTACCGAGTGTAGCGCCTAGCGCTGCTACTCTGATTTCTTGTAACATTCCTATCTTTGTTTTGTTGTTTACGAACATCCCACTGAATGCTGGTGCCTATGAACCTCAAGAGATCCAGATGGTTGGCAAGGATGGAATTATGGACCCACCATTAGATAAAAAATTGCAGGAGCCAAATTTTGGAAGAACTATTTAGTTGATTTTGTTTTGTGTTCGAATGCACCCTATTCCTTAGTCAATGAGAAATATAGTAATGACTGACAATTAAGAGGTAGCCTATTTGTGCATTTAGTCAGTTCCATGTATTTCCTCAAATACTCTCATCCTAATGAGCCCCTTAGGATCCCTTGTTTGAATCCCATTTTTACTTCTGGAAAACACTTTCTGGAGGCCAACAGTTGATCATACTAGAGACTAAGTTTTATTGATACCGGTTTGGTCCTATTTATCTCAAATTCCCTCAGTTTTGCAGTCCTTGACAGGCTTGAATTCGTTAGCTAAAAATATTGGGGAATTGAAATGTTTTGATAATACCCATATTGATAGGGAAAACCTCTTCCATGCAATGGATCTAATTGAAATATCTATTGCTAAACCTTTGCCTGATAAGATCAAAGTTAGGATTGTGGATTGCTTTGTTGTTAAAGTGGTCGTCCATGATAGATGGAAACCTGAAATTTGTACATCGTTTCGATCATTTGGACATTTTTTTCTTCATGTCCAGTTAGCTCTAGTCACCCATCCTTGGCTCCCTTACCTCTTGTGGGCAGGCTTGCTCTTCCCAGGCCTCCGACTGTTATGTGGCTACCTAAGCTATCTCCCCTTTTAACTATTCACTCCCTGCCTCATGATCTTGTGGAGGATTCTATGTCTGGCTGTTTTTGGTATCATAATCTGATCATGTTTCAGATTAAGTTGAGGGCGATTATTCTGGTGATATTGTCTAGCATAATGAGGAACATGTTTGGGTTTCATGTTTTGTCTGATACGAGATGTTCTCCAGTTAATGGCACATTCCATAAGTATTTCATTAATGACATTAGAGATCATAAGAAATTGACGTACTAGGTTGTAGAAGCTAGTATTGAGCTAATTCAAACTTGTGAGGTCGGTGAGATTAACAAGTCTGAGTTCTACGAATTCAATTGGGATTGTAACTTTATATTCCGTGCTCCTAATCCGTGTTATGTACCAAATCCTACATTTTCTTTTTCCAGATATACCTATATTGTTTACCCGACCGATACCATAAGTAGATCCTCCTCATTTGACGGGGATTAGTTTCTATATTATCGAGTAGCTTAGACACTTTTGTCTAACTCTTGTTGTTATTGTATGGTGGTAGACCATCTTAGTAGTAGCAAAAGCAATCAGCTTCTCTCTTGTCTTGTATTTTATAGTTTTTTGGCTCTTTAAACCAGATTTGAGTTCTTTTCTTGTGTAAAACTCTTATTTCCCCTTTCTACATTCTAATAAATAGTGGTACGACTACTATAAAACCGGCTAGCTTTGTTAAAATAATAATTCGTTTATCAATTTAAATGCAGAATTTAGCAATCTGATAATTATTGTAATTATAACGATATAAGTGATAGGAATTCATTTTGAAAATGGTATATAGTGATAACATATCAATGGTGAACAAGTTGTATAATGAAATGTACTTGACGGAAAATCGGTATTGCTTTATTGATAAAATCCTAAATTTCATAAATAATGAATAAATATTCTTTAATATGGTTTTCATGACTAAATAATATGTTTGATTATATAAAATATTAAGAAAGTTATTTATGAAATTTGTTTACCCAGACAAACATTTTAAAGAGAAAACAGAAAATGTGACCGATAAACAAGTTCTGTATTCTCAACAGTTTGACGAAAAGAAGTTGTACGAAAGTGTTACACATATGTGCATATATATATATGATTATGATAACACAACCATAAGATGCTGATGAAGTGATTAATTAAGTCAAGAAGAGATTAGGAAAAAGTAAGTAAATATGTACAAAAAGAGTTCACTTTGATAAATAATACCACTCCCTAACATCATTACTCTTACACACCATTATAACACTATGCAACATCACCCTCACACATTATCTAGTCATATCAGGGGGTGCGGCCAAGTGGGGAAGGGGTAGGGGAGGGGTTTTTGATAATTTTCCGCTAGCTATTTTATTCCAAATGTTTTCCTATAAATAGCCACCCATTTCTCTTTATTTCTTCTCATCTTTCTCTTCCTAAACCTCAAATGTTTTCCTATAAATAACCACCCATTTCTCTTTATTTCTTATCATCTTTCTCTTCCTAAACCTCCTTAATGGCTTCTAAACTCTAGCCTAAACATACGAAAATATGAAGAAAAAAATTACTCACCATTCAAATCAATATCAAAAGGCATCCAAACTATTGCAAAACCACCTCTAAACTCCTTTCAAAAGTCACCACCACTTGATGAAGAATCGAAGACCAAAACTCCAGCTGTAACGATACGGATTTCGCTCGGAATCAATCAATCACTAAATCGACCAAGACTGTTCGAATTCCGCGTACGCTAACTCTGGGCATACAACACATCAGAACAAACAAAAGAAGACTTTTATAAAAATCATAATAATGTTACATCAGAGCACAAAATGTCAGAGTATATCGAAATATAATACAGCAGAAGATTAATTTATAATAAATGTAATACAATGCACAGCGGAAAATAAATAAACTAGCACAGCGGAAGACTATCAATGCTCTGGACACAGCTTAAGCTTCGATCCAGAATTCCGCAAAATGAAATATCTGCAAAACTAAACTACCGACTGCCCGTGTGGAAAATATGGGCACCCAGAGTTTAGGTAGAAACAATAAACTCCGAGCCAGTCATGGGACTGGTGTGAGAACTCAAAACAGTTATTAACTTTATTTTAAAGAAGGCATATCACAGGACCACGCCGCTAACACGGAACGGGTTTACCCCCATGAACGCCAGTGTATAAACAACAATCAGTAATATATATATATATATATATATATATATATATAGATCTACTATGCATTAATCAACATGCGATATCCTAATCTACCCATTTAGATTAATCACCACATTTAGATTTTCCAAATCCAATTCAATTTACAGAAATTATTCCTTTGGACTTATTTCCCGATTTCTATTTCAAATCATTTGAAATAAATATCTAGCTTTTATATCAAAGTAGATTTCACTTCGGGGTCTCAAACCAAATCGTTTGGAAATATGGATTCCAAAACATAACAATGCATACAAACAAGTATGCAACCAACTATCGAGAATCTTCCCTAAGACAAGGCAGTAAGCGCCCCTCCAACTCGATATATATACACATACACATATACATATATATATACATATATATACCTATACATATATATATACATATATATATATATATGCGCACCTATCACGCATGGAGCAGGCTACACTGCTGACCACACACCCTAAGGTACTGGATCCAGCCCATACTTTTAGTCGCTCTCGAGTCACCCGAATCTTTAGCCACACACTAAACCACGTTATATCCCGAAGTAGGGAAAATCGTTTCACAACATAATCACAAGTATAATAAAATCTATAGTACTTCACATCAGCAATTCACGCATATCATCAGTCACTATTAATCACGTAACCTTTGAGCTAGTACGTCTCAAAGAAGGGTGTTAAGCAAGAGAATAAATTCTCCGCCACCAAACAGATACGTTATCAATAACAACTAATCGGATACGCGATGAACCACAATGTAAAACCATAATACACTTCCAAATCATTTCGAAATCATCGGGTTTTAGCCCTCGAAATCCTTTCTGTTTTATAAAACATTTTTATAAAATATTCCCTGTCCAAAATCGGGAATACTATTCTTTTCACTTAAGAAAAATATCATTTCAAAATCATTCATTAAATTTTGAAATAAACTCAACTCGCTAAACACCTTATCGTCAAATCGTGAAGTGTTTCACAAGGCGTTAGCACGCAGATATTTTCTACCCAACCCAATGCTAAATGTAAAAGCATATTCTACTCATAAACTGGTCGAGCACCATCCACACAGTCAATCAATCAATAATATTGAATACCAACAATCAATTAGCCCAATCCATATCAACAACCAAGTATATTTGGTCCAATCACGTTTTGGTCATTTATTTATTACCATTTATTCATTCGCTATCTAATTAAAGATTTATTCAAACTCCAATTGGTTTCAATTTCTAAAATCGTTTCATATTGATTGTTCAACTTTTTGGAAATTAATCCTGTTTTAACTGGGTTAAAGAACCAATGTCATTTAAACACGGTTCACAACAAACCCATAATCCAATTCGGTATTAAATACAAGGCTCTAAGTAGAAATTATACCGGCTTATATTCAATATTAAATTCTGAAACCAACGTATATCGTGTTGGAATAAGGATATCAATATCTTCCAAATTCCCACAACAATATCCATATAATCACGGAATCCAATACCGAAATATTTCGAAGATTATTTCCATTCAAATCCATTCCAATTCCTATATTGGGAATTGCTGGTTACATTAAAACCGTTTCCAAATCCAATTTATTTATTTAAAAATTATTGGATTATTAATCTAGTTAATAACTAGTTCAATTCGATAAAAATATATTTTTACCTTTTCAAATATTGAATTTTTCATCCTAATTCTTTCCAACTCATTTATTATGATTTTACATAATTTTTCCATATTTTTTTATAATTTTATTACCGCTCGTACAGTTGGTTTCCAATAACGGCCATCGAATTGCATTCATAGCGACCTTTTCTGAATTTGATTTGGACACATCTTAAATTCCAACTATTAGACTTCAAATCTCTTATATTCGTTGGAAAGCTCTTTTTTATACGAACCCAACGGTTCTGGTTTTAGGAGAATCTGACGGTCGGATCTTCCGTTACGTCCATTTGAAGTTAATGGTCGAAATTCGCGAACTGCAGCGGCGCGGTGCGTTCTATTCAAGCCATTAACACACACACACACACACATATATATATATATATATAATGTATACTTCGTCGATTTCCATTTAAAACTTACTTATAAATCGTTTTAAATTCGTTTTAAAAACGATTCCAACTTCCGTTTCAATTTTGTAACGATCCGTATTCTACACATCATAGGATTGTAGAATATTTATTTCTTTCCCGTGTGAAGTCGTATGGTCATGTAACTTTGGGAAACATCCATGAGAGTCATTTCCCATGTTCATGATTTTTGAATGACCATTTTGCCCCTAGTCGGTACTGTTTTGGCCATAACTTTCGATTGGAAAGGGATTTTGACCTGAAACCACTTCCATTTGATTCGTTTGATGGTTTCTCTTTCCGTAGAGTGGTCATAATAGTCAAACGGACTTACCGTTTGGGAGATATGGCTGAAACAAGGTTTGGAGGGTGAAAAACTGCTTAACCGGGCCAAATTGGGTGATTAGTGAGTAGGCCCATAACCCATTTCGGGATTAGGGTTATGGGAGGGCTGAAATGAGATGGAGAATCATTCCATTTCAGTTTTCTAGCCTCCACTTATCACCAAGGATCCCTAAAAATGGCCTCCAACCTCTAAATCACCTCCAAATCATCTTTTGGTCAAGGATTTGGCTTAGCAACCCCTAATCAAGGAAGATCTTCACCAAAGCAACTAAGGAGCTGCTGTTTGGCATTGAGATTCACATCAAATCAGAGATTTATTTCAGATCTTAGTATATTTTGTGGCAAAGGTGAGTGATTTGCATAGTTTTACACTAATTATGGCTAATTAGGGTTGATTAGTGTTAATTAGCGAATTTAAACATGATAAAATTCTGGAAAAATGTTTATAAAATTCGGAATGATACTTTAGACCTCTGTTAGAAATTTGGTTCCATTTGGTCAAGTTTTGCTAATCATATCATTGGTTTCACCTAAACATGCTTAAGGGTAAAATATGGGATTTTGGGTATGTTTGATCCATTTCTACTTATCATATTGATGTTTTGATGGTTGTAGTTGATTTTGTAATGTTGCTATGACTGTATGAAATGCTTTGTGACTGATTAGAATAGTTGGAATGGTCGAAAACGCCGTCGAGAGGCGTAAACAACTCGCTGGGACAGCTGCAGGAAGTATGCAGGGATCGGATCGGATCGCATGCCATGTCCACGATCCGCACTCGCGCTTCGCACCCCGATCCGAACCAGATGATCACGATCCGATATGAGGAGTTGTTATGTGATCCGCCTCGTCCTTCCACGAATCGACCAGCCTCACGAACTGATGGGAAGTCACGACCCGATCCATGTAGCACGATCCGACCCGTTGGAACGCGATCCGCAGGGAGTTCACGATCCGACCAGAAGGGGGAGACCCGATCCGATGGAGACTGGATTCACGAGACCATGGAGGAGGGCGATCCGATCACCTGGAGGACCACGACCCGATCCGATGCAGGAGGCGCGACCCGATCCGAATGCCTAAGGCCGATCCGATCCGATGAGGAATGTGAAGGCTGATCCGATCCGATTCGATGGTGATGACCAATAACTTGAGATGCAAAGGTAGTCCATATGGGAGTTAGAGCTCAGGATCCCGGAACCAGTTGGGAACCAATGAGTTCACTTCATGGTTGGGCTTTGCTGCGGGACGTGTGCTAAGGAGTTGTCGACGTTCACAACTTCAATTCACCACTAAAAAGGAGTGATGGCTACTTATCAGTGCAGTAGGGTCATTATGACCTGGGGGGCAAAGTGATGGTAGCAAGACTACGTTATCAGTGCAGTAGGGTCATTATGACCCGAGGGGCAAGGTGATGCGTAGTAAGACTATGAGCCAGTGCAGTGGGGTTCTTGTGAATCCATGGGGCAGAGTGGACATAGTAAGGATTAGTAAGGCTATGAGCCAGTGCAGTGGGGTTCTTGAGACTCCATGGGGCAAAGTGGACATAGCGAAGGATTTGTGGCTACGTTATCATTGCAGTGAAGCCATTTATGACTTCATGGGGGCAAAGTGATCGTAGCAAGGTATGTGGGGTGATCGAAGTGGTGAATATCGTATGCTTTACGCACTGAGTGAGAGATGTGAGAATGGATGCTATGCTTGATTGTTTGCCATCATTATGACATGCACACCTTCCCCACCTCCGTATCTTTATATTGATTGATATGATACCTTAGAGTGTTGTACAGTATGTAGTGCTAACTCTTTGGTTGCAGGTCCAGGTTCAGGTATGTTTTAGTCTACCTGCTATTGTTCACTTAGATGCTTATCGCTCATACCAGGCTTTATGTCTGACCCAGAGTTTTATGTCTCCTCTTATTACTCTGGGTGCTCACACGAGCAGACTAGAGACAGGTTAGCTGGTGGTGCGCGAGTAGCTGATTCGGAGGCGGGCAGGAGGCTTCCACGTATTATATATATACACATTCTCACTGTGTCGTTGGTGGTCGCTACTTGGGCATTAGTAGTGTACCTCATTTACCTTGCTTTTGCTTTGAGACAGTTTGAAAGTTGTAATAAGCTGTATTTTTTTTGGATTTCCGCTGCTATGATGTTTAGTTCTGATTTTCAGCTTATGCACTGTCTCTTCCGTTTTATGTCAAGTATGTTATTATTATATTTTGTTCTATGCGCTGTGAGACATTCTACAGGTTCTTTGTATGTTCATTTCCTTCTTCCTTTTCCTTCTGGCGACCCATTCCGTGCTAACTGGACATGTGTACAGCGCACCTTGGGAGTAAATGTCGGTTGGTGCGGAGCGGGCCGTCACACTTGGTATCAGAGCTCTAGGTTGCGTAGTTAACCTAAGGAAAGACACTAGGGAGAGTTAGTACGTATATGAGAGCGCGTATTTGTGATTACTTTGGTTTTCAAAAGCTATGTATATATATACTATTAGTGGTATAAGAATGAAGTTGCACTGCACTAGTACCACTATGGGGTCGTTATTCGTTTCCCTTTTACAGATTGACGATGAGCCGACATGTTAGAGGTACCGGTAGAGGGGCCAATAATGGGAATGCCGCTGACATGAGGGCGATGTTTACCAACCTCATGAGAGACATGCTTAGAGAAGTGCAAGGGGCAGTTCCCAATCCCGGAGTTGGTGTTGGCCCAGTAGTGCAGGCGCCTAGGGTCGATTTCGCCAAGCTGTGCAAAGATTACACTAATCTTGGTGGGAAGCCGTTCCACGGAACGGAGTCGGCCACAGATGTTCAAGATTGGATGGATAGCTGTGATCGTATCTTTGATGACTTGGGTCTTGAGGATGCGATGAAGAGAAGGCTAGCGTCTCGTCAGCTGCAAGGGCGAGCGATGAATTGGTGGAATGCTATTAAAACAGCTACTCCAGAGGACGAGAATGATTGTACTTGGGAGACAGAGGAGAGCATTAGGAAGGCATATCCAGAACTCTTTGCCTGGTAAGATTTACTTTGCGATTTAATTATTCCGCATGATAGGAAAGACTTGTTTTGCTTATTTTGCATGTTTGATGGTTGTTTTATGATTGATAGGCATGCGGAACCTTTGTGTGTGTTTGGATTAGGGAATTTCGGGGGCGAAATTTCTTAAGGGGGGAAGAGTGTAACGATCCGTATTCTACACATCATAGGATTGTAGAATATTTATTTCTTTCCCGTGTGAAGTCGTATGGTCATGTTACTTTGGGAAACATCCATGAGAGTCATTTCCCATGTTCATGATTTTTGTTGATTTTTGAATGACCATTTTGCCCCTAGTCGGTACTGTTTTGGCCATAACTTTCGATTGGAAAGGGATTTTGACCTGAAACCACTTCCATTTGATTCGTTTGATGGTTTCTCTTTCCGTAGAGTGGTCATAATAGTCAAACGGACTTACCGTTTGGGAGATATGGCTGAAACAAGGTTTGGAGGGTGAAAAACTGCTTAATCGGGCCAAATTGTGTGATTAGTGAGTAGGCCCATAACCCATTTCGGGATTAGGGTTATGGGAGGGCTGAAATGAGATGGAGAATCATTCCATTTCAGTTTTCTAGCCTCCACTTATCACCAAGGATCCCTAAAAATGGCCTCCAACCTCTAAATCACCTCCAAATCATCTTTTGGTCAAGGATTTGGCTTAGCAACCCCTAATCAAGGAAGATCTTCACCAAAGCAACTAAGGAGCTGCTGTTTGGCATTGAGATTCACATCAAATCAGAGATTTATTTCAGATCTTAGTATATTTTGTGGCTAAGGTGAGTGATTTGCATAGTTTTACACTAATTATGGCTAATTAGGGTTGATTAGTGTTAATTAGCGAATTTAAACATGATAAAATTCTGGAAAAATGTTTATAAAATTCGGAATGATACTTTAGACCTCTGTTAGAAATTTGGTTCCATTTGGTCAAGTTTTGCTAATCATATCATTGGTTTCACCTAAACATGCTTAAGGGGAAAATATGGGATTTTGGGTATGTTTGATCCATTTCTACTTATCATATTGATGTTTTGATGGTTGTGGTTGATTTTGTAATGTTGCTATGACTGTATGAAATGCTTTGTGACTGATTAGAATAGTTGGAATGGTCGAAAACGCCGTCGAGAGGCGTAAACAACTCGCTGGGACAGCTGCAGGAAGTATGCAGGGATCGGATCGGATCGCATGCCATGTCCACAATCCGCACTCGCGCTTCGCACCCCGATCCGAACCAGATGATCACGATCCGATATGAGGAGTTGTTATGCGATCCGCCTCGTCCTTCCACGAATCGACCAGCCTCACGAACTGATGGGAAGTCACGACCCGATCCATGTAGCACGATCCGACCCGTTGGAACGCGATCCGCAGGGAGTTCACGATCCGACCAGAAGGGGGAGACCCGATCCGATGGAGACTGGATTCACGAGACCATGGAGGAGGGCGATCCGATCACCTGGAGGACCACGACCCGATCCGATGCAGGAGGCGCGACCCGATCCGAATGTCTAAGGCCGATCTGATCCGATGAGGAATGTGAAGGCTGATCCGATCCGATTCGATGGTGATGACCAATAACCCGAGATGCAAAGGTAGTCCATATGGGAGTTAGAGCTCAGGATCCCGGAACCAGTTGGGAACCAATGAGTTCACTTCATGGTTGGGCTTTGCTGCGGGACGTGTGCTAAGGAGTTGTCGACGTTCATAACTTCAATTCACCACTAAAAAGGAGTGATGGCTACTTATCAGTGCAGTAGGGTCATTATGACCTGGGGGGCAAAGTGATGGTAGCAAGACTACGTTATCAGTGCAGTAGGGTCATTATGACCCGAGGGGCAAGGTGATGCGTAGTAAGACTATGAGCCAGTGCAGTGGGGTTCTTGTGACTCCATGGGGCAGAGTGGACATAGTAAGGATTAGTAAGGCTATGAGCCAGTGCAGTGGGGTTCTTGAGACTCCATGGGGCAAAGTGGACATAGCGAAGGATTTGTGGCTACGTTATCAGTGCAGTGAAGCCATTTATGACTTCATGGGGCAAAGTGATCGTAGCAAGGTATGTAGGGTGATCGAAGTGGTGAATATCGTATGCTTTACGCACTGAGTGAGAGATGTGAGGATGGATGCTATGCTTGATTGTTTGCCATCATTATGACATGCACACCTTCCCCACCTCCGTATCTTTATATTGATTGATATGATACCTTAGAGTGTTGTACAATATGTAGTGCTAACTCTTTGGTTGCAGGTCCAGGTTCAGGTATGTTTTAGTCTACCTGTTATTGTTCACTTAGATGCTTATCGCTCATACCAGGCTTTATGTCTGACCCATAGTTTTATGTCTCCTCTTATTACTCTGGGTGCTCACACGAGCAGACTAGAGACAGGTTAGCTGGTGGTGCGCGAGTAGCTGATTCGAAGGCGGGCAGGAGGCTTCCACGTATTATATATATATACACATTCTCCCTGTGTCGTTGGTGGTCGCTACTTGGGCATTAGTAGTGTACCTCATTTACCTTGCTTTTGCTTTGAGACAGTTTGAAAGTTGTAATAAGCTGTATTTTTTTTGGATTTCCGCTGCTATGATGTTTAGTTCTGATTTTCAGCTTATGCACTGTCTCTTCCGTTTTATGTCAAGTATGTTATTATTATATTTTGTTCTATGCGCTGTGAGACATTCTACAGGTTCTTTGTATGTTCATTTCCTTCTTCTTTTTCCTTCTGGCGACCCGTTCCGTGCTAACTGGACATGTGTACAGCGCACCTTGGGAGTAAATGTCGGTTGGTGCGGAGCGGGCCGTCACAAATTTCAAATCAAAATTGAATATTCCATTATAAATTCATTTTAAATTCATTTTAAATTGATTTCAATTTGATTTTGAAATTTAAATCAAAATTGAATATTCCTATATAAATTCGTTTTAAATTCATTTTAAAACTATTTCAATTTCATTTTCAAATTTAAATCAAAATTGAATATTCTATTACATGACAATTTTATACATCTCATATATATGTTAAAAATAATATTTTTAACCAATCAATATTTATTTCATTCACTCTCATATATATATTATTAACATTTCACATATATATTATTCACATTTCATATATATATATATATATATATACATTATTTTCACGCTATATATATATTATTTTCACACTTCATATATATATTATTCACATTTCAAGTATATATTATTCACATTTCATATATATAAATTATTTTACATTTCATATATATATATTATTTTCATTTCATATATATATAATATTTTCATTTCATATATATATATATATATTATTTTCACTTCTTATATATATAATTTATTTTATATATATATATTATTCACATTTCATATATATATATATATATTATTTTCATTTCATATATATATAATTCGTTTCGTATATATATAATTCATTTCATATATATATATATTATTTTCACATCTTATATATATATATAATTCATTTCATACATATATATTATTTTTCATTTCATATATATATATATATATATTTCACTTCTTATATATATAATTCATTTCATATATATAATTTTCACATTTCATATATATATATATTATTTTCACGCTTCATACATATATATATTATTTTCATTTCATATATATATTATTTTCACATCGCATATATATATATATATATATTTGTACATCGCATATATGTAATTTACACATCGTATATATAACTTACACATCGTATATAAATAACTTACACATCGTATATGTATAATTTTTTATACAGCATTTCACATCACAATCACAATACAATCAAATAAATTGTCCAGTGTCTGTGGATGACAGGGAGCAGTTCATATATGCAGTTATAAATTAAATTAAATAACTGTATAAAAAATTATAGTGAAAAATCCTCACTTGATCGGATAGAAAATCATTTAAATAACGATTATTTTAATCAAATCAAACGCGCGTTTAGTTCGACAAAAAATCTGAACTAGCTCCGTTTCTGTCCCAGTTAGTGTCGCATTGCAGTGTTCTTGAATACGATTCTTATGCAATTCGTTTTGTAAAATTTCATTTCTGTTTGAACAAGATATAGTCCTTTAAACATTTTAAAACATTTAAACATCATTAATTTGCTAATATTGTAATTAAAACACTAATTACATTTCCCACCGTTAATCACATCTTCTCCCAGGAAAAACTCGATCGCTGAACCCATTTCATCGACACCAGACCCTCCAAATCGCAGGTCAAACGGAGCACCGAGCCATCGATCTGAAGCAACCACTGGAACCGCCTCTAGAAGCTCCCCCACCGCCGCAATTCTTGGAAGCCGTGATGCCTCCCTGTTTCGACGATTGCTTCACGAACATCGAGGGCTTGTACAAGAATTCTGGCCTCTGCGTTACTCTAGGACCAATCTTTACCGTATGATTCTTAAGCCCTCTAAGTGATCTTCAATTTTCAGTTTAGATTTGTCAATTAATTTGGAGCGGATTGGAAGAGAAAGGAGATTGAAATCAGGATCGCCTCAGCCGTTTAGAAGAATAAGACGGCGACTCTTAGTTCTGATTAGGGTTTACACGTAAAAATGAGCATATATATATATTATATAAATTACGTATAATAATATTAAATTCTTTTAAGTCCAAAATTACATGTTTATCCATATGAACTCCAAATCGAACCCAATGACTGTCACCCCCAGCTAATTACCCCCATTTCGGACACAATGGGATATGTTTTGTACGCCAATTCAGCTGTTACGATCAGTTTTCATTTAAATTAAAATATAAATCAATTTATATTGAATTTGAACGTACATTTTAATTTACCGAGGTCACATACTGACTCCAAAAATTCCCGAAAAGTAAATCTAACTATGTTTCGATAATTCGGTCCTAACAAAACTAATTTTGTCGAATTTGAAGACCGTTTGAAAAATGGTCACTTTCTGATCGATCCAATTCAAATTTAAATTACCAAATACATTTAAATTTACTACGCTCACATATTAATTCCAAAAATTATAAAAATTGGAATCTGACTATAATTTGACATTCTGGATCCAACAAAAGTGGTTTCATCGAAAACGGAGGTCGTTTGCAAAATCGCTATTTTTAAGGGCTATATATTATATAAAATTCCATAGCGACTATTCTGAATTTTCAACTGGACATAAATTTTTATTCCATTATGAAATATGGATTTTTTACATTTGTGGAAAAATATTTTCAAACAGATTCAAATATTTCTGGTTTTACTAAAATCCGGTTTATTTTGAATCCTATACATTCATTTGAAATTTGAAATCGAATTTTCAATCTACCGCACCATTTCCAATTCCTTTTATAATTAAAATAAATATTTATATTCTAACTTCGATTTAAATAAATTTATACGTTCTAATTCTATTCAAAATAAATTTATACGTTCCAATTCCTAAATTTTTGAAAAATTTCGCCATAACCTCCTTTGTACGGGGAGACATTTAAAACCTCAACTAGCCACGTAGGGTCCCCATCAATCCAAAAGAAAAAGAAAAAGCCAAGCGGCTAGCCAATCGGCTCGTAAAATCATCCAAACCCAATAAATTAGTAAACATGTACCTATTTGTCGAGCGTACAATTTTATTCCTCTTGTTAGCTTCCTTGCTATAACCTGTCCAATATATATGCATGTACATGTATGCAATTTCAACCAATTTCAACTCAGTTCAATATTTGACTCGGTTTGGCTTAATTAACTTTCATTTGCATATTGGTTTCTTATTTCAATATTTTTATTAATCAAACCAGTAATCACACATCACAACCATCAATCAATTAGTTATTAACCTTTCAAATATATATAATTTTTATATATTCAAAAATCATATTTTCTAAGATCAGATTATATATATAATCACAAATACGTTAATTATAAACTTGTCACTCTCAACTCATTCTAGTGCATTTCTAACCCCATTGCTAATGAGTCACTCATTCTAGAATGCTACTGATTCTATCTCTAATGAGGATTCTTTCATAGGATGTTACTAATCCAATCTCTGATGAGTCTTTTATTCTGTTCTAACGAGTTGCACCCGAAAGATTTGAGTTAACAAAAGCTTTGATACCAACTGTAATGATACGGATTTCGCTCGGAACCAATCGATCGCTAAATCGACTAAGACCGTTCGAATCCCGCATACACTAACTCTGTGCAATACAACACATCAGAACAAACAACAGAAGACTTTTATAAAAATCATAATAATGTTACATCAAAGTGCAGAATATCAGAGTATATTGAAATATAATACAATGAAAGATTAATTTACAACAAATGTAATACAATGAACGTCGAAAAATAAATATACTAGCACAGCAGAAGACTATCAACGTTCTGGACACAACTTAAGCTTCGATCCAGAATCCTGCTAAATGAAATATCTGCAAAACTAAACTACCGACTGCTCGTGTGGAAAATATGGGCACACAGAGGTTAGATAGAAACAATAAACTCCGAATCAGTCATGGGACTGGTGTGAGAACTCAAAACAGTTATTAACTTTCTTTTAAAGAAGGCATAGCATAGGACCATGCCGCTAACGCGAAGCGGGTTTACCCCCATGAATGCCAGTGTATAACCAACAATCAGTAATATAGATATGGATCTACTATGCATCAATCAACATGCAATATCCTAATCTACGCATTTAGATTAATCACCGCACTTAGATTTTCCAAATCTAATTCAGTTTACAGAAATTATTCCTTTGGACTTATTTCCCTATTTCTATTTCAAATCATTTGAAACACATATCTAGCTTTTATATCAAAGTAGTTTTCACTTCAGGATCTCAAACCAAATGGTTTGGAAATATGAATTCCAAAATATAACAATGCATACAAACAAGTATGAAACCAAATATCGGGAATCTTCCCTAAGACAAGGTAGTAAGTGCCCCTCCAACTCGATATACACACACACACACACCCCCCTCCCACGCATTAAGCAGGCTACACTGCTGACCACTCAACCTAAGGTACTGGATCCAGCCCATACTTTTAGTCGCTCTCGGGTCACCCGAATCTTTAGCCACACACTAAACCATTTTATATCCCGAAGTAGGGAAAATCATTTCACAACGTAATCACAAGTGTAATCAAATCTATAGTACTTCACATCAGCAATTCACGAATATGATCAGTCACTGTTAATCACATAACCTTTGAGCTCGTACGTCTCAAAGAAGGATGTTAAGCAAGAGAATAAATTCTCTACCACGAAACAGTTACGTTATCAATAGCAACTAATCGGATACGCGATGAACCACAATGTAAAACCATAATACACTTCCAAATCATTTCGAAATCATCGGGTTTTAGCCCTCGAAACCCTTTCTGTTTTATAAAACATTTTTATAAAACATTCCCTATCCAAAATCCGGGAATACTATTCTTTTCACTTAAGAAAAATATCATTTCAAAATCATTCATTAAATTTTGAAATAAACTCAACTCGCTAAACACCTTATCATCAAATCGTGAAGTGTTTCGCAAGGTGTTAGCACATAGATATTTTCTACCCAACCCAATGCTAAATGTAAAAGCATATTTTGCTCATAAACTGGTCAAGCACCATCCACACAGTCAATCAATCAATAATAATCAATATCAACAATCAATTAACCCAATCCATATTAACAACCAAGTATATTTGGTCCAATCACGTTTTGGTAATTTATTTATTACCATTTATTTATTCACTATCTAATTAAAGATTTATTCAAACTCCAATTGGTTTCAATTTCTAAAATGATTTCTTATTGATTGTTCAACTTTCTGGAAATTAATCCTTTTTTAACTGGGTTAAAGAACCATTGTCATTTAAACATGGTTCACGACAAACCCACAATCCAAATCGGTATTAAATACAAGGCTCTGAATAGAAATTATATCGGCTTATATTCAATATCAAATTCTGAAACCAACGGATATCGTATTGGAATAATGATATCAATATCTTCCAAATTCCCACAACAATATCCGTATAATCACGGAATCCAATACCAAAATATTCCGAAGATTATTTTCATTCAAATCCATTCCAATTCATATATTGTGAATTTCTAGTTATATTAAAACCCTTTCCAAATCCAATTTATTTATTTAAAAATTATTGGATTATTAATCTAGTTAATAACTAGTTCAATTTGATAAAAATATATTTTTATCTTTTTAAATATCGAATTTTTCATCACAATTCTTTCCAAATCATTTACTATGATTTTACTTAATTTTTCTATATTTTTTTATAGTTTTATTATCGCCCGTACAGTCGGTTTCCAATAACGGCCAACGAACTGCATTCATAGCGACCTTTTCTGAATTTGATTTGGACATATCTTAAAATCCAGGCGTTAGATTTCAAATCTATTATATTCATTGGAAATCTCTTTTCGATACGAACCCAATGGTTCCGGTTTTAGGAGAATCCGACGGTCAGATCTCCCGTTACGTCCGTTTGAAGTTAATATTCGAAATTCGCGAACTGCCGCGGCACGTTCTATTCAAGCCAATAATATATATAATATATACTTCATCGATTTCCATTTAAAACGTATTTTATAAGTCGTTTTAAATTCGTTTTAAAAATGATTCCAACTTCCGTTTCAATTTCAAATCAAAATTGAATATTCCATAATAAATTCGTTTTAAATTCATTTTAAAACGATTATATTTGATTTTCAAATTTAAATCAAAATTGAATATTCCTTTTAAATTCATTTTAAAATGATTTAAATTTCATTTTCAAATTTAAATCAAAATTGAATATTCTATTACATGACAATTTTATACATCTCATATACATGTTAAAAATAATATTTTTAACCAATCAATATTTATTTCATTCACTCTTCATATATATATTATTCACATTTCATTTATAAATATATATATATTATTTTCATGCTTCATATATATATATATATATATATATATATATATATTATTTTCACACTTCTTATATATATTATTCACATTTCATATATATATTATTCACATTTCATATATATAAATTATTTTCACATTTCATATATATATATATATATATATTGTTTTCATTTCATATATATAATATTTTCATTTTATATATATTATTTTCACTTCTTATATATATAATTCATTATATATATATATTATTCACATTTCATATATATATTTATATATATATGTATGTATATATATATATATATATTATTTTCACATTTCATATATATATATATATTATTTTCATTTCATATATATATAATTCATTTCATATATATATAATTCATTTCATATATATATTATTTTCACATCATATATGTATAATTCATTTCATGTATATATTATATTTCATTTCATATATATATATAATTTTCACTTCTTATATATATAATTCATTTTATATATATAATTTTCACATTTCATATATATATTATTTTCATGCTTCATATATATATATATACATATATTATTTTCATGCTTCATATAGATATATATTATTTTCATGCTTCATATATATATTATTTTCATTTCATATATATATTATTTTCACATCGCATATATATAATTTACTCATCGTATATATAACTTACACATCATATATATATAACTTACACATTGTATATGTATAATTTATTATACAACATATCACATCACAATCACAATACAATCAAATAAATCGTTCATGATCTGTAGACGACAGGGAGAAGTTCATATATCCAGTTATAAAATAAATTAAATATATGTACACAAAATTATAGTGAGAAATTCTCACCTAGATCGGATAGAAAATCATTTAAATAACGATTATTTTAATCAAATCAAACGCACGTTCAATTTGACAAAAAATATGAACTAGCTCCGTTTCTGTCCCAGTCAGTGTCACATTGCAGTGTTCTTGAATACGATTCCAGCGCCATTCGTTTTGTGAAATTTCATTTCTATTTGAACAAGATATATTCCTTTAAACATTTTAAAACATCATTAATTTACTAATATTGTAATTAAAACAATAATTACATTTCCCACCATTAATCACATCTTCTCCCGGTCAAAACTCGATCGCTGAACCTATTTCATCGACACTAAACCCTCCAAATCGCAGGTCAAACAGAGCACTGAGACATCGATCTGAAGAAACCATTGGAACCGCCTCTAGAAGCTCCCCCACTGCCGCAACTCTTGGAAGCCGCGACGCCCCCTGCTCCGGCGATTGCTTCAAGAACATCGGGGGCTTGTACAGGAATTCCGGCCTCTACGTTACTCTAGGACCAATCATTACCGTATGATTCTGAAGCCCTCTAAGTGATCTCCAATTTTCAGTTTAGATTTGTGAATTAATTTGGAGTGGATTGAAAGAGAAAAGGGATTGAAATCGGGATCGCCTCAGCCGTTTAGAAGAATAAGATGGCGGCTCTTAGTTCATATTAGGGTTTACACGTGAAAATGAGCATATATATTATATAAATTATATTTAATAATATTAAATTCTTTTAAGTCCAAAATTACTCGTTTATCCATATGAACTCCAAATCGAACCCAACGTCGTCCTAGCTAAATACCCCCATTCCGGACACAATGGGATATGTTTCATAAGCCAATTCGGCTGTTACAATCAGTTTTTAATTAAATTAAAATATAAATCAATTTATATTGAATTTGAATGTACATTTTAATTTACTGAGGTCACATACTGACTCCAAAAATTACAGTAAAACAAATTTAGCTATGTTTTGACGATACGGTCCTAACAAAACTAATTTTGTCCAATTTGGAGACCGTTTGAAAAATTGTCACTTTCTAGTCGATCCAATTCAAATTTAAATTACCAAACACATTTAAATTTATTGCGCTCACATATTATTTCCAAAAATTATGAAAACTGGAATCTGACTATAATTTGACATTCCGAATCCAACAAAAGTGGTTTCGTCAAAACGGAGGTCGTTTGCAAAATTGCTATTTTTAAGGGCTATATATTATATAAAATTCCATAATGACTATTCTGAATTTTCAACTGGACATAACTTTTTTCCCGTTATGAAATCTGGATTTTTCACATCTGTTGGAAAGATATTTTCAAACATATTCAAATATTTCTGGTTTTACTAAAATCCGTTTTATTTTGAATCCTGTACATTCATTTGAAATTTGAAATTGAATTTTCAAACTACCGCGCCATTTCCAATTCCTTTTATAATTAAAATAAATATTTATATTTTAACTTCGATTTAAATAAATGTATACATTCTAATTCTATTCAAAATAAATTTCTAGTCATAATTATTTAAAATAAATCATTATAAATATTCAAAATCCATTAAATTAGCTAAAATAATTTTTTTAAATTGGTTCTGATTTTCCGGGTTGTTACAAAAACTCCACCCACAACTACTTATGTCGTGAGCATTTGAAGAAGGAGAGGGAGGCTGAGCACATCAAGGGAAAGAAGGATCCATTTCAAAAGGCTTTGGTGCGATCTTATTAGAACTATAACCGATTTTAGGAACCATAGTAACCAATCAAGGTGAGAAACTCAACCTTAAACAACCTTAACTGAACACAAGTTAATGTTGTTTTGTGAATGCTACAATATTGTCATATGTAAGTTAAATGATGCTTATGAATTATATGACGAATGTTTGCCATGTTTGGATGCTTATATATTTGATTATATGGATGTTTTACGAATCACGTTAAATACACGTCGATAAACACAAAGGTAACCACTTTCTTGAATGAAATGGAGAAAATTGGATTGTTAAACCTCTCAAAAATGATCTGAAATATTTTGCAGATGAAATATAAACACTTCCAACTGTATAAATGAATTTTGAAAAGAATATGAAATTTCGAGCAATTTCAGTATGTCACGAATCGGTAACTTTGATTTCACTATTCAAAAAGTTAATCTTTTGTATCATGAAAAATATGAATCCAAATTCTTTAAAGAAAGATTTTTCCTAATCCTTATAACCACAACTTTCCAACAGATCTATAAAATCAAGATTTCGTTGGGTATAGATTAAAATATGACCAAAATAAGGTTTGGAATATATCGTAGCTTTGTGGTTCATAATCCTGTAAACGCGATAGTTTAAAGTTGAAAATTTTAATGTCTAAAAATATGAAATAAATTTTATAACTCCATTAAAATGTTTTAAAAGTGATTTAAGTTGAATATATGAATCTTACAATGATAGGAAAGTTATTTTAATGAAATAAGTCAAAATGACATTTTGCAATGCTTTTGCAGTATTTTTAATAACGATTGGAATTAAAGTTTAAACTAAATAAATCTTATCCAACTCTTTAATGAATGTTTTAAAATGATTAATGAAGTCGTTTGAAGATAGTTTTAAAGATTTATAAATCAATTGAAGATATTAACTAATTGAATCGAATTAAAAACTTATAATGATCAATGATTTATTCTTGGCTCTAATAAGCCGACGAGTAAGCCTGAGTTTTCTATTCCTAAGATCCAAATCTGGGTGTTTAACCAAGGAGATGTTCTAGAACAACTAGTTTCCTTGGAGAGGACTAGATAAGGTTGAAATGTTGGAAATTTAAGTATTAAAGATCCAAATTTCTAAACATAAATAAATCGGAACTCTTGGAAATGATATTGATGTATGTTGTATCAAATTTTGTGGAGGGAATCCATACTATACATAAGAATTTAAAAGGTGTTCACACTAGTATCCGATGGATAGTTGGGTTTGAACACGGAAAATGATATCAAGTAAGAGAAGTATAATTTCTTTCGATCCATTAAACTAAAATCGGGCTTACCATCCAATTGACTTGATGAATGAGGTTTAAGGATCCTATATGTATCCGTGAAGAGTATTTGAAGTTATACATCCTTAAAAGATGTTTTACGAAGTAATTTATTAAGAAATGAAGAACATCTGAAACTACTTTAAAAATATTTTTGCAATGATAGATTTGAGGAGACAGAAATCAAATTTATGTGATTCCTATTTGAAAACTACTTCGGATCATTTAAACGTTTTATTGTAATGAAGATTGAAGATTATAAAATTGTAGAGGTTCAATGAAAGGTTGTTGTTATGATCCTTGTGGATTTTTCCCATAGTGAAATGCCAATGATTCCATATTTAGATCTTCGATACAATGGCCGCTCTTTTCTAGATCACACGATCTAGTGAGAGTAGTGTCTTCAATTTGTCCAATCCCAGAATGACTTGTATGGATGAATGTTCGATGTTACACCTCTAACATGCATAAATTGATCTTATCGAGTGTACATCTATTTGGTGGCGGAGAAGGTAATTTCTCTTAGCTTAACACTCTTGAGACGTACGAGCTCAGAGGTTGTACATTAGTGGAAATTAGCGGTGTGTGTAAGATTTGGCAAGGTGGCATTCAAAGTGAATAATTTTTTTGAAGGAAAGGTAATCTTAGACCTCTCAACCTTAACAAGAGGTGATGACAAAAACAGGGCCCACAATAAGGTTAGTTTGGAAAACGCCCATAAGGAGACTTTTATCACCCTTCTAGATTACATGTTATATGTCGAGTTAGTGGTGTATGCTAAGTGGACTGAGGGGGGATAGGTCAGTTGTGACTTGGTGATAACATATTCGGGCAATGCACCACCTAGAGTAAAGGTGCGTGGAACTGTTATAGCCTTGCCAATTAGGTGGACGAGATTGGTCATTAGAACATCCCTCTAGATGAGTACTGTACGAAAAGGTAGTCCCTTACCTTGCCATCGTAGGAATCCATTTCCATAAGAGCTTGCATATTCTATTATAGAACGCCATTCTGGATGCAAAATTTAATTACAATCACAATTTCACTATTTCTATATTTTATTTTAATGGTTTTACCCTGCAAGTCATTAAAAATAATATTAGACAATTTTAACCTAGAATGTTTTGATTACCATAAGGTAAAAATCCATGTCGTGTTTATGTGTAGTCGTGGTCTTATAAGATACCTTTATTTCCAAATGGAGAATTTAAGTTTCTCACATCAGTCCCATGACAAACTTGGAATTTCCTTTCGTTCACTTAAACTCTAGATGCCTATATTTTCTCCAAACAACCTAGTATCAGATTTTACTTGGATCAATCGCATGGAGCTGAAGAATCAAAAAATAGTCACTTTTCTTAGTTTCTTTCAGCATTTGTAAAGACAGGTTCAATAACTATTTAGGCTGGTACGATTTCAATCTGTTAAGCAAGATTAAAATCTCTGTTGTAACCATTTTAGATGATAAATAAATATACATTATTCGGTTGTGCAAAGATGTAACGACCCAACTTTCGAACACATCGGAAGTCGTGCCATTAATAAGAATAAGATTAGATAGAAGGAAAAATCACAGAAACATCAGAATCTCACAGCGGAATTTTTCACAAAAGATAATACTTCATAATATTACACAGCAGTACATATTACATCAGAGTATCGTAGGTCTAGTGATACAAGCCATTCATAGTACATCTTTAATTATACATATCATTGACGACTAACTTGCAGACTTATTATACAGTAAGTAAAATAAGTAGACCAGCACACAGAAGTCTCCATCCAGCTTCATAAGTTCTTCCAAATCCTGATTCACTTGTCTATTCATAATGAGTGTTATGAATACCCAAGAGTTTAAGGGAAACAAAAATAAAATTAAACACCAGGTCAGTCAGGGGACTGGTATGAGTAAACAGTTTAAAACAGTTTAAAGAAAATATCTCATAAGACCACGCCGTGAATACGGAACATGTTTTTACTTTATGAGATCAAAATACATTGTATACTTTAAACCAGATATTATCATAATGTCTATTTGGTTTTTCACAAATAATTTAAAATCTAGAAGAATGCTTGTGTAATAACCCGGAAATGCGAGCCAGTTTAAAATTTTTATTTTGGCAATTTTCGCGAATTTTGAATATTTAAAATAGATTATTTTAAATAATATCGACGAGAAATTTATTTTAAATATAATTCGAACGAATATATATATACATCGTCGTTAGAATATAAATAATTATATATAATTATAAAAGGAATTAAAATGGCGTGGTAGTTCGATAATTCGATTTCAAACTTCAATTGAATGTACCGGGTGCAAAATAATCCGGATTTTAGTGAAACCAAAAATAATAGGATCTATTTGGGAATATCTTTCCAACGAATCTGAAAAATCAAATTTTCATAGCGGGAATCAAAAGATATGTCTAGTTGAAAATTCTGAATAGTCGCTATGGAATTCAGGCCTTAAAAATGGGAATTTTGCAAACGACCTCGGATTTCGACGAAACCACTTTTGTTGGATCCGTGATGTCAAGTTATTGCTAGATTCTAATTTTCATAACTTTTTGAATCAATATGTGAGCGTGGCAAAGGAAAACGCGTTTGACCAGTTTCAGTTGATTTTAATCGACTGGAAAATGGCCATTTTTCCAACGGTATCAGAATTCGATGAAACTAGTTTTGTTAGGACCGTATCGACAATACGAAGTTAGAAAATATTTTTCTGGAATTTTTAGAGTTCGTATGTGACCCCAGTAAATTGAAATGCATGTTTAAAATAGAATATATAGATTTAAATGTAAATTCAACGAAAACTGATCGAAACGATCGAATCATCCTATGATACATATCTCATTGTGTTCGGAATGGGGGTAATTAGCTACGGACGACAGGCGGTGGGTCCCGTTTCGAGTTCAAAATTTTAAGTTGCTTTTTGAAATCAAAATTAAATAAAATACTATAAAAGAACATTTTTTTTCAAAACCCCCCCTTCCTTTCTCTTTCCCGATTTCACTTTTCAGAGAAAAAAAAGAAAAAGGGGAAAAGGAGGCGGAGGAGTCGTCGCTCCTCCGATGGTGGCGCCGCCGCCTCCCTGACCAGACCCCCCCCACCGACGCACGGCAGCCTCCCCCTTCCCCTCCCCTTCGTCTCTCCCTCTCCCTCTTCTGGAAACCGAACCCGAAATCCCCTCCGTCCCCATCCCCCGACCAAACCGCGAGCATGTCCAGTCGTGGCCCCACCTCCGCCACCGCGGGCCAGCGCAGCACCTCCTCCAACCGCTCATCGATCCCCTCCTCCTCCGAATAGAAGACCTCGCCCAAAACCCCTGCCTCAACACGAGCACCCCCTTCTTCGACGACGGTGAACGCCCCCTTCAAACGAAGGTAAAAATTTAATTTTTATTTTATTTAATTCAGTTAATTACATTTTTAATTATCGAATGTTTGAATTGCTATATATTCTCCATACGAAATCAAAGTACAGTACAGTTTGTTTTTGTTTTATCCTTTTATTTTCTGATTTTATTTAATAAAAGGAAGCAGAAAGCTAAGATTTTTAAAACAGAAAAGTTAAGATTTTTAAAACAAAAAAAGATAGACCTTTATAGTAGGAAAGATAGAATTTTTATCGTTTGAATGACGTCATAAAAATATAATTTTTATAATAATAGGAGATTAAAAATATAATTTTTATATTATACAAAGATTAAAACTATAATTTTTATAGTTTAGAAAGGATAAAAATTTGATTTTTAATTTATAGGAGATATAAAGATATAATTTTTATTTATGAAGAGTAATAAAAATATAAATTTTAATTAAGTAGTGAAGTAAAAATATGATTTTTACTTCGATAAAAATAGGATTTTCATTGATGTAGAATAATAAAAATATGATTTTTGTTAACGTAGAGTTATAAAAATATGATTTTTATATTATAGAAGGAGTAAAAATATAATCTTTATTGTGTGAACATCGATGTAAAAATAGAATTTTTATCTATATAGTAGCGACGTAAAAATAGAATTTTTATCTATGTAGTAGTAGTATAAAAATATAATTTTTATATACATAGCAACAATATAAAAATGTGATTTTTATATATGTAGTGGCTACGGGCAACGAAAGTGACAAAGGGCGAGAACAGTGATGATTTCCTACATTGGAAGCATCGTGGAGTTTGGATAGCTTTGGTGAGAACTTCTCACTCTAAATTTCTTTTTTTCTAGTTATATATATATATATACTAGGATGCAGACGGTGTTTAGTAGCACCCGACACCATCGTCCACAGACCATGGACTTGTTTGTTGTTGTGTAGTTGGTTAGAATATTTGATTTGAATTTGATTGTTTGGTGAAATGGAATGGATTTGATTGATATGTGTATGACGTGGGTCATTATTAGACTGGGGATAAGGCTAGGCCTTGTCCCGTTTCTAGTATCGTGTCGTTATGCCGCCGAAATTTTCTAAAATAAGTTAGAAAAATAAAGATATCATTTTATTTAATAAATGAACTGAATAGAATATTCATAGGTTGAATAAAATAATTCGATCGTTGAAAATATAATTTTTAACGTGAATATGAATGAATAAATATTCATTTACAAACCGGATGGTTTGTTTATGTACACCTATTTGAAGGACATTGATTGGGACGATAAATTTTACACATCGCCCAACTGCACAAATAAAATCTGTGTTTGATTGTTTGAAACCCCACACGGGTATTGGGATAAAATACGGCATACACCAATCCCAATAATTAGTTGTATGTCGATCGATTGATTGACAGGCTGTTATAAGCGTTAGATATCTATATTTGATGCTTATACAGTGTAGTGCACTTTGGATGATGGTTGATTATGTATAGTTGCTATTATATACATGTGTTGAATGGAATCCATATAATTAACTTTATATGGTAATTGATTGGGCCTCATTCCAATTTAGAAGATAAAAAATATTATAAAATAAAGGTTCATGTGTTGACAGTACTCATCCGTTGAGATTAGTCATGTGTTGAACGAAATATTTTAACAATAAAATTTACATCTTTATCATTATAAAATAAAGGTTCATGTGTTGACAGTACTCATCCGTTGAGATTAGTCATGTGTTGAACGAAATACTTTAACAATAAAATTTACATCTTTATCATTATAAAATAAAGGTTCATGTGTTGACAGTACTCATCCGTTGAGATTAGTCATGTGTTGAATGAAATATTTTAACAATAAAATTTACATCTTTATCATTATAAAATAAAGGTTCATGTGTTGACAGTACTCATCCGTTGAGATTAATCATGTGTTAAACGAAATATTTTAACAATAAAATTTACATCTTTATCATATATGAAATTAGAAATTCACTGAAAAATAGATAAGATGACTGGTCTCCTGGATATTTATCTGATGTTGGTTTCGGCCTTCGGGGTTAATATTTAGGGAATCGTTCTCTTACTAATTTACGGTTGGAGTCTGATTTGAAATCAAACGATAGATACAATAATTTTTATAAAATATATTAAATAACAAAAATAGTCACACGTGGACAGTACTCATTCGTTGAGATTAGTCATGTGTTGACAAAAATATAGATTCATGTATTGAATAGGATAAATATTCATTTGTTGAATAGAATAACGGAATTATTGAAATATACAAAGCTGTGTTGATTAGAGATGCGCTATTTTGACGCGAACGATATTTATATCGATTATATTCGTTTTTGAATTGAATCAAATAGAAAACAAAATTGGAATTGAATCGAATAGAGAAACGAATTTGAATTGAATTGAATAGAAAACGAATTTGAATTGAATTGAATAGAAAACGAATTTGAAATAGAATTGAAATCGATTTGAATTTGAAATGAATGTTGAAATTGTTTTCGAAACAAATTTGAAAACGATTTATAAAATTCATTTAAAAAGGGAAATCGATGAAATATATATAATATATATATATTATATATGTAATGGCCTGAATAGAACGCGCCGCACCGCGGCAGTTCTTGAATTTCGACCATTGATTTCGAACGGACATTACGGGAGATCCGACCGTCGGATTCTCCTAAAACCGGAACCGTTGGGTGTGTATCGAAAACAGCTTTCTAACGAATATTAGAAATTTGAAATATAACGGTTGGATTTGGAGATACGTCCAAATCAAATTTGGAAAAGGTCGTTGTAAGTGCAGTTCGATGGCCGTTGATGGAAATCGACTGTACGGGCCTTGATAAAATTATTAAAAATAGTAATAATTTGTGTAAAATCATAAGAAATGATTTGGAAAAATTAGGATGAAAAACTCCATATTTGAAAAGATAAAAATAGATTTTTATCGAAATGAACTAGTTTTGAACTAAAATTAAAACCCATTTATTTTTAAATAAATAAATTGGATTTGAAATGGGTTGTTAATAGAATTGATTTGTGGGTTTATCATGAATGGTGTTTTAAACACCACTTGTTCTTTAACCCGATAATAAATGGAATGTGATTTGGGTTTATCGTGACCTGTGTTTTAAATGACATTAGTTCTTTAACCCAAAAAAGGGAGTTTTAATGAATCTGTAATTAGATTGAAATGTGAATTGATAATTTAAATGATCAAATATAGAAAGTGAGCGAGAATGGAGTATCACCAGTTTTGCTCCAAAACGATAGTTAAATCTTTAATTAGATTTGAACGTGAAATGGTAATTAATTTTACCGATAACACTGTGGTGTCAGATATGGAGTATTACCAGTTTTGCTTCATGGGATGAATAGGTTGGGATTGGGAAATAAAATAAATAATTACTTCGGTGTGGTTCGCTAATCCCGACTAGTTTGGAAAACCATAATTTGGTTTGAAATGACATCCAAAGGAAGATTAAAGAATAAATTTAAAGAATTTATCTTGGATAAAATTAATGGGAACTTTCCCCTAAGAATGTGAAATTTAAAAACTAGCTGTAGGTTAGTTAAGAAGAATGGTTTCCTGGGTATTGATCTGATGTTGGTATCGGCCTTCGGGGTTAATATTTGGGGAATTGCTCTCTTACGGATTTACGGTTAGTGACTAATGAATTGGAATGAGGCGTATGTTGTGTTTGTGTAACATTTGTTTTTAATATACGCGGGTTGTTCGGAAAGGTCGGGTTTATACCCATTCCGAATAACCGATTCGACGATAAGTCGAAGATGATGACGGTGGTCGAAGATTGGAAGTCTTCACATCGTTTGGATAATTACTGATGATCTTGATTGGGCTGTACACCCAAGAGGATGGAAATAGTTGGTGGTCGTCCAGACGTACTTGGAGATCGATGGATATGCGAGGAAAGTGCCTCCGGTTTCGTTCAAACCCAAAATGAACTTGTAAATGGATTGTGTGTCTGACATTGGAATTTATTCTGTGTTGATTGATCTTTATTAAATATATATCTGTTTGGCGGCGGAGAATTTATTCTCTTGCTTAACGCCCTTCTCTGAGACGTACGAGCTCAGAGGTTGTATATCGATGGACATCAGTCGCATGGCATGAATTGCCTGTGTGGCATGCTGAGTTGCATGGATCAAGGCTTCTGTTGAAAAGAAAAGTCTTGTGGTTGATGATCAAAGCACAGCCTACGTGGCAGCTTTGTGTATAACGTGAATTCATGAGCCTCACACCTCGGTATGAGTTAAAAACGGGATAAGGAATGCAGGGAGAGCACGACGTTTCTTTCTAGCTTTGGTGGTGTCAGTGACTTACCAGCCCTGACATTTATATACTTTTCACCTATGTGGTTGTTGGATGAGGCGCCTCGATTTTAGGTCTGTAAGGACCGGGAAACGTGTGTTCGAGAATAACTAATCCTCAAACGTAAGAGAGGACCATCCCTGAAGCATCCAAGGATTACCCAGAGTGTGTAGTCCTGAAGCATTTGCTAGAGTGTCTCGAAGCGGAGAGGAGCTTGCCCCTTGCCTCGACTCATGACGGAAATCCAATTTCCAATACGTGTATTGCGGTTTTAATTGTAGAACTAGTATGGCGACATGATATATGGTACCCATGCCGTTTATGATTGATATTTATGATTGAAATTGTTTTGGCACTATACACTTATAATAGTATCAAATGATTTGTTTTAAATGTACCAAGCATGTTTGGCTATTATAAGGAAAAAACCTATCCTCCGGCTTGCGTTGCATTGTTTGATGGGACCTGGGTCTTATAATAGCTTCATTTTTCGAAAAAGCATTGCGCTGTTTATTCTATGCACTAGTATTATTGGGAGGAAACCCGTTCCGTGTTATACGGCGTGGTCCCTTGAATCACTCTCTTTTAAAGTAAAGTTTTAAATAAAGTCACATGACTGACCTGGAGTTTATTGTTTTAACCTAAACTCTGGGTGCCCCTATTTTCGACACGGGCAGCTAGTAGTTTTGGTTTTGCAGATTTATATTCACAGGATCCTGATTTACAGCTGGAACGATGCTCGGAAAGCTCTGTATCCGTGTATTACTTTCATTTGTGTTTTATATTGTTTTTCCACTGCTATGTAATTTATTGTAATCTCTGATATTTGTCGAATGTAATTTATTCATTCATACTCTGTATATTCTTGTATCAGATGGAATTGTTGTAATAGCAATGAAATGTTCTTCCGTCTGCGTTCTATTTTGTCTTGTCCTCACAGTAATTCGTTCTTTCTCATCTCTTCGGAGACCGGGAAAGTTTGGGTCGCTTCATTTGGTATCAGAGCTTTGGTTTACAGAGCTCGAGAACAAGACACATTAGAACCATACGAAAGAATTCATCAGATATTGGATTAGTAATATCCAATTAGAATGACTCGTTAGATATAGGATCAGTAGTATCCTAGAACGAGTGTGAAGAGTATATTTTTTCAAATGAAAACAATTTTGTTTTAAAATTTAAATCGTTTTATACGTATTTGAATATTTATTTATTTTGAATTTGGACAATCCGATATATAAAGATTTTGCATATACGCATCATGAACGTATATTCGAAGTTTTAATATACTGGATAGATATAGAATCACACTCTATTCGCCCGGACATGATTCTGATGATGGCGCGCCATCACTAGTATTTATTTTCGTGTTTCGAAGGTGTGATATCTATATATTTCCATTAGACTGGTGTGAGAACCAAAACTTATATAGATAGATTTATTTTTGTGATTTGGCACCAAAAACATGATTTTTTGTATATATATCAAAATTATAAATTTGAAATGTTAATCCACTAATTGATTGATGTTTGTGTTGTTTGTCTGTTTTGTTTGATAATTTTGAACCATTATGCCTAATTGTACCAAATAGTGAATTGTATTGAAAATTGGTCGAATTTGCATACATATACATGTACTTACATTGAACAGGTCATAGAAAGGAGGCTAGAGCAGAGAATAAAATTTGTTTGCCCGACAAATAGGTACATGTTTACTATAATTTACTGTTTTGTTTGGGTGATGATGATTTTATGAGCCTATTGGCTAGCCGCTTGGCTTTTTCTTTTTGAGATCAGAAGGCCTGTATGGAAATTTCGGGATTTTCCCGTTCTCCGGTGCAGGGGAGGTTATGGCGAAATTTTTCGAAAATTTAGGGTGTTAGCCAAATTTTTGGAAAATTGGAAAAGTTCTTAGAAACTGAAAAGTTGAAGAATTTAAGCCGTAATCAAAATACTGGAAGTTGAGTTGAACTGTTAAACAACTTTCGGCTTCGTTCCTTTTCAGGGACGAAAAGTTTTAAGTGGGGGAGTTTGTAATAACCCGGAAATGCGAGCCAGTTTAAAATTTTTATTTTGGCAATTTTAGCGAATTTTGAATATTTAAAATAGATTATTTTAAATAATATCGACGAGAAATTTATTTTGAATATAATTCGAACGAATATATTTATATACGTCGTCCGTAGAATATAAATAATTATATATAATTATAAAAGGAATTAAAATGGCGCGGTAGTTCGATAATTCGATTTCAAACTTCAATTGATTGTACCGGGTGCAAAACAATCCGGATTTTAGAGAAACAAAAAATAATAGGATCTATTTGGGAATATCTTTCCAATGAATCCAAAAAATCAAATTTTCATAGCGGGAATCAAAAGATATGTCCAGTTGAAAATTCTGAATAGTCGCTATGGAATTCAGGCCCTTAAAAATGGGAATTTTGCAAACGACCTCGGATTTCAACGAAACCACTTTTGTTGGATCCGTGATGTCAAGTTATTGTTAGATTCCAATTTTCATAACTTTTCGAATCAATATGTGAGCGTGCGAAAGGAAAACGCGTTTGACCAGTTTCAGTTGATTTTAATCGACTGGAAAATGGCCATTTTTCCAACGGTCTCAGAATTCGACGAAACTAGTTTTGTTAGGACCGTATCGGTAATACGAAGTTAGAAAATATTTTTCTGGAATTTTTAGAGTTCGTATGTGACCCCAGTAAATTGAAATGCATGTTTAAAATAGAATATATAGATTTAAATGTAAATTCAACGAAAACTGGTCGAAACAATCGAATCAGCCTACGATACATATCCCATTGTGTTCGGAATGAGGGTAATTAGCTATGGACGACAGGCGGTGGGTCCCGTTTCGAGTTCGAAATTTTAAGTTGCTTTTTGAAATCAAAAATAAATAAAATACTATAAAAGATTTTTTTTTTTCAAAACCCCTCTTCCTTTCTCTTATCCGATTTCACTTTTCAGTGAAAAAAAAGAAAAAGGGGAAAAGGAGGCGGAGGAGCCGTCGCTCCTCCGATGGTGGCGTCGCCGCCTCCCTGAGCAGACCCCCCCTCCCACCGACGCGCGGCAGCCTCCCCCTTCCCCTCCCCTTCGTCTCTCCCTCTCCCTCTTCTGGAAACCGAACCCGAAACCCCCTCCGTCCCCATCCCCCGACCAAACCGCGAGCACGACCAGTCGTGGCCCCACCTCCGCCACCGCGGGCCAGCGTAGCACCTCCTCCAACCGCTCATCGATCCCCTCCTCCTCCGAACTGAAGACCTCGCCCAAAACCCCTGCCTCAACACGAGCACCCACTTCTTCGACGATGGTGAACGCCCCCTTCGAACAAAGGTAAAAATTTAATTTTTATTTTATTTAATTCAGTTAATTACATTTTTAATTATCGAATGTTTGAATTGCTATATATTCTCTATACGAAATCAAAGTACAGTACAGGTTGTTTTTACTTTATCCTTTTATTTTCTGATTTTATTTAATAAAAGGAAGCAGAAAGTTAAGATTTTTAAAACAGAAAAGTTAAGATTTTTAAAACAAAAATAGATTAGACCTTTATAGTAGGAAAGATAGAATTTTTATCGTTTGAATGACGTCATAAAAATATAATTTTTATAATAATAGGAGATTAAAAATATAATTTTTATATTATACAAAGGTTAAAACTATAATTTTTATAGTAAAAGATATAATTTTTATTTATGAAGAGTAATAAAAATATAAATTTTAATTAAGTAGTGAAGTAAAAATATGATTTTTACTTCGATAAAAATAGGATTTTTACTTCGATAAAAATAGGATTTTCATTGATGTAGAATAATAAAAATATGATTTTTATTAAAGTAGAGTTATAAAAATATGATTTTTATATTATAGAAGGAGTAAAAATATAATCTTTATTGTGTGAACATCGATGTAAAAAAAGAATTTTTATCTATATAGTAGCGACGTAAAAATAGAATTTTTATCTATGTAGTAGTAGTATAAAAATATAATTTTTATATACATAGCAACAATATAAAAATGTGATTTTTAAATATGTAGTGGCTACGGGCAACGAAAGTGACAAAGGGCGAGAACAGTGATGATTTCCTACATTGGAAGCATCGTGGAGTTTGGATAGCTTTGGTGAGAACTTCTCACTCTAAATTTCTTTTTTTCTAGTTATATATATATATATATACTAGGATGCAGACGGTGTTTAGTAGCACCCGACACCATCGTCCACAGACCATGGACTTGTTTGTTTGGTTGTGTAGTTGGTTAGATTATTTGATTTGAATTTGATTGTTTGGTGAAATGGAATGGATTTGATTGATATGTGTATGGCGTGGGCCATTATTAGACCGGGGATAAGGCTAGGCCTTGTCCCGTTTCTAGTATCATGCCGTTATGCCACCGAAATTTTCTAAAATAAGTTAGAAAAATAAAGATATCATTTTATTTAATAAATGAACCGAATAGAATATTTATAGGTTGAATAAAATAATTCAATCATTAAAAATATAATTTTTAACGTGAATATGAATAAATAAATATTCATTTACAAACCGGACGGTTTGTTTATGTACACCTATTTGAAGGACATTGATTGGGACGATAAATTTTACACATCGCCCAACTGCACAAATAAAATCTGTGTTTGATTGTATGAAACCCCACACGGGTATTGGGATAAAATACAGCATACACCAATCCCAATAATTAGTTGTATGTCGATTGATTGATTGACAGACTGTTATAAGCGTTAGATATCTATATTTGATGCTTATACAGTGTAGTGCACTTTGGATGATGGTTGATTATGTATCGTTGCTATTATATACATGTGTTGAATGGAATCCATATAATTAACTTTATATGGTAATTGATTGGGCCTCATTCCAATTTAGAAGATAAAGAATATTATAAAATAAAGGTTCATGTGTTGACAGTACTCATCCGTTGAGATTAGTCATGTGTTGAACGAAATATTTTAACAATAAAATTTACATCTTTATCATTATAAAATAAAGGTTCATGTGTTGACAGTACTCATCCGTTGATATTAGTTATGTGTTGAACGAAATACTTTAACAATAAAATTTACATCTTTATCATTATAAAATAAAGGTTCATGTGTTGACAGTACTCATCCGTTGAGATTAGTCATGTGTTAAACGAAATATTTTAACAATAAAATTTACATCTTTATCATTATAAAATAAAGGTTCATGTGTTGACATTACTCATCCGTTGAGATTAGTCATGTGTTGAACGAAATATTTTAACAATAAAATTTACATCTTTATCATATATGAAATTAGAAATTAACTGGAAAATAGATAAGATGAGTGGTCTCCTGGATATTGATCTGATGTTGGTTTCGGCCTTCGGGGTTAATATTTAGGGAATCGTTCTCTTACTAATTTACGGTTGGAGTCTGATTTGAAATCAAACGATAAATACCATAATTTTTATAAAATATATTAAATAACAAAAATAGTCACACGCGGACAGTACTCATTCGTTCAGATTAGTCATGTGTTGACAAAAATATAGATTCATGTATTGAATAGGATAAATATTCATTTGTTGAATAGAATAACGGAATTATTGAAATATACAAAGCCGTGTTGATTAGAGATGCGCTATTTTGACGCGAACGATATTTATATCGATTATATTCGTTTTTGAATTGAATCGAATAGAAAACGAAATTGGAATTGAATCGAATAGAAAACGAATTTGAATTGAATTGAATAGAAAACGAATTTGAATTGAATTGAATAGAAAACGAATTTGAAATAGAATTGAAATCGATTTGAATTTGAAATGAATGTTGAAACTGTTTTCGAAACAAATTTGAAAACGATTTATAAAATTCGTTTAAAAAGGGAAATCGACAATATATATATATATTATATATGTAATGGCCTGAATAGAACGCGCCGCGGCAGTTCGTGAATTTCGACCATTGATTTCGAACGGACATTACGGGAGATCCGACCGTCGGATTCTCCTAAAACCGAAACCGTTGGGTTCGTATCGAAAACAGCTTTCTAACGAATATTAGAAATTTGAAATCTAAAGGTTGGCTTTGGAGATACGTCCAAATCAAATTTGGAAAAGGTCGCTGTAAGTGTAGTCGATGGCCGTTGATGGAAATCGACTGTATGGGCCTTGATAAAATTATTAAAAATAGTAATAATTTGTGTAAGATCATAAGAAATGATTTGGGAAAAATTAGGATGAAAAACTCCATATTTGAAAAGATAAAAATAGATTTTTATCGAAATGAACTAGTTTTGAACTAAAATTAAAACCCATTTATTTTTAAATAAATAAATTGGATTTGAAATGGGTTGTAAATAGAATTGATTTGTGGGTTTATCGTGAAGGGTGTTTTAAATACCACTTGTTCTTTAACCCGATAATAAATGGAATGTGATTTGGGTTTATCGTGAACTGTGTTTTAAATGACATTAGTTCTTTAACCCAGAAAAGGGAGTTTTAATGAATTTGTAATTAGATTGAAATGTGAATTGATAATTTAAATTATCAAATATAGAAAGTGAGCGAGAATGGAGTATCACCAGTTTTGCTCCAAAACGATAGTCAAATCTTTAATTATATTTGAACCTGAAATGGTAATTAATTTTACCGATAACACCGTGGTGTTAGATATGGAGTATTACCAGTTTTGCTTCATGGGATGAATAGGTTGGGATTGGGAAATAAAATAAATAATTACTTCGGTGTGGTTCGCTAATCCCGACTAGTTTGGAAAACCATAATTTGGTTTGAAATGACATCCAAAGGAAGATTAAAAAATAAATTTAAAGAATTTATCTTGGATAAAATTAATGGGAACTTTCCCCTAAGAATGTGAAATTTAGAAACTAGCTGTTGGTTAGTTTAGAAGAATGGTTTCCTAGGTATTGATCTGATGTTGGTTTCGGCCTTCGGGGTTAATATTTGGGGAATTGCTCTCTTACTGATTTACGGTTAGTGACTAATGAATTGGAATGAGGCGTATGTTGTGTTTGTGTAACATTTGTTTTTAATATACGCGGGTAGTTCGTAAAGGCCGGGTTTATACCCATTCTGAATAACCGATTCGACGATAAGTCGAAGATGATGACGGTGGTCGAAGACCGGAAGTCTTCACATCGTTTGGATAATTACTGATGATCCTGATTGGGCTGTACACCCAAGAGGATGGAAATAGTTGGTGGTCGTCCAGACGTACTTGGAGATCGATGGATATGCGAGGAAAGTGCCTCCGGTTTCGTTCGGACCCAAAACGAACTTGTAAATGGATTGTGTGTCTGACATTGGACTTTATTCTGTGTTGATTGGTCTCTATTAAATATACATCTGTTTGGCGGCGGAGAATTTATTCTCTTGCTTAACGCCCTTCTCTGAGACGTACGAGCTCAGAGGTTGTATATCGATGGACATCAGTCGCATGGCATGAATTGCCTGTGTGGCATGCTGAGTTGCATGGATCAAGGCTTCTGTTGAAAAGCAAAGTCTTGTGGTTGATGATCAAAGCACGGCCTACGTGGCAGCTTTGTGTATAACGTGAATTCGCGAGCCTCACACCTCGGTATGAGTTAAAAACCGGATAAGGACTGTAGGGAGAGCACGACGTTTCTTTCGAGCTTTGGTGGTGTTAGTGACTTACCGGCCCTGACATTTATATATTTTTCACCTATGTGGTTGTTGGATGAGGCGCCTCGATTTTAGGTCTGTAAGGACCGGGAAACTTGTGTTCAGGAATAACTAATCCTCAAACATAAGAGAGGACCGACCCTGAAGCATCCAAGGATTACCCAGAGCGTGTAGTCTTGAGGCATTTGCTAGAGTGTCTCGAAGCGGAGAGGAGCTTGCCCCTTGCCTCGACTCATGACGGAAATCCAATTTCCAATACGTGTATTGCGGTTTTAATTGTAGAACTAGTATGGTGACATGATATATGGTACCCATGCCGTCTATGATTGAAATTGTTTTGACACTATACACTTATAATAGTATCAAATGATTTGTTTTAAACGTACCAAGCATGTTTGGCTATTATAAGGGAAAACCCTATCCTCCGTCTTGCGTTGCTTTGTGTGATGGGACCTGGGTCTTATAATAGCTTCATTTTTCGAAAAAGCATTGCACTGTTTATTCTATGCACTAGTATTCTTGGGAGGAAACCCGTTCCGTGTTATACGGCGTGGTCCCTTGAATCACTCTCTTTTAAAGTAAAGTTTTAAATAACTGCTTTAGTTCTCACACCAGTCACATGACTGACCTGGAGTTTATTGTTTTAACCTAAACTCTGGGTGCCCCTATTTTCGACACGGGCAGCTAGTAGTTTTGGTTTTGCAGATTTACATTCACAGGATCCTGATTTACAGCTGGAACGATGCTCAGAAAGCTCTGTATCCGTGTATTACTTTCAGTTGTGTTTTATATTGTTTTTCCACTGCTATGTAATTTATTGTAATCTCTGATATTTGTCGAATGTAATTTATTCATTCATACTATGTATATTCTTGTATCTGATGGAATTGTTGTAATAGCAATGAAATGTTCTTCCGTTTGCGTTCTATTTTGTCTTGTCCTCACAGTAATTCGTTCTTTCTCATCTCTTCGGAGACCGGGGAAGTTCGGGTCGCTTCAGCTTGCATCTCACATTCTCCTATATAGTATACAAATAAAACCCGCTTGGTACTTATAGAAATTGGATTTCCAACTATGACAAGGTATGGGACCACCTTCCGATGGTGTATCTCTAGAGGCAAATACACCTGGGTTCAACAAGAACATCTTGTAACACGGCCCTCACATGACTGACCACTCACTTCTCTTGAGTGTATCGAGTGTACATCACCAATGGTTGTGTGCGGCAACCAGTCCCAGATGGGCAGAATCGATAGATTAAGAAAACAAAAGAAATTTCTCTAGATAGCTGATGCTACACCCTAATGGAAGCGACCCACATAGCCACGCTGCCCGCCCGATTTTTGTCATTTCTTGGGTGCGAGGCTCGAGGCTAGACTTACCTTTCCATCATCACTGTTTAATTTCTTTCAATGCCACATCGTCAAATTCATCGGAAGTCACTAATTGCTTTCAACAAAAATACTCTGGTTGTCAGGCTAAAGAAGTTTCCCTTCTGTGCCAGCAACTGGTACGTTTGAAGAAAACAACGTATGTGATTCCTTTGGAAATACTCTGTCAGACATTCGTCCATACAAGTTGTCCTGGGATTGGACAAACCGAAGGCACTATTCAAGAATAGCCCTTTTATATCGCCGTCTTCAATTTAAAATCTCTGACACGCGGCATATAATCAAATCAAAGAGAAATATTTATTCCAGCCTCTTTGAAATGATTAACGAACATTTTTCTTTTTTAAACTATAAATCTAACATGACTGTAATCTAATTTGCATAGATAATTACAGTCAAAATACAAATTATGTGATCATCTTGTCTATCTCTGGTATTTTGATCATCTTTTCAAAACGGCCAATTTTAGTGTGTGCATCGCACGCGGTTTTTCTTTCCGTTTTGTTCGTCACCTTTAAAATGAATATTTAACTTATTTTTCTTTTAGAAAAATATTTCTCATCATTATTCCTTCATCTGATCACTCATAAATGACTTAAATTATGATTTACTTATTTAATTTACAACTTTTACACTTCGTATTTTTCTCATCAAATTTTCCCTTTGGTCCTTCATCCTTGATTTACTTATTCCTCTTTCTATACTGATAAAGTTCCTCCTTTTTATTTATTAGTCTAAACACGATTAAAAACATTATTCACAGTTCTTGTTTTTTAAAAATACAGAACTGTTCATGATTAGTTTCTTATATCAGATATGTTAGATTTTGGATTAAAACTGACAAATTCTAGTGTATGTGTTACGTACGGTTTTTCTACCTTATTTAAAATTTAAACATTTCATTTGAAAATAAATTCAAAATTTAAATTATAAACAAAATTTATAATTTAATAAAATTATAGCTTCTGTGTTGACTCTTCGACTTCTTGTCAAAACCATACCGATCCTTTACACTTGATCAACTACTTTTTGTTTGTCTTTACAGTTTTAATATTTCCTTAGAAAATCAACTCTAATTGTATTTATAAATTAAATTTATAATTTAATTTAAAATTTCAGTTTCTGTATTTTATATTTCAAATGCTGACGAAAACTGCATTAAAATCCTGATTCACTTCTTTTATAAATTGGCTAAATTAAATAAAAATTCTATTTTTATTTAAATATTAATTTTCTTATTTTATTTAAACCATTATTTAATTTAAAACTAGTTTGAATTTAAAATATATTTAAAATCCTTGTTTAAAACTGAAAATGGCAAAGTACCATGTTGGCTAAAGTACCAGGTCAAAAGACCCCGGTGTGCGCTTAAGAAAACGAGCCTGGCCACCACGGTTTTGCCCAACACCACGTTGCCCGATCACTTACCCAAAGCACCAACTGCCATCTCCTCAGACCCCGTGGTTTTTACCTCGATCACTCTCCTGCACACCTGCACCAGTCAACTACCCTGTGGTAGTACCACTTTCCAAGTACCACCCCTTCAAAATCGTGGTCGATCACCTTAAACCCATGGTGTCTCCCTTCCTTTTTGATCTGCCCAGTCTTGTGCACGTGCACAGTCGATCCCGCCACCATCCACCACCGATGACCACCCAGCCACGTCACTCACCACTCCCTGATCACCTTGCACCGCCTTGACCATCCCTTCTCCGTCCACCGTTGAATTTCACCAAGCCACCACTTTTGATGAAAAAAATTCAGCCAGGAAACCCAAGCCAGCGCCTCGCCCCAACCATGCGCCGCCCCAGCTTCTCGCCACGCCACGAACCCCCCTGGACCGCACCCCCATAGCTCCACCATCGACGAGCAGTTCAAAGGCCAAAAACCGAACCCAAAAACCTCCTTTCAACCTTATTTTAATCTGATTCTTCAATCCCATACATTAGAAAAATTATTTAGGATTTTTCCTAGCATCCTTGGACCTAGATGCTGCATCACCTTCAACCGCCTCGTCTTTGGTCGCTTGGATGATCGGAAATTGCCCCGAGTACCAATTTTGATCATCACAGGCTTCCTCTTAGATTAGGTAATTAAAAATCTTGATTTTTCTTATAAAAATCATGAATTTGATCCCTCGTTATGTTTATGTAACCAAACCAAAGTTTCAAACTATTTGAAAATCCATTTTGATTTTTAAGAACAGAGAGTACTGCTGTGTTCTTGTCTTTGAACATCAGTGTGGGTTTTTGCAAGGTTTATTTCATCTTGAACAATTTGTATGACTAGGTGAAAGGTTTTTAAACAAGGTATGGTACCTTATTCTAATTTCACTAACATAGATTTGTTAATCCCTTTAGATTTGTAGAATCTCAAACAAAACTAAAAGGGTCTGTCAAACTGACTGTATAAGTTTTTCTACACCAATAGTATATCATTTAAGGTACATACCCCTAATTCTGATCTAAGTAAAAAGATAATCCAAACAAGATTACATCCAACAACAAAGCAAACCATAGGTATTAAAAAGGATAGTTCAAACAGAACAGAAAATACAGGAAATATAAACAGAAATTTTAAAATAGGTTTACTCACCTTTCAAGTATGAACCCTTAGCTTTCTACTCTCCTAATGATCTTGTTCAAGTGCTTGTGAGTTGAGGAAAAGAGTGTGTGTGTCTGGCCTTTATATAGTGGTGGAAAATAATAAAATATGTGCATTTAGAAACTGTTTTTGCAAGAGAGAAAATCAGTTTTCCAGATTTTGTTTTGTTGACAATTGAAAGACCATATAAACAAAACATTTCTCTCACAATATCAAACACCAAATCCTAAATTTCACATGGCTTACCTCAGCCATTATCCTCTTGCACGTGACCTCTCTTTTACCCCATTGGTTTCTATGTAATGTCACACCATATATGCTAGGTACAACCATGATCTGTCTCTAATCTTCCTTGGTTTTTAAACAAATCATAGCATCCATTCTAGTATCATGTGTACTCTGTTTTTTATTGGGTTTTTAAAACATATCTTCACATGATAATTTGATGTAACATGATAATATAGAATACTTTTACTTGCCTTCAAAGGCAATGAAAAATCTGAACGTTCTTGCACATAAAAATTTATTGCATGTGAAGAATCTACATAGAGAAATACTTAGGAATCTCTATGGTTTGAAATAAACTAGTGTAGGTAAGATTTTTGCTATCAATGCACGATTTTGTAAATCTTTGATGTACATGTTCTTTGACAAAGTGAATATGGCCTTGAAAGTGCAAAAAGGAAATGTAAATTTTCAGAAAATCAAATGAAAGGAAATAAAAAGAATGCAAAACTGAAAATACCCTCATCTAAATTGATTTTGCCATGTGCACCCTATTTTCCTTGAGATCTTATTTGTTATCACATCTATGGTGTAGATGGTTCATGAGTGAGATCATGAATTGAAAGGGGATTTTAACAATACATTTTTTTTATTTAATGCATATAAAAATAAAAAGATTTTCTTGACTTTGTTTTGAGAACAAAGAGAGTGATTAACATGTTTTTAGACAAGGAGGTTTTAAGGTTTTAAAAACAAAGAGTTTGCCAAATTAAGTTGTTAAAGCCTTTTGAAAAAAAATGAACAAATATGTTTGCAAAAGAATGGAACTTTTTAAAATTTGCTATGGATAAGTGTTATTTAACATACATGTAAAAATATAATTTAAACAACACTATTAAAAATATGCTATCATATACATATATAAGAAGAAATGCAAAATTTAACCTTTTGACATGTTATAAACGTTTTAAAGTCTTGACTTTTAAATCGTATTTGTGAATATATACTCAAGATCAATTTATATGTGTGTTTACGATCGATGTAAAACCCGGGACATTACAATCTACCTCCCTTATAAAAATTTCGTCCTCGAAATTTGTAAGTAGTAGATTAGAGTTATCGACTTATATATATTAACATACATCAGAAATTTCCTATTCATAACCAAAATATCTACCCAAATTCCCTTTTTAACTCATCGGTCAACTTACTTAATACCATTAAATATTACCCAAAATCTTCATTCACGTACTTAACGATCTCCATTTCGGGACTCACAAATATGGTTTGCTTCACAAATCGACCAGTTCATATTCCTTTAGTTCATATCCAATGAATACTTAAGTTCAGCCTAAGTTTCGGGAAATCCAAATTTTAATTCAATTCTATCCCGATTTCCGGTATCAATATGATTGGATATTATTCTAATTTTATCCAACCCTATTTAATTTATCTTGAGGCTGGCCCTAGTTAATTAACTCCTTTTATAAGAAAAGAGTACGGTACCTTCTGAAGCTCCTTCCATTTTCCCATTCTCAGAAGTTGATGATTTGTCCATTAAGGCATAGAACTTTGGTTACACTGCCATTTTCAGTGGACAGTCTCTAACCAAATGCCCAGGTTGATGACAGTTATAGCATGCAAACCTTTGGGGAATAACATCACTTGTTCCCTTTGGTTAAGGTTGAGGGTGCTTCGGTTGCTGAGTTTGCTGTGGCTTTTCTACTGCTGGCTTCGTACAAAACCTAGCAATATGTCCCTTCTCCTTGCAGTTATGGCATTGCGTATCTTTATAACGCTCTTTGGCTTTCTCCCCCATCTTTGGTATTCCCTTGTTGTTCCAGTTCGGATAAAATTTTCTTTTGTTGGAATTCGCACAACTAGGTCCTCCCGTCTGCGCTGCTTTTGCAACTGGCTTCTTACCCTCCAGTGCCTCATAACGAACTGCCATATTAACTAGATCAACAAATGGAATCTTAAGATGTCCAATCATCTGAACTTGCAGGCTATCCTTCAATCCTGCTATGAACAATTCATTTTTCTTGAGTGGGGTGTTGATAGGTTCTGGCCCAAAACAGGAAAGTGCATTGAATTTGTTCTCATATTCAGATATTTTCATGTTCCCCTGTTTGAGATCAATGAAATCCCGATACATCCTCGTTTTGCCAGCGGTAGGTAGAAATTACGCTTCAAAGGCTTCTTTGAATTTTCCCAAGTGAATTCTTCCTTAGGAACATTGGTGGTATGAGCATCCCACCAAATAGCAACAGCTTCTTGAAGTTGCCACGAAGCTAAGAGACGTTCCTGCTCATCATTCAATTTCAGTCCCTTGAAAATCCTATCACATGATCTCAACCATGCTTGGACTTCAATGAAAGATTCTGTCCCTTTGAAAACTTTTCCTCCCAGAGTTGTATACTCCTTACAAATAGTTGCAAAGCTTTTGTCCGGCTGGACTGGTGCAACTTCCTCCTCTATTTCTCCTTGGTTTTGGGATCCAGTATTACGACCAGTAGTAGTGGAAGACCCTCTAGCTCGACCTCTTCGTCCTCGGTTATTCATCTTAATTACTAAATGTACCAGGTCGTCATTCCAGACTTGATTGGATATAACTAACTTAGGTATATCGTTAAGTTGATCTAAATTTATTTTATATTTTATATAAAAATACGCTCTCTCACACTCACCCAAAGCCTAGGTAATCAGTAACCTAAGCTCTGATACCAACTGTAATGACCCAACTTTCGAACACATCGGAAGTCATGCCATTAATAAGAATAAGAATAGATAGAAGGAAAAATCACAGAAACATCAGAATCTCACAGCAGAATTTTTCACAAAAGATAATACTTCATAATATTACACAGAATTACATATTACATCAGAGTATCATAGGTCTAGTGATACAAGCCATTCATAGTACATCTTTAATTATACATATCATTGACGACTAACTTGCAGACTTAATTATACAGTAAGTAAAATAAGTATACCATCACACAGAAGTCTCCATCCAGCTTCATAAATTTATCCAAATCCTGATTCACTTGTCTATTCATAACAAGTGTTATGAATACCCAAGAGTTTAAGGGAAACACAAAAAAATAAACTCCAGGTCAGTCAGGGGACTGGTATGAGTAAACAGTTTAATAAAGTTTAAAGAAAATATCTCACAAGACCACGCCGTGAATACGGAACAAATTTTTACTTTATGAGATCAAAACAATTTGTATACTTTGAACCAGATATTATCATAATGTCTATTTGGTTTTTCACAAATAATTTAAAATCTAGAAGAATGCTTGCATCTCACATTCTCCTGTATAGTATACAAATAAAATCCGTTAGGTACTTATGGAAATTGGATTTCCAACTATGACAAGGTATGGGACCACCTTCTGATGGTGTATCTCTAGAGGCAAATACACCTAGGTTCAGCAAGAACATCTTATAACCTGGCCCTCACATGACTGACCACTCACTTCTCTTGAGTGTATCGAGTGTATATCACCAATGGTTGTGTACGACAACCATTCCCGAATGGCCAGAATCGATAGATTAAGAAAACAAAAGAAATTTCTCTAGATAGGTGATGCTACACCCTAATGGGAGCGACCCACATAGCCATGCTGCCTGCCCGATTTTTGTCATTTCCTGGGAGTGAGGCTCGAGGCTAGACTTATCTTTCCATCATCACTGTTTAATTTCTTTGAATGCCACGTCGTCAAATTCATCGGAAGTCACTAATTGCTTTCCACAAAAATACTCTGGTTGTCAGGCTAAAGAAGTTTCCCTTTTGTGCCAGCAACTGGTACGTTTGAAGAAAACAACGTACATGATTCCATTGGAAATACTCTGTCAGACATTCGTCCATACAAGTTGTCCTGGGATTGGACAAACCGAAGGCACTGTTCAAGAATAGCCCTTGTATATCGCCTTCTTCAATTTAAAATCTCTGACACGCGGCGTATAATCAAATCAAAGTGAAATATTTATTCCGACCTCTTTGAAATGATTAACGAACATTTTTCTTTTTAAATTATAAATCTAACATGACTGTAATCTAATTTGGATAGATAATTACAGTCAAAATACACAGTATGTGATCATCTTGTCTATATCTGGTATTTTGATCATCTTTTCAAAACGGCCAATTTTAGTGTGTGCGTCGCACACGGTTTTTCTTTCTGTTTTGTTCATCACCTTTAAAATGAATATTTACCTTATTTTTCTTTTAGAAAAATATTTCTCATCATTATTCCTTAATCTGATCACTCATAAATGACTTAAATTATGATTTACATATTTAATTTACAACTTTTACACTTGGTATTTTTCTCATCAAATTTTCCCTTTGGTCCTTCATCCTTGATTTACATATTCCTCTTTCTATACTGATAAAGTTCCTCCTTTTTATTTATTTGTCTAAACACGATTAAAAACATTATTCACAGTTCTTGTTTTTTTAAAATACAGAACTGTTCATGATTAGTTTCTTATATCAGATATTTTAGATTTTAGATTAAAACTGACAAATTCTAGCGTATGTGTTACATACGATTTTTCTACCATATTTAAAATTTAAACATTTCATTTGAAAATAAATTAAAAATTTAAATTATAAACTAAATTTATAATTTAATAAAATTATAGCTTCTGTGTTGACTCCTCGACTTGTCAAAACCATACCGATCCTTTACACTTGATCGACTACTTTTTGTTTGTCTTTACAGTTTGAATATTTCCTTTGAAAATCATCTCTAATTATATTTATAAATTAAATTTATAATTTAATTTAAAATTTCAGTTTCTGTAATTTAGATTTCAATGCTGACGAAAACTGCATTAAAATCCTGATTCACTTCTTTTCTAAATTGGCTAAATTAAATAAAAATTCTATTTTTATTTAAATATTAATTTTCTTATTTTATTTGAACCATTATTTAATTTAAAACTAGTTTGAATTTAAAATATATTTAAAATCCCTGTTTAAAATTGAAAATGGTAAAGTACCATGTTGGCTAAAGTACCAGGTCAAAAGACTCCGGTGTGCGCTCAAGAAAAAGAGCCTGGCCACCACGGTTTTGCACAACACCACATTGCCCGATCACTTACCCAAAGCACCAAGTGCTATCTCCTCAGATCCCATGGTTTTTACCTTGATCACTCTCCTGCACACCTGCGCCAGTCAACTACCCTGTGGTAGTACCACTTTCCAAGTACCACCCCTTTAAAACCATGGCCGATCACCTTAAACCCACAGTGTCTCCCTTCCTTTTTGATCTGCCCAGTCCTTTGCACGTGCACAGTCGATCCCGCCACCATCCACCACCGATGACCACCCAGCCACGTCACCCACCACTCCCTGATCACCTTGCACTGCCCTGACCATCCCTTCTCCGTCCACCGTTGAATTTCACCGAGCCACCACTTTTGATGAAAAAATGTCATCTAGGAAACCCATGCCAGCGCCTCGCCCTATCCATGCGCCACCGCCACCTTCTCGCCATGCCACCACCTCCAGACGCCATGAACCCCCCTGGACCATACCCCCAAAGCTCCACCATCGACGAGCAGTTCAAAGGCCAAAAACCAAACCCAAAAACCTCCTTTCAACCTTATTTTAATCCGATTCTTCAATCCCATACATTAGAAAAATTATTTAGGATTTTTCCTAGCATCCTTGGACCTAGATGCTACTTCACCTTCAACCGCCTTATCTCTGGTTGCTTGGATGATCGGAAATTGCTCCGAGTACCAATTTTCATCATCACAGGCTTCCTCTTAGATTAGTTAATTAAAAATCTTGATTTTTCTTTTGAAATCATGAATTTGATCCCTCATTATGTTTATGTAATCAAACAAGGGTTTCAAATTATTTGAAAATCCATTTTAATTTTTAAGAACAGAGAGTACTACTATGTTATTGTCTTTGAACAACAGTGTGAGTTTTTGCAAGGTTTATTTTATTTTGAACAATTTGTATGACTAGGTGAAAGGTTTTAAAACAAGGTATGGTACCTTATTCTAATTTCACTAACATAGATTTGCTAATCCCTTTTGATTTGTAGAATCTCAAACAAAACTAACAGGGTCTGTCAAACTGACTGTATAAGTTTTCTACACCAATAGTAAATCATTTAAGGTACATACCCCTAATTCTGATCTAAGTAAAAAGATAATCCAAACAAGATTGCATCCAACAACAAAGCAAACCATAGGTATTAAAAAGGATAGTTCAAACAGAATAGAAAATACAGGAAATATAAACAGAAATTTTAAAACAGGTTTACTCAGCTTTCAAGTATGAACCCCTAGATTTCTATTCTCCTAATGATCTTGTTCAAGTGCTTGTGTGTTGAGGAAAAGAGTGTGTGTGTCTGGCCTTTATATAGTGGTGGAAAATAATAAAATATGTGCATTTAGAAACTGTTTTTGCAAGAGAGAAAATCAGTTTTCCAGATTTTGTTTTGTTGACAATTGAAAGACCATATAAACAAAACATTTCTCTCACAATATCAAACACCAAATCCTAAATTTCACATGGCTTACCTCAGCCATTATCCTCTTGCACATGACCTCTCTTTTACCCCATTGGTTTCTATGTAATGTCACACCATATATGCTAGGTACAACCATGATCTTTCTCTAATCTTCCTTGTTTTTTCACAAAATCATAGCATCCAATCTTGTATCATGTGTACTCTGTTTTTTCATTGGGCTTTTAAAAACATATCTTCACATGATAATTTGATGTAACATGAAAATATAAAATACTTTTACTTGCCTTCAAAGGCAATGAAAAATTTGAACGTTCTTGCATATTAAAATCTATAGCATGTGATGAATCTACATAGAGAAATACTTAGGAAGCTCTATGGTTTGAAATCAACTAGTGTAGGTAAGATTTATGATATCAATGCACGATTTTGTAAATCTTTGATGTACATGTTCTTTGACAAAGTGAATATGGCCTTGAAAATGCAAAAAGGAAATGTAAATTTTCAGAAAATCAAATGAAAGGAAATAAAAAGAATGCAAAACTGAAAATACCCTCATCTAAATTGATTTTTCCATGTGCACCATATTTTCCTGGAGATCTTATTTGCTATCACATCTATGGTGTAGATGGTTCATGAGTGAGATCATGCATTGAAAGGGGATTTTAACCATACATGTTTTTGATTTAATGCATATAAAAATAAAAAGATTTTCTTGGCTTTGTTTTGAGAACAAAGAGAGTGATTAACATGTGTTTAGACAAGGAGGTTTTAAGGTTTTAAAAACAAAGAGTTTGCTAAACTAAGGTTTTAAAGCCTTTTGAAAATAAATGAACAAATATGTTTGCAAAAGAATGGCACTTTTTAAAATTTGCTATGGATAAGTGTTATTTCACATACATGTAAAAATATAATTTAAACAACACTATTAAAAATAAGCTATCATATACATATATAAGAAGAAATGCAAAATTTATCATTTTGACATGTTATAAACATTTTAAAGTCTTGACTTTTAAATCGTATTTTTGAATACATACTCAAGATCAATTTATATGTGTGTTTACGATCGATGTAAAACCTGGGACATTACACAAGATTTCGATGTTTCTACTTTCTCACCCCTTTCTTTCTTACTACAAGCAATTCACTTCTTCAGCACTTGGTTTTGTAGAAAGTGAATATCATGGATGTGTTGGTGTTATTTTTCGTATGTTGAGGATGCTGGTCATTTCTCAAACTCAAGATTTTTCTTACTCAAATGGGTTAGAGGGGCTGCCATCCTTCCAAAGTCCTCTATAAATTTTCGATAATACACAACTGACCCTAAAATGTTATTATCTTCTATTGGACTTCTTGGAATCTTCCATTCTTGCATGGCTTCCACTTTAGCTAAATATATTGCCAATCCTTTCCCCAAGCTGACCTATCCTAGAAAATTGACTACCTCTTTACAAAATGTGACACTTGGTGAATTTCGCATAGAGCTAATTTTATATCAACGTTCTTAGAACTTCATTTAGGTGATCCTAATTCTCTTTATAGTCTTTGGAGAAAAGAAATTTTCAATTCTCGAACACAACAACGATATTACTAATAATTCCCCTAAACAATCTACACATCAAGTTCACAAAGAAGGCTAGAACATTCGTTAATCCAAAAGGCATCACTTCATGCCTAAACAAGTCGTCGAGTGTCCTAGACATTGTCTTGAGATTGTTTTCCTTAGATAACCTTGACTGATGAAATCCTTTGCTAAATCTAATTGTTAAATGACCTAGCATCTCCCACATGGTCGAATAGGTAATTTATCCTAAGCAAGTGATAATTATTCTTCCTGATCGGCTTATTGAGTTCCCTATAATCCATACAAAGCCTCAAGGATCCATATGCTTTAGTGGAAATTTGAATGAATCCTTTTTATACCAATTCAGAAATCTGCCTATCCAATTCCTATATTTTATTAGGGCTATGTGCCCTAAGGCAAATTAACTGGTCTAGCTTCTTTCTTGTGTTCAGTCATAAATGAAATATCTCTGTGAGGTGGGATACCCTACATTTTCTTAAGGACATCTTGGAACTCACAAACAACATGCACTCAAGTTGTTCCTTTTAAATCTAAAGAAAATGAGTGTAGTAGAGCTGTATCCCTTACATTCTTGGCTATATAGGGAATTCTAATATTACGACATCTATACGTCCTCAAACATACCACCCTCCTATTGCAATCGAGAATGGCTCCGTAATATGATAAACAATCCATCGCCAAAATAAGTCAATACCCTGATAGACCCATTAATCTATTAGAGACCCAACAACCACTAGTAGCTCCCCTAACAATTTTATACGTATATAAATATACACATAGGACTCATCGTAACACCCTCGAAATTGGCTATGTTAAATTATACTTAGTCAGATTCCAAGAATGGAAATTGGCCACGAAACTTGCACGTTGTGTTCATGGTAAAATTCTGGTCAACTTTCATGTTTGGAATTCCATGAATGAAATCCATGTAAAAAGTTACGACAAAATATGAAAATGGACAGAAAATAATTGACCAACTAAACTTATAATAAATGGTAATTAATACTACAATAATTACTCTACCTCCATATGAGGCAGGTCTATCGGGCACCTCGACCACCCAGTGCGACATGCTTGTTGCAACTTCCGGTGGCGGCTAGGGTTTTAAGTTATATATTGTTATTCATATAGACATATTTTTATTAAAACAAATATGACAATTCTGGGTCATTTGACTGTCTATAAATAAAGGCCAAAACCCTTTACTATTTGTTTAAATTTTCTAGAGGGAGTAGTGAAGTTTTTCCATTTCCATCTCTCCAATAATTTCAAAAACATCTGAAATACAAATCAGTTTTCTTCCAAACAAAAGATGAATATAAATATATGAGTATAAATTGGATTCAGCATATTAGGTAATCTTCATTTCCTTTCCCCTTTTTCTTTTTCCAATTCTTTTTCAGATCTATAAATCTAAATATGTATGCTTATCATAGATATTATAAATGTGTAGGGATTTGGAAAGATAAGCCTAAAAGTTGTGTTCAGATTTGGATTTGCAGTGGCTTTCAAGTGAGTGGGAAATCTATTCTTTGTTAATAATGTCGGATTTACTTCGTTTATGTAAATATGAATATGTATGCCTAAAAACCTGATATGCGTTTGCAGGGTTTTCAGTTATAGTGTTCACATCTTGCCTATAGTACTTTTATATCTTGTGGTTATGGTGTACACCCTAAAACTGGGAATCAGTCCCTAAATAATAATAAATTTGTGTTATTATTTATTCCAGGTTTGTAGAATTGAGTGTAATTTGTGAAATCATGCAATTTGTTATATTGAATTTGTAATCTGTTTGTGTTTGGCGTTGTTTGGGTTTTTGTAATTTTTCTTTTGTTCTTTTTTAATAAAAAGGCATTGTATGAAATCTGCAAGAAATGTTAACAGAACATATAGGAAGAGATGTGCAAAATCACATATTTTGTATATAGTTTACATCAACTATTCCAAATAAATTATGTCACGTTTCTTAAGATTTCAAAATTGTCGATGTTCTCTCTTTTTGATATTCTCTCTTTCAAATTATTTGGGCAAAAACTTACAAGAATTATAGTAAATGATCTTTTATAAGATTTTGAATCTCAGCAAGACTGAACATAGAACAACCCATTTGTTTGGAATAGAATGTAAAATAATTAGTAACTACACACATTACGCTAAAAATATACATAGGTATATATAATATTATGTTATAAATCAATTATTTTTAAATCAAATTCAAGAACTTATAACCTTTTCTTTTTCTTTCTTCCTCTTTAATGATTGCCGTTCCTCTAGCCATTACTTCTTCTCTTTCTTCTTCCAAACCTACCTCAAGTCCTTTCACCACTCGAACGTCTAATCCTGCAAATATCCCACCTCCTTTTTCGATCCCTCCCTCACCAAATCTGCCTCCTCCATGCTCCTCTACCACCGTGGTTGCTTCTATTCCCCATTCCCTCAAGAAACGGTCATCTTTATTCTATGCCAACCCCAAGAATGAAGGGTCGTACACCCCTTTGCCCATTAAAATTTCTTTCTTTGGTCATCTACCGCTATCGACAAAGAAGTAATTAATGCAAAAGAGGAAATCTAGAGCGATTACTTTTTGGGATTTTTCTTTGATCAACCCCTATCTTACGCCACTTTGCTTTCGCACTTGAAGAAAATTTGGAATCCCAAAGGAGCTATTAAGGTGAAATCGAACGAATCTCTGTTTTTGTTTCAATTTGAAGGTGCCAAGGATATAATGAAATTTCTCCATGTCAATCTTATTATTATTAGGAATATGCTTTTTATCGTTAGGCAATGGGATTCTGACATAGGAAATGATTGCAACAAAATTTAGAAAGTTCCTGTGTGGATCAAGCTTTTAAATATACCGATGTACGAATGCTTGTTGCTAGTAATTTCATGGCTAGCAACTAAGGAAGTTTCCTATGCATGGATGAGTCCATTGAGAAAATTGAAGAATAGAATTTGTGAAATGGACAGTTGAAATCTCTCTTGAGTAACGATATGCTTATGAATTTGTAGTGTACTTGATGGATTTAAGCAATATGCCAAATGTTGTTCCCCTTGGTGAAGCTGTTAGTGATCCATCACTTGTAACTCTTAGCAATTACATGGTTAGTTGTATGGTTCCTCTACCCTTTGGTAAAAAGAAAAAGGTCTAGAGGAAAATTATTAACCGGAATAGGAAGATCAGGTCTAATAAAAATAGTGCTAACGTGAATACAAATGTGATTGTTACTAGTACTCAATCTATGGAGGATGCCTAGGTTTTTGTCCTACTTTCTAATAGTGTCTTAATTGAATGTCATGCCAAAAATGTTGTTGGTGAGGTAAGTAATGTGGCTGTTTCCCCAATTTTATTCTCTAATAGGTTTGATGCTCTTGGAAACTATGATCCACATGAAGACATGTTAATGCAAGACAAACATACTAAGCTTTAGGAGTGTGAATTTTATGTGCATGATGGAACGCTGGAAAAAGAAAAAAATGTAGTTAATGATAAGCATGCTTGCTGCATAAATATAGCTAATGTTAGTAGAAGTAAGGATAATACTCAGTTGTTTGAGTCTGGCACTGGTTTTGGTGTTATTGAAATCTCGTTAGGTGCTGGACATAAGGTTATGAAACATCAAATGACTTCAGTAGTGAATTCTGTGGACACAATTCAAGCAACTGTAGCAAATCAGCAACAACATCAAAAAAATGGTGCCTTCCCTTCTTCTAGCTTTCAGTTCAAGCCAAGGTTTTTGAATAAGCAAAGTGCTTCACCAAAGTCAGTCAAGGCCTCTACCTCCTCTCCTTCAAGATTGCCACCTTTGAACTTAGATTCTACTCAAGTTAAACCAGTCAGCGCTTCTTTTAAGCAAAAACACAAAGACAAGCTTGACAACCCGTACACTCACTTAGTCCACCTACAGCTTATAAGCCACCTCCTTATCTCACTGTTAAGTAAATTAAAGTGTGCAAAAGCTCCCCGCTCTCTGCGATTCCTGGAATAGTTACTAGAAGCAAGAAGATAGAACTATTAAAGGGTCACCCTTCAACAGTGAGTAATAAGTTAAATTGAAATTTTGCACAGTCACTTTGTCACTTATGTGTAACAATCGGAAAATCTGAACCAATTTAAAAAAATTATTTTGACTATTTCAGTGAATTTTGAATAGTTAAAATAATTTATTTTAAATAATAACGATTAAAAATTTATTTTAATCGAAGTTAAAACGAATACATTTATTTTGATTTCAAAAGGAATTAGAAATAGCACGGTAGTTTGAAAAGTCAAACCTGAACTTTGACTGAATGTGCCGGATTCAAAATTTAACAGATTTTAGTGAAACTAAAAATATCTAATTTTTTTTGAAATTGTCTTTCCAACGAATCTGAAAAATCGAAATTTCATAGCGGGAATCAAAAGTTATGGTCAGTTGAATATTCAGAATGGTCACTATAGTATGATTTATAGCCCGTATAAACGGCCATTTTTCAAACGACCTCCGTTTCCGACGAAATCACTTTTGTTGGATCCAAAATGTCAAATTATTGCTAAGTTTAATTTTCCATAATTTTTGGAATTAATATATGAGCGTGGCAAAAGAAAATGTGTTTTGTCAATTTCAGTCAAATTTAATCGACTTGAAAATGGCCATTTTTCAAACGGTCTCGGAATTCAATGAAATTAATTTTTTTTAGGACCGTATCGTCAAAACAAAGCCAGAAATAATTTTTCTGGAATTTTCTGAGTCTGTGTGTGGCCCCAGTGAATTTAAATATACGATCGAATTAATTTAATAAAGGATTTAAATTTTGAATTAAAGAATTCAGGCCACAGAAAGTCATTTGGGCTGACGAGACCTAGCCCAATGGATCGGAACGGGGGCTATTGTGTAGGATCAACTCCTGTTGGACAAAAATTGGAGTTGTTAAAGAGTAACGGATTTAATTGCAAAATTTACAGTTAAATATTATAAAAATACGCCGTATAATACCAAACCCTAATACTCTACTGTACTGCCGCTACGATCATCTTTTAATGGCCGAAATTACACCCATCTTCCTCCTTTAAATTCTCCTCATCCACTCAATTTCAGACCTCCATTCTTTTGAGACTTTTGTAGTCCTCCTCTCTAGCTCCACATCCATACGAATTTCAGCCCTCCTCATCACCTGTAGTTCGAGATACGAGCACCCGAACCCCGTGGGTTCAGACCGCCACTCCGACCACCCGAGGCGATCGAGTTCTCCAGCACCCCCACGCACGGCGACGCCTCCCCTCCCCTGTCGTGCTTCAGGTTGCATGAAAAATCGGATCAAAGAATTGAACAATTCTGAAAAACCACGGCCTTGGTTTTGAAAGAGGAAGAAAGGTTAAAATCCTTTTTAATATTTTATTAATTTAGTTTAAAAATTATTATCAATCTTATTTAAACCATAACTAATTCATATGACTTTGAAATTGAGCGATTTCAGATCCTGGGCGATCTTGAAACCGAGATCTACGCTGCTGTCCTGACTAGAGCCAATTCTGAACAGATCAACATTTTGGACAAATCTGATCCTGAATTGAAACGACTGTGAGATTTCTTATTTAAATAATTAATCAATTTAATTATTTTTCTCGTGATTTAAATATTTGTATGTATGTTAATGATTTAGATTTGCGATGTTACGAAATTTTGAATGGTTGATTTGTGATGTATTAATATAGATCTGTTAGTTTAGTTATTTTGTTAATATAGATCTGTATGTGATGGATAAATTAGAATAAATCATTTTTGTTTAATATTTGGTTGAATCATATATATCAAACAAATATGGAGGATTATGTTTGTTTATTGAATTGAATTAGAATTTTCAATTCAATAAAAACTTCACCTTTATTTATTGAATTGAATTAGAATTTTCAATTCAATAAAAAAACTTCACCTTTATTTATCGGATTTAATTAGAATTTTCAATACAATGAAAATTTCAACTTTGTTTATTTTATTGAATTGAATTAGAATTTTCAACTCAACATAAAAATATCACTTTGTTTGTTTTGTTGAATTGAATTAGAATTTTCAATTCAACATAAGAATATCACTTTGTTTGTTTTGTTGAATTGAATTAGAATTTTCAATTCAACATAAAAATATCACTTTGTTTGTTTTGTTGAATTGAATTGGATTTTGTAGTTAGATTAAAATATCACCTTTTGTTAATGTTGGATTTAATTAGAATTTACAGTCCAAATAAAAATATTGTTTTTGTTGTTATAATTAAACTTTCAGCAAAAATGGACATTTGGGTAAATAGAAAAATTAGTTAAACAAAAATCCTTATTTTTGTTCATGGAACTTGTGACACCCAAAAATGAAAATTTGTGTAAACAGAGAAATTGTTCATGTTTCTAAATCAAAACATGAGTTCATTCAAAATATACAATTTTAATGCTAAGAAAAAAGAATAAATTAAAAGTTACATTTTTATTTGCATTTTAGATGTAAATAAAAACATTGATTTAAAAGCTACATTTTTACTTGCATTTTAGATGTAAATAAAAACATTGATTTAAAAGTTACATTTTTATTTGCATTTTAGATGTAAATAAAAACATTGATTTAAAAGTTACATTTTTATTTACATTTTAGATGTAAATAAAAACATCGATTAAAAAGTTGCAATTTTATTTGCATTTTCGATGTAAATAAAAACATCGATTTAAAAGTTGCATTTTAGATGTAAATAAATACATTGATTTAAAAAGTTACATTTTTATTTGCATTTTAGATGTAAATAAAAACATCATTTAAAAAGTTACATTTTCATTTGCATTTTAGATGCAAACAAAAGCATAGATTAAGAGTTACATTTTTATTTACATTTTAGATGTAAATAAAAGAATAGAATTAAAAGTATCATTTTTACTTTCAAACTAGAGACAATAAAAAAAAAGATAGCATTTAAAAGTTACATTTTTAGTTATATTTTTTTTGTAGCAAAAATGATAGAATTGAAGTATCATTTTTTTATTGTCAAATTAGAGACAATAAAAGAATACATCAAAAGTCATATTTTTATTCACAATGTAGATGTAAAATCAAAAGTTACATTTTTATTGACAATTTAGATGTAAAGTCAAAAGTTACATTTTTAATGATATTTTAGATACGTAAAATAAAAGGATAGAATTACATGTTTCATTTTTATTGTCATTTCAAAGACAATAAAAAGAATAGAATTACATGTTACATTTTTATTGTCATTTTAGTTGAAACAAAAGAACAGATTTCAATGTTACATTTTTATTGTCATTTTAGAGACAATAAAAAGAATAGATTTAAATATCACATTTTTTTATCAATTTAGATGCAATAAAAATAGTAGAATTAAAAATCATGCTTTTATTGCCATTTGGTTTCAACAAAAAGAGTGAACATTAGAAAAATAGATTTTCAATGTAATTTAGTTTCCATTGAAAGAATTAGGCGTTAAAACGTGATTTGTTTCAAATTGTCACTTTTACCATGTTAGTTAAGATTTAGAAAATCATATGCAAAATTTCTAACATGAATATGGACTGTATTTGGCTTGCATGTGATTGATTGAAAGTAGTTGAAATCGCCAAAAGAATAATATATATATATAAATTAAAATTAAACGAATCGCGCAGTAGTTCGCGTTTCGGCAATCGTAACTTTAAACGATTATACCGATAGATCCAACCGTTGGATATTCCCAAAACTGGAACCGTTAGAACCACTTTGGGAAGATCTATCCAACGACATAAATTTCGTCAAATTCCAACGGTCAGATTTCAAGATATGTGTAAATCAAATTTTGGTAAAAACATCGCCAGGGCCGCCCATCGACCCGAAGCGTCGTTAAATAAATTTGGCTATTTTTTATAAATAAAAATAGCGATTAATCATAATTAAATACCATTAACGATATAAAATGATTTTTAACTTTATATATGCGAGGATCATTTGAAAAGACCGAGTTAAGTCTCATTTCAAATGGTCATACGACGATCTAAATTGAAGACCTTAAAGACGGCGATTGAAGACCGACAATCTTCACATCGAAAGGATAACTACTGATGCTTGGCATTGGCTAGCTACCAATAAAGGGTTAAAGTGGTAGTTTTCCGGACGTACTTGTTGATTGTCCAGGTACGCGAGCACCTCAATTCCTTACTGGGCATACGGGACGAGGAGTAAGGTGACCCCGGTTTCGTTCAGACCCAGAACGGACTTGTAAAAGGATGTGTGTCTGACATTGAATTTCATTCTATGTAATTAAATTGATATCTATTAATATACATCTGTGGTGGCGGAGAAGTTATTCTCTTGCTTAACACCCTTCTTTGAGACGCACGAGCTCGAAGGTTATATATTGGTAGTTATCGATCGCACGGTGTGAACTGTCAATGTGACATGCCAAGATGCAATTGATCGAGGCTTTTGTTGAAAAGCAGAGCCTTGTGGATGATGATCAAAGCATAGCCTATTTCGGCATAGCTTTGTGCATTTCGTTACCTTGCGAGCCTCACACCCCGGTAGGGTCAAAAACGGGACAAGGGAACGCGGAGAATGCACACGTTTCTTTCTAACTAGAAGTGGTGTTTGGGTTTTTACAAGGTCCGACATTTTTACTTATGTGGTTGATAGAATGAGGCGCCTAGGATTAATTTTGGTCGCAAATGGCCAAATTATAGGTCCAACAGGATTGGGGAGCATGTGTTCAGGCATAACTAATCCACTAAAGTATTTGTGGACCAGCCCTGCAGGATCCAAGGGTTCGCCAGCATCTGAATCCTGAGACATTGCTAGAGTGTCTCAAATCGGTTAGGAGATCGTCCCTAGCCTTGCTCGTGATGGAAATCCAATCTCCAATACGACATCACAGTTTTGATTGTAAACCTATATATTGCGACATAGTATATGGTAGTTATGCCGTCTAAGATTGATACATTTACTTTGAAGTATTTTTGAAACCTATTGGACACTAATAATAATATTAAAAATATTATTTTCTATGTATCAAGCATTTTGGATCATTATAAGGTAAAATACTATCCTCCGGTCTGCGTTGCATTGTGTGATGGGACATGAGTCTTATAATGATTTCATTTTCTAAAAAGCATTGCGTTGTTTTTTACTTAAAATTTATAAGACTTATGCACTGGCTATCCAATGGAGTAAACCCGTTCCACGTTAGCAGCGTGGTCCAGTGATTTGCCATATTGTTAGTTTAGTAAGATTTCTCATACCAGTCCCATGACTGACTCATAGTTTGTTTCACTTTGCAAACTCAGGTGCCCTCTTTCCATACAGGCAGCCAAGTGACAGGTGTTAGGTATGGATATTTTCTGGACTGGAGCTCGCTGATGAAGAGGATGAAGAATTTTGTTTCTTTTTATCTTTTTACTTACTTCTTGAGACATTGAGACAGTATTGAGTATTGATGTATTTTGGGAGATTGAGACTTTATTTCTTTCCTTGTTTAGACATCTATTTTGCTAAGTGTATCCTATACTGCGTACTCTGATATTTGTGATGTTATGTTGTGATGGCATTTCCATTTCCACTGCAATGATTTATATGTTCTGCTATTATCTGAGATATGTTATTGTTTTAATTATGTTATGCCCCTATGATTATCCTTACTTTCGTACCACGGAAGTTAGGATCGTCACATTATGTGTCACTCTCCAAGTTATGCTTGACTCGATTATTTTGGTTCTTGTCACTTTCTTTATTACTTAAGTTTGGGTGCATAGTACTCTGTATTCTTGCCTTTTGTTTCTTGTAGCATTTTCTCCTTATGTAGACGTTTTTTACTTGTTGTAGTAGATATGCACAATGTATATCTCCTATTTTCCATGCATTTATTATAATGTTATAATAAAAATGTTACGGAGCACTCTAAAAACTGGTCGAACTTGTCAAAAATGTAAATTATATTATAAATCTATCTATTGAAAATTTATGTAAATAACATTAATATTATTATTAATTAGGAAAAGGCATGTTATAGGTATGAATTTTAGTGGTTTATATTTATGATGGTTATATAGTAATATTTCTTGTAATGAACAGAAATAAATGTTTGTAGCCATTATATTTGTTAGCAATAAACATGGAGTTAACTGCTAGAATTAAGATTGTAACCATGAATGCATGGGGTAAATTAATAAAAAAATAAATGTCAAATGGTTACGATTCAAATATGAATATGAATAAATGTTGTAACTCCAATTAGGGAAATTTATATAGTAAACTTACATATATTTTGTGTTTATATATAAACTAATAAAGTAAATAATAATAGTAAACAAATGGGTGTTATAACAAAAAAATAATGTGATTAAATGGGATTGATGTTAATGACATTTAATAGGTTGTCCACTGCCATAGAAAATCTGACTGTTATGGTAATTTATGGCATAGAACTGTTATAAAATTTAATTGATTTAATTAATGTCCATTTCCATAGGGAATGCGACCGTTATGATCATTAATGTCATGTGATTGTTATTATAATTAATTGAATTAAAGGTGATTAAATGGAAGTTTTGGGTGTTAATTACCGTAATTAATGGTAGGTCTAGTAAGTAAATAACTGAATAAATATCTCAGAGCCATGAATCTTAGGAAAATCATCCATATCTTATTTCAAGTCTAATTCTAGAAATAATATCTTTAAATAAAAATAAGGATTGGACTTAGTAGGTTAATTATGCGGGGTCAGTTGCATTATTCGATTGAAGTATGCACTTTCCAGCCATCAGATATATGTACAACCATTGTGTGATATCATTGATCATAGGACCCCCTAATGATAATTAATTGCGTAACACAAATTAATCCTAATGGTTACTTCATGTATTGAGGTATTAAGTGGCTGTAGAGCCCTTCTTCCTTCCTAAAGAAGAAATCATAAAGGAATAATTTCATAGAATGGTCTGCTTCGGGATTAGAGTTATTAAGTAGTTGGATCCACATGTTGGGTATTACGTGATTAGGTTCACCCTTTCCCCTAAAAGGTAGAGTCATAGGGTCTGTCCTTATTAGGTATTAAGTAGATCAGATAATTCACCACCCCATATATAAGAATTATTATATGGCTAATTAGGTACGAAATTAGTAATCTCCGTGATAGCCGCTACCTTTAGGTAGTAATTGATTGGGTTAGAGTCCACCTTGGGATAATTGACTACTTATAATCTCTCATCTTTTGTGTGAATGATAGAAGCCTTTAATTAGTAGGACTTAGTACCCAGTGTCCTCTACTTTATAACAACGTGTCTTAAACCATCTAGTGAGGTATTAAGTGATGAATGGATTCACCTTGGGCATTAAATGATCATGGGAATCTACCTATATGTATATTATATTATGCGTGAGGTCATAAGTGGCTATACATAACCCACTTCCTCTATTAGTAGGATATTAAGTAGTTGGAAAGCTGACTCTTAGTTTGGTATCAGTTGTGTGGTTGTCTATAGGCTTCATATTTTTGCGTAAAAGTTCTATCTTAGTATATTATAATAATCTATCTTTGGGAAGTGCTACCCTGGGTATGGTAGTTAATCATCCTACATTAGCTTCTCAAGGTTCGGTTATAATCACTATCCTTATTAAAAATATGATTTGGATGAAACCTGACAGGCGGCATTTGTGTATTGTAGGCCGTGTTATACATTTTCTACTAACTATGACTTGTTGCTCTGACCCTCTCCTCGTAATACTCTTAGGTTTATCTTGGTGAAGACATGTTTTAGCAAGTATTCAAGTTTGGTTTTCTATTCTTGTTCTCTCATGCTTGTCATTGATGTCATGATTCTCTTATAAGGTAGTTTCCTTAGTGGATACTTGTCATCCTATCTTGTTTCCGCTGTGAGTTACTTTTATTGTACTCTGATTATGCTCATGATCATTATCTACAAGTACCAAATTCTCAAAATCCATCTTAGATAGGTCCGAGTCTCGATTATTGTCAAAATTTGGGATCAGAAAAGTATGGGGGGTTGAATTTGGTATCAGGGATAGACGATCAGAGAAATTAATAAATTAGGATTTTGTGTGAGAAAGCATTCGAGCTTCTTTTATATGTTTCTTTGGCCCTTATTGCTTGAATCTACATAATATCGACGATGAATTGATCGCGAGCCTATTTATTTAATATGGGTTTAAGCGACTAGGAGTCAGGGATATTAGAGGTTTCAAGTTTTCTCGCCAACCGTGACTTACCCCACGGTGTGCTTAACGATTGTCTTGAAGATCATGAGGATGACATATGGTGAATCTCGTAGATTTGAGCTTTATTACTGGATGAAAAGATTACTACAACTAAGATGGTCGTGACTTTGGGTTTTTGAATTTGGATTGGAAGTTCTTATCGAAGAACTTTTGTGACGATCCGGAATTACGACCTTCAAAAATTGACATTTAATACCTATTTGTATTCAAATGTCACAGATTCAAATGTCAGATTCCTAGTTGTCTGGGGATATAACCCATTAGAACAATCGTAATGAAATAAAACAACTTCTTATTTATATAACATGAGATTATATCAGAGTTTACAACGGATATAACATCAATTTGCAACACAATTTACGATAACATGATAACACTGAAGCAGCGGAAACAACTAATCAAGATGAATCCAAAACCAAACTTCATCTTCACCTGGATAGCTCTAAATCACTGATGCCCACAAAAACCAAACGCTCCACAAAACAGCTAAAGATGCTCTATGGCAATAGCAACTCCCCTAAAGCAAAGACACACTAGAAAAGGCTCTAAGATGTAGGCTCCAAACACAGCTACTAAACCTGACACTAGGCTGCCCATGTGGAAAATTATGGGCACCCACAGTTTTATGGGAAAACAAATAAGCTCCAGGTCAGTCATGGGACTGGTGTGAGAACTCAATATATATTTGTTACGTGCAATAAAATTCGCAATGCTTTTTAGAAAATGAAACTAACATAAGGTCTCGCGGCACACAAGGTAAATGCACATGCAGGCGAGGTTTCTCCTTACGTTAATCAAACATGCTTGATACGCGGAAACCATTTTCCATATTATTATTAGTGCATAGTATGAAAATCAATTTTGCAAATAAATTTATCAATCTTAGTCAACATAATGCCCCATCCCACTATGCTGACAAATTCCTGCTGGTAACCAGCAGGCCATACAAATGAAATTGTAAAAGCTCGTAGTGGATAATGAATTTTCAACAAATGATTAGGTAAAGGAACTTCCTTACCGAACTGATGGGTAGCCTCTAGAGGGACTCCTCGAGAACCAAACAGGCTCTCTACCAACACAAGGCCGGTTACCTCTGTAAGTAGGTAACTTAGAGCACGCCTGAGTATATCACTTCTTGGTTGTTACCAACCTTTCACTGAGGCCTCGCAACATCAACATCCACATAAGTAGAAGTCACCACATAAGTAATACCCGGGCTCCATACCATGGAACACTTTTTATCTGGAAGGAAATGACTACCCTTAACCCTGCTGCATCTTTCCTATTTTGGCCATTTCCGGGGTGTGAGGCTTGCCGAAGTTTCGTTATACACAAAGCTACGCTTCAATAAGCCAATCTTTGATCACCACTAGCTCATAATTAAAGTATGCCACATTGTCAATTCACAACACATAACTGATGTCTATCAATATATATAACCTCTAAGCTCGTACGTCTCAGAGAAGGATGTTAAGCAAGAGAATATATCCTCCGCCACCAAACAGATATATATTTAACAGAAATCAGTTGCCATGTAGTTAATTACAATGTCAAACACATAATCCATACAAGTCTGTTCTGAGTTTGAACCACAATCCGGAATTATTCACATGCGTTCGGGCTTCCTTCCACTTAGCTGATATAAAATCCATCTGCAAGCGGAAGCTACCCATTTGAGGCATTCATAAAGTCGTCCTTACGATATGAAGGGTCCCGGTCATCAATATCGTTCTTCAATGCGTTCCTCCACAATGTCGTATTATTACTTGGAATGGTTTCCAGACATAAATCCAATCCCTGTCTTTCCAAATAATAAACACAACTTTAAAACCATGTGGATATATAGGACCAAATCAAGTCTCAATTGATACTTCATGTTTGCAAACTCAAATTATAGTTCAAAATAATTTATTACTTGTTAGAATTCATTTACTAAGGTTTGAAAAAGATTTATAAAGCTAGATCACTTTAAAACTCAATATTTAACAAGCAACGTTACGAAAGCGTTTCAAAATATTAATATTGGCAGTTTAAGTAAAATGACTTTTTTGTTATCCCAAACATCATGATTTTACCATAAATCATTTTTAAATAATTAATTATGATTTTATTAAAAAAAATCCATATTTTTAAATAATTTATAGTAGCCATTTTATAATTATAGTTAACTAATTCCACTTATAGCGACCTTTTCTAAATTGTTTTAAACATAACTTGAAAATTATAAGTCGAAATTAAAATTTGCTTTCAATCGTTTGAAATCTCTTGTTGATGAAAATCAAACGTTTTTCGTTCCGTGGAAATCTGATTTAAGTTGCAAAAGTTATAAGCATTTAAAGTTTTTAATAAAAATACGTTAAATTATACTATAAATTCAAATTGTTTCAGATTAAATTTCAAATTAAATTTTGAATTAACCATCTCGTCCGTCGGATCAATTAGGGATAGCCAGGGAGAGCAGGAAACTATATTTTCCAAACTCAAGCCTAGACACTATCCTCTCTGTCATCCTAGAACGTTCCGATATTTATTTTGACAAGCTCTATTTTGACCATACTATAAATTCCTTCAAAACAATTTAGAAAACCATTTTCAACTTTCAAATTGAATAAAATATTCATTTACAATATCGACTTGGTTCGAGACTTATTTGATATACATATAAATCCACATATGTGTTTATACATGTATAATGCACATATTATCACCAATAACAACCACGAAGCATCCATTCATCCATCACACGAGCATATATGGGTATATATAAAACAGTGTACGTACAAGCGTTTTCCACTAAACGCTTATATTGCAATAATTACTAATTTACCATATCATCAATAACAATTCACATGGCATAAAAAGTGAACAAATATAAGTGTCGAGTTATCACCTTGGGGTTCCACTCCACCAATCTTTATTGTAGGACCACTAGACCGACAATAGTTATCCGGGACTAACAGAATTTCCTTGCCGACTCTTTATAAAATAAAATATTTATTATGCTTCTTTTTCTTTTCTTTTTTAAGAGGAGGAAAGGTCAGAATTTTGGAGAAGGAGGAGGCGGAGGAGGCAATTTTGACCGAATTTAGGGAGAAAGAGGGAGGAGAACAAGGAGAGGAATAAGGAAGAAAGACTTAGGAAGCCATGGATGTAAGATAAAGAAGTAGGGGAAATGGAAGAGAAGAGTGGAATGGTGTTTAAGGGAGGAATGAAGGTATATTTATACATGGAATGGAAGAATGTGGTAATGACACCTCGTAGGACATGTGTAAATCATGCATGGAATGTTGCATAAAAATTACAAGTGTCTTAACACTTGTAATAAAGAGAAGGGTGGTGCTTTTAGTAGTATTTTCCTTAAAACGTTAAACTAAGAGCAGCACTTAATTCTAGTATTACTAATTCATGTTATCATTGACAAATCCAATCGAATGACAAATAGTATTAACAAATCACAAACTTAATAATCACTGCCATATATAAAATCAATCATTTAACTTGTCAAAATTTCTAGACCGTTACATTCACCCTTCGTAAGAAAGTTTCGTCCTCGAAACTTCATATGAAGGGAATAATCAAAGGAAATAAATAAAGAAACAAGCTTACCTAGGGGTCTAATTCATCTTGAATATCAACTGTACAGTTCGGGTAGAATTTCTGCATAACTTCTTCTATTTCCCAAGTGCAATCTTTGGGATCACCGCTCCATTGCACTTTAACTAGCTTAACCGTCTTATTCGTTAGCCTGTTTTCATCTCGGTCGATGATCTTTATGGGGTCTCTTTTAACGGCTAGATTAGGTGTAATTTCTAGATCTTGTTGAGCGACTTCTTCCACAGTCTGATCAGGGTCATGAACATACTTTCTCAGATTTGATATGTGAAAAACATAATGCACACCTGAGAGCCATTCGGGTAATTGAACCTTATATGCCAGTGGTCCAACTTTTTCCAGAATAGGGAATGGTCCAATATAGCGGGGTGCTAATTTTCCTTTTCTTCCAAATCTTATAACTCCGCGCATTGGAGAGACTTTTAGGAATACTGAATCCCCAACTTCGAATTCTAATGTCCTCCTTCTACGATCTGGATAACATTTCTGCTGATCCTGGGCTATTTTCATCCTCTACCAAATCAGATCTACCTTCTCTGTGGCCTCTCTGATCATATAAGGTCCTAGAACAATTTTATCTCCAGACTCAATCCAACAAACTGGTGACTTACATGGTCTTCCATACAATGCTTCGAAAGGTGCCATCTTAATACATGCCTGGTAACTATTGTTATATGAGAACTCAACTAATGGTAAATAATTTTCCCACGAACCTTCGAAATCAAGAACACATGCTCACAATAAATCTTCCAAAATTCTGTTAACTCTTCTGTTTGTTCGTTTGATTGTGGATGATAAGCAGTACTAAAGTTTAACTTGGTTCCCAAAGCATCCTGAAAAGCTTCCCAAAAACGACTGGTGAAAAGAGGATCGCAATCACTCACGATGCTGCTTGGTATCCCATGAAATCAAACGATTTCCTTGATATACAATTCTACCAAACTTGCAGCAGTTCTAGATGACCTTACTGGGATAAAATGGGCGCTTTTAGTTAGACGATCCACAATAACCCGGATTTCCTCATTCCTTCTGCGAGTGCGAGGTAAACCATCGATGAAATCCATTGAAACTTGATCCTATATCCATTTTGGTACTTCCAAAGGCTGAAGTAATCCTGGAGTCTTCTGCTGATCACTCTTTATTTGCTTACACGTAGCACAACAGCTAACATAGATAGATATGTCCCTTTTAATCGTCTTCCACCAAAATGTACGTTTAACATCACAATACATCTTATTAACTCCTGGATGGATCCCGAATTTGGACTTATGGCACTCATCCAACACCTCCTGCTTAAGTTCTTTAATATTGGGCACATATATTCTTCCTTTTAATCTTATGATGCCTTTATCATCGATTCCAAAACTTAAATTTTCACCTTCCTGAATTCTTCTATAAATTTCTTGTAGAAATTTATCCTTCTTTTGCTCACTGACAAACTTCTCTAGAAGAGTTGGAGTGATAATGAGGTAGGCAAGAATATCATACTTTCGACTCAGAGCATCTACAACAACGTTGGCTTTCCCAGGGGTATACTGAATATCAAGATCATAAGATGCTAGAAATTCCAACCATCATTGTTGCCTTAAACTCAAGTCTTTTTGAGTAAACATATACTTCAAGGGCTTGTGATTAGTGAATAATTCAAATTTTTCTCCAAGTAGATAATGTCTCCAAATTTTTAAAGCGAATATTACTGCGAGTAGCTCAAGGTCATGAGTTGGATAATTCTTTTCATGCAGTCTCAATTGTCTGCTTGCATAAGCAATCACTCTTCCTTCTTGCATTGAAACCACACCAACTCCTTTACAAGCATCCGTATAAACGGATAATCCTTTATTGGGATTGATAATAGCCAGAACCGGGGCAATGGTCAATCTCTTCTTTAACTCATTAAAAGCTTCTTCACAGTCAGGAGACCAAACAAATTTGGCATTCTTCATGGTTAACTTTGTCAAAGGAGAGGCTATCTTTGAGAAATCATGGACGAATCTACGGTAATATCCTGCCAATCATAAGAAACTTCTAACTTCCTTTAGAGTTGTTGGTCGCTTCCAATCTAAAATAGCAGAAATCTTTCTGGGATCTACTGAGATTCCTTCTTAAGATACGATATGCCCAAGAAATTTTACTTCTTTTTTCCAAAAATGACATTTGGAAATTTTAGCTTTAAACACGTTTCTCCTTAATATCTCTAGGGAAATCCTTAAATGCTCAACGTGTTCTTCCTCGATTTTTGAATAAATCAGGATGTCATCAATGAAGACTAACACAAATTTATTCAACACCTCACGGAATACTCGAGTCATCAAGTCCACAAAATAAGCCGGGGCGTTTGTCAATCTGAATGACATTACTAACCATTCGTAAAAAGTGTCAGGTCCACGAAAAGCAGTCAAATGAATACAATTCTCAGCAATTCTGAGTTGGTGAAAACCAGAGGCTAAATCCATCTTTGAAAACAATCGGGCACCACTTAACTGGTCAAATAAGTCATCTATTTATTGCAATGGGTACTTGTTCGTGAGGGTTTGCTTATTAAGGTCTCTATAGTCTACACACAATCGCAAGGAACTGTCAGACTTTGCTACAAATACTACAGCTGACCGCCAATTAGAACGGCTGGGTCGAATAAATCCTTTTCTTAAGAGATCTTGGATTTGCTTGTTCAGCTCTTCTCTCTCTTATGGAGCCATTCTTCGACTTGGATGAACAACAGGCCGGGCATTGGGTACTAGGTCAATTATAAACTCAATTTCTCGGTGTGGAGGAAGACTATTAACTTCTTTAAATACATCGGGAAAATCTCTAACGATAGGTATAGTTTTTATGTCGGTATCCGGGTAACCTAAAGTATACATCAAGCTATCTCTTTTTGGGCTAGGGTCAACACAAGATATTTCAATGAAATTTCCAAGACTTGTATTTACCAGAGCTTTCCAATCTATGCAATCTAGTTTAGTTTCATATTTATTTAACCAATCCATTCCAATTATAATTTCAAATTCATCAAAGTCAAGAATGAATAAGTTAAAAGGGAATTCATAGTGTGAATAGGTGATGGGAACATTTTTGCAATACAAACACAAGCTAGTAGGACCCCTACTAGATTACTTACACATAAGGGTTCGTCAACAAATTTAGATTTAAGTTTCAATTTTTCTACGAATGGTTTTGAGATAAAATTACGTGAAGCACCAGTGTCAAACAGAACTCGGGCTAATTTATCAAAAATAAAAATATTACCTTCCAAAACATACTTCCCTTTATCATTCTTCGAAGTCGAAGGCTCATCCTTGATTGCATAAACCTTTGCCACATCGGCTTTTTTCATTACAGGACAATCTTTAATCATATGACCAGGCTAATGGAAGTGATAACATTCTGGGAGCCCTTGGTTTGGCTTCCTTGACTTCTATGGCTTCTTACAGTCGTGGGAATAATGACCTTTCTCTTGGCAATTGTAGCAGAGAACATCCTTAAAATGATCTCCCTTCATTCCTTTCTTCTCAGCCTTTTGTTCATGCTTCTTCTCTTGGAACTTTCTCTTCTTCCAATTTTTACTACCATTTCCTTCCCTAACTTCAGTACCCTTCTGCTTATCAACAGTAGCATATCTATACCCCATGTCTACTAAGCTAACGAAGTATTGTTTGATATTCGCAATCATTCTCTCATAGTACTTCAATGCCATCCCCTTAATAAATCTTTCGTTTTTCTTTAACAAGGTGTCTATTTGCTCAGGTCCAAAGCGAGAAAGTTCGTTAAACTTATTTAAATACTCCTCGAAAGACATATCGCCTTGATTGAGATTCATAAATTCCTCGTACATCCTGGAAATTCCTGCCGAAGGCATTTAATGTTATTCGAAAACTTCTTTGAAATCCTTCCATGAAAAGTCGTCTTCTGATTTCCCTTGGACGATAGTCTCCTACTGTGCAGCGGCTCCTTCCTGTAATTGCCATGTAGCTAACAGCCTCTTTTGGTTATCTTCTAGGCTAAGTCCTCTGAAAATATTCTCGCATGCGTTAATCCAGGCTTGAGCTTCCATAACATCATCAGATCCCTTAAATGGTTTCCCATTCAATTTTGCGTAATTCTTGTACAAAACTGGAAGACTGGTTTGGGTCGAGGCTTGATTCGTAGTCTCATTAACAGCGGTAACATTACGACCGTTGTTGGTGATACTGCTTCCTTCTCGACGTCTGCCTCTATAGCTCATTTTCTACTATCTGTATATAGTATGAAAATGATGTTAGACATACAGACGAATTACCTTAGGAGTTATGAAACAGTTAAACTCTTTGTATTTCATTTGATTCTACTCATTCTAGGGTATTAAAACCCCATCTCTAATGAGTTATTTAATGAGTCATGCCCCAAAGCTTTGATACCAACTGTGACGACCCGGAATTTCATTCTTCGAAAATCGACATTTAATACCTATTTGTATTCAAATGTCGCAGGTTCAAAAGTCGGATTCCTAGTTGTCTGGGGATATAACACATTAGAATAATCACAATGAAATAAAAATTTTCTTTTATATAACATGAGATTATATCATAGTTTACAACGGATACAACATCAAGGTGCAACACTATTTACGATAACAAGATAACACAGAAGCAGTGGAAACAACTAATCAAGGTGAATCCAAAACCAAACTTCATCTTCAGCTGGATAGCTCCAGATCGCTGATGCCCACAAAAACCAAATGCTCAATGGAACAGATAAAGATGCTCTATGGCAATTGCAACTCCACCAAAGCAAAGACACACTAGAAAAGGCTCCATGATGTAGGATCCAAACATAGCTACTAAACCTGACACTAGGCTTCCCGTGTGGAAAATTATGGGCACCCAAAATTTTGTGGGAAAACAGATAAACTCCAGGTCAGTCATGGGACCGGTGTGAGAACTCAATATATATTTGTTATGTGAAATAAAATTCGCAAAAATGAAACTAACATCAGGTCTCGTGGCACACACACAAGGTAAACGACACATGGGCGAGGTTTATCCTTATGATAGTCAAACATGCTTGATACGCGGAAACCATTTTCCATATTATTATTAGTGCATAGTGTGAAAATCGATTTCGCAAATAAATTTGTCAATCTTAGCCAACATAATACCCCATCCCACTATGCTGACATATTCCTGCTAGTAACCAATAGGCTATACAAATGAAATCGTAAAAACTTGTAGTGGATAATGAATTTACAACAAATGACCAGGCAAAGGAACTTCCTTACCGAACTGATGGGTATGCGTTTAGAGGGACGCCCGGAGAACCAAACGGGCTCTCTACCAACACCAGGTCGGGTTACCTCTGTAACTAGGTAATTAAGAGCACGCCTGAGTATAGCACTTCTCGGTCGTTACCAACCTTTCACCGAGGCATCGCAACATCAACATCCACATAAGTAGAAGTCACCACATAAGTAATACCTCGGCTCCATACCATGGTACACTTTTTATCTAGAAGGAAATGACTACCCTTAACCTTGCTGCATCTTTCCTGTTTGGCCATTTCCGGGGTGTGAGGCTTGCCGAAGTTTCTTATACACAAAGCTACACTTTAATAAGCCATGCTTTGATCATCACTAGCTCATAACTTAAGTATGCCACATTGTCAATTCACAACACATATCTGATGTATATCAATATATTTAACCTCTAAGCTCGTACATCTCAGAGAAGGGTGTTAAACAAGAGAATAAATCCTCCGCCACCGAACAGAAATATCTTTAACAGAAATCAGTTGCTATGCAATTAATTACAATATCAGACACACAATCCATACATGTCTGTTCTGAGTTTGAATGAAACCACAATCCGAAATTCCTTCCCATTCGTTCGGGCTTCTTGCCACTTAGCTGATATAAAATCCATCTGTAAACGGGAGCTACCCATTTGAGACATTCAGCAAGTCGTCCTTACGATACGAAGGGCCCCTGTTTTCAATAGCGTCTTCAATGCCTTCAATTTATCCACAATGTCTATTATTACTTGGAATGGTTTTAGGCATAAATCGAATCCCGTCTTTCCAAATAATAAACGCAACTTTAAAACCATGTGGATGTATAGGACCAAATCAAGTCTTAACTCATACTTCATGTTTGCAAACTCAAATTATAGTTCAAAATACTTTATTACTTGTTAGAAATCATTTACTATGATTTGGAAAAGATTAATAAAGCTAGATCACTTTAGAACACAATATTTAACAAACAGCATTACAAAAGCAATTCAAAATACTAATATTGGCTATTTTAAGTAAAATGACTTTTGTGTTATCCAAAACTTCATGATTTTACCATAAATCATTTTTAAATAATTAATTATGATTTTACAAATTTTTTCCCATATTTTTAAAAAATTTATAGCAACCATTTAATAAGTATAGTTAACTAACTCCACTTATAGCGAGCTTTTCTAAATTGTTTTAGATATAACTTGAAAATTATAAGTTGAAATTAAAATCTTCTTTCACTCAGTTGAAAGCTCTTGTTGATGAAAATCAAAAGTTTTTCGTTCCGTGCAAATCTTATTTAAGTTGCAAAAGTTATAAGCATTCAAAGTTTTTAACAAAAATACGCTAAATTCTACTATAAATTCAAACTGTTTCAAATTAAATTTTGAATTAACCATCCTGTCCATCGGATCAGTTAGGGATAGCCAGGGAGAACAGGAAACTATATTTTCCAAACTCAAGCCTAGACACTATCCTCTCTGTCATCCTAGAACGTTCCAATATTTATTTTGACAAACTCTAATTTGACCACATTATAAATTCCGTCATAACAATTTAGAAAACCATTTGAACTTTCAAATTGAATAAAATATTCATTTACAATATCAACTTGGTTCGAGACTTATTTGATATCCATATAAATCCACATATGTGTGTATAACAAGTATAATGCATATATTATCACTATAACAACCACGAAGCATCCATTCATCCATCACACGAGCATATATAGGTGTATATATAATAGTGTACGTACAAGCGTTTTCCACTAAACGCTTATATTGCATTAATTACTAATTAACCATATCATCAATAACAATTCACATAGCATAAAAAGTGAACAAATATAAGTGTCGAGTTGTCATCTTGGGGTTCCACTACACCAATCTTTATTGTAGGACCACAAGACCAACTATAGCTATCCCGGACTAATAGAATTTCCTTGCCGACTCTTTTTAAACTAAAATAATTATTAAGCTTCTTTTTCTTTTCTTTTTTCAGAGGAGGAAGTGTTAGAATTTTGGAGGAGGAGAAGGCAACTTCGGCCGAATTTAGGAAGAAAGAGGGAGGAGAACAAGGAGAGGAATAAGAAAGAAAGGCTTAGGAAGCCATGGATTTATGATAAAGAAGGAGGAGAAATGGAAGAGAAGAGTAGAATGGTGTTAAGGGAGGAAAGGAGGTATATTTATACATGGAATGGAAGAATATGGTAATGACACCTCGTAGGACATGTGTAAATCATGCATGGAATATTGCATGCAAAATTACAAGTATCTTACCACTTGTAATAAAGAGAAGGGAGGTGCTTTTAGTAGCATTTTCCTTAAAACGTTATGGAAACTAAGAGCAACGCTTAATTCTAGTGTTATTAATTCATGTTGTCATTGACAAATCCAATCGAACGACAAATAGTATAAATAAATCAAAAACTTAATAATCATTGCCATATATAAAATCTATCGTTTAACTTGTTAAAATTTATAGACCATTACAACTTTTCTTGATTTTGGTCCTTGCATAGCCGGACAATCAACAAGTACGTCTAGACAACTACCACTATAGCCCCTTCAAGGGAGCTACCCAAATCCAGGGGCATCGGTAGTAATCCATTCCATGTGAAGATTGACGGTCTTGCATCGTCTTCGATATCTTTGACTTTTAATTGTCGTTGAATTATTTAAAACAAGATTTAACCAGGTCTTTTCAAACAATTCTCGTATAAACAAATCAAATCAAATTCTTATTTAAATTATTGATTACCAATTAAATCTCTTTTTAATTGGTTCCTTTTCATAAGATGAAAAATCTTATTCTCCAATCCAGTTAAGTTATTTGGCTTTCATAATTCGATTCATATATTTATTTAAAAAGGGTTACTTAAGAATTTTTTTGTCAATCAAGAATAAAAATTCTTATTTCCACTATCTTTTTCTCAAATTTGCTATATAAGCATTTCTACAAAATTGCCAAATTTCAACTTAACCATTTTATCTTACAAAACAAGTGAAATTGGTTTATACTCATCCCAAGTCTTTTATAACATTTTGAAATGATTTTTCACTTTTTTTATAATTATAAAAATAGTCCATTTCAATTGAACGGCGTTTTAGGCCATTTAGCTGCACTAGCACTGTTTTCATTCAAACTTGAATTAAATATTTCTCAAAATATAACCGTTGGATCTTAACATATATCTTGTCATTGGAAAGATCTTTTCAAAATGAATCCAATGGCTCTAATATCGGGAAAATCCGACGGCCGGATCTCCCGGCTAACGAAATATATTTCTGGAAAATTTTTCCATAACCTCCTTTGTACGTAGTGCTCAGAAAAATTAACGCGCCTCTCTAGTCCCTCATAAATGAATATATTTATTTATTTATTTATTTATTTAATAAATTTCAATCGAGAGTTGTGTCAAAATTTATCATCCCAACACCCGAGTGGGGTTTACTTCATGTGTACATACAATTGTGACTTATCTACGCCTAAGGGAGATGTGTAAAAATTATCATCCCAAGACCCTGTAATGGGATTATATCACAATTCATGTGACTTATATACATGCAAGAGAGACAAGTTTGTTTCTATCATCTCAAGACCCTGTGATGGGGTTTGTTATTAAATCCTGCAATTTGTCTTTATATTTTTATTAAGTCCACATCATATAAGCATCAACAATTACATGCTTAGATAGTTATACTGTCTAGTCTATCTCAAATAATCCTCACGCAACTACTTTCTATGTGGTTCTTCTTCTTCTTCTTCAGTTCTCATCGTGTAAGTATCAAACAATTATGTGCTATATGGTTCACATCATATAAGCAACAAAAATTACATGCTTATATGGGTATGCTATGCAATGTGGCCCATAATTATTGTTCACTAACCAATGGTTCATGTTTAATTACACACAAACAACCATCACAACATATCCAATTCACACACAGTAATAGTAATAAATAAATTACACAATCAATGTCATTTAAGGCGTAACAAATTTTAAATAAACTTGGTGTGCAGTTCAAGTATTGAACTCAAGTGATATCGCATATAACTGATAATAATGATATTTTTATCTAAATATTCAATTTTTAATCAACCACTAACATTTAATTAAAATTCATTTCCCTTCTACGGGAATTTTTGATTGCGCATAAACGTAAGCAACTACGCGTATATCGATTAAAATGATATTTTTATCTCGCCAATCGTCAGCTAACATCTTAATAAATTATTATTATAAACCAATATTCATCGCATAACATCGTAGTATATTTTATTATTGACTACTATCAATTAACGGTTAACAGTTAATTTTATTTAACCCTTTTTAAGCTATAGCTTCTCTTCGTCAATACGGTTCTACATTTATATATCACGTATCCAAACTACTTCACATATATCAATTAAAAATGATATTTTTAGCTTGCTAAACATCATTCAGCATCATGATAAATTTTATTTACTAACTAATACTCATCATTTAACTCAATGATTGACTAGCAAATAGTTAAGTTTTAATCTAGCCCATTTATAAGTGAGTTTAAATTTCTCACCAAAGGTTTCCACTCCACCAATCTTTTTGTTGGAAGGAATACGGGCACACTACTTGGATGTTGACACTTGCCGAGGATTCTGTGTAGCTTTTTGATGTCCTACGCAGCTCGAACAACACTCAAACACTCGCATATACTTATAGATCCGAGAATTTAGAGATAAACCAGGAAAGAAAAGAGGGTGTTTTGGGATATGGGGTACGGGGTCTTCATTGTCCGGGTTAGGCGCAGCAAGGATGAGGGATTGTAGGGTGCATAGGTGGTGTTAAAGAAGAAGCTAGAGGTAGTAGGAGGTGAAAAGGAGAAGAAAGGATGTTTTTTTGGGCAAAATAAAGCAAGGAGGAGGGGTGGCCCATGGCAGCGGGCTGGGGCGGCGGTAGGTCGGGGTCAAGGCGGCAGCAGCGGGCTAGGGGAGGAAGGAGGCCATTGATGTTCAGAAGGAAGGAGGAAAAAGAGAAAAAGAAAAAAGAAGGAAAATGAAGAAAAGAAAGGGATTTATTTGCAAATTTTCCCTACTCACGCGGATCGCGTAGGTGGCACGATCCATTGAGTCGGAACAAAATGACCTTGGCCCTTTGGATGGCCTCTTTTTCATTCCAAGTTTTATAACTCCACATTTATAAAAGTGTGATAGTTAGCCTCTATCTCTTTTGATCACACGATTAAAAATTAGTTCTGTTTGTCACGAAATTTTGGATTTCGACAACAAACATAATTCCAGATCCAACGAAACAGGTTTCGTTGAATTCCGAGTTCGTTTGACCATCCGTTTTATTTTTAGATTGAGTTTTAATTTGATTTCTACGTGCGTTTTAGCGTACGTTTAATTTTTGCACCCCTACACGTTAGCTTCAAAAATTATGAAACTTGGGATTCTACTATTATTCGATGCTATGGATTCAATAAAACAATATTCGTTGAATTCAGACGTCGTCTCAGTAGTGTTCCTTTGAAACTGCTCAAATCAGGTTTTTAATAATCGATTTTTGAAATTCAATCGTATTTTCACATAAAATTATATTAAAAATAATTTTAAATTGGTTTTGAAATTTCGGGTTGTTGCGGTCTCCCCCACTTAGAACTTTTCGTCCCCGAAAATGAAGAAAATAGTAAAGCAGGAAATAAAATGATAACATAACATAAGTTTATCTCTCACAAGAGCTACTCAGAGATATCCACTCTGTACCTGTAACGTCCCGCATTTTGGCCGTCAAGTATTTAATTTAATTTATTATTTTAAATATTATATTTGGGATAGTAATGGATTTTTAATATTTAATTCGCTATTTAAAACGAATTTTGAACGTTATATATTTATATAATTATAAATCGAGCTCGAAATGGTGTTGCAGTTCGTAATATTTGGTTTTGAACTTCAAATGAGAATACAGGATCCGATATAAGTCGGATTTCTGTGAAATGAGAAACGTTGGGATCGTGTTGACTATAGTTTTCATATGAAAGAGTAAAATTTAGATTTCATGTTATAATTTGTTATTTATAGCTAAATCAAAATTTGAAATAGTCGCTATGGAAATCGTTATTAAAATATAGGCCTTTAAAATAGCGATTTTGCAAACGGACTTTGTTTTCGATGAAATCAGTTTCATTAGAACCGTATCGTTAAACTATTGTAAGAAAATCAAATTGCGTGGCAAACCGATGTCGTATGGGACCACGACAACCACAAACGCCCGTTCAATTTCTATAACGCGTAATTAATTTAATAGAGGGTTATTTGGGTATAACTTGAAAAGACGATCGAATTAGGCCGCGAAACCAATTCCGTTGAGTTCATATCGTCAATTATAGTCAGGATAGGTATATAGTTTGTTATTTTTGGAGACCGTGTAATTTGGTGTCCGAAATGGCATTGCGGTGCGCGTAAAAATAGCCTACCGGGAAAACAGTCTCAGAATGCGGCGAAACTGGTGCCGTTGGGTTCGTATTAAAGAATTATTATAGGATTTCAAGGTTTCAAGTTGATCGGATTTATTTAGTGATCATGGAAAATTGAAGCACGTGTTTTTCGCTGGTTTTATAAAGCAATTTTTTTCAAACGATGTCGGATTTCAACGAAACCTGTCCCATTGGGTCCAGAATATTTTTCTATGCTAGGATTAGTTTTTTTATCAAAAAACATAAGTCAATTGTAGATAGTTTTACGTGTTACTTTACCGCGAAGTTTCGATATAATTAAATATTATTAAATTTTCCGCAAACCCTATATATACACATTCTCGTATAAGGCTGAAACCCTATTTTTCATCAATCCTTGGTCAATGCAGCTTAACTTGGGCCGCCACATAAATAAATGCTCCACAATAACCGATCCTTCCTTCCATAATATCTCCAAATCCGTGCGTTAATCAAAAAGTTCCCAACTGCAAATGGGTTTGTCTCAACGAGATCCGTCTGCTGGACGGTGGCGATTGGGTAATTAATGCTTTTCTGACCAGAATCTGGTTGAACATCTTGGCGTTTGGGGAGCGATCTGAAGCGAGGGGGAGGTCGAGCTCCAAGGGGTTTTAGGAATGGATGAAGTGAGGTTGGGCGCTCACGGTGGCGACGATAGATGGCCCGCCGGTGGTCAAGGTGGAGGACGGTAGCTTTGGGATGAGGACGGTATCAAGTTCGAAGCAGATGACGATGGGATGAAAACAGAAACGGTTGGCCACTTTTAAACAATGTAATTAGTTTTTATTATAACGTAAGTAAGCAATAGTTAAGGTATTTAATTGGAATTTTATACTAAGGAGTATATTATTTTGCCTTGAACAGGAGCCGTAATGGGGAAACAAACTGGAACGAGATGATAAAGGAAATCAGATTTGAACTGCCATTTTTTAAGAGTAATTAATATGTTAATTAAGTTATATGGGTTAGTTAATTATAATTATTACATAGTAGTTTAAACGTGCAGATCTTTTGGACAAAAGGGGAGGAGTGGGGTTAGTTGAAGGGAACGTGTAGAACAAACAGACGAGAAATTGAGAAGCTAGAAAATTTGGTCAGCCAATGTTAATAACGTAATTTAGTTAATCATAATCATAATTATATAATTAATCGTAAACTAAAGACTTAAATAATGATTGTTGCAGGTAGTAATGGAGAGACAAGACGTGAAGATACAGATTACAATCCGGCTGTGTTAACTCAAGTTTAAAATGTAACTAATAGTTTAATAATTATACATAAGGAAATTAATTTATTTAAAATTATTAACTTTAAACATTTATAGCTCAATCATGTGTTATCAGAATTAAACAAACAAGGTGACATTGGAACCACAGTGACGAGCATTGCATTATGGAACGAAACTAGACAGAATTGGAATCAATTGTGATTTTAATTAAATTAAATGGCCATTTAATTTAATTAAAATGAACGGTTTAAACAAAAAATTTTGGGGTTTCACAGAATAAATTAACCTACCGATATAAATTTTAGACATGGCGTCCCTCAAAACCCTAGTGGAGAACTCGAAAATCGCCTTTTCTTCTCTGGCATCGTCGTTTTCAAAGCCAAATCCAACTCCTAATACTCGATTTAATAACGTTGCTAATGGAAAAGATCCAGTACAACGTATAAATAGGCTCTCCTTCGACCAGCTGTAAAGCGCAATTTTTTTAATAATAAAACGAGATTCACGAATCCCCAAGAGTCACCTTCTTATGATAATCAATATAGCTCGAATCTCCAGAATATCAAATCGAGAAACGGATGTTTTCGATGTGGATCTAACGATCATTGGGCATGTAACTATAGAAATCATGTGGTTTGTTTTAAATGCCATAAAACTGGGAATAAAGGATATCGATGCAAATTCTCTTCTAATTCTCCTCAAAAAATGGCAGAAATTAAAAACTTATTGCAAATTTCTGCTCAAAACTTTCCTGACATCTTCAATTGGGCGCGATCCATGGTGGTAATTTCGATTGAGCGTGGCTCCTTCTCCATCTCAAGAATGGAGTATTTGCTCAAGGAAAATTTTGGGAAAAGCGATCCATTTTGGAATTGGAATGTGAAGCGATTGGGCAACAATTTCATCATTAAATTTCCCCCAAAGTTGCTGACGGAAAACTTTTACTATGCGTTCATTTGGAAAGAGGGCACTCTGATTTTGAAGCGATGGACTCCGATGGTTGGTGGAATTTCTAAGAAGATGGAGACTGTGCAAGTGACTTTGTCGAATGTACCCCTGCTGTGCAGAAATCTGGATGTACTTAAGGTTGCCTTGGCTGAGCTGGGTAAAGTGGAGAGGCTACAGTATAAAGCGCTGCATGTCCCGGATTTCCCCTACTTGAGAGATGAAATACAGATGGATGAAGGAGTGCCCCTTACTCCGTCAGTCATGGTGCCTGTTGAAGGCTACAGGCATGAACTGATGTTATCTAGATGTGATAATTGGGACTCCCCGTCAAATACTGATGTGCTGGGGTTCAAAAAAAGGGTTTTCGCTAAAGGTAGTGATGGTAGGTTGAAAGTTTTAAGTGGCAATGCTGATATGGCTGGGGCTAGCGGGGATGGTGATGAAGTTAATGATGGATGAGCTAGAAATCTGATTGTAATTTCATCTGGGGAAGATAATGAGGTGGTTGGTAATGACAGTGGGGGAAATCAGGTGTTTCGTTACGATGACGGGATTCATGTTGAAGTAGATGTTGAAGGCAACATAGTAGGTGTGGGGCAGGGTGTTAGTAATGCGATGCATGGTAATTCTGACGGTGTGGGGCAGGATGCTATGGTGAATGGAGTTGCACTAGCAGACATTGGAGACTTGGGAGACAGCAACTCTCTTAATGGCGATCAATATGACAACAATGCTAAGGATTAGACACTGGCCTTGGATACTTCCGGAGACTGTTCTTCAATTGCCGGTACTGGAAGAGGCAGGGGCAAGCGTGCTATGTCTGATGTAGTGAGCTGCGCAGGAGCGCGAGAGGCCTGCCGCACCCCCTTGCAGATAGCGTCTTTGTCCTTGCTTTACTTAATACTTTATCCAGTGAGAAAATGCATGAACTAGCTAATAGATCTGGATTTATGTCAAACGATGATGTTATTAATGAGATTAAAAGTAAGGAATTAGAGAGAGCAAATGTTTCACCATGATTATTGTTACATGGAATATACGTGGTCTAGGAACTTTTGATAAGTGTCTTAGAGTTAAAAATTATCTTAAATCTATTAAGCTTGATATTGTAATGTTGCAAGAGACAAAATTAGAAAATCCTGGAGATAAGGTCCTTAAATGTCTGGGATAGGGTGGTCTGGATGAATGGTGTTTCATTCCGGCTATTGGAAGTGAGGGAGGAATTTTCACTGGATGGAATTGCAATTGTTGGACTTTAAAACAGGAAATCAAACAAAGTTTTTGTCTCCATGTTGCTTTGGAATGCCTGAAGACCAAAACACTATATTTATTTTCTAATGTTTATGGTCCGAACACGAGAATTGAAAGAAGGATTTTATGGAGGGAAGGAGTTGAGTTTCATAATTTGATGTATGGTCGTTGGGTCATTAGAGGAGATTTCAACGCAACCAGATTTGAATTTGAGCGAAGTAATAGAAGAAGCAACTACGATGGAGATATGGATGATTTTAGCGAGTTTGTGCAGGAGTGTGATTTGATTGATCTTCCTCTATCTAACAGAAAATACACTTGGAGCGATGGCAGAACCCCCCTACTCTGGTTAAACTTGATCGTTTTTTTATCAGCTCCAGCTTTGAAGATTTACATCCTCTTACCTATTTGAAAGGAATGTCTTCAATTATCTCGGATCATTGCCCAATTGTTCTTGACACAGGAGAGACGATCAGTACTAAAGGTTTTTCAGATTCGAGAAGATGTGGTGCCCAGAGAATTTTTTTGATGATTTGATTAGGAGAAAGTGGCTGGGTTTTGGTCATAAAGGAGATACAGCTGGCAACATTTGTCGTAAGTTGAAGTTGCTGCATAAATTTCTGACAAAATGGAATATTGAAGTGTCTGGTAACATAAAAATCAAGAAAGCAACACTTGAAAAGGAAATCTTTGAGCTCAACATCCTGGAAGAAAGAAGAAGACTTAATGAGGAAGAGCAGGGGACATTGGAGACAAAGGAGAAGGAACTTCTTAAAGTTATGGACCAGGAGGAAGTGTACTGGAGACAAAGATCCAGAACTCAATGGTTGAAAGAAGGTGACAACAATACAAGTTATTTTCATAAGGTAGCTAGTGGCAGAAGAAGAAAAAATATGATAAGCAGTATTTGGAAGGATGGAGAAGAGATAACTGGTTAGAAAAAGTTGAGTGATACTTTTATTGACTACTACAAAAATATCTTTGGTGAGCGTATAGAGCATCGCAGTGCAGTTGATTGGAAAAAGCTTTACCCTACACACTTAAATCTAGATGATCTAGAGAATGCTTTCACTGAAGATGAAATTATGAGTGCATTGAATGAGATGCCGGGAGACAAAGCTCCCGGACCTGATGGCTTTCCAAATTTTTTCCTCAAAAAATACTGGAGTGTGGTTAAAGAAGATGTGTTGTAACTTTTCAAAAAAATTTATGATGGCTCGTTGAGACTTGATAAGTTGAGTTATACTAATGTTGTTTTAATTCCTAAGAAAGAAGGAAATGTGTCTGCTGCAGATTTTCGACCTATTAGTCTCCTGAACAGCACTTTCAAGCTTATCACAAAGGTGTTAGCAAACGGTTTGAAAGGGAAGATGGATGTTTTGATCGACAAATCTCAATCTGCATTTATCCAAGGAAGGTACATTCTTGATGGAGCGGTGTTAGCTTCGGAGATCATCTCTTATTGTGATCGCTTTGATGTTCCATGTGCGATTATTAAGTTGGACTTTGCTAAGGCTTTCGACACAGTGGACTGGAGATTTATGCTGTAAGTCTTAAAGGCGAGGGGTTTTTGTAGCAGATAGATAAATTGGATTGCCATGATCCTTTCATCCAGCAAATCCAACATATGTGTCAATGGAATTGCGGGCAGCACTATACACTCAAAGCGTGGTCTGAGGCAAGGAGACCCATTGTCTCCTCTTTTGTTTGACTTGGCGGCTGGTGTTTTTTCCCAAATTCTGAAGTTTAGTTGTGAGAGTGGTGTCATTGATAGCTTTGGCAATGAACACTGGTGGGCAGTATTAACTCTTTACATTATGCTGATGATACTATCATTTTTAGTAAACCTGATTGTCAATTTATTGCAACTATTAAATTTTTGTTGTATGCATTTGAGAGCTTATCAGGTTTAAAAATTAATTTTCATTAAAGAAGTGTGTACAACTTAGGGTGCAACGCTGAATGGACAAGTAAATGTGCAGAGATTCTCAACTGCAAGGCAGATTTTTTTTCCATTGAACTATCTGGGCATGTGTATCAGACCAAAGAGGTTGTTGAAGAAAAATTGGCGACATCTTACCAAGAAGGTGGAAGTTCGACTTGCTAGATGGAAAGGCCAAACTCTTTCTAGAGCTAGACACTTAATACTGGTGAATTCAGTGCTATCTTCCCTGCCTCTCTACTGGCTATCTTACTTCCGTTGTCCAGGATGGGTGATTGACAAAATTGATGCCATACGAAGAATTTTTTTCTAGACTGGAGATAAGGAAACAAAGAAGTTGAGCTGTTTAGTTTCTTGGGAACAAGTGTGTAAATCAAAAGAACAAGGAGGACTTGGAGTGCTAAATTTGAAGGAAATGAATGCCGCTCTTTTATGCAAGTGGCTTGGGGTTATGATGAGCGACAAACGAGCGCTCTAGAAGGAGTGGATAACTAACGCCTGCTACAATGAAAGGTTTGATTGGAATTCAAACTCTTCACATTGCTCGCCTTTCTGGCAAGGAGTCATGAAATACGCTCACTGGATCAAACTTGGCTCAATGGTAACGGTGAAAAATGGGCTCAGAGTGTCATTATGGTATGATTGTTGGATCCTACCGATTTCCCTGAAAGATGAGTACGCTGAACTTTTCGACATTTCACGACATAAACTTACTTCAGTTGGAGACATGTATATTGCAGATGCCCCCGATTTTAGATGGAGACTTTCGTTCAACATATTTTTCACGGGTAATGCTCTTATTCAACTGTGCCATCTGTTCAAGTTGCTGGAAAATGTTCATTTGAGTGAAGGAAACGACGAATTCATATGGAAATTAGAAGGGGAAAAGAACTTTTTTCATGTCAGAGGGGTGTATAAAATGATGAATTTTGCGGGTAGACGTTGGATGGGATTCGACCTTATGTGGAGTTTTAAAAGGGTACCGTTGAAAGTAAAATTACATATGTGGATTCTCATGCATGGGAGGTTAAACACAGTGAGCAGCTTACGTCGCAAGGGTCTAGCTGTGGTTGATGGATGTGTTTTCTGTGAGGAGATGGAAGAAGATTATGTGCATTTGTTCTGTAACTGTGACTTAGCATTCTATGTACGGATGAAATGCATGGTTTTTCTGGCGTTGGATCTACATTGGCGTGAATTCATCACTGATCAATTGCACTTTTGGCAGAACATTTTTCCTGCACTTGAAAACACACCCTCCTGACACCTTTTTGCTTTGTTAAATTTTGCTTACACTTGGCTTTTGTGGCATTAGCATAAAACTAGAAAGTTTAAATGCAAAATGAGACCGCCTAATAAAACCATATACGCCATCCTCAAATATGTTTTTTATGGACAGGGGACAGTAGGGAAGTAAAATTTGTGGACACCATTGCCGCAAGAGTCCATGACCGTGCTTGCAGAAGACGAATTGGCGACTAGCTGGGCATGTTGCTTTGGGCTGCTTTTTATGTTGTTGTTATGGATGTATTTAAGTTATGTGTTACGTGTATGGCTGTATGTTAAGCCTTTATCATTTTGGGGAGAAAATTTAATCTGCAATTGTTATTTTTTGGGCTAGTTATGCATGTATATATGTTGTAAATATATGATGATGATGTACTGGACTGTATGAAGTTATATATAAAGGCGTGAATCAGTTGATTCACTACCTTTTGCTTCAAAAATAAAACGAACGGTTTAAATGATGAACCAGATCAAGGTGAGTTAAACTCACTCAGTTTTACCCATTTATATTTTATAAATTGGGTTTTTATTTTGTGTGCTCTTCTTGCCAATGGTTGGCTGTTTGCTAATTATATAATTATTTGTTGATTTAACTGATGAAATTAAATCGTCGTTTAATTTCAGAGGAATACCAAATCGTTATTCTAACGATTGGTTCCAATAAAGGTAACTCACCTTGTTGGTCACGTTTATAAAAATAAACGTGTTTAATTGGTTGAAGTGTTTGAATTGTTTGGGAATTAGTTGGTGTTAATGGTCGTTATTTATCGTTATCAGTTAAATGAAACTGAATGACCTGTTTGAAGATAACCATTTGAATACAGGGAAGGACGGGTTGGAGGGATCCAGCGGGATTCCTCAAACATGTTATTTATTTTCATATTATCATATATGAACTGTCATGATTGGGTAATTGATTTTAGTAATGATCATTGACTGAAAAGTCAACCTGTGGTGTGTTTTAACCAATGGGCTATATTGGTTGAGTAATCAGCAGTAAAGGGCCTAAAAGTAAATTGTTTTGTTTATATTGATTTACCGTCAGGTGAATTGATAGAACTGAAGTTATGAATTTATTTTCTGACTAAAGATAGATTTGAAATATATTATTTGAATAAAGGTTTATAGAAAGGAAATAAATACTTATTTTTAAAATTAATTATAAATTGATTTTATAGAGACAATTCTAATGTTAATCAGATTTGTAAATGTGAGAACAAGGAAATTAACCTAACGACTAAATTGGATAATTGTTTTCTTAAGAAACAATTAAATGGAATTATTTTAAATTTATTAATTTAAAGGGAAAACAAATTGAAATTGGTTAACGAGATAACCGTGTGTAGAGTTGACTAAATTGACCATTTTTAACCAGAATAAATTATTATTTTAGTTGTTTGGATTAATCTAATAAAATTGTTTAAAGAATATTTGTTTGATTTTAATAGATTTTTAAAAAAGGGATTTTTATTCATTTTAGTTAATAAAGAGATTTACTACGGAGGTAGTAAATAATGGAAGTAAATTATTATTTTAATTAATAATAAAATTAGAGAGTTACTTTTAATTGGAATTCATTTAAAAGGTAATCGAAGTTGAAAAAAAATCCAATGGATTAGTGAAAGATGTTTATGAACAGATTTTATTTTTAAAACCTGAGTTTTACAACGAAGTGAAAAAGAGCATCTTAAACAAACATGGCAGCTTAAGGTAAATGTTACTTAATTATTTAAATTAAGTAAATGGAAATTAAGAGAAAGGGTTTATTATAAACTAGGATTTTTATAAGTGAGGATTAAGATGTTAAAGCGTCAATTTGACATTAAGGTTGCTTGATAATGGGATTAAGTAAAGGTGGGGAATTGAAATGAGAATCTCAAAGCGAGAGATGATTGGATGGATTTGAAAGGAAATTGGGAAAAAGTGAATTGGGTTGTAGAAGTGAATCGTGGGATTTGATAAACAAATCCGGATTATAAGTGAGCTTGGTAAAAGGTCGAATTAAAAGTGATGTTTATAAAGAAGTACTTAATTATTGAATTAAGAGAAAAATGTGTATAGCCGTAAAGAGGTTTCAAAAGAGATAAGCAGGTTTATGAAACCGTATTTGGAATAAAATAAGTTGAATGGCAATTGTTTTGATATTAGAGTGAAATATTGGTTTTTGAATAACAACTAGTATATGTCTTTAGATATGAACGTTGTTGATCAAGGTCTGAGAGGTAATTAAAATACCCCAACTTGAACAACATCGGGATTATCTGAAGATGATATTAGTTGGTAATCATAAAAGAGGTTAGCGATAATTTATTATTTCCATTAGTGAAATAATAATGCAACATTTGGTGGAAATTTGGAAAATATACAACGAGAAATCCGAAGTAAAGGAAATTAGTAAGAAGGGAAATTATATAAATAAGAATTCCAAAGTAGAAGAAAAAAACAAAAGGGTTTGCATGAAAATATAACGATATTTTCAGGTTAGGAAGGAAATGTAAAGCTGGGTTTTATTATATACTAATAAATATTAGTTATTGTTTTAAGAACGGGATAAAGGATATTACTTAACGCTGTTACGAAGAATAAGTTGAAGAGATTTCCCAAATTTAGATAATAAAGAATGATGTAATAAATATTTTAAAGGAGAATTAAGTGGAAATTGAATATGGTTATTTTACTAAGTATTTAAGAGAATTGGTTTTGAGAACATTAGTTTATAAGAATCAAATATCGTATTTTTAAATAATAAAAGAGTTAGAAGTTTTAATTAAGCAAAAGTGAATTGGTTTGTTTAATTAAAAGGCCAAAGGGTGCTGAATATTTAACCCGTAGATTCATTGGATTGCCATGATTGAAACACTGTTTATTTTGATAGTTAAATCACCAGCTATCAAATCTGTCCAATACGATTGTTGGTACGGAAAGACCGGGATCGAATTTATATTCGAAAACCATTCCGACCAACAAATACGTGAAGATATCAAAGGATGATCGAGATGGAGCATTGAAGACCGTGGATTTTCATACATGGAAGAACTACTACAAATCTCTGGTTTAGCGGCCAGAGATAAGCCGTGGTTCTGTCATGGTTGAAATCTACGGATTGCAAGGACTACTCGCTATTGACCCATGGGGTGATTCCTATATTGGATGCAGTAGGAGAGTACCTTCGGTTCATCCTGTTCCTGGATCACTTGTATGGACGGATGTCTGACAGAGTATTTCCAAAGGAATTACGCACGTTGATTTCTTCAAATGTACCATAGTTGGTAGCAGAGGACGATGGTTCTCTTAGCTTAACCCCTAGAGTATTTTTGTGGACGTCAATTAGTGATATCTAGCGGATCTGAGACGATGTGACATTCAAAGTGAATGGTGGTTAGGTGTTGTAAAAGGGAATTCAAACTTCAAGCCTCACAACCGGGAAATGACAAAAATCGGGCAGGCAGCACGGCTATGTGGGTCGCTCCCTTTTGGATGTATAACCACCTATCTAGAGAAATTCCTTTTGCTTCTTTAATCTATTTTGATGCTGTCCCTTTTCGGGAAACGGTGGTTTGATCCCAACCGTTGGTAATATACATTCGATACACTCAAGAGAAATGAGTGGTCAGTCATGTGTGGGCCGGGTTGCAAGACGTTCTTGTTGAACCCAGTGTATTCGCCTCTAGAGATACAATATCGAAAGGTGGTCCCATACCTTGTCATAGTCGGAATCCAATCTCCAATAAGCGCCCGCGGTTTTGATTGTATACTATATATGTGGAGCGTGAGATGCAAGCGTTCCGCTAGATTGATATTTACTTGTATTTAGACATTATTATAATATCAGAAAAGATATTGATTTCAAAACGTTTTGGGTTATCGTAAGGTAAAAACTGTCCATGTTTATGTCTGGATTTGGTCTTACGATTATCCTTTTCTTCCGAAAAGATTTTGACTTAAAAATCAAGTTGTGTGATACCCTTAATACTGTGCGAGTTTTCCTCACTCTGGTTCACCAGACTGACCCGGTGTTTTGTAAATGCTCGGGTTAGCCCGGAGTGTACAGGTTCAGGTTATAGAATGTTGTGAAGAGATGAGCTAGAAGAGTCCAGACGTATGTATTATATGTAGCTACTATTCCACTGTGTGTTGTATTTGAAGACAGGTTATTATAACTGTCCAGAGATGTTGATGTACTCTGATATTGTAAGTATTTTTAAAAGCTCTCAATAAATTTTTATTTCTATATTATATTTTGTTCCGCTGCGATGTGAGACTCTGATTCTGTGTTGTGTTGGTTCTTCTTCTTCTTCTTCTATTCTAATATTTCTTTCTTTCTTACCTCACACTCTAAATTATTTCTAATAACGTTCCTGTAACGACCCAGATTTTTGAACAGTTTATTTTAAATATTTAGTATGGTTTTAAATATTGAATTCATAATATAAATGGTATTTTATTTGGTTATCGATTAAATAATCGAAAATACGATTTATTTTGATAGTCATCGAAATACGAGAACTGAAATAATTTAATTCAAAGATAAAACTGAATCGAAACAATTTAGTCAATCATTTTATATTCTATTTCACAATAAAATATTATCAGATGATTTAATTGTTTAAAATCATTTTACATTTGTAATCGAATTTAATTTAATCGTTAATTTAAATTGGTATCTATTCTATACAGTTGAATTAAAATTTCGGACCGGGTCCATTGAGTTCAAAATAGCATTGTAATTTGATAACGTCGGTCGGTAAGTTAAAATAGGGGTTTGAGGTTGAAGTTAAGGAACCGTAAATTTTAAAACTTACGGATAAAATCAATATCACATCAAACATATTAAATAATCTGAGGCCGACCTATATTTACAGACCTATCTGTGCCTCTTCTTCTATTTCGCGTACAACTTGTCGCATATTTTCAGTATCAAGCAAACAACAAATTAATAGTTCGTACTATTGGTTCCCTATCATCCTCTATAAACCAAAGCCGCCCTACTTCATTTGCAAACACTGAAAGCTTCAGCTCTCAAGAACTTATAAATGGCCGATTCTTCTATTCCTTCAGTAAAACCGCAAAAAAAATAAAAATCGATTTGGATTCTAAAAGGGACGATGGGGTTCTGGCATCGAAAAGAGGGATTCGCGATCCAACTAAAAACGCGAGACTCCTGTTGATTCGATTCATGGATTCAGGTACGCGATTCAAGCATCTGGTGAGGGTCGCGGTGTCGATCGGTACTCGGTAGTAATGGGTGGTATAGGGTCTGCCTCGCGATGGAATTGAATATGGATTTCGATCTAGGGTTTGTGCGATGTGGGTGCGTGACCTTTCTGGTGACGCTAGGACCGAACTGGAGATAGAGGAATGGAAGAAGAGGAGTGCGGTGTGGAATCCGTTAATGATCCGAGGAAGGTGGAAATGGATGGACGTGGTAACAAGGGGGAGTTCGGGTGGAGTATTTCTCAGCACTGCAGGGAAGGAGAATTCAAACAAAGTGGCAGTGGGAATGAGTTTAAACAATGGCTTAGTTTATCTAAGTGAGGTACTTAAAATTTTAATTAAGTTGCCAATTTTATTTCGGTTCTAATAAAGTAAACTATTTAATTTTTATATTAGTAAATTTAAAGTAATGAAAGTGAAGAGGATTAAGGTATTGTTTTAAGAATTCTAAAATACATAGAATACATTTTTGTTTTTGTTTGTTTTAGTTAATTTATTAAATAGATTAGTAATGATCAAATTGAAGAAAAAAGAGGAATGAGGTAATCTGTTTAAACCACTTTAGTGCTTAGATTCATTAGTATATAAGTCTAGTTAGTTGATTTGGTTTGACAGTTGCCTAGACCATTTTAAGCAGAAAAAAATATATAGTTTATTTAATTTAAAAATGATTTGTGATTAAAAGGAGGATATATATAGGAAAATTTTTATTCGTTTAAAAAGTTAATTTAAATAAATAAATGTTAATCATTTAAGTTGGAATAAAATTATCGTAGGTACGAATGCATTCGAGAAGATTCGTAGTCAATGATTTGGGAATAAACAGGATATTCGACAACTGCAATCTCGGTGAGTAAATCTCACTCACCTTTAGAATTATTTTTATTTCATTAAAAATAATTGTCTGTTGCTTGTGTGAATGTTTTATGGTTGTTTTATATATATTAGTTATTTAGGCTATTATATATATATTGGGTTGATTGATTGGTTGGATTCCCGCAGTCTCATTAGCGGATGCCCGCAGTTTCATAGCGGATGATTACCCTATACGCCCCACGCTATGATTAGTGGATGACCTTCTATACCGCGATATTCTGCCACGAAGCAGAATGGGTATTATTTATGTGCTAACATCTGTGGATGCAGGAAAACAGGTTGGAGGAATCCAACTGGATTCCTCAAAAATATAGTATCTGTTTGTTTATTTGTTTGCATATATATTGTTATATATGATGTGTTAGAAAAATAAATATTTGGTTGCTTTGTGTGTTTTATCACTGGGCTTAAGTAATGATATTTAAAAATATCATGGAAGTATATTTGAGATTTTAAAAGGGAAAATTCTATTTTTAAATAGAATTTGAATTTTAAATGGAATAAAAATATAAACTTGTTTTGAAAAATTAAACAAGTAGTTTCTTTTAAACGAAGTTTATAAATAGTTCTTTTATAACGAAGTTATAAATGAAGTGAAAAGAATTATCATTTGATAATTCAGAAATGAAAAACAAGTGTTTTGAAAATATGATTTAAAAGGAAATTTAAATATAGAATTTGAATAATAGAAAAGGAAATGGAAATTTGAATTCAAAAAGAAAAGGAAATAAAAAAAAATTGAATTTAGAATTCAAATAGAAAATCCAAGGTGGATTTGAATATAGAACTTTCAACGGTGTTTGAATATAGAGAATTTGAAATAGAATTTCCAAATAGAATTTGAAATAGAATTTCAAAATAGAATTTTCAAAAGAGAATTTGAAATAGACTTTGAAATAGAATTTCAAAGAAGAATTGAATAGCATTTGAAATATAGAATTTCAAAGAAGAATTCAAATGTGAAATTTGAATAGAGATTTGAATGGAATTTAAATATGAGATTTGAATTGAGGTTTGAAATAGAAATTCAAGTGTTGAATTTGAACATGGAATTGAATATAGAAATTCAAGTAGAAATTTGAATATGAGATTTCAAAATAGAATTTGAAATAAACTTTGAAGGTAGGATTTCAAAGTAGGATTGAAATAGGATTTCAAAATAGGAAATCCAAATAGTTTTGAAATGGAATTTGAATTCAAGGGAATTCAAATGAATTTGAATAATAGAAATTCAAATGGTATTGAAAATGAATTTGAATAATAGAAATTCAAAGGGTGTTGAAAATGATTTTGAATAATGGAAATTCAAATGGTGTTGAAAATGAGTTTGAATATTAAAATTCAAATGAGGCTGGAAATGAATTTGAATATTAGAATTCAAATGAAAAATGGAATTTGAATATAAGAGATTCAAATTGAATTCAAATAAGATTTGATCTATGGGATTTGCATATGAAATTCAAATGAGTTTTAAACTATGGAATTTCAAATATAGAATTTAAAAAGGAGTTTGAATATTTGAATTCCAATAGAATTCAAATATAGAAATTGGATTATAGCAGTTCAAATGGAATTTAAATATAGAATTTGAATAAGAGAATTCAAATGAATTCAAACATCAAATTTGAATATAGGGAATTGAAATAGAAATTCAAATATTGAATTTGAAAAGGAATTGGGATTTGAAATATAGAATTCAAAAGAAGATTGAAATTGGAATCAAGGGATTCAAGTGGAGTTAAATGAAGTTGAATTCATTTAAAGAAGTTTAACGTTTATATATATAAATATAATTAAAACGAACTCGCCGCAGCGCTGCAGTTCGTAAATTGACAATTCGAACTTCAATCGAGTATACAGAACGCAATTGAAGTCGGAATTCTTCGAAACAAGAAACGTCAGGACCGATTTGATAATAGTTTTCTAATGAAAGAGAAAAATCTGAATTTCGTCGTATAGATTTTGAGTTATGTCAAAATCAAATTTTCAGAAAAACAGCGCCAGAACCATTATAAAACCATAACGGTTTATTTAATGATATTAAAGGGTTTTAAGAAAATAAAAATCGAAATTTCTATTTAGAAAAATCCAGATTTGAGTTATAAGATATATGTGAACTCCAGTGGAATAATGAGTTGATTTCTGAAACAGAAATCAGATTTTTGATTTATTGAATAGAATTAACTAATTCGAATAGAAATTAGTTAATGAGATTTCGAATGAATATTGAGCTTTAAATAAGTGAATTCGATTTGAAAATTTATATTCGAAATCGAAAAGGAAACTAGAATTGAAATTGAAATTCAATTTGGTTATGAACGAGTTAAATATTTTGTTCGAACATGTTATGTTCACAAAAAGTGAAATAGGCAAAATGGCCAATTTAAAGAATAAACGGGCGAAACTGAATTCAAACGATTAGATGGTATTGAATTGAATTGCAAACAGGTGAATATGTGTTAAGCAGGTTTGGGATGAAGTATATGAAGTTATTAATGTAGTGCTCGACAAAAAGGTACATGTTTAATTCATATATGGGTTTTATGCGCCGTATCGGCAAGCCGCTTGGCTTTTCCTTTTTCTTTTTGATTGAGGAAGATACCGGGATGCTATTTGCAATTTCCCGATGCTCCCGATACAGGGGAGGTTATGGCGAAATTTTCCGGAAATTTAAGGAGTTAGAATATTTTTAGGATATTTTGATAATTTGAAACCATTGTATCGACGTATGGAATTCGATAGTAAAGTGAATATAAGAATCGAATGTTGTAAACAAAAAGGGATAGAGATAAATGATTGGAATTGTTTCCAATTGCAAATAGAGATTTTTCTAATATATAGAAAATAAAAGAAGTTAATATTTGGAAACGTTTCCAAATGGCATAAGGGCCAAGATTGATTATTGAAAATATTTGAGTAACAAATATTGATAGAGGAAATAGAGAAGTGGTTTAATTAATGAATATTAATTAAAGAGCCCAGTGATTTGTTTGATATGTTGGATGAACACTTGTTTTTATTCGATAGTTAAATCACAGACTATCGAAGTTTTGACCATCGTTGTCAATATGGAGAGACCGGTTGGATTATTATCCGAAGAACCACTCCGTATTGGCATAAGCGTTGCGAACCAAGTATGCTGAATATATTGAAGACGGAGTGAAGTGCAAGGGCTTTTCTAATTATAGAAATTGTGCCTTCGGTGTCGTTCAGTCCCAGAACGAACGTAAATGGACGAATGTCTGACAGAGTATTTCCAATGATCAAATGGGTTGGTCTGTATGAATATATATGGTTGCAACGGATTTATCCCTTAGCATAATATCCAGAATATTTGTGCAAACTCAGCTAGTGATTAACGGATCTGACAATGTGGCATTCAAAGTGATTGTGCTATCAGTGAAGGGTAAGTATTCGTAGCCTCAGGCCTCAACAACCGGGAAAGGACAAAAATCGGGCAGGCAGCATGGCTATGTGGGTCGCACCCATTAGGGTGTATAAATCACCTATCTAGAGAAATTCCTTTTGTTTCTAAATCTATCGATTCTGCCCATTCGGGAAACGGTGGTTTGAGTCCAACCGTTGGTGATATACATTCGATACACTCAAGCGAAATGAGTGGTCGGTCATGTGTGGGCCGGGTTGCAAGACGTTCTTGTTGAACCCAGGTGTATTCGTCTCTAGAGATACATCATCGGAAGGTGGTCCCATACCTTGTCATGTTGGAAATCCAATCTCCAATAAGCGCCAGGCGGTTTTTGATTTTATAATATATATGTGGAGCGTGAGATGCAAGCGTTCTGCTATTTGGTTATTTACTTGATGTAGACATTATTATAATATCGTTTGATTTGATATCAAAGTGTTTCGGGTTATAGTAAGGTAAAAACCGTCCATGTTTATGTGTGGGCTGGTCTTACTATTATCTTTTCTTTGAAAGGATTTTTTTTAAGTTAAACAAGTGGTTGGAGTTTACTCACACCAGTCCCATGACTGACCCAGAGTTTATTTTGTTTTTGTTTTCCCTAAACTCTTGGGTGCCCAAATTTGTACGGGCAGTCAAGTGTTTCAGGCTTTTACAGATACACTTGGAGGAGCTTGAAGCAGGAGGCTTCAACGTTAGTTATTTAGAGTTACTTCCGCTGGATCAAATGTTATGTGTACTCTGATGATGGTATGTATATATGTACCAAACAGATTTGTATTTCAAAGCTTATGTTATATAATATATTTTATTCGTTCCGCTGTGAGTTGTGATCTTCGTTCTTCTTCTATTCTAATATTTCTTCTTTCTATTTCTCATCCTCTAACTTCTTTCTAATAATGAGTCGTATTTCTGTGTTATTTGGGTTGGACGTGTGGTGTATTTAGTCAACTCAGATAGCTCGGATTTGCGGGTCGTTACAGTTGGTATCAGAGCTTAGGTTGAGCGAATACCTAGGCTTGTGTGGCATGTGCTCATTAGAGATAGGGTCAGTAGTACCCTAGAATGAGTTGAGTGTATATATACGAGAGAGCGTATTTGTGAATTGATATAAAAATTGTTTTATATTGTGTTGGCTTGTCTGTTGAGTAATTTATGAATTCTGGTCAAATCGTGGGACGCCACGAAGTCGATAGGAATTTCTAAACACTTAAACAGAGAAATTCGACACAGTATTGTTTTAAAAAGGGTAAATGAAATAATTTTACCCAAAATTTCTATTTTGATATAGAAAGAATAATTTTCTGAAATTATTATAATATATGGATGTGTTGATTGTTAGGATTATAACCAAACGAGATTATAAAAATTTAGAATGGTTATTTATAACCAAAGTAGAATTTGTATATGAATTAATTATGCAAATGAGATGAATTAGAATTTAATTCAAACCAGAATTAAGCATTCAAAATCCTGGGAAGTTGAAAAGTATTTTTCAAAGTATATTTAAATAATATAGCTTTGTTTTTTAAAAAGTTTTGAATAAAAATCATTTTAGTTAGATTTTTAGTGATTAAGCACTGAACTCACTTCGGTGGCTGGGAAATAATTCTGATGATGATTGCAACATCATCAGTGTTCATTTCCGAGTTTCTAAGTGATGGATTGCTACCTTAGAAAGTTTTAGATGGAAATTTGTTTTGAAAGAAAACAAGTAGATTGAAAAGTTCAAATGTTTTGAATTTGAAATGAAAATAAACATATGTATATATTTATGGGATTTCAAAAGAATTTGAAAAGAAAAACCCAGGGATTTGGATTCTGGAATTGGAATTTAACTTAAGCTAGTTAAATGGATTGAAGTGAATCAATCGACTAGAATCAATTTGAGTTAGTTTAATAGAACATAGACTGGATATAAATGGATTGATCGTAGATCGTTCAAATCAAATGAAGGAAGACCAAAAGTTTTGGTGGAATTAAATTTGTTAAAATATGAGGAGTTGAGTTTCAACATAAGTGGACTGTTGAAAGGTAATGGATTTGTATCATTTTTCCTACCTTAGCAATTTCGAGGACGAAATTATTTTAAGGGGGGAAGAATGTAACGACCCAGATTTTTGAACAGTTTATTTTAAATATTTAGTATGGTTTTAAATATTGAATTCATAATATAAATGGTATTTTATTTGGTTATCGATTAAATAATCGAAAATACGATTTATTTTGATAGTCATCGAAATACGAGAACTGAAATAATTTAATTCAAAGATAAAACTGAATCGAAACAATTTAGTCAATCATTTTATATTCTATTTCACAATAAAATATTATCAGATGATTTAATTGTTTAAAATCATTTTACATTTGTAATCGAATTTAATTTAATCGTTAATTTAAATTGGTATCTATTCTATACAGTTGAATTAAAATTTCGGACCGGGTCCATTGAGTTCAAAATAGCATTGTAATTTGATAACGTCGGTCGGTAAGTTAAAATAGGGGTTTGAGGTTGAAGTTAAGGAACCGTAAATTTTAAAACTTACGGATAAAATCAATATCACATCAAACATATTAAATAATCTGAGGCCGACCTATATTTACAGACCTATCTGTGCCTCTTCTTCTATTTCGCGTACAACTTGTCGCATATTTTCAGTATCAAGCAAACAACAAATTAATAGTTCGTACTATTGGTTCCCTATCATCCTCTATAAACCAAAGCCGCCCTACTTCATTTGCAAACACTGAAAGCTTCAGCTCTCAAGAACTTATAAATGGCCGATTCTTCTATTCCTTCAGTAAAACCGCAAAAAAAATAAAAATCGATTTGGATTCTAAAAGGGACGATGGGGTTCTGGCATCGAAAAGAGGGATTCGCGATCCAACTAAAAACGCGAGACTCCTGTTGATTCGATTCATGGATTCAGGTACGCGATTCAAGCATCTGGTGAGGGTCGCGGTGTCGATCGGTACTCGGTAGTAATGGGTGGTATAGGGTCTGCCTCGCGATGGAATTGAATATGGATTTCGATCTAGGGTTTGTGCGATGTGGGTGCGTGACCTTTCTGGTGACGCTAGGACCGAACTGGAGATAGAGGAATGGAAGAAGAGGAGTGCGGTGTGGAATCCGTTAATGATCCGAGGAAGGTGGAAATGGATGGACGTGGTAACAAGGGGGAGTTCGGGTGGAGTATTTCTCAGCACTGCAGGGAAGGAGAATTCAAACAAAGTGGCAGTGGGAATGAGTTTAAACAATGGCTTAGTTTATCTAAGTGAGGTACTTAAAATTTTAATTAAGTTGCCAATTTTATTTCGGTTCTAATAAAGTAAACTATTTAATTTTTATATTAGTAAATTTAAAGTAATGAAAGTGAAGAGGATTAAGGTATTGTTTTAAGAATTCTAAAATACATAGAATACATTTTTGTTTTTGTTTGTTTTAGTTAATTTATTAAATAGATTAGTAATGATCAAATTGAAGAAAAAAGAGGAATGAGGTAATCTGTTTAAACCACTTTAGTGCTTAGATTCATTAGTATATAAGTCTAGTTAGTTGATTTGGTTTGACAGTTGCCTAGACCATTTTAAGCAGAAAAAAATATATAGTTTATTTAATTTAAAAATGATTTGTGATTAAAAGGAGGATATATATAGGAAAATTTTTATTCGTTTAAAAAGTTAATTTAAATAAATAAATGTTAATCATTTAAGTTGGAATAAAATTATCGTAGGTACGAATGCATTCGAGAAGATTCGTAGTCAATGATTTGGGAATAAACAGGATATTCGACAACTGCAATCTCGGTGAGTAAATCTCACTCACCTTTAGAATTATTTTTATTTCATTAAAAATAATTGTCTGTTGCTTGTGTGAATGTTTTATGGTTGTTTTATATATATTAGTTATTTAGGCTATTATATATATATTGGGTTGATTGATTGGTTGGATTCCCGCAGTCTCATTAGCGGATGCCCGCAGTTTCATAGCGGATGATTACCCTATACGCCCCACGCTATGATTAGTGGATGACCTTCTATACCGCGATATTCTGCCACGAAGCAGAATGGGTATTATTTATGTGCTAACATCTGTGGATGCAGGAAAACAGGTTGGAGGAATCCAACTGGATTCCTCAAAAATATAGTATCTGTTTGTTTATTTGTTTGCATATATATTGTTATATATGATGTGTTAGAAAAATAAATATTTGGTTGCTTTGTGTGTTTTATCACTGGGCTTAAGTAATGATATTTAAAAATATCATGGAAGTATATTTGAGATTTTAAAAGGGAAAATTCTATTTTTAAATAGAATTTGAATTTTAAATGGAATAAAAATATAAACTTGTTTTGAAAAATTAAACAAGTAGTTTCTTTTAAACGAAGTTTATAAATAGTTCTTTTATAACGAAGTTATAAATGAAGTGAAAAGAATTATCATTTGATAATTCAGAAATGAAAAACAAGTGTTTTGAAAATATGATTTAAAAGGAAATTTAAATATAGAATTTGAATAATAGAAAAGGAAATGGAAATTTGAATTCAAAAAGAAAAGGAAATAAAAAAAAATTGAATTTAGAATTCAAATAGAAAATCCAAGGTGGATTTGAATATAGAACTTTCAACGGTGTTTGAATATAGAGAATTTGAAATAGAATTTCCAAATAGAATTTGAAATAGAATTTCAAAATAGAATTTTCAAAAGAGAATTTGAAATAGACTTTGAAATAGAATTTCAAAGAAGAATTGAATAGCATTTGAAATATAGAATTTCAAAGAAGAATTCAAATGTGAAATTTGAATAGAGATTTGAATGGAATTTAAATATGAGATTTGAATTGAGGTTTGAAATAGAAATTCAAGTGTTGAATTTGAACATGGAATTGAATATAGAAATTCAAGTAGAAATTTGAATATGAGATTTCAAAATAGAATTTGAAATAAACTTTGAAGGTAGGATTTCAAAGTAGGATTGAAATAGGATTTCAAAATAGGAAATCCAAATAGTTTTGAAATGGAATTTGAATTCAAGGGAATTCAAATGAATTTGAATAATAGAAATTCAAATGGTATTGAAAATGAATTTGAATAATAGAAATTCAAAGGGTGTTGAAAATGATTTTGAATAATGGAAATTCAAATGGTGTTGAAAATGAGTTTGAATATTAAAATTCAAATGAGGCTGGAAATGAATTTGAATATTAGAATTCAAATGAAAAATGGAATTTGAATATAAGAGATTCAAATTGAATTCAAATAAGATTTGATCTATGGGATTTGCATATGAAATTCAAATGAGTTTTAAACTATGGAATTTCAAATATAGAATTTAAAAAGGAGTTTGAATATTTGAATTCCAATAGAATTCAAATATAGAAATTGGATTATAGCAGTTCAAATGGAATTTAAATATAGAATTTGAATAAGAGAATTCAAATGAATTCAAACATCAAATTTGAATATAGGGAATTGAAATAGAAATTCAAATATTGAATTTGAAAAGGAATTGGGATTTGAAATATAGAATTCAAAAGAAGATTGAAATTGGAATCAAGGGATTCAAGTGGAGTTAAATGAAGTTGAATTCATTTAAAGAAGTTTAACGTTTATATATATAAATATAATTAAAACGAACTCGCCGCAGCGCTGCAGTTCGTAAATTGACAATTCGAACTTCAATCGAGTATACAGAACGCAATTGAAGTCGGAATTCTTCGAAACAAGAAACGTCAGGACCGATTTGATAATAGTTTTCTAATGAAAGAGAAAAATCTGAATTTCGTCGTATAGATTTTGAGTTATGTCAAAATCAAATTTTCAGAAAAACAGCGCCAGAACCATTATAAAACCATAACGGTTTATTTAATGATATTAAAGGGTTTTAAGCAAATAAAAATCGAAATTTCTATTTAGAAAAATCCAGATTTGAGTTATAAGATATATGTGAACTCCAGTGGAATAATGAGTTGATTTCTGAAACAGAAATCAGATTTTTGATTTATTGAATAGAATTAACTAATTCGAATAGAAATTAGTTAATGAGATTTCGAATGAATATTGAGCTTTAAATAAGTGAATTCGATTTGAAAAATTATATTCGAAATCGAAAAGGAAACTAGAATTGAAATTGAAATTCAATTTGGTTATGAACGAGTTAAATATTTTGTTCGAACATGTTATGTTCACAAAAAGTGAAATAGGCAAAATGGCCAATTTAAAGAATAAACGGGCGAAACTGAATTCAAACGATTAGATGGTATTGAATTGAATTGCAAACAGGTGAATATGTGTTAAGCAGGTTTGGGATGAAGTATATGAAGTTATTAATGTAGTGCTCGACAAAAAGGTACATGTTTAATTCATATATGGGTTTTATGCGCCGTATCGGCAAGCCGCTTGGCTTTTCCTTTTTCTTTTTGATTGAGGAAGATACCGGGATGCTATTTGCAATTTCCCGATGCTCCCGATACAGGGGAGGTTATGGCGAAATTTTCCGGAAATTTAAGGAGTTAGAATATTTTTAGGATATTTTGATAATTTGAAACCATTGTATCGACGTATGGAATTCGATAGTAAAGTGAATATAAGAATCGAATGTTGTAAACAAAAAGGGATAGAGATAAATGATTGGAATTGTTTCCAATTGCAAATAGAGATTTTTCTAATATATAGAAAATAAAAGAAGTTAATATTTGGAAACGTTTCCAAATGGCATAAGGGCCAAGATTGATTATTGAAAATATTTGAGTAACAAATATTGATAGAGGAAATAGAGAAGTGGTTTAATTAATGAATATTAATTAAAGAGCCCAGTGATTTGTTTGATATGTTGGATGAACACTTGTTTTTATTCGATAGTTAAATCACAGACTATCGAAGTTTTGACCATCGTTGTCAATATGGAGAGACCGGTTGGATTATTATCCGAAGAACCACTCCGTATTGGCATAAGCGTTGCGAACCAAGTATGCTGAATATATTGAAGACGGAGTGAAGTGCAAGGGCTTTTCTAATTATAGAAATTGTGCCTTCGGTGTCGTTCAGTCCCAGAACGAACGTAAATGGACGAATGTCTGACAGAGTATTTCCAATGATCAAATGGGTTGGTCTGTATGAATATATATGGTTGCAACGGATTTATCCCTTAGCATAATATCCAGAATATTTGTGCAAACTCAGCTAGTGATTAACGGATCTGACAATGTGGCATTCAAAGTGATTGTGCTATCAGTGAAGGGTAAGTATTCGTAGCCTCAGGCCTCAACAACCGGGAAAGGACAAAAATCGGGCAGGCAGCATGGCTATGTGGGTCGCACCCATTAGGGTGTATAAATCACCTATCTAGAGAAATTCCTTTTGTTTCTAAATCTATCGATTCTGCCCATTCGGGAAACGGTGGTTTGAGTCCAACCGTTGGTGATATACATTCGATACACTCAAGCGAAATGAGTGGTCGGTCATGTGTGGGCCGGGTTGCAAGACGTTCTTGTTGAACCCAGGTGTATTCGTCTCTAGAGATACATCATCGGAAGGTGGTCCCATACCTTGTCATGTTGGAAATCCAATCTCCAATAAGCGCCAGGCGGTTTTTGATTTTATAATATATATGTGGAGCGTGAGATGCAAGCGTTCTGCTATTTGGTTATTTACTTGATGTAGACATTATTATAATATCGTTTGATTTGATATCAAAGTGTTTCGGGTTATAGTAAGGTAAAAACCGTCCATGTTTATGTGTGGGCTGGTCTTACTATTATCTTTTCTTTGAAAGGATTTTTTTTAAGTTAAACAAGTGGTTGGAGTTTACTCACACCAGTCCCATGACTGACCCAGAGTTTATTTTGTTTTTGTTTTCCCTAAACTCTTGGGTGCCCAAATTTGTACGGGCAGTCAAGTGTTTCAGGCTTTTACAGATACACTTGGAGGAGCTTGAAGCAGGAGGCTTCAACGTTAGTTATTTAGAGTTACTTCCGCTGGATCAAATGTTATGTGTACTCTGATGATGGTATGTATATATGTACCAAACAGATTTGTATTTCAAAGCTTATGTTATATAATATATTTTATTCGTTCCGCTGTGAGTTGTGATCTTCGTTCTTCTTCTATTCTAATATTTCTTCTTTCTATTTCTCATCCTCTAACTTCTTTCTAATAATGAGTCGTATTTCTGTGTTATTTGGGTTGGACGTGTGGTGTATTTAGTCAACTCAGATAGCTCGGATTTGCGGGTCGTTACAGTTCCGGTGTTTTTGGTGTTTGGAAGGTCGGCATGAGGTATGGGAAATGTATTTATGTTGATTTTCAGGTCCGAAAATCCCTGGGTCGTTACAGTGGTATCAGAGCTATTGGTTTAGTAATAACCTTCGCTCTGTGGTATAACTCGATAGAGATAGGGTTAGTAATACCCTAGATCGAGATTGAGTGTGTGTGTGTGTGTATATATATATGAGAGCGTATTTGCAAATTTTATATATAAATGTTTTGTATTGTGTTGGTTGATCGGTTCAAGTGTTGAGAAGCGTTGAACTGGAAATTGATACAATATTGTTTTGAAAAGAGGGTAAATGAAATAATTTTACCCGAATTATATTTTTATAGAAAAGGAATAACTCTCTCAATTTATTGAGATATTGGTGTATTTGATGTGTTTGTCGATTTAGATAAATTCAAATTTGATTAAGAATTTGAATTGGAACTTAACTTGGCTAAGTGGGATTGAATTAAGAATGATAATGAAAAATAATAAAACAAATTTGGAAATTTGAAATTTTAATTGAATAAATAATAATCAAAAGAAAATCAATCGGACATTAATTGATTAATGTTCAGTTATGTGAAACCAAAGTAAAATATTAATGTTGAGTGTAAATTCAATTGGTTTGATTAAGATTGGTTGAATTGATTTGGTGTTTTTTGTTATTTGGATGTTGAATATCTTGAATAAAATTCATCCATGGTTAATAAGAAATTCAATGGATTGAAACTAAAGAAATAAATTCCAGTATTATAAATTGGAATGGAATCGAATGTGAATTAAAAACGATTGAGTCAACCTGGTATTTGAAATGAATTGATGTTGTGTATAGTTGTATGATTAGTGAAATATTATTTCAGAATTTCTTATATATGTTACTTATATGTGAATTGAGTTAAGTACAGGTGCCAGATGGCTGGGCAGATTAATATTGGTTGAGTAAACCGCATATACGTTGAGCAAGTACGCTCAATAACGCTCGTAAAAGGTACGTCTACGCGAAAATATAAAATTTTGTGTTTTGATTTTTGTTTCCCGACCGTGTTGGTCGATGTATATATTATTTGTTCCTGCGATATCGCAAATGTCACTCCGAACAGGAGAGACTCTGCCGAATTTTTCCGAGAATTTAACGTGTTAGAAAATTTTCGATATTTTTGAAAATTTATAATGATTATAATAAAATGGTTTTAATTTAAAATAAATTGGATTCGGAAATTAATGGTATTTGTAGCATTTTTCTTACCTTTGCAATTTCAAGGACGAAATTTTTTAAGGGGGGAAGAATGTAACGTCCCGTATTTTGGCTGTCAAGTATTTAATTTAATTTATTATTTTAAATATTATATTTGGGATAGTAATAGATTTTTAATATTTAATTCGTTATTTAAAACGAAGTTTGAACGTTATATATTTATATAATTATAAATCGAGCTCGAAATGGCGCTGCAGTTCGTAATATTTGGTTTTGAACTTCAATTGAGAATACAGGATTCGATATAAGTCGAATTTCTATGAAACGAGAAATGTTGGGATCGTGTTGACTATAGTTTTCATATGAAAGAGAAAAATTCAGATTTCGTGTTATAATTTGTTATTTATGGCCAAATCAAAATTTGAAATAGTCGCTATGGAAATCGTTATTAAAATATAGGCCTTTAAAATAGCGATTTTGCAAACGGACTCTGTTTTCGATGAAATCAGTATCATTGGATCCGTATCGTTAAACTATTGTAAGAAAAATCAAATTGCGTAACAAACCGATGTCGTATGGGACCACGACAGCCACAAACGCCCGTTCAATTTCTATAACGCGTAATTAATTTAATAGACAGTTATTTGGGTATAACTTGAATAGACGATCGAATTAGGCCGCGAAACCAATTCCGTTGAGTTCGTATCGTCGATTATAGTGACGATAGATATATAGTTTGTTATTTTTGGAGACCGTGTAATTTGGTGTCCGAAATGGCATTACGGTGTGCGTAATAATAGCCTACCGGGAAAACAGTCTCAGAATGCGACAAAACTGGTGACGTTGGGTTCGTATTGAAGAATTATTATAGGATTTCAAGGTTTCAAGTTGATCGGATTTATTTAGTGATCGTGGAAAATTAAAGCACGTGTTTTTCGCTGGTTTTATAAAGGAATTTTTATCAAACGATGTTGGATTTCAACGAAACCAATCCCATTGGGTCCGGAATATTTTTCTATGCTAGGATTAGTTTTTTTAATCAGAAAACAGAAGTCAATTGTAGATAGTTTTACGTGTTACATTACCGCGAAGTTTCGATATAATTAAATATTATTAAATTTTCCTCAAACCCTATATATACATATTCCCATATAAGGCTGAGACCCTATTTTTCATCAATCCATGGTCAACGTAGCTTAACTTGCGCTTCCACATAAATGAACGCTCCACAATAGCCGATCCTTCCTTCCATAATATCTCCAAATCCGGGCGTTAATCAAAAAGTTCCCAACTGCAATTGGGTTTGTCTCGACGAGATCCGTCTGCTGGACGGTGGCAATCGGGTAATTCATGCTTTTCTGACCAGAATCTGGTTCGAACATCTTGGCGTTTGGGGAGCGATCTGAAACGAGGGGGGAGGTCGAACTCCAAGGGGTTTCAGGCGTGGATGAAGCGAGGTTGGGCGTTCACGGTGGCGACGATAGATGGCCTGCCGGTGGTCAAGGTGGAGGACGGTAGCTTTGGGATGAGGACGATATCAAGTTCGAAGCAGATGACGATGGGATGAAAACAGAAACAGTTGGCCACTTTTAAACAATGTAATTAGTTTTTATTAATAACGTAAGTAAGCAATAGTTAAGGTATTTAATTGGAATTTTATACTAAGGAGTATATTATTTTGCCTTGAACAGGAGCCGTAATGGGGAAACAAACTGGAACGAGATGATAAAGGAAATCAGATTTGAACTGCCTTTTTTTAAGAGTAATTAATATGTAAATTAATTTAAAAGGGTTAGTTAATTATAATTATTACATGGTGGTTTAAACGTGCAGATCTTTTGGACAAAAGGGGAAGAGTGGGGTTAGTTGAAGGGAACGTGCAGAACAAACAGACGAGATATTGAGAAGCTAGAAAATTTGGTCGACCAATGTTAATAACGTAATTTAGTTAATCATAATCATAATTATATAATTAATCATAAACTAAAGACTTAAATAATGATTGTTGCAGGTAGTAATGGAGAGACAAGACGTGAAGACACAGATTACAATCCGGCTGTGTTAACTCAAGTTTAAAATGTAACTAATAGTTTAATAATTATACTTAAGGAAATTAATTTATTTAAAATTATTAAATTTAAACATTTATAACTCAATCATGTGTTATCAGAATTAAACAAACAAGGTGACATTGGAACCACAGTGACGAGCATTGCATTATGGAACGGAACTAGACATAATTGGAATCAACTGTAATTTTAATTAAATTAAACGACTGTTCAATTTAAATGAACGGTTTAAACGATAAACCAGATCAAGGTGAGTTAAACTCACTCAGTTTTACCCATTTATATTTTATAAATTGGGTTTTTATTTTGTGTGCTCTGCTTACCAATGGTTGACTATTTGCTAATTATATAATTATTTGTTGATTTAACTGATAAAATTAAACCGTCGTTTAATTTCAGAGAAATACCAAATCATTATTCTAACAATTGGTTCCAATAAAGGTAACTCACCTTGTTGGTCACGTTTATAAAAATAAACGTGTTTAATTGGTTGAAGTGTTTGAATTGCTTGGGAATTGGTTGGTGTTAATGGTCATTATTTATCGTTATCAGTTAAATGAAACTGAATGACCTGTTTGAAGATAACCATTTGAATACAGGGAAGGACAGGTTGGAGGGATCCAACGGGATTCCTCAAACATGTTATTTATTTTCATATTATCATATATGAACTGTCATGAATTGGTAATTGATTTTAGTAGTGATCATTGACTGAAAAGTCAACCTGTGGTGTGTTTTAACCAACGGGCTATATTGGTTGAGTAATCAACAGTAAAGGGCCTAAAAGTAAATTGTTTTGTTTATATTGATTTACCGTCAGGTGAATTGATAGATCTGAAGTTATGAAATTTATTTTCTGACTAAAGATAGATTTGAAATATATTATTTGAATAAAGGTTTATAGAAAGGAAATAAATACTTATTTTTATAATTAATTATAAATTGATTTTATAGAGGCAATTCTGATGTTAATCAGATTTGTAAATGTGAGAACAAGGAAATTAACCTAACGACTAAATTGGATAATTGTTTTGTTAAGAAACAATTAAATGGAATTATTTTAAATTTATTAATTTAAAGGGAAAACAAATTGAAATCGGTTAACGAGATAACCGTGTGTAGAGTTGACTAAATTGACCATTTTTAACTGGAATAAATTATTATTTTAGTTGTTTGGGTTAATCTAGTAACACAACACCAAAATGGCCAATTTGAAACAGTAATATTATGTTGCTAAAATTTGTAAAAACACTTTTTAGGTGTTGCAGATTAGTATGTTGCGGATTTTTGAAACACTTAGTAGGTGTTTCAGTTTGACAAACTAAAACACTCAATGAGAGTTTCAAATTGATAATCCGCAACACTCATTGAGTGTTTCAGGTTCATAATCTGCAACACTCGGCGAGTGTTTCAGATTCATAACCCGCAACACTCGGCAAGTGTTTCGGATTCATAACCCGCAACACTCGGCGAGTTTTTCGGATAGTGTTCCAGATTCATAACCCGCAACACTCGGCGAGTGTTTCGGATTCATAACCCGCAACACTAGGCGAGTGTTTCGCATTCATAACCCGCAACACTCGGTGAGTGTTTCGGATTGACAATCTGCAACACTCAATGGGTATTTCAAGTTCATTATCTACAACACTTAGTAGGTGTTTCAAAATGACAATCTGCAACACACAGAAATGCTTGTTCCAAACTGATGTGTTAGGGGGCCGAAATATGAAAATTATTTTAAAATATACAATAAACGGTTTTAATAACATAAATAGATTCAACCAATCTTCAAATTAAAAATTTAAAAAAAATATGAAAAGAAATTCCATAAGCAAGTTTACCATAAACGAAATTAGCATATAACACGGATAAACCATATTTTCAAAGGAACAAAAAAAATACAAATGTAACGCAATAAATTCAAGCTACGCAAATATAAGGTTGACAATATAACAAAGTAATAGGCAGAGATAACCAAACTTGCTCATAAGCACTTTCTAAGCACCCTTATTCATTATATTGTCTTTTGAAATTCATATCTGCACAATTTTTTTTTGAAAAATATCAGAATCTAGTGCTGCAACTGGAATGTTTTTTATATTTCAATAAAACTTCATATTACTGTTGGTGATTTTTTGTTGGATATTATGAATGCAACTGACAACTTCAACCAAGTATTTTGCATAGGAAAAGGTGCTTTTGGGACTGTCTACATAGCAGAGCTAGCAAATGGGTAAATTGTGGTTGTGAAAAAAAACATATGTCACAACTAGATCAAATATCTGAACCTACTAGAACTACTAGATCGAATATATTAAAAAAACTTCATAGGTTAAATTTGTCCTATTCTTACTAGCCATGCACTCCAGTAATGATCCATAAAGAATGTATTCATAAATCAACATCCACTGGCTATGATCTGCAGTGTCATATTTAATTAATTCTAGAACAAAGTTAGAAAAACAACCCATACAAAGACAAAGACTAAGTTCTTTCCAACAAACATTTTCAAGAATCAGGACCTGCATTGTTATTAAAACCGGTTTTTACATAATTTTGATATATTCAAAGATGTATTGTTACAGTTTATGCTTTTTACCTCTGTTCTCAAGTTTGACTTAACATCTCTGTGATTTTCAAGACCTGTAGTATAGCTCTGTATTCTATTTCATCTGCAAAGTGCACCCATATGTTTCATTTGTGCAAATTATAATACACATTTAAAGGAAACGTAGTTGTTTTTACAGCTCACCACTATTATCTTTTTCTTTAGCAGACTCCTACAGTTAGAAACTAGTAGTCGTGAATCAGATGTGGACCACGTAGTGTAAGCAATAAAAGAAAATATGACAAATTGTTACCTTCAAAGTTATTGTCTCTTTCTTCCATGTATCAACCCCTTTTAAAAAGGCTTTCGTTGATGTGACTAGAAAATACACATGAAAAACATAAGACTTGCTGTCCAAAGTTAACAGAAGGTAAGTGGAGTACAGATTAAGCAATTACTTACATATGAAGATTATTATTAGCAGAACTGTTATGTAATGACCCGGATTTTTAGCGACTTTGGTTATCGACATAAGCACGATGTCGATAACCAAAACATCGAAAAATCCTGGTAATTAGTGAAAGAAATTAGAGGGTGAGGAAAGATAAGATAGAAACTTAGAATAGAAGAAGAAGAAGAACACAACATCAGAGTAACACGAATCTCACAGCGGAACGAATAACATATAACAGATAACATATCTTGGAAATAAAAGATTTATATGTATACAATAACATTATCAGAGTACATCACTTACAACACAGCGGAAATAACTATAGCTATATGATCCTGAAGCCTCCTGCTCCATCTCTTCAACTATATCTGTAAATCCTAACTACTTGACTGCCCATACAAATTTAGGCACCCAAGAGTTTAGGGAAAACAACAAAATAAACTCCGGGTCAGTCATGGGACTGGTATGAGTAAAACAGTTTAAAAACAGTTCGAACAAGTAAACGATATCTCATAAGACCACGCCGCATAACGGAACGGGTTTTTCCCTTATGAGAATCCAAATTATCTTTATATCAAAAACCTTTTGATATTATAATAATGTCTATCAACCACAACTATAATAATCATCTAGTAGAAACGCTTTCATCTCACGTTCTACATATATAGTATACAATCAAAACCGCAAGCACGTACTGGGTAATGGATTTCCAACTATGACAAGGTATGGAACCACCTTTCGCTAGTGTACCTCTAGAGAGGAATACACTGGGTTCAACAAGAACATCTTGCAACCCGGCCACACATTACCGACCACTCATTTCGCTTGAGTGTATCGAATGTATATCACCAACGGTTGGGATCAGCAATCGTTTCCCGAATGGGACAGCATCAACAATAGATTTTTTAGAAGTAAATGAAACTCTAGATCAGGTGATTATACACCCTACTTCGGTGCGACCGACTTAGCCATGCTGCCTGCCCGATTTCTGTCATTTACCGGATGATGAGGCTAGAAGCTACGCTTTATCATCACATCAGATTCACTTTGAATGTCACATCATCAAATCCATCAAATCACCTATTGACGTCCTCAACTATACATTATGTGTTAGCTAAAAGAAGTTTCCTTCTTCGCTTCCACTCTTGGTACAGTTGGAGAAATCAATATACGTGATCGTCTGGAAATACTCTATCTGACATCCGTCCATACAAGTCATCCAGGAACAGGATGAACCGAAGGTACTATTCTGTAAACAGGATAGCCCTTGCATAACTCCGTCTTCAATTTCCTTTGGCATATATGATTCGCAACGCTTATGCCAATACAGAGTGGTTCTTTGGATAAAAATCCAACCGGTCTCTCCATATTAACAACGTTAAAATGGTCAAAACTTCGATAGTCTGTGATTTAACTATCGAAGAAAACAAGTGTGCAAACAACGATATTATTTCCAGATGGAAATTCTATCAATCAATCATCAATCATATATCTCCTTAGTTCATTAATTTACTTATCTCTTGTTTCCCTATATTCATCATTTCATATTTTCTAAATTTAGAAAATATATGTTATTAACAATGGAAAACATTTCCATTTCTTGTTTTCTTTATTAGAAAACATTTCTGGTTTATTATTTGGAAAAACATTTCCAAAGCTTCTTCATTGGACTTAGACAGATGTTTAAACAAACCATCGCGATGCCAACTCAAACCATTTCCTTTACTGCCGAACCTTAACTATTCCTTAGTTAAAAACGAAGCCAATCAAGTTGGGGTAGAACTACCTCTCAGACCTTAACTGAACAACATTTCTAACTTTGAAATAGGCAAAGTTCACTTTATATTTCTTTAACTAACTTCCTTACTTAACCCTCCTTCGAATGGCTATATTCGATTGACTCTTTTCACTTAACTCTATTCGATTTACTAACACCGATTGACTCCTTTTACTTTAACTCTAATCGATTAAACTAACATCGATTTAGCTCCTTTTACTTTAACTCTAATCGATTAAACTAACATCGATTAACTCCTTTTTACTTTATTCTCTAATCGATTAAACTAACATCGATTAACTCCTTTTACTTTATTCTCTAATCGATTAAACTAACATCGATTAACTCCTTTTACTTTAACTCTAATCAATTAAACTAACATCGATTAACTCCTTTTACTTTATTCTCTAATCGATTAAACTAACATCGATTAACTCCTTTTACTCTATTCGAATAAACTATTCATTTATAAAGATTTACTTTTAGTAACAGTTCTTCACTTTACAAATGATTTCCCTTTTGATTTACTTTCGAAATATTTCCTTTTACAAAATCTGTTGATTTTATAAACTCCCTTTATTTCAATATACATTGAAATAAATCCTTTTTACATCCCAGGGTCTTTTATGATATTTAAAATATTGAATAAAAATGATCATCATTCCAACACCCAAAATCCATAACAAATTACATAACACCTCATATATCACAATATATGAAAACAGTGAAATAAATGTTGAGGAATCCAGTTGGATTCCTCCAACCTGTTTCCCTGCATCACAGATATTAAACAATATAGATAACATCACTTTCAGTTCTATATGATACATTCTGTTAAACAGAATCAAATATAGAAATTTAACTAACTGACTAGCAGTTCAATCACACATTCAACATACAGTCGATCAGCCAATATCTAATAGTTCTAAAAATATAACATGAAATTATAAACTGTTCAGAGTTAGTGAGATTTACTCACATTGGACTATCATCGTTAATTAACGATAATTGTCGTTGATTCAGATCGGACAATTTATTTTACAATAAATTGTAGCGAGCTCAGATTCACTTCCAGTCAGCTTCATTGTGAAGCTCTCGTCCATACGATCCTATTGGATCTTGTTTCGTCAATTTCTGATCACATATGAGATTGTTATTGATTTCCCAAGTTCAATACATTTTTAAATTGAATTAAAACATATGTTTAAATCACTATTTGGGCTCACCCATAAAAACAGGCCTATACCCCTTTCAAATCCAACCCGTCATCAACAGGATTCGTCCCCCCTATTTCCCTTTCTTCTTCCCTACATTCTTCAGTGATCAGTATTCAAAAACCACGGCTACCACCGATTTCAAAACATTTTCAGCCAATTTCGATCTTTTACCCAACCTATCTCCTCCCTGATCACTTCATGCTCCACTAAAACGTAACCCATCCAAAATCCCATCCTTCAGACTTCCAGATTCAAGAAAAAAAAACCTCGCTCCTCCCTGCCATCAACACAAAAAGATCCCATCACAGCCACCAAATCCTTCCAGTCGAACCCCTCCTTCCTCAGTTCGACGTTGACTGCTACATCACGACCCATGGCTCCAGGTCCTCGATCACGAAACTCAGCAAAACCCGCGTCACTTATATGTACAGATTTCTCCAACAAAATTCCTGCAAGCTAGAAATCCTCTTCTCAATCCAAATGTAACATCCGTTCTTCATCTCGATGCACATATACCTCACGACTTTTAACCCTGTGCGCACTGTAGATGTTAGACACCGAACTGCAGTGTGTTGGAACCCATAACGAAGTGTCCCAGAGCGAGGCTATGGCTTTCACGTGTTCAGTGAATTCTGTTTGGTGATTTTTAGTTGGGTAAACGATTTGATTTGATTTTTCAAGTGGAATTTGGAGCTCCCGATTCTAGTTTGAGAAGTGAAGATACTGGTGGCTCCTTTTTGTTTGCTGAAGATGGATGGAAATTTTAGGTCTTAAGGAGAAATGATTTTATAACCTCTTGTTTTTTTTGTTTGTGTAGATTTCCTTTCTCCACGTTGTAGGAGAAACATGCGGTTGAAAGTACGAGGGACGAGGCCTTCTTTTTGATCACTAAATGATTTAGGATATTTTTCTTTTAAAAATTAGGATACCGTATTATATAAAACCCCATCCAAAAATGACCTAATATGGACAGAAGTGGAAATACCATCGTATCGAGCTCGGTGCCACGATCCCAAAAATATAAAAATACCGGTAGGTGGACTCATATTGTGAAACCCCAAGATATCGATATGGGGTGCAACCTACTCCAAATAAAAAGTTGCGTATTTAATTAATTAAAAATTACAGTAAAATTCTAAAAATTAAATTATCGTTATGTCCCAAAAGAACCATATCTAAATTCAAACCCGATCTCTAGTTATATCGAATAAACCGTTATGGTCGATAAACGATTCTATAGCGACTATTTTAAAATTTGATTTGGACATATCTCAAAATCTACACGACGAAATCCTAATTTTTCTCTTCCACTAGAAAGATATACTCCACCAGCTCCACATGTTTCTTGTTTCACAGAAATCCGACTTAAAACGAATCCTGTACATTCATTTGAAGTTCGAATCGCCAATTTACGAACTGCAACGCCATTTCGAGCTCGTTTATAATTATATTATAAATTATACGTTCAACTATCGACGATTGAATATATTCGTTATTCAAATTCAATTCCAAGCTGAATTACATATCACAGATGATCTGGTTCACACCATATCGCCATTTCAGTCAATTTTGATTATTTCAGAATTATATATTCTTTAATTTATTATTTTAATTAAATATTCACCATTATTAAATTCCACGACCATGAAATACTTTTAATCACCTTTTATATAATAAAATAAATTAATCATAATACCTCTGCCAATGCGGGTCATTACAATCTTCCCCACTTAAAATAATTTCGTCCTCGAAATTGCTAGACGGTAGAGGACGACCCTATCGACTGGTTAGAACATATTTGTTCACTTCTTAACTTCAGTTTCAACTGAACCAATTTAATTTCAATTAAATTATTAATTAATTCTTATCAACGAAAATTTTCAAAACTCCTGAAAATTTTCTAACGCCTTAACTCTTCGAAAAATTTCGCCAGCACCTTCTTTGAACTGGTTAATACATCAAACTCCAACTCGCCTTTTTGGGCCATCTCCAACCCAAAAGAAAATCAAACAGCCCAGCGGCTAGCCGATTCGGCTCATAAATCTTATATCCAATAGAAATATAAACTTGTACCTTTTTGTCGACATATCATTATATCCTTTCCACCTGTTATTAAATTTAGCGGATACAAGGGTCATCCCAATCAAATTCTAATCTGCTTTTATCCACCACACCACCATTCGCTTATATCCTAAGTCGAATTTTATTTCAAATTCGAGTTCCATTCTCGTTTTCAAACTCTTAACTTCCCAATCCAATTTTCATTTCAAATTCTTATCTCGACAATCCAATTTTATTCAAGAACAAATTTTTCCTGATATCGTTCTATTTCCATTCATTTTTCACTTAACTGTTTCAATTCAATTTCAGCTTACTTTCGCAAACATCTATTTAAATTTGTTCTTAATTCAAACAGTCTCTTCCTGGGAATTTTAAACAGTTTACTTTTTCAAAAATCAAAATTTTCCTTTTGAACATGTCACTGAGCCCTCAATTTATATTCCATTAGTTAAATCACTTCTCTATTTCTTTATCAATATTTGTTAACCAAATATTTTCAATTACCATATTGGCCTTTTATGTTATTTGGAAAACATTTCCGAATATCACCTTCCTTTATTTTCTAAACTTTAGAAAATATATGCTATTTATTATTGGAAAATACTCCAATTATTTATCTCTTTTCCGATCTCGTTTATTTCTATACTTAGGAAATATTCTTTATTCTATTCCCAAGTTTACATTTATTTGGGTTAAAACGGATGTTGTGTAAAACATCGCTACGACAACTCAAATATTATATTCAACTAATTCTTATTCAACATTGATCTTCGAGCCTGAAATCTTACTATTTATTTGTTAATAATGAAATCAATCAAGTTGGGGTATAACTACCTCTCAGACCTTGATTGAATAACATTTATAACGTCAAAACAGATATGACTACTTACTCGAATAATCAATACCATGCAACTATTGATTAACTTTTAAACACATATACACCTTCTCTTTTTATTCTTACTGGATTTTATACCCAGTCTTCCCTTTTGATTATACTATTCTATTTCTAAGTTCGTTTCCTTATCGACTTCTATATATATTGATATTTAGGTTTCTAGTTATCAAATTATCTTAAAAATATTCTAACTTCTTAAATTCCCGGAAAAATTCGCCATAACCTCCTTTGTACTAGGAGCATCGGGAAAATCCCCAAACTGCCACACAGGCCTTCTCCAATCAAAAATAAAAAGAAAAAGCCAAGCGGCTAGCCGATTCGGCGCATAAAATCTCATATATGAATTAAATACATACCTGTTGTCGGGCTTTCTATTTATTTCACTTCTATACTATATTCCAAACCTGTCTCCTGTATATCCATACATTTCTAATTCATTTCAACTTAATCCAATCGTTTTAACTTAGTTCGTTAAGTTATTTTCAATTTACTGGTTTGCCCATTTCACCTTCATATTTGAGTATAACATGTTCAAATATATTTTAACTTACTTATTATCTAATTTGAACTCCATTTTCAACTTACGCTTCATATTCAATTTCGAATATAAATCCTCAAATCCCCTTTTTGAATGCTATATTCAAATTCCATTTGAATTCTATTTGAATCCTATATTCAAATTCCTTTTTAACTCTATTTGAATTTTCCTAATTCAAATTCTATTTGAATTTCATATATTTAAACTCCTTTAAATTTCTATATTCAATTTGAATTACAAATATTCAAATCCCTTTTCAAATCCTTTATTCAATTTCTATGTCACTTCTCTTATTCAAATTCTATTCGATTTCTCTTATGTCAAATTCTATTCAATTTCTCTTATGTCAAATTCTATTCGATTTCTCATATGTCAAATTCTATTCGATTTCTCATATGTCAAATTCTATTCGATTTCTCATATGTCAAATTCTATTCAATTTCTCATATGTCAAATTCTATTCAATTTCTCATATGTCAAATTCTATTCGATTTCTCATATGTCAAATTCTATTCGATTTCTCATATGTCTAATTCTATTCGATTTCTCATATGTCAAATTCTATTCGATTTCTCATATGTCAAATTCTATATCACTTCCATTGAATTTCATATATTCAAACTCCCTTTGAATTTCTATATTCAATTTCTATTTCAAACTTTCTTTATTCATTCTTTATTATAAATCCCATTTGAAATTCAACACAAATTGTCTTTCCCAAAACAAATTCAAAACAGTATCTATGATAGTAATTCGTCACTTACAACTCGAAAATGAATACTGATGATGCAGCTGTCATCATCCGAATCTATTTTCCAGCGATCGAAGTGAGTTCAATACTATAAAACCATTTTTAACCTTTTCCACTTTGAAATTCATTTCAAAATATAATTCACACTGCTTGTAAAACAATTTAAAATCTCCCAGGATCTTAAATTTTCCTTATTTTAATCCAAATCCATTTACAAACACTTATCCAATTTTCCAGAATTTTAATTCAATTTCTGGCATAAAATTTCAAATTCAACTCATCTGATTTCACGTATTTCACTTATATGAATTCTGATTGGTTATTTACATAACCATTTAATTTATAATCTTACTCGATTATAGTACCAACCAATATATCCAATATATATCCAAATATACTTTGGGTAAAATTATTTTCATTTACCCTCCTTTCAAAACATACCATGACGGTTCATCGTATTCGAGTGTTTAGTAACTCCTACCGATACAGTGGATCAAACTGATCGACCAGAATTCATAAACTACTCAACTAATAAATCTCCACAATATAAAACAAATTTTATATCAATAACAAATACGTTCACTCGTATATATACACTCAAACTCAATCTAGGTTATTGCTAACCCTATCTCTACCGAGTCATGCCACAGGGCCAAGTAATTCTTAACTTAAGCTCTGATACCAACTGTAATGACCCGGATTTTTAGCGACTTTGGTTATCGACATAAGCACGATGTCGATAACCTAAACATCGAAAAATCCTGGTAATTAGTGAAAGAAATTAGAGGGTGAGGAAAGATAAGATAGAAACTTAGAATAGAAGAAGAAGAAGAACACAACATCAGAGTAACACGAATCTCACAGCGGAACGAATAACATATAACAGATAACATATCTTGGAAATAAAAGATTTATATGTATACAATAACATTATCAGAGTACATCACTTACAACACAGTGGAAATAACTATAGCTATATGATCCTGAAGCCTCCTGCTCCATCTCTTCAACTATATCTGTAAATCCTAACTACTTGACTGCCCATACAAATTTAGGCACCCAAGAGTTTAGGGAAAACAACAAAATAAACTCCGGGTCAGTCATGGGACTGGTATGAGTAAAATAGTTTAAAAACAGTTCGAACAAGTAAACGATATCTCATAAGACCACGCCGCATAACGGAACGGGTTTTTCCCTTATGAGAATCCAAATTATCTTTATATCAAAAACCTTTTGATATTATAATAATGTCTATCAACCACAACTATAATAATCATCTAGTAGAAACGCTTTCATCTCACGTTCTACATATATAGTATACAATCAAAACCGCAAGCACGTACTGGGTAATGGATTTCCAACTATGACAAGGTATGGAACCACCTTTCGCTAGTGTACCTCTAGAGAGGAATACACTGGGTTCAACAAGAACATCTTGCAACCCGGCCACACATGACCGACCACTCATTTCGCTTGAGTGTATCGAATGTATATCACCAACGGTTGGGATCAACAACCGTTTCCCGAATGGGACAGCATCAACAATAGATTTTTAGAAGTAAATGAAACTCTGGATCAGGTGATTATACACCCTACTTCGGTGCGACCGACTTAGCCATGCTGCCTGCCCGATTTCTATCATTTACCGGATGATGAGGCTAGAAGCTACGCTTTATCATCACATCAGATTCACTTTGAATGTCACATCATCAAATCCATCAAATCACCTATTGACGTCCTCAACCATACATTATGTGTTAGCTAAAAGAAGTTTCCTTCTTCGCTTCCACTCTTGGTACAGTTGGAGAAATCAATATACGTGATCATCTGGAAATACTCTGTTAGACATCCGTCCATACAAGTCATCCAGGAACAGAATGAACCGAAGGTACTATTCTGTAAACAGGATAGCCCTTGCATAACTCCGTCTTCAATTTCCTTTGGCATATATGATTCGCAACGCTTATGCCAATACAGAGTGGTTCTTTGGATAAAAATCCAACCGGTCTCTCCATATTAACAACGTTAAAATGGTCAAAACTTCGATAGTCTGTGATTTAACTATCGAAGAAAACAAGTGTGCAAACAACGATATTATTTCCAGATGGAAATTCTATCAATCAATCATCAATCATATATCTCCTTAGTTCATTAATTTACTTATCTCCTGTTTCCCTATATTCATCATTTCATATTTTCTAAATTTAGAAAATATATGTTATTAACAATGGAAAACATTTCCATTTCTTGTTTTCTTTATTAGAAAACATTTCTGGTTTCTTATTTGGAAAAGCATTTCCAAAGCTTCTTCATTGGACTTAGACAGATGTTTAAACAAACCATCGCGATGCCAACTCAAACCATTTCCTTTACTGCCGAAACTTAACTATTCCTTAGTTAAAAACGAAGCCAATCAAGTTGGGGTAGAACTACCTCTCAGACCTTAACTGAACAACATTTCTAACTTTGAAATAGGCAAAGTTCACTTTATATTTCTTTAACTAACTTCCTTACTTAACCCTCCTTCGAATGGCTATATTCGATCGACTCTTTTCACTTAACTCTATTCGATTTACTAACACCGATTGACTCCTTTTACTTTAACTCTAATCGATTAAACTAACATCGATTTAGCTCCTTTTACTTTAACTCTAATCGATTAAACTAACATCGATTAACTCCTTTTTACTTTATTCTCTAATCGATTAAACTAACATCGATTAACTCCTTTTACTTTATTCTCTAATCGATTAAACTAACATCGATTAACTCCTTTTATTTTAACTCTAATCGATTAAACTAACATCGATTAACACCTTTTACTTTATTCTCTAATCGATTAAACTAACATCGATTAACTCCTTTTACTCTATTCGAATAAACTATTCATTTATAAAGATTTACTTTTAGTAACAGTTCTTCACTTTACAAATGATTTCCCTTTTGATTTACTTTCGAAATATTTCCTTTTTCAAAATCTGTTGATTTTATAAACTCCCTTTATTTCAATATACATTGAAATAAATCCTTTTTACATCCCAGGGTCTTTTATGATATTTAAAATATCGAATAAAAATGATCAACATCATTCCAACACCCAAAATCCATAACAGATTACATAACACCTCATATATCACAATATATGAAAACAGTAAAATAAATGTTGAGGAATCCAGTTGGATTCCTCCAACCTGTTTCCCTGCATCACAGATGTTAAACAATATAGATAACATCACTTTCAGTTCTATATGATACATTCTGTTAAACAGAATCAAATATAGAAATTTAACTAACTGACTAGCAGTTCAATCACACAGTCAACATACAGTCAATCAGCCAATATCTAACAGTTCTAAAAATATAACATGAAATTATAAACTGTTCAGAGTTAGTGAGATTTACTCACATTGGACTATCATCGTTAATTAACGATAATTGTCGTTGATTCAGATCGGACAATTTATTTTACAATAAATTGTAGCAAGCTCAGATTCACTTCCAGTCAGCTTCATTGTGAAGCTCTCGTCCATACGATCCTATTGGATCTTGTTTCGTCAATTTCTGATCACATATGAGATTGTTATTGATTTCCCAAGTTCAATACATTTTTAAGTTGAATTAAAACATATGTTTAAATCACTATTTGGGCTCACCCATAAAAACAGGCCTATACCCCTTTCAAATCCAACCCGTCATCAACAGGATTCGTCCCTCCCTATTTCCCTTTCTTCTTCCCTACATTCTTCGGTTATCAGTATTCAAAAACCACGGCTACCACCGATTTCAAAACATTTCCAGCCAATTTCGATCTTTTACCCAACCTATCTCCTCCCTGATCACTTCATGCTCCACTAAAACGTAACCCATCCAAAATCCCATCCTTCAGACTTCCAGATTCAAGAAAAAAAAACCTCGCTCCTCCCTGCCATCAACACAAAAAGATCCCATCACAGCCACCAAATCCTTCCAGTCGAACCCCTCCTTCCTCAGTTCGACGTTGACTGCTACATCACGACCCACGGCTCCAGGTCCTCGATCACGAAACTCAGCAAAACCCGCGTCACTTATATGTACAGATTTCTCCAACAAAATTCCTACAAGCTAGAAATCCTCTTCTCAATCCAAATGTAACATCCGTTCTTCATCTCGATGCACATATACCTCAAGACTTTTAACCCTGTGCGAACTGTATATGTTAGACACCGAACTGCAGTGTGTTGGAACCCATAACGAAGTGTCCCAGAGCGAGGCTACAGCTTTCACAAGTTCAGTGAATTTTGTTTGGTGATTTTTAGTTGGGTAAACGATTTGATTTGATTTTTCAAGTGGAGTTTGGAGCTCCCGATTCTAGTTTGAGAAGTGAAGATACTGGTGGCTCCTTTTTGTTTGCTGAAGATGGATGGAAATTTTAGGTCTTAAGGAGAAATGATTTTATAACCTCTTGTTTTTTTTGTGTGGATTTCCTTTCTCCACGTTGTAGGAGAAACATGCGGTTGAAAGTACGAGGGACGAGGCCTTCTTTTTTATCACTAAATGATTTAGGATATTTTTCTTTTAAAAGTTAGGATACCGTATTATATAAAACCCCATCCACAAATGACCTGATATGGACAGAAGTGGAAATACCATCGTATCGAGCTCGGTGCCACGATCCTAAAAATATAAAAATACCGGTAGGTGGACTCATATTGTGAAACCCCAAGATATCGATATGGGGTGCAACCTACTCCAAATAAAAAGTCGCGTATTTAATTAATTAAAAATTACTGTAAAATTCTAAAAATTAAATTATCGTTATGTCCCAAAAGAACTATATCTAAATTCAAACCCGATCTCTAGTTATATCGAATAAACCGTTATGGTCGATAAACGATTCTATAGCGACTATTTTAAAATTTGATTTGGACATATCTCAAAATCTACACGACGAAATCCTAATTTTTCTCTTCCACTAGAAAGATATACTCCACCAGCTCCACACGTTTCTTGTTTCACAGAAATCCGACTTAAAACGAATCTTGTACATTCATTTGAAGTTCGAATCGCCAATTTACGAACTGCAGCGCCATTTCGAGCTCGTTTATAATTATATTATAAACTATACATTCAACTGTCGACGATTGAATATATTCGTTATTCAAATTCAATTCCAAGCTGAATTACATATCACAGATGATCTGGTTCACACCATATCGCCATTTCAGTCAATTTTGATTATTTCATAATTATATATTGTTTAATTTATTATTTTAATTAAATATTCACCATTATTAAATTCCACGACCATGAAATCCTTTTAATCACCTTTTATATAATAAAATAAATTAATCATAATACCTCTGCCAATGCGGGTCATTACATGTTACCAGCCAGTCAGGGAACACTACATTGAAGATGACTCCAATGCTAATTCCAAGCACAAGCATTGGTTGAATAAGAAGAGCCAAGTTGTAGTCGATAATGGGCGTATCCAAAGTTGTAGTCGATAGTAAACGGTTGAGGCTGCAGCGCCCGTTATCATGCCTGATCACGCAAATATTATGCTATCATGTCAAACTAAAAGTGAACTAATTATTACCCGTATAATTAATTTTCTACTATATATAGACTAGATAAAGAAAATCGAATTTAAAGAAGTTTTGTGCCATTAATAGAAGCGGTGGAGCACATGCTAAAATTCAAGATTCGTTGCTTCTTCCCATGATGGCTGAACTGAATTATGTTTAGAACTAGACTTTATGCATTCATACCCATGGTATTTAATGTTCATCTTCATCTAGTTATTTAATGTGCAATATCTCATGTTTAACTTGATATTTAAAATCTCCATTATAGGTATATTTGGAGAAAAGATGATTCGCAAAACACGAAATGTAAAAGAAAATTGAACATAAATTTAAAACAGGTAAGCACTCAAGTTAGAATTGACTTATCAAGCAGAGCTAGACAAAACTTGGGCATAATTATGACCAGTTATAAGTCAATTTCTAGTACCAATACACATTACTGTAATTATACTACTGTGGCAATCTGTTTAATACTAGCCAGGCAGCACATGATAAATGATGTTCTCAGCAAATTAACAAAACTCCATTCATCAAAACGAATTGAAGGCTAACTGAAATAAGACCAAAATGATATGTGACTTTGACATATATAAATATTACGGTATATCAAAGTACCAATGATAATGATTCTTCTGTGTTTGAGTCAATATGAAGCGCAAATTCATGCAAAAGATGACAGTGGGGGAATAGGGAACCAAAATAATTGCTACCCAGCTGTTGAGAACGTACAACTCATTAACTTTGGAGCTAGAAACTGAAGCCTAATTTCTCCTTTGTTACTAGAGCATTAAAGTTAGGAACTTTATAGCTGCATTCTTCGTTTTCAAGAATAGGTGCTAGTTCTTTGTTATCATGGAGAATTCGACCCATGAATTTTTTTGGGCTGTTTAGACCTTTTATCCTCTACATAGGTCCCAATGTGTTCCTTCTTGTTGAATTTTAAGTAGCTTCAAAAAAAATTTGTACAATATTTCTTCTAGTAGTTTCGACCCAAGGGTAATGGGATGCAATTAGAATTGGAAGTTAAAATAAATTGCAATATTTTAACCATATGAGTAGACAAATGTATCTTGGAGGATAAATGATTTGGGTTTTTTGTGACATTAAAAAAATTGTGTGATCGAACCTCATGCTAATAACCAAAACTAAAGAGAAATGTGTATATTTGCTGGCACTAAGTGACCCGAATTCTCCCCACATGTTGCACATATCATTTCTATTCGCCTTCCATCTGGATCAGGCTGAAATCATGCATTAGCAAGATCACTTAGTATTATCAACTCAATAAGCGAAAGAAAAGAATAAAACAAATTCAGATAGCCTCTTTTCTTATGTATTAAAAAAATAATGAGAATATTTAGAAAACTTCAGCGAGGTTAATATAGTGTTGGATGTTACGCTAACACTTGACAGATGTCAGGCAGTAATGAAAGAACCGATCATAAGAAAGATTACAAACTTGAGTAAATGAGTCCATGTTATATTCTTGTGGCGGACTCTCTTTCTACTAACAATACTTATTGAGCATGAAACTCAAGTGAGCGACCAGAAAATAGTTCTGTCAGACAGCAAATTTTGATATTATTTGTTTCTCTCTTTATTTTTAAACTTGAGTGAATGAATCCATGATATATTCTGGTGGAAGCCTCTCTTTCTACTAACAATTTACTTGCTGAGCATGCAATGTTTGCAACTCAAGTGAATGGCCAGAAAATATTTATCTGTCAAACAGTAATTTTTGATATTATTTGTTTATCTATGTGTTTTTAAAACTTGCGTGAATGAATCCATGATATATTGTGGTGGTAGCATGTCTTTCTACCAACAGCTTTCTTGTTGAGCATGCAAAGTTTGCAACTCAAGTGACTATGTCAATAGGCTTAGTGCGTAGAAAAAGAATATAAGATGGTCGATGATTGCAACAAGGCTAGCGCTAAGAAGAACAGAAAACATACAGGTGAAATTTTACGAACCTGTCATATGCGGAAACATAGCAGCCAAGGGAGAAAATCTCATTTGGGTGACCGTGCAGGCGCGCCAGCTTACGTAAACAGGCTGGGTAGAGCAGAAATTGATGGTGACATTGGCAATGTCAGCTGTGAAGATGTGACATGCATAGGAATAGTGGTCTACATTGGTATCGTGGACTGTGGTGGTATATCGGAGGATTGCCTTAATTTATCAAGCACCCTAAATATATGTGATTCAATAAAGAAATTACATAAACAATAAATTCCCAAAAAGAAACAATGGTAAGACTAAGCAAAAATACCTTTGACGTCAACTCTTTAGTGCCAACCTGAACTATATTAACAGCAGATTGTGCATCGTTAGATGCTAATAGTTTAAATTTGGTTAGTAAAATAACCGATTATCAAAACCCTGAAATGCACACGAATAAAGGTCACACACAAAAACACAAACACGGTGCACATGCATCTTCATATCCCATTTGCCGTACACCAACCTGGAACGAAGAATATCTAATATGAAAATAAATCTAAAAGGATTTGTTCGAGTGTCATCTTTTGTGTAGCTTATTCTAATTCCATTCAAAAGGAAAATCATGTCAGTTTTGCTAAAAGTTTCTCAGATTCAATCTGTCATTATATTAAAAGTTAGTAAATTAAAAATTATGGTTTAAAAAAGGGTAAAGCATTTATCAGTAATACCTGTGATTACTGGGTAGATTCATTCGAGTCTGGGAAAAGAAGTAGCTGCATATAACAGACGAGATTAAATTTTCAGAAAAGAGGTGAATGGCAATTATACAAGGAATGCTTCATTTTTGACAAATGTTAGCAATGCAGAAAAATACAAACCAACCAAGAAACAATGCAGAAACAAAGGTTCGTCGAGATCATTATGTTTGATAATTACCCGAAGTAAAAGAGCTTTACACGATAAACTAGTACCATACCTGTTTCTTAATGGATGGAGGCATAGATTCAAAAAGCGCATATGCCCAAGGAGATGAACTTGTTGAGATGTTTTCAGCTGCTATTCTGTTCATTAAAAGAACATGTATTTCCAGAAATACAGACATGGTTATTCATAATATTAGACGAAAAAGAAATTTTATTCATGTGATAATACCTTATAGCATGTATGCACAACAATGAAACACACGAAAACACACAAAATATATCAATAGAAAAGTGAAAATGACATTTTTAGAACTCTGAAGTTAAGGCAGTCAGTCAACAATTCCATAGTAGCGAAGATGGGGAAAAAACTGCGATGGGGATGTCATGAAAAATAATAGAGCTAGAAAAAGTTAGTGCTAGATACTAAATTCAATTGTCAAAATGAATTCATTCTTACTTCCACACCATTGATGTAGAAAAAAAGATACGTCCTTTACTCTTACATAACAAATCCAAAAATGCATTAGTTCATGCATCTAATGTTTATGCTTTTTTTTAACCATAAAAGTTCATGTAACTTTTCAGCTCAGTCAAGCAGCATGCCAACATTTACAATTTTAGTGAGGTTAAGAGAAGCACAATTCATGACCATCCTCATAAACACACTCACATCAAACTGTAGCCCAATATCCCTTCGCACTTCCATAAACACGTACATACTAAAAAAATATACAGCAACACGCAAAACTAAAAAAGAAAAAAAGACATGGTACTGTGTGTGAAAATCAACTGAGTGTGAAAAAAAGCTGAAAAAATCAACTGAAAGGCGAGTTAGATCTACCTTAGCACATATTAATGAGTATGTTCTAATGTCAAAGGGATGCCATTAGCTAACACTGATTTTTCTACTAATCCATTTTCAGATGTCGCCATAGAAGGCTGGTTCTGTGCACGTCTACAAGGGAAAATATATGAAACTGGGGAGATTTATATAATGATAAGTACCACAAAAGCAGCAAGTAAATTAATTTCAACTTTACTTGTTTCTCTTTTGAAAAAACATGCAACAAGACTGTACAGTGAGGTAAAACTAGCCTTTAACCAAATAAGCTTGAATTGTAAAAACAGTTTGACCTTGACCATGAATCAGGGCTCTGAAATAAAGAAATGAGTTCAATTTTAATCATAACCAGAAATAAATTATCCACTACACTAACTAATGGTAATAAACACTAATATGGTGGTACTTACCAAGTTCTTTTTAGGCATGCTATCCACAAGGGATGTGACTGGTCTACCTCCATTATTTGAGAATAAACAAACATGTGCATGTTAGAATGTAATAAATGTAGAGAAAACTAGGATTGAATTAAATTTGGAATATGGTGGTACACAACAGTAAAAATCTGAAGTTACACATAAAAAGATGGCCTATATAGGCAAAGCTCTGCTAGCATACAAATACGTATTTGTATCAAAACCAATAATGAAATTTGTATAGATCAAATACATAAATGAGTTTTAAATTATTATGATCCATTTGAAATCAATGCTGAAAATACAACATCCAACTACGACATAAATACTACAGAAAATACAACCATCTGCATAATAGTCAGCCTCCTTTAACCCCTCATGTTTTCATGTAGGCATTTAGGTTGAATGAAATAGTACGGTGGTGATGTATATGATAAATTAATTTCATGAAACGAAAAAATAAAAACTCATGGACAAAATGTTTATGAAGTTGTTGGCCTATAATAACTAATATAATATATGGAGACTATGCATGCAATTCTGCTGAACTGCCAATGCTAATTACTAAATGTTGGTTTGAAATTGGAAGTTACAAGTCATCGTCAAGTTGTACTCAAACAAAACACACCTACATGTAATAAACTTGAAAGCATTAATGGAAGATCCGTCAGTTCTATATGTTAAAAGCTGAAACCAGGCTCCTGATCTTCCTTTTTTTTAAGAAATTGCAGGATTAGATCTAGAATCCTAGTCAAGCCGCAAGATTGTAGAAAACCAGTAAGTGACTACACAAAAACAAAACAAAAAAGATGCCATTAGTCATAATTTCAGTAAGTGACTACATAAAACAAAACAAAAAAGATGCCATTAGTCATATTTTGTCCGTAAACAGCTAAATAAATCCTCTTCAAACAAGATATCAAAAGTACGTAGACTATTATAGCACAATTTCTTACGTTAAAGACTGTGGTATACAATATAGATGATAATTAAGTTGCATACAAGACTTAATATCTTAGCCTTCATTTAAATTCATTATTGTAAAGAAGAGGTAAATCAGTGATTAAGTAAAACTTATATGTACCTTCGAAGTATTAGACCTATTACCAGAGTTTCAACATCTCGCTCACGGTCTATCTCGTATTCCAATTCTAACTACGTAGCAGTGATGCTCTTACGAGTAACAAGTTGTTTGCTGTGAATCCAACGAAGTAGAACAAAATAAAGTAACAAGCTGAAATCGAATGAAAATCGGACTAATTGCAATATTAAAAAGGATTAATACCTGTTTTATGAGGATCGGGAGAAATAACCTCCTTCTTAAGCAAATAACTATTGGCTAGAGGACAGATCTGCAGAAGGCAACTGATTTGATTTCGAGAATCTCAACAATTGACATTGAAATGAAAAAGAAAACGTCGAAGGGACAGGGTTTGGAGAAATGAAGGAAAGCGGCCAAACAAGGGTCCGGTTATTTCCACCCCATTGTTTGCTCTTCACCCTCCACCTAAAGTTCTAGAAATACTAATTCCAATTTTACCCTTTGAAAATTAATTGGATATATAAATCCATGTTATTTCTTGATGTCATTACAATTCAAATAACCTATTAGTCAAAACATGTTGTTCGGAAATTTTATATAAATAGAACCTAAGTCCCCTAAAATAATTCAAAAACTCACGACCAACGACAGAAAAATAAAAACAACGACAAAATTAAGCGTATAAATTTGCAAATTCAAGTCTACTCCAAAATTATACTTTGCATAAAGTTAGTAAAACGAAATTACATCAGTATTTAACCATGACAACGCTTTTAGTTGACAATATCTCACAACAACATTTCAGATTTTATTTTATTTTTTCTGAGAGATAGGCAACGGAAGGAAAACGCAGATTGAAAGAAGAAAAAATAAAACCAGTTTGATTAAAAGGAAGGACACATTTGGAAATAGATGGGGTGGGAGGAGAAAAAAGCGGGGTGTGTATTTTCTTTTTAAATCAGTGGGGTGTGAAGAGTATATACAGGGGTGGCAATAGCCGGACCCGCCAAATAATTAGGTCTTGGGAACGGATTAGGTCATACGTAGTAGCAAGGACCGTATGCTTTTCTTTTTCGCATAAATTAATAATTAAAACATTAATAGAAAATAATGGAAACGATTTAGTACACATAGAAATGCTTGTTAAGTGTTTCATACCTAGAAACCCTAAAAAAGGGTTTCAAGTAAAAAAAATCATATGTTACAAATTTGCTTATTTGGTGTAGTGTAAAATTGTTTAAAGAATATTTGTTTGATTTTAATAGAGTTTTTAAAAAAGGGATTTTTATTCATTTTAGTTAATAAAGAGATTTACTATGGAGGTAGTAAATAATGGAAGTAAATTATTATTTTAATTAATAATAAAATCAGAGAGTTACTTTTAATTGGAATTCATTTAAAAGGTAATCGAAGTTGAAAAGAAATCCAATGGATTAATGAAAGATGTTTATGAACCGGTTTTATTTTTAAAACCTGAGTTTTACAACGAAGTGAAAAAGAGGATTTTTAACGAACATGGCAGCTTAAAATTAATGTTACTTAATTATTTAAATTAAGTAAATGGAAATTAAGAGAAAGGGTTTATTATAAACTAGGATTTGTATAAGTGAGGATTAAGATGTTAAAGCGTTAATTTGACATTAAGGTTTCTTGATAATGGGATTAAGTAAAGGTGGGGAATTGAAATGAGAATCTCAAAGCGAGAGATAATTGGATGGATTTGAAAGGAAATTGGGAAAAAGTGAATTGGGTAGTAGAAGTGAATCGTGGGATTTGATAACCAAATCTGAATTATAAGTGAGCTTGGTAAAAGGTCGAATTAAAAGTGATGTTTATAAAGAAGTACTTAATTATTGAATTAAAAGAAAAACGGATACAGCTGAAAAGAGGTTTCAAAAGAGATAACCAGGTTTATGAAACCATATTTGGAATAAAATAAGTTGAATAGCAATTGTGTTGATATTAGAGTGAAATATTGGTTTTTGAATTACAACTAGTATTTGTCTTTAGATATGAACGTTGTTGATCAAGGTCTGAGAGGTAATTAAAATACCCCAACTTGAACAACATCAGGATTATATGAAGATGATATTAGTTGGTAATCGTAAAAGAGGTTAGCGATAATTTATTATTTCCATTAGTGAAATAATAATGCAACATTTGGTGGAAATTTGGAAAATATACAATGAGAAATCCGAAGTAAAGGAAATTAGTAAGAAGGGAAATTATATAAATAAGAATTCCAAAGTAGAAGAAAAAAACAAAAAGGGTTTGCATGAAAATATAATGATATTTTCGGGTTAGGAAGGAAATGTAAAGCTGAGTATTATTATATACTAATAAATATTAGTTATTGTTTCAAGAACGGGATAAAGGATATTACTTAACGTTGTTACGAAGAATAAGTTGAAGAGATTTCCCAAATTTAAATAATAAAGAATGATGTAATAAATGTTTTAAAGGAAATTAAGTGGAAATTGAATTTGGTTATTTTACTAAGTATTTAAGAAAATCGGTTTTGAGAACATTAGTTTATAAGAATCAAATATCGTATTTTTAAATAATAAAAGAGTTAGAAGTTTTAATTAAGCAGAAGTGAATTGGTTTGTTTAATTAAAAGGCCAAGTGGTGCTGAATATTTAACCAGTGGATTCATTGGATTGTGAAACACTGTTTATTTTGATAGTTAAATCACCAACTATCAAATCTGTCCAATACGATTGTTGGTACGGAAAGACCGGGATTGAATTTATTTTCGAAAACCATTCCGACCAAAAATACGTGAAGATATTAAAGGATGATCGAGATGGAGCATTGAAGACCGTGGATTTTCATACACAGAAGAACTACTAAAAATCTCTGGTTTAGCAGCCGGAGATAAGTTGTGGTTCTATCGTGGTTGAAATCTACGGATTGTAAGGACTACTCGCTATTGACCGATGGGGTGATTCCTATATTGGATGCAGTAGGAGAGTACCTTCGGTTCATCCTGTTCCTGGATGACTTGTATGGACGAATGTCTGACAAAGTATTTCCAAAGGAATTACGTACGTTGATTTCTTCAAACGTACCTTAGTTGGTGGCGGAGGACGACGGTTCTCTTAGCTTTACCCCTAGAGTATTTTTGTGGACGTCAATTAGTGATATCTGGCGGATCTGACGATGTGGCATTCAAAGTGAATGGTGGTCAGGTGTTGTAAAAGGGAATTCAAACTTCAAGCCTCACAACTGGGAAATGACAAAAATCGGGCAGGCAGCATGGCTATGTGGGTCGCTCCCTTTAGGGTGTATAATCACCTATCTAGAGAAATTCCTTTTGCTACTTTAATCTATTTCGATGTTGTCCCATTTCGGTAAACGGTGGTTTGAGCCCAACCGTTGGTGATATACATTCAATACACTCAAGCGAAATGAGTGGTCGGTCATGTGTGGGTCGGGTTGCAAGACGTTCTTGTTGAACCCAGTGTATTCGCCTCTAGAGATACACTATCGGCAGGTGGTCCCATACCTTGTCATAGTCGGAATCCAATCTCTAATAAGCGCCCACGGTTTTGATTGTATACTATATATGTGGAGCGTGAGATGCAAGCGTTCCGCTAGATTGATATTTACTTGTATTTAGACATTATTATAATATCTGAAAAGATATTGATTTCAAAACGTTTTGGGTTATCGTAAGGTAAAAACCATCCGTGTTTATGTGTGGATTTGGTCTTACGATTATACTTTTCTTCCGAAAAGATTTTGACTCAAAAATCAAGTTGTGTGATACCCTTAATACTGTGCAATTTTTTCTCACTCTGGTTCACTAGACTGACCCGTTTTTTGTAAATGCTCGGGTTAGCCCGGAGTGTACAGGTTCAGGTTATCGAATGCTGTGATGAGACGAGCTGGAAGAGTCCAGACGTATGATATTATATGTAGCTACTATTCCGTTGTGTGTTGTGTTTGAGGACATGTTATTATAACTGTCCAAAGATGTTAATGTACTCTGATATTGTAAGTATTTTTAAAAGCTCTCAATAATGTTTTATTTCTGTATTATATTTTGTTCCGCTGCGATGTGAGACTCTGATTCTATGTTTTTTTGGTTCTTCTTCTTCTTCTATTCTAATATTTCTTTCTTTCTTACCTCACCCTCTAAATTCTTTCTAATAACGTTCCGGTGTTTTCGGTGTTTGGAAGGTCGACATGAGGTACGGGAAATGTATTTATGTCGATTTTCAGGGCCGAAAATCCCTGGGTCGTTACAGTACCCGGGATAAGCCTATCTAACGCTATCCTCTGTCTCCCATGTACAGTCTCTAGGATCTCCGCTCCATTGCACTTTGACCAAGTTCACTTTCTTGTTCCTTAGTGTTCTTGTTTCTTGGCCAATTATGTTTATCGGCTCTCTCCGAACCGCTAAACTTGTTGTTTTCTTGCGATGTCTCTTCTACAATCAAGTCTGGACAATGAACATGCTTCCGAAGATGAGATACGTGAAACACATCATGAACTTCGGGCAACCAATCTGTCAACTAAACTCTGTAAGCTAGAGTTCCTATCCTTTCCAGTATCCGAAATGGACCAATATACTTAGGTGCTAACTTTCCTGACTTCTTGAATCAGACCACTTCTCTTAACGGAGAAACCTTCAAATATACTAGATCTCCAACAGCAAATGGTACATCTCTTCTTCTCGAATCCATATAACTTTTATGTCGGCTTTGTGCTGCCTTCAATCTCTTCTTAATAAAATCCACTTTATCTGCAGTTTCTTGGATCATATGTTGACCCAACAATGGTCAATTACCAGGCTCTATCCAACATGTAGGAGATCTACATGGTCAACCATATAATGCTTCAAATGGTGACCTTTTTAAACTTTCCTGGAAGATGTTATTATATAAGAAATCAACTAGTGTTAATTTTAAGTTTTGTTCCCAACTTAGACTTAAATGCTTCCCAGAACTTACCAGTAAAGATCAGATCTCGATTACTGACTATTGTTTTGGGAACTCCATGCAGTCTAACAATCTCATTCATGTATATCTGGGCAAGACTCTGAGCTTTTCTATTCGATTTCATTGGAATAAAATGGGCGCTCTTCGTTAGACGATCTACAATAACCCAAATGTTATAATTACTTTTCTTGGTTCTAGGCAGACCATCAATGAAATCCATAGAAATTTGATCCCACTTCCATTTCGGAATCTCTAACAGTTGCAACAACACAACGGCCTTCTTCTGATCACTTTTGACCTGTTGGCAAGTTGGACATCTGCTAACGTATATAGAGATATCTCTTTTCATAGACTTCCACCAGAATGTGCGCTTTAGATCTAAATACATCTTACTCACTCCCGGATGAATACTAATGTAACAGCCCGCATTTTACGTATCAGAGGATCATAAAATATTTTTATTTATTTTCCTAAGGGTTTTATCATTCTCATATTTTGATATGTTTTTTATGGGGATGTGAGACATGTCCATAATTTTTACCAATTTTATTTGTGACCATTTTACCCCTATCAGATTTGTATAGGGCATAACTTTTGACTAGGATTGAAACAGGGACTGAGTAGATTTCATTGGAAAGGAAATTTTGTTTCCAATTCCGTAGATTGGTCACATTAAAGATTTGTTTCAATGGTTTGGAGGAATCATTGCTATCTTCGTTCAGGTTTTGGATAGACATTGATGGGTTGATTTGGGGTGACCCATTAGTGGGTTGGTGGGAGGCTATATATAGAGGGTTAGAGATATGGAGAATAGTTTATTTTCTTCATTCCCTCATTTGGTTGAGCTCGTGATCCTCCTTGCTCGATCAAATACACCTTTCCAACATTAAAATCTAGATATAAAGAATAGAATCGAAGATACATCATTTCAAGCTAAATCTACATCAAATAAAGAGAGATTGCATCAAATCAAGAGGTTTGAAGCACATTCTTCGCTGTCCAGATTGAGAATTTAGTGATTTTAAGTTAATTAAAAGAATTGGTGAGTGATAAGCATCTCTCCCACAGATTTAATCAAGTATATGGGTTGTTTGATCATAATTTCATCATTTTAGGTCGTTTTCACCTTTATCTACATCATGGTAAGTATATTTTCATCTGAATTACAATAGGATCTTATCTAGCAACTTAAAACTGGTAATTCTTATGTCAATTCGTATGTTTATACAAGTTAGATCGATTGTTTTACTTTATGCATTAATTTATCATGATTTTGGTGAATTTTATATGATTATTGATAAATAATTGTCATTTTGATGTTATTGATGATCTCATAAAGTGTTGATTGTTGAATTGGATGATTTGGATGAGTTGTTTGCGTTGATGTTATCGTTTGGTGATGGTTTGATCAAGTTTGGAGCTATATTGGTCAGATCAGGAGTCGGTCGTTTCTCTTAGGTCGTTGATGATATGGCACGAAGATCAAGTCATCTGGCTTGTGCTCCAAGAAATGAAACTCAAGTCATTGGTGCATAGGTCGGATCGTCAAAGAGCATGGGATGTCCGAATCATGTTGAAGCTTCGGGTCGTTCGGAGATAGGTCAGGTCGTAGGAGCTTATCTGGAATCAGGTTGTTGGTCTTCTGCATAAAGTCGGTCCGTTGGGTGACCTGATGAGACAGGCTGAAATTGACCAATTGATGCATGTTTTTGGCTCGATGGTGGTTGTGACTTCGAAGTGAGTCCATGGGGGAATGTCGAAGTGATGTGATGAGTTCGTTGATCGTCGTAATGCAACGAATGTGAAGACGACTCCAGGGGTGAGTTCGTGGATAATGGTTTCTAGGGAATTGAACTTGTGCTTAAGAACAGTCATTAGGCTAGAGATACCGATGGCTGAGAAATTATCGTTATCGTAGGTTCTAGTTGATTCAAAGAAAGGGTATAATGGGGATGCCCAAAAGACTAGAATTAACTTGTTGAGTAACCTGGGTAGCTCAACGGGCCTAAGTATGTTTCATCGTATGTCGTATGGAGTTTTGCTAGAACCGGGGTTACCATTAGCCCTCGACCAGTCATATGATTAACGATGGTTTCAAAGAAGATTGTTGGTGATAGTCAGAGTCATGGATGATGATTGTTTTGCTTGTATCATCTTGTGTAGATTATTTAACGTTGGAGGACTTATCTCTTGGGTGCTTGCCTGATGTTGGTTTAGGCCTTCGGGGCTTATGCATAGAGATGTCGATATCGATTAGGATGGTCTATGCTTAATAATTGATTGCTATGGATGTTTTGTTCTTTCTAAAATCTTGTTTAGTAAAGGCTATCACTGTCGGATGTAAGAAAGATGAGTTTGAGTTTCCTCTTTGGTGTTTAGGGTTGATTGATTGGTTAACCTACTATTCTCATATACTTTATTGATGATGTTAATTAGCTGTTTTATTGCTCATTAAGACTGTTGTCTGACTCAAGGTTTTATATTTCCTTCATATTACCTTGGGATGTTCATCCATTTGTTAAATGGGCAGACTGAGTAGCAGGTTACAAGTAGCAGATCTTAGTGGACGATGCAGCAGATCGATGGCGAGTAGGAGCAATTTCTTACTATATATATATTATGATGATACCTGCTGCTTGACGTATTCTCTGAGTGTTGTAATAAGGCCTTTTGTACAGATATATTGATGTAGTTAAAGAAGTTATGGATATTCCTTGATAATATAGAAGTTTAAATTTCTATACAATTATGCTTCACTATTATTGCCTGTTGTATATGTTCTATTATATTTTATCCTTACGGGTGAGTTATACGACAGGTTACTCTTGTGTTATCTTAATCTAATGATCGTCCATAGTTGTCCAGCACGTCTTTCAGTGTATTATTTTCCTTGTTAAGTGCAGGAGCTGTGGGCGGTCACCACATTTGGTATCAGAGCACTGGTTATCGATTTTAGTCAAAGTTCTAAGACGTAATTATGTATGAGAGACATATTTGTAGATTTATGATGGATGCATACAATATATTAGTGTATAGTATAATAGCACTTGAACTCCATTGTAGATCATCTCATATGTGGACTAAGCATTCTATTTTTCAGATTTCGAATGAGTCGTCGATCGTCAAGACACTTGTAGGAGGAGACTGTTATTAGAGCGGGTGATGGCGGTATAGCAGAATACCCAGTTATGTTTGAGGCTATGATGGCAGCAAACATGAGGAGGGTACCCGCTCTCGAAGCAGCCGCGGTAGATGTTGGTGTTCAGGTGCAGGTACTAAGGGTGGTTGACTTCACAAAGCTAATAAGGACTTCACTTCTCTTGGTGGGAAAGTCGTTCAAAGAGACAGAGTCGATAGTTGAGATTCAAGGGTGGCTAGATACTTGCATTCAGATATTTGGAGACTTGGGTATGGAGGATGCGACTAAGAGGAAGCTTGCATCGAGACCGCTACAGGGCAGAGCAATGGATTGGTGGAACTCTATCATTCTAGAGACCCTAGAAGATGAGATCACTTGGGATCAGTTTCGAGTCATGTTTGAGATGAAGTTTATCTCTACCATTCAGAAGTCAGTTCTGTTTAAGAAGTTTGTTAAGCTAAAATAGAATGGTCGACCAGTGTTGAATTATGTTTCTGATTTTGAAGCTTTGTCCAAATATACTTGTTCGTATATTGAGACTCTTTACCAAAAGAACGAGAAGTTCATCATGAGCTTTTGTGCCACTTGGGTTTGGAACCCTAGATTTGTGATAGACCATTGATTGTGACTAATCCAGTTGGCAGGGTTCATCTAGTTTGTGTATGATTTGTTGTTGTTTTATGAATGATTGTTGTGTCTTTCGCTGGGTTTGGGATTATCTTAGGTGTGGATTAGCTCAAGAGGTATGTGGCAAAAGTGGATTGCGAGAAGCTGTAGGTGACAGTCGGGAATGTGGAAGGGCGAATTGGTGTGATTCGATGTTTGCCCGAAGATGGGGTCTTCGTAAGTTATTTATATTCGCATGTGATTCGACGGGAAGACTTGTCATCAGTGCTGATCGCAAGTGAGTTTGATGATGTCTTTAATGAGGTCAAAGGTTTGCCGCCGCGTCGCGAGATTGAGTTTAGAATCGATTTGGTCGAAGGTGTTAGACCTATCATTATGCCTCTAAGGCGGATGACGCCTAAGGAACAACGAGAGTTAGAGGTGCAAGTTCGTGATCTTTTAGGAAAAGGATTCATTCCGATAAGTGTGTCAGAATGGGGTGCACCAGTTGTGTTTGTAACCGAGGCTGATGGATCTTTAAGATTGTGTCGACTATCGTAAGCTGAACAAATTGACCAAGAAGAACAAGTATTCGTTTCCAAGGATAGATGACTTGTTTGATCAGCTTCACGAAGCCAAATTGTTTCCCTAGATGGATTTGGCAATGAGAATCCACTAGTTGAGGGTGGCAAAGGATAATGTGTCGAAGACTGCTTTTTGGACACCAACCAGTTTCTTCAAATGGCTGGGTAATGCCATTTGGGTTTACTAATGCGCCAGCGTATTTCGTGGATGATATTATGGTTTACTCCTAAAATGAGGAAGAACCAAGTGTTCACAGGGGATGCAAAGTGTGAGAAAGCTTTTGGAATCATGTAAGAGAGACTGACAAATGCTCCTGTTTTGACAATTCTGAGTAGGAATGAAGAGGATAGTATATATCGGTGCATGTGGTATTGGACTTGGAGAAGTGCTGATGTAAGAGTACAAGGTTGTGGCCTACGCAAGTCGACAGCTGAAGCCGCATGAAAGGAATTATCCAACTCACAATTTGGAGTTGGCACCGATCGTGTTTGCTCTGAAGATGTGGAGACACTACCTATTGGGAGTTCGATTCGAGTTGTTTACCGATCACAAGTCGTTGAAGTATCTTTTCCCGCTAAAGGATTTGAATCTTCGGCAGCAATGGTAGTTAGAGTTTTTGACATCATATGATTTTGGTATAGCCTATACTCTTGGTAAAGGTAACGCAGTGGCGGATGTGTTGAGTCGAAGACACGCAAGTTTGAGAGCGATGTTCTCGGAATGGAAGAGTCGTGAGTACTTGGCAGGATTGATTTCAGGCCATAGTGTGAGTTGGAACATAAAATATTGGCAAGCTTATCGATAAGACATACTCTCATCGAAAGGATTGGCGAAAGCCAAAAGCATGACAGAAAGCTTATCGAGATTATTCATAGGTTGGAACCAGAGGATTAGGAATTCGAGGTCGATCGAGAAGTTTGGATTCGAAAACAAGGACGACTGGTTGTTCCCGATATCGAAGGAGTGAGAGATGAAGTTCTGTGGGAGTGCATCACTCAAAGTTGATGACTCACCCTAGTGGTAGTAAGACATATCAGGACATGAAGCGAGTCTACTACTGGGAAGGGATGAAGCGAGATGTTGGAAAGTTTATTTCCAAGTGTATGAATTGGTGTATGAACTGTCAGTTAATGAAAGCTGAGCAGAAAAAGCCGAGTGGTTTGCTTCAGCCATTGGATGTTCCTACATGGAAGTGGGTTCAGATATCAATGGATTTTATCAATGGACTACCTAGAACAAGGGCAGAAAACGAAAGAATTCAGGTCATCGTGGATCGCTTGACCAAAAGTGCAAGGTTTATTCGTGTCAAATCGACTAAGACAACATCGAAGTTGACTGAGCTTTATATAAAATGGATAGTTCGATTCCATAGTATCCCGAAGAGCATAGTAAGTGATGGTGATCCGTTGTTTACAAGTGGATTTTGGAGGAGTTTGTAAGAAACTTTGGGAACTGAGTTTTGTTTGAGTGCAGCTTATCATCCCCAAACTGATGGTCAAACCGAGAGGGTCAACCGAGTTTTGGAAGATATCCTAAAAGCTAGTGTATTGGACTTCGGAGGATCATGGGAGGACTATTTACATCTAGTTGAGTTTGCATATAACAACAGTTGTTAGTCAAGCATTGGGATGGCACCATATTAAACGTTATATGGTAGACCGTGTAATTCTTTAGCATGTTGGTTAGAAATTGGAGATAAGTGAATTCTTGGGCCAAAAATGATAAGCGAGACATCAGATTGTATTAAGATCGTTCAGCAACGAATGAAGGCAGCCCAAGATCGTCAGAAGAGTTATGCCAATAAACGTCGAAAGGACTTAGAATTCGATGTAGGTGATATGGTTTTCGTGATGATTTCGCCATTGAAGCATGTGGTTAGATTTGGAAGTAAAGGATAATTAGCTCATAGGTTTGTCGGACCATTTCTGACAGACGAGCGGATTAGAAAGCTCGCATATAGATTGTATTTACTGAGAAGACATCGAGTGTGCATCATCTTTTCCATGTTTCATTTCTTGGGAAGTGCGTGCATGATTCGAATGTGGTGGTATCTCCGGAGCAGTACGAAGACTTAGAAGTCGAGACCGTAGTTACGAAACCTTGTAAGCTGCTTCATATTGTGGGAAATGACACAAAACAACTTACGAGGAAGACGGTTAAACTAGTCAAGGTCCAATGGAATGAGGATGATGGAGATTGTACGTGGGAGACAAAAGAGAGTATGAAGACGACCCATCCAGAATCTTCGTTGGTATGACCCATAAGCATCGTGTCATTCTTAATCCGTTGTAACTTGTACCATTATTATTGTTGCTATTGCTGTTAGAATTCCATATGTGTTTATCCCTTAAGGATCACATATGCATTGAAGAATTAAGTCCATACTAGAACGATAGAATGAGCATTCATGAGATTCGTACATGTATGCCTCAACCAAGATCGTTCGTACGCAACAAGGTCAAACATGGACTACGGCTCGAACACAAGAGAAAAAGGTAGTCATAAAGTGCAGCACGATTATACAGAGAGGTCGCACATTAAGAATGGTAATGCCTAAAGACTATGAGGCCCGTACATTCTGCAGAGATCGCTCGTATCAAGAAAGTTGCTTATTCTCGCATCAAAGAAATCTGTCGCACAAGACAAGGAAGGGAACCGACTTCAGTCACATGATCCATTCCGCAGTCGTTCGATCACAAAACCACCCATGGACCTCACATCCGCTCATGGAATTACAACCTCGAACTCTTGCTCTTCCCTTGATCTGTCACTAGTACTACAATTAGAGGAATCACACACATATCAGTTTTACAGGTTTTGATCAACTGCTCGTCTACCTTCAGATATGAGCACTTCAATCAGATGATGTATGTGTAAAGGCCTCAAACGCGATAACACATCACTCGTTCCTATGCAGTCGCTCACACAGGATAGCTGGAAATAGTTGTCACCAGTTGGCTATAGCTAAGCAGTGGCATGTTCGTAATTAATAAGACGGTCGATCCATAGCCTACAAAGAGGGACTCCATTCATTTCTCGAGAGGTGGGTGCACATGTAAATAAGCCATAGTTACCACTGGAAAAGGGGGGCCTCTGGCCACCACGAAGTGCTGCTAAATTTCGTCCTTAGCCATTTTCAGCCATGATCATCATCACCATCCGAAGATCTTTCATCCATTTGGACATGGCGTCCGTCGAAATCCTATTGGAGCAAAAGATCGAAGACCTCCTCCTCCTCCATCGCCTTTCCGTCCTTCTCCATCATAGATCCTTCCATTCCTCCATTGAATCTTGTGATTCTAAGCGAAATTTGTATGTAAAAGTGAGAATATATTGAGTGAATAAGAAGATGTACAAAGATCGAGAGCTGATATGTCTTGTAATCATCATCATGATAATGCAAACTCCATTTGCGGTGGATGTAGGCCTAACACAAGGCCGAACCACTCTAAAATCTCGTCTCCATTTTGTTTTCCTTGGCATTTATACTTTCAATTGTTGTTGAGTGCGGCTCCACTTATTTTCTAACCATATTGGTGAAGTACATTCATTGTACCCTTGGTGTTTGAACCATTTTTGTGAAAACATTTGGCGCCCACCATGGGGCCGTATTTTCATCCTTTCATGTGGAAATTCAACAAGATCTTCTTAGAAAACTTTGCTTGAAATCATGGGTATATCAAAGGAGACCATCCGCGAAGTCAACGAACCCGCCGACAATACTAATATTGTCACGTTGCTCGCCACTCATTTCGAGACAGGAGAATCCTCGGGAGCTGAAGTTACTATAACAAAACGAGAATTGGAAGAAGCAATAGTGGGACTGACAAGTCAGATAACCATCGCAAACAACACAATAATGAAGAAACTTGAGTCATTGTTCGCTATTCAGGCCACTACTGCAAAATCCATGCTAAGAGCCACTTGTTTTCTACCTACTCGAAAAAGTCAAGCCTACGATACAGAATCCTCTGTTTCGAGCACAAAACAGGGAAATTATGTTCGGGAAGTTACATATCGTGCTAATCTGGACCACGGAAAAGCTAAAGCACCTATGTGCAATTCCTCTGATGGCACAACCTCTCGACGACCAGATGATCCTACGGAAGGGGCATTCCTCCCAAAGGAAACCCCATATTCCCCATCTCATAATTGTAATTACGCGCTTAGGCAAGAAGGTAGCAAGGAAGAAGGTGCTCGTTCCATGGGTCAAAACAAAGAGCAGGAATATATTTCAGAAATGGCGTATGAAATTGTGAAAAAGAGCTTGAAACAAGTGGACAATCGAAAGGAGTGGGAATTTCTTCCTACTAACGCCCCACTCACCGAGAGAATTAAAATGGCTATACATCCACAGGAATTTAAACCTCTAGCACTGCAATCCTATGAAGGAACAAGCGACCCCAATGTATTCTTGTGCAAATATGATCAGCATATGGATGGGGCGTGCGCCATCGACGAGATCAAATGCCTATACTTCCCGACTTATTTAGAGGGGGTGGCCTACCTCTGGTTCACAAAGCTACCGCCAAAGTCTGTGGACGACTTCGCTACCTTGGCCAAATTATTCAGTAAGCAATTCAGATTCCAAGCAGCCAAAATCTAGGATGTCATGGATTTAAGTGAAATACAACAAAGACCAGGAGAGTCCATCAAAGATTCTCACCCGCTTTAATATGGTTGTGGTCGAAGTTGAAAATTATGAGCCCCGACTGGTTATGATGGCCTTAAAGGGGGCCGTATGTAAAAAGACCAAGTTAGGATAATGGATTAAGAAAAAGAAACCGAGTACACTCGAACAAATACTTAATAAAGCTGAAAAATATATGAGCATTGAAGAGAACTCGGTGTGTGAAAGGCTAAAATGGAAAGATAGTGTGCAAGGCAGTTTGGATAGTCAGAAGAGGAGCAATGAAAGAAAAGATAACTAGGCTAAGAAGAAGCTACGCTTCTTTAAAAATTCTGAGCTCACTCCCCTCAATGATACCATAGAGAATATCTTCATGGCAACCAAGGATACGGAGAAATATCCGATCCCGAAACAAATGCAAGTTAAAGATGGTGCTCAATGATCAGGAAGGTTTTTTCGTTTCCATAACCATCCAGGGCACGACATAGATGATTGTAGGCATCTAAAATCATTAATCGAGGAGCTGGTCAGGAAGAATCATTTGCAACAATATGTACAAGTCCGTGGACACTGCTCCAACTCTCCTAATGTAATAAGTAACGAGAAGGTCGCTCAAGCTGGTCCAAGGCCATCATTTACTTGAGGATCATTTATCAACGTCCTAATTACGGCGGTTCTAAAAAAAGCAACCTCCATTACTTTACTTTACTTTACTACTAGTAGTCATTTTATTCTGCTCTTTTACTTACGATATTCTTAGCCGATGATTCACTTATGTTGTATTAAACAAAAGTTATATAAATCAAAAGTTATATGCTGACCTAAATGACATGATTGTAAGACAATACTAAGGGCCAATTTCTTAATTGCTGGCGTAGTTGGAGCAATCGCTCATCCCCAATTAAACCATAACAGAAAACTTCCCAAAGCACATTCCAAGCAAAGCAACTTAAAGACCAGAAACATCATGCCAAATAAGCATATCATTTCAAGAAGACAAGCAGCTCTGGGGCAAATAATGAAAAGCATGGTAAACAAACAACAAATCAGGAAGCTGCAGTTTTCATTATGAAACACGCCAAACTCTTAGCAATCATCCATTGAAGGAGTTGGCTTCAAGCTTTGAGGAAAATACAAAGATAGTATTAAATTTGTCCCAAGGATTTAAAATTTCTTTTTGCCAATCCCAAAAGAGGCACTTTGTCAGGTGTAGGGCATGAATTCTTTGAATCAAACAAAAACTCAATAAGAATAATTAGTGTCCACCTCTTGGGACAAAGCATAAAGATATAAAAGAGAAACTAGGCTAGAAGCACCAGTCCTAGTGCGGGAAGGATCAAAACAATTCAGAAATCCTAGTCGAAAGGGGGTACAAAAACAATTTAGAAATCCTAGCCGAAAGGGGGTAACAGAAATCCTAGTCGAAAGGGTGTATCCAACAGGGTCTTTTCGTTTCTAGAGAAATCAAAATGAACAAGACCGAACTTGGATCGAAAATTGAAACCCAAGACCTCCCATGGGGGCACCCAAAAAAAAACGTAATAACCTTGCGTATTTAAAATCTAATCCCGAAGAGCTTGTACTGCCAGGTTAGCGAGAAATACGATTGACTACCAACCTAATAAACACGAGATGGCCAACCAAAAATAAAGCCATGGCTATAACTAAGAAAATTCGCATAAAATTGGTCGTTTCACAAGTTCGCTGCAACGCTACAACGAAAAACGAACGTCCAATAAAATCATTCGGCTAACAAGAACGAATTCCTAAAAGACATTGTCTTGCGCAAAAGTGAAAGACGAAGCTATTATAATATCAAATATAACACCATAAGAGCGTACGAGCATAAAATATTAGGCGTGGACCAGCACTCGCATATACAACCGGTCTGAGTCCACGATGACAAGAAAGTGGGTTGAGATCAAAACATAAGGGTCACAAATGATACTTCTTAAATAGAAGAAAAGAGGAGGTGAACCAACTGCATAACATCTGTCTTTTGTTCTTTTGTCTACACTATCAGGAGAGGACATGTTGATAATTCCTGGGCTTTCTGCAATGGGTTTCCTTCTACGCGTCAGAGCAAACACGGCATTAGTATTCCAAGCTTCATCCTCCTCTTCCAGGTCGAACATGTTAAGTAGTATCGGATCGCCTGGTAAAGGTGTGGCATGCGGACTAATATTGGTTGATACTAAAACGGAATCAACAGTGGCAGTTTGAACAGTGGTACCGCTAGTAGACAAATGAAGTGGCGAGAGCGGACCTGGCACTAATGAATAACAAGAACAAAATTCAGCAAACCCAGGCTAAGAGGTAAGGTAGTCCAAGTTGCGCGCGGACTGATATATATATCAATTTTACCTGGAGTTCTTGGACATGTAATGTCAACCCCGTAGTCATTTAAAGGAGCATCATCATGACTCGCGCGTTGTTTAAGGACATCCTCTTGAATGGTGTGTTCCCTAATGGGTTGAATTCCAACAACATCTTGGACAGAATAATTCGCAGAGGGAGTCTGAGGGCTTGAAGCTTCGATATCAATAGGACCAGACGGGTTACAAGTGAAAGTAACATCCCGGGATTTCCCCCTGGAAGATCGAGCTCGCTTGTCTGCCAAGATTTTCCTGCCTCCAGCCAAAGCCTCATGTTCTCCTTCTTCCAAAAGGTTCTCCTACATATATTCATCATCGGCACCACCAGAGTATGAGAGCACTTGTTCCCAAACAAGAGCCAAAGTGCTGGAAATTCCTTTTCAGATATCTCAAACTTCCGCGACTCATCACACTGCAAATATAAAATTTGAACAGATTATTATCGGCCCTAATCCTGGTTTCATCAAGTTCTTTGCACAGCATGATCTTGATCTCTTCCAGAATCCGAAGAGTCTCATTTTGAGAGTTAATCCTGCCCTCAAGAACTGCTTTCTCTTACTGATGAGAGGCCGAAGCTCGCCTCTCTAAAGCTAATTGACGTTCAGCAAGTTCTTGGGCGGATTGAGCCTCTTGGAGTTCCCCCCTCACAGCCTCGAGCTTCCTTCTGAGTTCCTCATTTCTAACCTCCAAGTTATTCACTTTAACATTCCCACTCTTTAAAGAGGCAATTTCAGATTCTTGAAACTTGATCAAGTGAACTAACCCAGCTTTGTCATTTTCCATGACATCAATATGGTCAAGATGTCGGGCATTCAACCTCTGGAACTCATAACCAAACTTGGCCCAATGTACTAACTGCCTATCAACTATGCTCATGGCCAGATTCAACCGTGTTTCAAGTTGACTTCTGGTGGTGTTAAACTGGGCGATCATGCAATTTTTAATAGTACTTAAACCCTCAACAGCATCTCGTCTATCGTTTGGATGCAGATCTAAGTCAAAATGCATTCCTCTTAAATCCCAACCTCCGAAACGATCCTTAAGCATCAAGTTACTAGGCGAAACCCTGTAAGAAGGTCGATCGAGGATTGTCTGAATTTGGGCAGAAGTTGGAATGATGGATTGTCCAGGTAAAGTAGGGACATCAAGGTCTAAAAAATCAGACAATGAAGAACATTCGTGAATTTCACTTTTTCCACGGTCGTTCCTGCTCCTTTTCTTTTTCTCTCCTTTTGTAAGGTGTCCACTCTTATTATCCTTATCCAATGCCCCTACATAATTGGATCCTTCCCTCCTTAAAGAATCAGTCAGCGGAAGCTCGAGAATGTGTTGAGGTTGAGAACACGAGGACGATTGGAAGCATTCAAATGACGAGAAAGCCAAGATTCTAAAAGACTTTGCGGATCAATGGAGCCATCTTGTTGGAAGAAACTATCTGATACTGAGTGTAGCATACCCATATCTGGCCAAGGGAACGAAACAGAACACTAGCAAGCATACAAAGAAACTGTAAGGTTTGCAGAAAATGCTTATAATAGTTATTTGAATGCACATCCGATAACGAACCAATGTAAAGGGAAGCTCCTGAATCGAATGCCTTCCCAGGCTGTTGGGCAGTTCCTTGGGTTTCCTCCGTGATAGACATTATAGGATCAGAAGTCACATTATCACCTTGACTAAGATAATTGATGGTGTCTAAATCTCCTAAGCCTCCGAAAGTTCCTGTACAATTCTCTTCTTCGGTAAAGAGAGGGGCGGGATTTTCAATAATCTTGTAAGAGAGTATATCATCTTTTGTACCATCTATTTCACTTTCCTCAATAATTGGAAGCAAGGGAGATCCTGGGGAAGACTGGCTACCATCACCCAGGACTAAGCGCTTCTTTTTGGTAAGGGATTTGCCCGTGGCACTTTGCGTATAAGCCAAGGTTTTCTTAATGGACCTTAAAGGATGGAGTAGCTAATATTTGCGAAGGTTCCCCTCTGAAAGCAGCACTTGTCTACTTCTCTCAGCCTTGTCAATAGCGACCAAAGAATCAAAAAGAGCTTGGTCGAGGATGAGGCCTTCATTGGAAGGAATTGTTGTAAGATAGAAAGAGAACCGTTAAAGAAGAAGAAAGAAGAAAAGAAACTCCAAGAAGGGGGGCAGTTACCTCCTTCCATCCACTACCCGTAGAAGCTCGGAGGGCATTAAACATAAAAGTATTGGTCTGGAAACCCTTTGACACCATCTGTTAGGCCTGTAATAATCCTACAATATCTTCCCTCCACAAAAATGAAAGAAGGGTCGTCTTCCTCCCTTCTTTTGAAAACATATAAGGAACAGATGTCCCGAAATGTAGGTGCTCGTTGCTTGACTCTCGTAAAAAGTATGTATAGCCCCAGTAAAATATGATATCCATTGGGATGCAATTGATATGGGGCAATAGCCAAATACCACAAGACGAACTCTAAATAGGAGTTAAAAGGGGGAACCGCTTCGCTAGACAACATACGATGGTTGACTGCTGCATACCCAGGGGGAGGACGATCAGCCGAATCTTCTTTCCTGGGAAACCTAACTTCATCTTTCGAGAGTTTGAAACGAGCACACATTTGTAGATATAAGTCGAATGGGAGCGTCGATTTACGGCTGGCAGAAGGCACCCATCCAAGGAGTTGGGTTGAGGATAAATTTGACTAATAGAACCAACAGTTAGGGCAACCTCAGCCACTAGACCAGAACCTCCGGCTTCTTCATACATAGTACTTTCATTAAGGCTTTGACTAGGTTGGTTTTTGATTTGCATTTCTACATGGATAGACATGAAATAAGCTTCAGCCAGCTTTTTAATAATAAAGGAAGATCAATTTTTAAGCGAATGCGCCCTTCAAACCAAGCATTCCATCAAACATACCTAGTTCCTAAGACTTACCAGTAAGACAAACAAGCTCAAAGGTATGTGGTAAGGTTTGCCATTACAACATTACAAAGAAAGCAAATCAGGTTCGACTGGTCGCTCGTAACCCCTACATATATGAAGGTTCTCTCCCAGTCGCTTATCAAATGACTATTGGATGCTCATAACAAATAAACACTGCCAGCAACGAACAGAACATAAAGCAATAACAGCAATATCAAAGATCTATGACACAGACATTTCATCAAGTATTTGGCAAAGGCATGGTAAATTGAAATCGTCGTTTCAGAAACAGTCTAACGAGCAAACTTTAAACATTTCGTTGCAATCAAAGAACAAGAAGGGACTGTTGTGCAAATCAAGTCTGTCAAACAATTGAGTTCAAACTCCTGAACACACTAAGCCAAATTGAATCAAGTTTAAATACATAGGCAGATAATTCGGCTTTTACCAATCAGGAACTTTCATGGGGCAGACTGGACTAACTCAAGATGCAAAGTTGAAGGAGAAATTTATTTACATACCAGCAAGTGAGTTCGATTAGGAAGAAGAAGTGCTCTGACCAATTTCGAAATTGAGGGAATCCAAGCAAAATAGCGAATTAAGAAAGGTAATAATCGGAGGCAATGAGGAATCTCCTACAGCAGAGCCGCCATTAAAGAAAGTTTTTTTAAAAAAACAAAATGCATAAAGAGCGGGAAAATGAAGAAACAGTACTTAAAGAAGACTAAAAGGTCCTTTCAAATTAAAGAGATGCGACAGCTTTGTCAGGCTCGGGTAAAACACTTAATTATACCGGAAAATAGACCATCAAGACCTAGTCAACAAAACAGTTATGTCTGTGCACGAACGATCATAAGGATATTCAATAAGCGCAGAACGTTAGTAAGTGCTCGTCTTACGGAGAATTGGACCTAATCCGTCAATTAACATTACATTTCATTATTTCGAAGCATGTAATCTTCGCAAGCTGAGAATTACAAACTTCAATAGGAAAATGTTTATCCCTTAAGGATCATATATGCATTGAAGAATTAAGTCCATACTAGAACCATGAACGAACATTCATAAGATTCGTACATGTATGCCTCAACCAAGACCGTTCGTACACAACAAGGTCAAACATGGACTACGGCTCGAACACGAGAGAAAAAGGTAGTCATAAAGTGCATCACTGTTATACAGAGAGGTCGCGCGTTAAGAATGGTAATGCCTAAAGACTATGAGGCCCGCACATTCTGCAGAGATCGCTCGTACCAAGAAAGTTTCTTATTCTCGCATCAAAGAAATCAGTCACACAAGACAAGGAAGGGAACCGGTTTCAGTTGCATGGTCCATTACGCAGTCGTTCGACCACAAAACCAACTCATGGACCTCACATCCGCTCATGGAATTACAACCTCAAACTCTCGCTCTTCCCTTGATCTGTCACTAGTACTATAATTAGAGCAATCACACACATATCAGTTTCACAGGTTTTGATCAACCGCTCGTCTACCTTTAGATATGAACAATTCAATCAGATGATGTATGTGCGAAAGCCTCAAACACGATAATACATCACTCGTTCCTATGCAGTCACTCACACAGGATAGCTAGAAAAAGTTGTCACCAGTTGGCTACAGCTAAGCAGTGGCACGTTTGTAATTAATAAGACGGGCGATCCATAGCCTACAAAGAGGGACTCCGTTCATTTCTCGAGAAGGGGGCGCACTTATAAATAATCCATAGTTACCACTGGAAAAGGGGGACCTCTGGCCACCACGAAGTGCTGCTAAATTCCTTCCTTAACCAATTTCAGCCATGATCATCATCACCATCCGAAGATCTTTCATCCATTTGGCCATGGCGTCCGTCGAAATCCTATATGCGCAAAAGATCGAAGACCTCCTCCTCCTTCGTCACCTATCCGTCCTTCTTCATCATAGATCCTTCCATTTCTCCATTAATTCTTGTGAATCTAAGTGAAATTTGTATGTAAAAGTTAGAATATATTGAGTGAATAAGAAGATGTACAAAGATCGAGAGCTGATATGTCTTATAATCATCATCATGATAATGCAAACTCCATTCACAGTGGATGTAGGCCTAACACAAGGCTGAACCACTCTAAAACCTCATCACCATTTTGTTTTCCTTGGCAATTTTACTTTTAATTGTTGTTAAGTGTGGCTCCACTTATATTCTAACCATATTGGTGAAGTACATTCATTGCACCCTTGCTGTTTGAACCATTTTTGGTGAAAACAATATGCTTGGATAAGGCTATGGACACATGACTTGATGGCTGCTAGCTTGGATGATAGAATTGGTTGCACATGGATGATAGACATGCATAAAATTATTTTGGTTGTTTATGGTTGTTAGGATTTCGGAGGCGAATTTCCTAAGGGGGAGAATGTAACAGCCCATATTTTACGTATCGGAGGATCATATAATATTTTTATTTAATTCCTTAAGGGCTGGATCATTCTTATATTTTGATTTGTTGTTTAGAGGGATGCGAGACATGTCTATAATTTTCACCAATTTTATTTGTGACCATTTTGCCCCTATCAGTTTTGTATAGGGAATAACTTTTGACCGGGATTGAATCTGGGGCTAGATAGATTTCATTGGAAAGGATATTGTCTTGCCAATTTCGTAGACTGGTCACATTAAATATTTGGTTCAGGGGTTTGGGAGGCATCGCTATTTTGGTGTTTCACAATTTCTGTTCAGGTTTTGGCTAACCATTGATGGGTTGATTTGGGGTGGCCTATTAGTGGGCTGGTGGGAGGCTATATATAAGGGGTTAGAGGTATGGAGATTAGTTTACTTTCTTTATTCTTTCATTTGGTTGAGCTCGTAATCCTACTTGCTCAATCAAATACACCTTTCCACCATTAAAATCTAGATCTAAGGAAGAGAATCGAAGATCTACATCTTTTGAAGCTAGATCTACATCAAATAAAGAGAGGTTGCACCAAATCAAGAGGTTTGAAGCACATTCTTCACTATCTGGATTGAGAATTTAATGTTTCAAGTTAATCTGAAGAATTGGTGAGTGATAAGCATCTCTCACACGGAATCAATCAAGTATATGGGTTGTTTGATCATAATTTCATCATTTTAAGTTGTTTTCACCTAGACTACATCATGGTAAGTATATTTTCATTTGAATCACTATAGGATCTAATCCAGCAACCTAAAATCAGTAATTCTTATGTCAATTCGTATGTTTATGCAAGTTAGATCGATTGTTTTACTTCATACATTGATTTATCATGATTTTGGTTAATTTTATATGATTAGTGATGAATAATGGTCATTTTGATATTGTTGATGATCTCATAAAGTGTTGATCGTTGAATTGGATGATTTGGATGAGTTGTTTGCGTCAATGTTGTCCGTTGGTGATGATTTGGTCATGTTTGGAGCTATTTTGATCAGATCTGGAGTCAGGTCGTTTTTCTTAGGTCGTTGATGATGTGGCATGAAGTTCAGGTCATCTGGCTTGTGCTCCAAGAAATGAAGCTCAGGTCGTTAGTGCATAGGTCCGGACGTCGAAAAGCATGGGACGTCCGAAACATGTTGAAGCTTCGAGTCGTTCGGAGATAGGTCAGGTCGCAGCAATTTCCCTGGAATCGGGTCATTGGTTTTCTGCAAAAAGTTGGGCCGTTGGATGACCCAGGACGTTAGGTCGTGGGTGAGCCATAAAGTTGGGCCGTTGAATGACCTGATGAGACGGGCTGAAACACTATGAATCGAATATTTACCAAATGATGTATGTTTTTGGCTCGATAGTGGTTGTGACTTCGAAGTGAATTCGAAGTGGAATGTCAAAGTGATGTGATGTGTTCGTTGATCGTTGTAATGCAACGAATGTGAAGACGACTCCAAGGGGTGAGTTCGTGGATAATGGTTGCTCGGGAATTGAACTTGTTCTTATGAACAGTCATCAGGCTAGATGGCTAGAGACATCGAAGGCTGAGATATTATCGTTGTCGTAGGCTCTAGGGGATTCAAAGCAAAAGTATAATAGGGACGCCTAAAAGACTAGAATTAACTGGTCGAGTACCCTGGGCAGCTCGATGGGCCTGGATAAGTTTTGTCATACGGCATATTAAGTTTTGCTAGAATCGGAGTTACCATTAGCCCTCGACCGGTCATACAATTAACGATGGTTCATAGCAGAATGGCGGTGATAACCAGTCATGGATGATGATTGTTTTGCTTGTATCATCCTATTTAGATTATTCGATGTCGGAGGATATATCTCTTGGGTGCTTGTCTGATGTTGGTTTACGCCTTCGGGGCTTGTGCTTAAGAGATGTTGATATCGATTAAGATGGTCAATGTTTGATAACTGATTGTTATGGATGTATTTTTCTTTTTAAGATCTTGTTTTGTAAAGGCTATCACTGTCGGATGTGGGGAAGATGACTTTGGGTTTCTTCTTTGGTGTTTAGGGTAGATTGATTGGTTAATCTACCTATTCTCATATACTTTATTGATGATGTTAGTTAGTTGTTTTATCGCTCATTAAGACTGTTGTCTGACTCAAGGTTTTATGTTTCCCTCTTATTACCTTGGGCTGCTCATCCACTTGTTGGATGGGCAGACTAAGTAGCAGGTTACAGGTAGTAGATCTTAGTGGACGATGCTGCAGATCGATGGCAAGCAGGAGGCTTACGCAGCTGAAACACCCCACCTCGTAAGGTCACTCACAAAGGGAATGCCTTAATTTAAGTGGAGCATTATAGGTAAAAGATGCAGATAAATTACAAGACAGACAATTAAAGCAGCCGCAAATAAATAAAAATTTATTTCATTGATAAATAGCTTGTACAAAGATTGTTTTACAATACCAAAGTATCCTGTCTTGCTTACAAAAATAATGAAGCATAAAATGATTTCCCCAAATAAAGTATGAGCCAAACATAGCAGTAGAAGAGAGAGTCCAAGGCAACACGTCAAAGAGTCTTCAAGCTTGGAAAGAGTAACGATCCGAACAAACCTGAGCTATTCCCTCCCTGACTACCTTGGGGGGAACGGAAGAAAAGAGGCGAAAGCAAACTAGGTCAGACATATAGTCTGGTAAGTCCAGTGATTCTTAGTATTTAAACAAGGAAAAGGGTCATGACATGAATAAACTAAATATAAGACTAAACCGTAGTAATAAGATAATATGGGATAAGCATGAGATATGGCAAGATAAACTGAATGTATCGATAAACTGAATGTATTGATAAACTGAATGCGCTTCTACTCCTTCTCTGCTTCGCAACTACCCTGTTTATACTGATTTCTATGTCTCTGCACTACCTAACTGGTGTCCAAACTAGTAATCTATGATCATATGATAACGTGATCCCAATCCCCGTATTTGTGGTTGCCTTCAGGTGTACATCTATTATGGGGATTCCGTTTATTACCTAGATCTAATCTAGGGTTTACTATCGAGTGCTTACTAGATTCAACCAGGGTTTACGCTACCCAGGGCCACTGGGATTTATGCTACCTATTGAACGCTTCTCGGATTCAGGGTTTACGCGACCTAGGTCCAACTAGGGATTATGCTACCTACTTTGTATTAATTTTCCATGTGTCTATGTCAGTCGGCCCTCTCTTGCGTGTAGATACTCTGTGCTGGCCCCACCATAAGGTGTATCAAGCCTTATGATAGCGACCCGACACGATTCAAGATGCACAGTGTATAACTACTGGTACCCAGTGCCTGCTTTTTCCACTCCGGAGTACGTGCACGCCCATAAACCTTCGGAACCTACATTGACGCACCCTCTGCCGCTATTTTTGACCACTTATAATCAGCCCCGTAATCGTGCCCTACCCTGCCTAGTTTCAGGGCACCATGATACATCTATGTGGGTTACTACTGAAATGGGTCCCCGTTACTAGGGTTTCCTGAAGTTTGTGGGCCTATATATACAAATATTACCCACCTATATGAGATGTACTTAACCCTCCCACCGATTCTAGCATGTTTTCTTAACGGTTAAGTTTTGTGGGCCTATATTTACTAATATTACCCACCAACCCGACGTGCACTTAACCTTCCCACGGATTCAAGCATGTTTATTTAATGGTTAAGTTTTGTGGACCTATATTTACTAATATAACCCACCTACCCGACGTGTACTTAACCTCTTACTCATCAAGTCGTGTTGGTTAAGTGGTTCTTATTAACTTAATCTTTCTTGCTTATCATGTTGGATTGGTTAAGTGTGATTTATTAACTTAACCCTGTTCATTCATCAGGTTATATTGGTTAAGTATTTCCCATTTAACTTAACCTCATTCGCTCATCAAGTTATATTGGTCAAGTGTCATTAATCAATTCAAGTTGACTTAACCCATCCACCCGTCACGTCATGTTGGTTAAGTGTTTCCTTCTGGTGTTGACTTGACCCTACCTCAAACCATGTTATATTGGTTAAGTGTTGTTCTCGTGTTAACTTAACCCTTCCCATACATCATGTTATATAAGTGTTTTCCTCTTGTATTACTTAACCCCACCACAGGCCATTATATATTTTGGTTAAGTGTTACCTTAGTTAACTTAACCCTACCATCTGCTTAATTAACATGTTACAACGGTTAAGTGTTCTAAATTTACTTAACCTCACCATTTCTAGCTTGATTTATTCATGAGCCTTAATTAATTAATTAATTAATTAATTAAAGCACCAACCACTCACATTAGACAGATATTGTTGTGGTTACTGGATGTGCCGGTCGGTTCCGGGCAGGTTTACACCACAACTCAGTTTAATCTCGGTTCCTTCTGGGCTTGATGCACTAACCACCCACATTAGACAGGTATTGTTGTGGTTACTGGATGTGTCGGTCGGTTCCGGGCAGTTTTACACCACAACTCAGTCTAACCTCGGGTTAGGCATATTCGTCTTTTACTAAATTTACATATTTACTATTTATGCAAATTTTCCGTAAATCAATTTAGCCTAGATCATATTTATTTGTCATGCAAATTAGCATATTTATATTCTATTCCCAAAACTTGATTTACCTATCAGTCAGCCCAACTTGCAGTTTATACCAATTTTTGATTTAATATTCCCCATTTACAATTCATGCCCAATCTAGATTAATATTCCAATTTACGGTTCATGTCAAAACTAGATTTAATATTCTAGTTTACCGTTTTTGTCAAAAACTTGGTTTACCCGCCAATTACACCCTTTGTGGCCAATTAAATTTATCAACTTATGCCCAAGTCTAATATGCATGTAAATCATTCACTATTATAGCCAATTTAGACTATGCCAACAAATTTATTATGCCAAACTAACTTAATTAAACTACGCCCAAATTCCTGCACCGTAATCGTACGTATAACATGATTTCACAAGTTTCTTAGTACTCATTAAATGATACTAATAGTATCAAAGCAAGGAATAGGGGATAAACACGAGAATTGACATAAAAAATTAGCCATGCAAGAATGAACCAAATACAAAAATAATGGTTCCAATGGGTTTGATGTACATGACAGTGAATAGGAATAAACTAGACAAGTTACACCCCAAAAAATGGGATCCAACATAATTAAGGGAATAGGCATAGGTGATTTGGTCCAACATAATGCCAGTTCGAAGTATAACCAAATAGGTTAATGGGAATAGGCATAAGTCACTGACTACAATAGTTATAGGCAATTAACCACAATAGTCATGGGCGACTAATCACAATAGTTTCTTAATCAATGTCGTAGGCAATAATCTCATAGTCATAAATCTTGGTAATAGTCTCATAGTCATGAATCATATGCAATAGTCTCAAAATTATGAATCATAGTCATAGTCATAGGCAATAGTCGTATAGTCATAGTCGTATGTAATAGTTTCTTTGTCAAGGATCATAGTCATATGCGATAGTTTCATGGGCAACAGTTTCATAGTCATAGTCTTAGGCAAAAGTCCCATAATCATCGTCATTGGCAATTAGCCACAATAAGTTCTAGGCCACAATCGAGAATCAGATCCAAAGGCATATATAACGTTAGAATTGACATAAGCACGAATCAAAGATAATTAACTTGCAAATTGGTATAGTTTTATATTTTGATTCATTACATTCACAATTCCAATTACACGTTCAAATCTAAGGAATAACCGAACTTACAGTGATCAGTTTAGAAAAGGCGATTTGTTATGATTCGAGTGACGTTGCTTGAAGCGGAAGGCCTGTGGTCCAACTTGAAGCTTTATCTTGATTTGAATCTCCAATTTGAAGAAGAACAATAACTTGTTTTAATGGAGAATAAGATTTATTTTAATTAGGATTGAGGTAGAGTATAGGTGTAATGAAGTTGTGTGGAGAAAGTGTAGTTTAGGGGCGTTTATATAGCGTAGAACTCATGAATTTGGTCCAGAAATCAGCCCGGATACATAAAAATGAATTCTGCCTCGGATCTTGAAAAACAGGGCAGGTCGACCCCTAGGTCGACCTATAGGGGGGAGGTCGATCCCCTGGTCGACCTGGGTCTTGGGCGGGAAATTTCCCGCCCAGCCTGCTTCTGGGTTCTGTTTTGAATTTTGAATTCAGTTTCGAGATGTTTTTAAATTTGAGCTGAAACTTCCGAAGGCCATAACTTCTTCATACGTAGTCCGATTCATGCAAACTCGGACTCTATCTCAAGCAAATTTCGAGACGAACGCAATGGCATAACCCGTTTCCCTTAATTCTTCTCTTAAAAATTAAGTATACTTTGATTTGTTACATTAATGTTTACAGAAAATACGGGGTGTTACATTCTCCCCTCCTTAAAGGATTTTGTCCCCGAAATCTTCAAGTTAAGAAGAATGTATCCTAACATCCAGCATCTATCTACTCAACCATTCAATCACAGTCATCCATTGTCCCTAAAAAGGATTTCTAATGCTTTCATGATTCTATGCATAGTGTGTGTACATGTCCTTATCTAATGTAAAATCAAGCGGTCTACTGATTCAGTTGACCTCCTTAATGCGAATTATGTCAGTGCCATGAGTCCTTCATGTATGCAGTTATCCCTAGTCATGTAAGTACTATATGCGTGCATATTCATTCATCCATATGCAACATCCATATGATAACACAACAAGTTTTAATCCATCTACAAATACATATATGTATATGCAAACATGAAAGTGACTGAGCCGATTTAGTGCCTAATGTGTGTATATGCATCCACGAGGAACCACTAGCAACCACTGGCAACCACTTGCAACCATCAATCATAACATGTTTCAATTACATGTTTACATCCAGATGAGTTCCTACCTAAGGATCGAAGATACGACCTAGGGGATATATTTAAAAGACAAACATTACAGAGAAAGTGGAACCAAGGATATACTCTCAAAAAGGGTATGATGCGCGTATCTGGTCTTCAGCCTTTTAAGTCGCATCTTCTTGAGCTTCACTCCACTGTACCTGACACGACCCGAACTTCCCCGTGAAGGAAAGCACGAATTGCGTTGAGGACAAGACCAATCAGAACGCAGACAGAAGAACATTTCATTGTTATTACAATAATTCCATCAGAATACAAGAATATACAGAGTATGAGTACACAAAATACATTCGATAAATATCAGAGATTACAATAAATTACATAGTAGCGGAAAAATAATACGAAACACAACTAGAAGAGATATACGGATACAGAGCTTTCCGGATATCATTCCAGCTGTAAACCAGGATCCTGTGAATATAAATCTGCAAAACCAAAACTACTAGCTGCCCGTGTCGAAAAATAAGGGCACCCAGAGTTTAGGTTAAACAATAAACTCTAGGTCAGTCATGTGACTGGTATGAGAACTAAAACAGTTATTTAAAACTTTATTTTAAAAGAGAGTAATTCAAGGGACCACGCCGTATAACACGGAATGGGTTTCCTCCCAACAATACTAGTGCATAAAACAAACAGCGCAATGCTAAATAAAGAAAAATGAAGCTATTATAAGACCCAGGTCCTATCACACAATGCAACGCAAGCCGGAGGATAGGGTTTTTACCTTATAATAGCCAAAGCATGATTGATACGTCAAAAACACATTATTTGATATTACTATAAGTGTATAGTGTCAAAACAATTTCAATCATAAGTATCAATCATAGGCGGCATAGCTACCATCTACTATGTCGCCATACTAGGTTCTACAAATAAAACCGCAATATCACGTATTGGAAATTGGATTCCATCATGAGTCGAGGCAAGGGGCAAGCTCCTCTCCGTTCGAGTCACTCTAGCAAATGTCCCAGGATGGCACACAGCAATCCTTGGATCTTCAGGGCCGGTCCTCTCTTACTTTTGAGGATTAGTTATTCCTGAGCACACATTTCACGGTCCTAACAGACCCATATCCGAGGCGCCTCGTATCCAACAACCACACAGGTGAAAAGTATATAAATGTCAGCCAGTTTACGCACTGACACCACCCCTAGCTAGAAAGAAACGTCGTGCTCTCCATGCAGTCACTATCCCGTTTTTGACTCATACCGAGGTGTGAGGCTCGCGAATTCACGCTAAACACAAAGTTGTGCCACACAGGCCGTGCTTTGATCATCAACCACAAGACTTTGCTTTTCAACAGAAGCCTTGATCAATTGCCACTTACGCGTGCCACATTGGCAATTCACTCCATGCGACTGATGTCCATCGATATACAACCTCTGAGCTCATACGTCTCAGAGAAGGGCGTTAAGCAAGAGAATAAATTCTCCGCCGCCAAACAGATGTATATTTAATAGAGATCAATCAACACAGAATAAAATCCAATGTCAGACACACAATCCATTTACAAGTTCATTCTGGGTCTGAACGAAACCGGAGGCACTTTCCTTGCATATCCATCGATCTCCAAGTACGTCTGGACGATCACCAACTGATTCCCTCATCTTGGGTGTACAGCCCAATCAAGATCATCAGTAATCACCCAAACGATGTGAAGACTTCCGGTCTTCAGCCACCGTCTTCATCTTCGACATCTCGTCAAATCGGTTATTCATAATGGGTATAAACCCGGCCTTTCTGAATAACCCACGTATATAATAAACAAATGTTACACAAACACAACAAACGCCTCATTCCAATTCAGAATGTTCTTTTATTCACAAAATCACATTCTTAGGGAAAGGTTCCCATTAATTTTATCCAAGATAAATTTTTCTAAATTTATTCTTTAATCTTCCTTTGGATATCATTTCAAACCATATTATGGTTTTCCAAACTAGTCGGGATTAGCAAACCACACCGAAGTAATTATTTATTTTATTTCCCAATCCCAACCTATTTATCCCATGGAGCAAAACTGGTAATACTCCATAACTAACACCACGATGTTATCGGTAAATTTAATTACCATTTCACGTTCAAATTTAATTAAAGATTTAACTATCGCTTTGGAGCAAAACTGGTGATACTCCATTCTCGATCACTTTTCAGATTTGATAATTTAAATTATCAATTCACATTTCAATCTAATTAAAGATTCATTAAAACTCCACTTAGTTTTAATCTTTTCAAAAATCAATATCCTGTCTTTAACTGGGTTAAAGAACCAATGTCATCTAAAACACGGTTCACGATAAACCCAAAACCACATTCAAATTTAATTCCAATTAAACATTATTTAATTGGTACACTTCATTAAATCTAAATAGAAAGATTTAATCTTTTACTCTATTGGGCTTAAGAATCGGTGTTAATGAAGACACCATTCACGACAAACCCAAATCACATTTGTTATTAAATACAAGGCTCTGAATAGAAAATATACCGGCTTATATTCAATATCAAATTCTGAAACCAACAAATATCGTATTGGAAATAACGATATAAAATATATCTTTCAAATTCCCATAACAATATATGTATAGTCACGAAATCCAACATCGAAATATTCCGAAGATAATTTTGATTCAACTCCAGTCCAATTCACGTATTGGAAATTCTGATTATTTTCAAAACCACTTTCAAATTCAATTTATTTATTTCTAAAATAAATTGATTTCAATTCTAGTTCAAGACTAGTTCATTTCGATAAAAATCTATTTTTATCTTTTCAAATGTGGAATTTTTCATCCTAGTTCTTCACAAACTATTTCTTATGATTTTACACAAATTATAGATATTTTTAATAATTTTATCAAGGCCCGTACAGTCGATTTCTATCAACGGCCATCGAACTGCACTTGCAGCGACCTTTTCCAAATTTGATTTGGACATAATTTCAAATCCAACCGTTAGATTTCTAATTTCAAATATTCGTTAGAAAGCTCTTTTCGATACGAACCCAACGGTTCCGGTTTTAGGAGAATCCGACGGTCGGATCTCGCGTAACGTCAATTCAAAGTCAATGGTCGAAATTCACGAACTACCGCGGCGCGGCGCGTTCTATTCAGGACATTATATATGTAATATATATATATATATATATATTATATTTCATCGATTTCCTTTTAAAACGTATTTTATAAATCGTTTTAAATTCGTTTTCAAAACAAATTCAACTTCATATTCAATTTCAAATCAAAATTGAATATTTCATATCATTACTATATAAATGATAATATTTTCAAAACGTTATACTTTGAAATCACTTCCTTTTCTATATTCATTATAAGACGAATATAATCGATATAAATATCGCTCACGTCAAAATGGCGCATCTCTAATCAACACGGCTTTATATATTTCAATAAATTCGCTATTCTATTCAACAAATGAATATTTATTCTATTCAACACATGAATATATATTTCTTTCAACACATGAATATTCTCAACACATGAGCACTGTCAACACATGACTATTTATATTATTTAATATATTTTATCAAATTATGGTATTTATCGTTTGATTTTTAAATCAGACTCCAACTGTAAAGTAGTAAGAGAATGATTCCCTAGGTATTAACGCCGAAGTCCGGAACCAATATCAGATCAATACCCTGGAAACCACTCATCTTATCTATTTTCCAGTTAGTTTCTAACTTTAAATATGATAAAGATGTAAATTTTATTGTTAAAATATTTCTTTCAACACATGATAATTTTCAGCACATGATTATTTATTCTATTCAACACATGAATATATACTTCATTCTATTCTTTATTTTCCCAATTGGAATGAGGCCCAATCAATTACCATATAATGTTAATTATATGGATTCCATACAACACATGTATATAATCACAATAATAAATAATCAATCATCATCCAAAGTGCACCACACTGTATAAGCATCAAATATAGATATCTAACGCTTATAACAGCCTGTCAATCAATCGATCGACATACAACTAATCAATCGGGATGAGTGGACTTCAAATATCATCCCAACACCCGTGTGGGGTTTCAAATCAACAAACGCATATTTTTATTCACACGCACGTTAAAAACAATATTTTTAACGATAAAATATTTTTAACTATATAAATATTTTATTTCACGTCACACAATCAATTTTCATCACAACAAACAATCAAACATACAAGACATCCATGGTCTGTGGATGACGGGTGTCGGGTGCTACTAAACACCGTCTGCATCCTAGTATATATTTTTAACTAGAAAAGAAAATTTAAAGTGAGAAGTTCTCACCGACTAGCTAATCCAAATGCCACGACTCTTCATATGTAGAAATCTTCGTCGTTCTCGCCTTTTGTCACTTTCGTTGTCCGTAGCCACTACATATATAAAAATCACATTTTTATATTGTTGCTATGTATATAAAAATCATATTTTTATAATCACTCCATATGGATAAAAATTCTATTTTTACATCGCTATTATATAGATAAAAAATCTATTTTTATATCGCTATTATATAGATAAAAATTCTATTTTTACATCGCTATTATATAGATAAAAATTCTATTTTTACATCGATGTTTATATAATAGAGATTATATTTTTATCACGCTATTCTCTATATAAAGATTTCACCTTTTCAAATATAAAGATTTAATTTTTATTATCATAACTATATAAAAATTATATTTTTATATTTCTACTTTAATAAAAACCATATTTTTAATACTCTACCTAAGTAAAAATCATATTTTTATTATCTACATTACATAAAAATCATATTTTTATTATCTTGCTTATGTAAAAATTATATTTTTAACCTTCACATCATATAAAAATTATATTTTGAACTCTCTATAATATAAAAATCAAATCTTTATATTCGCCACTATATAAAAATCATTTCTTTGTTCAAATTAAAAGTCATACCTTTGTTAATTCAAAAATCATTAGCTAATTTCAGTTAAAAAAACACTGAACAATAAATAAAATAAAAGAAAGAAAGGGGGAAGCTCATCGATTTGGTCGAAGTAGGTGCTGGACTTCGGCAGGAGGGGGAAGGCGAGGTGGAGCGCGGCGGTCTTCATAGGGGCTAGGGTTTTTCGATGGGGGAGGGCTTGGGCTTGCGAATCAGAAGGGAAAGGAGGAGAGGAAGGTGCGGAGGAGGGGGAGGCGGAAGAAGAAGCAGCGGAGGTGGCGACGAGGGCTAGTGCTACGGTGGGCGGGTCTTCAGGCATCGCGGGCTACACGAGGACAGAGGGGGGGCGCGGTGTCTTCTGAGGTGGCGGCGCCGGAGGTGCGCCACCCCTAGAGACCGCGACGGCGGTGGCTCCCCTCCCCCTCACGTTCTCCTTTCTTTTTTTCTTTTTTTTTTAAAAAAAAACTGATCGACGGTTTAGAATGTGAAGAGGGAGAGAGAAAGTAGGGGAGAGGGGTGTTAATTTATAATTAATTATTTGTTTAATTTAATCCTCCTAGAGTTGACTTTCCATTCCAACTCTGTTTCGAACCCAACGACTGTCGCCCCTAGCTAATTACCCCCATTGCTAACACAATGGAATATGTATTGCAGGCCAATTCAACTGTTTCGATAGGTTTTCATTTGAATTAAAATATAAATCCATATATATTAAATTCAAACGTACATTTCAAATTACCGGGGTTACACACTGACTTTAAAAATTACAGAAACATAATTTCTAGCTTCGTACTGACAATACAGTCCTAACAAAACTAGTATCGTTGAATTCTGAGACCGTTTGAAAAATGGCCATTTTCCAGTCGATTAAAATCAACTGAAACTGGTCAAACGCGTTTTCCTTTGCCACACTCACATATTGATTCGAAAAATTATGAAATTTGAAACCTAGCAATAATTTGACATCGCTGATCCAACAAAAGTGGTTTCGTCGAAATCCGAGGTCGTTTGCAAAACGGCTATTTTTAAGGGCCGAAATTCCATAGCGACTATTCTGAAATTTCAACTGGACGTATCTTTTTATACCCGCTATGAAATTTCGATTTTTCGGATTCGTTGGAAAGATATTCTCAATTAGATTCAATTATTTTTGGTTTCACTAAAATCCGATTTATTTTGCACCCGGTATGTTCAATTTAAATTTGAAATCGAATTATCGAACTACCGCGCCATTTTCAATTCCTTTTATAATTATATATAATTATTTATATTCTAACGACGACGTATATAAATATATACGTTCTATTTCTATTCAAAATAAATTTCTCGTCGATATTATTTAAAATATTCTGTTTTAAATATTCAAAATTCGTTAAAATTGCCAAAATAAAAATTTTAAATTGGCCCAGATTTTCCGGGTTGTTACAATACCTTAACTAATTTAACTTCACGATCGCGAAGCTTCTTGGCCTCCATTTCCAAAACCCACTAGTAAAGATAGGACCTCGCTTACTTACTATGCTAGAGGGTATCCAATGTAGTCGAACTATCCTCCCGAGAAAAACATATGTTAATCATGATACCAAGTGTATATACCCAAGATGATTAGAGGTCTCTCCTCTACTTAGCTTATCCATCATGCTGCAAATCCGAGGGTCTAAAGCTAATGGTTACTATGTGCTTATTACTTCTCTTAAGGTCAGTCTAACTTAGGGTGCCAGCCTCCAACCATTTATTTCTCACGCAAACCATCCTAGTCGAACTCGACATCCCTCAAGTACAAACCCCAGAGGCCTAAACCAATATCAGACAAGCACCCAAAGGATACCTCCTCCGAATTTGGATGATCTATGTGAGATGATACTAACAAAACAACCAAACCATTGAGCACTTTACCGACTCTGGCTATCCTCGCCAATCTTGCTCCAGAATTATCGTTGATCGCATAACTGGCTTTGCAGTGTCATCTAGATACATGCGAAAGTCTGTCTCGAGTTTTAGGGGGAAAACCACTACCCTAATCAAAATATCTTGCGTACTCATGGACTACCCCAACGGATCAAAAATCGTTGATAGATAAGTAAAGTGATTCTAGGTAGCTAAGACAAACTGATCCCTTAGGATCGTACGAAATCTCAAGGGTATTCTCGAGGCAAGTCGAAAGTCTAACTACCATTGTTTCATAATTACTAGTTAACCAATCAATGCCTAGAATCAACCCATAGCCCAAAAAAACATAAGCATAAATATAGCTATTCTCAAATCCTCAAAAGTCAAAGATAGATGGACCGAACCAGCAATTGGATTCGAGACTATAATGGGATCCCCTACTACACAATATCTAGGGTGCAGAGACTCAACTATGGAAGCAGATATGTACGGATGTGAAGCGCTAAAATTGGAAGGAGTACTAATAGGATAATCAAAAAGGAAAAACTCTTTCAACCGAAATCTTACTGCCTCTCTCTCAAGTATGCTGGCGGTGGGAGCATGCACTCGCCTTCCGGAAAATCCTGTCCCATGTTCTTGCCCTTGTCCTCAATTATATGACCCTAGTAAAGATACTTCCTCTTGTCTTAGGTTTTACTATTTTTTCCTCCCCTCCTTTGTGAGCTAAGTCCATATCCATGGGTTCTTCATCCTTGTGTTGTGCTCCGTAGCCAGACCCCCTCATTCTCAACTTTGCCATCCTTGTGTAACTTGTTGACATCTCTCTCGAAAGCTGCTTCCATCGCACGGAGAATCCTACAAATCTCGAAAGAAAATTAGCCGCAGGTGAAACTGCTATGGCTACAGATGGAAGTTGGGCATTTGTTTGCCCTTTGATAAGTGTCGTAGTCTTGTCGAGCCTACGAAACCATGCTGCAATGAGGTCACCTCCCAGAAAGCCAGGAGCCCCGGAGACTCAAGAAAGAAGGAAATAAGGATTCAAAAAGAGGATCAAAAGATAGTGCATATGGCTTTTGGGGAATATGCCTTTAAAACAAAATTTTCTTTTGAAAATACTTCTTTTAAAATCGTTTGAAAATAATTTTTCAAATCTTTTTATCTGATCTGGTAACCTTCGGCTCTGATACCAAGTGAAACACCCCACCTCCGTTAAGGTCACTCACAAAGGGAATGCCTTAATTTCGGTGGAGCATTATAGGTAAATGATGCGGATAAATTACAAGACGGACAATTAAAGCAGCGGCAAATAAATAAAACTTTATTTCATTGATAGCTTGTACAAAGATTGTTTTACAATACCAAAGTATCCTGTCTTGCTTACAAAAATAATGAAGCATAAAATGATTTCCCAAAATAAAGCACGATCTAGCCATAGCAATAGAAGAGAAAGTCAAGGCAACACGTAAAAGAGTCTTCAAGCTTGGAAAGAGTAATGATCCAAACAAACCTAAGCTATTCCCTCCCTGACTACCTGGAGGGGGGAACAGAAGAAAAGAGGCGAAAGCAAACTAGGTCAAACATAAAGTCTGGTAAGTCCAGTGATTCTTAGTATTTAAACGAGGAAAGGGGTCATGACATGAATAAACTAAATATAAGACTAAACCATAGTAACAAGATAATATGGGATAAGCATGGGATATGGAAAGATAAACTGAATGTACCGATAAACTGAATGTACTGATAAACTGAATGCGCTTCTACTCCTTCTCTGCTTCGCAACTACCCTGTTTATACTGATTTCTATATCTCTGCACTACCTAACTGGTGTCCAAACTAGTAATCTATGATCATATGATAACGTGATCCCAATTCCCATATTTGCGGTTGCCTTCAGTTGTACATCTATTATGGGGATTCCGTTTATTACCTAGATCTACTCTAGGGTTTACTATCGAGTGCTTACTAGATTCAACCAGGGTTTACGCTATCCAGGGCCACTGGGGTTTATGCTACCTATTGAACGCTTCTCGGATTCAGGGTTTACGCGACCTAGGTCCAACTAGGGATTATGCTACCTACTTTGTATTAATTTTCCATGTGTCTGTGTCAGTTGGCCCTCTCTTGCGTGTAGATACTCTGTGCTGGCCCCACCATAAGGTGTATCAAGCCTTATGATAGCGACCCGACACGATTCAAGATGCACAGTGTATAACTACTGGTACCCAGTGCCTGCTTTTTCCACTCCGAAGTACGTGCATGCCCGTAAACCGTCGGAACCTACACTGACGTACCCCCTGCCGCTATTTTTGACCTCTTATAATCAGCCCAGTAATCGTGCCCCACCCTACCTAGTTTCATGGTACCATGTTACATTTAGGTGGGTTACTGCTGAAATGGGTCCCCGTTACTAGGGTTTCTAACTAGTTAAGTTTGTGGGCCTATATATACAAATATTACCCACCTATACGAGATGTACTTAACTCTCCCACCGATTCTAGCATGTTTTCTTAACGGTTAAGTTTTGTGGGTCTATATTAACTAATATTACCCACCAACCCGACGTGCACTTAACCTTCCCACGGATTCAAGCAAGTTTATTTAATGGTTAAGTTTTGTGGGCCTATATTTACTAATATTACCCACCTACCCGACGTGTACTTAACCTCCTACTCGTCAAGTCGTGTTGGTTAAGTGGTTCTTATTAACTTAATCTTTCTTGCTTATCATGTTGGATTGGTTAAGTGTGATTTATTAACTTAACCCTGTTCATTCATTAGGTTATTGTAACACCCCACGTCCATTAATGTCACTCACAAAGGGAATGCATTAACTTCCATGGAGGTTTTAAGTGAATATAGAACAGTAAAATTACAACAAGACAGATATAAAATAGTACTTGGAAATTCAAAAACTTTATTTCATTGTAGCAGAAGTCAAAACATGTTTGATTACATCATAACACCATATTCAATGTCAAGTACAATATCTATCTTGATAAAACAAGTACATAATCCCATTACATGAATAGCCATTAAAAAGAAAGATAACAAGCTGGACTTTACTTCAGCAGTCCAAGCTTTCCAGAAGATAAGCGATCCAACTAGACTCCACTAGAACTTGGCCCAACCTGCGGACCTAAAGGGAGAAAAAGGATGGAAAAGAGGGGGTCAGACATAAAGTCTGGTGAATATGATAATTCTACAATACTATTACCAAAATAACTGGACTAAGGCATAAGCTGGAAAACAAGAAAATGTCTATGAAGAGCAGATTAAGGACATAGACAATCGCTAAAGGCAACGTTATAGGCGCTCCTAAATACTAAAGGATAAACACTATACTGCACCACACCAGTCACCCTAAAGATTCATCCCACTTAGCTTCACTTAAAAACTTTCCCAATGACTTTACGTACCCCTAGATGACTACATAGGTGCCGCCTGCCCCTATCTCCACTAGGTGTACCCTACTTCCCATTATTCGATCGGCTCCCTAACTCGTAGATACCCGTGCTGGCCCCACAGTGGGGTGTATCACTCCCCTAAAGTGGCAACCTGATACAACGGACATGCACGGCTTATACCTACACGATGCAACAACGTCTTACCTACCAGCCCGGGTCCACACACGCATATGAAACCCGTTGGACTTGCGTTGCCACCGCTCCCTGTTTTGGCCTCTTATAGTCAAACCCAGTATGCGTGTCCCGTCCTCGACTTGGGTCGAGCCCACAAAGATATGTTTTGGGATACTGGTTGAAATGGGCCCCCACTATTTACCACAAGCATTCCACCTAAGCTTGTCCCCATTAGTCCATCCCACTTAACCCACTTAGTCATGTTCATTTACATGTGTGTTTGGTTAAGTCTAATCGTATTTCAAATGCCTCTAAAGGCAACCACCAGATTCCTCATGCCACCCAAGGCACCTACTTAACCCCCATGTCCCACCTTACATGATTATCTGGTTAAGTATTTCTTAGTTCATTAAGGCCATAACCTCATAAAGACCTCTCACATTAGACTGGCATTTATGGCAGCTGGATTTGCCGGGCGGGTCCGGGCAGTCTTACACCATAAAAGAGTCTAACCTCGTGTCTTTACAACTGTTATGCTTTAGTTTGGGCCTAGGACCTCTCACATTGGGCCGACATTTGTGACTACTGGATTTGCCGGGCGGGTCCGGGCAGGTTTACATCACAAACGGGTCCAACCTCGTGTCCTAAGCATTGATTATTAATAATAATCCACTTTCCCCCAATTTTAATAATTCCCTACTTGAATTATTAATTACTTCCAATTTTTAACAATGTCCATAATTGACTCAATTATGGACATTCATTCATGGTATGCAACATCTTACAAAATTGCACCCAATTTATTAATTCCTAATATTACCCCTACCCCACGTTTGAACGTTTATTCGCAAAATATATGTTAGACTCGAATAGCCTAACTCATAGCATAAAAGAGATTATCATAATAACAACATGTATATGTGACCAAATGAATCATAATAAGGGGTGAAACTTGCATATGTCCAACTTGCATAGATTATACATGTCATGGATCTAAAGGTGTCAACTTGTTCAAAATTCACCTAATATGATCTCAATCAATTTTCATAAACTTACATATGAACATGTGTGAATCAACATCATCTAATTTTTTTAACAACATGGTTTTATATGGGTACACCTAACTCAATAGGCAAATTCCCATAATCAAGTTTTATTTAATTATAGTTTCAAGTTTATGGGTACACCTAACCTAATAGGCAAATTCCCATAAACAAGATCCATTTAAATTAAGAAAAAAAACATAGCTTTAAGCATGATCCAACAACATCATGATTTTTCAACATAATATAGCATGATTTATAACATGGCATAGTATGATAGTATAACATAGCTTGACATGATTCTCAACATAGCACGACATAGCATAAGAGAATTTACAACATAGCATGACATAGCATATATAATTTACATCATACGACAACATAATAACATAATAAGAGATCCACAATATATAGAATTTACAATTACAAATCACATCACTTTCTTGTGATCCATTCATAACTGAGTCAAATTAGTTTGTAATAGTCTTGTGAGAATCATCATACTCACCAACAAAAGAAAAGAATTAGAGAAAGAGAGATCTTTTGATTTGATTTGTGTAGATTTAGTTGTAGATGATTAGGCTTCCTCTTCTTAGTTTGTGACGGCTATGCTGAACTCCATGGCAGCAGCATGACGGTAGCTTCTCTAATTTTACAAGTGATTTAGGTCTAGGGTCTACCCACTTATTTATAGATTTTAGAATTCATTTAGGCCATTAGATTTAACCTAGAAATAACCGCAGCCGTTCAGACAAGATGGGGTTTATCTTGTTGACTCAGCAATGAGTCAGAAGTGACTCAGCAAACACTCAGCATATTAATAAACTTCTATTCATGTCATAAATATATATATATTTTCTACAATGTACATATTAGATACATCCCCCTTTACTTATTATTGTTTTTATATACATATTAGATACATCCCCTCTCTCACACACTTATTAATATTTTTATATTCATATTAGATACATCCCCTCTCTTACACACTTATTAATATTTTAGCAACTTTAGTGTTAATAGAAAATTCGGGGTGTTACATTCTCCCCTCCTTTTAGGATTTCGTCCCCGAAATCTTCAAGTCTGGAAGAATGTATATCCTACCATCCAAACGTCCATCTACTCATCCATCATACACAGGCATCCATTGTCCTTAAAAGACTTCTAATGCTTTATGATCATATGCACGTGTGTGTACATGTCCTTACCTAATGCGAAATCAGGCGGTCTACTGATTCAGTTGACCTCCTTAATGCAAATTATGTAAGTGTCATGAATCCATTATGTATGCAAAAGATCCTAATTGCTTACGTACTACTTCTATATGCGTGCACACCCATTCAACCGAATGCAGCATCCATATGATGGTACAACCATTATACATCCATTATACTAAATACATCCATATATATGCAATATGAAGTGACTGAGCCGATCTAGTGCCTAAAGTGTGTGTATATATGCATCCACGAGCAACCACTAGCAAACACTTGCATCCATTTTGCATCCATCATACATAACATGTCTCAAACACATGTTTCAACCATAGGATTATCCTAACTAAAGGTCAAAGATACTAATGAGAGGACATACTAAAGATAAGATAAGATAAGCTAAGCGATAAAGGAGAAATTAAAAGACATACCCTCAAAAAGAAAAGGGTACAACGAACGCATCTTCTCTTCTGTCTCCCAAGTTGCGTTGCTCTCATCATCTCCCCATTGCACTTTAACCAGTCTGACCTCTCGATTCCTCAACTTTTTGATCTCCGACCCAAGAATGCATGTAGGAGCTCGTCTAATTGTTGCATCACGCTCTATTTCCACCTCTTTAAGCAAGCTCGGCTCTACCACCTCCGCGGTCTTGTGCAAACACTTCCTCAAATGTGATACATGGAATACGTCGTGTACTCCACTAAGTTTCTCAGGCAACTCCACCCTATATGCCATCTTCCCAATCCTGTTTTTTACAGGAAACGGCCCTACAAACCTTGGTGCTAATTTCCCCACGGACCCAAAGCGAACAACATTCTGTAACGGAGATACTTTGATAAAAACCATGTCCCCAATGTCAAACTCAAGATCTGTCCTCCTCTTATCAGCATACGATTTTTGCCTATCTTGTGCTGCTTTCATCCTCCTTCGAATCAACTCAATCTTCTCTGAGGTTTCCCTAACCAAATCGGGCCCAAGTAGGATTTTATCGGTAGATTCCCACCAACATGTAGGCGAACGGCAAGGCCTTCCATAAAGAGCTTCGAAAGGTGCCATGCCAATACTAGACTGAAAGCTATTATTATATGCGAATTCTACTAACGGAAGGTGCTCTTCCCATGTACCCCCAAAGTCTAGGATACAAAGCCTTAAAAGATCCTCTAGAATGCGATTCACCCTCTCGGTCTGGCCGTCTGTCTGAGGATGATATGCGGTGCTCAAACATAGCTGAGTCCCTACCACCTCTTGTAAACTCTTCCAAAATTCGCTAGTAGAGATGGGGTCACGGTCGCTTACTATACTAGAAGGAATACCGTGCAAACGAACTATCTCCTTAATGTATACAGAAGCCAACCACGGAGCAGTCCTCTTACTTTTCACGGGAATAAAATGGGCGCTTTTAGTAAGTCTATCTACTATAACCCAAATCCCCGTGTTACCCTTCCTTGATCTTGGTAATCCATCCACAAAATCCATTGAGATGCTTTCCCATTTCCATAGTGGAACTTCTAATGGGTGAAGCAACCCACCGGGTTTCTTTTGTTCTGCTTTAACTCGTTGGCACACCAAGCATCTAGCGACGTACTCGGCCACATCCTTTTTCATACCGGCCCAAAAGAAAACCCGCTTCATATCTTTGTACATCTTATCCCCGCCGAGATGAATGGTCATTTTTGAGCGATGAGCATCATCAAGAATGGCCTTCCTTAAGTCTTCGTCTTGTGGTACACAAAGTCTATTATCCCTTCGTAACCAACCCTTATCGTCTAGGGTATACCTACGAAGATGGCTTGACGACTCCCCCCCTTTGAGCTTTTCTACTATCTCAACCAACTGTGGGTCGTCTCGCTGTGCCTCACCAACCCGTCCTAGAAGTGTAGGTCTAACCTCCAAGGATGCTAACAGACCGGGTACTAAGTCAACGGAGGGTCTAAAGTCAAACATAGAGATGAATTCTAGGCTTTGTCGTTCAACAAACAACGGACTCAAGGACAACCTTTTCCTACTTAAGGCGTCTGCCACCACGTTACCCTTGCCCGGGGTATATGCTATTTCAAAATCGTAGGAGGCTAAGAATTCCATCCACCGTTGCTGCCTTAAATTCAAATCCTTCTGAGAGAATAAGTATTTTAATGATTTGTGGTCAGTGAACAGTTCGAATTTCTCACCAAGAAGATAGTGACGCCAAGACTTAAGCGTGAAAACAATTGCGGCTAGCTCTAAGTCATGCGTGGGGTAATTCTTTTCATGAACCCTCAACTGCCTTCCACCATAGGCTATTACTCTTCCCTCTTGCATGAGGACCGCGCCAAGTCCCGTCCCACAAGCATCAGTATAGATGGTAAACGGTTTATTCCCGTCTGGCAGCACTAAGACTGGGGCTGAAGTTAAGGCTCTCTTTAAACGTTGGAACGCATCATCGCAATCTTTGTCCCACGTAAAAACCAGGTTCTTCTTCGTTAACCGTGTTAATGGAGCTGATATTTTTGCGAAGTCTTTGATAAACTTCCTATAATAGCCAGCCAACCCCAAGAAACTTCTTACTTCGGTTGCATTTTTAGGGACCTTCCAATCTTGGATGGCCACCACCTTTGCGGGATCCACTGCTATCCCTTCTTTGGAAACCACGTGCCCTAAGAACCGTACTTCCTTCCTCCAGAAGTGACACTTAGAAAATTTTGCCTTAAGGTTATGCGCTCGAAGGGTTTCCAACACTTCCCTAAGATGTAGGGAGTGCTCTTCTTTATTCTTATAAAAGACTAAGATGTCATCCACAAAGACTACCACGAATTTGTTAAGGTATTCCCTAAACACCCTACTCATCAAATCAACAAAATATGCAGGGGCGTTTGTCAAACCAAAGGGCATCACTAGCCATTCATAGAATCCGTCAGGAGTCCTAAAAGCAGTCTTATCTATACTATCCTCAGCCACTCTCAGTTGATGAAAGCCAGTGGCTAAGTCCAACTGCGAAAACACTGAGGCGCCAACTAACTGATCAAAGAGATCGTCAATCCTCGGCAGTGGGTGTCGGTTCTTTTTAGTAAGCTTGTTTAGTTCTCTATAGTCCATAAAAATTCTAAGAGACCCATCCGCCTTTGTGGCAAAAACTACTGGAGCACCCCACTCCGATATACTACGTCTTATGAACCCCTTCTCAAGCAACTCCTTTACTTGCTTATTGAGTTCCCTCCTTTCACGAGGAGCCATGTGGCGCACTGGCAAAGATACGGGTTTAGCATTATCCACAAGATAAATTCGAAAGTCTATCTCCCGCTTTGGAGGTAAGCCCTTCACCTCCTCAAACACATCCGGATATTCCCGGACCACTTCTACCGATCGCAGGTTCTCTACAGACGCGTCAAGTGATTCAAGATAACTTAGCATAACGGAATTTATGGGATTACAAAAGATGTCGAGAGCATTACCAAGGCGAGTTACAAGCCTAACTACTCTCCTTTCACAATCAAGAATGGCCCTATTTCTAGACAACCAATCCATTCCTAAAATTAGCCCACAGCCCGTGAAGCCCAATACATAAGCATCACATCTAAATTCAGTGCTAAGTATAGAGATTTTCAAATCCAAACATATCATGGTCAAATGAGCCGAACCCCCAATTGGATTTGAAACGACCAAGGGATCCTCTACTAAACTGGTGTTCAAGTGCAGTGATTCAACTAATGATGCAGAGATAAACGAATGAGATGCGCCAGAATCGAATAAGGTACGGACAGGATGATCAAACAGAAAAACTAAGCTTTCAACAGAAATTGTTCTACCTCTTTCTTGCAGCGGTGAGGCCGCAATAGCCTGAACTTGCCCCCTTGCCTGCCCTGGTGCCCTAAGAGCCTGCACCTGTCCTCCCAAGGTAGACCCTGCCCTCTGCCCCTTCTTTGGACAGTCCTTCACTAAATGTCCCGCATCTCCACAATGAAAACAACCAGTCTTCTTTTTCTTTCTACAATATTTGCTGAGATGGCCAGGCGTCCCACAATTGAAGCATTTCTTCTTCCCTTTGCCATTATTGTTTTTACCACCCTTCTTATTTTGCTGTTGGGGTTTCTTCTGATCCCCTTTCTTTTCAACTGCCTTATCCTCATGCATAAGTGCCATTTCTACTAGCTTTTCAAAGGTGGCTCCCATAGGGATGTGGGTCATAGCCAACCCTTGCAACGGTTCATTCAAGCCTCTAACGAACCTCAAAGCTTTCTTCTCTGGCGTGTTCACCAACTCCAAGCCAAACCTTGCTAACTGATTAAATTTATTGACATATTCCTTTACTGATGAGCTCCCTTGCTTTAGTGCCAGGAATTTTTCCATATTTAAGTTCTCCTCTGCCCTTGAAAGAAACTTTGCCTCAAACCTTCGTCTGAAATCCGCCCATGAATCAACTGGACGTTCCCCGTTAGTGACCTCCCACCAAAACGAGGCCTCTCCCTTCATTAACCAAGCAGCTAAACGGACTTTCCTCCCATCTTCCACTTCAAAGATATCCAACAATTCCTCAGTCTCCTTAAGCCAATCTCTGGCCTCCACAAACGTCTCAGTCCCTTGAAAAGTTTTTCCTCCCATAGCCTTGAATTCCTTGCACGTCTTTGCAAAAGTGTCAACACGAGGAGGAGGAGGAGGAGGAATGGGTGCAACTAGGGGTGGAGGAGTATCCGCTGGGCCTGCAGTGGTGGCCCTAGCCTCCAAGTATCTCCTAAACCACCCTGGAATCGTCACACCTTCTGGGAGACTAAGATCTTCAGCCATGCTGAAACGAAAAAGGAAAGATTCAAAATGGAGAATTCGAAAGATAAAGATAAGGATGTGGCTATTTGGGATTATGTTTTTCGTAAAAACTCTCTTTAAATAACATGTTTTTTTTTTTTGAAAGCACTTCTTCCAAAAATACTTTAGAAAAAAATATTTTTCTAAATTTTTTTTTTTATCTGTTCTGGTAACCTTATGCTCTGATACCACGTGTAACACCCCACGTCCATTAATGTCACTCACAAAGGGAATGCATTAACTTCCATGGAGGTTTTAAGTGAATATAGAACAGTAAAATTACAACAAGACAGATATAAAATAGTACTTGGAAATTCAAAAACTTTATTTCATTGTAGCAGAAGTCAAAACATGTTTGATTACATCATAACACCATATTCAATGTCAAGTACAATATCTATCTTGATAAAACAAGTACATAATCCCATTACATGAATAGCCATTAAAAAGAAAGATAACAAGCTGGACTTTACTTCAGCAGTCCAAGCTTTCCAGAAGATAAGCGATCCAACTAGACTCCACTAGAACTTGGCCCAACCTGCGGACCTGAAGGGAGAAAAAGGATGGAAAAGAGGGGGTCAGACATAAAGTCTGGTGAATATGATAATTCTACAATACTATTACCAAAATAACTGGACTAAGGCATAAGCTGGAAAACAAGAAAATGTCTATGAAGAGCAGATTAAGGACATAGACAATCGCTAAAGGCAACGTTATAGGCGCTCCTAAATACTAAAGGATAAACACTATACTGCACCACACCAGTCACCCTAAAGATTCATCCCACTTAGCTTCACTTAGAAACTTTCCCAATGGCTTTACGTACCCCTAGCTGACTACATAGGTGCCGCCTGCCCCTATCTCCACTAGGTGTACCCTACTTCCCATTATTCGATCGGCTCCCTAACTCGTAGATACCCGTGCTGGCCCCACAGTGGGGTGTATCACTCCCCTAAAGTGGCAACCTGATACAACGGACATGCACGGCTTATACCTACACGATGCAACAACGTCTTACCTACCAGCCCGGGTCCACACACGCATATGAAACCCGTTGGACTTGCGTTGCCACCGCTCCCTGTTTTGGCCTCTTATAGTCAAACCCAGTATGCGTGTCCCGTCCTCGACTTGGGTCGAGCCCACAAAGATACGTTTTGGGATACTGGTTGAAATGGGCCCCCACTATTTACCACAAGCATTCCACCTAAGCTTGTCCCCATTAGTCCATCCCACTTAACCCACTTAGTCATGTTCATTTACATGTGTGTTTGGTTAAGTCTAATCGTATTTCAAATGCCTCTAAAGGCAACCACCAGATTCCTCATGCCACCCAAGGCACCTACTTAACCCCCATGTCCCACCTTACATGATTATCTGGTTAAGTATTTCTTAGTTCATTAAGGCCATAACCTCATAAAGACCTCTCACATTAGACTGGCATTTATGGCAGCTGGATTTGCCGGGCGGGTCCGGGCAGTCTTACACCATAAAAGAGTCTAACCTCGTGTCTTTACAACTGTTATGCTTTAGTTTGGGCCTAGGACCTCTCACATTGGGCCGACATTTGTGACTACTGGATTTGTCGGGCGGGTCCGGGCAGGTTTACATCACAAACGGGTCCAACCTCGTGTCCTAAGCATTGATTATTAATAATAATCCACTTGCCCCTAATTTTAATAATTCCCTACTTGAATTATTAATTACTTCCAATTTTTAACAATGTCCATAATTGACTCAATTATGGACATTCATTCATGGTATGCAACATCTTACAAAATTGCACCCAATTTATTAATTCCTAATATTACCCCTACCCCACGTTTGAACGTTTATTCGCAAAATATATGTTAGACTCGAATAGCCTAACTCATAGCATAAAAGAGATTATCATAATAACAACATGTATATGTGACCAAATGAATCATAATAAGGGGTGAAACTTGCATATGTCCAACTTGCATAGATTATACATGTCATGGATCTAAAGGTGTCAACTTGTTCAAAATTCACCTAATATGATCTCAATCAATTTTCATAAACTTACATATGAACATGTGTGAATCAACATCATCTAATTTTTTTAACAACATGGTTTTATATGGGTACACCTAACTCAATAGGCAAATTCCCATAATCAAGTTTTATTTAATTATAGTTTCAAGTTTATGGGTACACCTAACCTAATAGGCAAATTCCCATAAACAAGATCCATTTAAATTAAGAAAAAAAAACATAGCTTTAAGCATGATCCAACAACATCATGATTTTTCAACATAATATAGCATGATTTATAACATGGCATAGTATGATAGTATAACATAGCTTGACATGATTCTCAACATAGCACGACATAGCATAAGAGAATTTACAACATAGCATGACATAGCATATATAATTTACATCATACGACAACATAATAACATAATAAGAGATCCACAATATATAGAATTTACAATTACAAATCACATCACTTTCTTGTGATCCATTCATAACTGAGTCAAATTAGTTTGTAATAGTCTTGTGAGAATCATCATACTCACCAACAAAAGAAAAGAATTAGAGAAAGAGAGATCTTTTGATTTGATTTGTGTAGATTTAGTTGTAGATGATTAGGCTTCCTCTTCTTAGTTTGTGACGGTTATGCTGAACTCCATGGCAGCAGCATGACGGTAGCTTCTCTAATTTTACAAGTGATTTAGGTCTAGGGTCTACCCACTTATTTATAGATTTTAGAATTCATTTAGGCCATTAGATTTAACCTAGAAATAACCGCAGCCGTTCAGACAAGATGGGGTTTATCTTGTTGACTCAGCAATGAGTCAGAAGTGACTCAGCAAACACTCAGCATATTAATAAACTTCTATTCATGTCATAAATATATATATATTTTCTACAATGTACATATTAGATACATCCCCCTTTACTTATTATTGTTTTTATATACATATTAGATACATCCCCTCTCTCACACACTTATTAATATTTTTATATTCATATTAGATACATCCCCTCTCTTACACACTTATTAATATTTTAGCAACTTTAGTGTTAATAGAAAATTCGGGGTGTTACAGTTATATTGGTTAAGTATTTCCCATTTAACTTAACCTCATTCGCTCATCAAGTTATATTGGTCAAGTGTCATTAATCAATTCAAGTTGACTTAACCCATCCACCCGTCACGTCATGTTGGTTAAGTGTTTCCTTCTGGTGTTGACTTGACCCTACCTCAAACCATGTTATATTGGTTAAGTGTTGTTCTCGTGTTAACTTAACCCTTCCCATACATCATGTTATATAAGTGTTTTCCTCTTGTATTACTTAACCCCACCACAGGCCATTATATATTTTGGTTAAGTGTTACCTTAGTTAACTTAACCCTACCATCTGCTTAATTAACATGTTACAACGGTTAAGTGTTCTAAATTTACTTAACCTCACCATTTCTAGCTTGATTTATTCATGAGCCTTAATTAATTAATTAATTAATTAAAGCACTAACCACTCACATTAGACAGATATTGTTGTGGTTACTGGATGTGCCGGTCAGTTCCGGGCAGGTTTACACCACAACTCAGTTTAATCTCGGTTCCTTCTGGGCTTGATGCACTAACCACCCACATTAGACAGGTATTGTTGTGGTTACTGGATGTGTCGGTCGGTTCCGGGCAGTTTTACACCACAACTCAGTCTAACCTCGGGTTAGGCAAATTCGTCTTTTACTAAATTTACATATTTACTATTTATGTAAATTTTCCGTAAATCAATTTAGCCTAGATCATATTTATTTGTCATGCAAATTAGCATATTTATATTCTATGCCCAAAACATGATTTACCTATCAGTCAGCCCAACTTGCAGTTTATACTAATTTTTGATTTAATATTCCCCATTTACAATTCATGCCCAGTCTAGATTAATATTCCAATTTACGGTTCATGTAAAAACTAGATTTAATATTCTAGTTTACCGTTTTTGTCAAAAACTTGGTTTACACGCCAATTACACCCTTTGTGGCCAATTAAATTTATCAACTTATGCCCAAGTCTAATATGCATGTAAATCATTCACTATTATAGCCAATTTAGACTATGCCAACATATTTATTATGCCAATCTAACTTAATTAAACTACGCCCAAATTCCTGCACCGTAATCGTACGTATAACATGATTTCACAAGTTTCTTAGTACTCATGAAATGATACTAATAGTATCAAAGCAAGGAATAGGGGATAAACACGAGAATTGACATAAAAAATTAGCCATGCAAGAATGAACCAAATACCAAAATAATGGTTCCAATGGGTTTGATGTACATGACAGTGAATAGGAATAAACTAGACAAGTTACACCCCAAAAAATGGGATCCAACATAATTAAGGGAATAGGCATAGGTGATTTGTTCCAACATAATGCCAGTTCGAAGTACAACCTAATAGGTTAATGGGAATAGGGATAAGTCACCGACTACAATAGTTATAGGCAATTAACCACAATAGCCATAGGCGACTAATCACAATAGTTTCTTAATCAATGTCATAGGCAATAGTCTCATAGTCATAAATCTTGGTAATAGTCTCATAGTCATGAATCATATGCAATAGTCTCAAAATTATGAATCATAGTCATAGTCATAGGCAATAGTCTTATAGTCATAGTCATATGTAATAGTCTCTTTGTCATGGATCATAGTCATAGGCGATAGTTTCATGGGCAATAGTTTCATAGTCATAGTCATAGTCTTAGGCAAAAGTCCCGTAATCATAGTCATTGGCAATTAGCCACAATGAGTTCTAGGCCACAATCGAGAATCAGATCCAAAGGAATAAATAACGTTAGATTTGACATAAGCATGAATCAAAGATAATTAACTTGCAAATTGGTATCGTTCTATATTTTGATTCATTACATTCACAATTCCAATTACACGTTCAAATCTAAGGAATAACTGAACTTACAATGATCGATTTAGAAAAGGCGATTTGCTATGATTCGAGTGACATTGCTTGAAGCGCAATGCCTATGGTCCAACTTGAAGCTTTATCTTGATTTGAATCTCCAATTTGAAGAAAAACTATAACTTGTTTTAATGGAGAATAAGATTTATTTTAATTAGGATTGAGGCACAGTATAGGCGTAATGAAGTTGTGTGGAGAAAGTGAAGTTTGGGGGCGTTTATATAGCGTAGAACTCATGAATTTGGTCCAGAAATCAGCCCGGATACATAAAAATGAATTTTGCCTTGGATCTGAAAAAACAGGGCAGGTCGACCTATAGGGGGGAGGTCGACCCCCTGGTCGACCTGGGTCTTGGGCGGGAAATTTCCCGCCCAGCCCGCTTCTGGTTTCTGTTTTGAATTTTGAATTCAGTTTCAAGCTGTTTTTAAATTTGAGCTGAAACTTCCGAAGGCCATAACTTCTTCATACGAAGTCCGATTCATGCAAACTCGGACTCTATCTCAAGCAGAATTCCGAGACGAACGCAATGGGATAATCCATTTCCCTTAATTCTTCTCTTAAAAATTAAGTATACTTTGATTTGTTATATAAACATTTATAGAAAATACGGGGTGTTACAACAGCAGTTTCTTACTATATATATTATGATGATTTTCGTTGTCTGTCGTATTCTCTGAGTATTGTAGTGAGGCCTTTTGCATAGAGATTATTGATTTAGTTCAAAGAATTTATGGATATCCCTTGATGATATGGAAGTTTAAATTTCTATGCGATTATGCTTCACTGTTATTGCCTGTTGTATATGTTCTATTATATTTTATCCTTGCACGGTGTGTTATATGATATGTTCTACATGTGGTATCTTACTCTGATGATCGTCCATAGTTGTCCAGCATGTCTTTCAGCGCATTATTTCCCTTGTCAAGTGTAGGAGATATGGGCAGTCGTCACAATTAAGCTTAGACTTGCGGCATTCATCCATTACTTCTCTTCTAAGCTCAGGAATATTTGGAACACAAATCCGTCCTTGCAACCTCAGAATTCCTTTGCAATTTACCTGCACATTCGAGACTTCGCCTTCTTGAATCCTTTTGTAAATCCTCTGAATAAATTCATCATCTTTATGAAGAACAGATATCTTCTCAATCAATGATTGTGTAGTAATTGGATTAGCAATGATTGCGTTCTTTCTACTGAGCGCATCTGCCACAACATTGGCCTTCCCTGGAGTATATAGAATATCAAGGTCATAAGCTGCAAGAAATTCGAACCAATGCAGCTGCCTCAAGTTCAAATCTTTTTGGGTGAACGGATATTTCAAAGATTTATGATCTGTATATAACTCGAACTTCTCACCGAATAGGTAATGCCACCAAATCATTAAAGCAAATACCACGGCTAATAACTCTAAATCATGAGTAGCATACCTTTTCTCATGCGACTTTAACTGACGACTTGCATAAGCAACTACTTTGCCTCTTTGCATCAACACCGCAACTACTCCTTCATGAGAAGCATCTATATATACAGTTAAATCTTGATTGCTATCTATAATCGTTAACATTGGTGGAGTGGTCAACCTTTCCTTTAGTTGCTAAAAAGTTGCTTCACATGATGTCGTCCAATTATACTTGGCATGCTTCTTTGTAATCTTCATCAATGGACTATATAACTTTGAAAAATCTTTAACGAATTTCCGGTAATAACTTGCTAATCCCAAAAAACTTCTAACTTCTGTAGGAGTGCTAGGTTGCCTCTAACCTTGGATAGTCGTAACCTTGCCCTGATCTACTGGTATTCCTTCCACGATATAACATGACCAAGGAATTTCACTTCTTCTTTGCAGAATATACATTTAGAAAACTTGGCTTTTAAAATATTCGTTCTTAGAATTTCCATTACCTGTTCCAAATGCTTTGCATGCTCGCTGACTGACTTCGCGAAGAATAGAATATCATCAATGAAAACCAGCACAAACTTGTTCAACACCCAACGAAACACCCTATTCATAAAATCAACGAAATAAGCAGGGGCGTTGCATAATCTGAATGAAATTACCAACCATTCGTAAAATAAATCTGGACCATTGAAAGCTATAAAAGGAACACATTCTTTTACAATTCTCAACTGATGAAATTTGTAGCTAGATCCATTTTTGAAAATACTCGTGCTCCATTCAAGTGATCTAATAAATCATCAATACGTGACATCGGGCATTTATTTTTGAGCGTTTTCTTATTGAGGTCTCAGTAATCTACACATACTCTGAGAGTACCGTCTGACTTCGGAACGAACACCACCGCTGCCCCAACTCGAGAAACTAGGCCTGATCAGATCTTTCCATAACAACTTTTGAGTTTGATCACTCGACTCTTCTCTTTCTTTCAATGTCCCATCTTATGGCAATTGTAGCATTCCCTGTTATCTCGAGGTTTATGGCTAGATTCGAATTCATTTCTCCTTAGCCTCTTGGGAGCTTTTCACTCATTAGCCCAATGTCCAAACTCGTCATAGTTATAACATTTAACTTTCGCTCATTTATCCTCTTTGGGCTTTGATTCTTCAGTCTTTCTTGTCTCCGGCTTTTGGTTCAAAAGTTTTCTTTTATTGCTAGAATAACCTTTTTCCTTGTATTCTTAGTCATTCTTCCTATCAATACTCTCGTAACGACAAGCCATCTCTACCACTTTGGCAAATGGGAGTTCTATATGGGTTGTCACTCTGCTGCGATACCTCCCTTCAATGAACCACTTCTTCTTCTTAGTCGGGTTTTGGATTAGCTTTGGACCGAAACGAGAGAGTTCATTGAATTTGTTGACATGATCATGAATGATCCTATCACCTTGCTTGAGATTAGAAAATTCGTCGTATAGGCGCTCGACTTCTTCCTGGGGGACGACCCTTTCTTCAAAATTTTCTTTAAATCTTTCCCATGACATATCAGCTCCCAGGTTACCTACTGTTAACGCTTTCCACCAAATCTGGGCTTCATCTTTGAGTAACGAGGATGATAGAAGCCTTTTCCGATTATCCGCCAGTTTTAAGCCTTCGAAAATTCATTCGTATGACCTCATCCATGTCTGTGCCTCTATTACAAACCCACTTCCAGTAAATGGTACTCCACCCAAATTATTATACTTCTTAGCGATAGTATCAAGATCAAATTGTGGCTGCGATGGTTGTTGTTGTTGAGGCAATACTGGTGCATTAACAGGTTCTACAGGATCTAGCTGTTGAGCTCCTACGTAATTGGGTTGCTCATTTATATTTGGGATATCACCCCTTCCTCCACCTCAAGCTCACCTACCTCTGCCTCTTCCACTAATTTTCTTCTATGTCTGCGAATAGTAAGAAAAGAGTCAAGCCAACAGAAAAGATATCTTAAGGAATTGTAAGAGCATAAAACTTATGCACAAATAAAAATGTGTTTAATGAATTATATGTTATTCAACTGTACTCATTCTAGGATATTACTAATCCTATATCTAATGAGTTATTTATCCTAGAACACTACTGATTCTATCTCTGATGAGTCGTTTAACATGTTGTACTCAAGAACTAAGGTTAACCATTAGCTCTGATACCAAGCTGACATGATCCAAACCCCTGATCCACGGCAGTAAGGACTATCTTAGGAATATAAAACATTAATCACATAAGCAGATCACAATATTACAAGATCCTACTTAGTACATAACAAGTTTCATCGAATAATAAATTTGCAATGGAATCAAATATAATAATATATAAGAGAGTGTTTTTGAAAGTTCAAAAGGAATAATAAAAGTCCGTCTTCAGCTCCATCCAAAATAAACCCACAGCTACGGTGCACATCCAAAAGAAAGTAAATAACATGATCACTTGGCTGCCCGTTTAAAAATTATAGGCACCTGAGTTTGAAAGGGAAAAAAAACTACGAGTCAGTCATGGGTCTGGTATGAGAAATCCTACTATTACTTAACCTATGTAAAAATAAGGCAAATCACGGGACCACGACATATGAAACAGAATGGTTTTACTCCACTCGATTTCCAGTGCATAAAATAAGATTAAATGAAATAAAACAACACGATGCTTTATAGAAAAATGAAGTCGCTATAAGACTCAAGTCCCATCACACAATGCGACGCAAGCCAGAGGATAAAATTTTACCATATAATAGCCAAATATGCTTGATACGAGGAAAGTAAAAATTATTAGATATTATTATTAGTGTCTAGGTGTTTTAAAACAATTTCAACATAAATGTGTCAATCTTAGAGGGCATAGTACCCCACCCTACTATGTTGCCATATAGATTTACAACTAAAATTGTGAAGTCGCTTATGGGAATTTGGATTTCCATCATGATTTGAGGCAAAGGATTTTCCTCATCCAATTTGGACCATCTCTAGCAAGATGTCTAGGATCAACACACGTGATCCTTGGGAGCAACAAGGCCAGTCCACTCTTACTTTTATGGATTAGTTATTCCTGAACAATACATTTCCCGGTACTATCGACCTACTACCTGCTCAGCGGGTCGACTCTATGGGCCTTTTGTGGCCTTATCCAAGGCACCTCGCTATCCAACATCCACATAATTAAATATGCTTGTGCTTTATACCATGGCATTACTTATAGCTAGAAAGAAACACATATTCTCCCTACTGTCCTTCGTCCCATTTTTGACTCATACCAGGGTGTGAAGCTCGCGAATTAACACTATCAACAAAGCTTTGCTATATTAAATCCATGCTTTGATCATCATCCACAAAGCTTTGCATGTCAACAAAAGCTTTGATCCATGCATCTCAGCATGCCACACAGTCATTCCAGACCATACAACTGATAACTACCAATATATAACCACTAAGCTCATACGTCTCAGAGAAGGGTGCTAAGCTAAGAGAATAAATTCTCCGCCACCAAACAGATATATATTTAGTGGAAATTAATCAATACAGTTCAGAATACCGCGTCAGACATACAATCCATTTACAAATTAGTTCTGGATCTGAACGAAACTGGAGGCACCATAATCCTCGTCCCATATGTCAAATACAGGAGATAGGTCCTCGCATATCCGTACAATCAACAAGTATGTCCAAACAACTACCACTATAACCCCTTCAAGGGAGCTACTCAAACTCAGGGGATCAATAGTAATCCATTGGATGTGAAGATTGTTGGTCTTGCACCGTCTTTAATATTTTTGATTTTTAATCGTCGTCAATTATTCGAAATGGAATTTAACCCGGTCTTTTCAAATAATTCTCGCATACAAATCAAATCAAATTCTTATTTAAATTATTGATTTACTAATTAAATCTCTTTTTAACCGATTCCTTTTCATAAGATGTAAAATATCATTCTCAAATCTAGTTAAGTTATTTAGCTTCCATAATTTAATTCATATCCTTACTCAGAAAAGGTTACTTAAGAATTTTATTCCAATCACGAATAAAAATTCTTATTTAAACCATATTCTCAGATTTGCTATATAAGCATTTATACAAAATTGCCAAATGTCAACTTAACCATTTTTTCTTTACAAACCATGTGAAATTGGTTTATACTATCCCAATTCATTTGTAATATTTAAAATGATTTTTTACTATTTTTATATTTAATAAAATAGTCCATTTCAGTTGAATGTCATTTCAGGCCATTCAGCTGAACTAGCGTTGTTTTCATTCAAACTTGAATTAAACATTTTCCAAAATCTAACCGTTGGATCTGAACATATTTATTAACTTGGAAAAATCTTTTCGAAACAAATCTAATGGTTCTAATATTAGGAAAATCCGACGGTCGGATCTCTCGGTATACCCGTTTAAAATTACGACCTGCTGCACGATACGTTTTTATTTTAATTCATATTCAACATATAAATATATATATTATGCATCGAGCTACATCCAAACCATTTTATTCATTAGATATTTGGCTAACGCTTTATATTTCCGGAAAATTTTACCATAACCTCATTTGTACAAAGTTGTCGGGAAAATCACAACTCGCCTCTCTAGGCCCTCATAAATATATATATATATATTCAACCAAATTCAATCGGGAGATGTGTCAAAATTTATCGTTCCAACACCCGTGTGGGGTTTGCATCATGTGTACAAATAATAATGACTTATCTAAGCCCAAGGGAGATGTGTAAAAATTATCATCCCAAGACCCTGTGATGGGGATTATATCGCAATCCATGTGACTTGTATACACGTAAGAGGGACATGTATGTTTCTGTCATCTCAAGTCCTTATGATGGGATTTGTTATTTAATCCTGCAATTTTTCGTTATATGTTTATTAAGTCCATATCATATAAGCATCAACAATTACATGCTTATATAGTTATATTGTCTAGTCCGTCTCAAATAATCCTCAGGCAATTACATGTTATGCAGTTCTTCTTCTTCATTTCTCGTCGTATAAGCATCAAATAATTACATGCTATACGATTCACATCATATAAGCATCAACAATTGCATGCTTATATAGGTATGCCATGTTGTGTTATGCAGTGTGGTCCACAATTATTGTTCACTAACCAATTATGTATGTTTAATTCCCATAAACAACCATCACAACGCATCTAATCCACACACAACAATAGTAATAAATAAATTACACCATCAATTCCATTTAAGGCATAACATATTTTAAATTAACTTGGTGTGTGGTTCAAGTGTTGAACTCAAGGGATATCGCATATAACTGATAAAAATGATATTTTGATCCAATTACTCAATGTTTAACATAGAAATAAACTTGTGTGATCACGGATAAACATTATTAAATATTTTTAATCAACCACTAAAAATCAATTAAAATTCATTCCCTTTTTGGGCGAATTTTTAATTACGCATAAACGTAAGCAATTACGCGTATATCGATTAAAAATGACATTTTTATCTCGCTAATCATCAATTAACCTGTTAGTAAAATATTATTATGAACCAATATTCATCGCATAACATCGTAGTACATTTTAGTATTAACTACTATCAATTAACGGTTAACAGTTAATTTTATTAACCCTTTTTAAGCTATAGTCTCTCATCATCAATACGGTTCTACGTTTATATATATCACGTATTCAAACTGCTTCACTTATATCAACTAAAAACGATATTTTTAGCTTGCTAAACATCATTTAGTATCATGATAAAATTTATTTACTAACCAATACTCATCATTTAACTCAATGATTAACTAGCAAATAGTTAATTTTTAATCTAGCTCTTATAAGTGAGTTTAGATTTTTCACCAAAGGTTCCCACTCCACCAATCTTTTTGTTGGAAGGAATACGGACATGCTACTTCAATGTTGACACTTGCTGGGCCTACATAACTTTTCGATAGCCGAAACAGATCGAACAATACTCAGACAGTCGCTCACTCTCATATACTTACAAATCCGGGAGTTTAGAGCTAAACAGGGGAAGAAAAGAGGGTGTTTGGGGGTAACGGAGTTTGGGGCCTTCACTGTCCGGGTTCAGCACAGTAAGGAGGAGGGGTTGTAGGGTGCGTAGGAGGGGTTAAAAGAGGAGTTAAAGGTGGTAGGAGGTGAAAATCAGAAGAAAGGAGGTATTTTTTTTAGAAAAATGGAGAACGGAGGATAAGGTGGCCCATAGCGCCGGGTCGGAGGCAGGTCGAGGTAAGGGCATGGGGGTGGCGGCAGCGGGCTAGAGGAGGAAGGAGGCCATTAATGTTAAGGAGGAAGGAGGAAAAGGGAAGAAGAAGAAAGAAGGAAAAGGAAGAAAAGAAATAGGTTTATTTTCAAATTTACCCTCACTCAGGCGGATCAAGGAGGTGGCATGATCCGGTGAGTCGCAACAAAACCACCGTGGCCCGTTAGATGGCCTCCGTTTTATTTCAAGTTTTATAACCCAGTGTTATAAAAGTATGTTAGTTAGCCTCCACCTCTTTTGATCGCACGATCAAAAATTAATTCTGTTTGTTACAAAATTTTGGATTTTGACAAAATAAACGTAATTACGGATCCAACGGAACAGGTTTCATCGAATTCTGATTTCGTTTAACAATCCATTTTATTTTTCAATCAAGTTTTAGTTTGATTTCTACATGCGTTTTAGCGTACATTTAATTCTCGTACGCCCACACGTTAGCTTCAAACATTACGAAACATGGGATTATACCATAATTCAACATTATGAATTCAATAAAAAAAGTTTCGTTGAATTATGAGGTCATCTCAATAATGTTCCTTTATAAACTGCTTAAATCAACTTTTAAATAGTCAAATTTTGAAATTCAATCATATTTTCACATAAAATCATATTAAAAATAATTTTTTAATTTGTTGACCCACCTTTTGGCAAGGCCGTCAACCCATGGACCTATCATAGGACCACTCAGGACTCGAACATGGACTTGGACAAGCCTAGACTTTCTTGGCTCGAGGCTCCTTGGCTCGAGGGCTATTGGATAGAAACACTTCAGCCCGAAATAGCTAGGCAAGATGGTCTTGAGTTCAACTTACGCTACAGCAATGACATGGTCATGAGATCTATTTCATAACCTACTTACTTGGCCCAACTACCTATTCTAAAGCATATAAACATGGATCAAGCTATAATTATGCTGCCACATATTGGAGGGGACCTCTCCACGTAATCAAGACTCAGCTCCGTCATCTGCTATTCACATGGATCAACCGACACATGGCACCTCGAATTGTTGAAGCCTACCGCCTATAAATACACCTTGTTACATAACAAAGAGGGGGACTTTTTGCTGAGATATAAGCCTGACTTTATAGCTCATGCATGCCCTCCACAACTCAATCATGGTTGCCAACCACTTTCACCTCAAAAATACTTGTTATATTCATCAAAAACGACAATGTAATGAAGATCATGATGATCTCATTTATTGTATCTCTGACTTTATGATATTACTATGAGATTATAAAGTGGATGTAGGCTCGTTAACGCCGAACCACTATAAAAATGCCGTTGTCTTGCTTTTCCTTGCTTTTTTCAGACATTTCTTCATAAATCACGCTCAAATTCGACTTTTGGCCGTTGATGCCCACTTTTTGGAGTCAATGGTTTGGTGCTTTCATTGTGAGATAAATTCTCAAACGTCTTAAGGTTTCCACTAAACTTTTGGATCACCAAGTCTAAGACAAAATCCTAGTTTCAGTCATTTCGGTAGCCCTGGTTTTCAGTACTTCTGCACATGATTTGGAAACTAGAAACAGCAACATCTGCATCGCCAGCAAACACCAATTCTGTCCCAGTTTTGGGTTCGACCCCGGTCAAGTCAATCCTTCCCGGGTCAACATCAACCCGACCAAACGACCAGCCAGTGGAAATTTAACTTCGGAAGGCTCTTAGTATGTAGCTTGGCCCGAAGCTGGTATTAGGTCGGGGTGAGGTTGGTTCAAACAACCATCGTTATGATGATGTTCCAGCCCAGGTCAACCAAATACAGATCGACCGACTCTTATGAAACTATCCAGGTCGACTAACTCTTCCAGATATACCAACCCGGATAACTAGCCATTTCTAAAGCCTGCACATCGACCCGAGACAGGGTCATTTTCTTAAAAAAAACGCAATTTTCTGATCGTTTTAAAGAAGGCTCGATCCTCCGAAATTGAATGAATCGGCTTGTACCCAACTGTTCGATGTAACCGGCTAGGTTGGTCGCCGCCGGGACTGTGGGGCCCCGGACCCCCACCGGCGCTGTGCCCGGACCCGCTTGATGGCTTGCCTTCGGCTCGACATATATTTTGCCAACAATAGTCGTAAAGACTTATCATCCAAGATTCGACGAATGGTCCAAGAATATCAACAACAAGATGGCGGTAACTAGGATTCTTCCAAGAGCCATCACCCCCATTTACTGAGGTTATTCAATCTTGATGGACTGCTTCAGTTTTACCGGAAGATCGGTGAGTTAAAAGTTTGAAACACTTAAGCCTGGATGTTTATTGATTGTCTATATATCGGCTCTCATTCCCCGACGTGGAATCAAAGACATAACCACGGATGGACGAGGCATGTCAACATTCCTAGCCTCCTTATCTCACTTCCTGACATGGAAAAGACAAAGTTTCTACATATAAGCATGGATCCAGTGTTCTCCTACCGATCATCGCCTTATCATCGACAAGATGAGATGCCACCATTAGCGGTTTTGATCTGACTACCCGACCCTTATTCCCTGCCCTTGACGTGGGGGCAATTCAAAGGAAACACACCCTCATCATTCACCCACAAAGGCTGTCTGATTGCCTTTATTCTACCAATACCCCGATCAAGGTTTGATCGTTCTTGGCATTGCCGCCCCATGAGGATTTGAAAAGACTTCCTTCATCAATTAAAGCTTCAGCAGTCATCACCTGTCAGAGATGGGACAAGTCAGAAGGGACTGGCAAAGGATATGCTGTACCATTCTCATTCTAAATAATACTCATTCCCTTAACATGATTATTTTTTACCCATATCTTTTATCTTTACATGTTTATGATTTATTGATTTGACTAACTCATATGAATTTATGTGTGAATAATGTAGGTACCCATACTCTAGTACTGATCACACTTCCAACACCTGCATGCCGAACTACAGAGCGTTGCCATAACGAGCCTGACTAAAGCGCTCGTTTACAGAACCATATCATCCGTCCGAGGAAAGTTACACAGCTCAAGATGGATCTGATATGACCACCCACTACTCGGCTCATGTGTGGCATGGCTTAAGACAATTATGCATCGACTTTTGCATTTCAAAGTCCGAATCCAACTCAGAATGGATGTGGTTCGACAATCCATATGGCCAGATCCTATGCATGGCATCGTCGGATAACGTGGATCCAAATAGAGGAGGCAGCATCGCCCATCAACATACTTACTTTCCAATCATGCATTTTTCCTTTACCCGCTCCTTGAGTTATTGACATGACTAACTCATGCAAATTTGTATATAAATGATGAAGGTACCCGATGTTTGTTACCAATCACTTCTTCCATAGTTTGATCGGTGGAACACAAAGCTTTGGCGAACATGATTCGACTATTCACCCGCTTACTGTTGGCCTAACGCCAACATTCTAACATAAATGAAGTTCGACCATTTATTCGATGACTTTTTGCCCTCGACGTAGGGGGTAAGAGAATGAATGCACATGAGTTCAACGTGTGTTATCTATACATGGGCATACCAATGAGACCTCCTCAGCCTTTGATTCGCAAGGAAGGACGTAGAGATGTATTCGGGCATGACATAACAATCCAGCAGATCGATGACTCCATCCCTTGATCCGACGGGAAGAGCACAACGATAACCGGGACACGATCCCATAATAACTTTTGCCTTTCGACGTGGGGACAAAAGAGAAATGTTAAGATGAGGATGAGTATGACTCGACCGCTCTCCAGCGACGTCTTTAACTCTTTCCCATGCTTCCGACGGGAGGAGTCTAAACTCAACAGGGACCGTGAACCGACCATTCCTGATGGTGACCTTTTCTCTTGACGTGGGAGCAAAGGGACGATGCCCAAGCAAATGTGACCCGACTCTTTGACCGACTAACTCTAATCCTAAGAGTTTGGATAGGAGTATAAATCTAGGATGAGTGTGATGGGCGCGCCAAGATTTAAGGCCACTCGATCCAAAACTCTAACCCAAACTGACTTTGGGAGAGTATAAAGGACGAGCCACGGCATCCATAACTCTAACTCTCACGACTTGAGAGAGAGTATAAACCTATTGGGTTAGCGTGAATGGTGCACCATGACTTAAGACCACTAAACCCATAACTCTAACTCTCACGACTTGGGAGAGAGTATAAAGGACAATGCTGCGACGTGCATGCAGTCTCCATCGCCCTCCGACCGAGGATAGGATTATAAAGGACTTACAGACCGGACGTCCGAACGACTTAACCTGGTTCCCACCAACACTAGGGCCACGGGCATAGACATCTAAATTAACTTCAAACACGCTTCGGATGTGACCCGTGTTTCAAAGTTAAATGGAGGCTACAAACACTATACCTCTAAACTACGACACCTGACACTTTGACATTTAATAGTTCTATGCTAGATAGCTTAGCACTTAACAGATTCATTTCAAGCTAGACTTGCCTGTGACATAAAGGTTGACTTAATAACTTGCAAATTAAACGAATTACTGTATTCAAATAGCAGGAGTATGTACAGATACAAAGTAAATACAAGAGGGACACACTCCCATACAACAACAAACAGGTCATGTTCAAAGGACTGTCGTCGAATTCTAATACTAAACTTCCCACAGGACTCAAGGCAACGACTGAAAGAGGGCCTTGAGAGTGATATCCAGAATCGACACACTTGCCCATATGTGACTGACTATAGCCCAAGTGCAACGATGAGTTTCACATTGCAAGTACACTGAATGGAAAATGTAATAGCTCGGCACTAGGACAACACAAACACTTAAGCTTTGAAAGACATGCCTTTTTTATGCACACATGTCTAAATTTGAAATGGACTGCATGGGGACCATGAAACAAATGCAGAGTGACCACCCATCGACCAGTTCCAACCCACTTCCGGTCTGAAAGGCTCAGATAAGGCTGGACATGAATCAGCTATCTTATCCCATAAGGAAAATTGGTGTGATGCATCCACTTTATCTTCGACTTTCCCCTTGACACGGGACAAATGGAAGCACTCAAGGTGATTACAGTCTGACTTTTCGTAGCCTAACTTCGATCCTCAGAGCTTGGATGGGAGAACAAAAACCCATATGGATTGGGCGCTAACCAATCACTCTACTCACGATTCGACAAGAGTATAAATCCAGAAAAGACATGGATTTGACGTCTACTATTCGACCATACCCCAGTGAGTGGGGACATGGGATCCAAGCTTCAAGAAGCATAATTTGGTTGTCCGATTACACTATGCATATTTACTCTCCTCAGAGTTCCATAGGATCCCACACTACAACCAAAAGGATAACTTCTCAAGATTAACACGCATGCATCTGAGCAACATATCATCATCCACATCAAAGGACAGGTCTGATTGGTGACTATTGCATACGCGAAATCAGAATGCCCAACACTCCATAGCCTGTGAGGAGGGAAGGAGAATGACTGGGACAATGACCATCTCGAATGATAGGAATAAGAGGTTCCGGAGAGAATCAATTTTAGTGATCAAGTCTACAATTTTATTTGTTAAACTCGATAGAACCGAGCATAAGGAATAGACTCAACTAAAGGATGAAGACTATTTTGGACTATGACGAAACATGAACAAAGGGGCTCGACTTAACTGGCTCGAGTGATAAGAGTAACTAAGTTCACTGGTGCTCGATGAGCCAATCCTCATTTTCTGACTAAAGTGAAGGAACAATGCCTAGGCAAATGAGATTCGACTATTCGCGTGTTCAAACTTTAACTCTTGCTGACTCGAGAGAAAGCATAAAATGACTTGGTTTGGCTAAGAGGCTAAACCTGCAACTCTAACCTGAGGACAATGACAGAGACTACAAAGACTTAAGGAAGGGACGTCCAATTGACTTAACTCAACCCCACCAACGTTGGGGGCATGAGCACTGACCTCGACTGTCTCCCAACGATGTTGGGGGCATGAGCGTCAAGTTACAAAATGACTGTGAATACGTTCCTGACTTGGCACGTGATTCAAAAGATATATGTTGTGCCTTCATACTATGACATGACTTGTCTTACTCATCCAAGCAAGACTGCTTATGAGTTCAACATGACTTGGCTTACTTATTCAAGCGAGATAGCTTATAACTTAGGCATAACGTTGAAGATTCAAATCACAAGTACATTAAATGGAGAGTGAGACTAACTTTTCTAATGCCTTATGATTTTGACAATCATACTAGACATCGGCTCACATGATTTCAACAACATCTTGCCTAACTCTTACATGACCATTGGACAATAAAAACAATCCGGAACGATCGTGGATTTCTCTAAATATGGTTAGACGTGACCATGGATTTCTAGTCTTCTGTTAATAGATCTGTAGTGATAATGGTTTTATGGCTTTATATTTGTAAGATACGACGCGATCATGAATTCTAGCCTACTACTCCAATGACTCGGAAAGTAAAAACCCATATGCGATGTCAAGTTCACATGCCATTTCTTATTTTCTACACTATCTCATGACTTAGATAACCAAACCATGCACTGACTTATGCGTGACTAATGGTCTGGACCTTACGCTTGGCCATGCTCTTCACTTGCATAAGAAGATGACACCATTTGGCGAAGACTCTTTATGAACGACCATGTGTAGAAGCCAGCAGCCCAGCTTGACTTATGATGATATCATTCGACCTCTTGACTCGACGAGGCGTAAGAGATTACCTGTTCATCTCAACTACTCCATCCTCAAGTTTGGCTTGATAGGTACCACAAATGGCGGTGTAATACATGACATGCTGTTTCCACAGATAAAAGAAAAAAGAATTCAAGCTTCAGGACTACTCCCAAAGACATGACAATTCGACATTGCTTTCCCGAAGATGAATGACATTCCAAAGAGATGAAGTTCGGCATATTCAAAGTACATCCTGTCTGCCACACGATGTACTTTGGGGGGGAAATATGTTGACCCGCCTTTTGACAAGGCCGTCAACCCATGGACCTATCATAGGACCGCTCAGGACTCGAGCATGGACTTGGACAAGCCAGGACTTTCTTGGCTCGAGGCTCCTTGGCTCGAGGGCTCTTGGATAGAAGCACTTCAGCTCGAAATACCTGGGCAAGATGGTCTTGAGATCAGCTTACACTACAACAATGACTTGGTCATGGGATCTATTTCATAGCCTACTTACTTGGCTGAACTACCTATTCTAAAGCATATAAACTTGGATCAAGCTATAATTATGCTGCCACATATTGGAGGTGACCTCTCCACATAATCAAGACTCAGCTCCATCATCAGCTGTTCACATGGATCAACCGACACATGGCACCTTGAATTGTTGAAGCCTACCGCCTATTAATACACCATGTTACATAACAAAGAGGGGGACTTTTTGCTGAGATTTGAGCCTGACTTTATAGCTCATGCATGCCCTCCACAACTCAATCATGGCTGCCAACCACTTTCACCTCAAAAATACTTGCTATATTCATCAAAAACGACTATGTAATGAAGATCACGACGATCTCATTTATTGTATCTCTGACTTTATGATATTATTGTGAGATTATAAAGTGGACGCAGGCTCGTTAATGCCGAACCACTATAAAAATGCTGTTGTCTTGCTTTTCCTTGCTTTTTTCAGATATTTCTTCATAAATCACGCTCAAATTCGATTTTAGGCCGTTGATGCCCACTTTTTGGTGTCAACATAATTGGTTCCATAATTTTGGGTGGTTACAACAAGATAACCCGAGAAGTTGGGAAGGCTATACGTTTTTTATTTTTATTTTTCTATTCGGCCCATTTGGGTCCAAGTTTAGACCGCTTCCTTTTTGGGGCAAGCGGTCGATCCGGCAGTCGACTGACCAACTATACTCGAGTCGACTACACTCTCTAATCAGGTGTGACCCAAACCTGGGAAGTGATATAAATTGCTTCCTAAAACCCAAAACCTTGATTTCCTTCGCTTGCCTTCATTTTGCACCCATCGACCCAAATTACGTCATGTCCCAACCTCCAAACGCCAGCATCCAAGCTTAATTTCCACTTTAACCACAACCAAAATTATTTCGCCATAGTTTTGTCCCTCCAACACTACAAATCTACACTTTTCCTCCTTGATTACGCTAATTTTCCATGGCATCGCCTAGAGACTTAAGCATCCTTACACGCCACCATGGTCTCGTGCCTCAAAAGGCCGCGTGGCTAGACCACAATTAAAGGAAGATTTCTTTCTACTTGGAAACGACAAACTGCGAGTTTCACCAAGGGTGTCCAGTGAAATTCACTGATTTCAGTCATTTCCACCTTGAGAAGTTATCCGTTGCTGCAGGACTACTACTGACCCTACACTACGAGACTTTTTAGTGTAAGTACTATCTGAGGTGTATTCATCTTTTGGACTCCTAGATGGTAGTCGATTTTGATTAGGGTGTTAGCTTGATTTAGTCAAAGGTGGTGAGAACCGCCAATAAGTTCACCAACCAGGATTTGTTTAAGATTTTGTGGATTTCCATAGCTGGAGCAGATTTGGATGCTAGTTAGATGATTTAACCTTAGATTTTTTAGCGTGCCTTTCTTGGAGCTGTCGATGTTTGGGACACCGACAATTTGCGACCTATCACCTATCTAATTGTGCACATCATCCAGTACAAGAATATTCCTAAGATGAGAATTCATGAGTAGACCTACCCTTTGGTTCGTACAACCACCTATGCTATCATTGGCGGCGTAGCCGTTTATTGGGCTCGCGCTCTGATGATCCACTTTGCTTAGCCTTCTACTAGCACTTCGGGGACTCACTTTCCCTATAGCCATCTTCTCATTCATGTCTTTCGACATTGTGGTGGTGAATTTTAGCATGGAAGCCGTGATTAGGAAGACCGGCTCCACCATCGATCATGCTACCCTTCGAAGGATAGGCATTCAACTGCCTGTAGTTCCCTCTCCATTTCTAACACCTCCAGTTCCAGTTCAGTAGCAGTAGCAGGCCAGGAGATCTTTGAGCTTATTGCACTTTTCCTGATTTAGGTAGAGCTCCGAGTGGTTCGTAGGGAGTAGCGTCAACAGGTGCATGAGATAGGTTGTATTTCTTCTTTGCTACGACCCTGTCTAGGACATGGAAATGGAGCGAGTTCTAGTCGCGGAGCTCGACCTTGTAGTGTCATGTAGGCATTATCTTTAGTGTCAGTTGTACTTTTCTCTTTCCAGCATTTTTTTTTCTTTGTGGTAGTTCGTACTTGTAACTGTTAGTGTTTTTCGTCTTTGTAAAATCGAATGATGGTGTATGAGATTTCTGTTATTTGAGAATATTTTGTATCATTCGCTTTTATCTATATTTTGAATTGAAAATAAATCCTTTTTCCATTATTTGACTAATAGTTTTTTAGAGCTGGAAAGAATGATTTATATGGTAATAATTTTAGCGTAGGAAAGACTATGCGTTATTTTGTCATGGGTATTATTATTTTTAGCCTATTCCTTAGAAACTAAAATTTATTTTTGAGTGTGGGCATTTAATATGAATTTCTAGTTTTTGAGTTTCGTGTGTAGTTTCGGTTTGCGCATTATTCGGCATAACTAACTTCCATCTATGTTGAAACGTGAGCTAAGTCATTAAAGTTTTTGTTAATTTATTTTTGAAACTTTTTGCAAATTTCATTTGAAAAAAAAGACTTTTAAAAGATTTGTAATTTTCAAATTTAAGTTTTTGTTCTAAAGAATGCACGTTTATGTCTTTCAGCAATTTTTTTACAAAATTAACATAAAGTTTTAAGTCATGGAAATTTATTTTATGTAAAACTACGAATTTTATGGTCATATGTGAAGCATATATAAGATTTTGAGTAGTTTGTTTTGTAGTTTTAGCGGTGCAATAGAAGCGGAAATGCATTAAATACATTAAAGATAATAGGGGAAAAACTGTTTTAGCCTTGGAAACTCTGTTTTCATACCTTGTCGACGAAGCAATCGAGTTATTATTTAAGTCATTTATGTTTTAGAGCTTGTTTCAAGCCCCCTTTGTGGTCAACATTTGGAAATTTTTAGAGTATTTTGTGGCAAGTAAAATGCCACTGTAGGATGGGAATTGAAAGATTTATATGCGGTAAGGACATTGAATTCTCCACTTTAATTTCCTTTCCCCTGTGTAGGAGAAATAAATATGAAACGATTTTTAATGCGTTGACGGGGTGGATGTTAGGATTTGGATACAAATTAGTTCACACTTCTATTCATAGTCATGTGAAGGTTTTGGATGAAAAATATTTTCAAAATACTTCGTTCGTGTAGAGCTACCAGTATATTTCTGAATGTTTGCATTCCAAGAATATTTTCAAAATAAAATGCATACATATAGGAGGATCCGTTTAAGAATCATTATGAATACATATTTTGTGGTGGTGTCTCATTATGTACATTGAACACATGCGCACATTTGATGGCAAAATTGGATGTACTCAAATTGGATGTGTATAGGATAATAAGGTGTCGGCACTTCAACTTAGTCAACAGTAAAATTTCAGGATGAAATTTCTTTTTAAGGATGGAATAATGTAGCACCCCGTAATTTGATGTTGGTTAAATTAGTATTTTAGTTAAATTACCAAAATGAAATTTGATCAAACGATGAAATTTGGCTATGAAATATACACTATTGTGTTTGTGATGGATTTTTAGTCACCTTTCATGTTTTGAACTTTGCGAATGGAGTACGTATGAAAAAACTGTGGATGAAATATGAAAACGGCAAAAAGTAATTAACCAATTGAACATATATTAAATGGTAATTAATATTACCATAATTACCTCACCTCAATAGGAGGCAGGTTATCCAAGCGGTTGCCATAATGGTCGATCGAGCGGTCGACGGACCTATGTGATCTATTGGCCGTAGTTACTTGTGGCGGCTAGGGTTTTAAGTTATGTATTACTATATATGTGGAAGGATTTTTATTAAAACAAAATATAAGGGTTCTGGGTCATTTAAGTGCATATAAATAAAGGCCTAGACCCCCATCTCTTTGTTTATATTTTCAGGAGGCAACAACGAAGCTCTACCATTTCCACTTCTCCAATCTTTTCCAAAACTTCTAAATATAAATCGGTTTTGTTTCAAAAATAAATAAGAATTGGATAAGTTAAATCTAGAAATATGAGTAATGGTTGGACTCAATGTATTATGTAATCTTCTTTCCCTTTTCCAAATTTTCAATTATTTTAATATTTGTAAATCTACTTATGTATGCTTATCCCCTCTTTATACATATTTAGATATGTATGAATTTGGAAATATAAGCCTAAAAGTTGTGTCCAATATTGTATTTGGAATGACCTTCATGTGAGTGGGATATTTATTCATTGTTAATAATATTTTTGAAGCAAAAAGGTAGTGAATCGTCAGATTCATGCCTTCATATATATCACCCAGTAAATACAAAGCTACATAGTCCAGAGTTACATAGTACGTGTATGTACATAATATATACATGAACCAACAAAAACCAATAGTAAGAAAATTATATCAGTGTGCCCAAAAAATACATAGCATAGGCATAATACATATCACAACATCATGGCAAAATATACTAAGAATGGCAGCACTGATCTTCCAACTTGCATGCATGCTAATCTCCAGTACGTCCTTAGATACGACCATGGACTCCAGCGGCTATAGTGTGAACAAATTTGCAGCTGCCTTTGCCTGCCCACATGAAAACATATTTAAGGATGATGTAAAGGATTTTGTTAGTCGTTCGTCTTAAGGATTTTAATTTTCTATAGTTACGTTCATGCCATAACATCAAGTGTAAGCGAAGTTTAACAATACAAAAAGGTGTCGATTGGGTGTGTTGTCAAGAGTAGGAAAGATGTACTGCCAAAAATTAAATTGATATTTAGTGAACTCTCCCCATTTCAGATCCAAGTTCAGATGTACAATGCACTTCGTCCACACATAGAAAGCAAAGTCACAATGCTAGAACAACGAATGTATTCTTCGTCATCCTCATCACAAAAAGCACAGCCACTATTTATAACCAAACCTTTCTGACGCAAGGCATTGATAGTGTTCAACCTCCCATGCATTACTATCCACATATGAATCTTAACTTTTGTTGGAACTATTTAAAAACTCCATATGTAATCAAACACAGCCATCTTCTTCCAGCAAAGTTCATTGTCTTATACAAACATCCAACTCTGAAAACTTTATTCTCTCCATCTAATTTCCAAACAAATTCATCATCTTCCTCACTTAAGAAAACATTTCCGAGTAACTTGAACAGTTGGCACAACTGATAAAGAGCATTTTCTGTTACAATTCTGCAAAATGTTAATCTCCATTTAAATCCAACGGCCTTCGAATTATACAGCTTGTCAACAGTGGCTAATTTATTGCAATTAATCCCAAACAAGTCTTCCAAATCATCCTTCAATGGTATGGGAAGTAGCCAGCAATCATACCAAAATGAAACATTTAACCACTTCTCAGAATAATTTTTGTGCTCATTTTGATCCAGTGTGAATTACTCATAACTCCTTTCCAGAAAAAAGAGCAATGTGATGAATCATGATTCCAATCAAATCTACCATCATAACAAGTGCTAACGATCCATTCTTTCCAAAACGCTTGTTTGTCACTTATCATAGCCCACAGCCATTTGCATAAAAGCGCTGAGTTCATATTTTTCAAGTTAAGCACACCAAAACCTCCTTGATCTTTAGATTTACACACCTGATCCTAAATAACGAGGCAGCTAAGCTTCTTGTCTCCTTGTCTCCATTCCAAAAGAAATTCCTTCTTAATGTATCAATTTTATCAGTTACCCACCCAGGACATTTGTAAAAAGATAGCCAATATAAGGGCAGTGAGGAAAGCACCAAGTTCACCAGCACCAACCTTACCGCTCTTGAAAGAGAGTTTCCTTTCCATCTGTCTAGTCTGACATCAACTTTTTAATGAGATGCTGCTAATCTTTCTTCATCAGCTCCTTTGGATGAATGCACATTCCCAGATAGTTAAGTAGAAATTTGTCCTCCTCGTAATTGAGAAGCTCAGCATAGTTTCTGCCTAACTCTTCACAACAACCAAGAGTGTACACACTGCTCTTCAATGTTAATAATATTGGATTTACTTCATTATGATAATCTGAATTTGTATGCCTAAAAACCTAACATGTGTTTGTAGGCTTTCCAGTTATATTATTCATATATCGCCTACAATTCTTTGGTATATTGTGGTTATAGTGCGCACCTTAAATCTGGAAATTAGTTCCTAAATATTAATAGATTTATGTAGTTTTTTATTCTAGATTTGTAGTATTTTTGTAATTTGAAAGATGTGTGCAATTTATTATATTGAGTGGTAAATCTAATTGTGTTTGGTATTGTCTAGAATTTTTTTCTTGATTGTAATTTTGTCATTTTTGTTTTTGTTTTTTTTGAATAAAAAGGCATTTTTTGGAATCTACAAGAAATATTAACAAAACATATATGGAGATATGTGTAAATTCACGTATTTTGCACGTAGTTTACATTATCCATTCCGAATAATATATTTCATGCTTCTTTTGATTTCAAAAATGTCAATATTCTTTCTTTTAAATTATTTGGGGGAAAATTACAATAATTATTGTAAATAATATTTAATGAGATTTTGAACCTCAGCAAGGCTAAACACGGAAAGATTGTTCTGGTCATTTGTTTGAACTATAATGTAAAATAAAAAGAATTTAAAATAATTAGTAGCTACGTAAATATCGTGGAAAAAATATACATATATATAATATTATTTTATAAATCTATCCATTCAACTTTTTTGTAAATAATGCCATTATTATTAATCGGGTAAACACATGTTATAGGTTTTGATTTGAATTGTTTTACATTTATGATGGATATATGGTAATGTTCCCTGAAATGAATGGAAATAAATGTTCGCAACTGTTATATTTATTAGCAATAAATATGGAGTTAATTACTATAATTTAAAAGGTTACAAATAAATTAAAAGGGAATTAAGATTATAATGATGAATGTGTGGGGGAAATTAATAAGGAAATAAGTGCCTAAGCATTACAATTCAAAAATGAAAAGGAATAACTCCAATTAGGGAAATTTATATAGTAAACTTACACATACACACGCACGTGCACACACAGATGCATGCCGCACGCGCGCGCGCACCCCCCCCCCCCCCCACATATATATATATATAGAGAGAGAGATTAATAAAGTAAATAATAATAGTAAACAAATGGAGTTACAAAAAATATAATTAATTTGATTAAATGGGAATGATGTTAATGACATTTAATGGGTTGTCCATTGCCTCAGGAAATGTGACTATTATGGTCATTTATGGCATGGGACTGTTATATAATTTAATTGATTTAATTGAGTGTCCATTGCCTTAGGGAATGTGATCGTTATGGTTATTAATGGAAAGTGATCGTTATAATAATTAACTGAATTAAAGAGAATTAAATGGAAATTTTGTGTATTAATTGTCGTAATTAATACTAAGTCCAAAAAGTATACAAATGAATAAATATCCTAGAGCTATGAATCTTAGGAAAATCATACTTATCTCATTCTAGTCTAATTATAGAAATAATATCTTTAAATAAAAATAAGGTTTAAACTTACTAGGTTAAAGATGCAAGGTCGGTTGCGTTATTCAAAAGAAGTCTACACTTTCCAGTCGTCGGGTATATGTACAACTGATGTGAGATATCATTGATCATAGAACCTAGAACAATAATTAATTGCCTAATGCGAATTTATCCTAAAGGTTTACTTCAAGTGTTGAGGTATTAAGTGGATGTAAAGCCACCTCCCTTCCAAAAGGAGAAACCAAAAAGGAATAATTCGACATCATGGCCTACTTTATGATTAGAAGTATTAAGTAGTGGTATCCGCCTATTAGGTATTAAGTGACTGGATTCACCATTTCCCCTAAAGTATAGAGTCATAAGTCCATTCTTATCAAGAATCAGGGGATCAAATAGCTCACCTCCCTATAAATAAGAAGTATTAAATGGCTAATTTGGTAAGATTCAATAATCTCCATGAAAATTCTCTTCCTCTATGTAGCAAGTGACCGGGTTAGAGTCTGTCTTGAGATATGTTATTAAATAATCGCTATGGAGGTACCATAAGCTTACAATCTTGCGCGAAGTGCTAATTGACTTGGGGATTATCTAATAAGTCAACTAGATAGTAACATATGGGTCCGCTTGGTGGAGTTCATAACTGACGATTAATCGTCTACCTTCCCAATAGGTAATAAGTGATTGCTTACTATCTCTCGTCTTATGCGAGGTTTTGAATATGCTCAAATGGCGAAAAGTCTTAAATTAGTAGGACTTAGTAGCTAGCATCCTCTAATTTATAATAGCATGTTGTAAACCCCCTAGTAAGGTGAAACACCCCACCCTCCATTAAGGTACTCACAAAGAGAATGCCTTAACTTTGGTGGAGGTTTATAAGTAAAAGTCACAGATAAAACACAAGACAGATATATAAACACATATATATAAGCAACGGAAAACAAACAGACTTTTATTTCATCAAATAATTGTTCATACAAAACATTTCCATAATTGTCTCATAACAACTTCCAAAACATTACATCATCATTTCTGTCTTGGTTATTAAATAAAGAAGCATAAAACATAATAAAAGCTGCATAAATCCCCATAGAACGTGTCCAAAAGCCATAGCCAAGGAAAGAGAGTCCAAACCGTACATCTACTATCTTGAAGCTTGCAAAGAGTCTGACTAAGCTGGGTTGTTTCCTCCCTGCGGACCTAGGGAGGGGGGGAACGGAAGAAAAGAAGATGAAAGAAAATAGGGTCAGACATAAAGCCTGGTAAGTCTAGTGACTCTTCTATATGAGAATAAGAAAAAGGGTATGATAGGTATAATCTGAAAATAGGAAAGTATCATAAACTAAGATAAAGCAGTTTGAATCGAATATACTATCGCACCCCACACTATATCTCTGCACCTACATGTATTAGTTCTAAACTGGCACCCCATGCTGAGGGTGAAGTGATCCCCTTTTTCTAAAGATCGGCTCCTACTCGCATAATCACATGTGTCTTACGACCCCCAAAGATTGTAGATACCTATGTTGGTCCCACCATGGAGTGTATCAAGTCCCATGGTGGCGGCCCGACACAATCCTAGAATGCATAGGGTATACTACTGGTGCCCCTAGTGCCCTGTTTGTCTGCTCCGAAGTGTGTGCACGCCCGCACTCCGTTAGAACCCACACTATTGCACCCACCGCCGTTGCTTTGACCGCTTACAATCAGCCCAGTAATCGTGCCCCATCCTGCTTAGTTTCAGGGTATCATGATACCTAATTGGGTTACTGCTGAAATGGGTCCCCGTTACTAGGGTTTTCTAGTCAAACATGTTAAGTGGTTAAGTGTCTGTATTTACCTAACCTCACCCATCAGTTCAATTAACACGTTGAATTGGTTAAGTGCTTTAGTTAACTTAACCCTACCATCCTGACTGTCTGTCCTTAGCTTTTTAAAGCACCGACCACTCACATTAGAAAGGTATTGTTACGGTTACTGGATGTGCCGGTCGGTTCCGGGCAGATTTACACCGTAACTCAGTCTAACCTCGGGTCCTTATTGGGCTCAATGCTTAACCTCTCACATTGGATAGGTATTGTCGTGACTACTGGACAGCCGGGCGGGTCCGGGCAGGTTTACATCACAACTCAATCCAACCTCGTGTTAAGCATATTCGTATTTCTTAAATTTACATATTTGTCTTTATTACTTGTTATATGTAAATTAAATGTCATGGCCCACTTTTCCAAGTTTAACATTTTTGGTATAAGAAATTATACCGTTTAAATGCCACCAATTTTTGGCATGTGACAAACATGCCAATTCATATAATTTCCAAATTTTCCCAACGTTACCCTATCTAAATATTAGGCTAACAATCTTAGCCTAATTTTACGTTTGCATGATTTTTAACATATAATATTAGGCTAAAAACTTAGCCTAATTTAGCGTACACAAAAATTGGCATAAGGGATTCATAAACATAAACATGACATAGGTGTAAACTTGGCATTTTGGCATAGTCAATATGAACATCATAGGTGTGAAGTTGCAAAATAGTCAACATGAATGTCATAGGTGTGAACTTGCAACGTATACTAAATCAACATACATGTGAATTTGCAACATAGCCTAAATCAACTTACATATACGTGAACTTGCATTGAAATAAGGATCTAACCAAATAGGTGTCACATAAATTAGCATATGATTTAGACAACATAAGCCTAAACATGTTTAGATCTAGGCATAACATCGAACATAACTAGCATCTGACAAGTCCATAAAGTATGTATAATTTCATCGCAAGGGTGTAAACTAGATCCAATCATATGTCTAATTACAACATGAATCATGTATTAGAGTGGATCTTGGCATGGATCCAATTAGGAACTTGCAATATTTGTATAAACATAGGAGCATGTATATGAACATAAGCATTTAGGCATAAAGGTTCTAGCATAAAGTATATACATGAGATCTTAACTTGGACATATCACATACAACTTATATAATCACATAAACATATAGGTGTAGATTACAACGTGAACTATACAACTTGCATGTGATGTTGTTTTCATTTGAATGGATCCAATCACCACAAACATTTAAACAATTCGCAATACAATCATTTCAATACATAGATTAACATCGTCGTTATACAACAGCACAATTCCATTTACATTTTACATCGCATCAAGTCTTAATTTTATTCACATCGGAAAAATCACTATACTTACAACAAACGACGAACTTGAATTCTGGATTCTGAGTTCTGAATTTGAAATGCTTTCCTTTGGGTAGACTAACGTTGTTTGATTCGTGTTTTTCTTTTAGTTTTGCTCGTCTCTAAACTTTCTACAAGTGGAGGCTACTCTTGGCTTCCTTCCAGCAGCATGACGGCTTTAGTTCTATATTATTTTTGTGAATTTAGATTGAGACTAGGTATGTTTATATAGAATTTCAAATTGATTAGAGCCGTCGATGAAGCTAGAGTTATTCAAGGCCATCCATCTCAAGAGAAGCCAATCAGAAAGCGACACGTAAGCCCTAGTGACACAACCAAGCTTAGAAATTCGACTAGAAACCGACCAGGCCAGCCAGGGCCAAACCAGAAAGCTGTACAGGCCTGCTGCTCGGCATGGGCGCACTTGGCAGGTGCGCCAGTGCAAATTTGTACAGGCGCACTTCCCAAGTGCGTCAGTGCAATATTTTTTTTTCCTCTCCCGCCTGACTTCGTTCGTCCATATCTCCTTCATCCGATATCTGTTTTACGCAAACTCGGATTCTATCTCAACCAGAATTCCGAGACGAACGTAACGACATAACTCGTTTCCCTTAATTCTTTTATTTAGAATTAATTATACTTTAATTTGTTAATTTACTGTTAACAGAAAATCCGGGGTGTTACATAAGGTATTAAGTGATCATGGAATCAGACTTGGCCCTTATGTGATCATGGGAATTCACCTGTATATATTATATTGTGAGAGAAGTCATAAGTGGCTATATCTGACCCACCTTTTTAATAACGAGATATTAAGTAGTTGGAAAGTTCACCTCTTGGTTTTGGTATCCATCTGTGTGGTGGTTTAAAGGCTTCATACGTATGAATCAAAGTTCAATCTTAATATAGTATAATAGTTTATCTTTGTGAAGTGCTACCTTGGGTGTGGTAGTTAATCGCCGTGCATACAATTCACATGGTTAAGTTAGAATCGCTAGCCTTGTTAGACATATGATTTGGGTAAAACAAAACGGGCTACATTTATGTATTATGGACAATTTTAGACATTTTCTACTCATTAGGACTTGTTGTTTTGACCCCTTCCATAACAACTCTTAGCTTTATCATGGAAAAAATAGGTCTTTGTAAGTATTCAAGTTTGATTTTCTGTTCTTGTCCTCTCATGCTCGATATTAATAGGGTGATTCTCTTTTAAGAAAGTTTCTTAGTCGATACTTGTTATCCTACCTTTTTTTTCGCTATGAGTTAGTTTTATTGTACTGTGATTATGCTCATGCTCATTATTTGCAGGTACCATATTTACACTATCCATGCTATTTTGGGTTTGAGTTTTGATTTTTGTCAAAATCCGAGCATAGAAAAATATGGGGTGTTACACTTAACAACTCTGTTAATTAGTTAGAGGCCAAACGACCTCCATTAATTTCCCAATCAACTTTTTATGTATTTAGATATACATATAAGACCGAACTACCCCAAGTACTAGCAATAAAATCAAGATGTGTCATGAACTCTCAAATAGTAACCTAAATAGTAGTTATGATACTTCTCGTAACCTATGTACTCACTAATTGGTTTATTACTAGACAACCAATTTCACATAAAATAGCTTCAATTAAATTAGAAAAGAATTAACTGATATAATATACCTTTGTGTCTCTATACCACGAGGTTTATTGCATCGTTTAATTCACTCTCTCGAAGAGCACAAAACATGTGTTTTACACATAAAATATTTATTTACGAAAATGAGCTCAAGAGCTATTTTGAGATCATTCATAATAAAGTCTCATTTTTACAAAGATTATGTATTTATTTATTTAAAATAATTTAGAAATAATTATATACTAGATTGGAACCCGTGCTACGCACATGGAGTGGTTTCAATTTTGTGATGTGAAGGGCACAAAAGGGGGATCAAAAGCATTAGGATAAGAGTAATATATGAGTAGTATTTTTGAGGCAGATTGAGTTTGGAAGTTAAGCAGACGTTGTTATGAGGCAGAAATGATGCAGCAAAGTAGGAAATGATTGTAGTTTGAATGATCGTATGACGTAAATAAAGTATGGCAATGTATGAACCACAGCCTTTATGATGACTTAAAATTTTCACATATATTTGGTAGTGGCGTATTGTTGCTTTCGTAGCAAAGTGAGTAAATGTACGACACTCAAGTTAAGTGCTTGTGAGTTGCAAAATCTTAATTTTCTTTATAGGCTAAGGGTACATCATATCGAAGATCACTTCTAAACATATCATGCTATGTTTTTTTGTTTTGTTCGCTTTGTATTATTCACTTGTGCATTTTATTATTATTGTGTTATTTTTCTGAAAAATGTGATAAAGGAATGTGCATCTAATTTGCTATAGTTTTACTCATCGATTTCTACACTATAGTCGAATTAATTTTCTGTTCTTACAATCCGTTTGAGTGCAGCTATTTCTAGAATACATAAAATAAAAATGTGTGTATGTTTATATATATATATATATATATATATATATATATATATATATATATATATAAGGGGCTGGCTATTGGAACACAAAATTAGACACAAACCTGGAGATACAAAGCCTCAACTGTTGGATCTTTTTGTCTTTATGTGGAGAGGTGTAATTCATGGGGTGATCCAATGGTGGAGATTAGTTGTGTCACCAATTGTGTCTAAATTTTGTGTCCCAATAGAATTTCCCTATATAGAAAGTCTATTTAGACACAAAATTTGAACACAAATGTTGACATGATTGATTTGCACCGTTCGACCATCCCATGAATTATAACTCTCCATATAAAAAGAAAACGATCCAACGGTTGAGACTTTGCGTCTCTCTATTTGTTTCCAAATACCCGCATATATATATATATATATATATATATATATATATATATATATATATATATATATATATATATATATATATATATAAGTCAATTTAAACCTAGAATGGTGACACAAAATGAAACACACAAATTGTGAATCATTGAATCTTCTATGAATTCCACCCTTCAAGTAAAGACAAACAAATCCTATGCTCCATAATTTGTATAACTAATTTTGTGTCACTACTTTATGTTCAAACAGCCTCCCACGATATATTTATCTTTTTAAAATTTTGATATACATTTTTTCTCTACTTTGGGTTATATATGATTATTTGTACATCAGCCAAAACTATTACATGGCCCCTCCAAAACTACTCACTGAACCGTAATAACAAAGAAACTTTTGTATTGGTGAAACTTTTTTATTGGTTTGATGACTTTATCTCAAACTGAACCCATCCCCTCCAAAACTATTTACTGCCATCAGCCATAAGTTGCCAACTACTTCAACACATCTCGCAAAACTACGTTTAAAATAAAATGAACATCACAACAGCCTGCGTCACTCAACACCATCAAAATCAGAGCCAATAGCTACTGTCTACATTTCAAAAGCTAACAACAGTGACTGTTTTTACCCAAACCTGACTTCAACAATATCATCTCACAGCCTTCAACTCCCTGCTCATTACCATGCTTGCCACTTCATCCTATAATCATCCGCAGAACAGAACCTAGCTGCACCTTAGAATCACCAGTCAACCACTGAAATAGCATCGCTAGGGAATACACCTGCTACTTCGTAAGGAAAAAAAACTTCAGCATCATATATATATATATATATATATATATATATATATATATATATATATATATGTATGTATGTATGTATGTATATATATATATATATGTATATATATATATATGTATGTATATATATATATATGTATGTATGTATTGATAAATTATTCATCATAAATGTCTTCGGTACAGAGCAGCATAACGCAAAATAACCAACAGGAAAAATAGTTTCAAACTCAAACTGCATACGAAGATAAGACTATTTCTTTAGATAATCATATATATATATATATATATATATATATATATATATATATATATATATATAGAGAGAGAGAGAGAGAGAGAGAGATAAATTACATATAGAGATAAACTATAAGTTTCAGCATTAAGTCGACTAACACAAACAGAAACAAAATGGTTCATTCTTGCTTATATTCACTATTTTACAATCAACTTCAATCTTTCAAAAATAAGACTATTCCTTTAGATAATTATTAATGTTATTAAAAAAATAAAACTGTAATCACTTAATTCAAACATATTTCCAAATTCAAAATGCTTAAAAAATGATAGGTCCTTTCAAAATATGCTTTGAAAGTTTCTACCTTTCTCATCATGTCATCTAGGTTCCTATACTCTATTAACAATATAAATTTTTACACTTGAACAACAACGAAAGTGAAAATTTTCGGATGAAAAATAATTTTGGGTTTAAATTATTTATTCTTACTAATGTTATTGTCATAACAAACAATAGTTACAGTACTATATATTCAGAATATTTGTAAGCCTACCTTTTCATTTTTTTAAAAAATTGTTGTTTGAAAATCTGTTACCTCCTAGTGCATACAAACACTAAACATGTAGTAAACATGTTACCACAAAATTTACCATTAAACGCCAAAGTCCAGAAAAACATAAAAGTATTAACTGTTATTTGATATATCCATTGACATCCAACTAACGATACACATGATTTTGTGGTTAATGGATTCGCTTTTTTTTACAGAAGACAATACTCACCAAAACCTAGAGCAATAAATATCTGAATTATCTGAGCAGTCAAATGGTAATAAACCAAAAAAGGGTACCGATACATAGGAATTAATAAATTCACAAATAGTTAGACCAGTACAAACTGAAAAAATGCATCTAGTTTGATTTCATCAAGTAATGGCAATATTGTCATATTTTAACCATTAATCTAATTTAAAAACAACAAATCACATGTAAAGCAATATCACTTAAGATTTTCACCTGAAATAAGACGCACGACTGAGTCAATCAAGGCAGAGCATTATCGAGTCGAGGATCAGTGAAATTAGAAACTTCAATAGCTTAAGGATTCTTCTTTGTCTGGTTAATAATATAAAAAACATTAGTGCACGGTTCGATGGCAAAAGAAGGGACAGATTGGTGTTGAAAGGTTACGCAAATTTACATGACATGATATGCATGCATAGGACGATTTTTTTTATAAAAAAAAAAAAAAATCAATCGTGACAACCATAACACATACTTCAAATCCAAAAAAGTGGAATAATGTAGTTTCTGTTGTAATAAACATAATTAAAGAGGAAATCATTCAAATCATGCGGCGGACTGTTTTTTCATAAAACTGCAATTATTTCATTAGCAAAATATATGTTTTATAATTCAACTGTTCTTTCTTTGCTAGTCCATCTTTAACGTAAAATGCTTATATTTTAATAAGTTTCACAGTCAGTTAGTAACATATGTGATGAATTCCTTCATGGAATATCTTAAATTTCTCTTTCACAAATTATGATATTGCAAGCATGGTATATTTTCGAGAACAAAAATCACAAGTGCTAAGTATAGTAGTATAATGGATTATACTTAAAAAACAGTTAGTTAATACCATAGTTACAGAGCATCCGAGAAAGAAAACAATCAGTAGAAGAAAATTAAGCTTGGATTATAAAGTGGTTTGTGTAAGGAAAAGTACCAGACATTTATTGTTAAGTAAAAGAAGGCATCTAATATTAGTTGACTAAATCTTCAGTGAAAGTAAATTTGGAATCATGCAATAAGTTAAATCGCTAACATTTTAGTATGCATTGTAAAATTATCAAACTGGAATGAAAAGAATCAGACTATAGAAGACACAAATTCAGGAAAATATACAATAAATCGAAAACAAAAATGTAACATTATTTCAGTGCTTAAACAAACATTGGAAAAGAAAAACGATTACAGTAAACAGTGGTCAGATGTCTGTGTGCCTATTTTCATAATTTCCAGTGGTTCTCATTTTTGAGCTGATGTTGGTTTCCTCAGCATCCTAGAAGCAGGCAGTAAAAGGAATTGCAATTATTATGATGTAGGGAATACATAATTAATTAAAAGGTATAACATGTAACCTTTCTGATATCAGTTTGCAATTTGAAAGTCCGAGTTTAAAATTTTATGTAGTTACTTGCTGACTGAAATGAATGGGATCATAAACTTTTATTGATCATAACCACTCCGAGTGTAGTTGGTGAGTAGGCATTGTGAGCTATAACCATCATTTTCATGCCTAATTAATTAACCCATCTGTTTCGTGGTAAGAAGCGGTGATGGGTCATACTTGTACCCATAAGATCTACATTTACATGTTATATATTTCTTCTAAAAAGCTCATGCTAGTAAACAGTATTAATTTCTTAGAAGTTTCTAGCGTAAATACCTATTCATAGGATTGTTTGTCATAACGACAGCTTGAGCAGAAATAATGTTCGCCTATACACACTGCTTCTTTGCGCCTTCGGAGGCGAGGTAGCTCCAACTTTGGTAGATCTTAGTTTAACGGTTGTTTCCTTTACCAAATACTTTTTCTTCTTCTTTAAAAGCTTGGATTAGAATTACATGCACGGACAGATAGTAGGATTTGTAAATTTACTTGTAAATGTAATCAAACAGTGGGCACAAGCAATTTGTTTATAGTAGGTGGAAATGACCATCTTTGAGTCAAATCTAAATAGTTGTGCAAAATTACTGGGTATGTAGAATTAAAGTAGAGTTTGTAATTGACAAATAGATATGTCAAAGGATGTATTTCCTAAGTTATTCGATAGTAATAAGCAGAAAATTAATGGTGTTTAAGATCATCATAAATCAGATAGCATTAGAATCAAACACAAGTGTGATTAATATATGGATAATATAACTTGAAAAGTATATATTTCATTATAGGTAATTCATATAAAATTGATTAAATACCAAAATGTAATTGAATTCAAATTTGATTACAATTAATTTTCTTTAAACCTGGTAGTTTGTCTTCATACTATTTCAATCAGTTGTGTGATGTTTGTCAGTTGTTCCAAGGTTGCTATAAGCTAGATCAGTTTTCTTATTTGCAAGTAGAGTAATTGCTGGAAATTATTCTTCCAAAGCCCTGTCAGTCGAAAATACTACATTATTAACTAACAGGGTTAAGACATGAAGAATGTGTGATTAGTAAAAAATCATGTTAGTGCGCCTTTGATTACTTCAAGCTAAGAAACAGAATAATGACTTAATAGTGTTGGGCTTAAAACAGACCATATGAAAGAAATAGGAGTGGAAAGTTGAAATACGAAGCCATAAACTGCTTCAACAGCTAGTAATTGTCCTATATTTGGGAAATCAACGCTACACCAATAATTGATATGTGCATAATCCCAGTAGAAAGTAGAAAGTTTAAAAGAGAAAGAAAACACAAATAGTTAGTTAAAATTTGCAACAAACAGAAATAGTTAATGTAGTTGTTCAGACATTTTTAAATAAGTATTTCCATTTTGTTCTTTTTTCTGTAAACACAACACAATAGTTAGGTTTAAATAACATTAAATTAAAATACCAACTGTGTCATACGTTTACATCACATGAGGATCAGAGGAAGGTCACCAATGAATGTGCATATAAGGAAATTGAATTCATATTACACCATAGTATATCATGTTATTTCTCATAATGAGTCAATGACATGCCTCAGCATTAATCAATATGTTAATTATTCATTGCATGATGGCATTAATGGTCATTTATTTTCCAAGCATGGTAAAATGCATAACTATCGGTTAAATGAAGTACAAGGGATATCCAAATGTGTATTCATCATAATCGGTGTTTTAATGGAATGGAGAAAAAAGGCAAGCCATTATTCACAAAATTGCATTGCAAAAAGCGAGTATAAATCAAAGAGTAACATAATTTAAGTATAACGCTCTAACAAACAGAATACCAGGTACAGCTGCAAGCCATTTATAATGATTGATTCCACCTTCGTGGTCTCTATTTATGTCTCCGCTTGTTAGCCTGGGTAGAAAAGATAAACATATGTAAACAATTATTAATAACTAATATAGATCTAAGGAAATAATTTTAGTTAACATAATTATGTTCAGATAAAATCGGAGTACAGACCATAATCCCAATATTAGAAAATTAATACATGATATGTAGTAGAAAAATCAGGGATACACTAATACAACATCATCAAAGTAGTAGTCATAGACAGAAACATGCATAACATAACTCTAATCGCGAAGGCAAATTTAGGATTTCATCCAATTATATATAATTAGTGGGTTAGGAAATCTTAAATTTTCAGACTATTAGGTTTCTATGTTATAATAAAAGACGGAAAGAAGTTAAATTTCAACTCTATTTCTTTATGAAAAATTCATGGTCATGTACCTTTGTTTCATTTGGAGGTATGGTGGTTCTAGTTGGGCAGATGAATTTTTGATTTAAGATAAACGAATAATATTATTTTGGTTTGTAAAAAATTGGTAGTGATCATTGAAGAAAATAGTCCCTGTTCTAGTAATTTGATGCATTTTATTCAGGGGCCATTCGAAGGATTCACGACTGGGATCTGGAATAAAAAGGAGGGGAAAAGATGTGAGAAATAAGTAACTGCTTCAAACATGTTCTATCTTAACAATCCAAACAATAATTCTTAATAGTCCATATTTACTATATCTCTTCATAGCTTACTTTATGTGCTGCCTGATCAAGTTGTTTTCAATGAAGTATCGTATCAGCAAAGCATACGGAAAAGTGGTATACAACCACTGCTATTTGTGTCATCATGCAACTTTGAACTAATATGCACATACCATGATTAAATTCAAAGAAGCCAATGCTAAGAACATTTCACTGACTTTCACGCCACAACAATAATGGTTTTCTATGACACGTAGACATTAAATTTATATGAAGGAAAAATATATAACTAAAAGCTATACCAGGGAAAAAGTTGTATGTTTTAAAAAGAAATTGTTAAATTGGCAGCAAACAATTAAACCATTAAGCCTGGAAAAGAGCAGAAAGAAGAAATAAATATGTCAGTTACTGTTAAAAAACTATTTGCTAAGTGACAGATTTAAGTGGTGACCGTGCATCATAATTCTAATTTTGGGCAATTGTATAACTCGAGATTCCACCCAAGCTATACCACATGAAAAATCCTACCTAAAGCTTTAGCAGTGGTATTGTATTCTGACATAAGTGCTACAATAAATTTGGAAAGCACCAAAATTAGAAAAGTTAAAGTATATATACAGAAGTAATTGTTCAAAATAAGTAAATTACGATGTAGGATCAGTTTTGTAATTTGTATACTACCATAAGCAGACCATTTGTAAAAGTTCTTTGCTACCGTCTTTCTTTATCACAAAATTGAGGAATACTCTTTGTGAAGCATCCGAACTAAGTATCAGCAGCAAAAGTAGCAGGACTAATGACTATAGATAATACCATCAAGTACTTAAGCAATTCAATATTTTTCAACAACCACGAAGTCGGATCAATAGTGGCAAATAAAAACTCCCAAATTTCAAATAAGTGAATAAACAAAAAGCAATTTGTAAGTTGTATTAACGTTTAAATTGTATTTACCTGATGCAAATCGATCTTTATGAGCCGCCTAATTTTCTCTCAACCTACGATCCAAATATGAAGAGGAGTAAAGTATCATGGAAACCTAATTTTTTCACCAAAGATTCCAGAGAACAGATGAAAGAGCAGGGATATAAATTTGAAAACATTAATACTTTATACTAAACACAGTAACAGCACACCATCTTATACGGAAAGCATGCACCGACGGTTCAAATGGGGATCGCCAATCTGAGACAACAATTTGCTTTCCGGAGACAAATATGAAGACAGGACATACGAAATCGTCGAAATTAGTTATACAATTTCGCCTTTATAAAAATCGACTCATTACTTCAACTTATGGTTATAAAAATCGAATCCATACAGTTATAGAGAAAAATATAAAAAGGGAAAAAACATGTAACATACTTTGAATCAACGGAAGATATAGGGTCCACCAAAATCTGAGTTGCAAATACTGGTGGAAATTGACCTACTGTTGAGAATTGAAGAAGATCGGCGAAAATAAAATTAGCGAAATTGCGTTTGATTCTGGATCTGAATTTACTCCACAAATTGGAACGACGTTAGAAAAAAAAATAAGGTGATGCATTCACGGTCGGACTACGGTGAATGGAAGGAAGTACGATTTGGGGTAGGAAGTTAGAAAACGGCGAAAGTGAATACGAAGGGGTGTAAGTATCGTTTTCGGCAGATGATGATGCCCTTTTCGTAACCGAGTTCTATTTTTGTAATAATATTTGGGAAGTGGGAGGTGCTTTGTTTGAACGACAAGTCAGATCTAAAACCAAATGAAGCAATCATCTCAGTTTTTTGTCCATTTTACTTTCTATTATAGAAAATAGATTTTATAAAATGAAAATCTTATAGAAACCGATTTATAAATATGTACACAGCGTCAGCAAAATCATGAAATCGTCCATGAAATAACACATGAAATTCATACAAAAATCCATCAATTCGAATTACGGATCAATGCTAATGTTGGCTTGCCTATTTTAGGATCAAGTCCATTAAAACATCACAAATCATAACATCAATATCATCACAAAAATATGACATCAAGTCACATACTAATTAACATGCTAAACTTATGAGACAAATTATACTACACTCAAAGACCAAAGCACAAAATTACTCGACCAAAAACACATGTCGGGACTCAAAGCACAGGTTAACCTATGCAATATGTCAGGTCAACCTATAGTTTGACCTGTTTATGGTTAGGACAGGCCCTAGGGTCGACTCTCATAGGTCTTAGGTCAACCTAAAGTGCGAATCACCCATAGGAAATTCGGCCTCATTCCATTCAAAGTTCAAGCATGAATTCGATTATGATTTAAAGGTTTCTGGACACAATTTTAAGCATGAACAAGGATAAACATACAAACTATAACTTAGAAAAGGATTGATATGAATTCGATATGAATCAAAGGTGTATCAGGTGTTTAGAAATGAACCCAAATATTATAACTACTGCTATAAACTTAAAACTACGAAATTATTTACTATTGGAATTTAATGATACAATATTTCCATATCTAATTAATTATGGAGATATGCATGGTAATTTCGTTACCTGTTTTGTGCAAGGAATGAATGGAAAGAAATGGAAGGAATATTAATGAATAGGGGATATTGGAAATTGTTGTCATTTAATTAGTTGTCATGTTTGATGGAGAAAAGGAAAATTGTCAATCAATCATATGACAATTAATTAATGGGATTGATTGATGGAGAAAAGGGAAATTATCAATCACTCATATGACAATTAATTAATGGGATTGATTGATGGAGAAAAGGGAAATTAACAATCAATCATATGACAATTAATTAATGGGATTGATTGATGGAGAAAAGGAAAATTATCAATCAATCATATGACAATTAATGGGATATTAGTTTTCCATAGATTGATTTATTTTACATAAATCAATTGTTTCTTCCCCAAGTAACATTTTTTCTCTATTTAAAGAGAAACATAGAGAATGTTATGTGATGTGAGATCATTGTATTCTTCATTTCTTTTACTCTACATTAAAAAACTCTGTAATCTGAATATATTAATAAAATCTCTTCCCCATTGAACTGGACGTACACTATCTCGCGATAGTGGAACCACTATAAATTTGCGTGTTCTCTGTTGCTTTTATTTTTTGTGTGATCTGAGATTTATATTCATTTCAAGTTGTTTGTTCTATTACATCATTGCTGATCCTATTGAGCTTTTTCCGCTGAAAGGGATTGATCACCCCTTACAACCGGTATCAGAGCTAGATTCGCAAATAAGGTGTTTGGTAGAATGGCAGGAGGAGATGAAAACAATACAAATAATACGACAGTGCCAGTAGTTGCTCCATACGTCAGAGGCTCCTATGTGGCGTCAGGATCATAGTTGACGATAGAGAAGTGGAATGGTGAAGGAGATTTTGAAAAATAGCAGTGGATGATGAAAGAAGTTTTGAGAAGAAATCGCGTTCATCGAGTAGTATTTGATACAGAGACATTGCCTGCTGATATTTCATCAGTGGAATTAGAAGAGATGGAAGAATGGGCCTTTACTACTCTTCAGCTTGCTATGGGAAAAAAATGTAATTTCTGAAATCAGTCAGGAGACAACAGCTAGAGGCATTTGGAAGAAGTTGGAGGACCTCTACATGAAGAAATCCCTAACCAACCGCCTGATCCTATTGAAAACTTTCTTCACTTATAAGATGAAGGAAGGTTCTTCAATTAAGACATACCTAAGTGTGTTTGATGACCTGTTGATGAAGATGAAGTCTGTTGAGTTGAAGATTGATGAAGAACAAAAAGCAATGGTTCTGTTGTATTCGCTTCCAGAGCGATACACTGGTTTCGCTAACAGCCTTATCTATGGTAGAGACACATTGAAATTAGATGACGTGAAGACAGGTTTGCTCAGTGAAGAGTTGAGAGATCAGATGAAAGAGTTTGGTGTTGGTGATAGTAATGGAGGAAGTTGTAGTTCGGGCTTATTTGTTGAGAGAGGAAGAGCAGAGAAGAAAGTGAAGAATAATAGGGGGCGTTCCAATTCTAGGAAGCCTAATTCGCGGAGTAAGTCTAAAGATGGAAAGTGCTATAATTATAAGAAACCAGGCCATTGGAGAAGAGACTGTCCATATTTGGAGAAGAAGACTGATGGTTCTTCATCTATTGCGATGGAGAAAGGCGGTAGTGACTTATTGACAGCGGTTGTATCAGATGTTGCAGACCACTGGATTCTAGATTTTGGAGCATCATTTCACATGACTCCTAATAAGGATTATTTTTCTTCCTTCGATGCCAAAGAAGGAAGTTCTATCCTTATGGGGAACGATGCTACATGCAAGTCTATGGGATTTGGTTTAGTTCGCATTCGCATGTATGATGGGATTGTTTGCACACTTTCAAATGTTCGCTATGTCCCAGGTCTTCGGAAGTCATTGATATCATTAGGCCAATTGGCATCATTGGGATGCAAAATAACCATTGTCAAAGATGGTTTGAGAGTTTCTAGAGAGGCACTTGTATTGATGAAGAGTGTTATGGTGCAAAATCTGTATTTGCTAATGGGTACCATTGTCCATGGAGAATCATGTGTTGGAGTCGATAGTTCTAAAAGTTTGGATGCTACCTAGCTTTGGCATATGAGATTAGGTCATACTTCAGAGAAGAACACAGAGTTGCTTCGTAAGAAGAAAAAGATCAAAGGAGAAATCTTCAACAAGTTGGACTTTTGCAAGGAGTGTGTATTGGCAAAGCAAACCAGAGTTTCTTTTGGCGATGCCATGCATACTTCTAAGACGGTACTTGATTATGTGCATTCAGATGTTTGGGGGCCATACTCTACAGCTTCTATTGGTGGAGCACATTATTTTGTTTCCTTCATTGATGACTACTCGCGCAAGGTTTGGGTGTATGTAATGAAAGCTAAGTCGGAAGTATTTGAGAAGTTTAAGGTTTGGTTAGCTCTTGTTGAAAACCAAATAGGAAGGAAATTGAAGATTCTTAGATCCGACAATGGTGGCGAATATGTCTCTAAAGAGTTCCTCGACTACTGCAGACAACGTGGTATTAGAAGACATTTTACTCCACCTGGTGATCCGCAATCCAATGGGGTTGCTGAGAGAATGAATATGACTCTACTTGAAAAGGCTCGTTGCTTAATATTGACTGCGGGTATGTCTAAGGGTTTTTGGGCTGAAGCTATTTCGACTGCAACACATCTTATTAATCGGATTCCGTGCTCAGCCATTGATGGGAAGATTCCAGAGGAGGTATGGAGAGGTAAAAACACTTTATTAAGTTATTTTCGTATATTTGGATGTCCAGTTTATGTTCACAATACAGGACATGACAAGTTGGAGCCTAAGGCCTCCAAATGTGTTTTTCTTGGTTATACAGATGGCATAAAAGGATATAGAATTTGGAATCCAATTATGAAGAAAGTTATACATTCCAGACATATGACTTTTGATGAGTTAGCAATGTTCAAACCTTTGGAAGGTTTATCAGAGGGTTCAGACTCAGTTGATGAGAAGCCTGAAAAGACTGAGATTCCCAGTTTTCAAACCCAAAGTAGAGTTATCACTATTGATAATAGTGACGGAGCAGTTGAAGATACATCACATGATAGTCCACATATTTCCTCTAGTAGTGATGGTGATGGTCATGAAGCTAGAGATGTTTCAGCTCAAGGTGGAGCTCAAGGTGGAGCTGAAGCAGAGTCGGGCGATATAGTCATTCGGGCTAGTAAGAGACCAAAGAGAGCTCCAATTAGATATGGAGATTGGCAGTATGCAAATTTGAGCCTTGATGATCAATTTGAGTATGCTTTACATGTAATTCATGATGAACCATTGAGCCTTGAAGAAGCCATGAGGTCGAGTGACAACTCGAAGTGGAATTGCGCTATGAAAAAGTGGAATTGCGCTATGAAAGAGGAGATACAGTCTTTGCAAAAGAACAAGACTTGGGATTTGGTACCACTACCTCAAGGAAGCCGAGCCATAGGTTGCAAGTGGGGGTAAAAGATGATGGTAGATACAAGGCAAGATTAGTAGCCAAAGGGTTTTCACAAAGAAAGGGGCTAGAGTATGATGAAATATTTGCTCCAGTTGTTAGACAAACTTCAATTCGAATCCTACTTGCAATAGTTGCTGCTTACGATTTGGAGTTAGAACAACTTGATGTGAAGACCGCTTTCTTGCATGGTGTCTTGGAGGAGACCATTTACATGAAGCATCCAGAAGGACTTATTGTAGATGGAAAGTCAGATTGGGTATGCAAGTTGAAGAAATCTCTTTATGGTCTAAAACAGTTGCCTAGACAATGGTACAAAAGGTTTGATTCTTTTATGCTTTCACATGGTTTTAATCGTAGTACTAAAGATGCATGTGTTTATTTTAAGCATTTAAAGAATAATAATTGGTTGCATTTACTTTTGTATGTGGATGATATGTTGATTGCTTCCAAGGATAAAGATGAAATTGATGCATTGAAATTGAAATTAAAAGCGGAATTCGATATGAAAGACCTTGGAGAAGCAAAGAAAATTTTGGGGATGGAAATCCAAAGAGATAGAAAGCTTGGACTTTTGAGACTTACTCAAAAGGAATATATTCAAAAGGTGCTTGATCGGTTTAGCATGGATGGTGCACAGGCTATGAGTACACCCATGCCTTTGCATATACAGCTTTCTAATCAGGGCTCCCCGATCTCAGAAAAGGACAAGGCCTATATGAAGAAGGTGCCTTATGCTAGTGCAGTAGGTAGCTTGATGTATGCTATGGTGTGCACTAGACCTGACATTGCTCAAGCTGTTGGATTAGTTAGTAGGTACACGGCAAATCCAGGAAAATCGCATTGGGAGGCAGTGAAGTACATTTTTAGATATCTTAGAGGAACATCAGATTATGGGCTTGGTTTTTGCGGTAGAAATAAGGATTTCAACTTGGTTGGATTCTGTGATTCAGACTATGCCGGAGATAGAGATAGAAGGAAGTCAACCTCAGGCTATGTGTTCACACTTGAAGGAACAACTATTAGTTGGAGAGCGAGGTTGCAGACTATAGTTGCTTTGTCTACTACAGAGGCAGAGTTGATAGCTGCAATTGAGGCAGCTAAGGAGGCACTTTATTTGAAGAATTTATTGTGTGATTTGGGCTTCATGCAAGATGCATGTTTGGTGAATTGTGACAGTCAAAGTGCAATTCGTTTAGCTGAAAATCTGGCTTTCAGTTCTAGAACAAAGCATATAGAGGTAAGAGAGTCTTTCCTTATCTCTATGAATGAGGAGAAGTTAGTTCGTCTTCAGAAGATTCACACAAATGAAAATGCAGCAGACATGTTTACGAAGGCATTACCTGCTACTAAGTTCGAGCATTGCTCGAACTTGATTCACTTAATGAAGTGCTAGGTGCCACATGGTGGCACAATGGGAAGAGAATGACTTGGTTGAAGTCAAGAGAAGATGTTGTATTCTTCTTGTATGAAGAGATAGGAGTTGGTTGCACAATGTCTACATTGTTTTTTTTTTGAATGCTTTCAACACTTTGTTGGTGGGCGGTGGCCTTGCCGGAGTTCACTGACAAAGTGCAATGAGGGGTGGCTTTAGCAGGAACTCATTGGGAAGCATTCACATTGGAGTCTCTAGGTTGCATGAGATATTGTATCAAGGTGGAGATTATTGGAATTTAATGATACAATATTTCCATATCTAATTAATTATGGAGATATGCATGGAAATTTCGTTACCTGTTTTGTGCAAGGAATGAATGGAAAGAAATGGAAGGAATATTAATGAACAGGGGATATTGGAAATTGTTGTCATTTAATTAGTTGTCATGTTTGATGGAGAAAAGGAAAATTGTCAATCAATCATATGACAATTAATTAATGGGATTGATTGATGGAGAAAAGGGAAATTATCAATCAATCATATGACAATTAATTAATGGGATTGATTGATGGAGAAAAGGAAAATTATCAATCAATCGTATGACAATTAATAGGATATTAGTTTTCCATAGATTGATTTATTTTACATAAACCAATTGTTTCTTCCCCAAGTAACCTTTTTTCTCTATTTAAAGAGAAACATAGAGAATGTTATGTGATGTGAGATCATTGTATTCTTCATTTCTTTTACTCTACATTAAAAAACTCTGTAATCTCTTGAATATATTAATAAAATCTCTTCCCCATTAAAGTAGACGTACGCTATCTCGCGATAGTGGAACCACTATAAATTTGCGTGTTCTCTGTTGCTTTTATTTTTTCTGTGATCTGAGATTTATATTCATTTCAAGCTGTTTGTTCTATCACATCATTGTTGATCCTATTGAGGTTTTTCCGCTGAAAGGGATTGATCACCCCTAACATTTACAATAAGTATATGTATCATAGAAAATCATGGATACAAACATATAATTTAATTTAAGCCTGATATGAGTGTATTTAGAACTCATGTTGCATAAATTATCAATGATTTCGAACATTTAGCTTGCTAAGATGACAACTTAAAGCATCCAAAGCAGCAAAACTACAAATTGCACTCGAGCTTGACATGTTTTGATCCTCTTTCACTTTAATTTGACATATACAACTATGATAGATTGCTTACGACATTATGAGGAGGATGTGATCTAAATTTGAGAGGGTTTGGAGCAATGGATGTTTATACTTGAATTTTGGAAGTTAAACAACGATTTCTGTGTTTAAATAATAGAACCAGCAAAACACTTCGCTTTTAACAAGTTTCACGTAGTCTACTCTTCAAACTAGCAAAAGTGATGAACAAAAAAGGTGTTCATTATTAAAATATCTTTCAACTGAATGAAAGATGTGGCAATTTGCAAATCATATTGAATGTTATTGCCTTTGTAAATGAATTAACCCTTTTTTGTTTAAAGAACAGAATAAATAAATCCACTCACTTCTCACTGATTATCACACAAATTACCCTTCAATTTAGAAAAAGTGATTAACATTAGAGTTGTTATACCAAATCAACTTTCCAACAAAATGAGAATCGACGAATTTGGATTAAGATGTCGAAAGTTATAGCTTAAATACTGAGGGTATGCATTTCCAAAAGTAAAAAGTTGCACAAGAAAAGAATTTCACTTCCATGTGAATTTATAAAATTACCCACTTAGAATCTTAAAAAGTGTACTAAATAGAAAGCTCTTTCATTTTGAAGTTGCTTTCCCATAAAAAATGAATCACTTTATTTTATTTTGATAAATGGTTTAAGAAATATGGCTAAAGTAGTAGGAGGATTTTCTTAGAGCATGTTCTCTTATCAAAAATGATGTTATCCATTTTCTCAAGGTTACTTTAATCTTTTTATTCTTTGACACTTGCCAACTTCTTCCATGCAAACCTTAGGATCATGACACATGTTCTCTTAGTTTTCATTTAAAAGTACTACAAGCTTATGCATAAGTGCCACCATTTCCATCCATTATGAGACACATGCCTCTTTACTTATTATGTCACTTGTAACTTCTACCATAATTGATTTATTTTCTTAGACATACTTATTTTAGTTAATCCATGATTATACTAAAGGAGATTGGTAACACTTTCATTTATGTGTTCATTGTTGCAATAGCATGCACATGAAGTTCAAACAATATTTAATAAGTATAAATTTGTTTGTCAACAAAATAGTTTTCGATCACATTATCGATGTTTCTTCAAAATACTTGTTTTCGTAGACAACTAAAAAAAATGTTTTTCCTCCATTAGTTATTATTCAAAAAGGGATGAACAAGTTATAAAATCACTTTTCAAAGTAAAAATTCGCTATTTGCAATAATTTAAATAATGTGACATTTTTGACGAAAGAAATTTTAAGACATTTTTTTCCACAGGCACATATTATAAGATATCCAAACTTCGTTCCATCGTACTTAAGTTTATGCAACTAAAACATATTGAATTTAATCTTCTTATCTTAACATTTTATATTCAATTCAACACAACAACTCACAAAATCCCTAAATCCATATTTATATAGCTTAGATGATTATATGAGTTCTCCCTTTTAAACTCATATTTTGTTTTCACTAGTCTTAGATTACAAAATATCATTAAAATCTATTTATCCTAATACCCAAAACTAGGATTGTTACAAGTGGGGAGCATAAAAGGAGGTAGGGGAAGGGCAGTTGATCTATGGGGAAAATACGAGGAAAGTAAAAAATAAAAGGAAGATGGAGAAGTGATGGATCCAAATTTTTGGATCTAAATCAACGTGTTCAAATCGATAAAGAGGTGAGTTTTGAGAAGATTAGAGGTATTTTAGGATTCAAAGTGAAAGAAGTCAATTTGGCATTTTTCCAAGGATCAGATCGGATCTGAATTTGTGTGATTAGATCAGGGATTTTTCCAAGGAATGGATTTGGTCCAAATTTTGAGATTGGACCGAGGGATGGACTTGGGCGCAATTGATTCGTGTAACTTGACATTTGATGTTATGTCATTATAAATTCATGTGATATGGAATTGGATTACAAATTCCAGGTTCAAGATTTCACGATTCCATCATCAAATCAGTACTTCAATCGCTCACATATTGTAGTAAACTTGAATGTTGTATCAAATCGTTAATTTAAACATGCATGATGGGTAGAAAATAAGATTGGACTATGGACATATGATTGAATCATTGATTTTGAACTTTGGTTTTCGGTTAGATCTTTAATGAAATCATACGATTCGATCTAAGTGCAGGAAAGGCAGTCAGCGATGTTGATCGTTCCAGTTTTGAAATGAATATTGTCATCATGTTTCAAAGTGTATATTTAAACTGCATAAGCACGCACAACACTGCATGTTCCACAATAGTATACACAAATAGATGGGGTGGGGTGCAGGTTAATCATCGTAACTACTTTAATTGACTGCTAGTATAGTAAATTATGGCCGTTGGAAGCTCAGAACGACTTCAAAGCTTAAAAGCCTAGAGTTTCGAACTAATTTCAGAATTCAACCATTTAGGAGATGGATCGAGCCAATCATTTAATGGTCACATAGACTCGGAAGAATAGAACCCTTCCTAACAAGGGAGTCAACCCAAAGAGCTAAACCAAAAGGGCAACTTAAAGAGCAATGACCAGTAGATCAGCCTAGTGTCAAATTGAATGTCAAGGAAGGCTAACAATAGGCTAAAGCGGGCTCGTAAGGGATTATAGATGTAGGAATCGATCGGTAAGGCGTTTCGCCAGCGTTAGATACTTTAGTGGGTGTAGAATTCTGGAGAATCCTCCATGTTTGGTTGCATCCGAATTTGATGAAATGATGATGGCAAAGATTCGAGTGAAGTATGCCATATCACTGAACGATGTTCGGGTACCTGGATGGGACGAGAAAGCGCATGAACCCTCGAAATGGTTTACGACTTGTAACATATATATCTTTTCCATTGGGCACATTCCCTTTTTCTGCCCATACATTTGGGATATGCTCTACTACATGTGGTCATGGCCTATACAACTTCATCCAAACAGGTTATGCATCTTACTTGAGGCCTACATTTTATATGTTGAGAACTTAGGTCATGAGCCCATGGGAGATGACATAAGATATCTGTATACATTCACGCATCGGAGAATAGCTTTATCGCTTGTGTATCTCGAGGCTCTACCCAATAATTGTATCATCCTAGGGGCGTAGAATTAACTAAGTTATTTTAAGCATATGTTGTTTTACGTGTGTTGCCCACCTTGAGATTATGAGGCGACGGTTAGGAGGACGTAAGTGTATCAACCTCACTTGTAGTATTTCAAGTTAACTGAGTTGTGAGCTCTAGGCTAATGAGAAACCTGAATTGTACTAGTAATCCCCAAGGGCCATCGGGATAGTTGAATCTAGAGAGGGTGCTGACCTTAAGAGATGCATAAGCAAATTTCCATGATGTGTGGACAGTAATTTCAAACTATCTCATTTGCACTCTGGATTTGTTGCTTGAGGATCGTTCCATCGATTATGGGGATGATATGGCTGGTAAAGGAGATGTTCCTCCTATTATGCTTCCAGACTTGACCGCAATTGAGGAGTATGTTGCTGGAGCTCAATAGGAGATGGAAGGTGATGATGTAGTTGCTGAGGAAGAGCTTGAGAAAGACGAATATTTTCCACCCACTCCCATTCCTTATCCGTCAATTGAAACAATGTTGGGCGAAGCTATAAATTCAATATCTCCCACAACTATACCTGAGACAACCGCATCGATATGCATAAAAGATCAATTTAAAGACCCAGACAAAATCCTGTTAGAGACCTCGTATATAGGATGGGGAGTCGTTAACATAGAGATTTTGCTGCCTAGCTTCAAGATTCACTGCCATGCATCAACGAGATAACTCCCTCGAGGAAACTAAAACTGGCCGGTTGAGGGTGAAAGTGACTAAGAAGCGGTAGGATTGTGTAGTATGGAGTATAAATATAGAATGGAAAAGTAGTAGCTATAAGTAAAATCACACGGTCGATTTTATACTGGTTGGGACTACTGTCCTACGTCCAGTTCCAGACTCAATTCTGGAATTTCACTAACACAACAACCCTCACTTCACCCAGAGGAATAGGTTTACAACTACCCGAACAACCGAACATGATTTCTTGCCTCAACTGCTGAAGAGGACTTCCACAATGCAGAAAACTTGTTGACTACTTGGGTTCTTATTAACACGGATATGTCAAGTTGAAGTACACCCTTCCTATAACCTTTCCTTGATGATAGTAGTGTAATTCGTGAAGGAATATAGAAGGTTTAAAAGATTAAAATCTTTAGAGTATGAAGATGAAGTGCTTAGAGATCTTTTAGAAAAGATAGAAAGAATTGTAGTAAGATTCAGTGATTTGATCACTTAATCAAGTCGCTATTTATAATATACAAAAGGATATAACTTATCACGAAGAGATTCGATAAAAATATATGGATTAGAAAGTTGTGACTCTTCATTTAAAGTTGCATCTCTTCGTATTCAGATGCCTGAATGAAAATATCAGATGTCTGTTTTGATTTAAAAACAAAACAGCAAGAAAATAGGCAATTTCGAAGCAGATTCAAATGTCTGAATTTTTTATTTAGATGTCTGAATTAAAAAATTCAGAAGTCTGTTTTTGAATAAAATTCAAACAGCAAGGAAATAGGCCATTTTGGAGGTTATTCAGATGTCTGAATTTTTTTGGCTGAGACGTCTGAATATTATGGGAAATTTATTCTTTGCTTCAGTAGACAGACGTCTGAATTAAATAATTCAGACATCTGTTATCTGTAACAGACCTATGCCTTGTGCATGTCATATATAGAATCATATATATATATATATATATATTAAAACGTGCATGTGTGTGTTTCATCAAGGAAGATTTTAACAACTAATACTAATACTAACAGACTCTAAACATATCTAATCTTCAATTATAGCTCTTGAATTTGTTGTTGAGTATCTTCCTGCAAAACAAAGTTAGTCGATAATAATATATATGTACATGTATAGTTGTCATAATCAAAACACCATATAGCGAGATCCAATATTCTCCCCCTTTTGATAATGACAACTATATATGTAACTCCCCCTGTCAATATGCATATATTTCTCCCTCTTTATCATTGACAAAAAGGAGATACTTATGTAAACAATTCACATGAATATGCACAAACACACAAATAATACGCATACGTAATAAGCACAAACAAACAGACAGATGATAAACATTTTAAGCTCATTCAAACAATGGAATTATGGGATAAAATTTTGATCCCATGAATATTCAAACAACTGAATCTGGGATTTAGTCGGCTGAATATATAGTTTTCCTGTGTTATGCATATGATATTCATAGTTAAATGTAGCTTGTAAGTTTATATTCAAGTTCAATGTATATTTCATGTCATAAGCTACAACTTGATCATACGTGTAACACCCCGTACTTTCTATTAACGTTATAATAAAGAATCCTGTAATACTTAATTTAAAATGTGAGAATTAAGGGAAACGGGTTATGCCATTGTGTTCGTCTTGGAATTCTGGTTGAGATAGAGTCCAAGTTTGCGTGAATTGGTCTTCGTATAAAGAAGTTATGGCTGCCGGAAGTTCCAGAGATTTCAAATAAATTCAAAACAGTTCGAAAACAAGTTCAAATTTCAAACAGAAGCCAGAAGCGGGCTGGGCGGAAAAATTCCCACCCAGGCAGGTCGACCAGGGGGTCGACCCTAGTGTCAACCTCCCCCCTTGAGGTCGACCTGAGGGTCGACCTGGCCCCCGGCCAGATCTGAAATTTGAACGATTTCTGACTCGCTGCTGAGTCACTAGCGTTTCTGGATAGGCCTGATCAGGTCTGAGTGGCTGTGATTAATCCTAGGTTCATCTGATGGCTATAATCAAACTGAAATTCTATATAAACAACTAATGCCTAACCCAAAAACACACAGAAAAATAAACCTAGAACTGAAATGCCGTCAATGGAAGATTTGGAGTAGCAGTCACCCTTTTCTATTCAAAAGACGAGTTAAAAAGCTACATCTAAAATCAAACTACAACTAGTTTAATTCAACGATCTTCATCAAAGGCGTGCATCTCTGTTAATCCCTAAAAGTCCACGCGCACATTGAACAAGGGATATGTTGCTAACATCACCAAGGTCGTTCGTACATAAAGTCACTAAAGCACTTAAAGCGTTCGTAATGGAAAAGAACGGTCACAAGAGCAAGTACTAGATGTCAAGCCCAGAACAAATCAGGTCGACCAAGTACAATCGGACGGCATGATGTAGTGTGCGACCCAAGAACTTGGGTGCAAATCAAGATTCAGGCGCAGAGACTAAGACCGGTCGCTCATACAGAAATGAGGCCAAACCAAGCATCAGCACGAAGCAAGTCGCTCATCCAACATAAGCCAGAACGATCACATCCTGCAGAAGCAATAAGAGAGCGAGCACCCCTAAAACTAAAGCAATCGGTCGCGCAGGGAACAATGAAGAACCAGTCCCAGACTTGCGTCCCATTCCTACAAGGCCTCCTAAAAATAGTCGCCCGCACAGAAGCGTCCACTCTCACAAACCCGCTCAAACTACATAAGGCGTCCGACCCAAAAAGCTATCTACGCATGATAGCCTAAGATAACTAATGACAGCTGGCGACAACTGGCCAATGGCCCGATTGTAATTAGCAGAATTAGAGATTTACAAGGCGGGAAAGGGATTTCAAATCGATGACTCACCTATAAATACACCATAGCCCCCACTGAAAAGGGGGGAGGAAGGACCACGAAGGGCTGCCAAACTCTGCCACAAACCGCGGATCTGGCCATGGCGTCAAGCTCAATTTCGTGATTCAGAGAGAACAAAGACATCATCAATCTCTATCATCCATTCACCCTCTTTCTCCTCAAATTCAACCATCTTCTTACATGGTTTCCGAGATTAAAGTATACAAGCAAGGCTGTATTAGGCGAAAATGGAAGTGCACGATATAGAGAGAATTGATGTACTTTGTAATTCATATCATGAGATTAGAAATCACCTTCATAGTGGACGTAGGTCTCATTAACGGCCGAACCACTCTAAACCTCGTCTCTATTTTTACCTTTTTTCTGCATTTTCTACTTTGAATTATTGATTGAATACGGGTCCACTTTATTCCCTACCAAATTGGTGAAGTACAGTTTTGTACCTGAGGTGTTTGGACCATTTTTGGTGTAAACATTTTTGGCGCCCACCGTGGGGCCGTGTCATAATTTCCTTTGGTAAAACTATCCCGGAATCACCTTCTCTTACAAGCCATGGTTGGATCAGAGAAAAGTAACAAATATTTCAAAGTTATTATGATCAATGAGGATGATAACGCTGACGAAGCTTCACCTCAGATCTTGAGTCAAGGAGCAAATGAAACCCCCAGGCCATCTATAACGCAAGATGAACTAAATGTGATTGTAGCTGATCTAAACGAAAAAATGGATAATACAACCAGGATGATAATGGAAAGGCTCAACACCCTTGTTCGAACCAACCTACCACCGCAAAACACCAACACCATGGACGATATTGGCGAAGAAGAGGACTCGTCAACCTCGGACCCTGGACGACTTCGCGGTATAGTAAGAGACAGGGGAGAGGCCGGCGTTAAGGATTCTAAAGCCAGATCTCCACGATACAAAGAGGTACAACCAACTCAAGAAGTCGCAGGCCCCACCGACGTCCTTCTCCTTAAAAGAGACACGAGGCGCCAAAGCTCAAACTACGGTCACACTGGAGAAAACATCAGTACCGATCCCAATGGTTCAGCAGATGATGAAAGGCGCATCACGGATTTGGTTCAACAAATAATGAAGGAGAAGGCGGTCCAAGAAGATGATGCCAAAGAAGGTAGGAGATCTGACGACAGCATCGATCTCGTCACACCATCAACTAGCAATCCCAAGGCAAAAGAGATCTCGGAAAACCGAGGAGCTATAACTTGAAAGGAGCTGGAGGAAGTGGTGACAGGATTAGCAAGTCAAATAGCTATTGCAAATAATGCAATGATGAAGAAGCTTGAGTCAATGCAGGCCATTCAAGCCGCCACAGCCAAGGCTACTTTACGAGCCACTTGTTCCTCGCTAACCAGAACAAATTGTGCGCCGGAAGTAGAATCCATCACTCCAAGCCCAAGACGGCAAGATATCATTCGAAGGGTCGCGCATCGTGCTAGGATGAATCATGGAAGAAGCAGCATACCTAGGCACCGATATCTCGACGGCGAAGTTGTGAAACAGAAGGGAAACCCTACCGTCGTGGGGAAATCCTTTCCGAAGGAATATACGGACTCCTTAACTCTAGATCGCCGGGGCGTGTCAGGATCAAAGCTCGGTGACGAAGAAGGCGATCAATTCGTAGATCCAGGCAAAAAACAGGAATATATCTTGGGAATGACACAAACAATTGTGAGAGAAAGCCTGAAGGGGCAGGACGATCGAAGTGGATGGGAGTCTTCCCCGACTAGAACCCCATTGACCAACAGGATTAAGAGATCCGTATACCAACGCAGATTCGATCCCCCGTCGTTACAGTCCTATGACGGGACATGCGACCCCGACATATTTTTGTGTAAATATGACCAATATATGAGTGGGGCACGTGCCACAGATGAAATCAAATGCTTATATTTCCTGAATTATTTGGAAGGAGTGGCTTATCTGTGGTTCACAAGGCTACCGCCTCGATCCGTGGACGATTTCACGACCTTGGCTAAACTATTCAGTAAGCAGTTTGAACCCCAGGCATTCAGGGCCCGAGACGTAACAAGGCTAGATGAAATACGACAGAGACCAGAGAAGTCCATCAAAGATTTTCTCACCCGCTTTCATATGGCAGTGGCTGAAGTTGAGGATCCTGGGCCCAACCAGATCTTAATAGCCCTTAAGAGAGGCATATCTAAGGAAACCAAGTTGGGACGGTGGATCAAAAGGAAAGGACCGAGCACACTTGAACGATTACTCAGCAAAGCCAAAAGATACGCGGATATTGAAGGGAAAAGGCCACAGATAGAGGAGGATGGAGGCGCTTAGAGCAGCCTTAATGATCAAAAGAGGAGCAGCAAGGAAAAGGACGACCGTACACCAATGAGGCCGCGGTTCTATAAGAAATCCGAGTTTACACCCCTCAACGATACCGTGGGAAATATCTTCATGGCAACTAAGGACACGGAGAGGTATCCAACTCTGAAGCAAAGACAGACCGAAACTGTTACTGAAACATCAGGAAAATTCTGTCAGTTTCACAAACAGCCAGGACATGGTACCGATAACTGTAGGCACCTGAAGTCAGTCATCGAGGGGTTGATTAAGAAAAACCAATTGCAACAATATGTATCGGGGGCAATACACCCTGAAAAGAAGGTAGAAGACTTAAACCAATCCGAAGAGAACGTTCATCAAAAAGACTGGCCACTTATATCTCAACAGTGAAGCATGAAACCAGAGCTCTCACTACTTTATTCTACTTTCCTGGGTTTCATCTTATCATTAAAGTTGTTTTACCTAACTTCATTATTTACTATGATCGTGTCAAGTAACAATTTACATTGCTAAACTCTATATGTCAGGGTCAAGTATCTGTCTGCTTGAATAACATACTTATTACTCTATGCATCAGGGTCAAATATCTGTCTGCTTGAATAATACACTTATTGCCTTGTACTAAAAGAACCCCCTGAAAGGAAGCCCACTACACACAGTAGGACTGTGACGAAGCACAAGGGCACTCATCAAACAAAGCGACTTGAGGATCACGAAACTCGAAACGACAAACAAACAGAGAAATAGGCGCACTACCTAAAAAAAAAGAAAACAGCAAGCCAGTCCGGGGCAGACAACAAGATGAACGGCAGGTGAAAGGCTACGCACATCACCATGGGAAACGTTGAATGCCTGGCAAACACCCACTCAAAGGATCATCGTCAAACCCAGGGCTATTGCAAAATCTGTCCCCAACATCGAAATTGCCAACTCTGAGAAGACGCCCTCTCGGACGCAGGACATGAATTCCTCAAAATCAAAGCCAAGACCAACAACAAGGAGTAACGCTTATCTCTCAAGAATCAATACTAGAGCAAAAGCAACTCAAAACAAAAAGGCCCCTCGGATAAAAATTTGCTGAGCCCATCAAAGAAACACCTTCATATTAGGTGCAGGATACGAGGATTCCCTGCCTTGAGAAAATTTCTTAATTTTTTCATTGAAGAGGGCCAGTATCTATTTCATTGGGCAAAATGCAAAGTCGGCAAAAATCGACAAAAATGTGAAGTCGGCAAAAACCGACGTGGTTCGTGAAAACCCTTACCGAAAGGAGGTGTCTGATCTTGTTCTTTGTTGTTAACCAAGTCAACAAAGCCAAGATTGGATTACAGCAGAAATCCAAGCCGAAAGGGTGTAAAGCAGATATCCTAGCCGTTGGGAGTATCCATTCTAGAAACCCTTTTTGAATAACTAAAACAATCAAGCAGGGTTTGGAATGGGTCGAAAACCTTTAACCCAAGTCCTCGCATGGGGGCACAATACTAAGTAAAAGATACTCAACGCGTGTTAAAAAATATATATAAACGCGTGGTAATCCCCGATAAGCGACAAACTCCCAAAAGAAAATTAAATCCTAACAATAATGATAACAGTAGAAAATCGGGCGCAAGCGTACGATTAATAAAGCGCCCGCACGAATAAGCAAATCTAAAACAAAGGTGCACGAATGACGCACCCGCGCAAGAACGGACAATTTTCTTTTATAAAAAAAACTACTACCGTGCTAACGTCTTGAACCAACCACAAGGGACACAAGAAAAAGTATGCAATATTAAGCGAGGCTGGCACTCGCATATACAAACCAGACTAACAGTACCATTTTTTGTCAAAAAACCAAAATAACAGACAGGGCAATTGCAGGTAGGGCATTGGCGAGCCACAATTTTCAGATCAGGTGGGAGATGATCATATCCCTAGACTCCAGGGCTTCAATAAGCTCAAGCCTGTTCGATTCCAGAGCATAGATTTGTTCAACTTTCTCCTTGTGTGACCGCTGAAGATCTTCAACAAAGGAAAGACAGGCGTCCATTTGCTCCACAATGAAATCTTTGACATGTGTGACGAGACCTTCGACCAGATGAGGGCGTGCTTCCAGTTGTTTGAACTCAGCTAGTATGCAGTCCTTCATGGCGTCCATTTTACCAGCAATGATCCATTTATCGAACGGGTCTGTGTGCACCCTGGAGTACGAGCTAGCTGGACACTGAGCTACGAAATCTTCGACAGATTGAGAATGATAGTAGTTAGGGATAGGTATAGGCTTTGGAATTGCTGTGGGGTCCAAGGTAAAGGACGAGGAAACTAGACGACTGAGGGCAGCCTGGAACTCTGAGTCAGGAAGTCTGTCCAACAAACTACGGCTTGAAGTGTCAGCTATACTCAAGACCTCCTTGCCTCGAGGTACCTGTTTGGCACCAACCTTCCTCGTTGGCTTCTTCCTGAATTTCTTAGACATGAGAAATTCCATCCTTGGGCGACCTGTCTCAGGAAAAGTTTGAAATGAACTCAAACAACAACCATGGAAAGAGATACATCCTAGTTAAATTCAGGTGTAAACAAAGACATCTCTTAAAAACATTTCGCCAAGCAGGTTACATACAAATACCAAGCTTTGGTATACTAAAGAAAAACGTTGGAGGGTCCGCGTCCATCAGGATGATCACAAAAGAGTAAAGTAAGACAACACAAAGGAAAAGAAGCCTATCCATAAAAATCATCGTACCCCGGGCTCAAGAGAAAGTCTGCCGACACAAATAGATACTGCTGCAAATATCAAATCAGAGCGATGGAATTAAGTAAAAAAAAAGGCCCTCCATGGAAAATTAAAGTAAGAATCTCAAATGGGGTTTACCTGATGAAACCCTCGAAGGAGCTCAACTATAACCCAATTACTCTTTGAAAAAATGAAAGTGACAGGAAATGGGCTTTAAATAAATAAGGAAGAGCAAAAGGCAAACATCAAAAGGATCCCCGCCACGTCAGCCTAAAACTTAGATACTGGTGTAAACATCCCATCGGAAGCCAGCTGGCACCGGTTCAAAATAATGATAGGGTAGTCCAAACGCCTTTAGCTCAAGAAAGAGGTAACACCATTGGAGCAACTATAATCCTTGAGCGAACGACCCACCAACAAACCTATACAACAATGTGCGGTCAGATGTGTCGAAGCTAGTAATTCCTCATTGAAAGAAATCATAAGCTTCGAGGGGCAAGTGTTAATCCTTAAAAGTCCACGCGCACATTGAACAAGGGATATGTTGATAACATCACCAAGGTCGTTCGTACAAAAAGTGACTAAAGCACTTAAAGCGTTCGTAATGGAAAAGAACGGTCACAAGAGCAAGTACTAGATGTCAAGTCCAGAACAAATCAGGTCGACCAAGTACAACCGGACGACATTATGCAGTGTGCGACCCAAAAATTTGGGTCCAAATCAAGATTCAGGCGCAGAGACTAAGACCGGTCGCTCATACAGAAATGAGGCCATACCAAGCATCAGCACGAAGCAAGTCGCTCATCCAACATAAGCCAGAACAATCACATCCTGCAGAAGCAATAAGAGAGCGAGCACCCCTAAAACTAAAGCAATCGGTCGCGTAGGGAACAATGAAGAACCAATCCCAGACTTGCATCCCGTTCCTACAAGGCCTCCTAAAAATAGTCGCCCGCACAGAAGCGCCCACTCTCAAGAACCTGCTCAAACTACATAAGGCGTCCGACCCAAAAAGCTATCTACGCATGATAGCCTAAGACAGCTAATGACAATTGGCGACAACTGGCCAATGGCCCGTTTGTAATTAGCAGAATTAGAGATTTACAAGGAGGGAAAGGGATTTCAAACCGATGACTCACCTATAAATACACCATAGCCACCACTGAAAAGGGGGGAGGAAGGACCACGAAGGGCTGCCAAACTCTGCCACAAACCGCGGATCTGGCCATGGCGTCAAGCTCAATTTCGTGATTCATAGAGAACAATGACATCATCAATCACTATCATCCATTCACCCTCTTTCTGCTCAAATTCAACCATCTTCTTACATGGTTTCCGAGATTAAAGTATACAAGAAAGGTTGTATTAGGCGAAAATGGAAGTGTACGATATAGAGAGAATTGATGTACTTTGTAATTCATATCATGAGATTAGAAATCACCTTCATAGTGGACGTAGGCCTCATTAACGGCCGAACCACTCTAAACCTCGTCTCTATTTTTACCTTTTTTCTGCATTTTTTTCTTTGAATTATTGATTGAATACGGCTCCACGTTATTCCCTACCAAATTGGTGAAGTACAGCTTTGTACCTAAGGTGTTTGGACCATTTTTGGTGTAAACAATCTCCAATTTCAGAATTCAGATTTCAGAACGCAAGAATTTCTTTTAGTTTGTAAGTTAGTTGTTACACAAATTTAAACATTCCTTTCGATTGAATCATGACATGTTGTAATTGGAATATAGTACGATGCTTATGTTTGAGATTTGACTCTCGTTTATCTTAAAATATCGTTGAAAATTAATCTTGTCTATATGTTTGTGGCGATGAACATGTTATATATTTCATGTCTATATGCTTATGGCGATGAACATGTTGTATATCTCATGTGTATATGTTTGGGTGCTGCACAACATTATATGTTATTACGATTGAGTAAAGAACTTATTTAACCAACAAAATGATGAAACATGTCATGTTGTAATTTGATGGTTATTTGCAAGTTTAGGATCTAAATCACATGTTTACATGTTAGATTTACATTTATGAATATTTAGAACTATGTCAAGTTGATTATATTTATGTTGTAAAAGTGGAATTGTAGCCCTCTTATGTTATTAGCATCATGCTAAATTATGATAAGAAATTGATTATGATAGCTTTCTTATGTTTTGACGTACATTAGATCATATGCCAAGTTGTGGGTTGAAACTGTGATTATATGTTAAACTTTCATGCTAGACCTTTGTCAAGTTTACATGACCATTAGATCCAACTTAGTCACAAGTTCACCTTTACCCAATTGATTAAAGTTAATGATATACATCTATGCCAAGTTACATGTGATAAGTTTAATGTATGCGATTTTATGTTTATGTCATGTTCCTTTTTCATTACTCCTTTTTGTTATGGGTTTGGGCTAATTTGCTAGCCCAACTTTTTATGTGATTTACGCATACATTCCACGGGGGTAGCGATGGGAAATATGAAAATTCATGGCATAGACTTGTTCATTAAATGGTATATTTGATATACCATTTATGTTGAGCATAATCACAGGATAATTATGCCATGATTAAAAATTAAATTCAACTTACATAAAGAAATTTGACATGTATAGAAAAATATGAATTTAGAAAAGACGAATATGCCTAACCCGAGGTTAGACTGAGTTGTGGTGTAAATCTGCCTGGAACCGACCGGCGTATCTAGTGACCACAACAAGACCTGTATAATGTGGGTGGTTAGTGTATCAAGCACAAAAAGAACCCGAGGTTAGACTGAGTTTTGGTGTAAATCTGCCTGAAACCGACCGACATATCCAGTGACCACAACAAGACCTGTCTAATGTGAGTGGTTGGTGCTTTAATAAATTAAAGCTAAGTCAGGACTGGTAGGGTTAAGTAAATTAGGAAAATACTTAACCGATTCAACATGTTAACTAAAACGAATGGGCTGGGTTAGGTAAACTTGGACACTTAACCAAATAAACATGTTGATTAGAAAACCCTAGTAACAGGGACCCATTTCAGCAGTAACCCACATAGATGTATCATGGTACCCTGAACAAGGCAGGGTAGGGCACGATTACTGGGCTGAACTATAAGCAGTCAAAACGACGGCGGTTGGTGGGCCAGTGTAGGTTTCGGTGGAGTATGGGCGTGCACGTACTCCAGAGTGGAAAAATAAGGCACTGGGCATCAATAGTGTACACTGTGCATCTTGAATCGTGTCGGGTTGCCACCAGAGGGACTGATACAACCCTTGGTGGGACCAGCACATGTGACTACAATCAAGCGGGGTCGAAGGAAACAGGACTTGAATACATGCGAGTAGGAGCCGATCACTAAGGGGATTGTTTGTTGTAAACACGTGGGCTGGTTGAACCAGTGGTTAAGTAGGTTCAGAGACTATAGTAATGGGTGCGATCACTCGTCCCTATTATCTTATATTAGGGTATTGTCCTATGTTCTGTTATCACTGTCATGATCCCTTTTCTTGTTTAAATACTAGTAACCACCGAACTTACCAGACTTATTATCTGACCCGTTTTCTTTCGTCTTCTTTTCTTCCATTCCCCCCCAGGTCCACAGGGAGGAAATACTCCAGCTTAATCAAACTCTTTACAAGCTTGAAGAAAGTAGATGTATGATTTGGACTCACTTGCATTGGCTATGGCTTTGGATATGATCCTTGGGGATTTATGCATTTTTACTTTTTGGATTATGCTTCTTTATTGAATAATCAAGACAGAAATTATGGTGTAATGTTTTGAAGTTGTTTTTGAGACAATTTGATGTATTGCTTTTGAATTGAACCACGTATGAAATAAATATTTAAATTCCACTGCTTAAATTTATCTGTCTTGTAAATTTTTCTATGCCTTGTACTTATAACCCTCCACCAAAGTTAAGGCATTCCCTTTGTGAGTGACCTTAATGGAGGTGGGGTGTTTCACTTGGTATCAGAGCAAAAGGTTTACCAGATCAGATAAGAGTTTTTGAAAACTATCTTTCAAAAAGAAATATAAAGAAGCATTTTACAAGGAAAAGTGTTGTTTTAAATTTAAAAAGGCATAATCCCCAATGCCATATACACTATCTTTCTATCCTTCGTTTTGAATCTTTTCTTTTTCATTTCAACATGTCTGGAAATCTTAACCTTCCAGAGGGTGTGCCAATACCTGGCTGGTTCAGGAGGTACTTAGAAGCTAAGGCCAACGATGCAGGCCCAGCAGATATTCCTCCTCCAATTGCAGCGGTTCCTCCTTCTCCTCCTCCTCCTCCTCCTCGTGCAAATGCTTTCTCAAAGATCTGTAGAGATTTTAGGGCCATGGGTGGAAAGGATTTCAAGGGAACTGAATCATTCGTAGAAGCGAGGAAATGGCTCAAAGAAACTGAGGAACTGTTCGTTATCTTCGAGGTGGACGATAGGCAGAAGGTACAGTTGGTAGTATGGTTGCTCAAAGACGAAGCTTCATATTGGTGGGAAGTCACTAACGCTGAAAGACCTGTTGACACATGGATGGATTTCAGGATAAGGTTTGAGATGAAATTCCTCTCACAAGCCGAACGAAGTCTACAACTGGAAAAGTTCTTATCTCTTAAGCAAGGAAGTATGACTGTCAAGGAGTACGTTAATCAATTCAATCAGCTGGCCCGATTTGGACTGGACTTAGTGAATACTCCTCATAAGAAGGCTCTCCGTTTTGTCAAGGGATTGAATGAGCCACTTCGCATCTTAGCTATGACCCATATACCTATGGGGGCTACTTACGAGAGGTTGGTGGACATGGCACTCTTACATGAGGAAGACAAGGGAAAGAATGAGGCAAAAGCAGAAGTGCCCCAAGATAAGAAGAGGGAAGGGTCGCAAAACAAGAAGGCTGATTCAAAGAAAGGAGGGAAGAACAACAAACCCCGTGAAAAGAGAAAGTGTAATTTCTGTGGCATTCCCGGGCATCTGGTCAAAGACTGCAGGAAGAAGAAAAGGAAGATGGGTGGATGTTTCCACTGTGGTGAGACAGGACACATGGCTAGGGCATGCCCAAAGAAGCAAGGGCAGGGAGCTGGACCTTCATCTGGAGGACAAGTTCACGCTCTCACGGCACCTCCGCAAGAACGAGGTAGAAATATTTCTGTCGAAAGTTTAGTCTATCTTTTTGATCATCTTGTACGTACATTATTTGATTCTAGCGAATCGCACTCCTTTATATCTACTGCTTTAGTGGAATCTCTGCACTTAAACACCAATATAGTAGAGGATCCCTTGGTTGTTTCAAATCCGATTGGGGGCTCAGCTTATTTGTCAATGGTTTGTTTGGATTTGAAAATATCTACACTAAGCATTGAGTTTAGATGTAATGCCTTTGTTTTGGGCTTCACGGGCTATGGGTTGATTCTAGGTATGAACCGGCTATCCAGTAATGGTGCCATCCTCGATTGTGAAAAGAGATGGTTAGACTCATGACTCGCCTTGGTAACACTCTCGAAATTTCTTGTAATCCCATGAACTCCGTCATGCTTAATTATCTAGAATCACTTGATGCGTATGTTGAGAACTTACAGTCTGTAAGAGTAGTCCGTGAATACTCGGATGTGTTTGAAGAGGTAAAGAGCTTACCTCCGAATCGGGAGATAGACTTCTGCATATACCTGGTTGATAATGCAAAGCCCGTTGCTTTACCCGTTAGGCACATGGCCCCAAGGAAGAGAAAGGAGCTCAGCAAGCAAATCAAAGAGCTGCTTGAAAAGGGGTTCATAAGACGAAGTATTTCTGAATGGGGTGCTCCGGTAGTGTTCGCAACCAAGGCTGATGGTTCGCTTCGCCTGTGCGTTGACTATAGGGAGCTAAACAAGCTGACCAAGAAAAATAGACACCCACTCCCAAGAATAGATGATTTGTTCGATCAGCTTGTAGGTGCATCAGTTTTCTCCCAATTAGACTTAGCTACCAGGTTTCATCAGCTAAGAGTGGCTGAAGACAGCATTGATAAGACCGCGTTCAGAACTCCCGATGGTTTCTTCGAGTGGCTTGTCATGCCTTTCGGCTTGACAAACGCACCCGCTTACTTCGTTGATTTAACGAGTAGGGTTTTCCGAGAATTCCTCAATAAGTTTGTGGTGGTCTTCATAGACGATATTTTAATCTTCTCAAAGAATGAGGAAGAGCACGCTCAGCATCTAAAAGATGTCATAGACACTCTCCATGCACATCAGTTGAAGGCGAAATTCTCCAAATGCCATTTCTGAAGATAAGAAGTTAGGTTCCTTGGACATGTGGTGTCCAAAGAGGGGATAGCTGTGGACCCCGCGAAAATGGTTGCTGTGCAAGATTGGAAAGTTCCTCGAAACGCAACCGAAGTCCGAAGCTTTCTCGGGCTAGCAGGCTTTTATCGAAAGCTCATCAAAGATTTTGCAAAAATCTCAGCTCCACTAACAAGATTGACAAAGAAGAACCTAGCTTTCAATTGGATTTGGATTGCGATATTGCTTTCCAACGTTTGAAAAGGGCTCTAACAACAGCCCCAGTTCTGACATTGCCTGATGGAAGCAAGATGCTTACAGTATACACCGATGCATGCGGAACTGGACTAGGCGCTGTTCTGATGCAAGAAGGGAAGTTAGTGGCTTATGGGGGAAGGCAATTGAAAGTACATGAGAAAAACTACCCAACCCACGACCTAGAGTTGGCAGCCATTGTTTTTGCGCTTAAGTCTTGGCGCCATTATCTCCTAGGTGAGAAATTTGAACTGTATACTGACCATAAATCGTTGAAATACCTATTCTTGCAGAAGGATCTCAATTTGAGGCAACAAAGATGGATGGAGTTTCTTGCCTCGTACGATTTTGAGATTTCCTACACTCCTGGCAAGGGCAATGCAGTAGCAGACGCCTTGAGTAGAAAGAAACTGACCTTAAGCCCTCTTTTTGTGGAAAGGCAAAGCTTGGAGTTTATAGCAAGCTTTAACTTCAGACCCTCCACTGACTTTGTGCCTGGCTTGCTAGCAACGTTAGAAGTGTGACCAACTCTATTAGACTCAATCAGAGCCGCGCAAAGAGAAGATCCTCAGCTAGCCGAAGTGATGGTCAAATTAATTAAGGGTGAGACTTCCAGTCACCTCAATAAATACTCCTTTGATGCCAAGGGCTGGTTGAGACGAGATGGAAGACTATGTTTTCCACAAGCAAGGGGCCTGGTAAAGGCGGTTATGGAAGAGGCACACTGTTCCAAATTGACCATACACCCAGGCGGAGACAAAATGTATAAAGACATCAAAAGAGTTTTCTTTTGGAATGGCATAAAGAAATACGTAGCTGAATTTGTTTCTAAGTGTTTAATATGCCAACAAGTCAAGACGGAGCAGAAGAAGCCTGGTGATCTGCTTCATCCTCTAGAGGTCCCACAGTGGAAATAGGATAGCATCTCGATGGACTTTATATATGGGTTGCCTAGGTCAAGAAAGGGCAATACTAGCATTTGGGTTATAGTAGACAGGCTCACAAAAAGCGCCCACTTTATACCCGTCAAGAGTAGAAGGACTGCCTCATCTCTAGCATCCATATATCTTAAGGAGATAGTTTGACTCCATGGGATACCCTCCAACATAGTGAATGATCGAGACCCTATCTTCACGAGCGAGTTTTGGAAGAGTTTACAAGAGGCTGTAGGCACACAGTTATGCTTAAGCACGGCCTATCACCCTCAAACCGATGGCCAAACGGAAAGAGTCAATAGAGTATTAGAAGTCCTCTGAGGTTATGCATTATTGACTTCGGAGGAACTTGGGAGGATCATCTACCTTTGGTGGAATTCGCTTACAACAATAGCTACCAAGCCACCATAGGCATGGCACCTTTCGAAGCTTTATATGGAAGGCCGTGCAGGTCACCAACTTGCTGGTGGGAGTCCATAGACAAGCTCATACTTGGACCAGACATGATTAGGGAGACTTCATAGAAAGTAGACTTGATACGAAGAAGAATGAAGACTGCCTAAGATAGACAGAAGTCCTACGCAGACAAAAGAAGAACTGACCTTGAGTTCGAAGTTGGAAATAAGGCGTTCCTTAAAGTATCTCCTTTGAGGAACGTCGTTCGCTTTGGATCTGCAGGAAAGTTAGCACCAAGATTTGTAGGGCCGTTCCCTATCATCGAGAAGATTGGGAAGATGGCTTATAGGGTACAGCTACCCGAAAGATTTGCTGGGATTCATAATGTCTTTCATGTCTCTCACCTGCGGAAATGCTTACACGAGTCTGCGGAAGTGGTAAAACCAAGTATGTTAGAGGAAGTTGAAGTTGAACGAGAAGCAATGGTGAGGAGAGTTCCAACCCGTATCGTGGGAATAGAGGTCAAAAAGCTACGCAACCGTGAAGTTAAGCTCATCAAAGTTCAATGGAGCGACACCGAGGAAGACGCGACTTGGGAAGCTGAGGACATAATACGTGCAACCTACCCTTTTCTTTTTGAGGGTACGTCTTTAATCTCTTTTTCCTTAAGTTTATACTCGTATCTATCTTTTTAGGTATATCTCCTTGATCCTATCCTTTATCCTTAGGTAGGAACCCATTTGGATGTAAACATGTAATTGAAACATGTTATGATTGATGGTTGCAAGTGGTTGCAAGTGGATGCATATACACACACATTAGGTATTAGATCGGCTCAGTCACTTCCATATTGCATATGCATATATGTATTGGTTTATGGATTAAAACTTGATCATATGGACGTTGCATTTGTATGAATGATTGTGCACTCATGTAAGAAATTTTGAGTAGGAAGAAATTGCATTCATAATGGACTCATGGCACTGACATAATTTGCATTAAGGAGGTCAACTGAATCAGTAGACCGCCTGATTTTGCATTAGATAAGGACACATACACCCACAATGCATGTGATCATGAAGCATTAGAAATCTTTTAAGGAAAATGGACGCCTGTGTTTGATGGTTGAGTAGATGGATGATTGGATGGTAGGATATAAGTTCTTCTCGACTTGGAGATTTCGGGGACGAAATCCTAAAAGGAGGGGAGAATGTAACACCCCGTACTTTCAATTAACGTTATAATAATGAATCCTGCAATACTTAATTTAAAATGTGAGAATTAAGGGAAACGGGTTACGCCATTATGTTCGTCTCGGAATTCTAGTTGAGATAGAGTCCGAGTTTGCGTGAATTGGACTTCGTATAAAGAAGTTATGGCTGCCGGAAGTTTCCAGAGATTTCAAATAAATTCAAAACAGTTCGAAAACGAGTTCAAAATTCAAACAGAAGCCAGAAGCGGGCCGCGCGGGAAAATTCCCTCCCAGGCAGGTCGACCAGGGGGTTGACCCTAGTGTCGACCTCCCCCCTTGAGGTCGACCTAGGGGTCGACCTTAGGGTCGACCTGGGGGTCGACCTGGCCCCCGGCCAGATCTGAAATTTGAACGATTTCTGACTCGCTGCTGAGTCACTAGGGTTTCTGGATGGGCCTGATCCGGTCTGAGTGGCTGTGATTAACCCTAGGTTCATCTAACAGCTATAATCAAACTGAAATTCTATATAAACAACTCAATGCCTAACCTAAAAACACACAGAAAAATAAACCTAGAACCGAAATGCTGTCAATGGAAGATTTGGAGTAGCCGTCACCCTTTTCAATTCAAAAGGCGAGTTAAAAAGCTTTATCTAAAATCAAACTACAACTAGTTTAATTCAACGATCTTCATCAAAGGCGCGCATCTCCAACTCAGAATTCAGATTTCAGAACGCAAGAATTTCTTTTAGTTTGTAAGTTAGTTGTTACGCAGATTTAAACATTCCTTTCGATTGAATCATGACATTTGTAATTGGAATATAGTACGATGCTTATGTATGAGATTTGATTCTCATTTATCTTAAAATATCGTTGAAAATTAAGCTTGACTATATGTTTGTGGCGACGAACATGTTGTATATTTCATGTCTATATGCTTATGGAGATGAACATGTTGTATATCTCATGTCTATAAGTTTGGGTGATGCACAACATCATATGTTATTACGATTGAGTAAAGAACTTATTTAACCAACAAAATGATGAAACATGTCATGTTGTAATTTGATGGTTATTTGCAAGTTTAGGATCTAAATCACATGTTTACATGTTAGATTTACGTTTATGAATATTTAGAACTATGTCAAGTTGAATCTATTTATGTTGTAAAAGTGGAATTGTAGCCCTCTTATGTTGTTAGCATCGTGCTAAATTATGATAAGTAATTGATTATGATAGTTTTCTTATGTTTTGACGTACATAAGATCATAAGCCAAGTTGTGGGTTGAAACTGTGATTATATGTTAAACTTTCATGCTAGACCTTTGTCAAGTTTACATGACCATTAGATCCAACTTAGTCACAAGTTCACCTTTACCCAATTAATTAAAGTTAATGATATACATCTATGCCAGGTTACAAGTGATAAGTTTAATGTATGCTATTTTATGTTTATGTCATGTTCCTTGTTTATTACCCCTTTGTGTTATGGGTTTGCGCTAATTTGCTAGCCCAACATTTTATGTGATTTACGCATACATTCCACGGGGGTAGCGATGGGAAATATGAAAATTCATGGCATAAATTTGTTCATTAAATGGTATATTTGATATACCATTTATGTTGAGCATAATCACAGGATAATTATGCCATGATTAAAAATCAAATTAAATTTACATAAAGAAATTTGACATATATAGAAAAATATGAATTTAGAAAAGACGAATATGCCTAACCCGAGGTTAGACTGAGTTGTGGTGTAAATTTGCCCGGAACCGACCGGCATATCCAGTGACCACAACAAGACCTGTCTAATGTGGGTGGTTAGTGCATCAAGCCCAAAAAGAACCCGAGGTTAGACTGAGTTATGGTGTCAATCTGCCAGGAACCGACCGACATATCCAGTGACCCCAACAAGACCTGTCTAATGTGAGTGGTTGGTGCTTTAATAAATTAAAGCTAAGTCAGGACTGGTAGGGTTAAGTAAATTAGGAAAATACTTAACCGATTCAACATTTTAACTAAAATGAATGGGTTGGGTTAGGTAAACTTGGACGCTTAACCAAATAAACATGTTGATTAGAAAACCCTAGTAACGGGGACCCATTTCAGCAGTAACCCACATAGATGTATCATGGTACCCTGAACTAGGCAGGGTGGGGCACGATTACTGGGCTGAACTATAAGCGGTCAAAACATCGGCAGTTGGTGGGCCAGTGTAGGTTCCGGTGGAGTATGGGCATGCACGTACTCCGGAGTGGAAAAATCAGGCACCGGGCATCAGTAGTGTACACTGTGCATCTTGAATCGTGTCGGGTTGCCACCAGGGGGACTGATACACCCCATGGTGGGACCAGCACAGGTGACTACAATCAATCGGGGCCGAAGGACAATGGACTTGAATACATGCGAGTAGGAGCCGATCACTAAGGGGATCGTTTGTTGTAAACACGTGGGCTGGTTGAACCAATGGTTAAGTAGGCGCAGAGACTATAGTAATGGGTGCGATCACACGTCCCTCTTACCTTATATTAGGGTATTGTCCTATGTTCTGTTATAACTGTCATGATCCCTTTTCTTATTTAAATAGTAGTAACCACTGAACTTACCAGACTTATTGTCTGACTCGTTTTCTTTCGTCTTCTTTTCTTCCGTTTCCACCCCCTTAGGTCCACAGGGAGGAAATACTCCAGCTTAATCCGACTCTTTACAAGCTTGAAGAAAGTAGATGTATGACTTGGACTCACTTGCATTGGTTATGGCTTTGGATATGGTCCTTGGGGATTTATGCATTTTTACATTTTGGTTTATGCTTCTTTATTGAATAATCAAGCCAGAAATTATGATGTAATGTTTTGAAGTTGTTTTTGAGACAATTTGATGTAATGCTTTTGTATTGAACCACGTATGAAATAAATATTTAAATTCCGCTGCTTAAATTTATCTGTCCTGTAAATTTTTCTGTGCCTTGTACTTATAACCCTCCACCAAAGTTAAGGCATTCCCTTTGTGAGTGACCTTAATGGAGGTGGGGTGTTTCGATATGAAAGCATATTTACACAATCATTTAGAGATGTATTCATATATAAGTCAAAAGAGAAATTGTAAGCTTTATTTACTTATGAGCTTGTGATATATGAAGTATTTCCATAAGAAACTGTATAAAAATATGTAGAAATGATATAGTATATCAATTGACCATTAATATGAAATATGATGTGTAAAAGAATAATTGCATATCAATATAAATATAAGATTACCAATTTTTCCGATTTATCCTTTCATTTTGAGCTCTATTTCCAAAAATTTCAGAGATATTTGACTAACCTTATTGTTGTGGTGTACCTACAAAAAAATATGATAAATACTTTGGTACCCACTTCCTTTGTCAGGGTCCAAGGGTTAAATGGAAGGTAACCATACCCAAGATGGTGTAATGGAACCTTTATAAATTGAATTTCCATTATTAACTACTGAATCAAAATAATCATCTATATATTTTTCTCTGTTTTTCCAATTTACAGCAACCCAAATACTTAAATTTGATATTTTCTTTGGTACTTCTAGATTTATTATAAATATGTCTAGTCATAGGAGTATTCGAATTTCGATAAAAAATGAATCTTGGATTTATTCGTGCTTTAGTACTAATAGTGATATTTTTATTGTACATAAAAGCATATCTAGTACTATTCCTCTGACTAGTTTTATTATATCCTAAACCACTTTTGTCATGTAAAGGTCTAGAACTGAATAAAATCACATTTAAATCATTTTTACCTTTATTGAATTTTGCGAACTTATTTGTACATTTTTCAAATTTGATTCCAAAATCACAATTAACACTTTTAAAAGAAATTTTGCTACTTTTTAAATTATCATTTTCTTTATTTAATTCAGAATTCTTCCTTTTCAAAGTACTATTCTCATTTTCAAGATGATAGTTTGAGATTCTGAATTAAAAGACGATTGTAAATTTCCAAAATTTTCTTTTAAGTCACAAATTTGTTTTTGCAAAATATTATTATTAACTTTAAAAAACTCACATTCTTTAGATAATTCTAAATTCTTTCCACTTAAAGCTTCATTCTCTTTTTCAAGAGACAAAATTAAAGAACTAGAATTATTTAAAGCATCTTCTATAGATGCATTTTTATTTTGTAAAAGATCAATTTCCTTTAAAAGAACATTGTTTTTATCTTCTAGTCGCTCATTTTCTTTTTGAAGGAAATATTTTTGAAAAACAAGATCTTCTAAAGTATCTTCGAAACAATTGGCTTGTTTTACTAAAAAATTATTTTCCTCTTTTAATTTGGAATTTTCTTGCTCACAATCTTTAGATTTGGCTAAAATAATTGCATTAATTTTACCCAAACTTTTAAAATCTTTTAACAATTTTTCATGGTCTAACAAAAGATCTTTATATAATGAATCTACACATACCGATTGTGATCTGACTTTAACCATGAGACATTTTTCTTTTGATTCTGCTTTGTTGCTCTTCTTCTTTCTAATTCCTTGACTAGATTTCTTTATTGCCATATATTCTAGGATGTTGTTACGATCTCTATAATGCCTTGCTCTGATACCAAATGAAAGTGATTAAGCAACAATAGGATCGTGTAGTATGGAGTATAAATATAGAATGGAAAAGTAGTAGCTATAAGTAAAATCACATGGTCGATTTTATATTGGTTCGAACCACTGTCCTACGTCCAGTCCTATATTCACTTCTGGTATTTCACTAACACAACAACCCTCACTTCATCCGGAGGAATAGGTTTACAACTACCCGAACAACCAAATGGGATTTCTTGCCTCAACTGCTGAAGAGGACTTCCACAATACAGAAAACTTGTTGACTACTTGTGTTCTTGTTAACACGGATGTGTCAAATTGAAGTACACCCTTCCTATAACCTTTCCTTGATGATAGTAATGTAATTCGTGAAGGAATATAGAAGGTTTAAAAGATTAAAATCTTTAGAGTATGAAGATGAAGTGCTTAGAGATCTTTTAGAAAAGATACAAAGAATTGTAGTTAGATTCGGTGATTTGGTCAGTTAATCAAGTCGCTATTTTCAATATACAAAAGGATATAACTTATTGTAATGTCCCGTATTTTTATAGTTTAATAATTAATTTGTTTAATTAATTAAAATATGATTTAGAGTTTAAATGGTTGTTGAATAAAATAATAGTGAATATTTAATTAATATAATAATTAAATAATATATTTAATTCTGAAATAACCAGAATTAGCTGAAATGGCAATATGTTGTGAATTGGGAAATTCAAAATATATAATTCAGTTTAAAATTGAATTACTATAACGAATATATTTAATTAACGATGGTTGAACGTATAAATTATATTATAATTATAATCGAGCTCGAAATGGCGTGGCAGTTTGTAATATGGCGATTCGAACTTTAAACGAATGTATAGAAGCCGTTTTAAGTCGGATTTCTGTGAAACAAGAAACGTTCAAAGCTAGTGAAGTATATTTTTCTAATGGAAGAGAAAAATCGGGATTTCGTCGTGTAGATTTTGATTTATGCCAAATCAAATTTTCTAAAAGTCGCTATAGAATTCCTTTATAATTTATAATGATTTTATTTATATTTAAATAGATTTTCAATATAAATTGAATACTGATTTAACACTGAATTTGAACTATCGAGATACACATTCAATCAGAAATATTTTGGGAGCTGTATGGTATTCCGCTGTGAATATATACGATAATATTTATTTATAAATATTAAATTAAATTATTTTTAAATATATTTATATATTTAAAAGGGTTTATTTAGAGCTTTAAAAATAGCCATTTTTACAAACGACCTCCAAATTGGACGAAACCAATTTTTCTTATTCGTAATGTTAAATTATCGTTAGATTTCAAGTTTCGTTATTTTTGAAGTTAGTATGTGGCCATGCGGGATTTTAATGAGAAAAAAGTTGATATTCTGATAGTTAAAAATACGCTGTGTGAGCAAACAGAGTCGGAATTCGACGAAACTAGTTTCGTTGGGTCCGTAATGTCGAACTCTAGCTGTAAGTCAATTTTTATGATTTTTGGGTATCATGTGTGATCATTGGGATTGAAAACATTCATCGAAAATTTATATTAATATAAAACCAAAATATCTAGATATTTATCTAACACTATAAATACATCTCCATCAACCTAATCCCATTTCTTTCTACGGTCAACAAACAGATAAGCCGCCACAAAAATGAAGGAACACAACAAAGAAATAGTGAGAAAGAAAATCAAAGAGAAATCAAATAAAATACTAAAAATTGTGAAAGCCACATCTTTGATTTCGTTTTGGTCTAAGCCTCAATCTCGTACACATTCAGTTGAAATCGATGGAGTTTTTGGTCTTGCGGTATTTTTCCCGTCGACCTAGGGCTAAGCTTAGTGGGAGATTTATGATGAGATTGAAGAAATACAGTTGAGTAATGTGTTTGTGGCATCGAATATCACTTGTTTGCAAGCTTTTAAAGAATTCGGTTATGATTGGGTACACTGTTTTTGTCGAGCATAGCATGAAAATGGCGAAGTCGCATTCTGATGTTAGTGTGCGGTTTGATTGAATAGGATATTGGAAGAGACGGTTTCAAATGAGAATATTAAAGGCGAGTCCATTTTTGAATTTCATAATGTAATGGAGGAGAATGGGGGATCAAGGAGTCGGTCATGGCCATTAGGAGGTAGCAGGTGGGTTCGTAACTTACAGGGAAGTGGTGATCGAGTGGTATAATATTGGTACAAGGGGATGGAGTTTGGTTTGTATAGTTGATTGGTGTATTTAGTTTTCAAACTTCGTAAAGGAATGAAGGAATTAGAGGAAGAGTTGTTCGGTTGTTGTATTGTATTTTTGGGAAGAGCGAGTTTCAGCGGATACATTGGGGAAGAAAGGAAGGGAGTGGCTCGGGTATCGAAGGATTTGGGCTGGTATGAAAAGGGTTTAGCCCATTTAATTAAAAATCCAAGTTTTTATTTTTTAATTTAATGTATATTAGATTTAAAAAGTCATAACTTGATCATACGAAAACGAAATTCAGCAAAACTGGTCTTGTTGGGATCGTATGGACGGTGGCTCCACAATGGAACTGATTGGAAGCAAATCAGAGCTCATTACAATTTATAGCAAAATAAATTGTCTGTTTGAATCAAGCGATGGTTATCATTATTAACGATGATCGTCCAATGTGAGTAAAACTCACCAACTCTGAACAGTTATATTTTTGTAACATATTTTTAGAACTGATAATTATTTGTTGATTGCTGTGTGTTGATTGTTTGGTTGAACTGCTAAGTGATTGGTTGAAATTATAGATAACTATATATATATGTATATATATCGTTAATCAAATATTGATTCTGTTTATTAGAATATTTCATATTGAAATGAAGTTGATGTTAATTATATTGTTTAACATCTGTAATGCAGGGAAACAGGTTGGAGGGATCCAACTGGATTCCTCAATATTTATCATACTGTTCTTTTCATATATTGTAATATATGATGTGATATATATAATCTGTGTTGATTACGTGTGTTGAATGATATCGATCATTGTTATTTGGTATTTTAAATACCGTAAGAAATAATGGAATGTAGAAAAGGGGATTCTCAAAGTGTATTTTGAAAATAAATTATTTATATAAAATCAATGGATTTTATATATAAAAGGAAAAGGATTTTATAAAAGAAAATAATTATAAAATCAAAGGATAATTAAAAAAGGAAAATATTTGTGAAACAAATATAAAAAGGAAAATATTTGTGAAACAAATATAAAAGGAAAATATTTGTGAAACAAACAAGAAAGGGAATATTTATTTGTTAAATAAATAGAATTCAAAAGGAAATACTTATTTGATAAATAAACAGAACTGAAAAGAAATATTTATTTAGAAAATAAATAAAGATAAAAAAGGGAATTATTTGATAAATAAATAGAATTATCAAAGGGGTTTATTTGGAAAATAAATAGATTTATAAAAGGAAATATTTATTTATGAAATAAATAGAGTTATAAAAAGGAAAATTTGCAGGATATAAAAGGAATGGAAAAGATTTATTTAAAGTGGAATTAAAAATTTGTTTTAATAGGTAAATTGGAAAGATTTATTTATAAATATGTTTTATAAATTAAGCAAATTATTTTATCATTGGATATATAAGTCTGAACTTATATAGAGGAGTAGAAATCGGTATTGACACCGATATGTTAAGTAGAATGTGCACTCAACATTTATAAAGGGAATTATAATTGAGATTTAGTTGTTAGAAATAAAAGGAGTTAATCCAATAGAGTTAATCAGTTAGAGTTAAACGATTAGATTTAATCAAATTAGAATTAATCGATTAGAGTTAATCGAGTTAGAGTTAATTGAAATGAGTTAATCGAGTTGGAGTTAATCGATTACAGTTAATTGAATTAGAGTTGATCGATTAGAGTTAATCAGTTAGAGTTAATCGATTAGAGTTAATCGAATTAGAGTTAATCGATTAAAGTTAATCGAGTTAGAGTTAATTGAAAGGAGTTAATCGAGTTGGAGTTAATCGATTAGAGTTAATCGATTAGAATTAATCGAGTTAGAGTTAACTGAATAGAGTTAATCGAACAAGAGTTAGTCGAATATTAGTTATTTGAATTAGAGTTAATTGAATTAGAGTTAGTTGAATTAGAGTTAGTCGGATTAGAGTTATTCGAATATAGTTTATTCGAAAGAAGATTATCGAATATAGTTTATTCGAAAGAAGGTTATCGAATATAGTTTATTCGAAAGGAGTTAATCAAATATAGTTTATTCGCAAGGAGTTAACCGAATATAGTTTATTTGGAAGGAGTTAATCGAATATAGTTTATTCGAAAGGAGTTATCGAATATAGTTTATTCGAAAGGAGATTATCGAATATAGTTTATTCGAAAGAAGGTTATCGAATATAGTTTAGTTGAAAGGAGTTAATCGAATATAGTTTATTCAAAAGGTGTTAATCGAATATAGTTTATTCGGAAGGAGTTAATCGAATATAGTTTATTCGAAAGGAGTTATCGAATATAGTTTATTCGAAAAAGAGTTACAGAATAGAGATTATTCGAAAAGAGTTATACGTTGATATTCGATTATATCAAATTTGGGAAAGTACACTTTCCGTTTTTAATCAAGATTTAATGATTTATTTATAAATTTCCTATTAAGTTATTTGGTTAAATTAAGGAATAAAAGATATATTTTTGAAGTTAGATATTTTAGAAGTAGGGATTATAACGCTATAGTTATAATTAGTGTTTTCAATAAAGAAGTGGATTCATATATAGAATCTGAGAGTTATGCAAGGAAGTTGTTAAATATTTAGATGGTGAACTTTGTCTATTTCGAAGTTAGAAATGTTGTTCAGTTAAGGTCTGAGAGGTAATTATACCCCAACTTGATTGACTTCGTTTTTAACTAAGGAATGGTTAAGGTTCGACAATGAAGGTTGATTAAGTGAAATTAGTTAATCAGTGTAATGTTTTAAGTTGGCATAATGATGTTTTATTTAAACATCTGTTTAAATACAAATGTAGGATCTTTGGAAATGTTTTCCAAATAAGAATCAGAAATGTTTTCTAATATAGAAAATAAGAATTTGAAATGTTTTCCAATGTTAATAACGTATATTTTCTAAATTTAGAAAATAAGAAATGTTGAATATATGGAAACAGGAATAGGGAAATGGATAATTGAATGACAAATTAAATTAAAGTGGATCAGTGTTGATTGATGATTTGCTCAGTAAGATTTCCATTTGGAAATACGACCGTTGTTTGTACACATGTTTTCCTTTGATAGTTAAATCACCGACTATCGAAGATTTTGACCATTTCCGTTGTCAATACGGAGAGACCGGGATCAAATATATTATCTGAAAACCACTCTGTATGGCATTAGCGTTGCGAATCAAATATGATGAAGATAATTGAAGACAGAGTTATGCAAGGGCTGTCTTGTTTACAGAAAAGTACCTTCAGTTTGTCCAGTCCCAGGACGACCTGTATGGAAGAATGTCTGACAGAGTATATTTAATGGATCGCATAAGTTGATCTCTTCAAATGTATTTACATTTGGTGGTGGAGGAATTCGTTTCTCTTAGCTGTATACCCGTTGTATTTTTAGGGGAATCAATTTGTAATTTGACAGGTATGACGATGTGACATTCAAAGTGAATAAATGTGTGATCTGTTAGAGATAAGCGTGGCCTCTAGCCTCACAACTGGGAAATGACAAAAATCGGGCAGGCATCATGGCTAAGTCGGTTGCTTCCAATTAGGGTGTACTATCGCCTGATCTAGAGTTTCATTTACTTCTTTAATCTATTCGATGTTGTCCCATTCGGGAAATGGTTGCTAATCCCAACCGTTGGTGATATACATTCGATACACTCAAGCGAAATGAGTGGTCGTTCATGTGTGGCCGGGTTGCAAGATGTTCTTGTTGAACCCAGTGTATTCCTCTCTAGAGGTACACTATCGAAAGGTGGTTCCATACCTTGTCATAGTTGGAAATCCATTATCCAATAAGTGCTCGCGGTTTTGAGTGTATACTATATATGTAGAACGTGAGAGGAAAGCGTTTCTGCTAGATGATTATTATATTGTGGTTGATAGACACTACTATACATCAAAAGAGTTTTGATATAAAGATTTCTTTGGATTCTCATAAGGGAAAAACCCGTTCCGTTATACGGCGTGGTCTTATGAGATATCGTTTTATAGCTCAAACTGTTTTAAATTGTTTTACTCACACCAGTCTCATGACTGACCCAGAGTTTATTTTGTTTTGTTTTCCCTAAACTCTTGGGTGCCCAATTTTGTACGGGCAGTCAAGTAGTCAGGATTTTACAGATATACTTAGAAAGCTGGAGCAGGAGGCTTCAGCAGCGTTTATATAGCTACTGTTTATTTCCGCTGTGTTGTAAGTGTTGTACTTTGATAATGATATATATATATTCAAGTATAATCTTTTATTTCAAAGTTATGTTATATTTTATTCGTTCCGCTGTGAGGTTTGTGTTTACTCTAATGTTGTATGTTCTTCTTTTTCTTCTATTATAAGTTTCTATCTTATCTATTCTCACCCTCTATTTTCTTTCTATTAGTTTTCTGGTTTCCAGTGTAATATGGGTGGGACTTGTGTTATTTGGTCAGCTCAAATTATACTGGAATTTCGGGACACTACACTTATCACGAAGAGATTCGATAAAAAGATATGGATTAGAAAGTTGTGACCCTTCATTTAAAGTTGCATCTCTTTGTATTCATATGTCTGAATGAAAATTTCAGATGTCTGTTCTGATTTAAAAACAAAACAGCAAGAAAAAAGGCAATTTTGAAGCAGATTCAGTTGTCTGAATTAAAAAATTCAGAAGTCTGTTTTTGAATAAAATTCGAACAGCAAGGAAATAGGCCATTTTGGAGGTTATTCAGAGGTCTGAAATTTTTGACTGAGACGTCTGAATGTTATGGGAAATTTATTCTTTGCTTCAGTAGGCAGACGTCTAAATTAAATAATTCAGATGCCTGTTATCTGTAACAGACCCATGCCTTGCGCATGTCATATATAAAATCATATATATATTAAAACGTGCATGTGTGTGTTTCATCCAGGAAGATTTTAACAATTAATACTAATACTAACAGACTCTATAAATATTTAATCTTCAATTATAGCTCTTGAATATGTTGTTGAGTATCAACCTGCAAAACGAAGTTATTCGATAATAATACATATATGTACATGTATAGTTGTCATAATCAAAACGCCATATAGCGAGATCCAACATTCTCCCCATTTTTGATAATGACAACTATATATGTAACCCCCCCTGTCAATATGCATATATTATCATATATTTCTCCCTCTTTATCATTGACAAAAAGGAGATAATGTAAACAATTCACGTGAATATGAACAAACGCACAAATAATACGCATACGTAATAAGCACAAACAAACAGACAGATGATAAACATTTTAAGCTCATTCAAACGACTGAATTATGGGATAAAATTTTGATCCTATGAATATTCAGACAACTGAATCTGGGATTTAGTCGGATGAATATATAGTTTTTCTGCGTTATGCATATGATATTCATGGTTATATATAACTTGTAAGTTTATATTCAAGCTCAATATATATTTCATGTCACAAGCTACAATTTGATCATACGAAAGCATATATACACAATCATTTAGAGATTTATTCATATATAAGTCAAAAGAGAAATTGTAAGCTTTATTTACTTATGAGCTTGTGATATATGAAGTATTTCCATAAGAAACTGTATAAAAATATGTAGAAATGATATAGTATATCAATTAACCATTAATATGAAATATGACGTGTAAAAGAATAATTGAATATCAATATAAATATAAGATTACCAATTTTTCTGATTTATTCTTTCATTTTGAGCTCCGTTTCCAAAAATTTCAGAGATATGTGACTAACCTTATTGTTGTGGTGTACCTGCAAAAAAATATGATAAATACTTTGGTACCCACTTCCTTTGTCAGGGTCCAAGGGTTAAATGGAAGGTAACCATACCCATGACGGTGTAATGGAACCTTTAAAAATAAAATTTTTATTACTAACTACAGAATCAAAATAATCATCTATATATCTTTCTCTGTTTTTCCAATTTACAGGAACCCAAATACTTAAATAATTTATATTGATATTTTCTTTGGTACTTCTAGATTTATTATAAATATCTCTAGTCATAGGAGTATTCGAATTTCGATAAAAATTGAATCTTGGATTTATTCTTGCTTTAGTACTAATAGTGATATTTTTATGGTACATAAAAGCAAATCTATTACTATTCCTCTTATTAGTTTTATTACATCCTAAACCACTTTTGTCTTGTAAAGGTCTAGAACTACATAAAATCACATTTAAATCATTTTTACCTTTATTGAATTTTGCGAACTTATTTGTACATTTTTCAAATTTGATTCCAAAGCCACAATTAACACTTTTAAAAGAAATTTTGCTACTTTTTAAATTAACATTTTCTTTATTTTATTCAGAGTTTGTCCTTTTCAAAGTATTATTCTCATTTTCAAGATGATAGATTTGAGATTCTGAATTAAAAGACAATTGTAATTTTTCAAAATTTTCTTTTGAGTCACAAATTTCTTTTTGCAAAATATTATTATTAACTTTTAAAAAATCACATTCTTTAGAAAATTCTAAATTCTTTCCAATTAAAGCTTCATTCTCTTTTTCAAGAGACAAAATTAAAGAACTAGAATTATTTAAAGAATCTTCTATAGATGCATTTTTATTTTGTAAAAGATCAATTTCCTTTAAAAGAACATTGTTTTTATCTTCTAGTCGCTCATTTTCTTTTTGAAGGAAATCTTTTTGAAAAACAAGCTCTTCTAAAGTATTTTCGAAACAATTGGCTTGTTTTACTAAAAAATTATTTTCCTCTTTTAATTTGGAATTTTCTTGCTCACAATCTTTAGATTTGGCTAAAATAATTGCATTAAGTTTACCCAAACTTTTAAAATCTTTTAACAATTTTTCATGGTCTAACAAAAGATCTTTATATAATGAATCTACACATACCGATTGTGATCTGACTTTAACCATGAGACATTTTTCTTTTGATTCTGCTTTGTTGCTCTTCTTCTTTCTAATTCCTTGACTAGATTTCTTTATTTCCATATATTCTAGGATGTTGTTACGATCTCTAGAATCCCTTGCTCTGATACCAAATGAAAGTGACTAAGCAGCGGTAGGATCGTGTGCTATGGAGTATAAATATAGAATGGAAAAGTAGTAGCTATAAGTAAAATCACACGGTCGATTTTATACTGGTTCGAACCACTATCCTACGTCCAGTCCCAGACTCACTTCTGGAATTTCACTAACATAACAACCCTCACTTCACCCGGAGGAATATGTTTACAACTACCCGAACAGCCGGATGGGATTTCTTGCCTCAACTGCTGAAGAGGACTTCCACAATACAGAAAACTTGTTGACTACTTATCTTCTTGTTAACACGGATATGTCAAGTTGAAATACACCCTTAATATAACCTTTCCTTGATGATAGTAGTGTAATTCATGAAGGAATATAGAAGGTTTAAAAGATTAAAATCTTTAGAGTATGAAGATTAAGTGCTTAGAGATCTTTTAGAAAAGATAGAAAGAATTGTAGTAAGATTCGGTGATTTGATCACTTAATCAAGTCGCAATTTATAATATACAAAAGGATATAACTTATCACGAAGAGATTCGATAAAAAGATATGGATTTGAAAGTTGTGACTCTTCATTTAAAGTTGAATCTCTTCGTATTTGGATGTCTAAATGAAAATTTCTGATGGTTGTTCTGATTTAAAAACAAAACAGCAAGAAAATAGTCAATTTCGAAGCAGATTCAGAAGTCTGAATTAAAAAATTCAGAAGTCTGTTTTTGAATAAAATTCAAACAGCAAGGAAATAGGCCTTTTTGGAGGTTATTCAGACATCTGAAATTTTTGACTCAGACGTTTGAATGTAATGGGAAATTTATTCTTTGCTTCAGTAGAAGACATCTGAATTAAATAATTCAGATGTCTGTTATCTGTAATAGACCTATGCCTTGTGCATGTCATACATAAAATAATATATATATATATATATATATATATATTAAAACGTGCATGTGTGTGTTTCACCAAGGAAGATTTTTAAAATTAATACTAATACTAATAGACTCTAACAAATTTAATCTTCAATTATAACTCTTGAATATGTTGTTGAGTATCAACCTGCAAAACGAAGTTATTCGATAATAATACATATATGTACATGTATAGTTGTCATAATCAAAATGCCATATAGCGAGATCCAACATTCTCCCCCTTTTTGATAATGACAACTATACATGTAACTCCCCCTGTCAATATGCATATATTAACATATATTTCTCCCTCTTTATCATTGACAAAAAGGAGATACTTATGTAAACAATTCACATGAATATGCACAAACGCACAAACAATAAGCATACGTAATAAGCAAAAACAAACAGAAAGGTGATAAACATTTTAAGCTCATTCAAACGACTGAATATGGGATAAAAGGTTGATCCCATGATTATTCAGACAACTGAATCTAGGATTTAGTCGGCTGAATATATAGTTTTTCTGCGTTATGCATCTGATATTCATGGTTATATATAACTTGTAAGTTTATATTCAAGTTCAATATATATTTCATGTCAGAAGCTACAATTTGATCATACGAAAGCATATTTACACAATCATTTAGAGATTTATTCCTATATAAGTCAAAAGAGAAATTATAAGCTTTATTTACTTATGAGCTTGTTAAATATGAAGTATTTCCATAAGAAACTTTATAAAAATATGTAGAAATGATATAGTATACCAATTGACCATTAATATTAAATATGATGTGTAAAAGAATAACTGTACATCAACATAAATATAAGATTACCAATTTTTCCGATTTATTCTTTCATTTTCAGCTTTATTTCCAAAAATTTCAGAGATATCTGACTAACCTTATTGTTGTGGTGTACCTGCAAAAAAATATGATAAATACTTTGGTACCCACTTCCTTTGTCAGGGTCCAAGGGTTAAATGGAAGGTAACCATACCCAAGATGGTGTAATGGAACCTTTAAAAATAAAATTTTCATTATTAACTACTGAATCAAAATAATCATCTATATATCTTTCTCTGTTTTTCCCATTTACAGGAACCCAAATACTTAAATAATTTATATTTATATTTTCTTTGGTACTTCTAGATTTATTATAAATATCTCTAGTCATAGGAGTATTCGAATTTCGATAAAAATTGAATCTTGGATTTATTCGTGCTGTAGTACTAACAGTGATATTTTTATTGGACATAAAAGCATATCTATTACTATTCCTCTGATTAGTTTTATTATATCCTAAACCACTTTTGTCGTGTAAAGGTCTAGAACTAGATAAAATCAATTTAAATTAATTTTACCTTTATTGAATTTTGCGAACTTATGTGTACATTTTTCAAATTTGATTCCAAAGTCACAATTAACACTTTTAAAAGAAATTTGGCTACTTTTTAAATTATTATTTTCTTTATTTAATTCAGAATTCATCCTTTTCAAAGTACTATTCTCATTTTCAAGATGATAAATTTGAGATTCTGAATTAAAAGACGATTGTAAATTTTCAAAATTTTCTTTTGAGTCATAAATTTCTTTTTGCAAAATATTATTATTAACTTTTAAAAACTCACATTCCTTAGATAATTCAAAATTCTTTCCAATTAAAGCTTCATTCTCTTTTTCAAGAGACAAAATTAAAGAACTAGAATTATTTAAAGAATCTTCTATAGATGCATTTTTATTTTGTAAAAGATCAATTTCCTTTAAAAGAACATTGTTTTTATCTTCTAGCCGCTCATTTTCTTTTTGAAGGAAATCTTTTTGAAAAACAAGCTCTTATAAAGTATTTTTGGAACAATTGCTTGTTTTACTAAAAAATTATTTTCCTCTTTTAATTTGGAATTTTCTTGCTCACAATCTTTAGATTTGGCTATAATAATTGCATTAAGTTTACCCAAACTTTTAAAATCTTTAACAATTTTTCATGGTCTAACAAAAGATCGTTATATAATGAATCTACACATACCGATTGTGATCTGACTTTAACCATAAGACATTTTTCTTTTGATTCTGTCTACTGAAGCAAAGAATAATTTTCCCGTAATATTCAGACATCTGAGTCAAAAATTTCAGACATATGAATAACCTCCAAAATGGCCTATTTCCTTGCTGTTTGAATTTTATTCAAAAACAGACTTCTGAATATTTTTTAATTTAGACATCTGAATTAAAAAATTCAGACATCTGAATCTACTTCGAAATTTCCTATTTTCTTGTTGTTTTGTTTTTAAATCAAAAAAGACATCTGAAATTTTCATTCAGACATATGAGTACGAAGAGGTGCAACTTTAAATGAAGAGTCACAACTTTCTAATCCATATCTTTTTATCGAATTTCTTCGTGATAAGTTATATCCTTTTGTATATTGTAAATAGTGACTTGATTAAGTGATCAAATCACCGAATCTTTCTACAATTCTTTCTATCTTTTCTAAAAGATCTCTAAGCTAAAGATTTTAATCTTTTAAACCTTCTATATTCCTTCAGGAATTACACTATAAACGTCAAGGAATGGTTATAGGAAGGGTGTACTTAAACTTGACATATTCGTGTTAACAAGAACACAAGTAGTCAACAAGTTTTCTGTATTGTGCAAGTACTCTTCAGCAATTGAGGCAAGAAATCCCGTTCAGCTGTTCGGGTAGTTGTAAACCTATTCCTCCGGGTGAAATGAGGGTTGTTGTGTTAGTGAAAGTCCAGAAGTGAGTCTGGGACTGGACGTAGGACAGTGGTCCAAACCAGTATAAAATTGACCGTGTGATTTTACATATAGCTACTACTTTTCCATTCTATATTTATACTCCGTACTACACGATCCTACCGTTGCTTAGTCACTTTCAGAGGGAACATTAGGACACACACTCATAAGCATTGCATGCCACAACACTTACTTATGTGTTGATTGATTGATTTTAACTCAATTTTTGCTTTGTTTAGTCATAATGATTTGAGAGAGTGAGGAAAAGATAAAATCAAAGGAAGCGATAGAGATAGAAGTCAAGAGAGCTCTCGGCCCATAACCTATCATGGAAGGATCAATATTTAGTGAGGGGAAAGGGCGCTAGTGACGCTGCTGACTAGCTTTTTGTCAAAGCCATCACAAACTAGGTCCTTTCTAAGGTTGGACCATTTCTCTACTGAATTGATCATTATCTGGGTCGATCAGAACTTGGTTCGAACCTAAACCAACTGTGTATCAAGCAGAAACACCCTTCTTTAAGCATGGTCTAATGTTCAGGGTTGGATCGGTCGATCCAACAGATCGATCCTGGCCATGTCGACCTTCCTCTATGCTATACAACAAAGCCCGATTCTCAAGGCTACTTTTTTGGTCAAACTAGGACTACTCATCTTCCTTCGCTCCTAGTTCCAAGGTCCACCTATGCCCTGATTATCGAGAAGAACTATTCCCGAATAGGAGACCAGGTACCGCTGCTTGCAGTTGATATTCCGGATTGAGAGACACATGGCCAAACCGTGATCAGATAGCCGCCGCGTAGCACATTGATCGACCTGGATTTTTGCCTATAATGATACCTTTCTAGCAATGGAAGAAGGTATCTATGTTCTAAAAAGTTCATGGCTTGCTTTCTAAAAATAACCTACTGTAGGCTTTAATTGAACAACATTGTAACACAATGATTTTGTATTTAATCACTTCTTTATCTACCTTCTTTCAATCAAAGAAACTGTAACCTATAATTGACAGTATAAATAGAGATTATAAAGTGGTCGTAGGCTTGGTTTAAGATGAACCACTATAAAAATTGTTCCGTGTCCCTTGTGATTACTTCTTTTCTCGTATTCTATAACTGTAATTTAAAAAATATCTCGTGACTTGTGTGTGGGCTATAAACTTTAGCGGTTAATTGTTATTAGACCAACTTTTGACGTCAACACTGGCATGCCAGGAAGGGGGAGCGCAACCACCTTCAGCAATTTCTAACCTTGAAAGGATTTGGATAGCTATTTGCTGAAGACGCAAGGGTGAAACGGAAGAAGGATGGAACAACTTCTCACACTCAAGTCGTAGGCACTATAGGCGTAGCAAATGCAGTAGCAGAGGAAATCCTGAAGGCTTCCTCGCATGAAGAACCATTCATGTACTTGACTAGGGATGAGATGATTGGAGTTCTAGCTGAACTCCGAGCACAAATGACACATTAGGATAGACTCTTCAAAAAAAGGAGATGATAAACGATTTCTTCGCTCCGATAGAAGCAAGGCCGAGCAACCAAGCATCACTCCCTGCCACATGCGAAGATGGGGAAACATCTAAATTTTGGATCGATCAAATCCAAGCCCTAGATCGGCCCATCGCTCTGCCACCATTTGGATCGACATAGCTCTCGGGTCGACCAGATTCTGGTTCGACTCAACTACCAAATCGACCGAATCTCGGGTCAGATTGATTGTTGCAACCTCCCCCTCGACCAGAGCGTGGTTTGGTGCAACCTTTAGTTCGGTCCTACATCTTACCATAAAGTGGACTTATGTTGCCTCCGACTCGACCTTGCCATCACGGCAATCTAAGCATAGCTAGGTGCAGCAACCCTCTATCTCTCCAAGACTGCAATACCACATCATCTCCCAGTATAACGGAGGGAAACACTACTACAAACATCTCTGGTATCGCCCCAAGCGGGGGTAGAGCCGAACTAGAACTGATAATGCTATCCCAAGTTGGTCCGATCCCACCGACATGGATGTGGTTTGGCCTAATACGCCTGCCAACCAAGGTATCTTGGACAATCTGGAACCAACAATAGAGGTTGTGGACCACCTTTGCCCATCACTCGTGGGCTGCACCAGGCCGACACCAAGCTCACTAGGCTTGCTTCCACCGTCGATTGAGTTTCGCGCTGAAGCCATCGGTGCAGAATTAGACTTGTGGCAACAACTTCTCGGGGATGGGACTCAAATATCCAACATCATTAAGTGTTTCACCCGAGGCCCCACTTCTCGGCAAGATGTAGATAACGTCCATCGCAGTCCTTTCACATGGGAAATCATGAACTCTCATAACCCACCTAACTTCAAACTTCTGGCTTTGGAACCATACAACGGGAGGACTGATCCTACCAAACATCTTACGCGATATATGCGCCACATGGAAGTACTATTAACATCAATTAATGTCATGGCTAAGTGCTTCCCCTTTATCTGACCAACATCGCTGCTAGGTGGTTTCGACAACTAACAAATGAATCAATCAACAGTTGGAACATGTTGGTCACCCGCTTTATCGGGCAATTCATAGTTCTCATATCTCGGCCCAAGAATGTCAAGTTTCTCACGTTTATTAAGCAGCGGTCCCACGAGACTCTATGCTCTTTCCATGAAAGATTCAACATGACCATTGCATTGGTCGATCGACTTGAACCATCGATGTTGCTCATGGCTGCTATGGCTGGTGTCTTGGATAGAACAGACTTCAAAATCTCCATCCAAAGGGACACTCCTGGAGACAATGGTGATTTCTACTATGAAGCAGACATGTTCCTCCGGCAAGAGGATGCTAATATCGAGATGGATAGTCTCGACGTACTTTCTGTAAAGGATGGAGGGCCATCCATTGCTAGCTAGAACAGAGGAAAGGGAAAAGCCTCGGAAAAGAAAGACATGAATTTGTGGTTCTAGAGAAAGCAGAAATACGATATACACATTGAGCTCAATTCCTCATTGCTAGAATATATACCTCTATGTGCGAGGAACTCTTCCTTTTCCTCCCAGGAGGGAGCCAACTCCAAGAGAACGCGAATTAGAAAAGCATTACATGTTTTATGATATGGCAGGTCATGGAACCAATGATTATAGACACTTGCATAATCTCATCGAAGAACGAGTTAGAGGTGAAGAGCTACCCGAGTATGTTTAGAAATCTATGGCATCCGCACCATCGCTGCTACCCTCCCATGCTCCTCAGAATGGTTCTTATGCTACATGGAATGGGAAATAACCCGAGCCTAGCAGTTGCGGAATCAACATCAACTAATGTAGATTAGATCATTCTGAATTTACTACATTTCTTAAGATATAAGAGACGCACTGCTTTTTAATTTTTCCAATGGTTATGTTGACTCATGTGCACAAGGGGGGCCTAGGATTTAACTCTATGGCATACCGCATTCTCAACAGTACAACTACTCTATGAATAAAATGGTTCGGTTGAAGTACATACATACGAGATTAGGATGTAATCCCAAGGCATGCTCTGGATTCATTCATTAACAAACCAGGATTTGTTTTGGCTATGTAATAATCTTTGGAATAAATAGAATCTATTTTTTCAAGCATGCATTATGTTTGATCAATATAAGTATCTTGTCAGGATTTGTCAAGATTCTCAAATGAAACCAGAGTATGGCTTATATTCATTCCTCTACCTTAGGCGTGGTTGAAACCTAAACCTAAGCTCTACTTGTCAGGATGTGACAAATATAACTCTTTTTCAGTATGAGTATGGATTATACTCAAACCAGGCTACCAAATATGCATTATACTTAGGCAGATCAAACTACCTTGTCATGTTTGACAAGGAAACACCATCAAAGCTCGAGTCTGGTCTATACTCGATCCCCAGGTATGGCTTATAGCTGACGAATCAAGTTACCTTGTTAAGATTTAGCAAAATAACTCGATCACCGCTTAAATATGGTTTATACTCCAAAAAGATCTCCAAGCATGGTTTATGCTCGAAAAGTTAAAAAGTACTGTCAGGATTTGATACATATGTTTACCCCTTTTTTCTTTTTAGGTATACATTATACTCACGGGTGGAAGGATCGGGGAAGGTCCTAGTTTTCTTGATTTTCTTTCGGCCTTAATACAATCATTAAGTATCGTCGTTTTTTCCGGTCATCTTATTATACGGTTTGATATATCCATTGCTTTCTGCATTTCTATATATTGGACTTCTATGCATCATTCTCTGGATGTTCCAGAGCACACCTTTTTTTAACAAGAAAGATATATTCTAGGGGGCAAAGTGTTGACCAGCTTTTTTTTTAAAGCCATCACAACTCAGGTCCATAATAAGGTTGGACCATTTCTCTACTCGATCGATCTTCATCCTGTTCGACCCAAACCAACTGTGTCTCAAGAAGAAACACCCTTCTTCAAGCATGGTTCAAAGTTTAGGGTCGGGTAGATCAATCAAACAGATCGATCCTGGCTATGTCGATTCTCCCCCTACGCTATACAACAAAGCCAGATTCTCAAGGCTGCTTTGTTGGTCTAACTAGGCCTATTTAACTTCCCTTGCTCCCAGTTCCATGGTCCATGCGTGCCTTGATTATCGAGGAGAACTATTCCTAAACAAAAGACCAGTTCCCGCTGCCTACAACTGATATTCCAGATCGAGTGACACGTGGCCGAGCCGTGGTATGATAGCCGCCACGTAGCACATCGATCAACCGGATTTTTGCCTATAGATTCACCTTTTCAGAAATGTAAGAAGGCATCTTCATTATAAAAAGTTCATAGTTGGCTATCTAAAGTTAGCTTACCATACGCTTTGATCGAACAACATTGTAACACAAGGATTTTGCGTATAATCACTTCTTTATCTACGTTCTTTCAGTCTAAGAAATTGTAAACTGTAATTGACAGTATAAACAGAGATAATAAAGTGGGCATAGAATTGTTTTAAACTGAACCACTATAAAAATTGTTGTGTGTCCCCTGTGTTTACATCTTTTCTCGTATTTTGTAACTGTAATTGTTAAAATATCTTGTGATTTTTGTGTGGACTACACACTTTGGGTGTTGATTATCATTAGACCAACTTTTGACATCAACAGACGCCACAAATGCTCATATGATTATGGTAGTGGCTATCGCTGAAGAGACGCTTATCCTCCATGGTCGCGATTCCCGTCTGCTAGAATTATGCTGATAGAGTATGAAAAACGGTATGATTCTAGGAGCATAAGGAAATCTACTATGACCCGCCGCTCCTATTCCCACTAGGATAGTGCCACCACTACATCCACCAAGATATTTGAGAAGGGATAAGTTTAGCGGAAGCTCCCAGATAATGAAAAAGTAGGTTAGGGAGAGAAGAGGAAAGGAAAGGAAGTTTGAAAGGAGCCTAAGACTGAAACAACATTGCTCACCAACAATGGAAAACATGCATATCTTAAGGATACATTCCTTGAGTTCTATTTTAATGAGCTTATTTTTGTGCCAAAACTGCACCCTATCCCTGGAAGTATTGATAAACAAACATTTGATAGAGGGTTCGATATCTATAATTGATACTGAAATGCCTTAAACAATGACGGGAAATTTAACGATCTTATAGAGAAAAATAATACAAGAAATATCCAGTTTAAAGCATTAGGCTAACTTAGATTAGGATATGGTGAAGGCGAGAGAAGTTGAGATTAGTGTTTTGAAGCAGCAACTAAACATGACAAAAAAAATTAGCTGAAATTTCTTAGAAAGCTACTCAAGCCAGGGAGAAATATAAGGAAGAGTTGATCTCCCATTCTTTATGGTTTGTGGCCATAGAAAATGATAACAAGGATATCACGATAGAGAATGAAAGAATGAATAAAGACCTTGCCAAAAGCGAGCAGTTATGGAGAGAGAATTAAGAGTTGAAAAAGGCGATAGAAGCCAACAGAGATAAAGTGGAATAAGCAATAAGGGCCAAGGCAACATGGAAGGGTCGAATAAAGAAGTACAAAAGCAGGCGGATAATGCTCAAAAACGGTTCGGGGTCTAGCTTGAGGAGCCTAGCACTAAAGCATGAGAAGGCGAATCTGAAATTAAAAATTAACACGATTCTACAGCCTTAGGGTTTTATTCCAAGGTTCTTCTTCATCATGACCTTTCTTGGATAAGGGATTTTGAGATAACTTTCCTATTTTGAATGTTAAGGAGGTAGATAAGGCATAGGCGGGATTTCCAGTGACAGAGGCGGAATTTCCAGTCAAAACTTAGGATGATTTCCGACAAAGATTCGAAACGAAGGTTCTTTCCCAAGTCGAGCAAAGTATGCAAATGGAACGATTTGTGGCACTTAAGCAAGGGGCCATGTCTGTCAAAGAGCATGTTGATAAGTTTAATTAGTTGGCGAGATTTGGTTTGGAGCTAGTAAATACCTTGTACAAGGAAGCTTTGAGGTTTGCTAGAGGATTGAATGAACCCCTCCATGGCGTGGCTATGTCTCATATTCCAATGGGATCAACTTTTGAGAAACTCGTTGATATGGCATTGATGCATGAAGAAGATAAAGGTGAAAAGAAAGAGGCTAAGGTTGAGGAAACCCAAAACAAGAAAGTGTGGCCCAAGAAAGAACAACAACAAAAGAAGGGTGGAAAGAACGACAAAGCTCGAGATAAGAGGAAGTGTCATAATTGTGGACGCGAGGGTCATTTGTTCAAAGATTGCAAGAAAAGGAATAATGCTTGTTTCCATTATGGAGACGTCGAACATCTTATTATGGATTGCCCAAAGAAACAAGGACAGGGACAAAGGGAAGGATCTTCTGGAGGCCAGATGCATTCTCTCATGGCCAATGCACTAGATGGAGGTAGGAAAGTTTCCGTTGAAAGTTTGATTTCTCTTTCCAATCACCCTGTTAGAACTCTTTTTGATTCTGGCGCTTCGCATTCTTTTATATTTGATTATGTGGTTGAGTTTCTGCACCTAGTACTAGTATGGTTTTGAATCCCGTTGTTGTCTCAAACCCCATTGGTGGTACGACTCGTTTGTCTATGATTTGTCAAGGTTTGAGAATGTTTGTGTTGGGCGTCGAGTTTGAATGGGACGCATATGTGCTTGGTTTCATGGCTAAGGTTTGATTCTAGGGATAGATTGGCTAGCCATGTATGGTGCCATTCTGGATTGTGAGAGAAGGGTCGTTAGACTTTTGACTTTCCATGGGAGGACCCTAGAGATTTGTTGTGACCCTAAAGAGACTATCATACTTAGTTTCCTATTGTCGCTAGATGCATCTATCGATGATCTACAATATGTACCTGTAGTCTGTGAGTATCATGATGTTTTTGAGGAGGTTCGGGGCTTACCTCTGAGGTGCGAGATTGATTTCTGTATATACTTGGTGGACAATGCAAAGCCAGTTGCATTTCCTGTGCGCTATATGGCTCCAAGAGAAAGAAGGGAGCTTAGCAAGCAAGTAGGGGAGCTAATTGGGAAAGGGTTTATTGCACGAAGCATATCTGAATGGGGTGCTCCAATAGTATTTTCCAATAAGGAGGATGGTTCGCTTCGCTTATGTGTGGATTATAGGGAGTTGAATAAACTCACTAAGAAGAATAGGCATCCACTTCCGAGAATAGATGATCTGTTTGACCATCTTGTTGGTGCATCTGTTTTCTCTTAGTTAGACGTGGTCATGGGATTTCATCAACTGAGGGTGGCCGCGGACAGTATAGACAAGACCGCTTTTAGAACTTCAGTTGGTTTCTTTGAGTGGCTCGTAATGCCTTTTGGGTTGACAAATGCACCCACCTATTTTGTTGATATGATGAGTAGGGTGTTTTGAGAGTTTCTAAATAAGTTCGTTGTGGTCTTTGTTGATGACTTCTTGATTTTCTCGTAGAACGAGGAAGGGCATGCCCTACATTTAAGGGAGGTTTTGAAAACTCTCTGTGTGCACCGGCTTAAGGCAAAATTCTCCAAATGTCGTTTTTGGAGAAAAGAAGTGAGATTTCTAGGGCATGTGGTCTCTAAAGATGGGATAGCAGTAGATCCAGCGAAGGTAGTTGCAATTCAAGATTGGTAGGTTCCAAAGAATGCAACGAAGGTGAGGAGTTTTCTTGGTTTAGCGGGCAAATATAGAAAGTTCATTAAGGACTTCACAAAGATATCAGCCCCACTCACTATACTGACAAAGAAGAATCTAACATTTTCTTGGGGTATAGACTGTGAGGATGCTCTCCATTGATTGAAGAGGGCTCTGACAATAACCCCAATCTTAACCTTGCCTGATGGGAACAAAGTGTTCACAGTATACACTGATGCGTGTGGTACAGGCTTGGTGCGGTTCTGATGCAAGAAGGAAGGTTAAGAGTTCATGAGAAGAACTACCCTACCCATGACTTAGAGTTAGCTGCCATAGTATTCGCGCTTAAGACTTAGCGCCATTATCTACTAGGAGAGAAGTTCGAGTTGTACACCTGATTTATTGGCATCATTAGAGGTGCGATCTACTTTGTTGGACAATATAAGAACTTCACAGCGAGATGACCCACAACTAGCAGATATCTTGGATAGACTCAGTAGAGGGGATACTTCTAGTCACCTCAGTAGATATTCCACGGACGATAGAGGGAGGTTGCGACAAGATTGAAGGCTTTGTGTTCCCCGAGTTGGGAGTTTGTTGAAGACAGTCCTTGAGAAAGCCCATCATTCTAGGATGACTATTCATCTCGGTGGTGATAAAGTGTATAAGGATATGAAGAGGGTTTTCTTTTGAGCTGTGATAAAGAAAGATGTAGCAAAATTTGTTTCTCGATGTATGATTTGCCAGCAAGTCAAGGCCGAGCAAAGGAAGCCTGGTGGTTTACTTCATCCTTTGGAAGTTCCATATTGTAAGTAGGAGAGCATCTCTAGGGATTTCATTGATGGTTTACCTAGATCGAGGAAAGGCAACACCAGTATTTGGGTTGTAGTTGATAGGCTTACTAAGAGCGCTTATTTCATTCCTATTAAGAGTAAGAGGACAACAACATGGTTGGCAACAGTTTATCTTCATGAGATAGTCCGTCCAGAAAGAGTATCTTTTAGTATTGTGAGTGATCGTGACCCCATATTCACCAGTGAGTTTTGGAGGAGCTTGTAAGTAGCATTAGGTACAAAATTGTATTTGAGCACCGCTTATCACCCTCAGACCAATGGACAGATGGAGAGGGTGAATAGAGTTCTTGAGGATCTTTTAAGACTATGTATCCAAGACTTCGGAGGGACTTGAGAAGAGCATCTTCCTTTAGTAAAGTTACCAGGCTAGTATTGGCATGGCACCCTTCGAAGCATTGTATGGACGACCCTGTAGATCACTGACTTGTTGGTGGAAATCTACAGAAAGGCTTCTACTTGGACCTGAGATGATTCGGGAGACTTCAGAGAAGAGTGATCTTATTTGTAGGCGCATGAAGACAGCTCAGGATAGGCAGAAGTTCTACGTAGATAATAGAAGGACTGACATTGAGTTTGAGGTAGGAGATATGGTTTTCATCAAGGTATCACCTTTAAGGAGTGAGGTTCATTTTGGATTTGCAGGGAAATTGGCACCAAGATTTGTAGGGCCATTTCCCATAACAGAGAGGATTGGCCAAATGGCCTATAGAGTAAAGCTACCAGAGAAACTGTCCGGCGCTCATGATGTTTTCCACGTTTCTCATTTACGGAAGTGGTTGCATGATACCATAGAAGTAGTTGAGCCGAGTATGCTTGAGGAAGTAGAAGTAGAACGGGAGGCGATAGTTAGATGAGTTCCTACCCGTATTCTTAGATCAGTGGTTAAGAAGCTACAAAACTGAGAGGTCAAGTTGATAAAAGTTCAATTGAGAGATGGCCAAGAGGATGCAACTTGGGAAACCGAAGACAAGATCCGTGCTTTGTACCCTTTTCTTTTCAAGGGTATGTTCTTAACTTCTTTTCCAAAGCTTTTATTCATGCTTGTTTCTATCGTTTAAGTATATTTTATTGACTGAATCTTTGACCTTTAGGTAGGAATCCCATGGATGCAAACATGTGTTTGAAATATGTTATATTCGATGGATGCAAGTGGATGCAAGTGGTTGCATGTGGATGCATATACACACACATTAAGCACTAGATCAGCTCTATCACTCTCACACTGCATATGGATGCGTATTCATATTTTTCTTATTTTAATGGATGAAAATGGATGTATCATCATATGGATGTTGCATTTGGATGAATGATTGTGCACACATATAGAACTTGCATGTTATAATAGGATTATTTGCAAACATGTTGGATTCATAGCACTAACATACTTTGCATTAAGGAGGTTAACTGAATCAGTAGACCTCCTAAACTTTTGCATTAGTATAAGGACATATACACACACCTTTGCATATGCTCATATAAAACTTAGAAATCTTTTAAGGACAATTGATGCCTGTGATTGGTGGATGAACAGATGGATGATGGATGTTAGGATACACATTCTTCTTAACTTAGAGATTTCGGGGACAAAATCCATTAAGTAGGGGAGAATGTAACACCCCATAATTTTAAAGAACACTATAATGATAAACTTAACAATACTTAATTAAATATTGGGAGTTAAGTAAAACGGACTGCACCAGTGCATTCATCTCAGAATTCTACTTAAGATAGACACCAAGTTTGCATAAAATGGGCATCGAATGAAGAAGATATTAAGGTTTGAAGTTTATATACATATAAGCCATTTATATATAAATAAATAATATCCAGAATTCAAAATCAAACGACACAGGGAAGGGGGTAAATCGGCCCGTTAGGGGGTCGATTCTGTTCCTCATGGGTGTCAACCCATGGGTCGACCCCCATAACTGGGGTGTGACCCGGGGTCGACCTCACCGTGATTTGGGAAGATTCCTGCCCTACACCTGGACACAGTTCTGAGCGAGATTCGTTGACTTTAGGATATAAATAGGACCTCATTCTCATTGTTTTATTTAACCAAAACAATGGAGACAATGAGGTGCTGCCCCAACTCAGTTTGAACTAACAAGTTATACGTATTCAAGGATCTGTGGTACATCATCTACAACCAATTCTCTATTCTTTAGATCCAATCACTGTGAGTTTATGTTGCTTTTAGATATAAACACCTAAAATGTAATCTTCGCATGTTTAGAAGTTTGGATCTAAGCCTATGCATGTTAGTAATTTGAAGCACAACAGATCTGCCATTACTTGTATACCTAATTTAATGCTTAGATCTCATATGCCTATTCATGATATCCCTATTCTTTTAGTTTGCCTAATCATGTCACTGTATGCCTATTCTGTTAGTTTACCTGATCATGTCACTGCACGCCTATTCTGTTTGTATGACCAATTCTATCATCATATTCCAGTTTTATTTACTATGCCTATTCTTGTTCTCTTCTCTCCCTCTTTCCCTTTTTGTTTTTATAGCTAGGCTACCTTCGAGCCTAGTCCTATCACTGAAATACGTGAGCACACGAAATTGGGAATGGTGGGGAAAATATAAATTAGGGTATAATTCACATTATAAAACATGATTGGGAATTTTGGGCATAATTTGTACCTTAAGCCAAAACTTGGGATTTGGGGGCATAATCTATATCTTAATCTAAACCTTAATCTGGGGCATAACTTGTATCGTAGATCAAACAAGGATTCGGGCATAATAAACATGAAAATTGGTTAGTAATGGACATGCCTAAATTTACAGTAATTAGAAACTGTCACCGCGCTTAGACACGAGGTTAGATTAGACTTGTGGTGGAAGCCTACCCCGAAACGCCCGACATATCCAGTGTCCACAAATGGTAAATCTAATGTAAGGGACCTAAGTGCGTAAACATACACATGACGGTGCTAAAACATGAGGTTAAGTCCGACTTGCGGTAGAAGTCTGCCCGGACCCAACCGACATATCCAGCATCCACAAGTGGTAGACTTAATGTGATAGGTCTAGCGCATTAATAACCATAAATGAATAAATCGTAATAAACTTGTAATATTTAACCTGTTTGAATCTGTGAGGGTTACACGAACATGTCAAGTTAAGTAGGAGTTAAGTAAACTTGCTTGAATCAGTGGGCGGGTTAAGTTAATCTTGTTAATTGTGTGGGGACGGGTTATACATATAAACCTGATAAACTTAACCTGTTAGGGTTATGCAATCTTGTTAAACTATTAGGAATAACCTATTGAAATCCTAGTAGTGGGGATGCAAGCCTAGGGGGAAGCTTGTATCATCCAGTGTGGGGGACCAGTATCAGTCAGTAACCTATTTTGGTATCAAACGGAGAACCCCGAACTAGGTCGGGGTTAGGACATGCTTATTAAGTTAGTTGTAAGAGGTCCATCTAAGGGACGGTGTGGGCGGCGCATTCCGACTGGGTCATATGTGTGCGTGGGCCCAGATTCTAGGGAGGGTTAAGACGCCGTGACACCTGTAGATATGGTTTGTGCGCATCTCATAAATAAAGGGTTGCCACTGTAAGAAGTGATACATCCTACTGTGGGTCTAGCACAGGGTATCTACGAGTTAGGGAGCTGATCGGTTGGGGGTAGTAATTAGGGTACATCTAGTCTTGCTTGTTTAGGAGCCCGTTATTATCATTGGAGGTAACACCTGTAAGTTCTGTTGGGCTACCTATTATTGTATGGGGAAAACCTCGCACTAGAAGTACACCAAGGTCTATGATCTTGTACTTGTTAGGATCATCTTGTTCTTGTGATACTAGTAATGGTGCAGAGAAAAGTATTAGAGAAGCGCAATATATTCTATTCTGTTTATCATGTTTACCGTGTTATACCTGCCTTGTGACACTATTATCTCACTCTATAGTTTATATGCATGTCATGATGCTTTTACTTATTTATATGCTAAAAGTAACTGGACTCGCCAGAGTTTATGTTTGACCCATTTTGTTTCCTCTTCTCTCCCTTCCATTTCCCCCCTTCCCCTAGGTTCTCAGGGTGGGAATACTCAAGCTTGATCAGGATTCTTCTTTCATTCTGCTCGGAGCTGCTTTGAGGTATTGCCTGATTTTGTATCTTCCCTTCTATGGCTATATTTTGGGGATTATGCTCTTTTTGTATTATTGTGCTCTGATGATGTTTTTGGTACAAGACAAAAGTTTTATGTTGATGTAACGTGTTTTCAGTATTTCAGACTTATTATGTAATTGGGTTTAGACCACAAGGCTTTTCTATTTAATAAAGTTTTTAATTCCACTATTATTTTATATCTGTGTTGTGACATTTTTGTTTCTGTTTACCTATAACTCATCACAAAACTTAATCCATTGTGATTAAGAGTGACATTAACGGACATGGGGTGTCACATAAAGTCTTAAGTAAAGCAGCGGTGAAGATGTTCACTATTTCATGCTCATGGTAGCTTAGTGCCATCAACAACCATTAGTTTGAAGGTTCCATGGCTAGGCCTCTATTAAATAACATAAGGACCTTCCCAATGAAACCAAGATCGGTCAGTATGATAAAAATCCTTTATAGTACGAAGTCGCGAAAGCCAAACTGCTCTCGTTCGACTTTGGTATTGAAGTTAGGGTGGCCCGTTGATGACGTATGACTGCTACGAGTTTAGCTTTTTCGCGTTTCTCATTTAACAAGTCTAAAGATTCCACAAGTAGGTCTCTATTAATTTGAGGATCATAATATGTAACACAACAAGATTGTACTCCAATCTCAATGGGGATTATAGCTTCAGAACAACATGATAAAGTGAATGGAGTTATAACACAACCTTTGGAAAGTTAACACAAAGATTTTTTAGCACAGTGGTTGGTGCACGATGTCGCTTCCCGAGAGGCCAGGAACTCGAGTCTTGCAGTTGCCACATATAGTATCAAAACCCATACCCAAGTAGAATTTTGTGTGTAATGCTACTAATGTAAGTGGTGTGATATTGATGCAGGTTATATGCACAACGCCCAGATGGTAAGTGATCATGAGCCAATGAGGACATTTGGCTCTTTAGAGGGTAGGCTGTAACACACCTTTTGGTAAGTTTACACAAAGATATTTTAGTGCAATGGCTAGTGTGTGGTGTTGCATTCTGATGGGGTAAGGGTTTGAATCCCGCAGTTGTCACGGGAATACGGACAGTTGTTGTCTTACGAGCAGTCTGGTACACCTAAAGGACTAACGAAATTTCATTTACCCACTTGCCTCCGACCTTTTCCAAATGCTTCGTGAGTATGAAGTTAGTTATTTTATTGACTTCTTCGGCTTTCCTATTGACTTATGGATGAGCGACTGCCAAAAAATGATTTTTCAATGTGCTGACGTTGGTAGAACTCTTCGAACTGAGAGCTGTCGAATTGGGTCCCATTAACAGATATGATAGTTTTGAGAACTCTAAAGTGAAATATGATGTTGTGGACAACAAAGTTAATTACTTCCTTCATAGTAATTATGGTAAAAGCTCGTCTTCGGTCCATTTAGTTGAGTAACCATTAGCAACGACGACATAACAAGCTTTGCCTTTCTCCACAAGAAAGGTTCCAATGATATCGAATTCCCAAATAGCAAATGGTTATGGGCTGACCATTGTGTTCAATAGGCGGGACTCTTGGATCTTAAAGAATATTTGGCATTTCTCATATTTTCGAGTATATTCCTTTAAATACTTTCAATGGTTGTCTAAACGTTGTTGCTGTATAACACTGCATTTTAAATAATAAAGACTAATAAAATTGTCAAATTAATAATGGAAGAGTGTTTGTTTGAAATTTGAAAACAAACTATGCTATAAATTGGGCAATAAATAAAAGTTGCCACTATGTAAACTAAATGTGCAATAGTATGCATATATAATTAGACAAAAATAAATAGAAGAAAGAATAAAATAAATGATATGCACATTAATTGTATAAATAATGTGCATTTGAATTTAAATAACTAAAAGGTTATTAACATAATAACATGCTTAACCGTCTAACAAAAAGCAAACTTCTAGCAATAATCATGTTCGAAACTGATATTCGATGTGTGTTAGAAACAGAAAGCAATTAATGTCAAATTGCAACATATCTTTGATTTACAAAGCGCGGCATAAATGGAATAAAATCATGTAATAAAAGAGAATCAAAATGAAGTTAGTTAAAGTAATGTTTTAAATCAAAACAGACGTAACAAGTACGTATAAGTATGCATCGATATATTCCAAGTGTATACGCATGCATATTGATTTCAAAAATGAGAAAATTTGAAATTGAGATTTAATAAACTTTAATTTGTAGAATATAATTTATATGCATAATAAATACGCATTTAAGTTTGAAACTGACGGGCAAAGAAATGGACAGGAATAAAACGTTAAGAGAATAATAACGTTATGCAAAGAATTTCAAAGGGGAGGAAAAAACTAATGCACACATTTATTTATGTGTTTGAATTTGAATGCACATCAAAAATGGGAAATTATAAAATAGATCATTAGAAATAGGAAAGAAAATAATGTTATAGGCAAACATTTTTAGTCGAGCGAAAATCACGAGTGGACGACCCAACATACAATTGTTTCAATCATATATGTGTCGACACACAATACTAGAGGGTCGACCTAGTGGTCGACCCACTTGGGGACTAGGTCGACCCACTCAGGTCTGGGCAGCATGCGTTAATTGATTCTGAACGAATCATATTTTTTTTATCAACTAACAACGTTCTTCTGAGCAGCTATAAATAAGCCAAAAGGGCCTAGCCTCCAACTCATATTTTCTTAGAGGGCACCAGAGCTCTGCTATTTTCTTTTCTCCTCCAAAATCTTTAGAAAATATATATATATATATATATCTTATTTTTAGGATTTTCGATTCAAGATTGGGAGATGAAAGGTTGTAGATTAAGCTATAGGTGCTCAGATTTCTTATCCGTGTGAGTTTCGATTTAGAGAAACCACGAATGTCCAATCTTAATCAGATTTAAAATTGGAGAGATATCAAGTGAGTGGATTTAAATTTTTTTTTTTCATATAATGGTATATAACATCATTTTAATTCCTGTAAATTTAATAAATACTCTCTCAGCCCTCTTTTTCCCCTTTTGGCGTCGGATTTTATAGTTTTAATTTTAGTTGTGGTTATGCGCAAAATATTGAGTTATGGCTAGATGCAAATTAATCGAATTATGGTTATGTGCAAAATAATAAAATTGTGGTTAGGCGCAAATTAATTGGAATTATGCACAAAAGGACATTTTATGATTTGGGGCTAAATGAATGTACCGTAATAAAAAGGGGAAACTAGATGATTTAGGGTTATATAAATGTATTATGCCAAAATTATAATAGAAGAGAAATTTGGAAGTAGGCAAACTTGGTAAGAGGTACTTAATAAATCTGACACAGATTGACTTGGCATAATTAAGATTATGTGAGGTAAATTTGTTGAAAAAAGGTAAATTTGTAGAAAAAAGGTAAATTTGAGAATTTTCATACTGTTTGTAAGGAATCACTTTTCAGATTTAAAATGGAATAAATACAGAAACTGGGAATGGATATGAGATAGAAAATAATAATATAACTAACAAAAAGTGGGAAATTAGTAATGGATTGAATCAGTTGGTTGTGGAAAAGGGATACATTTACATAATTAAATTCTTGGTAAATAAGGAGAACATAATTGCAAGAAAAGGGGAAATGACGTGGGTTAGTGCGAAACAGGGATATTGTAGTATTACGCACTAACAAACCTAAAACTAATCTACTAAGAGTAATATCTTGCAATTACGGGTCTCGGTTAATTTTTATTATGGAAATAGGTTTTAGTACATTTACAACAAACAACTAGATAAGGTGTATGAACTGTTTCCTCTAAATGTGTAAACTTACAAAGAGGTAGGTAGAATAGTGTCATAATTGTAAGAGTTAATTTAAATAATAATAAATTTGTGAAGTATGCAATGAACGGGTAATGTAACTTATTATAATAAATTATATAAGATGGGAATGTAATTAATATAATAGGTTGACTTGTCATAGGAACAAGTAGGATTATAACATACATGTTATAATTAAAAGAAGAAATCGAAAGTAAGGGGCCTATTATAAATGAACTTAAATTATGGGAAATAAGTTAAATAAGCAAACTCATAACTATAGTTGTGGTAATATTGTAACACAAGGTAGAGTAGAGTAGGTTTATTATTAATAAACTTATAATTGAGGAATTAAGTTTAATGAATATAATAATAAGAAGTGGTTTGTTCCAGTAGCAAGAACTGATTGGGGAAAATAAGTGGCCACTAAAATGAATGAAAAGACATTCGTTCCGATAGTGAAGTCTGATTAGGAAAATTAACTGGCCAACTAAAGCTAATAAATAAATAACTTGAATACAAAACCAACAAGTAAATGTTTAAGTTAATTAGTATTGAGGTAATTAGAACAAGACCGTAATTGAATATTAAACATAGGGTCTAATAAAGTAATGACGAGATGTGCTTGGATCAGTCCGTACGTATTTGGGATAAAGAGCCCAACGGGGAAGATCATCGTGGGTGCCTGGAGACACAATGGGAGCACGTTCAACTTCTTATTTGATGGGACTGGAAGGAAGTGCAGGACTTCTACAGGACATAAGGATACTCCATGATGGCGCTCTGTGGTAGGCCTAATGAAGCTATACCCACAATGGAACAGTATATACGATTCCATCCGGTGAGTATGTCTTGGCTGCATCTTGAGTTGTGGACAGCCTAAAGATCTATTGGAATGAACTTAGGATGATTCGGCGGTGCTTCACGGGGAGGCTTAGTCGTCTAGACCCAACAAAGGATAGCAGGTCTTCGGATACCTATCATCTTCAGTCGGAGCGTGTGCAGAAAAGACTGGAACTAATTCAAGAGGTCAATGAATTTTTACTATCGGGTAACTAGATGAGTGACCATATGTTTGTTTAGATTGGGTATTAGGGCGATCATTTAGCTCTTCGAATAGTCTTTCATTTGTAGGGGTAAGCTGGGTGGCGGTTGTATCATCATGTGTACTTTGCTCATTAAAGTTATTGAATCCAATTTAATTATTTAATTTAAAATGGTTTTAAAATAAAATTTATGATAATAATGAATGGTTTAATATGTTTTTTAATAAAAAATTATCACAAAGCTGAGTATCAACGATATATAAGATACGTTTGATTTGAAAATAAGAATTAAACGATAAAATTAATTTAGAGTATTTATTTGGAAATTAAAACATGAAATTGGTTTATAAGGAAACGTTGATCCCTAAAAAAAAATATTTTCATATTGAAGCGATTTAAACGGTATAGAAATAGTTTGATGTTAAACTTAAATTTAAAAATTTAAATTTGAGTTTGAATTGTAGATGCATGTGTTTATTTTAATTTAAAAAAAATTAAATTGATCGTTGATAACAATGAAAAGTTTCCATGATTTAAATAATGCAAAGTTTAAATAGCGTAGTTAATGGAAATTAACGTAAAAGATTTGCAGTCAAATTTAATTATATTTGGAATGCGTCTAATTAAATATAGCAGTGGAAGAATTTCCGTTGTAATATACGGAAGTTTGTTTCATCAATAGTGTAAATATATTTCCCCTTCTGTTTTAATATCCATGTATTCTCAGCCTCTTTATTTTTTATTGTTCAAATTTAGCCCCACTCATTCAGTTTCCTTTGAAAGGCAAATCAATTAATGAAAAAAAAATGGAAATACAAAACGTGAGATATCAGTTCATCTGAATCAGTCACGATCCTTCATTAAAAAGAAACGTATGTCAACTCTCATTTATGACTATTTATGTTTCCCATGTTTGCCTTCCCACCTTTCCAAACTATTCATGTAAAAAAAAGGAATATAATAATAATATGCCAAAACAAAAAAATAAATGGAAACAAACAAACAAATGAAAAGCACGTTTCTTTTATTCCGATTGCACCATTCTAACTTCCCTCTTCTTTACCTTCTTAATGTTCAACACGCTAGTTAATGTGCGGCTTATTTCATTACTTAATGTAGTCATTTCTTCTTTCCTAATCTTTACGTTTCTTTTCCCTTTATTTACCATGTTTCATTCAATTCTCGTTCTCATTCTTTATTTCCAATGCATGTGTTCCCAATTTTATTCATTTCAATGCATAACCTGAAGCATTTATGGAAGAGAAAAAAGGGAAACTCGCCTCCTTCATAAAATAAATAAAATTTGGAACCATATTCAATGGAAATTAAAGACGTTCCATTCTTTGGGAAGAAAAAAGAAAAAAACATAATGATAATGATAATAATAAATGTCGCGTGCATTTCATTCATGTCCTTTATTACTTTGATGTTCTCTCTCTTCCTTTCATATGCGTATGTGCATATTTAACTCTTCATATCCTTTTGATTTCAAACTAAAACAAGCTTCTCTATTATATATATATATAATTTATTTCTCTTGCTACTAACCTTTCTTGAGCCTGTTCCCTTCATTTTTCAACCTAAATGCATGTTAAAAAACCCATAGATAAGTATTTAAAACGTTAAGAATGGAATGAGTAAATGTGTACACGTAATATGGTGCGTGGTTTGTGGGTTACACGTGATTTACTATTAGAAATAAATATTTGTTTTCCCTTCCTTTATTTAATATACTTGTACCATCTTCCCCTTTACAAACGTTTCGTCCATTCTTCTTCCTCCTCTTCTTTCTCTTCTTCCCTTATATATATCTTAGATGCAAGATGTCCAAAACCTAGTGCTCCTTCTTCCCTCATTTTGTTTTATGTTTGTGCGCTTCTTTTAACCAAATATCATGTTACTTGATTGCCTCCCACTTTTCATTTTGTATCTCTTTCTCTCAATGTCTATAGGCTACATATATATAAAAAAATGAAAACTAAATGAACCCATCTCCACCCGAGCCGTGTCACCAAATATCAGTCAACCTGCAACTTCCTCCTTCTGTTGATCTGAGGTAAAACCTTCTTTGCGCAACCGGTAACCTTTCCTCCTTAAAAAAAAGAGAGCGACAAAATTGTCTTGCAGTTTGGTATTTGTTTATTCCTGTCCTCTACCCCAAATCACCGCTACTGCACCATTGCGTTTCTAGGCTGTTGTTTAAGGTGAGTTTATGCTCACGATTAATTTTATTTTAAGTGTTTTAACTTCGTAGAACTATAATATAATAGTAAACATTTAGCTATATCTTCACCATACTGCTTTATGAGTGTGGTTTGACCTTGTTACCTTGTGGCTCATTGCATTTCACTTGCTGCGCTGTTTCATTTGCTATGTTGCACTAACCCTGTTGCATATTTGCTTACTGATCACTATGGTCTAGCTTGCCTTGACACCGACTTTATCATTATGCTATTGTTTATACATGTGTCCTAATGTTGATACATAATATTTATATATTTTTACCATGCTCACTATTTTTCTTAGTGCTAAATGTTGGGTTTTTTAACCATTTGCATTGACCATACTTTGAAGTTGTTGTGCTGTTCTGCTTGAGTTTTACGGTCTGAAAAATAGAGAATACCCTACCGTCCAGATACATATGTTTTCCTTGTTACCCGAAATGGAATGTAGCATTAGGGAACACCCTGTTCTTTATTTTTCAACTTGAGTTCATGCTTGGGACGTGAATCACACAATTCCATTTTGTTATACACCTTTAAGTTGTTATCTGCATGCGTTATATTCTGACTGAGTTACCAGCAACAACTATAGCCATGTTTTGCTGCTCATAATTTTGACATTTGTATGTTGTTTGTTGTTGAACCTATATATTGTTTGCCATCATGTTTCAGACCCGTAATTGTGACATATACCTTATTTTATACAAGTTAGGATTAACTATTATATTTTAGTGTTTTATTGTAGTTGATTTACTTAAATAAATTTAATCCTGACTCGAGTGTTTATGTTTTGCATGAAATGCTTGGGTTAGATCTAAGTATTACAGATTTAAAGAATTCAATTCAGCTATCAAAGTTAGAGGCAAGTGAAGACACACACGCTCTGTGTAACAACCCGCATTCTACGTATCAGAGGATCATAAAATATTTTTATTTTATTCCCCGAGGGTTGGATCATTCTCATATTTTAATATGTTGCTTACGGGGATGTGAGACATGTCCATAATTTTTAACAATTTTGTTTGCGACCATTTTCCCCCTGTTAGTCTTATATAGGCCATAACTTTTGACTCGGGTCGAATCAGGTGGTGAGACCTGCGCCCTTGGAAAGGAAATGATGATTGCCTTTCCGTAGAGTGGTTACATTAAAGATTTGGCTCAGCGGCTTGGGAGGAATCGTTATTTTAAGGTTTTTTGGTTGTCTATTCAGGTTTTGGGAGCCTTAATGGGCTGAATTATAGAGGCCCATTAGTGGGCTGGTGGAAAACTATAAATAGGGGTGAGAGGTATGGAGAATGGTTTACTTTGACCATTCTCTCATTTGGTGGCCTATGTTCCTCCTTTCTCTAATACCTTTCCACCATTAAAATCTAAATCTAAGGAAGGAAACCAAAGATCTACACCATTGGAGGCTAGATCTACATCTCTTGAAGTGAGAATTCATCGAATCAAGGGGTTTGGTTCGAGTTTCTTGCTGTCCGGAATCTTAACACATTGATTTTAGCTTGATTCGGAGAATTAGTGAGTGGTTTGCATTTCTCACATGGATTCAATGAAGTATATGAATGTTTGATCAAGTTTTTCATCAATTTAAGCATTTTCTCATAGATATACACTTTGGTAAGTTCATTTTCATATGATTCACCCTAGCATCTAATTTAGCCTGTTTAAACCGGCAAGTCCTATGCCATTTCAAATGTCTATGCAAGTTAGATCTGCAATTTAGATCATATGTTCATTTATCATGATTTTGGTGAAATTGCATAATTTTGGTGAAAAATTGTCATATTCATGTTGTTAGTGATTTCAAAACGTGTTTATGGTTGCAATTGATTAATTGGATGATTATATTTCGTCAATATGGTTGTTTGGCAAAGTTTTAGTCAAAATTGGAGTTGGATTGGGGTTGTATAGTGGACCGATCAGTCAGGAAGGATCGGTTGTAGAGTGATTTGGAGAACAAGCCAAGGGAGGACAGATCGGTGTGCTCCAAAGGAGGACTGATAGATGCTCCAGGCGAGGACCGATCGGTGCGCTCCAGGGGAGGAACGATCGTTTTGCTCCAGGGGAGAATTGATCGGTGTGCACAAAGGGAGAACCGATTGGTGTGCTCCAGGGAAGGGGGCCGATCGGTGCTTCAAGGTAGAGGAGGGCCGACCAGTACTCCAGGGAGGGGGACGATCGGTCAGTGTTCCGGGTAAGGGTCGGCCGTGCATGTAATGGACGGTTTGGTCATTATGGTCAGTCGAGCGAGTTAATTCTGAAAAATTATATTTTTCGGGTATGACCCAGATTTGAAGAAAAGAGCTTGAAAAAAAATTCAGGGGTAACCCCCCGAACCCTAGCCGTAGCGCAGTGGTGTAATTTGGCTCAGTGATATTGTGACTTTGAAGTAAGTTCAAGTGGGAATATTCGAAGTGTTGAATGTTGATCGGCGTGGAACAACGAATGAGGTTGCTACTCGAAGGTCATGAGTTGGAGGATAGTGGTTGCTTGAGCTATGAAAGGTCGTCGGGTTGAATGACTAGATATGCAAAGGCCGAGAAGTTATCGTTGTCATAAGTTCTAGCAGGCTCAAAGCATGGGTACGATAGGGGCACCTAAAAGACCGGTTGTAGGTCAAGTACCCAGGGTATCGTTGAATGGCCAAGTTGTCAAGGTTGGACAAACATACGTATCGTTGAAAGGCGTATAAAGTTTATGCTGGAACTGGGGTTACCATTAGCTCTTGGCATATGGCAAGGTTGGTCATCAAACTATTAACGATGGTTTCAAAGCAGGATTGGCGGTGATAGCCATAGTCTGTCATGGTTGATTAGTTGCCTTGTTTGAGCCATCTCATATAGATTGTCCAACGTCGAAGGAGATGTTCCTTGGATGCTTGTCGGATATTGGTTTAGGCCTCTGGGGCTTATGCTTGAGGGATGTTGAGTTCAATTAGGATGATTACATAAGATATATAATTTGGATGCATTAGTGCTTTGCCATGATTGAATGAGTGTTCTGGTTTCCATGGATATGTGGTTGAAATGTTATTGTAAAGGCTATCACTGTCCAATGTTTGGAAGATAAGGTTGAGTTCTTCTCTGGTGTTGTGGGTATATTAGTATGTCTATTTAACCCTTCTCGTATACTTTATTGTTGATGTTTGTTAGCTTTTTTATTTCTCAATAAGACTATTTTCTAACTCAAGGTTTTATGTTTCCCTCTTATTACCTTGGGTTGTTAATCCGGTTATGGATGGGCAGACTAGATAACAGGTGATTATTGAGAATGATGTTGCAGTTCAGAGTCGAGCTGGAGGCTTACGTGCTAGTTTTATTACTATCTACTATTTATGTTTCCGCTGTTTGAGTTACTCTACGAGTGTTGTAGTGAGGCTTTATGTACAAACTTTGATATTTCCTATGATGTTTGGATAATCTTTCAAGATGTTGTGAAAGTTTCAAAAGTTTGTTATATGATGCTTCACTATTATTACCTGTTGTATATTTTCTACTATATTTTATCCTTGCGCTGTGATTTTTACGACGTGTATCGATTGTGTTTACCTACCTATGACGATCGTCCACAACTGCCTGGCACACCTTTCAGCGCATTATTCGTCCTTTTTAGTGTAGGGTTTGTGGGCTGTCATCACATTTGGTATTAGAGCTCTGGTTAACGATTTTAGCCAAAGTTCAAAGACGTAATTTCGTATGAGAGAACTATTTGTAGATTTCAATTGGATGCTTACTATACCTGTTAGCATATATAATAGTAGCGGTTGTATCCCTTTAGCAGTTTTCTTGAAAGTGGCTAATTATTCTAAATCGCAGGTTTAGAATGAGTAGACGAACAACAAGACACGTTGCTAGGGGGGCTAATACTGGAGGGAGAAATGGCGGTGAACCAGACTACCCTACCATGTCTGAAGCCATGATGGAGGCATTCATGCGAAGGTTACCCGCTCCAGTGGCAGCTATGGTAGATGTAGGTGTTCAGTTGCCTAGGGTTGTGGATTTTGCAAAGCTGTGCTAGGATTATACATCTCTAGGAGGGAAACCATTCGAAGGAACTGAGCCAGCTGAAAAGGTTCAGAGGTGGATGGATTCTTGTGTCCGTATTTATGGAGACTTGGGATTGGAAGATGCAACTAAGAGAAAGCTTGCGTCAAGGCAGCTGCAGGGCAGGGCCATGGAATGGTGGAATTCAGTTACACTTGAGACTCCTTAGGAAGAGATTTCATGGGAGCATTTCCTGGCTAAGTTTGAAGAAAAGTTTATCTCCACTGCTCAAAAGTCATCTTTGTTCAAGAAGTTCGTAGAGCTGAAACAAAATGGTCATTCTGTGTTTGATTATGTTCCTGACTTCAAGGCCTTGTCCAGATATGCTCGTTCATATATTGACACACCCTATCAGAAGAATGAGAATTTTGTTTTGGGTCTGGATACCTACATAGGAAGACCATTGGTGTAACATCTTGATGATTCATTCGAGAAGATTGTGGAAAAAGTTGTTTGCCATGAAAGCTTGTTTCCTAAGGAAGCAAATGTTGTTGCTACAACCAAGGAACTCCAGAAACCACAGTAAGGTGGTAATAATAAGAAGGCGAAGCAACAATAGCAGAAAGGAAAGGATGGCCAGAAGAAGCTAAAGAGTGAGGTAGTTTGCTTTAACTTCCAACAAAAAGGTCATTACTCGAATGAATGCAAGAATCCCAAAGCTAAGAAGAAGTGATTCAAGTGTGTAAGGTCTGGGCATGAGAAGAAGGATTGTCCAAAATCAGCTAAGGGCAAGCAAGTTGTGAAGGCTTATGCTTTGGAAGTCGTGTCATCTTCTTCAAGAGCTCCTACTGCAGAGGAGAAGGAAAATGGTGTCGTCGTTCAAGGTACTCTTTCTATTCAAGGTGTTTCAGTTCGAGTTTTTTTTGATACTAGAGCATCGTAATCTTTCATTTGCAATGAACTTGTGTGCCGCTTGGGTTTAGAACCCAAGATTTGTGATAGACCTTTCGTAGTGACTAATCCAATTGGGGGTTTGTCCAATCTTTGCATGACTTGTCATGGTCTAGTGTTGTCGAGTCATGGTTGCTCTTTTGTGTGTGATTGCTTTGTTCTTAACTTCGCTAGGTTTGGGATCATCTTGGTCATGGATTGGCTCAAGAGTTATGCGGCAAGAGTGAATTGTGAGAAGCTAGAGGTGAGAGTCAGGGATATGAAAGGGCAAAAGGTGTTGATTATATGTAAGTGCAAAAAGGGTGTCTTCGTGAGCTATCTATATTCGCATGGGATTCCACAGGAGGACTTGTCATCTATGCTGTTCGCTAAAGAGTATGAAGATTTCCTTGACGAGGTCAAAGGGTTGCCGCCGCATCGTGAGATCGATTTTAGGATCGATTTGGTCGAGGGTGCTGGACCAATCATTATGCCTTTTAGGCGGATAGCGCCTAGGGAATAACGAGAGTTGTAGGTACAGGTTCGTGACCTTTTGGAAAAAGGGTTCATTCGGAGGAGCATATCTGAATGGGGTGCACCTATCGTGTTTGCAACCAAGGCAGTTGGCTCGTTAAGATTATGTGTGGACTATCATGAGTTCAACAAGGTGAACAAGTATCCATTTCCGAGGATTGAATACTTGTTTGATCAGCTTCACGAGGCCAAAATGTTTTCTCAAATGAATTTGGCAACAGGGTTTAACCAGTTGAGGGTAGCTAAGGATAGTGTGTCAAAGACTGCTTTTAGAACACCATCATGTTTCTTCGAATGGTTGGAGATGCCATTTGGGTTGACTAACGTGCCAACATATTTTGTAGGACTTATGAATAGAGTTTTTAGAGATCATTTGAATAAGTTTGTGCTTGTGTTCTTGGATGATATTCTGGTTTACTCTCGGAATGGGCAAGACTACAAGACGCACTTGAGAGTTGTTTTGGAAATCTTGCGAAAGCATCAGCTGAGAGCTAAGTTTTCAAAGTGTCACTTTTGGAAGATGGAAGTGAGGTTCTTAGGCCATGTTGTTTCTGGAAGTGGGATAGCGGTTGACCCCACTAAGGTGGCAGCAGTCGAGGACTGGGATCGACCTAAGAATGCGATGGATGTTCGAGTTTCCTTGGATTGGCTAGTTATTACCAACGATTTATCAAGAATTTCTCCAAGGTAGCTGCACCGTTGACAGGATTGACGAAGAAAAACCAAGTGTTCACATGGGATGCAAAGTATGAACAAGCGTTCGGGATCCTGAAAGAGAGACTAACAAGTGCTCCTGTTTTGACCATTCTAAGTGGGAATGAAGAAATGATTGTGTATACGGATGCATGTGGTACTGGACTTGGAGCAGTGCCGATGCAAAAGGATAAGGTTGTGGCCTACGCAAGTCGACAGCTAAAGCCACATGAAAGGAATTATCCAACTCATGATTTGGAGTTGTCGGAGATTGTGTTTGCTCTGAAGATGTGGAGACATTACCTATTGGGAGTTTGATTCGAGTTGTTCACAGATTACAAGTCGTTGAAGTATCTTTTCTCCCAAAAGGATTTGAACTTTCGGCAGCAACGGTGGTTAGAGTTTCTAGCGTCATATGATTTTGGTATATCCTATTCTCCTGGCAAAGGCAACGCAGTGGAAGATGCATTAAGCCAAAGACACGGAAGTTTGGGAGTGATGTTTTCAGAATGGAAGAGCCTCGAATACTTGGCGGGGTTTGATTTCAGGCCAAGGTGTGAATTGGAACCTGAAATGTTGGCAAGCTTATCGATAAGACCTATCTCATCGAAAGGATTGGCGAGAGCCAAAAGCGAGATGCAAAGCTTGCCGAGTTTATACAGAAACTGGAACCAAAAGGTAAAGAGTTCGAAGTCGATCGAGAAGGTTGGCTTCGAAAACAAGGGCGATTGGTTGTTCCTCATATCGACTGATTAAGAGATGAGGTTCTGAGGGAATGTCATCACTCGAAGTTGACAATTCATCCCGGTGGCATTAAGTTGTATCAGGACATGAAGCAAGTATACTACTGGGAAGGGATGAAGAAATATATTGGAAAGTTCATTTTCAAATGCATGAACTATCAGTTGGTAAAAGATGTATAGAAGAAGCCGAGTGGTTTGCTTCAGCGATTAGAAGTTCCTACGTGAAAGTGGGAGCAGATATCGATGGATTTTATTGATGGACTACCTAGAACCAAGGTAGGAAACGAAGGGATTTGGGTCATTGTGGATCATTTGGCCAAAAATGCAAGATTCATTCTTATCAAGTCAACTAGGACGGCATCAAAGTTGGCTGAACTTTATGTGAAATGCATAGTTCGATTCCATGGTATCCCAATGAGTATAGTGAGTGACCGAGATCCATTGTTTACGAGTGGATTTTGGAAAAGCTTGCAAGAAGCTTTAGGAACCGAATTATGTTTGAGTACGGCTTATCATCCCTAAACTGATGGTCAGACCGAGAGAGTCAATCGAGTTTTGGAAGATCTCCTGAGGGCTTGTGTGTTAGACTTCGGAGGATCATGAGATGACCATCTACATTTGGTTGAGTTTGCATATAACAACAGCTACCAGTCGAGCATTGGGATGGCGCCATACTAGACGTTGTATGGAAGGTCATGTAATTCTCCAGCTTGTTGGTTAGAGATTGGAGATAAGTTGATATTTGGGCCTAAGATGATTAGAGAGACCTCGGATTGTCTCGAGATCATTTGGCAACGAATGAACGCAGTCCAAGATCATCAGAAGAGTTATGCTGATAAGCATCGAAAAGAATTGGAATTCGATGTAGGCGACATGGTTTTTGTGAAGATTTCGCCATTGAAGCATGTGGTTCAATTTGGAAGTAAAGGAAAGTTGGCTCCTAGGTTCGTTGGACTGTTTCCGAATGTCGAGCGAATTAGAAAGCTCGTATATAGATTGGAGTTACCTGAGAAGATGTCGAGCGTGCATAATGTTTTCCATGTGTCGTTTCTATGGAAGTTCGTGCATGATACGTATGTGGTCGTTTCTCTAGAGCAGTACGAAGATCTAGAAGTAGAAATCGCTGTTGCGAAATCTCGTAAGCCGCTTCGTGTTGTGGTAAATGATACGAAGCAACTTAGGAGGAAGACAGTTATGCTAGTCAAGGTACAATGGAGTTAAGATGGCGACGATTGTACGCGGGAGACGGAAGAGGGCATGAAGTAGACTCATCCAGAACTCTTCGTCGGTAGGACCCTTTGATATCGTATCATCGTTATATCGTTGTATCCTGTTGTTGTTGGATAGAATTCCGCGTGCTAGGATAAGGTTATGGATGCACGGCTTGATGGTTGCTAGTTGGATCATAGAATTGGCTTCTCATGGGTGATAGGAATGCAGAATTATTGTGGTTGCTTGTGTTTACTTGGAATTTTGGGGGAGAAATTCTTAAGGAGGAAGAATGTAATAGCCCGCAATCTACGTATCGGAGGATCGTAAAATATTTTTATTTTATTCCTTGAGGGTTGGATCAGTCTCATAATTTAATATGTTGCTTATGGGAATGTGAGACATGTCCATAATTTTTACCAAATTTGTATGTGACCATTTTACCCCTGTTAGTCTTGTACAGAGCATAACTTTTGACTCAGCTCGAATCAGGTGGTGAGACTTGTTCCATTGGAAAGAAAATGATGATTGCCTTTCCGTAGAGTGGTTACATTAAAGATTTGGCTTAGCGGTTTGGGAGGAATTGATGTTTTAAGGTTTTTCGGTTGGTTGTTCAGGTTTTGGGAGCCTTAATGGGCTGAATTGTAGAGGCCCATTAGTGGGCTGGTGGAAAACGATAAATAGGGGTGAGAGGTGTGGACAATGGTTTACTTTCTCCATTCTCTCATTTGATGGCCTATGTTCCTCCTTCCTCTAACACCTTTCTACCATTAAAATCCAAAATCTAAGGAAGCAAATCGAATATCTACACCATTGGAGGCTAGATCTACATCATTTGAAGTGAGAATTCATCGGATCAAGTGGTTTGGTTTGAGTTTCTTACTATCCGGAATCTTAACACATTAATTTTAGCTTGATTCGGAGAATCGGTGAGTGATTTGCGTCTCTCACATGGATTCAATGAAGGATATGAATGTTTGATCATGTTTTTCATCAAATTCAAGCATTTTCTCATTGATATGCACTTTGGTAAGTTCATTTCCATATGAATCACCCTAAGATTTAATTTAGCATGTTTAACCTGGTAATTCCTATGCCATTTCATATGTCTATGCAAGTTAGATCCACAATTTAGATCATATGTTCATTTATAATGACTATGGTGAAACTGCATAATTTTGGTGAAAAACGTCATATTCACGTTGTTAGTGATTTCATAACGTGTTTATGGTTGCAATTGATGAATTGGATGAGTAGATTTCGTCGATATGGTTGTTTGGCTATGTTTTGGTTGAAATTGGAGTTGGATTGGGGATGTACAATGGACCGATCGGTCAGGAAGGATCGGTTGTAGAGTGGCTTGGAGAACAAAACAGGGGAGGATCGATCGGTGTGCTCTAGGGGAGGACCGATCGGTGCGCTTCAGGGGAGGACTGATCTGTGCTCCAGGGGAGGAACGGTCGGGGCCCCAAAGGAGGATCGATCTGTGTGCTCCAGGGGAGAATCGATCGGTGTGCTCCAAGGGAGAACCGATCAGTATGCTCCATGGGGGAGGGGGGTCAATCGGTGCTCCAAGGTAGAGGGGGGCCGATCGGTACTCCAGGGAGAGGGACGATCAGTAGGTGTTCTGAGGAAAGGTCGGCCGCGCATGTAATGGATGGGTTGGTCATTTATGGTCGGCCGACCAGACACAGGGTTATTTCTGAAAAATTATATTTTTCTGGTACAACCCAGATTTGAAGAAAAGAGCTTGAAAAAAATTTCGGGGGTAACCCCCCGAACCCTAGCCACAGAGCAGTGGTGTAATTTGGCTCAGTGATGTTGTGACTTCAAAGTAAGTTCAAGTGGGAATATTCGAAGTGTTGAACGTTGATCGGCGTGGAACAACGAATGAGGTGGCCACTCAAAAGTCATGAGTTGGAGGATAATGGTTGCTTGAGAAGGTTGCTTGAGCTATGAAAGGTTGTCGGGTTGAATGACTAGAGATGTGAAGGCCGGGAAGTTATCGTTGTCATAATTTCTTGTAGGCTCAAAGCAAGGTTACGATATGGGCACCTAAAAGACCGGTTGTAGGTCGAGTAGCCTGGGTATCATTGAAAGGCATAGTTTTCAAGGTTGGACAAACATATGTATCGTTGAAAGGTGTATGGAGTTTATGCTAGAACAGGGGTTACCATTAGCCCTTGGCATATGGCAAGGTTGGTCGTCAAACGATTAACGATGGTTTCGAAGCAGGATTGGTGGTGATAGCTAGAGTCTTTCATGGTTGATTAGTTGCCTTTTTTGAACCATCTCATGTAGATTGTGCAATGTCGAAGGAGATGTTCCTTGGGTGCTTGCCAGATATTGGTTTAGGCCTCAAGGGCTTGTGCTTAAGGGATGCTGAGTTCGACTAGGATGATTACATAAAATATTTAATTTGGATGTTATGAGTGCTTTGCCATGATTGAATGGGTGTTCTGGTTTCCATGGATGTGTGGTTGAAATGTTATTGTAAAGACTATCACTGTCCAATGTGGGGAAGATAAGGTTGAGTTCTTCTCTGGTGTTGTGGGTAGATTAGTATGTTTATCTATCCCTTCTCACATACTTTATTGTTGATGTTTGTAAGCTGTTTTATTGTTCACTAAGACTATTGTCTGGCTCAAGGTTTTATGTTTCCCTCTTATTACCTTGGGTTATTTATCTGGTTATGGATGGGCAGACTAGGTGACAGGTGATTAGTGAGGATGATGTTGCAGTTCAGAGATGAGCTGGAGGCTTACATATCAGTTTTATTACTATCTACTATTTTTGTTTCTGCTGTTTGAGTTACTCTACGAGTGTTGTAGTGAGGCTTTACGTAAAGACTTTGATATTTCATATGATGTTTGGATAATCTTTCAGGATGTTGTGAAAGTTTAAAAAGTTTGTTATATGATGCTTCACTATTATTACCTGTTGTATATTCTCTACTATATTTATCCTTGCGCTGTGAGTTCTACGACGGGTATTGATTGTGTTTACCTACCTATAATGATTGTCTACAGCTGCCTGGTACACCTTTCAGCGCATTATTCCTGTTGTTTAGTGCAGGGGTTGTGGGCGCTCGTCACACTCTAGATCGTAAAACATGTAAATTTTGTTTATTTAATAAGCCATGTATTCTTCCGCTGTATAAAACTTTGTATAACTCTGATATTTTATGTAGAAATGCTTCGCTGTGAGATATTGAAGTTAATTTATTCTGTGATTTCTATGTCAGGTTCTGTTTAATCCCGTAAGCTAAATAACAATATGTCGTTTCGAGTGGTTTAATTTGGTTTAATTACCGGCTTGAAGTGGTCGAAAAGGCAGGTCATTACAGCGCCTTGTAGTGCCACCAAAAGAGATAGACCAATCTTTGGATATTTGTAATGTAGGCCTAACGAAACTATCTTTTTCAAATATGTGGAAAACCTCCGACTGAGTTCCATTAGGGGGACTCAAGGATTAGGGCACCTTTGTGGCGCAACGTATTGGCTTATTCACTTTGCAACATAGCCTAGTACGCATTCGTGGCGTAACATTGGAGACTTGGTATGCCTTCGTGGCATAGTCTAGAATGCTTTCGTAGCGTGAAGATGGAGGTTCGATACGTTTTCGTAGTACGACGATAGAGATCACTTGAGGATGATACTATGGGAAGTATTTTTATATGTTAAGCATTTAGCTATATATATATATGATTTAATAGGTAAATCCACTAGGGAGTAGTTGAGTATGATTTATGTGAAAAAACCAAAAGTATATTGTGAAATAAACCCGAATAACCTAATAAATATGAACCAGTGGTAGAATAGTATAAGTAGCGTTATTTGTAGAAAGTATAATTTGTCCATTCACCAAAACTTTTGTTCTGACCCCGTCCTCATAAAAATTCCACAAGTTAGACAGGTGGTTGAGCTCTGATTTCTCATGTCAACAATGTCTCATACATTGTTTTGGAGCCCTAATGACCCAAAGTGTCTCTTTTCTCGAACAAAATTCTTAACCCGCGCCTAGACACATCAACACAATCAATAACCACAACAAAATGCTTAACAGTTTCAAGTTTATCAAATCCAATCTAATACCTTACATCTTAGTTATTAAAGAAAATATTTCTCAATAATTCCCAAGTTATACAATTATTGTTCTCAACTGAGGTAATAAACTTGTTTTCATTGCGCACTCTAATCAATCTTTTACTATCCCAAGAGACTGTGTTTGATTGCCACGTACCAGTATTTAAGAGACTTATCGACAACATTGATCTGACGAGCGGACCGGATTTATTAAGTATTAACAGACTAATCAACACAATACTACCCCGCACTCTCTTAAGGTTACCCATACTTCCCAGTTCATCATGACTGAATTAAAGTAAGTATTCAGTTCCCCTTCCCAAAGAATCCACAACACTCTAATAAATTAAGATTATCAACTTATTGGTATTCAACCAAGTTTAGCTCATACTTTAGCTCTATAAGAAGGAAGACAAGAGATAGTGACTTGATAACATAAACCGAGTGTTTGTCTTTCACAACACAAACTAACATAATAAGGAAGAAATTACAATTATTCCAAAGGAATTAAGGTAGGGAATTTTGATAAGGGTAACTTCAATTTTCCTAAAAAATATCTTACTGACAGGAGGGAACAACATGCAATACTGCATAGAAGAAGAGTGAAAGGTTCGCTAACTGGATTTGCATTCAAGACGTTGATTTATATTAAAGAAAATTCTAAGAGGTACCTATGGACTTAGATGTACTGCTATCTCTACAATACAAAGCTCACCTAACTTATCAGACCTAGGAGCAATAGGGCAACAAATGGACCAATGTCCTTCCTCCTTGTAGATTCGACAAATCTTCGGTTTAGGACAATAAAAAATAAGACCATCTTTAGCCATACAATTATAGAATTCCTACCTAGCAAAAGGTGCTACTTTGGGTTGCGTATCAAAATCAACCGACCTCTTCTTCATTCTCTGAAACAGTCCTGGTTTGAATAAAGGAACTCTCTTCTAACTATGGTTTATATGAATCTCAACTTCATATCACTTTCTTTCTCATTCTCGAATGCTCGAGGTAAAAAGCTACATCAACAAGCTCTTCAAAAGATAATCTGAGTTGCAGTAGAAAGGGTTTCTTCAAATACTTCTTCAGGCTAGAGACAAACTTAAGATTATTCTTATAAGGGGTGCTAATATGTTCGAGGCCATACCTAGATAAGGCCTCAAACAGAGCGGTATACTCAAGAACCAATAGCTTCGCTTGTTTCAACTCAAGGAAGCGACAATCCAAGATATCCTCTTCAAACATCAGCTAAAAAGAAAGAAAGGATAGTCATACACACTAGATAAGATGGTACTTCCATTAACTTATAAAGAATACTACAAAATTACAAAAAGAATATCTCATTCCTAGTTGTATTCTATCCACATCAATTCCACAATCAAGAAAGAAACTGAAGATCACCACTTAGCATGATTTCAACTCAAGCAAAAAACACATAAGGATTCAATTTCAACACTTACATTGTACACTAATGTATTGTAATTGCTAGCATTTGGTTCTATATTTATCACCTTTAGTTCTGAACCTAGCCCCGATACCACAATGTAATGGCTTACCCCGAGACTCACCCTAATAAAAAGTATTACAAAGAATACTGTCTATTATAGTGGAGAATAGGGATGGTTAAGGGAGACCATCCGTAGTATTAACTAAATATCAAGAGAATCGATTAGTACTCTATATTTGTTTTTCATGTAGTCGATCCTCTTAATCTTTACTCGATAAAATACTAGAGTGGTTATATATATATATATATCCAATTGAACAAAAATGATTAATTTAAACATCTCAAATATCAAAACAGACAACCCAGTAAAATCATATAGATACAAATGTCATACAACATACCGTATCTCAAAACAGTGGTATATAACCATAATATAGATACATCGAGTCTATGAAATAAAGTTCAATGACAAGATACGTGGACGCGATGCATATGTAACCCCAAATGTTAAAACTGCAAGTCCAAAAGCAGAGAAAGAGAGATCCACAACAGAAGCAGAACCTTTTTACCATAACTAGACGTAACATGAAATGTTCAGTCTAACCTGAGCATTAACACACATGGATCAGTCTAGCTTTACAGTGAGTAATAACATAAATAGTGATATGTATATAGGATCATGATGTACAACTCTATATATAAAGAGTTGGAGAAGATGATACACTAAGGGATCAAAATAGTGTTAAGTTCTCATGTCACAATGAAAGAATATACAACTAGGTTTACATACTAGCATAGCGTTAGGCATTTCATCATACACATGTAACAAATGTGATAATAACGTCAAAAATCTCCATTATCTTCATATATATCTCGAATGAGTTAAAAAATCATCAAATACACTAAACACTATATACATATTGTGATCCACCATCAAACTCCAAATTCCAAAATCACATAATATAAATGGATTTGAAATCCGAATATCAAATCTCAATCACAATCAACAATCACAATATGGATCCACCATCAATATATCGATGAAGAATATTTGATGTCAGAAATCTCCAATATATGTGACCCACAAGTCTAAAGTATTGAAGCACAGATCACAAATCATAAATTCAGATCCGAAAACAAAAATAATGCATGTGCAAATAGCTCCCACCAGAGCTTAGCCAAGTACCATAAATGTTAGACCTAACCATGAGACTTTCTCCACATAATACACAAACAACTTTGTATGAATATTGCTATATGCACGGGACCGTAACCCCTGGTACTAGCTCACAATATGCAACAACGACTTACAATCAGTAGTTCCAGTAGTGTTAACAATGTGTCTCATACTTTACGTTCGTACTACCGGTTTACTAGTTGCTTATCAACTCCACAATGAACACAATATGCATCACTTAGTACAAACAGTAATTCCAGTAGTGGGTATATGCATCCCATATTACACGTTCTCACTACTGGTACACTAATCACTTATTAACTTCGCAATGGAAAAACACAGAAATCAACAAATAACAATCAATAATCATTAACTTCAATCAGATGAACCTAGAATTAACCAATTTCATATACCGACTTGTCCCATACCATGGGGTTTACGATATCGTTTAACTTCCATTACATTATCTCGAAGGATGCTGAAAAGTGTGGTTTATATAGGAAAAAAACTTGATTTTTCTATAACTAGTCTATAAAACGATTTCCGAAAACCAATTGTTATCTTCTTAAAACCTTATATATTTGAAAATAGTTTTTTATACTACTGTTTATGTTGTTTATTCTAAAGCGAAATCGTAAACTCATTTTTCCTTAAAGTTATAAGGAAAACGATATATATATATATATATATGAAAATCTATTTCAAAATCGTGCACGTGTATTCATTATTACTAGAACTTATCTTATAACTCAACAACAAAATCATCAATCATCATCAAAACCCGGGGTTCAGAATTAGAAGTTAAACGGTTTAATTTACTTAGCTTATATAGCAGCAAAACTTAAGTGAAAATTCATCAGAAACTCAACAAAACACTGCACAAAATTCCAGTACCAATCACAAAGCAGGCAAGCACCATACCTGCGTAACAATTTATAGGGGGGTCATCCCCTAGGTCGACTGTAACGTCCCGTATTTTTATGGTATAATAATTAATTTATTTAATTATTTAAATCGTGTTTAGAGAATTAAATAGTTGTTTAATTAAATTATACTGAATATTTAATTAATAAATAATATAATAATATATTTAATTTCGAAATAATCGGAATTAAGTTGAGTTCACAATATTGTGTGAATTGGATTATTTATAAGATATAATTCAGTTTAGAATTTAATTATATTAACGAATTCATTTTTAAATGTCAGTTGAATGTATAATTTATATCATAGTTATAATCAAGCTTGGAATGACGCAGCAGTTCGTAATTTGGCGATTCGAACTTTAAACGAATATATAGAATCCGTTTTAAGTCGGATTTCTGTGAAACAAGAAACGTTCGGAGCTGGTGAAGTATAATTTTCTAATGAAAGAGAAAAATCGAGATTTCGACGTGTAGAATGTGAGTTGTGTCCAAATCAAATTTTCGAAAAGTCGCGATGGAATTCCTTTATAATTTATAATGATTTATTAATATTATAAATGGATTTTTAATATAAATTGAATATCGATTTAACCTGAATTTGAAATATCGAGTTATAAATCTGGATATGTATATTTTGGAGCTAGATGATATTCTGTGTGAATATACATGCGATAATATTAATTTATTAATATTAAATTTAATTATTTTAAAATATATTAATATTTAAATGGGTTTATTTAGAGCTTTAAAAATAGCCATTTTTATAAACAACCTCTGTTTTCAATGAAACTAATTTTGTTGGATCCGGAATATTAAATTATTGTTATATTCCAATTTTCATGATTTTTTGAGTCAGTATATGGCCGTATGAGATTTTAATATGAAAAAAATCAATAATTTGACTTTGAAAACACGTTGCGTGTGCAAACGGACTCGGAATTCGACGAAACCAGTTTCCTTGGGTCCGTAATGTTGAACTGTAGTCGTATGTCCATTTTTGCTGAATTTGGATATGTTATGTGATCACAAGAATTTTTAAATGATAGAAGGAGATAACGATTGGTTATTGATTAATAAATAATCGAATATAAAATTATTAAACTATGTTATAAATATGTTATCATCTCCCTAACCCAAAACTATTTTTCTCAGAAGTAAAAAACAAACACGCCGCCAGTTTATGGCCTCCACAAAAAAATCATGACTTCAAAAATCAAGATAAATGCACAGAAATTTCTATAAATTACAACTTGTACATCGTTGCGATCTCTGGAGAATCCTCTTCAATTCCATGTGTGTTTAATACAGTGCGACAAATCGTTCTGAAGTTCGAAATAAAACCCATGGTCCTATGGCTTGAAAATTCTGACAACACAAGCATCGATCAGCGGTTCAAAGAGCAGCACGGTATTTGTGGTATGTAGGAGGTTCGTTTGGTGTTTTTTTGTAGTCCGTCACAAAAGTTGACGATGTTTAAACAATGCAGCGAGTGTCTACCAAGAAGTAGCTTCCAGGAAGGGAGATGCGAGTTGTCCTTGTGGTGGTGAATCTGTAGAGAAGCGAAAGGGAAGTTCAAAAATTGTTTTAATTATCACGTTTGTTGAATAAGGGAGGTAGACGAGCGGTGTAAGTGTTGAAAAGGGAGTTCGATGCTTCTCCTGTCGATCTGGAAGTCGCATTTCGTTACAACGGTTGAGCAGCGTTCGAGTGATGGTGAATAATAGGAGAATGTAAAGAGGAATATCACGATGTAATTTGTTTGAATTTATGTTGAGAAATGGAGGAGCAGTGGAGGCCTGGAATTATCGGAAATGGCCATTTCTTACTGAATACTGGTTCGTGAGTTTGCTGGGTGGAAGAAAGGGTTAGAGCGACGGGTTAAGGTATACACGTGGTTTAGTGGTTTAATTAGGGTATAATAATTTATTATTATAAAAGTAATAAAACAAAATATTTTATTCAAGCATATAAAAATGTATAACTTCATCGTACATTAACAGAATTTGATGAAACAAGATCCGTTGGGATCGTGTGGAGGATGGCTACACCATGGAACTGACTGGTAGTGAATTGGAGCTTGTTACAATTTATGGCAGAATAAATCGCCTGATCTGAATCAACAACAATTATCATTATTTAACGATAAATGTCCAATGTGAGTAAATCTCACTAACTTTGTACAATTTATATTTTTATAAATATAATCTGGTATTGGTAAATGATGATTGATTGTTGTGTATTGATTGTTTGGTTGAATTGCTGATTTATTGGTTGAAATTGTAGATAACGATATATATAATCATTAGTCAAATATTTATTCTGTTTATCAGAATATTTCATATTGAAATGAAATCGATGTTATTTATATTGTTTAACATATGTGAATGCAGGGAAATAGGTTAGAGGGATCCAACTGGATTCCTCAAATATTATTACTGTTTATTTTCATACATTGTGATATATGATGTGATATATTTTTTGTGATTGATTTTGTATGTGTGGATAACACTGGCACTATGATTTGGTATTTCTAAAATACCATAAGAAATACTGGGATGTAAAATGGGAATTTTCAAAGTGTATATTGAAAAATAATATATTTATAAAATCAAAGGATTTTATAAAAGAAATTATTCATAAAATCAAAGGATTTTATTAAAGAAATATTTATATGAAATAAATAGAATTATATAAAGGAAATATTTATATGAAATAAATAGGATAATTATAAAAGGAAATATATTATAAAATAAATAGAATTATAAAAGGAAATTGACGAGATATAAACGAATTATGAGAAGATGGATTTAAAGTGAATATTTAACAGAAATATGTTTTAACAGATAAATTGAGAAGATTAATTTATAAATAATGTTTTATAAATTAAGTAAAATATTTATCATTTGATAAATTGAATATATAAATCTGAATTTATATAGAGAAGTAAGATCGGTTTTAACACCGATAATTGAAATGGAATGTGAACGTAGTAGTTATAAAGGAAATTTGCAATGAGATTATAAATGTTGGAAATGAAACAAGATTTTGTATGAATAATACTGCAAATAAAAATAAAAATAGAATTTGGGTTTGGGATATTGTTTTTAAATACAAAATCAAACTGTTTTGATTATATAAAGAAATATTATTTACATTCTATGTGAAAAATTAGATGAAAGTAAATATTTTACAAATAAAATATTATAAAGGAATTTGGGGTTTGAATTAGGAATGTAAATGGGATTACTAAAATTAGAAACTGACTGGGAATTAGTTGAGATGAATGGCTTTCTGGGTATCGATCTGATGTTGGTTTCGGCCTTCGGGGTTTATACTTGCAAAGTTATTCTCTTACTAGTTTACATTTAGAGACTGATCAAGGTGGGGAGATATTGATGCATGAATCAGAAATGGAAACGTTTTCCAAAGTTAATAACATATATTTTATAATTTTAGAAAATAAGGAATTTATGAATATATGGAAACGATAAATGAGGAATTGGGAAATGAAATGATGATTGATCGGTAAGATTTCCATTCGGGAATACGACCGTTGTTTGTACACATGTTTTCCTTTGATAGTTAAAACATCGACTATCAAAGAATTTGACCATTTCCAATATCAATACGGAAAGACCGGGATCAGATATATTATCTTAAAACAACGCCGTATGGGCATTAGCATTGCGAATCAAATATGATGAAGATAACTGAAGACGGAGTTTATGCAAGGGCTGTTCTGGCGATCCTAGGTAGAAATTGCCTAAGATGGATTTACATAATAATACCTTCGGTCTGTCCAGTCCCAGGACAACCTGTATGGAAGAATGTCTAACAAAGTATATTTAATAGATTGCACAAGTTGATCTCTTCAAACGTATTTACGTTTGGTGGCGGAGGAATTCATTTCTCTTAGCTATATACCCATGGTATTTTTGGGGAAATCAATTTGTGATTTGCGGGTATGACGATGTGACATTCAAAATAAACAAAGGTGTGATCTGTACGTTTTGGCCTCAAGCCTCACAAACAGGAATGGTATGAAATCGGGTAGGTCGCATGGCTAAGTGGTTAGCTGCCAATTAGGGTGTATTGTCACTTGATCTAGAGAAATTCCATTTATTTCTATAATCTATTTCGATGCTGTCCCTTTGGGAAATGGTTGCTGATCCCAACTGTTGGTGATAATACATTCGGTACACTCAAGCGAAATGAGTAATCGGTCATGTTTAGTCTGAGTTACAAGATGTTCTTGTTGAACCCGGTGTATTCCTCTCCAGAGATACACTGTCGGATGGTGGTCCCATACCTTGCTAGTTGGAATTCATTACCCAATAAGCGCCCGCGGTTTTTGATTATATATTATGTATGTGGAACGTGAGATGAAAGCATTCTGCTAGACGATTATTATATTGTGCTTGATATACACTATTATAATATCAAAAGGAATTTGATATAAAGATATCATTTCTTTTAAAAGGATTTTTGACTGTTGAATCAAGTGTTTTGGATTTTCATAAGGGAAAACCTGTTCTGTGTTATATGGCGTAGTCTTATGAGATATCATTTATTTTCCCAATCTGTTTTAAATTTTTACTCATACCAGTCCCATGACTGACCCGGAGTTTATTTTGTTTTGTTTTCCCTAAACTCTTGGGTGACCAAATTTGTATGGGCAGTCAAGTAGTCAAGATTTTACAGATACACTTAGAGCTTGGAGCAGGAGGTTCAGGATTTTATAGCAATTGTTTATTTCCGCTATGTTGTAAGTGTTGTACACTGATAAATGTTATTGTATACATATACTGGTTTTATTTAAAAGTTATGTTATATTTTATTCGTTCCGCTGTGAGATTCGTGTTACTCTGATTCTGTTATTGTGATCTTCTTCTTCTAATCTAATTTTCTATCTTATCTATTCTCACCCTCTAACTTCTTTCTATTAACTATCCGGTATTTTCGATGCTTGGATAGTCGACATTGAGTTTATGTCAATCACCAAGGTCGCAAATTCCCAGGGTCGTTACATCGACAGCCCCTACACAGGGGTTGAACGCCCAATCGACCCCTCAATGGGGTAGGTAACCTCTTAGTCGACCCCTTCAACAATAAATAAGGTGCTGCTAAACAGCGTCTAATTGCAACTTCTGCACAGGTTTTGACATACAAAAGGCTCAAAATGACCTCAAATTTTACTGTTACACTAAAACAAACTCGGCTATGATTAGAAACTGAAATGACCCTTTTTGTTGCAAAATGGCCAAGTAACGACAACTCAAAGTAGAGCTTTGGCTATGATTGAGAAAGAAAGAAAACCAAGGACAAAAGCTATAGGATTTGCATGAAATTTGCACAACAGTTAACAGAAACATAAAAATCTCACTAAAAATAGAAAATGTGAGTAACCACTCACGTTAAATTGATTTTGCATCTAGTTTAGCAAGAAATTAGAGCAAATTGAACCATTATTGTTGAGAAGAACTCCTCCTTTTTCCTATAGAAACACTAGCTAAAGCATGCAAAGGAAAAACTTATTATAAAGATGAAACTTCAAAAAAAATGATAGAAAACTCGTATTAGAATTGAGTTTAGGATGAATTACCTATTGCTAGAAGATTTAAATAATTGTAATCTCATATTTGAAATTGGATTGAAGCAATTGGAGGTATTAGTGAAGAGTTTCGCTAATTTCTTTAATTTTGTTTACACTAGAGAAGAAGGAGCTAAGGAAAATGTACGTGCTCCTACTTTTCTCTAGATGCTTCATTGACTAAGTAGGTAATAGGGCCAATTTGAGTTAATTAAGCCCAAGGTAAATAATATTAGCCAATTAACATTTGTGTACACTATAAATTACCAATTTAGGTTATGCTAACAGGGTTTAATCTTGTTTAAACCATTCCTAATCAAAAATTCACAAGTATCAACACAAATTGATGAACTAAAAAAGTATAATAAAACATTTTAGGATATATTAACACTAATATTTTCAAATTTACAACACATTTACACAAATTACAAAAGTATGAAAATTTTGATTTTATTTGTGTAACCTTTACGATACATCCAAATTAAATATTTCAAATGACATATTCTTAACAAAATAAATTATCAAAACGTAGTAAAATACATATTTTCACATATTACACAAATATAAGTATTTCACATATATTCATGCAAAATTCAAAATTTAAGTAACTTAAATATAAATATTGAGTTTTAATCCCAATAGTCACGTTATAAAGACAAAATATATTTCTTATGAGTTTGAAATTATTAATTGCCCATAAGTAAATATTTTAACCTTTTATTTCATTACTACAACATATATTAATACTTATTAATACCTTTAGTTGTCAAATTATCTAAATTTCACTAAAAACTCAATATCTCACAATTTATCACACAATTTCACATTTAATTGAACCAGACCTCAATTTAATCACTTAAATGTGATTAAACACCATAATCAAACCTCAAAGCATCAGTTAATTGTTAACACGAATAATTAAGCCGAATAACCAAATTAATGATATATTCAACTTAACTATCTGCCCGACTGTTTATATTTTATAGTTATTCTTTAACGATCCAAAATTTTCAGTATTTGAATTTGAATATTTAAATCTATTTTGAATATTGTATTTGGAATATTAATGGATTTTAATATAGAATTCGTTACTAAAACAACATTTGAACGTTTTAATTTATGTTTAATTTAAAACGAACTCATAACATCGCGGTAGTTCGTAATATTGAGTTTTCAAATTCAATTGAATATACATAATTGTTTTAAGTTGGAATTATGTGAAACAAGAAACGTTAGAATCTATAAGATTATAATTTTCTAATGAAAGAGAAAATTCAGAATTTTATCTTATATATTGTTAGTTATGTCCAAATAAAATTTTAAAATAGTCGTTATGGAATTGTTTATAAACAATAGCGTTTATTTAATAAATACAAATAAGGATTTTATCTAATTTGGATATTGATTAACTCGAAAATGGTAATGTTGAATTATAATTCCATATTGGTTTACATTTGAAATGATATATTATTCCTTTTGGATATATTCAAAGATAAAAATTTATTATAAATTAATTTAACTGTTTTGGAATTAAACTAATATTATATCGATATTATACAAGCCTTAGAAATAGCTATTTTCCAAACGACCTCTGTTTTTGATGAAACGTATTTTATTGGATACGTATAGCTAATTATTGCTAGATTTCTAGTTTGAAGCCAATTGGAGTTGTTTTGTGAGTGTGCGATATTTAAAAGTGAATCGACCAATAAATTGAAATTTAAATAATGTCATTGTGCAAACGGAGTCGATTTTCAACAAAACTAATTTCATTGGATCCGGAATGCCAAGACATAGATAGCACTGTGTTTATTTTCATTGCATTTGGAGTTATTGAGTGATAGTGCGTATATTTAACGTACGACGTTAAATAACTATAGAACTGAAATTAACCGTACTATAATAAAATAAAATTAAAAACTTCACTGCTAAGTAAAATCAAAGTGCATGCCTACTTAAACATCTCTTCACCTATCTAAAAGCTCCTATCAAAGCAAAAAAACACCAATACACATGCCTATCAACTAGCTTCCTAAGAAAAACACTGCCTTTTCATCAAATTTATATCGCATGCCTAAACACAGTCTATGAGTGTGACGGCCCGCCCCGCACCAGCCTGCATTTCCTCCGGAAGTGCGCTGTACACATGCCCGACTAGCACAGAACGGTCGCCAAAGAAAGGAAAGAAGGGAATGAACAAATCAAGGAACATGTAGGATGTCTCGCAGCGCATGGAATAAAATATAATAACAACATACTTGGCACAAAACAGGTGAGACAGTGCATAAGCTGATAACTAAAATCAATCATCAACCATCAGAGCAGCGGAAATCCAAATACAGCTTATTACAATTTTCCAAATTTACTGTCTCTAAACAAAAGAAAGCTAAAGTAGAAGATGCACCACCAATGCCCAAGCAGTGATCTTCAACAACACAGGGAGAATATTATATATATATATATATATATTACGTGGAAGCCTCCTGCTCGTCTCCGGATCATCTACCCATGCATCACCAGCTAACCTGTCTCTAGTCTGCTCGTGTGAGCACCCAGAGTAATAAGAGGAGACATAAAACTCTGGGTCAGACATAAAGCCTGGTATGAGCGATAAGCATCTAAACAGAATAATAACAGGTATACTAAACCATACCTGAACCTGGACCTGCAACCAAAGAGTTAGTACCACATACCGTACAATACTCTAAGGTGCCAGAATAAATAGTGTAAGAATACGGGGGTGGGGTGTGCATGTCATAATGATAGCAAACAAATCATCCATAGCAACCATCCTCACATTTCTCACTCAGTGCGTAAAGCATACGATATCTACCACTTTGGAACACTAGACAAACTGAGGTAACGACGAATCCCGACTTGTAGAAACCCTGCTATAACCAAGCTAAACATATGGGGTCATGACCAACATTTCAATGACCCACTTCATTGGTTGTAGCCCTTGGTCCTACCGATGCCATAATGGCCCTGAACCCGCCTTCGTACCTCCTACCATAGTGATCCAAAGCTATAGACGTCGATAACTCCTTGGCACGCGTCCCGCAGCAAAGCCCAACCATGAAGCGAACCCGTTGATTCCCATCTGAATCTTGAGCTCTAACTTCCCATTTGGACTTCCTTTGCATCTCGGGTTTGGTCGAATTGGAGTGGGTCTTCAGAAAAGTTGATGTGCAGTAATAGTCCTAGAACTCGGTTCGGTTCGGTAGCGTCGGTTCGGGTCGGTCCTCCATCCTTGTCATCTTCCATTCGGGTCGGGTCGGGTACTTCACTCCGGGTCGGGTCGGTGTCCTCCTCCGGGTCGGGTCGGGTCGGGGTGCTGTCCTCCTCCAGCTCATGCTCCTTCTCCAATCAGCTCCCTCGTTTCCACTTACTCCGATCCGATCCGATCACTTCGCCTTACTCTAGTCGTTGCCTTCCATTCTTGAGCCGATCCGATCTGGCTTCCATTACCCTTCCGATCCGATCCCCTTGTCCACTCCAACTCTAAGGAAATGGCCTTCCTTTTTGCCAAGTCTTCTATGTGCCAAACTCCGGTTCGGGTCGGATTTCCTTGCCCAATTCACATATCCGATCCGAGCCCTCATCCGATCCGATCCGAAGCTCTGCACAGCTTTCTGCAACTTTTTCCAGCAACTTGTTTACGCCATTCGACGACGTTTTTGACAAATCTAACTATTCTAATCAATCACAATTCATGTAAAACTGTCATAGCAACATATAACATCAATTGCAAACACCATAACAACAATTTGATAGATTAAAATGGATCAAACATAGCTAGAACCCCTCATTTTCCCTTAATCCCTCTTAATCCTGTTTAAGCATACAATTAGCAAAACACATCGAAATTAACCCAAATTTCTAACAGAGCCTTAAAACATGATTTTTGAATTTTAGGAATTTTTCCAGAATTTATTTACATATAAATTCGCTAATCTCCACTAATTACCCTTAATTAACCGTAATTAGTGTAAAAGCAAACTAATCACTCACCTTGGCCACAAATGAAACACCAAAACTGAAATATTCTCTGATTTGGCGCTGTTCCCAATCTTACACAGCAGCTCTACCTCGGTTCTTGTGCTAATACTCCTTGATTCGGTGTTTGCTAAGCCTAATCTTCAATTAGAAAGTGATTTTTGGGTGTTTTAGAGAGATTTAGAGAGTGGAGGCCATGGCTAGGTCAAGAGGAATGAAAGTGGCGGCTGGAAAATGTCTAAAGAAATGTTTTCTAACCCTAATCAGCCCCTATATACCCCTAAACCCGAAATTCCCCTCTGGGCCTAGCTGCTAATCACCCGGTTAAGCCCAATTAAGCTGATTTTCACCATCTGAAACTCGTTTCAGCCATATCTCCCAAACGGTAAGTCCGTTTGGCTAATGTGACCACTCTACGGAAAGAGAAACCATCATCCAAAGCCAATGGAAGTTGTTTCAGATCAAAATTCATTTCCAGTCAAAAGTTATGGCCAAAACAGTATCATCTAGGGGTAAAATGGTCATAAAAAAAATCGGGAAAAATCATGAACATGGGAAATGACCACAATAGTCATCTCCCAAAGTCACATGACCATACGACTTCGTATGTGAAAGAAATAAATATCCTACGATCCTATGACGCGTAGAATACGGGTCGTTACATTCTCCCCCCCTTAAGAAATTTCGTCCCCGAAATTCCTTAACCCAAAACATACAAAAGATCCCGCATGTCTAACAACCACATACAACAATCAAACATGCAAAACAAGCAAACAAGCCTATCCTAGCATGCGGAAAACTAAATCGAAGTCAAAATCTTACCAGGCAAAGAGTTCTGGGTGTGTCTTCCTAATGTTCTCCTCTGTCTCCCAAGTACAATCATTCTCGTCCTCGCTCCACTGTACCTTGACTAGCTTCACCGCCTTCCTTCGAAGTTGCTTCATGTCGTGCGCGACAATACGGGCCGGCTTGTGGTTCCCAACCGCCTCGGGTTCTACTTCGAAGTCCTCTAACTGATCAGGTGAAATAGTCATATCTGAGTCGTGAACGAACTTCCTTAGTTGGGAAACATGAAATACGTTATGAACTCCCGCCATCTTCTCTGGTAAGTCAATTCTATATGCCAAATTCTCGACTAGTTCAAGAACATGGAATGGGCCAACGAATCTTGGTGCCAACTTGCCTCTCCTACCTTATCGTATTACGCTCTTCAACGGAGAGATCTTGACAAACACCAAGTCACCAACGGAGAATTTTAAGTCTCTTCTTCTCTTATCAGCATAACTTTTCTGCCTATCTTGGGCTGCCTTCATTCGTTGTTGAATGATCTTGATTTTATCTGAAGTTTCCCTCACCACATCTGGTCCAAGCATAAACTTCTCGCCAGTCTCTATCCAACATGATGGTGAGTTGCACGGTCTTCCGTACAAAGCTTCAAACGGAGCCATACCGATACTGGATTGGTAGCTATTATTATATGCAAACTCTACTAGATGCAAATGGTCATCCCATGATCCACCAAAATCCAATATACATGCTCTCAAGAGGTCTTCCAAAATACGGTTCACCCTCTCCGTCTGACCGTCGGTCTGAGGATGATATGCGGTACTGAGATGTAACTCTGACCCTAGAGCCTCTTGTAAGCTCCTCCAAAACCCACTAGTGAACAACGGGTCTCGGTCACTCACAATGCTTTTAGGTATTCCATGAAATCTCACTACCCACTTCATATACAATTCTGCTAATTTAGCTGCCGTTCTGGTCGATTTAACTGGTATAAATCTTGCACTTTTAGTCAATCGGTCCACAATCACCCAAATGCTATCATGTCCCGATCTAGTCCTTGGTAAACCATCGATGAAATCCATCGAGACTTGCTCCCATTTCCATTCGGGAATTTCTAAGGGCTGTAACAACCCACTAGGCTTCTTTTGCTCGGCTTTAACTAGCTGGCAATTCATGCACTTGGATATAAACTTCCCAACGTCTCTTTTCATCCCTTCCCAGTAGTAAGTCTGCTTCATATCTCGATACATCTTGTTACCACCGGGGTGTATAGTCAGCTTTGAGTGATGACATTCTCTAAGCACTTCATCTCTCAATCCATTGACATTGGGTACAACAAGCATTCCATTCTTTCTAAGCCATCCATCTCGATCAAGCCCATACTTGTTCATCTCCTCATTGATATCCATCTTTAACTTGGAGATGATTTCCAATAGGTTAGGATCGTCCCTCTGACTAGAGCCGATCCATTCAATTAAAGTGGGTCTGATCGTCAAACTTGCTAACATTTCTGGATCCAATTCGCACTTTGGTCTGAAATCAAAACCCGCGATATACTCCAGTTGCTTCCATTCAAGGAACATAGCCCCTAAGCTGGCATGTCTTCTACTCAATGCATCAGCCACCGCATTGCCCTTTCCCGGTGTGTATGCGATGTCAAAATCATAGGAAGCTAAGAACTCTAACCATCTCTGCTGACGGAGATTCAGATCTTTCTGAGAGAAGAGATACTTTAACGACTTATGATCTGTAAACAGCTCAAATCTTTCTCCCAAGAGATAGTGTCTCCACATCTTTAACGCGAACACGATCGCTGCCAATTCTAAATCATGGGTAGGGTATCTTCTCTCGTGCGGTTTCAATTGCCAACTTGCATAAGCTACAACCCTACCGCCTTGCATCAATACAGCACCCAGTCCGGTACCACAGGCATCCGTGTATACCGTCATCTCTTCATCCCCCTTAGGAATGACTAACACTGGTGCGCTTGTCAACTTGTCCTTTAGACTTTTAAATGCATTCTCGCACCTTTCATCCCAGACAAAAGCTTGATTCTTCTTGGTCAACTGGGTCAATGGTGCTGCTATCTTGGAGAAACCTTGGATAAACTTACGATAATATCCAGCTAATCCCAAGAAACTTCTTACATCTGTTGCGTTCTTGGGCGTAGGCCAATCTTGTACCGTAGCCACCTTTGCCGGGTCCACGGCAATACCATTCTCTGATACAACATGGCCCAAGAACCTCACTTCCCTCTTCCAGAAGTGACACTTAGAAAACTTTGCTTTCAATTGGTGTTTTCTCAACACCTCCATCGCTACTCTTAAATGTTCTTTGTGTTCTTCCTCTGTCCTCGAATAGACCAAAATATCATCAACGAACACAAGGACAGACTTATTCAACTGATCTCTGAATACCCTATTCATAAGATCCACAAAATATGTCGGGGCATTAGTCAGCCCAAATGGCATAACCAACCACTCATAAAATCCAGACGGCGTTCGAAATGCCGTTTTAGCTATACTCTCAGCTTCCACTCTAAGCTGATGAAAACCTGTCGCGAGATCCAACTGAGAAAATACTCTCGCGCCACTCAACTGATCGAACAAATCATCTATCCGCGGTAGAGGATACTTATTCTTCCTCGTCACTTTATTCAACTCGCGGTAGTCTACACACAAACGAAGGGAACCATCCGCCTTGGTAGCAAACACAACTGGTGCTCCCCATTCAAAAACACTCCTTCTGATAAATCCCTTCTTCAAAAGATCGCTGACTTGCACCTCGAGTCTCGCTGCTCTCTTGGTGCCATACGACGAAGTGGCATCACTATAGGCCTGGCATCCTTTACCAAATCAATACGAAACTTAATCTCTCGGTGTGGTGGAAGTCCGGTCACTTCTTCGAAAACATCCGGATACTGGCCAACCACGGGCAAACCTGACAACTCACTATGCGGAATGTCAAGGGAGTTTAGAAAACTAGCCAATACCCCCTTACTGGGTAGACCACCAAACACTATCCTCCGCCCATCATCCGCTCTAGCTGTCACCAAAAAGCCCTCACAGTCTACCACCACCCCGTATCTTCGGAGCCAATCTACTCCCAAAATAATGCCAAACCCAGTAAAGCCCAAAACAAAGCAATCACAAACAAACATGCATTCATGACTCGATAAGACCACATTACGACAAATCATGCTAAGGCTAGTCGAACCACCAATCGGGTTCGTCACTACTAAAGGTCTATCGACAATCTCGGGCTCCAATCCCAACCTATCTACCAGGTCACTAGATATGAAAGAACTGGAAGCTCCGGTATCAAACAAAACTCTAACAGGAACATCATAAACAGAAAGCATACCTTGAATGACGACATTCTTTCCCTTCTCCGCCGCGGTTGGGGCATTCGACGAAGAAGGAATAGCATTAAGGGCATATGCTTTCACCATCTGCTTTTCTTTAGGGGGTTGTGGACCTTGTCCTTGTGATGTCCCATTTTGCCACAGTTGAAGCACTTCCTATCCGCTGGCTTGGCCCGACAATTACTAGCATAATGGCTCTTCTTACCACAGCTGAAGCACTCCACATCTTGCTTATTCTTTTTCTTCTGGCCATCCTTAGCCTGATTCTGCTTTCTCTTATTCTGGGAACCACCTTTTCCTCCACCACTTGCTTGTGGTTTTGGCTCTTCTGCAGATGCAACCTCAGTCTTCGACTTAGGGTAGAGACTTTCTGATCTTAGCGCTTTCCCCACAATCGATTCAAACGTCTCATCGATGTGGTTAATAAGTTTTTCCCCCAAGTACTGATCCAAACCAGTTATGAATTTCTCATTCTTTTTCTCGGCAGTATCAATAAGAGATAACCCATATTTTGACAAAGTGTCAAATTCAGCAATATACTCCGAGACAGCTCTGCCATTCTGCTTGAGCTCCAGGAATTTCTTAAACAGCATTGACTTCTGAGCAGCTGGAATGAACTTCTCGCTAAAGCGAGCCTTAAACTGCTCCCAAGTAATCTGATCTTCGGGAGTAGCTGCCTTTATAGCATTCCACCAATTCATTGCCCGCCCTTGCAACTGACGGGACGCTAGCTTTCTTTTCATCGCATCCTCGATACCCAAATCCTCGAAGATACGTTCGCAACTATCCACCCAATCCTGAACATCTGTAGCCGACTCCGTTCCGTGGAACGGCTTCCCACCAAGGCTAGTATAATCCTTTTTCAGCTTGGCGAAGTCGACTCTTGGCGCCTGCACTATTGGACCACCACCATTTCCACCATTGGGAGCTGCCCTCTGTACATCTCTAAGCATCTCTCTCATGAGGTCAGTAAACATCGTCCTCATGTCAGCAGCATTCCCATTGTTGGCTCCCCTACCAGCACCTCTAGTATATCGGCTCATCGTCAATTCTGAAAAAGGAAACGATTAACGACTCCATAGTGGTGCTAGTGCAGTACGACTTCATCCTAGTACTACTAATAGTATATATATATAGCTTTTAAAAAACCAAAGTAATCACAAATACGCTCTCTCGTATACGTATATTATCTCTCCCTGATGACTTCCCTAGGTTAATTACGCAACCTAGAGCTCTGATACCAAATGTGACGGCCCGCCCCGCACCAGCCTGCATTTCCTCCGGAAGTGCGCTGTACACATGCCCGACTAACACAGAACGGTCGCCAAAGAAAGGAAAGAAGGGAATGAACAAATCAAGGAACCTGTAGGATGTCTCGCAGCGCATGGAATAAAATATAATAATAACATACTTGGCATAAAACAGGTGAGACAGTGCATAAGCTGATAACTAAAATCAATCATCAACCATCAGAGCAGCGGAAATCCAAACACAGCTTATTACAATTTTCCAAATTTACTGTCTCTAAACAAAAGAAAGCTAAAGTAGAAGATGCACCACCAATGCCCAAGCAGTGATCTTCAACAACACAGGGAGAACATTATATATATATATTACGTGGAAGCCTATTGCTCGTCTCCGGATCATCTAACCGTGCATCACCAGCTAACCTGTCTCTAGTCTGCTCGTGTGAGCACCCAGAGTAATAAGAGGAGACATAAAACTCTGGGTCAGACATAAAGCCTGGTATGAGCGATAAGCATCTAAACAGAATAATAACAGGTATACTAAACCATACCTGAACCTGGACCTGCAACCAAAGAGTTAGTACCACATACCGTACAATACTCTAAGGTGCCAGAATAAATAGTGTAAGAATACGGGGGTGGGGTGTGCATGTCATAATGATAGCAAACAAATCATCCATAGCAACCATCCTCACATTTCTCACTCAGTGCGTAAAGCATACGATATCTACCACTTTGGAACACTAGACAAACTGAGGTAACGACGAATCCCGACTTGTAGAAACCCTGCTATAACCAAGCTAAACATATGGGGTCATGACCAACATTTCAATGACCCACTTCATTGGTTGTAGCCCTTGGTCCTACCGATGCCATAATGGCCCTGAACCCGCCTTCGTACCTCCTACCATAGTGATCCAAAGCTATAGACGTCGATAACTCCTTGTCACGCGTCCCGCAGCAAAGCCCAACCATGAAGCGAACCCGTTGATTCCCATCTGAATCTTGAGCTCTAACTTCCCATTTGGACTTCCTTTGCATCTCGGGTTTGGTCGAATTGGAGTGGGTCTTCAGAAAAGTTGAAGTGCAGTAACAGTCCTAGAACTCGGTTCGGTTCGGTAGCGTCAGTTCGGGTCGGTCCTCCATCCATGTCATCTTCCATTCGGTTCGGGTCGGGTACTTCACTCCGGGTCGGGTCGGTGTCCTCCTCCGGGTCGGGTCGGGGTGCTGTCCTCCTCCAGCTCATGCTCCTTCTCCAATCAGCTCCCTCGTTTCCATCTACTCCGATCCGATCACTTCGCCTTACTCTAGTCGTTGCCTTCCATTCTTGAGCCGATCCGATCTGGCTTCCATTACCCTTCCGATCCGATCCCCTTGTCCACTCCAACTCTAAGGAAACGGCCTTCCTTTTTGCCAAGTCTTCTATGTGCCAAACTCCGGTTCGGGTCGGATTTCCTTGCCCAATTCACATATCCGATCCGAGCCCTCATCCGATCCGATCCGAAGCTCTGCACAGCTTTCTGCAACTTTTTCCAACAACTTGTTTACGCCATTCGACGACGTTTTTGACAAATCTAACTATTCTAATCAATCACAATTCATGTAAAACTGTCATAGCAACATATAACATCAATTGCAAACACCATAACAACAATTTGATAGATTAAAATGGATCAAACATAGCTAGAACCCCTCATTTTCCCTTAATCCCTCTTAATCCTGTTTAAGCATACAATTAGCAAAACACATCGAAATTAACCCAAATTTCTAACAGAGCCTTAAAACATGATTTTTGAATTTTAGGAATTTTTCCAGAATTTATTTACATATAAATTCGCTAATCTCCACTAATTACCCTTAATTAACCGTAATTAGTGTAAAAGCAAACTAATCACTCACCTTGGCCACAAATGAAACACCAAAACTGAAATATTCTCTGATTTGGCGCTGTTCCCAATCTTACACAGCAGCTCTACCTCGGTTCTTGTGCTAATACTCCTTGATTCGGTGTTTGCTAAGCCTAATCTTCAATTAGAAAGTGATTTTTGAGTGTTTTAGAGAGATTTAGAGAGTGGAGGCCATGGCTAGGTCAAGAGGAATGAAAGTGGCGGCTGGAAAATGTCTAAAGAAATGTTTTCTAACCCTAATCAGCCCCTATATACCCCTAAACCCGAAATTCCCCTCTGGGCCTAGCTGCTAATCACCCGGTTAAGCCCAATTAAGCTGATTTTCACCATCTAAAACTCGTTTCAGCCATATCTCCCAAACGGTAAGTCCGTTTGGCTAATGTGACCACTCTACGGAAAGAGAAACCATCATCCGAAGCCAATGGAAGTGGTTTCAGGTCAAAATTCATTTCCAGTCAAAATTTATGGCCAAAACGATATCAACTAGGGGTAAAATGGTCATAAAAAAAATCGGGAAAAATCATGAACATGGGAAATGACCACAATAGTCATCTCCCAAAGTCACATGACCATACGACTTCGTATGTGAAAGAAATAAATATCCTACGATCCTATGACGCGTAGAATACGGGTCGTTACAATGAGGTAACACACCTAACTTATTTCTTCACATATAAGCATGCTGGCTAAGGAACCAAATAGACATGGCTACCACACCTTTTTCAGCTATGCACATGTCTTTTCTTCCAAGAAGTCTTCTACTGCCTAACCTATGCAGGCACTGGTATTAAAAAGGAAAAACACTGCAAACCTAAAATCTATAAAACACATACTTACTCACCTATGTGTGCATTTCTTCACTAATAAGAGATTTAAACCTGTGATGGCCAAGTCTTCTCACCTACAAATAAGAGGCTATCGTGAACCTTCATTTCTTTTTAACATAGCTTCCTCCATTTGTTTACATTGAAGAAATTTTTTATTCCAAAGCTTCCTTGATTTTTTTCATATACTCCACCTAAAACCATGAAACGAGTTCCAACGAACCAATATAATCCATATCTATATTTCATTATTTAGTAATTTCCATTGACGTAGATCGACATCAATAGTCAAATTCTAGTTTTGCGTTTATATCCAAATTTCTAGATTTTTACACGAATCTGTGTGTGTGCAGGTGTTCAACAATGAGGTTGTCAAGTAGAATTTTTTAGTGAATCTCCCATCAAAATAGTTCGCACCTGACAAGGCACGTCTCAATGTCGATCGGAGAATGTGTGGATCGAAGGGAGTGTGGAAGGTGCTGGCATGTCGAGGGAAGGAAGATAAGTCGAATGGTGCATTATAATTTTTAGGTTGGTGAACTTTTGAGCCATGTCACGGTATAACGTGTACATGAGTGCACGAGTGGACGACTTTAGGAGGAAATAATTTTGCAGAAGAAACTACTGTTGAACGTGGGTTTTGGTGTGTGGCATTAAATAGGTGAGGCCCATGTATTTAAAATTTTAAGTTTTATATTAGATTATATTGTTTATAGAATTGTTAATATCATATCTCAACCATACATTATCAGATTTTCAAACAGTTGGTCTCGTATGAACCGAGGAACGGAGGCTACAAGAAGGAACTGGTCTGGTTAAGATTGGAACCCATCGTAATTTTTAATTAAATTAAACGCTAGTTTAACTTAATTAAAAACAAGTGTTTTAACGACCGGATTAAGTCAGTGTGAGTATAACTCACTTAGTTCTCCCACTTATAATTATTATAAGTCGGGTTTAATGTTTGTTTGCTAATTGTTGGTTGATTTGATGTTTGTTAAATATTTTTATATTTATTATTTAAATTAAATGTTTGTTTAATTTAAATGAAATGAAATCGTTATTTTAACGATTATTTCCAATCGAGGTAACTTACCTTGTTAGTTACATTTATAATAATATAAACGTATTAAATTTAATTGGATGCTTAATTTGTTTATATTAGTTGACCGCTATTAGTTAAATAAATTGTTCATGTCTCTAATATATTATCATATTGAATGGATTGTTTTATACGAAGTAACCTATTTGGATGCATGGGAAAACAGGCTGGAGGGATCCAACTACATTCCTCAAATTTATTGTTTATTTCCATATTTTCATTATATGAACTGATTATCGAATATGATTGGATTGTTGATTTGGTCATTGATTTTTGAATCCAAATTCAACATTTTTTTATTAGTAACTAATGGTTAGTAATACTGGTTGAGAAATTGACATTTGATGGCCTAATAAGACATTGTTTATAAAGTTGATTTACCGTAAGGTAAATCGATGGAAATGAAGTTATAAATTTTATTTCAGGACTGAAGATAGAATTTGAAATATAATATTTTGAAAGGAAGTTTATAAAATAAATATTTATATTTATTATTTAAGTTCATAAGTAATTTTTATTAAATTATTTTATAAAGCTAACTCTTATATTAATAAGATTAGCTATCAAGTGAGCAGAAATTAACGTAACGATTAATAACCGAGACTAGTTATTTTTAAGATACAATTAACATGGGATTGGATTGAGATTGATTATAATTTATTTAATAATAATCAAAGTAAATTAGATTATTTAAATTAAATTAATTATATTATTAATTAATTTAAAAAAGGGTTAATGGGGATTGATTAACAAGTTAATCATGTTTTGAGTTGACTAAGTCAATTGTTTGATTGGAACTATTATTAAACTAGTTGTGAAATTTAATGGAAATTGTTAATGATGAAGAAAACTAATTTTATTTTTAATCATCTTGAAGTTGATTAGTTTAAAATAATCAAAGTAATTAAATTCATTATAGAAGGTTTATAAAACCATAAGGCCTTATTTATAGTTAAGTGAAGTTTAAGAGCAAATTATATTAATAGTAATATAAATTAAGTTTAAAATGAAGTTTAAACTGAATTCTTAATGGAATTCCATTTAATTGGATTTTATAATATCCAAGATTTGGCGAAGTTATAAAACCTAAGTTTTATTGAAAATAATATTTGAACGAGTTATTTGGAATGGCTTATGATGGAATAAAAGCTTAAGATATGAAATTGAAGAGTTGGAACCTAACTGGAGATCGGTTGAGTTAAATGATTGTCTAAGTATTGATCTAATGTTGATTTCGGCCTTCGGGGTTGATATTTAAGGAATTATTTTTGTACTGATTTACGGTTAGGGACCGATGAATGTGTGAAATGGAAATCAAAACAGAAATCCAAATTTAAATAAAAGTGGTTAGGCGTGACAAGTTATACAGATGCGATCAAAATTCCTATATTAAATAAGAGATGAGATTTTATTGAGATATAACTAAAATGGGTTTAAAATAAACTTCTCAAATTTTTTTAAATGGATTCTATTTATAATTAATCAAGACTTGTATATATGTGTTCTAAAAGATGATTAAAGATAATATAAAAAGTTTCAAATAATAATTTACAAATTATTTAGTAAATGCGTATAAGATTGTAACAAGGTTTCCAAAGAGAAATTATGGTATTATAAAATATAATTCGAAAAGCTTTCGGTTGAATGAGATGATTTTGAGTATAATCTTATTTTTGAAATAAGAACTGAAAGCTGTATTTCAAATATTAGAAGATTTAAAAGGTTTCGAGTAACAATTGGAAATTTAAAAGTCTAAGTGACGTTGTATATTAAACAAACGGATTCATTTTATTTTAATGATTATTTATTTTGATAGTTAAATAACCTACTATCAAAATCATGGCCTAATTCGTTGTTGGTACGGAAAGACCGGGATCGAATTCATATTCGAAAACCATTCCAAATTAACGAATAAGTAAATGCAAAATATATTTGATGCTGATCGACATGGAGCAATTGAAGACCGTATATCATCATGAGCAGAAGAACTATTGTTAAATTTCTCTAGCTGATCCCTAGAGATATATATTTGATAGTGATTCTATCGTGATTGAAATTTATGAATTGCAACGACTACTCGCTATTAATCCATAGGGTGATTCGTAGGATGTGGTAGGAGAGTGCCTTCGGTTAGTCCAGTCCCAGGACAACTTGTATGGATGAATGAATGACAGAGTATTTCCTAAGAGTAACATACATTAACTTTTACAAATATACCAAGTATGGTGGTAGAGGAGGAAACTTCTTTTAACATAACACCCAGAGTATGTTTGTGGACGTCAATTAGTGATTAAATGGATCTGACGATGTGGCATTCAAAGTGACTGATGGCCAGATGTTCTAAAAACAAGTTTATAATCTCAAGCCTCATCAAACGGGAAATGACAAAAATCGGGCAGGCAGCATGGCTAAGTGGGTCGCTCCCAATTAGGGTGTATTGTCACCACCTAGAGAAATTTATATTTGTTCTTCTTTCACTTAGTATCTACCGGGAATGGTTATGTTGGTATACCAACCGTAAGGTGACAATATATTCGAAACATTCAAGTGGAATAAATGGCCAATCATGTGTGGCCGAGTTGCAAGATGTTCTTCTTGAACTCCAGTGTATCCTCTCTAGAGTACACTAATCGGAAGGTGGTTCCATACCTTATCATATTCGTAATCCATTATCCAATAAGACCCCACGGTTTTGATTGTATAAAATGTATGTAAAGCGTGAGATGCAAGCATTCTAATAGATGGTTATTTAATTGATATAAATATTACTATAATGTTAGAAAAGATAAGATTTCAAAATGTTTTGGATCATCGTAAGGAAAAAACTGTCTGTATTTATGAAAGGATTGGTCTTACAATTACCCTTTTCTTTGGAAAATATTTTAACTTTAAAATCAAGTTCGATGATATCTACATACTTAGTGAGTTCTATAATCTGGTCACCAGACTGATCCTGGCGTTTGCAATGCTCGGGTCAGACCGAGTTTTACAGGTTCAGGTTATCGAATGTTGTGAAGTGCAGAGATGAGCTAGAGGTGTTCATACGTATGATATTATATAGTTATTATTTCACTATTTATTGTATATGAGGACATATTATTATAATTGTCCAAATGTGTTGATGTACTCGGATGATTGTAAGTTTGATTATAAGCTCTCAGTAAAGTTTTATTTCTATATTATATTTTGTTCCGTTGTTATGTTAGACTTTCTGTGTAGGCTCTTATTCTTATTCATATTCTTCTATTCTAACTTTCTTTCTTACCTCACGCTCTTATTTTTTTCTTTTAGCTTTCTGGGTTTTCAGTACTTGAGTTTGGACGCAGGATATATTAGTGTTGAAAGTCGAAAGTCAAATTTTCCGGGATGTTATAGTTGGTATCGGAGCAAAGGTTTAGTAATAGCCTTGGATCTATAGCGTAACTCGATAGAGACTGGGTTAGTAATACCCTAGATGAGTTGAAGTATACATATACGAAAGAGCATATTTGTAGATTTTTTATACAAGGGTTTTGTATTGTGTTGTTTGATCGGTTAACCTTGAACAGGCAACTGACACGGTATTTTTTTGTAAATTGGGTAAATGAAATAATTTTGCCCAAACTATATTCTTGTATCGAAAGGAAATAATTTTATCAAATTATTGGGATATTGTTTTAATGATTGATTTGAATGGGAATTCAAATGGCATTGTGAATTTAAATAGATTTAATTAACCAGAAGAATTTGTGAATAATTTTTTTAATATGTAATTAAATAAATCAGAATTTAATATAAGATAAGTAATATGGAATGATTTGGTTATGTTCTTTATTTGTGTATTGGATGGTAGATTTGTTGAATAATAAAATTCATCAACCGTTGAATGAATTGGAAACTAAGAAATAATTTTCAATATAATAAATTTGAGAATAGGAACGCTTGTGAAATAAAACTAAATGATTTAACCCTATAATGGTTATTAGCATTATAAATTGAGCTAAGTGCAAGTTGGAAAGAGGAAGAACCGGTAGTTTCTTTGCTTTACGATTAGAGTATTAGTTAGCCGACAAATAGGTAAATCTTAATATTATTGATTAGGTGTTTGATTTTATACCCCTGAGTTGGGTAGCCGCTTGACTTTGTTTTCTTTTGATCGATATGTGAGGCCCGAAGTGGCGTTCGTAGTTGTTCGGATCTAGCCATACAGAGGAGGTATTGGAGAAATTTTCAGTATTTTAATTTGAATATTTAAATATTATATTTTGAATACTAATGGATTTTAATATCGAATTCGTTAATAAAACAACGATTGAATGTTTTAATTTATATTTAATTTAAAACGAACTCGTGACATCGCAGTAGTTCATTATATTGAGTTTTCAACTTCAAGTGAATATACATAATTTGTTTTAAGTCGGAGTTCAATGAAACAAAAAATGTGAGAATCTATTAAATTATAATTTTCTAATAAAAGAGAAAATCAAAAATTTATCTTATATATTGTTAGTTATGTCCAAATCAAAATTTAAAATGGTCGCTATGGAATCATTTATAAACGATAACGTTTATTTAATAAATATAAATAGGGAATTTATATAATTTGGATATCGTTAACTCAAAAATGGTGATGTTGAATTATAATTCCATATTGGTTTATATTTGAAATGATATTTTTTTACATTTGGATATATACGATGATAAAAATTTATTATTATTTAACTATTTTGGAATTAAGTTAATATTATACCGATATTATACAAGCCTTAGAAATATATATTTTCCAAATGACCTCTGTTTTCGATGAAACAAATTTTATTAGAATTCGTATAGCTAATTATTGCTAGATTTCCAATTTAGAGCGAATTGGGGTTGTTTTGTGAGTGTGCGATATTTAAAAGTGAACTGACTAATAAATTGAAATTTTAATAATGTCGTTATGTAGGAGTCGGTTTTCAACGAAATTAATTTCATTGGATCCGAAATGGCAAGACATAGTACTATGTCTATTTTCGCTGCGTTTGGAGTCGGTGCGTGACAGTGTGTATATTTAACGTGCGACGTTAAATAACGGTAGAAATGAAATTAACCGTACCATAATAAAATAAAATTAAAAACTTCACCGCTAAGTAAAATTAAAGTGCATGCCTACTTAAACATCTCTTCATCTATCTAAAAGCTCCCATCAAAGAAATAAAATATCCATACACATGCCTATTAACTAGCTTTTTTAGAAAAGCACTGTCTTTTCATCAAATTTATATCTCATGCCTAAACACAATCCTATGAGTTAACATGCACATACAACACCTAACTTTTTTCTTCACCTTTAAGCATGCTGGCCAAGGAACCAAATAGACATAGTTACCATACCTTTTTTAGCTATGCACATGCCTTTTCTTCCTAGAAGTCTTCTACTGTGTAACCTATGTAGGCGCTGTTATTGAAAAGGAAAAACACTGCAAACCTGAAATCTATAAAAACACATACCTACTCACCTATATGTGCATTTCTTCACTGTCAAGAGATTTTAACCCGTGATGACCAAGTCTTCTCACCTATAAATAAGAGGTCAGTGTGCTCCTACATTTCCTTTTAACTCAGCTTCTTCCATTTGTTTACAATGAAGAATTATTTATTCGAAAGCTTCCTTGATTTTTAAAAAATCATATACTCCACTTAAAATCCTGAAACGAGTTTCAACAAACCCCTACAATCCATATCTACAAGTTCATTGTTTTGAAATTTCCATTGAGCAGATCGACATCAATAGTCAAATTCAAGGTTTGCATTTATATCCGGATTCAGAGATTTTTACACGAATCCATGTGTGTGACGGCGATCAACAAAGAGAGGTGGTCACGTAGAATTGTTTTTTGTGAATCGTGCATCAAAACAGTTTGCAGATGGCAAGGCAAGTCTCGATGTCGATCAGAGAGTGCGTGGATCGAAGGGAGTGGGGAAGGTGCTATGAAACGACCCAAACTTCCGACGTGAACAGAACGAGAAGGCGGATTGCTTTGAGAACACGATTCATCAGAACATAAACATGAGAATATTTCATAGCTATTACAACAATTTACATCAGAGTACAAGATATCAGAGTCAAACAAATAATAAATAGCGGGAAAATAACATCAGAGGTTTAAATTACAAAACAGCGGAAAACATAATACATGAATATGATGTGCAGCGGAAAACATCAACTACCACGACTGAAATAAATACACGGATACAAAGCATTCTGAATACAGCTCCAGTCGTAATTCAGGATCCTATGAAAAGAAATATCTACGAAAACCAAAACTACAAGCTGCCCGTGTGCAAAATATGGGCGACCAGAGTTTAGGTGAAACAATAAACTCCCAGTCAGTCATAGGACTGGTGTGAGAAATAAAACAGTTATTAACTTCATTTTAAAGTTGGGTAAATCAAGGGACCACACCATATGACATGGAATGGGTTTTCTCCCAAGAATACCATAAAACACACAGCGCAATGCTAAAAGGAAAAATGAAGCCATTATAAGATTCATGTCCCATCACACAATGCAAACACAAACCATAGGATAGAGTTTTACCTTATAATGGCCAAACATGCTTGATACGCGAAATTTATCTTTTATTATTATTATAAGTGAAGAAAATCAACTTCAAATATAAATGTACCAATCATTGACGGTATAGTACCTTATCCTACTATGTTGCCATATAGGTTTTCAACTAAAACTGAAAGTCGCATATTGGAAATTGAATTTCCATCTATGAAACGATGCGAGAGATCTTCCTCAACCGACTTTGGGACACTCAAGCTTATGTCCCAGGGTTTCACAACATATGTCCCTTGGATCATGCAGGGTCGGTCTACACCTAATGTTTGTGGATAGGTTATTCCTGAACAATATGTTTCCCGGCCCTATCAGACCTATCACTTGAGCCTTTTAGTCAGCTCTATATCCGAAGCGCCTCGCAATCCATCATCCACATAAATAAAATGTGACACAACTTCTAGCTAGAAAAAAACGCATGTCCTCCCTGCGGTCCTCTCCCATTTTTGGTTAACACCGGGGTGTGAGGCTCATGAATTAACGCTACACAAAGCTGTGTTACTTAAAGCTGTGCTTTGATCATCAACCTCAAAGCCCTTCTTTTCAACAAAAGCTTTGATCCATGCATCACATCATGCCACATTGTCAATCCATACTGTACCATGGATTTCCACCAATATACAACCTCTAAGCTCGTACGTTTCAGAGAAGAGTGTTAAGCAAGATAAAAAATTCTCCTCCACCAAACAGATATATATTTATCAGAGATCAATGAATACAGCGCGAAATACAACATCGGCATTACAATCCATTTGCATGTCCATTACAGGTCTGAACGAAACCAATGGCACCTTATTCCTCATCCCATATGTCCAATACAGGACAATGGCCCTTGCATATCCAGTCGATCTCCAAGTACGTCTGGACAATCACCACTTATTACCTCGTCTTGGGTGTACAGCCCAATCAAGACATCGTTAATCATCCAAACGATGTGAAGATCTCTGGTCTTCCACCACCATCTTCTTCAACTTTTAAATGTCGTGTCAGTCATTCAGAATGGGTTAAACCCAGTCTTTCTGAATAATTCGTGTATCTTATAATCAAGTGCTATAAAAACACATCATACGCCTCATTCCAATCCATAATATTCTTTTATTCAAATATTCATTACTTTGTTAATCATTCCCATAAATCCTATCAAATATTTAATTCATTTAAACATCTTGTTTAAATCTTTCTTTGAAAACCATTGCAAAAGATTTTGTATTATCTTTTTAACAACCTTAAACCAAATTCAGGTTTATCAAACTAGTCGGGACTAACGAGCCCTACCGAAGTAATCATAATTTTATTATCCCAATCCCAACCTATTCATCCCGTGGAGAAAAACTGGTAGTACTCCATATCTAACACCCACGTGTTATCGGTAAAATTAATTAGCATTTCACGTTTCAAATCTAATTAATGATTTAACTATCGCATGGAGTAAAACAGGTGGTACTCCATTCTCGAACATTTCTTGAGTTCGTAAAATTTAACTACCTCATTCACCTTCCAATCTAATATAAGATTAATTAAAAATCCAATTGGTTTTAATCTCAAAAATCATTACGTGATGATTATTCAATCTTTTAGGGAATTAATCCCGTCTTTAACTGGGTTAAAGAACCAATGTCACTTAAAACGCAGTTCGCAATAAACCCAAAATCATCTTCGATTTAATATGGAACCTTCACGGAAATCCGATTAGTCATAATTGATATAAATTTCCGTATCAGACTAATACAATAAGTGGAATAACGGCAAAGCCTTTTAAATTCCATAAATAGTAATGGTCTTCCTTTAAGAAGTCCATCTCGGTTATTAAATCGAATTCCATTCAATTCCAATTTAATATATTAAATTGGAAAATTTCCCTAAATTTATTAAAAGATTTATAAATTCCAAATCATATCTTCACGGTTAATTGGGTTTAAGAACTAATGTCATTAAAACATAGTTCATAATGAACCCAAAATCAACTTTCATTCAATTTGAATTAATAAATATAATTGAAAAACTTCATTAATCTTAATTTAAAGATTCATTATTTCCTCAAGCAGGTTTAAAGAATAGTGTTATTGAAGACACCACTCACAACGAATCCCAAAATTCAATTTGATATTAAACACAAGGCTCTGAATAGAAATCATATCGGCTTATATTAAACATTAAATTCTGAAACCAGCAGATATCGTATTGGGAAAAACAATATCTATATCTTTCAAATTCCTCAACAATATCCGTATAATTATGAAATCCAATATCAAAATATTTCGAAGGTTATTTCCATTCAAATCCATTCCAATTCATATGTAGGAAATTTTTGGTTATATCAAAACCATATAATTTCTTTCGGTTCTTTACTCAAGTTGATAAACAACTTATTCAAATAAAAATATATTATATCCTTGCAACCGTGGAATATTTCATCCGAATATCTTTCCAAAACATTTATTATGATTTAACATAGTTTTTCTCTATTTTTAATCATTTTAAAAATAGGCCCTTTTCGTGTCCATCAAAAATCGGACATCGAAATCATATTTTGATTCTTCTCTGAATATTATATTAAAATATTCGTTGTTTCTGAATTAGAATCAGACTCAATCAATTACCATATAATTTTAGTTGTATGGATTTCGTACATCACATGTATTCAAAATAGTGATAAACAACTATTAAACATTCAATTCTCATCCAGAGTGCAATTTACAATTGCATAAGCATTAAATAGTTAAATAACGCTTATAATAGTCTGTCAATCAATCGGTTGACATACAATTATACACAAGGGCGATCTATAAATTTATTATCATCCTTAGACCTGTGTGGGGTTTTCAACCATCAAACATATATTTTTATTTGTACACTTGAGCGATGTGTAAAATTATTGTCCCAATACCCGTGTGTGGTTTACATCACAATCCATGTGAACCTACCTATTATTTGGGAGATGGTGGGTAAATTGTCATTTCAAAATAAGTCATTATATAAATGTCTTATTTATCAATACTTATAATTACACTTAATAACGATAAAATTAAAACTGTAAACATCCATCAATCACCAAACAAATATTGCAATCACAGGAAATCAATATATATTTAGTCACAACAATAATAACTCTAAAAATAGTTTGAGTGAGAGAGTTCTCACCATGGGTTTCCACTCCGTCAGTCTTTAATTGACGATTTTAATACTGTTTGGGTTTAAATCTGCATCAAATTCTAACTTGCTCCAAATTTGACCAAATTAGTTTTGTTGCGAAGCTCTCGGCTTCACAATCGCAAGAGATCCTGTTTCGCGCGATTTTGAGTTCGTAGCAAAAAGACATTAGCATACGAACATAGACAATCATTTAAACAATAAAATCACTATTCACCTTCTTCTCAAAATGACACCCTCAACTTTAAACGCTTGCCACGACCAAATTGTAACTCGGAATCGCACGAGACCAGCACAATTGTCTTCGGCATCTCTGCCTCATTCCACTTTGGTGGTCTCCCCCTCCAATTCACCAATTGGGCCCCGCAGTCCGAAGATGAAGGAAGTGGATGTTTTCTGGTCGTCTAGGCGCTGCGGCCATGTCGCAGCTCCAATGCTACCAAATTTTACCAGTAGCTAAATCTCAACCTCTCGGACAACTTTCCTTTATATCACTTTGCCTGAAAATGCACGGACTGGCGGAAATTGATCAATTTCGTGATTGCCTCGTTTTCCAGCACCCCTCCGATGAACTTGACATTCCGGCCAACTCCGTCCACCGGAGACCATGCCACCACCTCCAAAACCTTCGTATGCTTCCACTTTACCATCCCTCCAAACCGCTCAACCTAATTCTCTACGTGGGGTCCGCAACAAGCAAAATACCGAAAATGAGCTGCTACACTTGGAGCTCAATTCCGGCCAAACTACAAACCCAATCACCACCAAATTTTAGGTGTGAGTAGCTCTCTTCAAGATCTATAAAACTTATATTTCATAGCCTAATTCCTTACGGGTTGGAAGATATAAATTATTTAAATTTGAGGGGTTTTTCTGCAAAATTTCGAAAGAAAGAAGGTGGCTGCCATTTTTGGTGGAGAAAAGTGGAGGTAGGGTTATCAGGAGGAAGAGAAAAAGATTGTAACAACCCACATTCTACGCATCTAGGATCGTAGAATATTTATTTCTTTTTCTTGGTAAGTCGTATGGTCGTGTACTTTTGGGAAACGACTAGTGGGGTCATTTCCCATGTTCATGATTTTTGCCAAATTTAAATGACCGTTTTGCCCCTAATTGATCTTGTTTCGTCCATAACTTTTGGCTGGATAAGAATTTTGACCTAAAATTACTTCCATTAGCTCCGGATGATGGTTTCTCTTTCCGTAGAGTGGTCATAATAGCCAAACGGACTTACCGTTTGGGAGATATGGCTGAATTAAGGTTTAAAGGGTTATTTTCAGCTAATTGGGCTTAACCGGGTAATTAGCAGCTAGGCCCAAAGGGGGATTTCAGGATTAGTGGTATTTAAGGGCTGCTAGGGTTATGATTTCGGTTTTTACTTCATTTTCCAGCCGCCTAAGACATTCCTTCAAGTATAGCCATGGCCTCCACCTTCTAATTTCACTCCAAATCACCTCTAATCACTTTCTAATCAAAGATTAAGCAAAACTACATCAAACCAAAGGGGATTAGCACCAAATCAGAGAGAGAGTTGCTGGAACACATAGAGATTGGATCTATATCAGAGGAGTTTCAGTTCTGAAAGTTTAATTGTGCCAAAGGTGAGTGATTTGCTTAGTTTTTTCACTAATTACGGCTAATTAGGGTAATTAGCGAAGATTAGCGAAATTATGGCTCAGAAAAATCTAGAAAACTTTCTAAAATTCTAAAACATCATTTTATGCATCTGATATGAATTTGGGTTAATTTGGACTAATTTTGTTAATCCCGGAATTTAGGGGATTAAGGGGTGATTAGCGTTAATTAGCGAAATTAAGCGTGATAAAATTCTGGAAAAATATTCAGAAATTCATAAATATTGTTTTAGACCTCTGTTAGAAAATTTGGCTAATTTGGTTAAGTTTTACTAATCCTATCATTAGTTGTTCTTAAACATGCTTAAGGGGAAAATATGGGTTTTTGGGTATGTTTGATCCGTTTTGACATATCATATTGTTGTTTTGCTGTTTGTGGATGTTTATGCATGTTGCTATGACTATATGGTAAGCTTTGTGATTGTTTAGAAGTGTTAGATTGGTCAAAAACGCCGTCGAATAGCGTAAAACTGTCGCTGGACAAAGTGCAGGAATTCGGATCGGATGGGGGATTGAGGGCCGGATCGGATCGCCCTATGGGGTCGTGGAGCCACATCACGAACCAAGCCTTCTCCTCCGAACCGAACTGTCTGTGTGACGTCTACGAGCATCAACTAAGGACCAGAGACTCGTACCCGATCCGAACCACTCGTGCAGGGGAACCCGACCCGAACCGTCTGGAAGAACGCAAAGAGATAGCCATGAAGAATCCAAAGCCGGAGCGTCCTACCCGAACCGAACCGCGTCTCCGACCCGACCCGAGTGGTCACTTGTGACCCGAACCGATGCACCATGGAGGAGCTTGAGGGACTGATCCGATCCAGTGAGGAATGTTGAAGGCCGAACCGAGCCACTGAGGGAGCCACTATGCCTGGAGCACGACCGAAGGAGCTTGTCACGAACCGGAGAGGCTCGTCACGACCGAACCGAACCGAAGAGCTTTGACTTGAGGCATAAACAATGAAGCCAAACCGATCCGGATGAAGATGAAGACCATAACCCGAGATGCAAAGGTAGTCCAAAGGAGAAGTTAGAGCTCAGGATCCAGATGGGAACCAATGAGTTCACTTCACGATTTGGGCTTTGCTGCGGGACGTGTGCAAAGGGGTTATCGGTGTCCACAACTTTGGTTCATCACTGAGAGATGGATTAGGGGCTCATAGTGTAGTTATATGGGGTTGGACTCTGTCATGGCCCAAAAGATTAGGTGACCAAAGTAGTGGATATCATATGCTTTACGCACTGAGTGAGAGATGTGTGGATGGCTGCTATGTTTGATTGTTTGACATCACTATGACATACACACCCCCACCCCCGTATTCTTTACACCATATGTTAGTGGCACCTTAGAGTATTGTAAGGTATGTAGTGCTAACTCTTTGGTTGCAGGTCCAGGTTCAGGTATGATTGAATTATACCTGTTATTGTTCTGTTTTGTTTAGCTGCTTATCGCTCACACCAGACTTTTTGTCTGACCCAGAGTTTTATGTCTCTTCTTATTACTCTGGGTGCTCACACGAGCAGACTAGAGACAGGTTAGGTGGATGCACGAGTAGCTGTACTGGAGACGAGCAGGAGGCTTCCACGTATGATATTTATGTATTATCTCCCTGTGTTATCGATGGTCACTGCTTGGGCATTAATAGTGTACCTTTTCCTTTCTTTTGCTTAGAGAAAGTATTTTTGAAGTTGTAATAAGGATGTTGGATCATAAGCTGTATTTTGGATTTCCGCTGCCATGTTAGACATGATTTAATTTTTCAGCTTATACACTGTCTCGCCTGTTTTATGTCAAAGTTATGTTATTATTATATTTTATTCCGTGCGCTGTGAGACATTCTACAGGTTCTGTGTTAGTTCTTCACCTTCTTTCTTTCCTTCCAACGACCGTTCTGCGCTAGTTATACATGTGTACAGCGCACTTTCGGAGGAAATGTCGGCTAGTACAGGGCGGGTCGTTACATTTGGTATCAGAGCTCTAGGTTGCGTAGTTAACCTGGGGAAAGTCATCAGGGAGAGATATTATACGTATATGAGAGCGTGTATTTGTGATTATTTTGATTTTTCAAAACTGGTTTTCAAAGCTATATAGATATATATATATATATATATACTATTAGTATAGTTAAGGATGAAGTTGCACTGCACTGACACCACAAATGAGATGGTTAATCATTTGCTCTGTACAGATTGAACGATGAGCCGATATGCGAGGGGTACTGGCAGAGGAGCCAATAATGGGAATGCTACTGAGATGAGGACTATGTTCACTGACTTCATGAGGGAGATGCTTAGGGATGTCCAGAGAGCGGCTCCTAATGTTGCTAACGGTGGTGGTGCAGCGGTGCAGGCGCCTAGGACCGATTTCGCCAAGCTTAACAAGGATTATGCTAGTCTTGGTGGGAAGCCGTTCCAAGGAACGGAGTCGACTACGGTTGTTCAGGATTGGTTGGATAGCTGTGAGCGTATCTTCGAAGACTTGGGTATTTAAGATGCCATGAAGAGGAAGCTAGCATCCCGTCAGCTTCAAGGACGAGCAATGAATTGGTGGAATGCTATTAAGGCAGCAACTCCAGAGGATCAGATTACATGGGATCAGTTTAAGGCTCGTTTTTGCGATAAGTTTATACCAGCTGCTCAGAAGTCAGAATTGTTTAGAAAGTTTCTGGAGCTTAAGCAGAACGGAAGGGCAGTTTCAGAGTATGTTGCTGAGTTCGATACTTTATCGAAATATGGGTTATCTCTTATCGACACTGCCGAGAAGAAGAACGAGAAGTTCATAACTGGTTTAGATGGGTACTTGGGGGAAAGGCTTATAAACCACATCGATGAGACGTTTGAATCGATTGTAGGAAAGGCATTAAGGTCAGAAAGTCTTTACCCTAAGCCTAAGACTGAGGTCGCTACTGCATCTGCAAAGGAGCCAAAGCCGCAAGCAGGCGACGGAGGCAAGAATAATTCCCAGACTAAGAGGAAACAAGACCAAACCATGGATGGTCAGAGTAAGAAGAATAAGAAAGATGGCGAGTGCTTTAGCTGTGGCAAGAAGGGCCACTATGCCAGAGATTGTCGAGAAAAGCCTGGGGAAAGGAAGTGCTTTAATTGCGGCCAAGCGGGACATCACAAGAATGAATGTCCACAATCTCCTAGGGAGAAGCAGATCGTGAAAGCATATACTATCAACGCTATTCCTTCTTCGTCGAATGCCCCAACTGCGGCGCAGAAGGAAAAAGGTGTCGTTATTCGAGGTATGCTTTCTATTTAAGATGTTTCTGTTCGAGTTTTGTTTAATAACAAGGTTTCCCATTCCTTCGTACCTAGTGACCTGGTAGATAGGTTGGAATTGGAACCCGAGATAGTCGATAGACCTTTAGTAGTGACAAACCCAATAGGTGGTTTGACTAGCCTTTGTAGGATTTGTCGTAATTTGGTCTTATCGAGTCATGGATGTATGTTTGTTGTGATTGCTTTATTTTGAGCTTTACTAGGTTTGGCTTGATTTTGGGAGCTGATTGACTCCAAAAGTATAGAGTGATAGTAAATTGTGAAGAGCCTTTGATGACCGTTAGAGTGGATGATGGACGAACGGTGGTATTGGATCGCCTACCTTGTGACGAAGATGATAACGGGAGTTAGAGAAGCAAATGTACATTGGATGTACAGTAGTTGGTCAGGACTTGGTCATGCGATCGATGATAATTTCAACAAGATTGGCGAGGATAGCCAAAGTCAGTTATGGATGCTTGAGTGTTTGGATGTTTTGCTCATGTCATCTCACGTAGATCGTCTGAACACGGAGGAGATGTTCCTTGGGTGCTTGTCTGATATTGGTTTAGGCCTTTGGAACTTGTGCTCGGGGAATGTCGAGGTCGACTAGGATGGTCTGCATGAGAGATAGGTAGTTGTTGCGATTTTCATTGGATGATATCTTGGTTTACTCGAAGAGTGATGGGCAGTTGTGACAGGATAAGACTATTCGATGGTATGGACTGCCCCGAGTTAGACTCGATAGGGTTATGAGATGACTTGAGTGGGACTCAAGAAAGATGCAAAGTAATGAATTATTTAGGACCATATGTTGATGTTCTTTTTGAAAGAATAGGATGTGTTCGTTGGTCAAGGAAGGTGCAACGAAGGTTAGGACGATTCAAGTTGGACTTGAACTCGTAAAATAAAATAGATGTTCGATTGATCTTAGAGATGCAACGAATAGGGAGACGACTCACGTTGGTCTAGAGTTTGTAGGTAATGGATACTCAAGACTGGGTCTGAGTTATGGGTAATAGATTGACTCGAGTTGGACTTGAGGAGGCTGCGAGGAATTGGATTGGCTCGAGTTAGACTCGAGAGGGCAGCAGGATAATGGATAGACTTGGGTGGGACTCGAGTGTTTCAGGCGGACTAAAAGCAGGGGTATTTGGGGACGCCCGTTACCTTGGATCCGTTGGACGTGATCTAGTTATCCTTGGAGGATAAACGTGTGTTGGACGTACGGTAGTCCGTTTGGAGGCTGGGCTTCCATTAGTTATTGATGTTGGTTGGACCAGACATATAGGTGTTGATGTATTCAAGGATTTAGCAGGTGATAGATAGGATTTGTTTGATGGATGTTATGGTTGCTATGTTTGTTCCTACCTTTCTTCTCTTGATTAGACTATCACCTGTAAGGATCCTGTTAAATGGAAATAGGATAGGTTTGTTGATCATAGTGAGATGATGGGTGTATGATACTTTACGTTAGACTTGAAGTATGTTTGGGCATTGTGGAGCGTCCGTTGATCTTGGAGATTCAGCGGATATAGGAGATTCAAGTTGGACTTGGACTCATAGGTAGGGTACCCAGATTCATTGGATGAGTCTAGTTCACCTTTAGAAGGTGAATGTACGTTGGACGTGCAGTACAGATATGGGTAAGGTACCTAGATTCATTAGATGAGTCTAGTTCACCTTTAGAAGGTGAATGTACGTTAGACGTACAGTACGGATATAGATGTAGTGCCTAGGGTCATTGGATGGATCTAGTTTGCCTCTAAGAGGTGAATATACGTTGGACGTGCAGTATGGATGTAGGAAAGATTCGGGTTAGACTTGAAAGGACATTTGGAATGTAGTTGGTAATTTGACGTATATGGTTGGATTACCTAAGAAGATGACAGTACGGACGGATGCCGTAGTACCGGACAAGGTGCGGTAGCTGATGCATTGGGTAGGAGACATGCCAGTTTAGAGGCTATGTTTCTGGAATGGAAGCTACTAGAGTATATCATGGGGCATGACTTCAGACCTAAGTCTGAATTGGATTCAGAAACGCTAGTAAGCTTGACGATTAGATCGATCTGGATTAAGTGGAACAGTTCTAGTCAGAGGAACGATCCTAACCTATTGGAAATCGCCTCTAGGATAAAGATGGGAATCGATGGCGAGAGGACGACTGTACTTGGGAAGTAGAGGATGACATAAGAAGGTCGTATTTGAAGCTCTTTGTCTGGTAAGATCTTAGCGGCGATGATTCTTCCTTTGTTAGAAAACCGCATGCTAGGATATGCTTGTTGTACTATCATGTATGTTTGATTGTTTGAAATTGGTTGATAGGCATGCGAGACCCATTGTTGTTTCTTAGTTAAGGAATTTCGGGGGCGAAATTTCTTAAGGGGTGGAGAATGTAACAACCCACATTCTACGCATCTAGGATCGTAGAATATTTATTTCTTTTTCTTGGTAAGTCGTATGGTCGTGTACTTTTGGGAAACGACTAGTGGGGTCATTTCCCATGTTCATGATTTTTGCAAATTTTAAATGACCGTTTTGCCCCTAATTGATCTTGTTTCGTCCATAACTTTTGGCTGGATAGGAATTTTGACTTGAAATTACTTCCATTAGCTCCGGATGATGGTTTCTCTTTCCGTAGAGTGGTCATAATAGCCAAACGGACTTACCGTTTGGGAGATATGGCTGAATTAAGGTTTAAAGGGTTATTTTCAGCTAATTGGGCTTAACCGGGTAATTAGCAGCTAGGCCCAAAGGGGGATTTCAGGATTAGTGGTATTTAAGGGCTGCTAGGGTTATGATTTCGGTTTTTACTTCATTTTCCAGCCGCCTAAGACATTCCTTCAAGTATAGCCATGGCCTCCACCTTCTAATTTCACTCCAAATCACCTCTAATCACTTTCTAATCAAAGATTAAGCAAAACTACATCAAACCAAAGGGGATTAGCACCAAATCAGAGAGAGAGTTGCTGGAACACATAGAGATTGGATCTATATCAGAGGAGTTTCAGTTCTGAAAGTTTAATTGTGCCAAAGGTGAGTGATTTGCTTAGTTTTTTCACTAATTACGGCTAATTAGGGTAATTAGCGAAGATTAGCGAAATTATGGCTCAGAAAAATCTAGAAAAATTTCTAAAATTCTAAAACATCATTTTATGCCCCTGATATGAATTTGGGTTAATTTTGACTAATTTTGTTAATCCCGGAATTTAGGGGATTAAGGGGTGATTAGCGTTAATTAGCGAAATTAAGCGTGATAAAATTCTGGAAAAATATTCAGAAATTCATAAATATTGTTTTAGACCTCTGTTAGAAAATTTGGCTAATTTGGTTAAGTTTTACTAATCCTATCATTAGTTGTTCTTAAACATGCTTAAGGGGAAAATATGGGTTTTTGGGTATGTTTGATCCGTTTTGACATATCATATTGTTGTTTTGCTATTTGTGGATGTTTATGCATGTTGCTATGACTGTATGGTAAGCTTTGTGATTGTTTAGAAGTGTTAGATTGGTCAAAAACGCCATCAAATAACGTAAAACTGTCGCTGGACAAAGTGCAGGAATTCGGATCGGATGGGGGATTGAGGGCCGGATCGGATCGCCCTATGGGGTCGTGGAGCCACATCACGAACCAAGCCTTCTCCTCCGAACCGAACTGTCTGTGTGACGTCTACGAGCATCAACTAAGGACTAGAGACTCGTACCCGATGCGAACCACTCGTGCAGGGGAACCCGACCCGAACCGTCTGGAAGAACGCAAAGAGATAGCCATGAAGAATCCAAAGCCGGAGCGTCCTACCCGAACCGAACCGCATCTCCGACCCGACCCGAGTGGTCACTTGTGACCCGAACCGATGCACCATGGAGGAGCTTGAGGGACTGATCCGATCCAGTGAGGAATGTTGAAGGCCGAACCGAGCCACTGAGGGAGCCACTATGCCTGGAGCACGACCGAAGGAGCTTGTCACGAACCGGAGAGGCTCGTCACGACCGAACCGAACCGAAGAGCTTTGACTTGAGGCATAAACAATGAAGCCAAACCGATCCGGATGAAGATGAAGACCATAACCCGAGATGCAAAGGTAGTCCAAAGGAGAAGTTAGAGCTCAGGATCCAGATGGGAACCAATGAGTTCACTTCACGATTTGGGCTTTGCTGCGGGACGTGTGCAAAGGGGTTATCGGTGTCCATAACTTTGGTTCATCACTGAGAGATGGATTAGGGGCTCATAGTGTAGTTATACGGGGTTGGACTCTGTCATGGCCCAAAAGATTAGGTGACCAAAGTAGTGGATATCATATGCTTTACGCACTGAGTGAGAGATGTGAGGATGGTTGCTATGTTTGATTGTTTGACATCACTATGACATACACACCCCCACCCCCGTATTCTTTACACCATATGTTAGTGGCACCTTAGAGTATTGTAAGGTATGTAGTGCTAACTCTTTGGTTGCAGGTCCAGGTTCAGGTATGATTGGATTATACCTGTTATTGTTCTGTTTTGTTTAGCTGCTTATCGCTCACACCAGACTTTTTGTCTGACCCAGAGTTTTATGTCTCTTCTTATTACTCTGGGTGCTCACACGAGCAGACTAGAGACAGGTTAGGTGGATGCACGGGTAGCTGTACTGGAGAGGAGCAGGAGGCTTCCACGTATGGTATTTATGTATTATCTCCCTGTGTTATCGATGGTCATTGCTTGGGCATTAGTAGTGTACCTTTTCCTTTCTTTTGCTTAGAGACAGTATTTTTGAAGTTGTAATAAGGATGTTGGATCATAAGCTGTATTTTGGATTTCCGCTGCCATGTTAGACATGATTTAATTTTTCAGCTTATACACTGTCTCGCCTGTTTTATGTCAAAGTTATGTTATTATTATATTTTATTCCATGCGCTGTGAGACATTCTACAGGTTCTGTGTTAGTTCTTCACCTTCTTTCTTTCCTTCCGATGACCGTTCCGCGCTAGTTATACATGTGTACAGCGCACTTTCGGAGGAAATGTCGGCTAGTACAGGGCGGGTCGTTACAAAGATATTATACAGTGGGGTTTTGATTCTATATTATCTCTTTAGTTCACGCTCTCCCCGTTGGACATTTATCGATGCTCTGAGCACACACGAACTCCGTTGGCGATGAAAATTGACACCCAACTATGTCTTGACGATACAGTCCTAATGAAACTGGTTTCGTCGAATTTCAAGTTCGTTTGCTCAAAAAGCTCTATTTCGGACTCAAATGACTGATCGATTCATAATTTATTGCGCGCAGCCACATACTAGCTCTAAAAATTATGAAATTTGGAATCTTGCAATAATTTGATATTCCGGATCCAAAAAATTGGTTTTGTCGAAAACGGAGGTCGTTTGCAAAATAGTCATTTTTAAGGACTATATAATATCGATAATATATATATATATATATATATATATATATATATATATATATAAACTCCATAGTGACTATTTTAAATTTTAATTTGCCCATAACTTACAATTTATAATACGAAATCTCAATTTCTCACATTCATTAGAAAGATATTACTAAATATATCCTAACGTTTCTTGTTTCACAGGAATATGACTTATATTGAATTTTGTATATCCATTTAAAGTTTAAAATCGAATTTTCAAACTACCGTGCCATTTCAAGCTCCACTACTACAAAACAGGTCGGTTGCTTCGGTTTTTTACCCCCTGTTGCTTCAGTTCTGCAACCGAAGCAACTGCAGATGATGCAACAGACCAGAAATTTGTTGCTTCAGACAAGAAACCGAAGCAAATATACTGTTTTTGCTTCGGTTGTTTTTACCTCTTGCTTCGGTTAACATCTGAAACAAATGCAGAAGACACTAAAAAAATATAACTTGTTGCTTCTGATAAACAACCGAGGCAAAAAAAAATTTCTTGCTTCGGCTTCCTGTATCCGACGTAAAAAAGAACAGGAGCATGAGATGACTCTTGTTGTTGCTTCGGTTCGGCTGTAACTACAACCGAAGCAAAAAAAATCCCTCTAGCAAATAATACTACCTCCATACAAACCACCATTCTTCTCAACATATCAAAATAGATAATTATTGATATTCAAACCATACAACAATACAAATTGAACAATTCACAAATAAATTCAACAATTTCATTGATAATGTTAATAATTCATACATTTAATAACAGCAATAAAACAAATGATTCATACATAGTGTTAATAATCCAGTCTCTTACTACAAGAAGGAACCAAATAAAATATAATCTGGTCTTACTACAAGAATTAACAATGCGCAGACTACAAATTTCAAATTACTAAATCACAGCTTCAAAAAGATGTTAATGTAGTATTTACAAAATGCAACTTTCTCACAAAAGCCGAACTTTCAAAGACACCAATTAGCGCCTCACTGAATATTAGCTATAGTAGTATCTGCAAAATTTCAGAAACAAACAAAATGCAATTCTCTCAGTAATGGTAAACCTGCAAAAACAAATAATTGAAAAAATATACTACCTGCAACTATAAATCTGCTGCAGTATTTCCATATATGCAGTTTCTAATCATCTGAAATACACTGTAAATAAACATAAGTAACCATAAACATGCAGTTTCATTATATGTTGTTTACATAACTGTTTCATGTAAATAGACATATTCATGTAAATATAATAAGGTCAACACTTGACATTAGTAACCTGGGTAATTTAACTTGCGCTATTAGCAGTGTATTTTAATTTTGAAGCATCAATTGGAAAAAGATCAATTTCAGCTCTATGCTAGCAAAGTAGCTAATCTGAGCAAGAGTCATCTCATGCTCCTGTCAGCAAGAACATGAACATTAGTAATCTGGTTTGTTTACTTGGAAAATGGGCATCACATTCATATACACCAAAAATATGGCATGCTGCAGATAGTGAAAAAAAAAAAAAAAAATAGTGAATATACACTGGAAATGTTAATTCCTGGTCTGTTTACAGTGAATAATATTTACTGTGTACAAATATATTCTAACTATATATGCAGTTTATAACATTTCGACAAGGTTGGAATCGAAGACACTACAAATCTGTTCTTCCAGTAGAAAATAAATGCAATCATATATCGTATCTGGAAGTTCATTTTGAAAATAACTTGGTAAGTTTTCCAGTAAGATTAAGATGCAGCTAAAGTTTATTAAACAAAAGGAGAAGAAAAATATAACTTATGAATCATTTATATCCATCATTCAAAATTGTAGTTTACAGTTACAAAAAACATTTAAAAAAACAACTATATTTCTGTATACTGAAACTTACTTGTAGTCCGATTGCTCGGCGCCCATATTCCAGAGTTGATCAGTTGTATTTCTACTTGATGCATGGTTATTGCTTACAGCTGACCAAAAAAATTTGCAATCATATGTTAAAACAATGTACAACTTCCAAACATAGTTAATTTGATAAGTTAAAGCAACAGCTGCAATCAGAATACTCTGCAGAACATGACATAAATATTTTGTCCATACCGAAACACGTCTAATCGTTATCCACTACAACAAAATGAAGCTTTCATAGCATTTAGATCAGATAAGTAAATTTCTATCAGCAAGAATGATTTTGCAATTGCTGGCATACCATCTAGTACCCACTAAAGGATAAAGATTACTACAGATTGCGTAGAAAATTCTATAATAAAGCATTGTTCAAGAGAAAGGCTTTCAAAAAACTTAAAACATATCAAAGGTAAATCACCAGCAAACAAGATATATCTATGAGCCAATTCAAGGTGTAATCCCAGTAAGTTGCAAATTAAAACACTAGACTTAAGATCACCATAATTTTGACTAGTGACACTGTTAGTAAAACATAGGAAGTAATTTTCAGGAACCAGGCGATGCAAAAAAAACAAAAAACGTGGGAAACAATTCTAAGGAAACAACTAGAGAGTATTTAATAATTCTGGAAGCTTTAGAAGAACAAAATATTCTACATGGAGTCACCAAAAACTGCTCCTTCAACCACTACCTTCATATTGACCATCAACTATTTTCATGATTTATTGACCCCTAACCTGCCTAGCTACAGTACACAACATATATGAATTAGGCTTATCAGCCAACTAATTCACTTTAGCACTTCGATATCCATCCAGTTGGTTTCTACGGTACTTTAACAAAATTGGACGAGTTTGGTGGTTTGTTAACTTATTTGGTATGGCCAGAAAAACAACTTCTTTTTAATCATTAGAAGGTTTATATCAAGACTTTAAGTTCGATTCAATATTTTTTTAAACTTTTGATTCCCTTTTGATTAACTCTGTTTCAGAGTTCAATACTTTTATTATGTATAACTGTATTAGTAAACCATATATTTTCAAAATCAATTTTGCTAGTAGTACTACATTTTCATTTTTCATTTTTCGCAATGGTGATGTTTCCGACTGGTGTGGACGAGTTGAGCCTAACATCTCTGATGATCCCACTTGGTAGCAATTGTTATATTAAAATAAAGTTACAGATAATGTACAATCTATATCCATTATTAGAAGAATATATATGGATCCAACGTTGTTTTATCTAAACAAAATTTTTTACCCATTTAGAAAATGTGTTGCCGTTTTTTTCTTCTCAACATCGAGTTCCTGTGACTAGCAACAACATCAGGATGAGCTTTTCAAAGGCCTGCAGCTCCACCACCACCTGCAAACATGTTTTCAGAAGAAACCATGCATGGTGACAGCATCCCTTGAAAAGCAGGTGCAGGCATGGACGCAGTTCGGACATTCTCTTTCCCATGTTATTACCACCAGGCAACATGTGTGGACCCTTATCAATTCCAGCATTCAGACCACTATTTATATTTCTTGTAGAAAGAACATATTGATATTTTGGTGATCATCAGGTAAAGACGTTATTCTTGACATAGAATACCTCTGTGGATCTCCCCTATGATTAATAGCAAATGCAATATTAACAGGCTGTGATAAATAATTTATTTGGAGAGGGTGAGCATGCAGTAAAACACAGTATGGAACAACTTTCTTTTTAGCAACAGTCGAATATTTAGAAAGATACTGAACTTAATCTCGTAGTTCCTAAATATCATTAAAAGATTAGCAAGAACTGAAATCGTACATCTGGGATATCAAGGTGCAGCCCTTAGAATGAAAACGTTTAGTTATCGCATTTTTTACACACTAATGCACAGAACAAAGGAAGGAGGGGCAAACTCATTTCTCACGTTTTGCTTCTAAGATCTGGAGACAGAGTTCTTTACATGCAAAGGGAATGTAATTATCAATGTGTACAGTCGCATGCGGGGTAAAAGAAAAAAGAACAGAAAAAATAGTGTGATAGTTTGTTAGTTATATTATTATTTTCTATTTCAGTTTTTCTTTTTTTTGTTATGTAGGTTTACACACACACACACGCATCGTATTAATTGTATGTACATGCTAGAAATCATTTAGTATATTTTCCACCTTTGATCCTTGGTCAATGAATGTTAGTAGTCACTAGTGCTAGTGTTCTTCATATTATATGACTAATATATGCTATCAAAATTGTAAGACCATGTCATTGTCATGATCATATCATTTTCATAAACAGAAAACATTCATGCTTCATTATGTTTTCTCATTTTAAAAACAAAAATTTACAAATGTTATTAGGTACCATTATCCTCTAGATTTATCTAGTAAAAATAATCTTGGGTATCACTTCATGGGACCTGCCATGGTTTGAAAGCAACACCAAATGAGCTCAACTTTTATAACTATTGCAGATGAACTCAACTTTTATATAACTATCATAAACTGCATACGCAAATGATTATATATATGAACTCTAAGACTTAGACTTTTTGAAGTAGAATCAATCATGTGCCTAGATATAATGCACCATGTTATTAATTTACAATCAAAATATCTTAGGTAATAGTTTGTCTACATATAATGTACTTAACAAGTGTTACCTGTGGAAAAACAAAAGTCAGAAACATAAAAATATTGTAATCATGTTAAATACTCACCTAGTTTCATTTTATTTTCTACGCATCATAACAAAATCAAGTTAACTAAATATTCTCAAATTCTTGACTCTGTTAGGTTAGCTCAAAAATTGGGGATAAAGGTATACAAATTGTAATCAAGGGATGTAATAACATGTAAACATGTGAGATGAACAGATGAAGAAGGCTAAAAATAATCTAACCAATATTGTAGTACCTCTGACGGCTATTCGAACTAGATACGTGCAAATCTAGGGTTCTAGTCAGCTGACATGAACGCTCCTTCTTTAGGGGTTGGGATCGACGTTAGCTTAGCGGCACAAGATAGGGATCGATGGCGGCTAGGTTTGACCAACAATTAGATCGGCAAAAGATTTATTTTACAGAAATTATGAGGTAGAAGGAGTGAAGGGGAAAAGTCACAAATCTACTGATAGAAATTAATTTCTATTCCCACGCGAAACAATTATTCCCTGCCTTTTACATATCGTATAGCGTTGAAAATCCCATCTTCTATACCGTATAGCGTTGAATCACTTGACTTGCCCAGCGATGGGAGAAAGAAAAGTGGCAACTTATGTATTATTGCTATCCAACGTTAATTTTCTTGTAGTGATCAATGAATGATGTTGATTCAAAGTTCAGCATAATCGAAGTTTGTCATGAGTGTCATAAAACAAAATTAGAGGATACATATCCTTTTTAGTTTTTCTTGTCATGTATTTATTTAGAATGTGATAATATAAGTTGTAAAAATATACAATATGTAACTAACTAAATAAGAGCTTAGTAATAAGAAATAGTTACCATATTTTAAAGCACGAAAAAACTAACATTTAACATTAAAAAAATTACAGTACTTATAATACATGTAAAATTGGAAGTTAATCACAATTACTTTGTTGCATTTATTTCACGTTACCTGTATTTCACAATTCAAATTGTGTTAACTCACAAAGAACATATAACTAAACCAGAATGTATTACTGTAGATTTGTAAGTAGAGACAGTATCCAAACAAAGAAATTTGCAGCTTTTACAATTTCTCAAACAGTGAAAATGCATTCAAATTCGGAATGAACAAAAAATATGCAGTTTTTTTCTTGTCATGCTGACACAAGATAAACAATATCAATATACACATCGAATTGACACAACAATCACAAGTTTTCACTTTCATGTCATGTTCATTAATACTTAGGCATCACTGCCATCCTAACTCAGAAAACAGATTTCCAAATGAATTGCTATTTCAAATTATTAGATAATACGAATATCTGCTTAAGCTCCGATCCTCAGTTCATAAGGCAGCGAATTGCACAAGCAAGAACTATATAAAATTGACTCCACATAACTCAGTATTCAGGGAAAGCAGCCGCAACCGTCCCTATCTTTAAGGAAGAAACATGAAACGACCCAAACTCGCCCTTACGGGAAAGCCCGGATTGAGTTGAGAACATGACAAATCAGAACACAAACGGAAGAACATTTCGTTGCTTAGTACAAAAATTTACATCAGAGTACAAGAATATAACAGAGTATGAATAAATAATATACATCTGATAAATATCAGAGATTTAAGTTACTTTTGAATACATAGCAGCAGAAAAATAATACAAAAACCAACTGAAAGAAATACATGGATACAGAGCTTTCCGAATATCGCTTCAACTGTAAATCAGGATCCTGTGAATATAATATCTGCAAAACCAAAACTACTAGCTGCCCGTGTGGAAAATAGGGAAACTCAGAGTTTAGGTTAAAACAATAAACTCCAAGTCAGTCATGTGACTGGTGTGAGAACTGAAAACAGTTATTAACTTGATTTTAAAGTTAGGTAAATCAAGGGACCACGTCGTATAACAAGGAATGAGTTTAACCCCAAGAATACCAGTGCATATAACAAACAACGCAATACTAAATAAAGAAAATAAGCTATTATAAGACTCAGGTCCCATCACACAATGCAACGCAAGCCGAAGGAAAGAGTTTTACCTTATAATAGCCAAACGTGCTTGGTACGTTTAAAACAAATCATTTTGATACTATTATAAGTGTAAAGTGTATAAAAACAACTTCAAATATAAATGTACCAATCATAGACGACATAGTGCCCCATCCCACTATGTCGGCATACTAGGCTCTACAATCAAAACCGAAATGTCACGTACTGAAAATTCGATTTCCCTCTGTGAACCAAGGCAAGGGATCGTCCTTACCGCTTCGAGACAATCTAGCCTACCACGTCTCAGGTGGGCCCTTAGATAACTGCAGGGCCGATCCATACTAAGTGCAAGGTGGAATCATAACTCCTGAACATGCGTTTCCCCGCCCTATGGGGCGTAAATGAGCCAAATGACTCAATACCCATCGGCTCCGTAGTAACCGATATATCCGAGGTGCCTCGCTATCCATCAAATAATATGCAACATCCACATGAGTAAAATCTCTAGGCTCCATACCATGACACTACTCCTAGCTAGAAAGAAACACACTGTCCTCCCTGTAGTCCTTCTCCCGTTTCAGGTTCACACCGGGGTATGAGGCTCGCGAATTAACGCTACACAAAGCTATGCTATTTAAAGTCGTGCTTTGATCATCAACCATAAGACTCTGCTTTTCAGCAGGAGCCTTGATCATTTGCATCTCAGCATGCCACACAGACAATTCATGCCATGCGACTGATGTCTAACGATATATAACCTCTGAGCTCGTACGTCTCAGAGAAGGGCGTTAAGCAAGTGAATAAATTCTCCGTCGCTAAACAGATATACATTTAATAGAGATCAATCAACACAGAATAAAATCCAATGTCAGACACACATCCATTTACAAGTTCGTCCTGGTTCTGAACAAAACCGGAGGCACCTTATTCCTCGTCCCATATGTCTAATACAGGAGAGAGGTCCTCGCATATCCGGTCGATCTCCAAGTACGTCTGGACGATCAACACTTATTACCTCGTCTTGGGTGTACATCCCAATCAAGACATCAGTAATCATCCAAACGATGTGAAGACCTCCGGTCTTCAACCACCGTATTCATTGTCGACTTATCGTCGAATCAGTTATTCAGAATGGGTATAAAGCCGGCCTTTCCGAATAACTCGCATATATTATAAACAAGTGATATAAACACGCAACATACGCCTCATTCCAATCCATAATATTCTTTTATTCAAATATTCACATTTTTAGGGAAAGGTTCCCATTAATTTTATCAAAGATAAATTCTTTTAAATTTCTTTGATCTTCCTTTGGATATCATTTCAAACCAAATTAAGGTTTATCCAAACTAGTCGGGATTAACGAACCTTACCGAAGTAATCGTTTATTTTATTTCCCAATTCCAACCTATTCATCTCATGGAGCAAAACTGGTGTACTCCATATCTAACACCACTGTGTTATCGGTAAAAATTAATTATCATTTCCCGTTCAAATATAATTAAAGATTTAATTATCATTTGGAGCAAAACTGGAGATACTCCATTCTCAAATTAGATAATTTAAATTATCACATTCACATTTCAATCTAATTAAAGATTCATTAAAACTCCACTTAGTTTTAATCTTCCCAAAAATCAATATTAATGATTATTTAACTTTGGGAAATCAAACATGCCACATTGACAATCTACGCCGCACTATTGATTTCTGCCTATATAAAACATCTAAGCTCATACGTCTTAGAGAAGGGTGTTAAGCGAGAAAATAAATTCTCCGCCACCAAACAGATATAGATTCAGCAAAGACCAACCATACAGTTCGAAATACAATGATCGACATGTAATTCTGCCTTTAACTGGGTTAAAAAACCAATGTCATTTAAAATACAGTTTACGACACATTCCATTAATTATGGAATCTTCATGGAAAAACAGATCAATATATATATATATATATATATATATATATATATATCGATATCAATTTCCATATCCGACTAATAATATAAATGGAATAACGATAAAGCCTTTTAAATTCCATATATATTAACAGTCTTCCTCCACAAAAGTTCATTTCGATTATTACCGAATCGAATTTCATTCCATTCCAATTAAATATTAATTAATTGGAAAACCTTACTTTGGAAAATCCCATTAAATCTTAATAAAAGATTTATATATTCCAAATCACATTTTACTGTAGATCGGCTTAAAGAACGAATGTCGTTAAAACCACAGTTCACAATAAACCCAATTCACATTCCATTTTCAATTCCAATTAAATGTTAATAAATTGGTAATTCTTCTTTAAATCTTAATTAAAAGATTTATTCTTTTCACACGGGGTTTTAGAACAGTGTTAATAAAGACACAATTCACGACAAACCCAAAATCTAATTTCAGTTCAATTCCAATTAAATATTAATTAATTGGTAAACTCTTCGAAATCTTATTTAAAAGATTTAATCTTTTCTCAACTGGGTTTAAGAACAGTGTCCTTTAAAACACAGCTCACGACAAACCCAAAATCCAATTCAATATTAAATACAAGGCTCTGAATAGAAATTATATCGGCTTATATTCAATATCAAATTCTGAAATCAACAAATATCGTATTAGGAATAACGATATATATATATATCTTCCAAATTCCTATAACAATATCCGTGTAATTACGAAATTCAATACCGAAATATTCCGAAGATTATTTCCACTATAAACAATTCCAATTTATTTATTGGAAAATTCTGGTTATTTTAAAACCATTTCAAATCCAATTAATTTATTTCTAAAAATAATTGGACTATTATTTCTAGTTAATAACTAGTTCATTTTGATAAAAACATATTTTATCTTTCAAAATATGGAATTTTACATCCAAATTCTTTCAAAATCATTTATTATGATTTTACACAAATTATTAATATTTTTAATAATTTTATTAAGGCCCTTTTAGTCGATTTCCATAAACGTTCATCGAACTGCACTTACAGCGACCTTTTCCAAATTTGATTTGGATATAATTCCAAATCCAACTGTTAGATTTCAAATCTCTTATATTCGTTGGAAAGCTCTTTTCGATACGAATCCAACGGTTTCGCTTTTAGGAGAATCCAACGGTCGGATCTCCTGTAACGTCAATTTGAAGTCAATGGTTGAAATTCGCGAACGATCGCGACGGTTTCTATTCAGGCCATTTAATATATATATATATAATATTATATATATTTCGTCGATTTTCATTTAAATCCTGTTTTATAAATCGTTTTAAATTTATTTAAAAAAAACCGATTTTAACTTCATATTCAATTTTAAATCGAAATTGAATATTCCATATCATTAATATATAAATGATAATATTTTCAAAATATCAGATTTTGAAATCATTTCCTTTTCAATATTCATTATAAAAATGAATAAAATCGATATAAATATCATTCGCATCAAAATGGCGCATATCTAATCAACACGGCTTCATATATTTCAATATTTTCGTGTCCATCCAAAATCGGACATCAAAATCATATTTTGATCTTTTACTAAATATTATTTTAAAATATTCGTTATTTTAAAATATTCATTATTTCTGAATTGGAATCAGACACAATCAATTACCATATAATTTTATTTATATACAACACATGTATATATCAACAATGATAAACAATCAACGATCAGCCAGAGTGCACTACACGACTGCATAAGCATTAAATATAAGTAATTAACACTTACAACAGTCGGTCAACCAATCGATTGACATACAACTAAACAATTGGGATTAGTGTATGTCAAATATCATCTCAATACCCGTGTGGGGTTTCAATCAACACACATAGATTTTATTCGTGCAGTCGGGTGATGAGTAAAATATATCGTCCCAATCAATATCAATCAAAAGAGTGTACATAAACAAATCGTTCGATTTGTAAATGAATATTTATTTTCATTCATACACACGTTAAAAATTATATTCTTAACGATAAAATATTTAGTTCAACAGATGAATGTTTTATACAGTTCATTTATACAATAAAAATGATATTTTTATTGTTCTAACATATTTTAGAAAATTTTGGCGGCATAACGGCGCGATAGAACCGGAATAAGGTCTAGCCTTATCCCTCGCCTAATACTGGCTCGCGCCATACACATACCAATTCAAATCAATTCATTCACAACCCAAACCACATTCAAACAAATAGACCAATCAAAACAAATAACCAAACATTCATGGTTTCAAACAAAGGTGTCGGGTGCTACTAAGCACCGTCTGCATCCTAGTATATATTTAACTAGAAACAAAATTAGAGTGAGAAGTTCTCACCTTGGGTTTCTACTCCGCCATTCTTTATTTCTGAACAATTTGGATTTGGATTTGTTTCTAGTCAGTCCCATCGCAATCTGTTTCATATGATTTTTATATTAAAAATCATATTTTTCTTTTAACGCTATATAGATAAAAATCACATTTTTAAAATGTTATTTATTTAATAAAAATCACATTTTTAAAACGAAATTATTTGAATAAAAATCATATTTTTATCTTATCAAAAATATATGTATAAATTTCAAATCTTTAAATCACTGCTTAATTTTTAATTTAACTATAAGAATAATAATAATTAAATAAATTAAAAACACTCACGGTTGTTGAACGAAGGGGGGAGAAGGGCGTCGGGTGCTGTAGACGGCGAGGGAGGGTGGTCTGACGGTCGGTGGCTGGGGTGGGCCATGGCGGCGCGGGTTATCTAGGGTTTCGGGTTGGGGCTTCAAACTGGGGGTAGGGGAGAGAAGGAGAGGCGGAAGGGGAGGAGCTGGGGGGTTGCGGCGTCGTTCAAAGGGGGTGGAGGCCGTTGGCGGAGGCGTGGTGGCACGCTGGAGTGGGGCCAGCGACAGGGTTCGTGGGTTTTTTTGTTTTTTTTCTTTTGAGCGATTTTGGGGAGAGAGAAAGGAGATAGGGGAGGGGTTTGAATTTATATAATAATTTAATTATTATATTATTTTATTCTCCAAAAACTTTGTTTTTCATTCGAACCCCGAATTGAACCCAACGACTGTCACCCCTAGTTAGTCACCCCCATTTCGGACACAATGGGATATGTCCTGGAAGCCAATTCGACTGTTTCGATTGGTTTTTCTTTTAAATTTAAATTTAAATTAGAATATGTTGAATTTGAACGTACATTTAAATTTACCGGGGCCACATACTGACTCTTGACAATACTGTCCTAACAAAAATAATTTCGTCGAATTTGGTGACCTTTCGAAAAATGGTCATTTTCTAGTCGATCCAATTCAATAGAAGTTGACAAAACGCGTTTTCTTTTGCCACGCTCACATATTGATTCGAAAAAGTATGAAAATTGGAATCTAACAATAATTTGACATTTCGGATCCAACAAAAGTGGTTTCATCGAAAACGGAGGTCGTTTGCAAAATGGCCATATTTAATGGCTATATATATTAAAAAATATATAAATTCTACAGTGACTATTCTGAATTTTAAACTGGACATAACTTTCAATTTATATTATGAAATCCCAGTTTCTTACATTCGTTAGAAAGATATTATTAATCAGATTCAAATATTTCTTGTTTCATCCAATTGTGACTTATATTGAATTATGTACATTCAATTGAAATTTAAAATAGAATTTTCAAACTACTGCGCCATTTCAGGCTCGTTTTATAATTAAAATAAATTTGTTCATTCTAACTTTGATTAAAATAAATTTTTAGTCATTATTATTTAAAATAAATCATTTTAAATATTCAAAATTCGTTAAAATTGCTAAAATAAAAATTTTAAATTGGTTCTAATTTTTCGGGTTGTTACAAAACACTTCCTAAGCTGAAACTGGCTATCAAACTTCGATGCAAAGCGACAGAGCAATAGTGATTTCGAAAATCAACCTATAAGGCGAGGAGTTTGGGGAATGGAAGATGGAGAGATTTTTGTAATGGTGAAAGCTATTTGCTTTAGATCTTCGAGTTCCATCGTCATTCTAGGCGAAACACCTCAAATCGATCTCCAAATCGCCATTTAATTAAAGGTTTTTGAGCGTCGCCATGGAATTTCTACCATTTAGGGTTGAGAAATGAATCGCAGTTTCACGCTACAGTTGTGTAAGTATAGGTGAGAAATTGTCGGGTTCTGTTTTCTCCTACCCGATTTGCTTGCATGAGTTTGTGCTGTTGGGCCACTAACCATGTTTACAATCCGACTTCCTTCACTTTTAACGAATATAAACTTAAATACTCCATGTTTTATTGACCAAATAAAGTACCAACTAAATTTTGTTTTCATTGTAATAATTTAGGATGAAAGTAATTGACAAAATATTTGGTACTGAAATTGTCAAATATTTAGTAAATATTATTATTTATACATTATTACTATAAATTATTAAAAACAATTTATTTATTAGTAATTAATTATATCAAATAACTAATTATTAACTGTAACCTACAAATTATTTATTAAATGTCTTAGTATTAACATTTTTTATGTTTCTTCAATTTATGTATAATTGGTAATAATGAACATTAATAATTTTAATTTATAATAGAAAAGCTCAAAATATTAATTTTCTTATATATTATATATTAAATTTAATTATTAATTATAATTATAAAATATCAATTGATAAATATTTATTCTTAATTAATAATTTTCCTTATTAATTGTGCATTATTAAATATTTTTATAATAATTAATTAATTATTAGTTATTAATTGTATATTAATTATTTAGAATTAATTCTTAAATATTAAATATCACTTATGTATTAACTTTTATTATTATTTATTATTTATCAAAAATTAGTCTTAATCATTATATAATTATTAAAAAATAATTATTTAATAGTAATTATTCTTCACTAATTATTAATTATTAGTTATTAATTATTACTTCTTAAATATTAAATATTTCGTATTAATTGAATATGAAATGTTAATATTAATTATTAAATGTTATTAGTTATCTAATATTGATTATTACTTTATTTTATAATTATTAAATATCAATGAAAAGTATTTAATTGTAAATAATTAACTATATAAATTATTAAATATACAAAGTAATTATTGATTATTTATAATAATTAAAATAAACTATAACACCATGACATATGTAAATGGTTTTTTATAATTATTAACACATGCACATTTGTCTCAACAAGAATAGTTACAGTTATAACACTATTTGCAAGCAAGTAAAACCATATTCGTTGGTGGTACTTACTTCAGTTCCCAAGAAACAAATGCAAATAACACTATTTGCTTCAGTTGTTAACACAGCCGAAGCAAATGATACTATTTGCTCCGATTGTTGGGAAAACGGAAGCAAATTACAGTATTTGCTTCATGAGTTGCTACGCTCGTGCTCACAACAGAAGCAAATAGTACCATTTGCTTTTCTCGCAAGCACAACTGAAGCAAATGAGGCGAAGCAACTGACCTGTTTTGTAGTAGTGCCCGTTTTATAATAAATATAAATTTATACGTTCAAACTTTGATTTAAATAAATTTTAAATTGTTAATTCTCAAAATAAATCATATTAAATATTCAAAATCCATTAAAATCAGTTAAAATAAATTTTAAATTGGTTCCAAAAATCAGGGTTGTTGCAATCTCCCCCACTTAAAACCTTTTCGTCCTCGAAAAAGAACGGCGCTGAAAGTTGTTTTACCAACCAACTCAACTTTCATTCAGGGTTGACTTCTTCAACTTTTCAGTTTCTAAGAACTTCTAAATTTCTCTGAAATTTGGCTAACACCCTAAATTTCTAAAAAAAATCGCCATAACCTCCTTTGTATGGGTTGACCTGAAAATTTTATTGGGTCGTATTAGGCACCCAATAAATCATATATATATCGCATATAAATAAATTGTGCGCACCCATTATGGTTTATATACCCTGCTCCCCTCATACCCACGTGGCGTACCTAAAACAAGAGAGACGTGACGTGTGTATTTTTGTCATCTGAAGATCTGTGAAGGGTCTATCATTAAATCCTACAATTTACCGTTATAGGTTATTAAGTCCATAATCAGTCCTCAGTTCAACCTGTAATTCAGTCATCGCCATACAAGCATCTTGCTTATATGGTAATCCAAACTTCGCCACATAAGCACCAAATGATTATATGGAATATGATATGCTATGCCATCTTTAGTAGTATGTTATGCGGAGTAGTCCATAATTTATTGTTATTATCCTATGGTGTATATTTTAATTTCACACTGAACAACCAACACAGCGCATCCAAATCACTCACAGTAGTTTATAATAAATAAAAATTGCGCAACCAACTCATTAACGTGCACCTATTTGTCGGGCACGCAATTTAATTCTCTACTCAATAGTAAATCCATAACCTGCTTAACATACATACATACATATATATATATATATATGCATATCTATCTATATATATAAATCCAACCCAATCCAAACAAAATTTTTAATTCAATTCAACTTTATATTTTATTTGGCTTCATTTTTTCTTCATTCTCGTATTGGTTTTATTATTCCAATATTTTTATTAGTTGAACTAATAATCACACATCACAACTAGCAATCAATTAGTTGATTAACTTTTCAAATATATAACTTCTATATATTCAAAAATCTATTTTTAATTCCAAATCACAAACAATAAAATCTAACAAAGTTTTATTTCTCATACCAGTCAATTGGAATTATATAGCACCCACTTTCGAAACTCCAACATTGATACTGATGATGTTGCAACAATCGTCAGAATCATCCTCGGGCGACTATAGTGTGATTATATATGTATATAGTGTATTTGAGGCTTCGAATATGCGTTTTCAAGGTGTATATGCAAAATCTTCTTATACTCGATAGTCCAAATTTAATAGAAAATGAAATACTCAAATGCGTATAATAGAATATAATTTTCAAACTAAATTCGTTTTTAATAAATAACACTCTTCAAACTTATTCCAGGGTATTACTAAACCTATCTCTAACGAGTCATTCATATAGGATATTACTAATCCTATCTCTAATGAACTCTTTCGTATGGTTCTAATGTGTCTCGTTCTCGAGCTTTATAAACCAAAGCTCTGATACCAACTGAAACGACCTGAACTTCACGAACGACATGAACCGAACGAGAAAGCGGATTACTTTGAGAACATGAATCATCAGAAAAAAATATGAGAACATTTCATTGCTATTACAACAATTTACATCAGAGTACAAGAGTACAAGATATCAGAGCTCAAATAAATAATATATAGTAGAAAAAAATAGACTTAAATTACAAAACAGTGGAAAACATAATACATGAACATGATGTGTAGCGGAAAACATCAACTACCACAACTAAAAGAAATATATCAATACAAAGCATTCCGAATATAGCTCCAACCATAATCCAGGATCCTATGAAAAGAAATATCTGCGAAAACCAAAACTACAAGTTGGCCGTGTGGAAAATATAGGCACCCAGAGTTTAGGTGGAAACAATAAACTTTGAGTAAGTCATGGGACTGGTGTGAGAACTAAAACAGTTATTAACTTCATTTTAAAGTTGGGTAAATAAAGGGACCATGCCGTATGACACGGAATGTGTTTTCTTCCAAGAATACCATAAAGCAAACAACGCAATGCTAAAAGGAAAAATAAAGCCATTATAAGACTCAGGTTCCATCACACAATGCAAACACAAACCAGAGGATAGAGTTTTACCTTATAATGGCCAAACATGCTTGATACTCGAAATTTATCTTTTACTATTGTTATAAGTGAAGAAATCAACTTCAAATATAAATGTATCAATCATTGATGGCATAGTACCCCATCCTACTATGTCCGTATATAGGTTTACAACTAAAACTGAAAGTCACGTATTGGAAATTGGATTTCCATCTATGAACCGAGGCAATGGATCTTCCTCAACCGACTTCGAGACACTCTAGCATATGTCCCAGAGTTTCACAACATGTGTACCTTGGATCATGCAGGTCCGGTCCGCACCTAACTTTTGTGGATTGCTTATTCCTAAACAATACGTTTCCGGGTCCTTTCGGACCTATCACTCGAGCCTTTAGTCGGCTCTATATCCGAGGCGCCTCGCAATCCATCATCCACATAAGTAAAAATGTCTGGGCTCCATATCATGGCACAACTTCTAGCTAGAAAGAAACACATGTCCTCCCTGTGGTCCCCTCCCGTTTTTTGTTAACACTGGGGTGTGAGGCTCGCGAATTAACGCAACAGAAAGCTGCGCTACTTAAAGATGTGCATTGATCATCAACCACAAAGCCCTACTTTTCAACAAAATCTTTAATCCATGCATCTCAGTATGCCACATTATCAACCCATATTGTACCGTTGATTTTCACCAATATATAACCTCTAAGCTCGCACGTCTCAGAGAAAGGTGTAGCAAGAGAACAAATTCTCCGCCGCCAAAAAAATATATATATAGCAGAGATCAATGAATACATCATGAAATACAACGTCAGACATACAATCCATTTGCAGGTCCGTTCTGGGTCTGAACGAAACCGGAGGCACCTTATTCCTAATCCCGTATGTCCAATACATAAGTGAGGCCCTCGCATATCCAACCGATCTCCAAGTACGTTTGGACGATCACCACCTATTACCTTGTCTTGGGTGTACAGCCCAATCAAGACAACAGTAATCATCCAAACGATGTGAATATCTCCGGTCTTCAACCACCGTCTTCTTTGACTTTTAATTGTCGTAACAATTATTCAAAATGGGTTAAAACCGATCTTTCCGAATAATTCGTGTATCTTATAATAAAGTGTTATAAAAACACATCATACGCCACATTACAATCCAATATTTTTTTATTCAAATATTCATTACATTGGGAATCATTCTCATAAATCCTATCAAAGATTAATTCATATAAACCTCTTGTTTGAATCTTTCTTTGAAAACCATTGCAAAAGATTTTGTATTATCTTTTAACAATCTTAAACAAAATTAAGGTTTATCAAACTAGTCAGGATTAACGAGCACTACCGAAGTAACCATAATTTTATCATCCCAATCCCAACCTATTTATCACATGGAGCAAAATTGGTCGTACTCCATATCTAACACCCACTGTGTTATCGGTAAAATTAATTACCATTTCACCTTTCGAATCTAATTAAAGATCGATTTAACTATCGCATGGAGTAAAACTGGCGGTACTCCATTCTCGAACATTTCTTCAGTTCGGTAAATTTAATTAGCTCATTCAGCTTTTAATCTAATTAAAGATTCATTAAAATCCAATTGGTTTTAGTCTCAAAAATCATTACTTAATGATTATTCAATCTTTTAGGGAATTAATCCTGTCTTTAACTGGGTAAAAGAACCAATGTCATTTAAAACACAGTTCATGATAAACCCAAAATCATCTTCCATTTAATATGAACCTTCACGGAAATCCGATAAGTCGTAATCGATATGAATTTCCATATCAGACTAATACTATAAGTGGAATAACAGTAAAGCCTTCTAAATTCCATAAATATTAATGGTCTTCCTTTACAGAAGTCCATCTCGATTATTAAATCAAATTACATTCAATTCCAATTTAATATATTAAATTTGAAAATTTTACTTTGGAAAATTTCCCTAAGTCTTAATTAAAAGATTTATAAATTCCAAATCATATCTACACTGTTAATTGGGTTTAAGAACTAATGTCATTTGAAATATCATTCACAACAAACCCAAAATCAACTTTCATTTAATTCCAATTAATAAATATAATTGAAAACTTCATTAATCTTAATTAAAAGATTCATTCTTTCCTTAAGCGGGTTTTAAGAATACTATTATTGAAGACACCATTCACAAACCCTAAAATTCAATTTAATATTAAATACAAGGCACCGAATAGAAATCATATCGACTTATATTAAACATCGAATCCTGAAACCAACAGGTATCGTATTGGGAATAAATATTTCTATATCTTCCAAATTCCTCAACAATATCTTTATAATCACGTAATCCATATCAAAATATTTCGAAGATTATTTTCATTCAAATCCATTCCAATTCATACATTGGAAATTTCTGGTTATATCAAAAACCATATAATTATTTTCAGTTCTTTACTCAAGTTGATAAACAACTTATTCAAATAAAAATATATTCAATCCTTGCAAACGTGGAATATTTCATCCAAAAATCTTTTCAAAACATTTATTATGATTTAACATAAATTTTCGCTATTTTTAATCATTTTAGAAATAGGCCTTTTTCGTTTCCATCCAAAATCATACATGTAACGGCCGGAAAATCCGTACCAATTTGAGCTGACTAATATCCTACACATTTAACTCAAAGTGCACGAAAATTCAGATCATTAATAGAAAGAAATAAGAGGATGAGATAGAAAAGATAGAACTAATAGAATAGAAGAAGAAGAATACAACTGAACAGAATCAGAGTAAACACGAATCTCACAGCGGAATGAATAAATTGTATTATAACATAACTTTGGAATACAAAATCTGCATTTGTACTTACATATCATATCAGAGTATAACTCATATACATCACAACAGAATAATCTCTAACTAATCAATCGTGAAGTGAGACGACCCCAAACCCCGTACTGACGGTGGCAAGGGTAATCCTTGGAATATAACACAGAAACAGATAATAGCAGAACAGAAATAAATAAATACACCGAATAATGAACAATAGAATATACCGGATAAAAGTAATCATCAGAGTTACACAGTAAACAGGATCTTACTTAGTACAAATACAGTTCAGCTATACATAAATGTCTACAGCGGAAATAAACAAAATATGTACAATAGGAGCTGAACAGCATAAAAAGAGATAAATAATAGAATCCATCTTCAGCTCCAGCTATCCAGAAAGAACCAGCTAAACCTGAATACAAGGCTGCCCGTGTAGAAAAAGGGGCACCCGAGTTTGAAAGTGAAACAAACTATGAGTCAGTCATGGGACTGGTATGAGAAATCTACTCAACACATATATATAATATGGCCAATCACAGGACCACGCCACTTTCGTGGAACGGGTTTACTCCATTGGATTGCCAGTGCTTTAAAACAAATCATTCTTTTAACCATCGCTATGCTTTTTATAAAAATGAAGCCATTATAAGACTCAGTTCCCATCACACAATGCAACGCAAACCGGAGGATAGAGTTTTTACCTTATAACGGCCAAAATATGCTTGATACGAATAAAACAAAGGCATTTGATATTATTGCTAGTGTTTATATGTTTTGAAAACAATTTCAAATCATAACTATCAATCATAGACGACATGAGCGTCCCATGCCACTATGTCGCCAAATATATATATATACAATCGAAACCGCACAGTCACGTATTTGGAAATTGGATTTCCTTCATGAACCAAGGCAAAAGATAGTCCTTACCGAATTCGAGACTGCCTAGCCCGAGTCTCAGGATCAGAACGCATCGACCCTTGGATCGTCAGGGCCGGTCCACACGGAGTGGATTAAAATGCCTGAACACTACGTTTCCCCGCCCTTTGGGGCATAAGCGAACCAACGAATGGCTCCATCGGACCCGGATCGTCCGATCTAACCGAGGCGCCTCGCAACAGCAACAACCACATAGGTGAAAAGTATATAAATGTAAAGGCTGGTAGGTCACTGACACCACCCTAGCTAGGAAGAAACGCATGCCCTCCCTGAGGTCCTTCTCCCGTTTCTGGTTCATACCGGGGTGTGAGGCTCGCGATTTCACGTTATACACAAAGCTACGCCTCACCGGCGGCGCTTTGATCATCACTACAAGACTTTGCTTTTCAACAGAAGCCCTATTCATTTGCCACTTAGGCATGCCACACTAGCAATTCATGCCATGCGACTGATGTCCATCGATATATAACCTCTGAGCTCGTGCGTTTCAGAGAAGGGCGTTAAGCAAAAGAATAAATTCTCCGCCACCAAACAGATGTATATTTAATAGAGATCAATCAACACAGAATAAAATCCAATGTCAGACACACCGTCCATTTACAAGTCCGTTCTGGGTCTGAACGAAACCGGAGGCACTAAATACCTCGCAAACCCTTCGATCACCACGTACGTCTGGACGATCACCACTCATTATCCATATTTCGGGATGCCTCCCAATTAGGACCTCGGTTACCATCCAAACGAGGTGAAGATCTCCGGTCTTCGACTATCGTCTTCATCTTCGACTTTCAATCGTCAGTCAATTATTTGAAATGAGAATTAACTCGGCCTTTTCAAATAATTCACGTATATTTAGAATTTCAAATCAATTTATTTCGATGGTTAAATCATTCGACAACACCAATTTTGTTCTTTAATGTAATTTTCACACCAAACACATTCAACCATCAAATACCACATAAATCGAGCAAATTCAGTTTATTTCCATTCCATATCGTTTATGATATTTTATAACGATTGATAGTTATTTTTATTTATTTTAAAATAGCCAATTCACTCAAAACGACGCTTCGGACCATAACGCGGCCGTGGCGCTGTTTTTCTTCAGATTTGATTTACACATATCTGAAAATCTAACCGTTGGATCTTCACAAAATTTACATCATTAGAAAAGTCTTTTCAAAACGAATCCAACGGTTCCAGTTTCGGGAAAATCCGACGGTCGGATCTCCCGGTACAATCGTTTGAAGTTTCGATTTCAAAATACGAACTGCAGCGTCGTTATTCGATTAAATATAATTATATTTATATATATATATATATATATATATATAAATATAATCATTTCTGGTGCTATTTTTCTTCAGATTTGAATTAAACATTCCAGACAATCCAACCATTGGATTTTTACAAATTTGGTGTCGTTGGAAAGATATTTCCAAGGCGAACCCAACGGTTGCGGTTTCAGGAAAATCCAATGGTCGGATTTCCCGCACTAGTTGTTTGAAATCACGGTTTCAAAACACGAACTGCACGACCACGTTTCGTTTTAATTTTATTTATATTTATATATTTATATAAATATAGTTCATTCAACAATTTCAACATCATTTTCACTTCAAATATTTCACTAACGCCTTTAAATTTTGGAAAATTTCGCCATAACCTCCTTTGTACGGGAGGGGCTGGGAAAATTCCCAAATAGCCACACGGACGTCTCATGTCGAAAAGAAAAAGAAAAAGCCAATAGGCTCATAAAATCATCACCCAAACAAAACAGTAAATGTGTACCTATTTGTCGGGCACAAAATTTTATTCCTCTTCTCTAGCCCCTTTGCTATAACCTGTTTAATAAATATGCATGTACATATATACAGTTCTTATCACTTATCATTTTCCATTCAACTTCATATTTGATTCCATTTGGTTTAAAAACACCATTCATTCTAATGTTGCATGTATAGGCAACAATCATATCATTAGCTAATTAATGAATATTTCTACTCATATATATTTATTTGAACGAGTGGCTATTTTTAACACTTCACATTTCAACAATTCATGTATATAATAAAAATGTGATTTTTATTGTAAAACAATTCATTTTAAAACGGGATTATTTTACATAGCTCATATAGATGATTAAAAGGTGATGTTTATTATAAAACAATTTATTTCAAAATATGAATTTCTATTTAACGAATGAATATCGACTCAACACATGAAGGTTTCCTATAGTTTATATACATAGATAAAAATGTGATTTTTATATTTAAAATACAAAGACCATTCAACACATGAATTTCTAATCAACGAATGAATATCGATTCAACACATGAAGGTTTTCTATTCAACGAATAAATATAGTTTCAGCAAATGAAAATAATTCAAACACATGAATATCATTCAAAATTTCGGCAGCATAACGGCAGGGTAGTTAAAACCGGGACCGTCCCTAGTACGGCTCCTCACTCTACCTTAAAACCTCGCGGTTTTTGACAATGGGGATCATGCATCTAGTTCGGACGCAGGCGGCATGTATATATTTATTTCATTTCCACAAACTAATCCTATGTGGTTTCAACCAAATATTTCTCAACCACAAATGGGTATTTTTCAACCACAATCAATCAATATCAACCACAAATAATCCCAAACAACCATTCGCTATCAATCAATTTTCACACCAATCACAACCAACAAATATCGTCCATGGTTTGTGGACGAGGGGCGTATATATATATATATATATATATATATATATAGCAATTCACTTCTATTTCAACACATATATAATTTTTACAACGCATATATAACTTATACATTGAACGTACAACTTATACAACGCTTATACAAGAGGTGTACAACGCTTATATAACTCATACATCGACTATATAATTTATACATCGTCGTTTTCCATATCGTTTATAAATTAGAAATCTCACATTGGGTTCCACTCCACCAAAAATAGCAGAAGGCTCAGAAAAATATGCGGTCTCTTCTAAAATGTAGAAGACGTCCACACGGTCACGATGTTTCCTGTTTCATCGAATTTCGTCAACACAGCAAAAAGATATGATTTTTCAAAGTTTGCAACGGTTTTAAACTGTTAAAATCAGTTTTAGATTAAACAGCCGATTACCTTTCAAAATCTTCAAAACTAGGTTTCGATCTTTCAGGCAATCCGTTGATTATTGCTTCGATCGGCCAGCGCCACCTTGTCGGGCTAGGAGAGGCGCACGTGCGCCAGGGAGGGGGTTGAGCTCGGTGGTCCCCAGGCGGCGGAATCTGGGTGCGAACGGCCGAACTTCTCGAGGGTGGTTCTCCCCCCTACAGGCCACGAAAAAAATCCAACACTTATATTGATTTGAAGATCATGAAAAGTAATACAAAAACCTTAACTGTGGCGTTGGGTTTCATTGAGCGGATCAGAAGAAAAAGAGGAGAGAAGGCGGCGGCCAATTTCCGTCGTTCGTTCGAGTCGGGGAGAGAGAAAAGCGGGGGGGGGGGGGGGGGGGTTGAACTGACGTGGACCAATTATATTTTTTTTATTTATAAAGTTTTTTTTTAAAAAAAAATATACGAAAATACCCCTCGTCACACACGAACACCAATCCAAGCCCAACGACTGTCGTCCCTAGCATTTTACCCCCATTCCGAACACAATGGGATATGTTTCGTAGGCCCATTCGACTGTTTCAGTCAGTTTCCCTTTAAATTAAAATATAAAACATTCAATATTTGATTTGAACGTGCATTTCAATTTGCCAGGGCCACAAACTAATTCGAAAAATTCCAGAAAAATAAATATGGCTATGTTTTGACGATACGGTCCCAACGAAACTAGTTTCGTCGAATTCTGAGACCGTTTGCAAAAAGGCCCATTTCTGGTCGATCCAATTTAACTGTAATTGACCAAAACACACTTTCCTTTGCCACGTTCATATATTAGCTTTAAAAATTATGAAATTTGAAACCTAGCAATAATTTCCCATCCCGGATCCAACAAAAGTGGTTTCGTCGAATTCCGAGGTCGTATGCAAAATGGCCAATTTCACGGGCTATATACATTCCATAGCGACCTTTCTGAAAATTCATTCGGCCGTAACTTTTTCTTTCCGCTATGAAAATTCGATTTTTCAGATTCGTTAGAAAGGTACTCACTAACAGATTTAAATATTTTTGGTTTCGCTAAAATCCGTTTTGTTTTGCACCCGGTACAGTCCGACAAAGTTTGAATTTAATTTTTGCAACTGCAGCGCCATTTCAGGCCTTGTTTGTAATTATAATTAATTATATTCGTTTTCAATTGTCAATTCAAACTCAATTTTCATTGCTATTATTTAAAATATTTATTCTAAATATTTAAAATTCATTATTTTAGCCAATTTAAATTTTTTAAATTGGTTCAGATTTTCTGGGTCGTTACATGAAGCCTTCTGCTTCCAGCTCCCACAAGTGTATCTGTAAAAGCCTGAAACACTTGTCTGCTCGTACAAATTTGGGCACCCAAGAGTTTAGGGAAAACAAATAAAATAAACTCTGGGTCAGTCATGGGACTGGTGTGAGTAAATTCCAACCATACTGTATAACTTTGAAAATCCTTTTGAAATAAAAGGATAATAGTAAGACCAACCCACACATAAACATGGATGATTTTTATCTTACTATAACCCAAGATATCTTTGATATCAAATCCAGTGATATTATGATAATGTCTAAACAAATAAATATCCAAGTAGCAGAACGCTTGCATCTCACGCTCCACGTATATATAGTATAAAAATCATAAGCCGCAGGGCTCTTATTGGAGATTGGATTCTATCAGACAAGGTATGGGAGCACCTTCTGATCAGTGTACTCTAGAGGGTATACACCTAGGTTCAACAAGAACGTCTTGCAACCCGGCCAGACATGACCGCTCACTCATTTAGCTTAAGTGACGCGAATATATTGCCACCACGGTTCTAGGCCATCCAACCATCATCCGAAGATACAGAATCGAAAAGAAGTATAAATATGAATTTTCTCTAGATCGGTGACAATACACCCTGCTTGGGGACGACCCAACTAGCCATGTTGCCTAGCCCAACTTTTGTTACTTCCTGGTGGTGAGGCTAGAGGCTACGTCTATCTTCAGAACATCTGATCACCATTCACTTTGGATGCCACATCGTCAAATACGTAATCACATATTGATTACACAAATGCACACCGGGTGTAGAATAAAGAGAAGTTACCTTCTCCCCACCAACTTGGTATATTCGTAAAAATCAACGGTGTGACCGTTGGAAATACTCTGTCAGACACTCGTCCATACAAGTTGTCCTAGGACCGGACAAACAAAACACCATTCTAGAACTGGATGATCCTTGCATTTAACTCCGTCTTCAATTATCTTCAGCATATCTAATTCGCAGCGCTTATGCCTATACAGAGTGGTTTTCGGATAATAAATCCTACCGGTCTCTCTGTATTGACAACGATGGTCAAAACACTTCGATGGTCGGTTATTTAACCATCGAAGCAAAAACAAACATTCATTCAAATGTATCACATACACACGGGTAATTCTTATTTAACATTCGTTTTAATTATTCAAATTCTCATATCTTACCAGATATTTCTCAAATCCCGTTTTAGTTTTTTTTTTTACACTTCTTGGAAAACATTTCCAGTTATTATAAACTCTTATTCTCACATGTTCCAGAAAACATACGTTATTAACGTTCGAAACATTTCCGTTCTTTTCACATTCTTTATTTCCTATACTTGGATAATATAACCTATCCACATTGGAAAAATATTTCCAATTCTATTATAAATATTTTAATCTGCCAACCGTTCACTTTTAAAACATTATTCACTTTCAAATGTGAATGTCATACTTATTTTAGAAATCTGAATACCTTTATCAAATAACACCTTATTTGAGTAATAAATACCCTTATCTTGTTTACCAAAATCTCTTTCATAATTATATATCCTCATTCCATTTTATAAACTCTATTACTAACTCAACTTCTTGTTAGATCGATATCCAGTTTATAACTAAACATTGATTACATATCCAATTATAATTTACTGGTTCAAACTAGATATTAACTATCCTATCATATTATAATTCCTAAAAACATATTTACTTTATTACATTCGACATCGTCGAATTATAGTTCCAAATCCTAATGGTTTAATTCTAATCACATTTCGAACATCGAAATGCTGCCATCGTTTTCTAACACGATTCTCCAATTTCTCTTTCTAAACTTATTCTTATATTTTCTTACAACATCGTTACTTATTACTTTCGAATAAGTGGATTTCAAACTAAACTGTTTTCACTACCTAGGGAGTGCTGCTATATATAAAAATCACGCTTAAACTTGGTCAACAGCGCTAATTTATTATTATAGTTCAAAAACTTGTCATACGCTGTAATATTCCCCTTTATAACTAATCTTGACATAACAGTCCCGCTTAAGCCTAGTCAACAGAGTTTATTTTATTGCTATAGTTCTAAGACTTGCAATACACTGCCATATTTCCTTTATACTAGTCTTGACATCTCTTTCCGTTACAAACTGATATTGTTCCTCGATAATAGTGAAGCCGTTCAAGTTGGGGTATTTTATTTACCTCTCAGACCTTGATCGACAACGTTCTTACCTTAGAACAGATATAAGTCTATACTTTAATCCCTTATTACTTATAATATTCATCAAATCGTATTTCCTTGTTTTATTTTGGAATATGGTTTTATAACACCATATTCATACTTTGAAATCTTCGTTGTTTATGATAATTTATTTTAAACATTAACTCTTCGCTTTAACTTCATTCCATAGTTCTATTTATAACTTCTTTACAAGGACCCAGTTAATCTAAAAATCATTTTTCAATTAAACAGTTGATTTAAATCAACTTCATTCCATCGGTAAATTCATTAACTGATTTTAATTACTTCTTACCATTAGATTAATATATTTAATCTAATAATATTTCTAAATTGTTTGTCTTAAAATAATTATCCAAATATTTAATCATAGGATAATTTCTACTTTATAAACTTATTTAAAGGTCAACAATCGTTTTTATTTACTTTATAAAAACGAACTCTAAAATACTGGTTTATAATAGAACTTCTATTATAAATTTAGACTTCGCTTTAATTATAAAAATATAATTTTTATGATTAACTTTGTTGATTTGCCTGACAGGCAATCACTTCTTAACAAAACGATGGTTTTACGGTCGACCGTTACCACTTTCTTAATCAATATCATTTATTGATTAATCAAAACAAATGTTGAATTTTCGTTCAACATCAATATTCACACGGGGTTTTAAATATAATTCGGGTTTAAACAGTGCATATAAAACAAACAGTACATATAAATATCGAGGAATCCGGTCGGATTCCTCCAACCGGTTTCCGCATCCACAGATGTTAGTCAAACAATTAATACTGATTCCATACTAGGGGATATTATAATCGACGGAATCAGTATCTAACATATGCAACGATATATTTTCAACCAATTTAATTGTGATCTACCTAAACGACCATCACACAGTATTCAACCAACATTAAAATATAATTATAATATTTTAAAATAGATCAGAGTTAGTGATTTTACTCACCTTGGCGCGTTAACCGTTAAATAACGATTTGCGTCAGTTCGGATATGCACCCAATAAAAGCCCCTCTTCTGAAACCAAGAAGAAGAGCCCGTCTGCATACCATTGCACTATTTCGTTGATTGTACCTTTTTCTTCCCTTTTTCATTTCTTTTTATTTCATTTTGGGCTTTTACTCATCAGACCCATCACGAATAAACCCGCACAATTCTCCTGTATTCCCTACACTACCCATCCATGCGTGTGTTCCAGTCATCCCTGAACAAAACGTTTGCACCTAGTACATTGTTTCTTCCAGTTGGATACACCATTGCCAAATACTTCTTCCACCACCTTTTTATAGCACACTCCCCTACACCATTTCATCACTGATTTCGAAAACACCGCCCAGTTAAACACCCTGTCCTGCGCTCTCAATCTCCTACTAGGTAACGTACCAACTAAAAAGCATACGCTGGAAAGACTCCACCATACACCATACTCGTGTATATACAACATCTATACGCCATGCAGTGTTACACCAAATGAATTCACGCCCGAACCTCACCAATATTCCCTACGCTTGCACCCCTTTTGGCCCCTTACCTCATGAGATTCACCACCATTATGACCCCAACGTCCCACCTCTTTTATATTCATGCATCATTTCAAAAATATAAAAACCCATGACCTGCTATATATCTCAACCCATTTTTAACGAAAATATAATACTACTTCCAGTATAACTTCCCTTCGCAAGTCAGGTACCCCATTTCCATTCCTCCAAGTTTCGAAAACAACTTCTTTCCATTAGCCCCATGCCTCACGTGATCCATCCATTCATGATTCACGGCAATATCCCACCCAGTACACAAAACAAAAAATATATATATATACCATGCTATCACGCCCTCTCTCCAGGAAAACTACCCACTCCCTCACCTTATCTCATCCGATCCTCCTCGAACTCACACGCCAAACTTGCTTCGCGTCGAACCCAAAAGACTTCACCATCTTCACCAGTCTTGAACACTAAACTCCAACGCCTCCACTCATCCATGCTCTCTCTTCTCACATAATACATGCTGCTAATTAAAACTGGTGCGTCAGGAAATGGAACAGATTCGAGAAGGGTGACATTAGAATTTAAGCTCTCGTGTTGGCGAGTCTATTGGTGGAGTTGGTCTGTTCCTTGAAGACACAAATGAAGATACAAAGAGAAAAGTGGAAAAACTGTGTCCATCAAGCAAGGTTTATATAGGCGGCTATTACTTAATAGCTAAGTATAAAGGGTAGGATGTCTTCAAGCTTAAGGAAAAAGAAACGTACAAGTTCGGTTGCTTGTAAAAACATAAATATATACAATGTTTCCCTTACCGATGAAGTAATAGGGTATGGTGTGTAATAACCTAAGTAACAGGGTATGGTTCATGTGTACTGCTGCGTGAAATGAGGAGAGCGGCACCATTTTTGTCTAGGTTAAATATATATATTTGTTTGTTTGACGTCAGATTGCCTTGCTTTTCATTCCTAAGGAGATGTATTAATTTATTCAACCATTTTAGAATCCCAATATGTAATTGTCGATGGTAATGGGGCTTCTTACTTCAAAAACGAAAGGGGGCGTTGTACACTATATTCAGTATGGATGGCACGTTCATATTAATGTAAGGGTATGGGAGGTCTTCGTACTAGTTTGTTTAAAGTATATATATATAAGTGCAAAGTCGTTTTGTTTTTAGTACATCTTGGTAATGTTTTCTTGAAATGCATGCGTGGTGGTCTAGAGGCAGTGTGTAGGGGGAACAATCTAGATTAGAAGTTTGTACACATAAATGAAGTATAGTCCATAAAGAGGGTTTCTGCATCTTGGTACGTTTGTTTCAAAAGTGGCGTGCCCGTTGCGTAAAACTCCATTCATGTACGGACTGAAGTAAGAGTATAGTCGTGCTCAACGAGGTGTCACGATCCCAAAAATATAATAATATCAGTAGATTCACTCACATTTTGAAACCCGAAACTGCTGATATAGGGTGCACAATACTCCAAATAAAAAGGTGCATATTTAATTAATTAAAAATTACAGTAAAATTCTAAAAATTAAATTATAAATATGTCCCAAAAGAACCTTATCCAGATTCGAATCCGATATCTAGTTATTTCAAATAAACCGTTACGGTCGATATACGATTTCATAGCGACTTTCTGAATATTTGATTTGGATATATCTTACAATATATAATTCAGAAATTCGATTTTTCACCTCCATTAGAAAAATACAGTTTAACAGATTCCAACGTTTCTTGTTTCGCAGAAATCTAATTTAAAACGAGTCCTGTACACCTAGTTGAAGTTCAGAACATTAAATTACGAATTGCAGCGTCGTTATGAGCTCGATTATAATTAATATATATTTTTATACGTTCAACTTCGTTTTAATTAATATATAAATCCACTTATATTAATAATTCAATATTTAAACTGTTTTAAATATTGAAATTCAAACCTATAAAAATGTGGGACATTACGTTCCTTCCTCCTTAAAATAATTTCATCCTCGAAATTGCTAAGATGGGGAAAATGCTACAATCTCTGTTGTAAACAGGTTAAAAAATCTTTTTGGTTTACTTCATAATTTCAGTTTCAACTGAACTGATTAATTCTAATTAAATATTAATTCCTTCTTATTTCGAATATTTTCAAAATTCTGAAAATTCCCTAACAGCTCAAATTTTCGGAGAATTTTGCCAGCATCTCCTCTGCACGGCTTATTCGGTATTACTACAACTTTCCTCTCTAGGCCTTCTCCAATCTAAAATAAATTCAAGAGGCCAAGTGGCTTGCCCAAAATACTTATAGAAATCTCATACTCATATAAAATATAACCATGTACCTTTTTGGCGGACATTCAACTCTATCTCTGCCATTTTCAATCCATTCAGCATACACAAATGCATTTCCAACTAATCTCCAGTCAGTTTATCCTCAACCAATAATTCTCTTACGTCCAAGCCAACTCCATTTCAATTTAAAACTCTAAACCTTGTTAAGTTTTATTTCAACATTCCATTTACTGATTTATTTGTCAAAATCAGTTATCTTCATCTCCCAAGTTCGGTTCCATTCCAAATCTTAATTCACAACTCAACTACTTTGCCAAGTCAAATCCTTATTCCAGTACGATTTCCATTTACTTGGCTTCAATTCAACTCCAATTTTATTTGACTTAGTTAAATTCTCTATTTACTTACTTCATAAGTAAATTTTAAATTCCAAAATTCAAATTCCTGGGGTTTTATTTCAAATCAGTTTGAAATCATATATATATATATTCATAACATAGCAATTCAAAACATTTGAATTTCCGAACAACTTATTTTCTCAAAAAAAATTCAAAAACAAAATCTTAGGTAGTAATCCGTCACTTAGAGACTCGAAAATGAACACCGATGATGGTCGACTTCATCATCGGAATTTATTTTCTAGCGATCAAAGTGAGTTCAATACCGTATTACCTTAAAAACTTATTCATAACCACTTCATTTCTTCAGAATATCTTTCAAAATGTTTGAAAACATTTTCAAATTCCCCCCAGGATTTTAAATTTCTATATATTTAAATCTTTTCCTAGTTTCTAGGGTTTATTTCAATTTTGGATTAAAAATTCAGATTTAATCCATCTGATTTTGTATATTATACTTATATAATATTTCGATTGGTTCTTTATATAACCAACTCAGTCATAAATCTTACTTGATCATAATGATGATCACACATCCAATATATTATAATAATATCAAGATATATACTTCTTTCTATATCAAGATATATTTTGGGTAAAATTATTTCATTTACCCTCCTTTCAAAACATTATTGTGTCGAATAACTCTGTTCAAGAGTTTAGAAACACCTATTGACACAATTTGCATTACACTTTCGACCAGAATTTATAAACCACTCGACTGACCAGTCAACACAATATAAAATAGTTTTTACATTAATTTACAAATATGCGCTCATATATATACACTCAAACTCAATCTAGAGTATCACTAACTCCATCTCTATTGAGTTACGCCACAGAGCCAAGGTAATTACTCAACCTTCAGCTCTGATACCAATTGTAACGGCCGGAAAATCCGTACCAATTTGAGCTGACTAATATCCTACACATTTAACTCAAAGTGCACGAAAATTCAGATCATTAATAGAAAGAAATAAGAGGATGAGATAGAAAATATAGAACAAATAGAATAGAAGAAGAAGAATACAACTGAACAGAATCAGAGTAAACACGAATCTCATAGCAGAATGAATAAATCGTATTATAACATAACTTTGGAATACAAAATCTGCATTTGTACTTACATATCATATCAGAGTATAACTCATATACATCACAACGTAATAATCTCTAACTAATCAATGGTGAAGCCTTCTGCTTCCAGCTCCTCCAAGTGTATCTGTAAAAGCCTGAAACACTTGTCTGCCCATACAAATTTGGGCACCCAAGAGTTTAGGGAAAACAAACAAAATAAACTCTGGGTCAGTCATGGGACTGGTGTGAGTAAATTCCAACCATACTGTTTAACTTTGAAAACCCTTTTGAAATAAAAGGATAATAGTAAGACCAACCCACACATAAACATGGACGATTTTTATCTTACTATAACCCAAGATATCTTTGATATCAAATCCAGTGATATTATGATAATGTCTAAACAAATAAATATCCAAGTAGCAGAACACTTGCATCTCACGCTCCACGTATATATAGTATAAAAATCATAAACCGCAGGGCTCTTATTGGAGATTGGATTCTATCAGACAAGGTATGGGAGCACCTTCCGATCAGTGTACTCTAGAGGGTATACACCTAGGTTCAACAAGAACGTCTTGCAACCCGGCCACACATGACTGCTTACTCATTTAGCTTGAGTGTCGCGAATATATTGCCACCACGGTTGTAGGCCATCCAACCATCATCCGAAGATACATAATCGAAAGGAAGTATAAATATGAATTTTCTCTAGATCAGTGACAATACACCCTGCTTGGGGATGACCCAACTAGCCATGCTGCCTAGCCCAACTTTTGTTACTTCCTGGTGGTGAGGCTAGAGGCTACGTCTATCTTCAGAACATCTGATCACCATTCACTTTGGATGCCACATCGTCAAATACGTAATCACATATTGATTACACAAATGCACACCGGGTGTAGAATAAAGAGAAGTTACCTTCCCCCCACCAACTTGGTATATTCGTAAAAATCAACGGTGTGACCGTTGGAAATACTCTGTTAGACACTCGTCCATACAAGTTGTCCTGGGACTGGACAAACAAAACACCATTCTAGAACTGGATGACCCTTGCATTTAACTCCGTCTTCAATTATCTTCAGCATATCTAATTCGCAGCGCTTATGCCTATACGGAGTGGTTTTCGGATAATAAATCCTACCGGTCTCTCCGTATTGACAACGATGGTCAAAACACTTCGATGGTCGGTTATTTAACCATTGAAGTAAAAACCAACATTCATTCAAATGTATCACATACACACGGGTACTTCTTATTTAACATTCGTTTTTACTATTCAAATTCTCATATCTTACCAGATATTTATCAAATCCCGTTTTAGTTTTTTTTTCCACACTTCTTGGAAAACATTTCCAGTTATTATAAACTCTTATTCTTACATGTTCCAGAAAACAAACGTTATTAACATTCGAAACATTTCCATTCTTTTTACATTCTTTATTTCCTATACTTGGATAATATAACCTATCCACATTGGAAAAATATTTCCAATTCTATTATAAATATTTTAATCTACCAACCGTTCACTTTTAAAACATTATTCACTTTCAAATGTGAATGTCATACTTATTTTAGAAATCTGAATACCTTTATCAAATAACACCTTATTTGAGTAATAAATACCCTTATCTTGTTTACCAAAATCTCTTTCATAATTTTATATCCTCGTTCCATTTTATAAACTCTATTACTAACTCAACTTCTTGTTAGATCGATATCCAGTTTATAACTAAACATTGATTACATATCCAATTATAATTTACTGGTTCAAACTAGATATTAACTATCCTATCAGATTATAATTCCTAAAAATATATTTACTTTATTACATTCGACATCGTCGAATTATAGTTCCAAATCCTAATGGTTTAATTCTAATCACATTTCGAACATCGAAATGCTGCCATCGTTTTCTAACACGATTCTCCAATTTCTCTTTCTAAACTTATTCTTATATTTTCTTACAACATCGTTACTTATTACTTTCGAATAAGTGGATTTCAAACTAAACTGTTTTCACTTCCTAGGGAGTGCTGCTATATATAAAAATCACGCTTAAACTTGGTCAACAACGCTAATTTATTGTTATAGTTCAAAAACTTGTCATACGTTGTAATATTCCCCTTTATAACTAATCTTGACATAACAGTCACGCTTAAGCCTAGTCAACAGCGTTTATTTTATTGCTATAGTTCTAAGACTTGCAATACGCTGCCATATTTCCTTTATACTAGTCTTGACATCTCTTTCCGTTACAAACTGATATTGTTCCTCGATAATAGTGAAGCCGTTCAAGTTGTGGTATTTTATTTACCTCTCAGACCTTGATCGACAACGTTCTTACCTTAGAACAGATATAAGTCTTACCTTAGAACAGATATAAGTCTATACTCTAATCCCTTATTACTTATAATATTCATCAAATCGTATTTCCTTGTTTTATTTTGGAATATGGTTTTATAACACCATATTCATACTTTGAAATCTTCGTTGTTTACGATTATTTATTTTAAACATTAACTCTTCGCTTTAACTTCATTCCACAGTTCTATTTATAACTTCTTTACAAGGACCCAGTTAATCGAAAAATCATTTTTCAATTAAACAGTTGATTTAAATCAACTTCATTCCATCGGTAAATTCATTAACTGATTTTAATTACTTCTTACCATTAGATTAATATATTTAATCTAATAATATTTATAAATTGTTTGTCTTAAAATAATCATCCAAATATTTAATCATAGGATAATTTCTACTTTATAAACTTATTTAAAGGTCAACAATCGTTTTTATTTACTTTATAAAAACGAACTCTAAAATACTGGTTTATAATAGAACTTCTATTAAAAATTTAGACTTCTCTTTAATTATAAAAATATAATTTTTATAATTAACTTTGTTGATTTTCCTGACAGGCAATCACTTCTTAACAAAACGATGGTTTTACGGTCGACCGTTACCACTTTCTTAATTGATATCATTTATTGATTTATCAAAACAAATGTTGAATTTTCGTTCAACATCAATATTCACACGGGGTTTTAAATATAATTCGTGTTCAAACAGTGCATATAAAACAAACAGTACATATAAATATCGAGGAATCCGGTCGGATTCCTCCAACCGGTTTCCGCATCCACAGATGTTAGTCAAACAATTAATACTGATTCCATACTAGGGGATATTATAATCGACGGAATCAGTATCTAACATATGCAACGATATATTTTCAACCAATTTAATTGTGATCTACCTAAACGACCATCACACAGTATTCAACCAACATTGAAATATAATTATAATATTTTAAAATAGATCAGAGTTAGTGATTTTACTCACCTTGGCGCGTTAACCGTTAAATAACGATTTGCGTCAGTTCGGATACGCGCCCGTTAGAAGCCCCTCTTCCGAAACCAAGAAGAACAGCCCGTCCGCATAGCATTCCACTATTTCGCTGATTATACCTTTTTCTTCCCTTTTTCCTTTCTTTTTATTTCGTTTTGGGCTTTTACTCATCGGACCCATCACAAATAAACCCGCACCAATTCTTCTGTATTCCCTACACTACCCATGCATGTGTGTGTTCCAGTCATCCCTGAACAAACCGTTTGCACCTAGTACATTCTTTCTTCCAGTTGGATACACCATTGCCAAATACTTCTTCCACCACCTTTTTATAGCACACTCCCCTACACCATCTCATCACTGATTTCGAAAACACCGCCCAGTTAAACACCCTGTCCTGCGCTCTCAATCTCCTGCTAGACAGTGTAACAACTTAAAAGCATTCGCTGGAAAGACTCCACCATACACCATACTCGTGTATATACAGCATCCATACGCCATGCAGTGTTACACCAAATGTATTCACGCCCGAACCTCACCAATATTCCCTGCGCTTGCTCCCCTTTTGGCCCCTTACCTCATGACATTCACCACCATTATGACCCCAACGTCCCACCTCTTTTATATTCATGCATCATTTCAAAAATATAAAAACCCATGACCTGCTATATATCTCAACCCATTTTTAACGAAAATATAATACTACTTCCAGTATAACTTCCCTTCGCAAGTCAGGTACCCCATTTCCATTCCTCCAAGTTTCGAAAACAACTTCTTTCCATTAGCCCCATGCCTCACGTGATCCATCCATTCATGATTCACGGCAATATCCCACCCAGTACACAAAACAAAAAATATATATATACCATGCTATCACACCCTCTCTCCAGGAAAACCACCTACTCCCTCACCTTATCTCATCCGATCCTCCTCGAACTCACAAGCCAAACTTGCTTCGCGTCGAACCCAAAAGACTTCACCATCTTCACCAGTCTCGAACACTAAACTCCAACGCCTCCACTCATCCATGCTCTCTCTTCTCACATAATACATGCTGCTAATTAAAACTGGTGCGTCAGGAAATGGAACAGATTCGAGAAGGTTGACATTGGAATTTAAGCTCTCGTGTTGGCGAGTCTAATGGTGGAGTTGGTCTGTTCCTTGAAGACGCAAATGAAGATACGAAGAGAAAAGTGGAAAAACTGTGTCCATCAAGCAAGGTTTATATAGGCGGCTATTACTTAATAGCTAAGTATATAGGGTAGGATGTCTTCAAGCTTAAGGAAAAAGAAACGTACAAGTTCGGTTGCTTGTAAAAACATAAATATATACAATGTTTCCCTTACCGATGAAGTAATAGGGTATGGTGTGTAATAACCTAAGTAACAGGGTATGGTTCATGTGTACTGCTGCGTGAAATGAGGAGAGCGGCACCATTTTTGTCTAGGTTAAATATATATATTTGTTTGTTTGACGTCAGATTGCCTTGCTTTTCATTCCTAAGGAGATGTATTAATTTATTCAACCATTTTAGAATCCCAATATGTAATTGTCGATGGTAATGGGGCTTCATGCATTGAAAACGAAAGTGAGCGCTGTACACTATATTCAGTATGGATGGCACGTTCATATTAATGTAAGGGTATGGGAGGTCTTCGTACTGGTTTGTTTAAAGTATATATATAAGTGCAAAGTCGTTTTGTTTATAGTACATCTTGGTAATGTTTTCCTGAAATGCGTGCGTGGTGGTCTAGAGGCAGTGTGTAGGGGGAACAATCTAGAGTAGAAGTTTGTACACATAAATGAAGTATAGTCCATAAAGAGGGTTTCTGCATCTTGGTACGTTTGTTTCAAAAGTAGCGTACCCATTGCGTAAAACTCCATTCATGTACGGACTGAAGTAAGAGTACAATCATGCTCAACGAGGTGTCATGATCCCAAAAATATAATAATATCAGTAGATTCACTCATATTTTGAAACCCGAAACTGCTGATATAGGGTGCACAATACTCCAAATAAAAAACTGCATATTTAATTAATTATAATTACAGTAAAATTCTAAAAATTAAATTATAAATATGTCCCAAAAGAACCTTATCCAGATTCAAATCCGATATCTAGTTATTTCAAATAAACCGTTACGGTCGATATACGATTTCATAGCGACTTTCTGAATACTTGATTTGGATATATCTTGCAATATATAATTCAGAAATTCGATTTTTCACCTCCATTAGAAAAATACAGTTTAACAAATTCCAACGTTTCTTGTCTCGCAGAAATCTAATTTAAAACGAGTCCTGTACACCTAGTTGAAGTTCAGAACATTAAATTACGAACTGCAGCGTCGTTATGAGCTCGATTATAATTAATATTTATTTTTATACGTTCAACTTCGTTTTAATTAATATATAAATCCACTTATATTAATAATTCAATATTTAAACTGTTTTAAATATTGAAATTCAAACCGATAAAAATGTGGGACATTACAATACATCAAAACCAAACTTTAATATTTTTGTGTCCATCCAAAATTAGACATCAAAAATCATATTTTGATTCTTCACTGAATATTATATTAAAATACTCATTATTTTTGTATTGGAATCTGACTAAATCAATTACCATATAATTTTATTTATATGGATTTCATACATCACATGTATTCAAAATAGTGATTAACAACTATTAAACATTCAATTCTCATCCAGAGTGCATTTTACAACTGCATAAGCATTAAATAATTAACTAACACTTATCATAGTATGTCAATCAATCAGTTGACATCAACTATACACAAGGGCAATGTGTAAATTAATTATCATCCTCAGACCCATGTAAGGTTTTCAACCATCAAATGAAATTTTTTATTTGTACACTTGGGCGATGTGTAAAATTCTCGTCCCAATACCTTTGTGGGGTTTACATCACAATCCATGTGAACCTACCTATTATTTGGGAGACGGGTGGGTAAATTATCATTCCAAATAATTCATGAATAAATGTCTTATTTATCATACTTATAACTACGACTTAATAACGATAACATTAGAATTGTAAACATTCACTAATCACCAAACAAATATTGCAATCATAGATAATCAATATATATATATATATATATATATATATATGTAGTAACTGTAAAAATAGTTTGAGTGATAGAGTTCTCAACATTGGTTTCCACTCCATGAGTCTTTAATTGACGATTTTAATACTGTTTGGGTTTAAACCTGCCTCAAATTCTAACTTGCTCCAAATTTGACAAAATTAGTTTGTTGCGAAGCTCTTGGCTCCACGATCGCAAGGGATCCTATTTCGCGTGATTCTGAGTTCATAGCAAAAAGATATTAGCATACGAACAAAGATAATCATTTAAATAATAAAATCACTATTCACCTTGTTCTCAAAACGACACCCTCAACTTTAAACGCTCACCACGGCCAAACCATAACTTGGAATCTCACGAGACCAGCGCCATTGTCTCCAGCATCTCCTCCTCTTTCCACTTCTGGTGGTTTCCCCCTCTATTTCACCATGTGGGCCCTGTAGTCTAGAGATGAACGGAAATGGACATTTTCTAGTCATCTAGGTGCTTCGGCCCCGTCTCTGCTCCAAATACCACCAAATTATACCAGTAGCTAGATCTCGACCTCCCGGACAACTTTCCTTTGTATCACTTTGCTTGAAAATGCACAGATTGGCGGGAAATTGATCATTTTCGTGACTGCCTCGTTTTCCAACAACCCTTTGATGAACTTGACATTCCGGCCAACTCCGGCCATGTGAGACCATGCCACCACCGCCAAAACCTTCGTATGGGAATGAATTCGGTATTATGGATTTGGAAAAACGAGGAGCTAAAAGTTTAATTTATAAGTGGATCTTATTTTCCTCTCCTGAAAGAGTGCGATTTGCAAATAAACGAGGAAGAAGAATCAGAATATATAAAAGAAGGCAGCTTGGCTTGCACGGAATTGTGATGGTTTGGTACCCACGAAATGTAGCAGCTTGTAATGCACGGATTCCAAATGACTCGGTAGGAACAGACCTAGAAAACTTGGAGGCACACATTCAACAGTGGATGGCATGCTCGCTGCAACTGGGTCATTTTATTGAGGTGCTAATGTTAGACATGTGTTGTTTCGGAAGGTAGAGGTTACGGTTTTACATTAGAGATTGAATACTTGTTCAACGTGGAAACAGAAAGAATGATTTAAAAGGAAATTGGTTTTAAAGGGGATTTGTTGGGTTACAAAAATAAGTGTTTCGTAAGGTAAGAATGTTGGAATTCAGGTGCCTGGTATTGTATAGTTGTTGAAACCGGATCAATGTGAAAACTGGACGATCGATCCGTCCAAAGTCAGGTGAATTCTAGTATTATTGGAGTAACCAAAATTGTTCACATGACTATACTTTGGGTGAACCACTATTATTGGTGTTCAATAGATCAGAGCTTGCATAAATGATATAAAATAGTAAATGAAGATCAATACCAAAACAACCACGTGCAAGATACTCTTTACTTTGTTATTGACATCATGGACTTGAGTAACGTGTCTTTTAAATATATGTTTATGTAAGTTTCTTTCTTTTTAAATTTAATTATAGATTATACTTTAAAACTTTGTTTTAATTAATAAATTTCATATAAATTTCCATTTATATTTCAAATGTAATATTTAAAAACAAATTTAAATATTCATAATTAAACTGCTAAAAATCCTGTTCATTACATTCCTTCCCTCTTAAAAGAATTACGTCCTCGAAATTGCTAAGCAGTAAAAATGTTATAACTCTAACTCCTCATAACCTACTTAGTTGAAACCTTATATTCCATATTTCATAACTAAGTTCTTACATTCCATATCTTCATAATCCAGTCCTTACCCAACATTCGAATTGTCATACCAATACTCGACCATTCATAATTCTTTCCAAATGATCTGTCCACCATTTTGGACAATCCATCGTCACTTTCTTATCTTCAATCGATATGCTCTTATGCATATCCACACCCATTCCAATTGATTTTTAAATCCATTTATCAATCTCATTATTCCACTTGAAATTTTATTAACCAATTCTGGTTTTCCAATTTCAATTACAATTACAATTACAATTAACAACTCGATTTTAAATTATCAAATACAAATTTCTTGAAAATTTTCTAACTCTTTAAATTTTCGAAAAAATTCGCCAGCATCTCCTTTGCACGGCTCAATCGGTACAACCAAAGCTCACCTTTCTAGACCTTCTCCAATCCAAAAGAAAAACAAAAAGCCAAGCGGCTTGCCTCTTAGGCTCATAAAACCATCAAACCCAAGTAATATTGTAAACATGTACCTTTTTGTCGGGCATAAATTCTCTGTCGTATATTTGCTTGCATTCAATATCTGCTCCACATACACATATCCATTTCCATTTGGTTTCAAATCAATCCAATTTCTAGTTTCTAATTCTTTAATCACCTTCTGATTAGTTCACTTCCATTCTATCAATTCAAATCTGATTTCCATTTAAGTCAGTCCACTTATTGTACTTGATTACAAATTTATCACAATTCAATTTCAATTAACAACATCCAATATATATTCAACTTGTTAATACATAAGTCGAATTCACTTTAAAAATTCAAATCTCAAACATTTCTCTATTTAATTTCATTCGGGATTATCTCTATCCAATCCAATTTCTATTTAACTTAAGTTAAATTTCAATCCATTTGATTTACTTCAACCATTTCAATTTATTCAACTTATACAAGTTAAATTTAAATTCTGGAATTCAAATCCCCGATTTTATTTCAAATCAGTTTTAAAATCATGCAACTACACACATATATTGATAATCATTTGCAAATTCAAAACATTTCAAATTTTAAAATAACTTGTTATTTTCAAGTAAAATTTCCATAAATACATTATGGTAGCAATCCGTCACTCAGAAACTTGAAAAAGAATACCGATAATGTTGCGATCCATTGTCAGAATTATTTTCTCGCAACTGAAGTGATTTCAATGCTTAATCACTTTTGAAACCCATTTAAAACCATTTCTAATTCAAAAATCCCTTCAAAACAATGCTATATTACCTTTGAAATACTTCAAGAAATATTTTTCTTAATATCCAGGATTTGAATCCAGAATACTGATCTGAATCCAATTCTAATTTAGCTTATTTGTATATTCCATTCTTATACCAATTCAATTTGGCTTTATATAACTATTTCCATATTATAATCCCATTTGATTATAATAATGACCAATCAAATCAATAATTTTAGAAAATTATTCTTTTTATATCTAAAATAGTTTTTGGGCAAAATAAGTTTATTTACCCATTTTAAAAACAATACTGTATCGAATTGCTTTGTTAGAGAGTTTAGAAACACCTATCGATACAGTTGTACATCTTGTATCGATCAGAATTCGTAAACCACTCAACAAACTAGTCAACACAATAAAAAACAATTTTACATCAAATCTACAAATACGCACTCATATATATACACTCAAACTCAATCTAGGACCCCATCTCTATTGAATTACGCTACAGAGCCAAGGTTACTACTCAACCTTCAGCTCTGATACCAAATGTAATGTACCAGCGATTTCGGTTGGCTTTTTAACCATCCCTCAACCCCCAAGCCAGCGGGCTAACATCCCACTGTGGCTTACACTGGTACCCCCACCAACTCATTTTATGGCCAGCCTTTCGACTTCACAACCAACCCTCCCTTATTTTCGAGGGACATGTAGAGGTAAGAGTGTAACACCCCATATTTTCTGTGAACATTAAAGTAACAAATTAAAGTATACTTAATTTTTAAGAGAAGAATAAAGGGAAACGGGTTACGCCATTGCGTTCGTCTCAGAATTCTGCTTGAGATAAAGTTTGAGTTTGCGTAAATCGGACTCCGTATAAAGAAGTTATGACCTTCAGAAGTTTCAGGGGATTGAATAAAATAAAACAGCTCAGCTTGAAATTCAAATTCGAAATTCAAAACACACACTCGGGTTGGGCGGGAAATTTCCCGCCCAGGACCCAGGTCAACCAGGGGGTCGACCTGGGTAACATAGGTCGACCATGGGGTCGAACTCCCACCCTTTTCCAGATCCTTGGACAGATTCGTTTTTCTGCATTTAGACGCCCGTTCTGACCAGATTCATTGCTCCTAAGCTATTTAAACACCCCTAAATCTCACTTTCTCTCCATACAACTTCATTATGCCTATACTCTACCCTAATTCATATCAAAATAAATCAAAGACGGGGTTATGCTGCTCAAATCCTTCGTAGAATCAAGTTAGAATTCAAGTAGAGATTCAAAGACTAATTCAACGACTTCAACAATTATTTTCTAAGAATCAAATCAAATCTAAATTAGAAGAACAAATAGTCTACTTCAAGGGAGAGCTATTCAGTTTCAGAATACAGATCCCAGAATTCAAGACACTTCTGTAATTTTTAAGTTCACGTTACTTTCAGAAATAAAAGTTAAATGTGATTCTGACATTGTAATAAATCTGGATCTGAGATTATGCCTGTCTTTCTATATCCTTTGGATCTATCTCATTGATAATATTATGTTTGTTCTTTGTCTCTTCTTTCCTTCTTTCCTTTTTGTTATAGCCAGGCTACGGCGAGCTTGAGCCAGATCTCATAAGATATGAACGTACGTTGGAAATAAAAATTGGGCATAATTGAGTTGTAACTGATTTGAGGACATGTTGCATTCAAAACATAAAGTGTATTGGACATATGACTTGGGATTTGAGGCATAAAGTATTGGATATATGACTTGAGATTTGAGGCATTAAGTATTGGAAATATGACTTGAGATTTGAGGCACAAAGTATTGGACATATGGCTTGGGATTTGGGGCGTAAATTGAACTGTAAATATACGGCATAATACATGTTGTGGTCTAAGATCTAAAATAGTTTATGATTTGGAAGAAGAAGATTAGGGTGTATAGTGATGTATGGCTTAGGCATGAAAACAAGATTTGCATTTGTTTTGTAAGTCAGTTACTTTTTAGATTTGAACACCAAAATCTAATTGTGACATGTAATAAAATGGATATGAGAATATGCCTGATGAAAGCTATTCTTTCATTGAATCTGTGCTTGAGTATATTTACATCTTTGGGAATCATTTTTGACTATGAAATTGGTCCAATCATATCTATCCTTGTTGTACATCGGAATTGTAATCCTTTTTAAATTCATGATGATATTCATATCATATCTATATGCCTGCGATGTATTCTATGCAAAACTTGTCTTTTTAGTACATCAAGTTTATTGGACCAATAGTTCTTATCATCATATGACTATGCCTATTCTTACGATGTTCCATCTTGCTTCTCCCCTTATATTATGAATCTTGAGTTGAATCTTGAAATACGTACGTTATGAATGCGGGGGAAATTGGGTATAACATGAAATTGACATTATTTGGCCTAATTTGGAACATGTAATATGGAATAACTGTTAAGATGCAATTTCGGGTAATTTGACATGAATTATGGAATATATAATTTGACATAATAAACCTAGAATTGGCATGAATGACAAAGTAGGAAGTTAGCATATAAATCAAGTTTTGGGCAAAATTGTTATTATTGCGAATTTAAGGTAACTGGAGCATTAAATCTAGATTGGGTGTGAAATGTAACATGAGTAGTTTTGGTGAATTTGGTAATTAGCGTGAAAAATCTAGATTTGGGTATACAGGGTAAATGTGTAGATTAAAGATGAACATGCCTAACCCGAGGTTAGATTGAGTTGTGGTGTAAAACTGCCCGGAACCGCCCGGCACATCCAGTAACCACAACAACACCTATCTAATGTGAGAGGTTAGTGCATCATGCCCAAGAAAATCCCGAGGTTAGATTGAGTTGTGGTGTAAAACTGCCCGGAACCGCCTAGCACATCCAGTAACCGCAACAACAAGTATCTAATGTGAGAGGTTGGTGCATTAATAAATCAATTAATGCTGATGAACAAGATGAATGAGTAGGGTTAAGTTCATAGGAACACTTAACCAATAGAACAAGATGAATGACTAGGGTTAAGTTAATGAGAAACACTTAACCAATATAACAAGATGAATGACTAGGGTTAAGTTAATAGGAAACACTTAACCAGTATAGCATGATGAATGGGTAGGGTTAAGTAATAAGAAACACTTAACCAATATAACTTGATTTGTGGTAAGGTTAAGTTAAAACAAGAGGGCAACACTTAACCAATATAACTTGATTTGTGGTAAGGTTAAGTTAAAACAAGAGGGAAACACTTAACCAATATGAATTGATTTGTGGTAGGGTTAAGTTAACACAAGAAGGCAACACTTAACCAAAGTAACATGAAAGTAGGTGGGTTAAGTAACTTGAATTGATTGATGACACTTAACCAATATAACATGAATGACTAGGGTTAAGTTAATGAGAAACACTTGACCAATATAACTTGATGAACGAATGGGGTTAAGATGAAACACTTAACCAACATGACACGATGAATGGGTAGGTTAAGTTAACATGAATGAACAACACTTAACCCATATGACATAATGTGTGGGAGGGTTAAGTACATATCGGGTTGGTGGGTAATATTAGTAAATATAGGCCCACAAACTTAACCGTTAAATAAACATGCTTGAATCGATGGGAGGGTTAAGTACATCTCGTGTAGGTGGGTAATATTAGTACATATAGGCCCACAAACTTAACCGTTAAGTAAATATGCTAGAATCGGTGGGAGGGTTAAGTACATATCGTGTAGGTGGGTAATATTTGTATATATAGGCCCACAAACTTAACCGGCAGGAAACCCCAGTAACGGGGACCCATTTCAGCAGTAACCCACATAGATGTATCATGGTACCCTGAAACTGGAAGGGTGGAACACAATTACTGGACTGATTGTAAGAAGTCAAAGTAGCAGGAGGGGGTACGTCAGTTAGGTTATGACGTTTTACGGGCATGCACGTACTCCGGAATGGGAAAAAGCAAGCACTGGGTACCTGTAGTTATACACTGTGCATCTTGAATCGTGTCGGGTCGCTATCATAAGGATTGATACACCTTATGGTGGGACCAGCACAGGGTATCTACATGCAAGAGAGGGCCGATTGACACAGACACAAGAGAAATGAATACAAGTAGGGAGCCGATCGATAGGGTAGTAAGGGTACATCGAGCATGTTCATGGAAATTAGGCAGATTGAGGTGGAATCCTCATGCTAGATGTACACCTGAGGGCTATCACAATTACGGGGATTGGGATCACGTTATCATTTTATACAGATTTCTAGTTGGGACACTAGTTAGGTGGTGCAGAGATAGATATAGAAATCAGAATAACAAAGTAGTAGCGAAGCAGAGAAAAAGTAGAAGCGCATTAAGTTTATCTTGCCTTATCATACCTTATGCTTATCCTATGTTATCTTGTTATCCCTATTATCGCGGTATTGTTTTATATTCAGTTTATTCATGTCATGACGCTTTTGCCTGTTTATATGCTGAAAGTCACTGGACTTACCAGACTTATGTCTGACCTAGTTTTGTTTCACCTCTTTTCTTTCGTCCCCCCCTCCCCCAGGTTCATAGGGAGGAAATGTTACCACTTAGCTCAGTTTTCTTTCCAAGCTCGAAGATAGTCGATGTATTGGTTTGGACTCTCTCTCCCACTGCTATGGTTGGTTCATGCTTTACTGGGGAATGTCATTGTTGTTTTTATGCTTCTTTTATATTTGGAAGTTTTTAGATCAAGACAGAAGTTCTATGTATTACTTTTAAGTATGATTGAGATAATTGTTGTAAAAGCTTGACTGAATTAAGATGTTTATAAAATGACTTTATTTTTTCGCTGCTTTATTTGTCTGTCTTGTAATTTATCTGCATCTTTTACCTAAAATGCTCCACCAAAGTTAAGGCATTCCCTTTGTGAGTGACCTTAACGGAGGTGGGGAGCTTCACTTGGTATCAGAGCTGAAGGTTACCAGATCAGATAAAAGAATTGAAAAATTATTTTCAAAACGGTTTTAAAAGAAGCATTTTCTAAAGAAAAGTTGTGTTTTAAAGGCATATTCCCCAAAGCCATATGCACTATCTTTTGATCCTCTGTTTGAATCCTCGTTCCTGAGTCTCCGGGGCTCCTGGCTTTCTAGGAGGTAACCTCATCGCGACATGGTTCCGTAGGCTTGATGAGACTATGACACTTGTCAAAGGGCAAATAACTGCACAACTTCCATCTATAGCCGCAGTGGTTTCACCTACGGCTAATTTTCTTTCGAGATTTGTAGGATTTTCCATGCGATGGAGGCAGCTTTCAAGAAACCTGTCAAGGATGGCAAAGATGAGAATGAGGGAGTTTGGCTAAGGAGCACAACCCAAGGATGAAGAACTCATGGATATAGACTTGGTTCACAAAGGAGGGGAGGAAAGAATAGTAAAAACCTAAAACAAAAGGAAGTATCTTTATTATGGTATAACGGGTCATGTAATTAAGGGCAAGGGCAAGAAAAAATGACATGATTTTCTGAAGGGCAAATGCATGCTCTCACCGCCAGCATACCTGAGAGTGGTAGTAAAGTTTTTGTTGAAATAGTCTAGTTTTTCTTTTAATCATCCTGTTAGTACTCTTTTGATTTTAGCGCTTCACATTCGTTTATGTCTGCTTCTATAGTTGAGACTCTGCACCCTAGAGCTTGTATAGTAGAGGATCCCATTATTGTCTCAAGTCCAATTTGTGGTTCGGCTCATTTATCTTTGGTTTAAAAGGATTTGAGATGCTTATGTTTTTGGTTTCATGGGCTATGGGTTGATTCTAGGCATGGATGGGTTAGCTAGTAATTGTGAAAGGAGGGTAGTTAGACTTTTGACTTGCCTTAGGAATACCCTCGAAATTTTGTGCGATCCTAAGGGATCAGTTTGTCTTAGCTACCTAGAATCACTTTATGTATTTATCTACGATTTTCGATCCGTTGGAGTAGTCCATGAGTACGCAGATGTTTTTGATTAAGGTTAGGAGTTTGTCCCCTAAAACATGAGGTAGACTTCCACATATATCTAGTTGGGAATGCAAAGCCAGTTATGCGATCAACGATAGTTTTGGAGCAAGATTGGCGAGGATAGCCAGAGTTGGTTAAGTGCTCAATTGTTTGGTTGTTTTGCTAGTATCATCGCACATAAATCATCCAAATTCAAAGAAGGTATTCCTCGGGTGCTTGTCTGATATTGGTTTAGGCCTTTGGGGCTTGTACTTGAGGGATGTCAAGTTCGACTTGGATGATTTACGTGAGAGATATCGACCCTCAGATTTGTGACATGATGGATAAGCTAAATAGAAGAGAGACCTCTAATCATCTTAGTATATACACTTGATATCATGGTTAACACCTGTTCATCTTGGAAATATAGTTCGACTACATTGGATACCCTCTAACATAGTAAGTGATCGAGGTCCTATCTTTACTAGTGAGTTTTGGAAATGGAGGTCAAGAAGCTTCGCAATCATGAAGTCATGACAGTCAGAAGCGAAGCTCAAGAAGATGCGACTTAGAAGACTAAAGACTAGATACACGCATTATACCCTTTTTTTTAGGGTATATCCTTGATTCCTCTTTTTCTGTAAAGTTTATTTGCATGCTAGTCTTTATCTTTTAAGTATATCCTCTCGGTCCTATCCTCGATCCTTAGGTAGAATCCAAACGATGTAAACATGTGTTTGAGACATGTTATGTTTGGAGGATGCAAGTGGTTACAAGTGTTTGCTAGTGGTTGCTTGTGGATGCATATACACACATTAGGCACTAGATCGGCTCAGTCACTTTCATATTGCATATGCGTACGAATGTATTTGTATATGGATTGAAACTTGATGTGTTGTCATATGGATGTTGCATATGGATGAGTGAATATGCACACATATAGTATTTACATGATTAGGGATATTTGCATACATGTTGGACGCATGACACTCTCATGATTCACATTAAGGAGGTCAAATGGATCAGTAGACCGCCTGATTTTGCATTAGATAAGAGACATATACACACACTCTGCATATGTTCATACGACATTAGAAACCTTTTAAGGACAATGGATGCCTGTGATTGAATGGATGAGTAGATGGACGTTGGATGTTAGGATATACGTTCTTCCTAACTTGAAGATTTCGGGGACGAAATCCTTTAAGGAGGGGAGAATGTAACACCCCGTATTTTCTATGAACATTAAATTAACAAATTAAAGTATACTTAATTTTTAAGAGAAGAATTAAGGGAAACGGGTTACGCCATTGCGTTCATCTCGGAATTCTACTTGAGATATAGTCCGAGTTTGTATAAATTGGACTCTGTATGAAGAAGTTATGACCTTCAGAAGTTTTAGGGGTTTGAATAAAATAAAATAGCTCATCTCGAAATTCAAACTCGAAATTCAAAACACACATCCAGGATGGGTGGAAAATTTCCCTCCCCGGACCCAGGTCGACCAGGGGGTCGACCTGGGTCACACAGGTCGACCATGGGGTCGACCTCCCCCCTTTTCCAGATCCGTGGACAGATTCGTTTTTCTGCATTTAGACGCCCGTTATGATCAGATTCGTTGCTCCTAAGCTATTTAAACACCCCCAAACCTCACTTTCTCTCCACACAACTTCATTACGCCTATACTCTACCCTAATTTATATCAAAATAAATCAAAGACGGTGTTATGCTGCTCAAATCCTTCGTAGAATCAAGTTAGAATTCAAGTAGAGATTCAAAGACTAATTCAACGACTTCAACAACTATTTTCTAAGAATCAAATCAAATCTAAATTAGAAGAAAAAATAGTCTAACTTAGGGTAGAGCTATTCAGTTTTATAATACAGATCCCAAAATTCAAGACCCTTCTATAATTTGTAACTTCACGTTACTTTCAAAAATAAAAGTTAATTATGATTCTGACATTGTAATAAATCTGGATCTGAGATTATGCCTGTCTTTCTATATCCTTTGGATCTATCTCATTGATAATATTATGTCCATTCTTTGTCTCTTCTTTCCTTCTTTCCTTTTTGTTTTATAGCCAGGCTACTGCGAGCCTGAGCCAGATCTCATAAGAGATGAACGTACGTTGGAAATAAAAATTAGGCATAATTGAGTTGTAACAGATTTGAGGACATGTTGTATTCAAAACATAAAGTGTATTAGACATATGACTTGGGATTTGAGGCATAAAGTATTGGACATATTACTTGAGATTTGAGGCATAAAGTATTGGACATATGACTTGGGATTTGGGGCGTAAATTGAACTGTAAATATAAGGCATAATACATGTTGTGGTCTAAGTTCTAAAATTGGGACATATATATATATATATATGATATTTTATGATTTGGAAGAAGAATATTAGGGTGTATATTGATGTATGGCTTAGGCATGAAAACAAGATTTGCCTTTGTTTTGTAAGTCGGTTACTTTTTAGACTTGAACACCAAAATCTAATTGTGACATGTAATAAAATGGATATGAGAATATGCCTGATGAAAGCTATCCTTTCATTGAATCTGTGCTTGAGTATATATACATCTTTGGGAATCATTTTTGACTATGAAATTGGTCCAATCATATCTATCCTTGTTGCACATCAGAATTGTAATCCTTTTTAAATTCATGATGATATTCATATCATATCTATATGCCTGCGATGCATTCTATGCAAAACTTGTATTTTTAGTACATCAAGTTTATTGGACCAATAGTTCTTATCATCATATGACTATGCCTATTCTTACGATGTTCCATCTTGCTTCTCCCCTTATATTATGAATCTTGAGTTGAATCTCGAAACGTACGTTATGAATGCGGGGGAAATTGGTATAACATGAAATTGGCATTATTTGGCATAATTTAGAACATGTAATATGGCATAACTGTTAAGATGCAGTTTGCGTTAATTTGACATGAATTATGGAATATGTAATTTGACATATTAAACCTAGAATTAGCATGAACGACAAAGTAGGAAGTTGGCATATAAATCAAGTTTTGGGCAAAATTGTTATTGTTGCGAATTTGGGGTAACTGGAGCATTAAATCTAGATTGGGTGTGAAATGTAACATGACTAGTTTTGGTGAATTTGGTAATTAGCATGAAAAATCTAGATTTGGGTATACAGGGTAAATGTGTAGATTAAAGATGAACATGCCTAACCCGAGGTTAGATTGAGTTATGGTGTAAAACTGCCTGGAACCGCCCGGCACATCCAGTAACCACAACAACACCTATCTAATGTGAGAGGTTAGTGCATCATGCCCAAGAAAAACCCGAGGTTAGATTGAGTTGTGGTGTAAAACTGCCTAGAACCGCCTGGCACATCCAGTAAACGCAACAACACATATCTAATTTGAGAGGTTGGTGCACTAATAAATCAATTAATGCTAATGCACAAGATGAATGAGTTGAGTTAAGTTCATAGGAACACTTAACCAATATAACAAGATGAATGACTAGGGTTAAGTTAATGAGAAACACTTAACCAATATAACAAGATGAATGACTAGGGTTAAGTTAATAGGAAACACTTAACCAGTATAGCATGATGATTGGGTATGGTTAAGTAATAAGAAACACTTAACCAATATAATTTGATTTGTGGTAAGGTTAAGTTAAAACAAGAGGGCAACACTTAACCAATATAACTTTATTTGTGGTAAGGTTAAGTTAAAACAAGAGGGAAACAATTAACCAATATGACTTGATTTGTGGTAGGGTTAAGTTAACACGAGAAGGCAACACTTAACCAAAGTAACATGACAAGTAGGTGGGTTAGGTAACTTGAATTGATTGATGACACTTAACCTATATAACATGAATGACTAGGGTTAAGTTAATGAGAAACACTTGACCAATATAACTTGACGAACGAATGGGGTTAAGAAGAAACACTTAACCAACATGACACGATGAATGGGTAGGTTAAGTTAACATGAATGGACAACACTTAACCCATATGACATAATGTGTGGGAGGGTTAAGTACATACCGGGTTGGTGGGTAATATTAGTAAATATAGGCCTACAAACTTAAACGTTAAATAAACATGCTTGAATCGATGGGAGGGTTAAGTACATCTTGTGTAGGTGGGTAATATTAGTACATATAGGCCCACAAACTTAATCATTAAGTAAACATGCTAAAATCGATGGGAGGGTTAAGTACATCTTGTGTAGGTGGGTAATATTTGTATATATAGGCCCACAAACTTAACCAGCAGGAAACCCTAGTAACGGGGACCCATTTCAGCAGTAACCCACAAAGATGTATCATGGTACCCTGAAACTACGTAGGGTGGGGCACGATTACTGGGCTGATTGTAAGCGGTCAAAGCAGCGGCAGGGGGTACATCAGTGTAGGTTTCGACGGTTTACGGGCGTGCACGTACTCCGGAGTGGGAAAAAGCAAGCACTGGGTACCAGTGTTATACACTGTGCATCTTGAATCGTGTCAGGTCGCTATCATAAGGATTGACACCTTATGGTGGGACCAGCACAGGGTATCTACACGCAAGAGAGGGCCGATTGACACAGACACAAGGGAAATGAATACAAGTAGGGAGCCGATCGATAGGGTAGTAAGGGTACATCTAGCATGTTCAAGGCAATTAGGCAGATTGAGGTGGAATCCTCACGATAGATGTACACCTGAAGGCTACCACAATTACGGGGATTGGGATCACGTTATCATTTTATATAGATTTCTAGTTGGGACACTAGTTAGGTGGTGCAGAGATAGATATAGAAATCAGAATAACAAAGTAGTAGCGAAGCAGAGAAAGAGTAGAAGCGCATTCAGTTTATCTTGCCTTATCATACCTTATGCTTATCCTATGTTATCTTGTTATCTCTGTTATCACGGTATTGTCTTATATTCAGTTTATTCATGTCATGATGCTTTTGCCTGTTTATATGCTGAAAGTCACTGGACTTACCAGACTTATGTCTGACCTAGTTTTGTTTCGCCTCTTTTCTTCCGTTCCCCCCCGATTCACAGGGAGGAAATTTTACCACTTAGCTCAGTTTTCTTTCCAAGCTCGAAGATAGTCGATGTATTGCTTTGGACTCTCTCTCCCACTGCTATGGTTGGTTCATGCTTTATTGGGGAATATCATTGTTGTTTTTATGCTTCTTTTATATTTGGAAGTTTTTAGATCAAGACAAAAGTTCTATGTATTACTTTTAAGTATGATTGAGATAATTGTTGTGAAAGCTTGACTGAATTAAGATGTTTATAAAATGACTTTATTTTTCCGTTGATTTATTTGTCTGTCTTGTAATTTATCTGCATCTTTTACCTAAAATGCTTCACCAAAGTTAAGGCATTCCTTTTGTGAGTGACCTTAACGGAGGTGGGGTGTTTCAAAGAGTCTCCCATCCGCCACCTAATGCGAAGCGAGAACCCTCTATCATGCGTACCCAGCTCACACAGCCAGCAATGAGTTGGGGGTATAATTACCTCTCAGACCTTAATTGAACAACATTCTAAATTTTGAAATAGTCAAAGCCCATAACTTCAATCAAAACATTGCTTACGTGACTCTCAGATTCAATCTAAGAATCCACTTCTTTTATGCAAAACATTGATTATAACTGCAGTTTTATAATCGTTGTTTTCCAAATATTTGATTTATAAAACATTTATTTTAACAGTAGCGTTAAAATCACTGTTTAGATTTACAAAACATTTATTATAACGACAGCGCTAAAATTGTTACTTAGATCTATAAAACATTTACTATAACAACAATGTTATAATCGTTGTTTCCAAATATTTGGTATATATATAAAAAAAATAACTTATACTCATTAATTTCAATAATAAATTAATACATAAATAAATAAGTAATTACATTTGATTCAAATGCAAAGTATAAACAACTATTTCCCTAAATTCGATATAATCGAATTCCAGTAAATAACTCTCTCTCGAATAATCTATATTCGATTTATATTCTGAACTTCGGAATTTATCTACCATTTCAGCTTAACTCAAATGGCCTTAATATTTATTTCCATTTATAAACATTTTCTACCAACTGTTATTCAATTTCAAATATGAATTTCATTCCTTAATAGGAATCTAGACTCGTTTATTCAAATCATCTTGATTTTTATTTGCAAATACCATTACTACTCAACTTCGAGTTATCGATTCACTTTTGAAATCCACATCATATTCTGTTTCATTCCTAAACTTCATTTATAAAAACTACTAATCCATCAGTACTTTCTCCGTTTATTTTACACAATTCAAATTTTCTTTCTGAGTGGATATACAAGATATACATCCCCTAATTTCCAAAAATCAATTTTGTTTGCTTTCTATAAATCCCTTCTCATATGGTAATTATAACTTAAAATAATATTAAAATATTTCAAAACATAGAGTTTTATTGACATAACTATAAATATTGGAATAAAATCCATCGTTGACCTTCGAAAATGAATTCCCATTTCTATTTCTCATTTAAATATCCATTTGAAATTATATTTCCAAATTCAAATTTCCTTTAAAAATGTTTTCACTTTAAACCATTATTCACTTCAGTCGTGAATACAATTCCTTTTTATATAATCAGATTTATTTGATTTCATACTAAATATCTCAAATCCAATTTCCTTTTATTTACTTCTCTTGTTCATAATCCCCTTTATAACTTGCTAAGTTCAATCCCAATTTTGAATATCAGTTTTAAAACACATTTCCACTTTTCTATATAAATTCGAACTTGAATTTTGTATTTTCAATTTATCCAATAATAAAAATATCACTTAATTTAAAAACTCCTTTATAATTTACTTCATATTTAATTCATTTAAATAGGTTTCTATTTACAACTCTATTCGAGATTTAATTTCTAGTTTTGGGAATAAATTCCATTTTTAAATCCCAATTTTCTTTTCCATACTCGCAAATGTTTTATGGTATCTAAAATACCAAGTTCCTAGGGCCAGGATAAATCAAACACAACATATCCAATCATGGATTATATAACACATCATATATCACAATCAGTAAAATAAATGTTGAGGAATCCAGTTGGATTCCTCCACTCTGTTTCCCTGCATCCACAGATGTTAATCAGCATCAATAATATTATTTCACATCAATATGAAATATCAGAACTAATAATCGACCAATGATGTATATCAACCATTTCAACCAATTTTATCAACTATTTATCCAAACAACCATCATTGTATAAAATAATTATAAATAAATTTAAAACTCGGGGTTAGTGAGTTTACCCACCTTGGATCGCAGTTGATGATTCCGCTCTATATTCTATTTGTTTAAAATCAAACATACGTTTGATTTTATCACAAAATCTCCGCTCTCAACCACATCAGCTCCAAAATGTAGATTTCCTTGTTATGGTCCCAATATGACCAACGGCTTTCAATTCTGATAACACATACAATAGTTACAGTTATTACAACTTTTTAATCATTTTAAATAGGATAATAATAGATTAATTATGTCATTAATTCTTTACCGTCATTAACCATGGCTTCATCTCCTACACACAGAACGATTCGCGATTTCTACTGCCAAGCGAAACCGAACACTGCTTCAAAACAAAACATGGCGTTGATTTGTTTTAATTGGCCTTTCACCATCCTTGCTCTAATAAACCCAAGCAAAACAACCTTCATTGTTTAAAAGCCGTAACTCATCAACCAGATGCCACCTCTCTTCCCTATCTATTCATCCACAAATGCAACGATCACAGATTCACAACTGTGCATCCCCACAAGCCTAACCAATATTTCCTTATTTATTTTTCCCCTTTTTATTATAAACATGTATCCTTCTGTAACACACAATGAAACCAAATTCATCATTTATTTTATTTCTTTCCGATTGCCATCAGTCTCAAGCATGGAAGAAAACGTTGACCTCCTCACATGCTAATCATTGCCTCACCAATTTGTACCCAACCCTTTATTACCTTACTGAACGTAAATCTCCCTCCTCAACGCAAACAACCGAAACTGCCATGCTTTTTTTTCCTCTACCAAACTCAACTGAACTTCTCTAGTTTGTGTGCCCTGATATAGATCACCACGCTGACCTGGGTTCCTCAAACATGTAAGCATCGTAACATGGAAAGCTTCCACTGTTCTTTGTTTAACCAAACAGACCCTCAACTCCACCGTAAAATTCATACAGACCCCAACCAAACTCACTTAAACTCTCCAGTACAACCACTTCTTATCCGACCCCCTCAAGACCAGATCAACGGCCTCCTACCACTTTGCTACTATCAAAACAGAAATCAGCGCTCTCTTCCAATTCGCACCCCTCCTCACAGAACTCGCGACAAAAATTGTTAGAAATCCTCACCAAAACATCACCATACACACGCCTACCACCCATGAACTCCACCCCACAGTTGAATCCCATTCCGGTCACCCTCAGCAGCTATGCAAGTCAAGCCCCATCTCACTGCTCATTTTCGGGGTTCAACTAAAACGAGTCGAGTTGTATATTACATACCCAAAGTGAAAGCATTTGCTGAGAGGGCCTCAAAGAATTCGAAATTAGGAATTTTCATTGAGGAATATATTTTTAATTTACTTTGATTTGGTGGAAATATACAACAGCTAATGAAAATAGAAACGGGAATGAGTTTGGGTATTAGGGATTTGGAAAAACCAGGAGCTAAAAGTATAATTTATAAGTGGATCTATTTTTCCTCTCCTGAAAGAGTGCGATTTGCAAATAAACGAAGAAGAAGAATCAGAATATATAAAAGAAGGAAGCTTGGCTTGCACAGAATTGTGATGGTTTGGTACCCACGAAATGTAGCAGCTTGTAATGCACAGATTCCAAATGGCTTGGCAGGCACGGACCTAGAAAACCTTGTAGGCACACATTCAACAGTGGATGGCATGCTCGCTGCAGCTGGGTCATTTATTGAGGTGCTAATGTTAGACATGTGTTGTTTCGGAAGGTAGAGGTTACATTTTTACATTAGAGATTGAATACTTGTTCAACGTGAAAATTGAAAGAATGATTTAAAAGGAAATTGGTTTTAAAGAGGATTTGTTGGGTTACAAAAATTAGTATTTCGTAAGGTAAGAATGTTGGAATTTAGGTGCTTGATATTGTTTAGTTGTTGAAACCGGATCAATGTGAAAACTGGACGAACGATCCTTCCAAAGTTAGGTGAATTCTAGTATTATTGGAGTAACCAACATTGTTCGCATGACTATACTTTTGGTGAACCACTATTATTGGTGTTCAATAGATCAGAGCTTGCATAAATGATATAAAATAGTAAATGAAGATCAATACCAAAACAACCACGTGCGAGATACTCTTTACTTTGTTATTGACATCATGGACTTGAGTAATGTGTCTTGTAAATATATGTTTATGTAAGTTTCTATCTTTTTAAATTTAATTATAGATTATACTTTAAAATTTTGTCTAACTAATAAATTTCATATAAATTTCCATTTGTTTTTCAAATGTAATATTTAAAAAAAAAAAAATTAAATGGCTAAAAATCCTGGTCGTTACAAAGCCCTAGCTCAGAAAAGAGCTGGCGCCTTCAATATATTCCATGGCCGGCATCTTCCAATTTTTATTCCAATTTTTTTTGAAATCCAATCCTCTAATTCAGAAAATCTCAGCTATATTTTTGTTCTACTCAAAGAGCTATAGAATATGGACAGTGATGATGGATTTCCATTTCGTGATTCATGAGAAATCTGCCCTCAAAGTCCACGAGTTCGAACCGGTTTTTGGAGGCGGAGGGAGCCTCGAGCAGGGCGCCACCACTGGCGGTGGAAGGTGGCATTGAGGCCTTCGGAGCAGTGAAGTCAGATCGGGTTCAGGCAGCTTGGGGGCGGCGCGTCGTTCAAATTTTGGTACGAAGGTGGTTCGGTTTTCTTGCCAAGAATAGAAAACGAGAGCAGACGGTAAAAGAAAAGGAGTTGCCCGTTTCTTTTCCTAATCCATGTAATTATGTTTATTAATTAAAGTGATTAAGAGTTAATAATTATAATTAAATTATACAAAATTTAAATATTAATAACATGCCAATATATGATCAGAATTGTACAATCTAAGATGCGTTGGAATTGTCTCAATGAAATCTACGCTATGGAACTAATTGGAACAAGGTTGGAGCTAACAGCAAATTTTGATTGAATTAAACGTCCAGTTTGATTTAATGAAAAACAATCGTTTATTAACGATTTCAAAACCGATCAATGTGAGAACTCTCTCACTCAAATATTTTGGACATTTATTTATTTTTATAAGTTGAAATATATAGATTATCTATGTGGATTTTTATCTGTTACATGCGATATCCCTTGAGTTCAACACATGAACTATTCACTAAGTTTATTTGTTATTAGAAACGTTGTTTAAATACACGACACTCATATTTCAAACAACGTGGATGGAAACTTTGTGGCACCTTAAATGGCATTGGATGACTATTTACGATATGTTTTGAATGTGATTTGGAAATAATTAACATATTAAAAACAATGATAAATTATTTGTGATAGTTGAAATTGGATTAAATATCCATTTACAAGTCAACCGACTTGTTTATGTTCACCCATTTTAAGTGATATCGATTGGAGTAAATAAATAATTTATTAATTATTTATTTATTGGTTGAAAACGCCATATGGGTCTTGGGAGGATAATTAATTCACACATCTCCCTTTTATTTAGTTGTATGTCAACTAATTGATTGACAGACCATTATAAACGTTGTTTAATTATTTAATGCTCATACAGTTGTAAATGCACTCTGGATGTGAATTGGATGTTTAATGGTTGTTTTTAACTATTGTTGAATACATGCGATGTATGAAATCCATGTAATTAAAATTATATAGTAATTTATTGAGTCTCATTTCAATTCGGAAATAATAAATATTTTATTATACTATTCAGTGAAGAATCAAAATATGATTTTGATGTCCGATTTTGGACGGACGCGGAAATTATAAAATTATAATGGATATCGAGAAGATTTGATTTCAAAATCTGATATTTTGAAAATATTATTATTTTTATATTATAATAATATGGGATGTTCGATTTTAATTTAAAAATTGAAATGGAAGTTGAAATATGAGACGACCCAAACTCTCCCTTACGGGAAAGCCCGGATTGAATTGAGAACACGACTCATCAAAACACAAACATCAGAACATTTCATTGCTATTACAACAATTTACATCAGAGTACAAGAATATATTAGAGTTTGAATAATTATACAACGGAAAAATATCAGAGATTTAAAATACAAAGCAGCGGAAAAATAATACATAAGTACAATGCGTAGCGGAAAATAACAACTGACACAACTGAAAGGAATACACGGATATAATTCCGAATATAGCTCCAGATGTAATCCAAGATCCTGGGAAAAGAAATATTTGCGAAAACCAAAACTACTAGCTACTTGTCTGGAAAATATGGGAACCCAGAGTTTAGGTTAAAACAATAAACTCTGAATCAATCATGGGACTGGTGTGAGAACTAAAACATTTATTAAATCTTTATTTTTAAAGTTAGGTAATTCACGGGACCATGCCGTATAACACAGAACGGGTTTACACCCGAGAATACCAGTGCATAAAACAAACAACACAATGCTAAAAAAAGAATAATGAAGCTATTATAAGACTCAGGTCCCATCACACTATGCAACGCAAACTGGAGGATAGAGTTTTACCTTATAATAGCCAAATATGCTTGGTACACAAAATTTATCTTTTATTATTACTATAAGTGAAGAAATTAACTTCAAATATAAATGTATCAATCATAGACGGCATAAGCGCCCCATCCCACTATGTCGCCATATATAGGTTTACAACTAAAACCGAAAATTGTCGTATTGGAAATTTGGATTTCCATCATGATGGCTACAAAACCGAAGGATCGATCATGTAGTGCAATTCCCCACGACTTACGTCCCAGGCATGAGAAGCCGTAATGCACATCCGCACTATATCCAGAATATCGAGTATCTCCGCAACTTGCGTCCCGTGCATGAGAAAATGCCGCTTACTCTATCCTTCTGGGAATCGGGGGGGGGGGTGAGCCCTATCCTTACCAGGTGTGTAGCGACCACACCCAGCTTATCTCGGTCGACCAATCCATCCTCATCTCGAAAGTATACTGATCTAACCATCAGTTCACCATTATACCGATGTATGAGGCTCGCGAATTAACGCTACACAAAGCTATGTTGAATAAAGCTATGCTTTGATCATCATCCACCAAGTACTTTTTTTCAACAAAAGGTTAGACCACTGCACCTCAGCATGCCACACTATCAATCCATGTCATACCATTGATTTCTACCAATATATAACATCTATGCTCGTACATCTCAGAGAAGGGTTTTAAGCAAGAGAATAAATTCTCCGCCACCAAACAGATATATATTTAGCAGAGATCAACGAATACAACATAATGGAATATGTCCATTTGCAAGTCCATTCCGGGTATGAACGAAACCGGAGGCACCTTATTCCTCATCTCGTATGTCCAATACAGGAAAGAGGCCCTCGCATATCCGAACAATCAACAAATACTTCCGGACGGCTACCACTGCAGCCCCTTCAAAGTAGCTACTCCAATCATGGGCATCAGTAACAACCCATTGATTCGATGTGAAGATCGTCGGTCTTGCACCGTCTTCAATCTCTTCGACTTTAGTCGTCATATCAATTATTCAGAATGGGTTAAACCCGGTCTTTCCGAATAACTCTTGTATCTTATAATCAAGTGCTATAACAACACATCATCACCTCATTCCAATCCAGAATATTCTTTTATTCGTATTTCTTTATTTTTGAAGGTTCTCATTAATCTTATCAAAGATTACCACTTTTAAACACACTGTTTAATCCATTTCTTTGGAAATCATTTCAAAAGATTTTATAGTATCTTTTCACAGTTTAAACCAAATTAAGGTTTATCAAACTAGTCGGGATTAACACCTTACCAAAGTAATCATTCATTTTATTATCCCATCCCAACCTATTCATCCCATGGAGAAAAACTTGTAATACTCCATGTCTAACACCACTGTGTTATCGGTAAATTCAATTACCATTTCACATTCAAATCTAATTAAAGATTTAACTATCGCATGGAGTAAAACTGGTGGTACTCCATTCTCGATCACTTTCTTGAATTCGATAAATTTAATTATCTCATTCTCATTCCAATCTAATTAAAGATTTATTAAAACTCCACTTAGTTTTAATCTTCCAAAAATCATGACTTAATGATTATTCAAATTTAGGAATAAATCCTTTCTTTATTAGGTTAAAAAATGAGTGTCATTTAAAACACAGTTCACGATAAACCCAAAATCATCTTCCATTAAAATGGAATCTAAACGAAAATCATAACAATGTATAATCAATATTAATTCCTGTATCAAATCAATACTATAAATGGAATAATGGCAAAACATTTTAAATTCCATATATAGTAACGGTCTTCCTTTACAGAAGCTCATCTCGATTATAGCAAATCGAATTCCATTCAATTCCAATTTAATACATTAAATTGGAAATCCTTACTTTGGAAAATTCTATTAATCATAATTAAAAGATTATAAATTCCAAATCATATTCTTCACTGTTAATTGGGTTAAAGAACCAATGTTTTTTAAAACACCGTTCACGATAAACCCAAAAATCCAATTACTTTATTCAATTCCAATTAAATATTAATTAATTGGAAAACTTCAATAAATCTTAATTTAAAGATTTATTCTTTTCTCAACTGGGTTTAAGAACAGTGTTATTTAAGACACTGTTCACGACAAACCCAAGATCTAATTTGATATTAATATAAGGCTCTGAATAGAAATTACACCGGCTTATATTCAATATCAAATTCTGAAACCAACAGATATCGTATTGGGAATAACGATATCTGTATCTTCCAAATTCCTCTACAATATCTGTATAATCACGGAATCCAAAATCAAAATGTTCCTAAGATTATTTCAATTCCAAATCCATTCCAATTTATTCATTGGAAAAAATCTAGTTATTTTAAAACCATTTTCAAATCCAATTTATTTATTTCTAAAAATAATTGGATTATTATTCTAGTTATTAACTAGTTCATTTTGATAAAAATATATTTTTATCTTGTCAAATATGGAATTTTTCATCCAAAAACTTCCCAAAACCCTTATTATGAATTTACATAATTTTTCCATATTTTTAATAATTTTAATATCGCCCGTACAGTTGGTTTTCAATATCGACCAACGAACTGCGTCCATAGCAACCTTTTCTGAAATTGATTTGGATATAATTTGAAATCCAACCGTTCAAATTTAAATCTCTTATATTCTTTGGAAAGATCTTTTCGATACGAACCCAATGGTTCTGGTTTAAGGAGATCTGACGGTCGAATCTCCCGCTACATCAATTTGAAGTAAATGATCGAAATTCGCAAACGATAGTTGTGCGGCGCGTTCTATTTAGGCCATTAATATATATATATATATAATTTATTTCGTCGATTTCTATTCAAAACGTATTTTTAAAATATTTATAAATTCGTTTTTAAAACGATTCCAACTTCGTTGAATAAAAACTAAATATTCCATATCATTATAATTTTAAAATAATAATATTTTCAAAATATCGGATTTTGAAATCACTTTTCGATATCCATTACAGAATGAATAAAATCGACAGAAAAACCCGTTCATGTTGAAATGGTGTTTAACTACTTAACACGGCTTCACATTTCAATATTTTCGTGTCCATCCAAAATTGGACATCAAAATCACATTTTGATTATTGACTGAATATTATTTTAAAATACTCGTTAATTTTGAACTGGAATCAGACTCAATCAATTACCATATAATTTCATTTATATGGATTTCATACATCGCATGAATACGACAATAATGATAAACAACCATTAAAAATTACTACAATATCCAGAGTGCATTTTACAACTGTATAAGCATTAAAATAAATAAATAACGCTTATACAGTCTGTCAAACCATCGACTGACATACGTCTAAACAATTGGGATTAGTGTATGTCAAATATCATCCCAATACCCGTATGGAGTTTCAACCAAAAATATTGTTTATTATTTGTGCAGTTGGGCGATGTGTAAAATATTATCGTCCCAATCAATGTCAGTTAAATAGGTGTACATAAACAAACCGTCCGATTTGTAAATGAATATTTATTCCCATTTCTGTTCAAATTATAAATGAATATTTATAATTTAATTTCAATTATCACAATAATATTAACATTATTTTTAATATGTTAAACATTCCAACATCGCAAACAAAACACAATACAGTCAATTAAATCGTCCATAGTCTGTGGACGAGGGAGGTGAGCTAACAGGCACCGTATACAATTTATAATGATTAAAACTGATAAAAATCTACACTGGCAATTATATATATTTTTATACATGAATACTATAACATGATAAAATATAATTTAGTGAGAAGGAGTTCTCACATTAATCGGTTTCGAAAATTGATAAAATAATTATTTTAATCAAATTAAACAGGACGTCTAATTTGATCAAAAATATCAACTAGCTCCAAAATCCTTTTGGTCAGCTCCATGCTATAGAGTTTGGCTTCACGATTCCAACGCATTTTGTTTCGTGTGATTCTGACATTGTTCGAGAAAGTTATGATAATTTATACCTTAATAACAATTAATTAACTTACAATATAATTATTTAATAATTAACATAATATAATTACTCCATCTTCTTCGTCGGCTCCAGGTCTTTATGATGCACTGAACCTATATCTCGAAATTAGGGTTAATGCAAGCACCTTCCACCGATGATCGGGCCATGATCGGATGGGGCCACGACATCGCCAGCAATGATCTCCACCTTCGCCTGGAAAGGCGTGCCCTTCGTTGGCTCCCACGGCCAGAAAATTCCCTTCGAACGTTAGAGCTTTCGGCTCAAAAATCGCCCCTCTCGGATAATGATATCCGATCATATTGGTACTAATTCGAAGATTAGAAGAAGCTTAACGATTTTCCCTTTCAAACCTCGATCTAATTCGCTATGTTTAGAGAGAAATCAAGGGGAAAAGAATTGTGCGATTTGGGCCTTTTATTTTAGAACGACGAAGCTCACTTGTAATTAGGGTTTCATGAGATATTGGGGCTATTTATATTATTTTAAATTAATATTTTATTCTTTTTTTGCTTCGTTATGAAATTTAACGCCTCTAACTCCAAACAAATCCCAAAGACTGTCGCCCTCAGCCAAATGCCCCCATCCCGGAAACAATGGGATATGTCTCGTAAGCCAATTCGACTGTTTCGATCAGTTTTTGTCAAAGTTTAAAATACAAATCAATATATATTGAATTTGAACGCACATTTTAATTTACAGGGGCCACATACTGACTCCAGAAATTACACAAAAATAAATCTAGCTATGTTTTGACGATACGGTCCTAACAAAACTAATTTCGTCGAATTTGGAGACCGTTTGAAAAATGACCTTTTTCTAGTTGATTAAATTTAAACTAAATTTACGAAACACGTTTAAATTTACCACGCTCACATATTTATTCCCAAAATTATGAAATTTTAAATCTGACTATAATTTGATATTCCAGATCCAATAAAAGTGGTTTCGTCGAAAACGGAGATCGTTTGCAAAATGGCTATTTTTAAGGGCTATATATTATATTAAAATATATATAAATTCCCTAGCGGCTATTTTATATTTTAAACTGGACATAACTTATAATATTAAAGTGAAATCTCAGTTTCTTACATTCGTTAGAAAGATATAATTAAACAGATTCAAATATTTCTTGCTTTATTGAAATCCAATTTATTTTGAATTCTATACATTCTTTTGAAATTTAAAATCGAATTTTCAAACTACCGCGCCATTTCGGGTTCGTTTTATAATTAAAATAAATTTATACGTTCTAATTTCGATTTAAATAAATTTTAAATTGTTATTATTTAAAATAAATCATTTTAAATATTCAAAATCCATTAAATTAGCTGAAATAAAATTTTTAAATTGGTTCAAAAATTCCGGTTGTTACAATCCCCCCCACTTAAAATCTTTTCATCCTCGTAAAGGAACGGAGCTGAAATTTGTTTAACCAACCTACTCAACTTTCATTCTGGCTTTCATTCTTTAACTTTTCAGTTTCTAAGAATTATCTAATTTCTCAAAAATTTGGCTAACACCCTAAATTTTCGAAAAATTTCGCCATAACCTCTGTTGTACGGGTTGACTAGTAAAACCCCAACTAGCCTCACATGGCCCTCATCAATCAGAAAGAAAAATAAAAAGCCAAGCGGCTCATAAAATCATCAAACCCAAGAAATACAGTAAATATGTACCTATTTGTCGGGCATACAATTTTATTCCTCTTCTTAGCTTCCTTGCTATGACCTATTCATTATATATATATATACATATATGCAATTGTAATCAATTTTCAATTCAGTTCAATATTTGATTCAATTTGGCTTTATTTATCATTCCTTTTTTTAATTGAATCAATAATCAAACATCACAGCCAGCAATCAATTTGTTGGTTAATTTTTTCAAATATATAACTTTTATATATATTCAAAGTCATATTTTCAATGCCAAATCATAAACAATAGATTCTAACTATGTTTTGGTTCTCACACCAGTCAATTGGAAATTATATAGATATTCACTTTCAAAACTCGAACATAGACTCTGATGATGATGCCTCATCATCAGAATCATCTCCGGGCGACTAGAGTGTGATTCTATATCTATCCGGTATATTTGAGACTTCGAATACGCGTATATTCAAAATCTTCATATACTCGATAGTCCAAATTCAATATAAAATAAATATTCAAATACGAATAATAAGATATAAAATTTTAGTAATCTAATTTGATTTTCAAAAATAACATTCTTCCAACTCATTCTAGGAAACTACTGATCCTATCTCTAACGAGTTATTATCATACGATATTACTAATCCTATCTCTGATGAATTCTTTCGTTCGGTTCCAATGTGTCTTGTTCTCGTGCTCTGTAAACCAATGCTCCGATACCAAACTTAGACGACCCAAACTTTCCCTTACAGGCAAGCCCGAATTGAATTGAGAACACGACTCATCAGAACACAAACAACAGAACATTTCATTGCTATTACAACAATTTACATCAGAGTACAAGAATATACCAGAGTTTGAATAATTATACAATAGAAAAATATCAGAGATTTAAAATACAAAACAACAGAACATTAATACATAAGTACAAAGCGTAGCAGAAAATAACAACTGACACAACTGAAAGAAATACACGGATACAAAGCTTTCCGAATATAGCTCCAGCTGTAACCCAGGATCCTAGGAAAAGAAATATCTGCGAAAACCAAAACTACTAGCTGCCCGTGTGGAAAATATAGGCACCCAGAATTTAGGTTAAAACAATAAACTCCGAGTCAGTCATGGGACTGGTGTGAGAACTAAAACAGTTATTAAATATTTATTTTTAAAGTTAGGTAATTCACGGGACCACGCCGTATAATACGGAACAGGTTTACCACCGAGAATACCAGTGCATAAAACAAACAGCGCAATGCTAAATAAAGAACAATGAAGCCATTATAAGACTCAGGTCCCATCACACAATGCAACGCAAGCCGAAGGATAGACTTTTACCTTATAATAGGCAAATATTATTACTATAAGTGAAGAAATCAACTTCAAATATAAATGTATCAATCGTAGACAACATGAGCGCCCCATCCCACTATGTCGCCATATATAGTTTACAACTAAAACCGAAAAATGTTGTATTGAAAATTTGGATTTCCATCATGATGGCTACTAATCGGAAAGATCGATCATGTAGTGCAATTCCCCATGGCTTACGTCCCAGTCATGAGAAAACGCCGTAATGCACATCCGCACTATATCCTAGATATCGAGTATCTCCACGACTTACGTCCCGTGCATGAGAAAACCCGCTTACTTTATCCTTCTGGGAATCGGGGGGTGTGCCCTATCCCTACTAGGTGCGTAGCGACCATACCCAACCTATCTCGGTTGACCAATCCATCCTCATCTCGAAAGTATACTAATCTAATCATCATTTCACCATCATACCGATGTGTGATGCTCACGAATTAACGCTACACAAAGCTATGCTAATTAAAGCTATGCTTTGATCATCATCCACTAAGCTCTGATTTTCAACAAAAGCTTAGATCACTACATCTCAGCATGCCACACTATCAATCCATGTCATACCATTGATTTCTACCAATATATAACCTCTAAGCACGTACGTCTAAAAGAAGGGTGTTAAGCAAGAGAATAAATTCTCCGCCAACAAACAGATATATATTTAGCAGAGTTCAACGAATACAACATAATGGAATACATTGTCAGACACACCATCCATTTGCAAGTCCGTTCTGGGTCTGAACGAAACCGGAGGTACCTTATTCCTTATCCCATATGTATAATACAGGAGAGAGACCCTCACATATCCGAACAATCAACAAATACGTCCGTACGGTTGCCACTGTAGCCCATTTAAGGTAGCTACTCCAATCATGGGCATTAGTAGCAACCCATCCATTCGATGTGAAGATCGTCGGTCTTACATTGTCTTTAATCTCGTCGACTGTTAGTCGTCGTATCAATTATTCAGAATGGGTTAAACCCAGTCTTTCCGAATAACTCGTGTATCTTATAATCAAGTGCTATAACAACACATCATACGCCTCATTCCAATCCATAATATTCTTTTATTCGTATTTCTTTATTCTGGAAAGGTTCTCATTAATCTTTTCAAATATTATCACTTTTAAACACACTGTTTAATCCATTTCTTTGGAAATCATTTTAAAAGATTTTATAGTATCTTTTCATGGTTTAAACCAAATTAAGGTTTAGCAAACTAGTCGAGATTAACGCCTTACCTAAGTAATCATTCATTTTATTATCCCATCCTAACCTATTCATCCCATGGAGAAAAACTGGTAATACTCCATATCTAGCACCACTGTTGTGACAACCCGAATTCCAACAGACCGATTTTTTTTTCTTTCAAAATTTCAATCTTTCGAAACTCGGATTGGTTTGTTATGGTATCCTACAAAAATGACAGAGACATAAAATAAGTCAGAGCTCAGAAAATATCTCACAGCGGAATGGATAAATTATACTATAAATCAAAGTATAGCTTTACCGTATTAATAATACTGCCTAACCAGTATCCAAAGCTATAATGTCTCATGTCTCTGCCAAAAATCTAACCTGCGAGTACGTTATGAGGAGGAGGTCAGAACACAAGTTCCGGTGACTGGATTTAAACTATACACTTTGGATAATCCTACATATACCGTTCAATCATATTTTCTTATTTATTAGGTTACTTTGGTTAACAACACTCAAGGCTTACATACACGTCATACCCATTTACTTCCCAGTGGATTAACCTAATACAATATATATGTTGTTACGCCCAATATCGAGATACACCCCATGGTAATCCACTCGCACGGTCTCCGCCGTAACACCATCGAAATATACGCAGTCCCTCATCCTATACCGTATTGACATACGGGTAACAATATTACATTTCACATATATCTGTCATTACTATGCTACGCAAACGTACAGACTGCCGCCATTGTTCGAATCAGAATTCATACCGGAGTAATGCCCTCAAGTCTACGATACACCACCCAGAGCCGACATGCATGTATCTAGACTGTCCACTATACGTATCTTCAATTATAGCTCGATGCCTCAAACGCACGTCCTCTAATGTGCACCAAGTTCCATGGCAGGGCAATACAAGAAACACAGAACTCGATCGAGAGCTTTTTCATACCTATACAGGCCCGCCTTTAAGAGTAGTGCCCCGAAAATCCGGTACAATTTGAGCTGAGCAAATAAAACGAGTCCAACCCACATTGCACTGGAAACTAGAAAACTAATAGAAAGAAAACAGAGGGTGAGAATAGGTAAGATAAAAACTTAGAATAGAAGAAGAAGAAGAAGAACATACAACATCAGAGTAAACACGAATCTCACAGCGGAATGAATAAATATATTTCATAACATAACTTTGAAATAAAACAGTAGCTGTATACAATACCATTATTAGAGTATAACACTTACAACACAGTGGAAATAACAATCTATATAATCCTGAAGCTTCCTACTCCAGCTCTTCAAGTATCTATAAATGCCGACTACTTGACTGCCCGTACAAAATTGGGCACCCAAGAGTTTAGGGAAAACAAAACAAAATAAACTCTGGGTCAGTCATGTGACTGGTGTGAGTAAAACAGTTTAAAAACAGTTGAGTAATTAAACGATATCTGACAAGACCACGCCGTATAACGGAACGGGTTTTTCCCTTATGAGAATCCAAATCAATTTGATTTAACTTTCAAATCATTTTGAAAGAAACAATGATCTTTTATATCAAAACTCTTTTGATATTATAATAGTGTCTATCAACCACAATATAATAATCATCTTGCAGAACGCTTTCATCTCACGTTCCACACATATAGTATACAATCAAAACCGCGAGCACTTATTGGGTAATGGATTTCCAACTATGACAAGGTATAGAACCACCTTCCGATAGTGTACCTCTAGAGAGGAATACAGTGGGTTCAACAAGAACATCTTGCAACCCGGCCGCACATGACAGACCACTCATTTCGCTTGAGTGTATCGAATGTATATCACAAACGGTTGGGACCAGCAACCGTCTCCCGAATGGGACAGCATCGAATAGATTAAAGAATGAAATGAATATCTCTAAATAAGTGATAATTCACCCTAATTGGCAGCCAACCACTTAGCCATGCTGCCTGCCCGATTTTTATCATTTCCCGGTTGTGAGGCTAGAGGCCACGCTTATCTTTGACAGATCACACAATTACTCACTTTGAATGTCACATCGTCATACCATCCAAATCACAAATTGATTTCCCCAAAAATACAACGGGTATACAGCTAAGAGAAACGAATTCCTCTGCCACCAAACGTACATACATTTGAAGAGATAAACTTACATGATCCATTAAATATACTCTGTCAGACATTCTTCCATACAGGTTGTCCTAGGACTGGACAAACCAAAGGTACTATTCTGTAAACAGGACAGCCCTTGCATAACTCCGTCTTCAATTATCTTCATTATATTTGATCGCAACACTAACACCCATAAAGAGTAGTTTTCAGATAATGAATCTGATCCCGATCTCTCCGTATTGACGACGGAAAAATGGTCAAAAAACTCCGATAGTCGGTGAGTTAACTATCGAAGAAAGCACGTATGCAAACAACAATATATATTCCAGATGGAAATTATATCGATCAATCATCGTTGAACATTTATCACTTTAGTTCATTAATTAATTCATTTTCCATTTCCTACTTCCATATATTCAACATTTCTTATTTTATTTAGAGAATATATGTTATAAATCATTGGAAAACATTTCCATCTCCTTTCACGTATCATTGTCATTCCAATATTCTTTATCATCAAACATTTCATTTTCTATGATTAGAAAATATCTCTGGTTATATTTGGAAAATGTTCTAAAATGTATTCATTTGATTTAAACCGATGTTTAAATAAAACATCGCTATGCCAACTCAAACCATTATACTCGTTAACTAAATTCACTTAACCAATCTTCACTACCGAGCCTTAACCATTCCTTAGTTAAAAATGGAGTCAATCAAGTTGGGGTATAACTACCTCTCAGACCTTAACTGAACAATATTTCTAACCTTGAAATAGACAAAGTTCACCTTCTAATCTTTAAAAAACTTCCTTCGTAACTTTTGGATTCAATTTACACATCCACTTCTTTATTGAAAACACTGATTATAACTATAGCGTTATAATCCCTACTTCTCAAATATCTAACTTCAAAATATAACTTTTATTGATTACTTTGGATAAATAAACAAACAACCATTTATTAGTAAATAAATAAATCTTAATTAAAAACGGAAAGTGAATAGTACTTTCCCGAATTCGATATAATCGAATTTCTACGTATAACTCTCTTTCGAATAATCTCTATTCGATAACTCCTTTCGAATAAACTATATTCGATAACTCCTTTCGAATAAATATATTCGATAATCTCACTTTCGAGTAAACTATATTCGACTAACACCTTTCTTCGAATAAACTATATTCGATTAACTTCTTTTGAATAAACTATATTCGATAATTCTTTCGAATAAACTATATTCGATAATTCCTTTTGAATAAACTATATTCGATTAATTCCTTTCGAATAAACTATATTCGATAATTCCTTTCGAATAAACTATATTCGATAATTCCTTTCGAATAAACTATATTCGATTAATTCCTTTTCAAATAATTCTATTCGATTAACTCCTTTCGAATAACTAATATTCGATAACTCACTTCGAATAACTAATATTCAATTAACTCACTTCGAAAAACTAATATTCGATTCTTCGAAAAACCTATATTCGATTAACTCACTTCGAATAACTAATATTCGATTAACTCACTTCGAATAACTACTCGCTTCGAATAACTAATATTCGATTAACTCACTTCGAATAACTAATATTCGATTTACTCTTTTCAAATAACCAATATTCGATTAACTCTCTTTCGAATAACTAATATTCGATAACTCCTTTCGAATAAATAATATACGATAACTCCTTTTGAATAATTAATATTCGATAATCTCTCTTCGAATAACTAATATTCAATAACCACTTTTTGAATAAACTATATTCGATTAATTCTCTTCTTCGAATAACCTTATTCGATAACTCTTTCTTCGAATAAACTATATTCGAATAACTCTAATTCGACTAACTCTAATTCGATTAACTCTAATCGATTAACTCCACACAATTAACTCCTTTCAAATAAACTATAACTCGATTAATTCTAATTCCTTTTATAATCCTACTTACTTTCCAAATATTTCCTTTTATGATATCTTATTTATTTTCTAAATAAATATTCCATTTATCTTTCTATTTATTTTACCAAATATTTATTCCTTTTATCTTCCTATTTGTTCAATAAATTTTTCCTTTTCAATTCTGTTTATTTAACAAATAAATATTTTCCTTTTATAATCTATTTATTTTCTAAATAAATATTTCAATTTAAAATGTATTTATAAATGTTTTACAATTAATTCCTTTTCAATTCTATTTGTAAATGTTTTACAAATATCTCCTTTTCAATTCTATTTGTAAATGTTTTACAAATATATCCTTTTCAATTCTATTTGTAAATGCTTTACAAATATCTCCTTTTCAATTCTATTTATAAATGTTTTACAAATATCTCATTTCCAATTCTATTTTTTTCATAAATATTTCCTTTTCTATTTGTCTTTGATTTTATAATTTTCTTTTATAAAATTCTTTTCCTCTTATATGTAAAATCCATTGATTTTATATGAATAATTCATTTTCAAATTACACTTTGAAAATCCACTTTTCTACATCCCAGTATTTCTTACAATATTAAAAATACCAAATAACAATGATTGATATCATTCAAACACATATAATCAACAATAGATTATATACCACATCATATATTACAATATATGAAAAGAACAGTATTATAAATATTGAGGAATCTAGTTGGATCCCTCCAACCTATTTTCCTGCATCACTGATGTTAAAAAATATAATTAACATCGATTTCATTTCAATATGAAATATTCTGCTAAACAGAATCAATATAAAATTAACGATATATATATATAACTATATCGATATTTTCAACCAATCAATTAGCAATTCAACGAAACAGTCAACGCACAGCAATCAATCATCATTTATCATTTCTAAATGTACGTTATAAAAATATGAACTGGTAGAGTTGGTGAGCTTTACTCACTTTGGCAGTTCATCGTGAAATAACGATAAACTGTTGTTTGATTCAGATCAAACAATTTATTTTGCCGTAAGTTCAAATGAGCTCCAATCCATTCCCAGTTAGTTCCATTTTGTAGTCATCGTCCATACGATCCCAACGGATCTTGTTTTGTCCAATTATGATATCGTATGACGAAGATATTGCATTAACAAGTTAATCTATTTTATAATTTAAACTAAACATAGATTATACTTATTATTTGGGCCTCACAACAATGAAGCCCAGCCCACCCGCATCTAAACCAAATCACCTTCCTCTTTCTTCTCCAGTCCAGATAAACCGTCCCTTCCTCATACACGAATGGCCATTCCACCAATATTCTTCGATCCGTTCTTCCTAATCCCACCACTATAATTCAAACTGAAATATCCACAAATCGTCTCTATATCTCCTCTCCTTCCACATATACTTTTCACGCCACTCGATCCCTCCACTGTAAATGCGACTGCTACCACAAATCGTAGCCTATAATGAATGTTACGACAGAAATTTGCATTGTTCTTCCCGAAAATCATCACACAGGTGCTATTTGGCCTTTCAATCACTAATACGAGATCCAAACCAACATTATATGCTTGCATCCCCGCGATTCACAAACCCTAGCGACGCTGGGTCAATTTCCACCAAACAGAAAGATTTCCGTACCCCTCAATATATATATCAAGTCGAAGAGAAAGACTCAGGGATTGTAGATAAACAAATATTATGATTTATAGATTTTTATCCAATTTGTTTTGATTTTTATAAAGATGATTTCTCACGTTGGAATAAGAAAATGGTGCGGCGGATTTTCTTTTGACCAGAAGAGTGATATCCTTAGGGTTAGGGAAAGGTAAAACTATTTGTATAGGAGGTAAAAAAAAATTTATTAGATTAATATATTTATTTTTAATCAACCGTTTTTGTATTTATCATTAAAAATTCATGTATTCACACATGGTGTTTAAAAATCATGAAAATGGACATACACCTTCAGTTCGACATTACGGACCCAACGAAACTTGTTTCGTCGAATTCCGACTCCGTGTGTTCACACAACGTATTTTTAACCATCAAAATACTGACTGTTTTTCACATTAAAAATCCGTACGGCCACACACTGACTCTAAAAATCATGGAAATTGAAATCTAACAATAATTTAATATTCCCAATCCAACAAAATTAGTTTCGTTGAAAATGGTGGTATTTGCAAAACTGGCTATTTTTAAAGCTCTAAATAAACCCTTTTAAATATTAATATATTTAAAAATAATTAAATTTAATATTTATAAATAAATATTATCATATATATTCACAATAGAATATCATACAGCTCTAGAATAAATGTATATGGATTTACAACTTGATATTCCATCATCAGAGTTATATCGATATTCGATTTATATTTAAATCCTTTTATAAATCGTTATAAATTATAAACGGATTCCTCAGCGACTTTTCGAAAATTTGATTTGGGCATAAATCAAAATCAACACAATGAAATCCCGATTTTCCTCTTCCACTAGAAAAATATACTTCACCAGCTCCGAACATTTCTTGTTTCACAGAAATCCGGCTTAAAACGGATGCTGTATATTCAGTTGAAGTTCAAATCGCCACATAACGAACTGCCGCGCCATTTCAGGCTCGATTTTAATTATAGTATAACTATACGTTCAAACTGTCGTTATTTAAATATATTCGTTATTCTAGTTCAAATTCTAAGTTGAATTAAATATTTTAAATTGTCCAGTTCACATTATATTGTCAATTCACTATTTTAGACTATTTCGGAATTAAATATATTATTATGTTATTTATATTAATTAAATATTCAACATTATTTAATTCAATGACCATTTAATTTCTCTGAATCACTATTTAAATAATTTATTTAATTAATTATTATCCATAAAAATACGGATCGTTACATTCTTCTCCCTTTAAAATAATTTCGTCCTTGAAATTGATAAGGTAGAAAACAAACTCCACCAACTGGGTAAAAAATATTTGTTTACCTCTTAACTCCAGTTTCACTAAACCAATTAATTTCAATTAAAATATTAATTAATTCTTAACAACAAAAATTTTCAAAAATCCTGAAAATTTTCAAACACCTTAACTTTTCGAAAAATTTAGCCAGCACCTCCTTTGTACTGGTCAGTAGCTCAAACTCCAACTTGCCTCTCTAGGCCTTCTTCAACCTAAAAGAAAATCAAACAGCCAAGCGGCTTGCCAATTCGGCTCATCAAAATCTCAAACCTATATATAATATAAACTGGTACCTTTTTGTTAGGCATATCAACTCTTTCACTTTCACCTGTTATCAATCCAACATATACCAATGTCATCTTAACCAATTTGTAATCAATATCTGTTCAACACAGTTATTCGCTTATATCCAAGTCGAATTCTATTTCAAACTCTAGTTCCATTCCCGATTCCAATTCCTAACTCACCAACACAATATCATTTCGGATTCCTATGTCACAAATCCAAATTTCTCGAAATCATTCTAATCCAATTCAATTTCAACTTAATTGGTTTTCAATTCAATTCCAATTTATTTCCATAAATTTTTATTTAAATTTGTTTTTAATTCAAACAGTCTCTTCCTGGGAGTTTTAAACAGCTTTGCTTTTCTCAAAAGTCAAACTTTCCTTTTCAGGATTTAAAACAACTTGTTTTGCCAAAACAATTCGAAATCAATATCTTTGGTAGTAATCCGTCACTTAGAACTCGGAATGAACACTAATGATGTCGCGATTCATCATCAGGGTTATTTCCCAAACATCGAAGTGAGTTCAATACTATATTACTTTCAAAACCATTTCTAAACACTTCCATTTTGAAATACATTTCAAAATACCATTCACAATGCTTGAACAACAATTTAAAATCTCCCAGAATTTTAAAATTTTCCTTATATTTAATCCAAGTCCATTTACAAACACCTTTCCAACTTTCCAGAGTTGTAATTTCAATTCTGATTTTAATTTCAGATTTAATTCATGTCGTAACACTTATACGAATTTTAATTGGTTATTTACATAACTGTTTTAATTATAATCCTATCTGATTATAATCATAACCAACACATCCAATATTTTAATATTTCCAATATATATATTTTCTTTAAATCAAAATATATTTGGGTAAAATTATATCATTACCCTCTTTTCAAAACATACAGTGTTGGTTCATTGTATTCGAGCGTTTAGAAATTCCTACGGATACAGTGGATCAAACTGATCGACCAGAACTTATAACAACTAGCTCAAGCAATAAATCTCCACAATATAAAACAATCTTATATTGAAATCTACAAATACGTTCTCTCGTATATATACACTCAAACTCAATCTAGGGTATTACTAACCTCATCTCTACAGAGTCACGCCACAGAGACAAGGTAATTACTTAACCTTAAGCTCTGATACCAACTGTAGTGTCCCGAAATTCCAGTACAATTTGAGCTGACCAAATAACACGAGTCCAACCCACATTGCACTGGAAACCAGAAAACTAATAGAAAGAAAACAGAGGGTGAGAATAGATAAGATAGAAACTTAGAATAGAAGAAGAAAAAGAACATACAACATCAGAGTAAACACGAATCTCACAGCGGAACGAATAAATATATTTCATAACATAACTTTGAAATAAAACAGTATCTGTATACAATACCATTATTAGAGTATAACACTTACAACACAGCGGAAATAATAATCTATATAATCCTGAAGCCTCCTGCTCCAGCTCTTCAAGTATCTGTAAATCCCGACTACTTGACTGCCCGTACAAAATTGGGCACCCAAGAGTTTAGGGAAAACAAAACAAAATAAACTCTGGGTCAGTCATGTGACTGGTGTGAGTAAAACAGTTCAAAAATAGTTGAGTAATTAAACGATATCTGACAAGACCATGTCGTATAACGGAACGGGTTTTTCCCTTATGAGAATCCAAATCAATTTGATTTAACTTTCAAATCATTTTGAAAGAAACAATGATCTTTTATATCAAAACTCTTTTGATATTATAATAGTGTCTATCAACCACAATATAATAATCATCTTGCAGAACGCTTTCATCTCACGTTCCACATAAATAGTATACAATCAAAACCACGAGCACTTATTTGGTAATGGATTTCCAACTATGACAAGGTATGGAACCACCTTCCGATAGTGTAGCTCTAGAGAGGAATACACTGGGTTCAACAAGAACATCTTGCAACCCGGCCACACATGAACGACCACTCATTTCGCTTGAGTGTATCAAATGTATATCACCAACGGTTGGGACCAGCAACCGTTTCCCGAATGGGACAACATCGAATAGATTAAAGAATGAAATGAATATCTCTAGATAGGTGATAATACACCCTAATTGGCAGCCAACCACTTAGCCATGCTGCCTGCCCGATTTTTGTCATTTCTTAGTTGTGAGGCTAGAGGCCACGCTTATCTCTAATAGATAAACAATTACTCACTTTGAATGTCGCATCGTCTTGCCCGCCAAATCACAAATTGATTTCCACAAAAATACAATGGGTATACAGCTACGAGAAATGAATTCCTCCGCCACCAAACATACATACGTTTGAAGAGATCAACTTACATGATCCATTAAATATACTCTATCAGACATTCTTCCATACAATTTGTCGTGGGACTGGACAAACCAAAGGTACTATTCTGTAAACAGGACAGCCTTGCATAACTCCGTCTTCAATTATCTTCATTATATTTGATCGCAACGCTAACACCCATATAGAGTGGTTTTCAGATAATGAATCTGATCCCGGTCTCTCTGTATTAACGACGGAAAAATGGTCAAAAACTTGGATAGTCGGTGAGTTAACTATCGAAGAAAACACGTGTGCAAACAACGATATATATTCCAGATGGAAATTATATCGATCAATCATCATTGAACATTTATCACTTTAGTTCATTAATTTATTCATTTTCCATTTCCTACTTCCATATATACAACATTTCTTATTTTCTAAATTTAGAGAATATACATTATAAATCATTGGAAAACATTTCCATTTCTTTTTCATGTATCACTGTCATTCCAGTATTTTTTATCATCAAACATTTCATTTTCTATGATTAGAAAATATCTCTGGTTATATTTGGAAAATGTTCCAAAACTTATTCATTTGATTTAAACCGATGTTTAAATAAAACATCGCTATGCCAACTCAAACCATTATACTCGTTAACTAAATTCACTTAACCAATCTTCACTACCGAACCTTAACCATTCCATAGTTAAAAATGGAGTCAATCAAATTGGGGTATAACTACCTCTTAGATCTTAACTGAACAATATTTCTAACCTCGAAATAGACAAAGTTCACCTTCTAATCTTTAACAAACTTCCTTACGTAACTTTTGGATCCAATTTACACATCCACTTCTTTATTGAAAGCAATGATTATAACTATAGCGTTATAATCCTTACTTCTCAAATATCTAAATTCAAAATATAACTTTTATTTATTACATTGGATAAATAAACAAACAACCATTTATTAGTAAATAAATAAATCTTGATTAAAAACGGAAAGTGAATAGTACTTTCCCGAATTCGATATATTTGAATTTCTACGCATAACTCTCTTTAGAATAATCTCTATTCGATAACTCCTTTCGAAAAAACTATATTCAATAACTCCTTTCGAATAACTATATTCGATAATCTCACTTTTGAGTAAACTATATTCGACTAACACCTTTTTTCGAATAAACTATATTCGATTAACTCCTTTCGAATAAACTATATTCAATAATTCCTTTCGAATAAACTATATTAGATAATTCCTTTCGAATAAACTATATTCGATTAATTCCTTTCGAATAAACTATATTAGATAATTCCTTTCGAATAAAATATATTTGATAATTCCTTTCGAATAAACTATATTCGATTAATTCCTTTTCAAATAACTCTATTCAATTAACTCCTTTCGAATAACTAATATTCGATTAACTCACTTTGAATAACTAATATTCGATTAATTCTCTTCTTCGAATAACCTATATTCGATTAACTCACTCCGAATAACTAATATTCGATTAACTCACTTCGAATAACTACTCTCTTCGAATAACTAATATTCGATTAACTCACTTCGAATAACTAATATTCGATTTACTCTTTTCGAATAACCAATATTCGATTAATTCCCTTTCGAATAACTAATATTCGATAACTCCTTTCGAATAACTAATATTCGATAACTCCTTTTGAATAACTAATATTCGATAATCTCTCTTCGAATAACTAATATTCGATAACCTCCTTTTGAATAAACTATTTTTCGATTAATTCACTTCTTCGAATAACCTTATTCGATAACTCTTTCTTCGAATAAACTATATTCGAATAACTTTGATCCGACTAACTCTAATTCATTAACTCTAATCGATTAACTCCTTTCAAATAAACTATAACTCGATTAATTCTAATTCCTTTTATAATCCTACTCACTTTACAAATATTTCCTTTTATGATATCTTATTTATTTTCTAAATAAATATTCCTTTTATCTTTCTATTTATTTTCCCAAATATTTATTCCTTTTATCTTCCTATTTGTTCAACAAATATTTCCTTTTCAATTCTATTTATTTAACAAATAATTATTTTCCTTTTATAATCTATTTATTTTCTAAATAAATATTTCCATTTATAATCTATTTATAAATGTTTTACAATTATTTCCTTTTCAATTCTGTTTGTAAATGTTTTACAAATATCTCCTTTTCAATTCTATTTGTAAATGTTTTACAAAAATATCCTTTTCAATTCTATTTGTAAATGTTTTACAAATATCTCCTTTTCAATTCTATTTGTAAATGTGTTACAAATATCTCCTTTTCAATTCTATTTGTTTCATAAATATTTCCTTTTCTATTTGTCTTTGATTTTATAATTAAATTTTATAAAATTCTTTTCCTCCTATATATAAAATCCATTGATTTTATATGAATAATTCATTTTCAAAATACACTTTGAAAATCCCCTTTTCTACATCCTAGTATTTCTTACGGTATTAAAAATACCAAATAACAATGATTGATATCATTCAAACACATATAATCAACAATAGATTATATACCACATCATATATTACAATATATGAAAAGAACAGTATTATAAATATTGAGGAATCTAGTTGGATCCCTCCAACCTGTTTCCCTGCATCACAGATGTTAAACAATATAATTAACATCGATTTCAATTCAATATGAAATATTCTGCTAAACAGAATCAATATAAAATTAACGATTTATATATATATATAACTATATCGATATTTTCAACCAATCAATTAGCAGTTCAACCAAACAGTCAACACAAACAATCAACACACAACAATCAATCATCATTTATTAGTTCTAAATATACGTTATAAAAATATGAACTGGTAGAGTTGGTGAGTTTTACTCACTTTGGAAGTTCATCGTTAAATAACGATAAACTGTTGTTTGATTCAGATCAAACAATTTATTTCACCATAAATTCAAACGAGCTCCAATCCACTCCCAGTTAGTTTCATTTTGTAGTCGTCGTCCATACGATCCCAACGGATCTTGTTTCGTCCAATTCTGATATCGTATGACGAAAATATTGCATTAAGAAGTTAATCTATCTTATAATTTAAACTAAACATGAATTATAGTTATTATTTGGGCCTCACTACAATCAAGCCCAGCCCACCCGCATCTAAACCAAATCCCCTTCCTCTTTCTTCTCCAGTCCATATAAACCGTCCCTTCGTCATACACGAATGGCCATTCCCCCAATTTTCTTCGATCCGTTCTGCCTAATCCCACCACTATAATTCAAACTGAAATATCCACAAATCATCTCTACGTCTCCTCTCCTTCCACATATACTTTTCACGCCACTCGATCCCTCCACTGTAAATGCGACTGCTACCACAAATCGTAGCCTATAGTGAAAGTTGCGATAGAAATTTGCACTGTTCTTCCCGAAAATCATCACACAGGTGCTATTTGGGCTTTCGATCACCAATATGAGATCCAAACCAACATTAGATGCTTGCATCCCCGCGATTCACGAACCCTAGCGACGCTGGGTTAATTTCCACCAAACAGAAAGATTTCTATACCCCTCAATATATATATCAAGTCAAAAAGAAAGACACAGGGATCATAGATATACAAATATTATGATTTATAGATTTTTATCCAATTTGTTTTGATTTGTATAAAGATGATTTCTCACATTGGAATAAGAAAATGATGTGGCGGATTTTCTTTTGACCAAAAGAGTGATATCCTTAGGGTTAGGGAAAGGTACGACGATTTATAGAGGAGGTAAAATATTTTTTATTATACTATTATATTTATTTTTAATCAATCGCTGTTTGTGTTTATCATTAAAAATTCATGTGTTCGCATATAGTGTCTAAAAATCATGAAAATGGACATACATCTTCAGTTTGACATTACGGACCCAACGAAACTTGTTTCGCCAAATTCCGACTCCGTTTGCTCACATAGCGTATTTTTAACCGTCAAAATACTAACTATTTTTCACATTAAAAATCCGTACGGCCACACACTGACTTTAAAAATCACGGAAATTGAAATCTAACAATAATTTAATATTCTGTATCCAACAAAATTAGTTTCGTCGAAAACAGTTGTCGTTTGCAAAATTGGCTATTTTTAAAGCTCTAAATAAACCCTTTTAATTATTAATATATTTAAAAATAATTAAATTTAATATTTATAAATAAATATTATCATATATATTCACAATAGAATATCATACAACTCTAGAATAAATGTACATGGATTTACAACTCGATATTTCATCATCAGAGTTATATCGATATTCAATTTATATTTAAATCCTTTAATAAATCGGTATAAATTATAAAGGAATTCCATAGCGACTTTTTGAAGATTTGATTTGGGCATAAATCAAAATCTACAAAATGAAATCCCGATTTTTCTCTTCTACTAGAAAAATATACTTCACTAGCTCCGAACGTTTCTTGTCTCACAGAAATCCGGCCTAAAACGGATCCTGTATATTCAGTTGAAGTTCAAATCGCCAAATAACGAACTGCCGCGCCATTTCAGGCTCGATTTTAATTATAATATAATAACACGTTCAAACTGTCGTTATTTAAATATATTCATTATTCTAATTCAAATTCAGAGCTGAATTAAATATTTTAAATTGTCCAGTTCACATTATATTATCAATTCACTATTTCCGACTATTTCAGAATTAAATATATTATTCTGTTATTTATATTAATTAAATATTCAACATTACTTAATTCAACGAAACGACCATTTAAATTCTCTGAATCACTATTTAAATAATTAAACTAATTAATTATTATCCATAAAAATACGGGTCGTTACATTAAGAGCCTCCAAATACAGATATCCCTAGGATCTGTTTTCACGTGGCTATGGCCCCACCTCGGCCCCTCCCTCAACTAGTAAAGAATACAAGAGTTAAGCGACGCCCCTAAAAACAAACAATCTAAACATCCATTTGGCGTCTCCCCTCAACCCCTTACCCCGATAGCAAAAGGTGAATGGTATCTTGGGTTTAGCTCTAGTCTTTTCGCATCCCTCTCGCTGCCGATGACGAGTATCCAATGATCCATTATCTTTGTTGGTCCTGACCCCCTACCTCCCCGTTGAGGCAACTGCCGAATCACCATGGTGTCACCGCATTACAGCATTCTGAGTGCATAGCTACTTCTGCAGTCAAGGACCACCCACCTATTAGTTACACGCAGACCCAACCTTTGCGAGCCAGCCTAAGACATCTGTAATCGCACAGAGGACTACTAGGAGAACCTTATGCACCTCAAGAAGCTGCGTGCTTCCCCTTCTAGTCCTTTGGGGCCGGCAAACCAATCAGATGAATGTGCGCTTCCCTCGTGCCATATAACACCTCGATGATCCACCCCGTTGTTTTATTCACCCTCAACCGTACGGACTGGTCTAAGCGCCTTACTTTAGCATGTTGTTAGACCCTATGTCTAAGCATTCTTTTACGCGCTTGTCTCACCTCATCAGGTTTCCAGTTACTTGGTTATTCCCATTCATATTGAATTCTTATTCAAATTACCAAGTTTCTCTTGCTTATTAATTTCAGTCATATAACTTAACCCATTTAAGTTTATTAATAAGCCCACTACATGTTATTCTCTAGATTGTGGCCCAAGGTCTGTAATCCACAATCCTTTTTTATATTCTTGTTGATTTCATCATTACAATAACATGTTTTACTTAATATGTAATTAAGTATATCCGATTCACATGTTTTCTAATTAACATGTCACTTACCATTTATGATTAGATATAACTTCATTTCATAAGTTTTCCTTATTATTTCCCATTTAATCATAATTCCATTTTACATTGTCAATACAACTTATCGTTTTTTACTTATTAACTTAGTTTTATTAACTAAGACTCATTAATAAGTTTCTCTACCCATTTATTATAACCTATGTTATAATTTCCTCTTGTCCCCAGGACAAGCCTAAACATTCTTATCAACGGGTTTCAAACTTCCAAGCTTACAGTTTACTTAATTTATAATTAAGTACAACTTCCTATGTTTCATATATTTTCCCCTCTCTTCTCAACTGGTTTCCGGTTTTTCCCATTTACTACTTACTTAATTTATAATTAAGTGTCCCTTAACTCAATTCGCTAGTTATCCCATTTTCTTATTAGTTTATTATAACCTGAGTTATAATCTTCACTTGTCCCTAGGACAAGTCTACTTATTATACAAAATTTTCATTAATATTATTTATTTATAATGGGTGATTATCATTTCTACAAGTTATGTTTACCCTAAAAGATGTCTTTAATTACATAACTTTATTATTTCTACCGGTTATGTATACCACTAGGTGTCTTTAATTACATAACCTTATCGGGCTAGGTTTGTGGGCCTATTTGTAAATATTACCCACCCCCTTAGATTTTCCTAGACCACCCACTGTCCAACCAATTTTTACTTAACCCTAACTTTAGTTCATATTCATACAATCCCTATGGATTAGATTAGGTTAAGTAGTCCAATTCATTACCATGTCCATTTATGGTTTATAATGGGCTAGACCACCCACATCAGGACTATAACTTGTGGATGCTGGATATGCCGGTCGGGTCCGGACAGACTTCTTCCACAAGTTGGGCCTAACCTCGTGTCATATCCCTTCTCATATTGGTGCACTTAGATCTCTCACATTAGGTTCAACATTAGTGGCAGCTGGATATGTCGGTCGGGTCCAGGCAGACTTCCACCAATAATGCAACCTAACCTCGTGTCATAAGTACAATTACATTATCTAATTGTAATCCTAGGCATTCATTATTAATCAATTATTTAAACCTATGCCTTTATAGGTGTTGATGCCCATTTACCCGATTATATTCATAATGGGTTATATGTTTAAATTCATATTATTCGAATTATGCCAATTCATATTTTACATATGGTCCCATTTGCGCCCAAATCATTTTTCTATACTTATGATCCAATTTAAGATCTTTAAACATAATTTGGTCGATGCCCCAAACCCATATTTATTCGATTCTATGTTAACATGAATCCATGTAGTCATAATCTTACTCCAATTATTCCCTATATATAATTGGGACAAATGTAAACTTTTTAGCACTCCAACAAACCCAATATATGAATTTTTCCCACATGTTCAAATTAATATTATAACCTGTAAACATTCCAACATTTCAACTGATTCAATATATGAATTATTCATATTAACAATTTGACGTTATATCATGCTAATCATTCCCTTAATTTAATAGATTCAACATATGAATTTCATGATATATTCATATTAACGTCTCAACTTGTTATAACAGTAATTTATAATTAAACTGGCAATTTCACAATTTATTAAAAGGGGAATGCTAAACGATAGAGGTACTATTATTCAAAAAGTATATTTTAAACCCACTCACCTTTCATGCTTTTCCCTGATATTGGATCCGATCCGTTCTATCATCCATGGTTTCCCTTTTCCCTTTAATTTGATTCACAACCTAACGACCATGGATTTATTATTTCATGAAAGGAGAAGAGAAATAATTTAAATAGATTGGTTCATAGAAGTTTACCTTGCTTTAATTATTCAGTAATCTTTTTATTAATGTTGATTCCATCTTCCAGATCTGAAACACCCCACCTCCGTTAGGGTCACTCTCAAAGGGGATGCCCTAATTTTGATGGAGATTTATAAGTATAAATCACAGATATACAAGACAGATATAATAACACATATTTTTGAACAGCGGAAAACAACAACTTTTATTTCATTCAAATACGTGTTACACCAACCATACCATAATTGTCTTACAATACTTCCAAAAACATAAAATCTTCATAACTGTCTTGATTACATTATATAAAGAAGCATAAAGAAAATCATAAATAAACTGCAAAAGTCCCATAATTGCTGTCCAAAGCCATAGTCCAAAATGAAAAGATCCAAGCAATACATTCTTTCTCTTCAAGCTGGATGTGAAGGCTGGTCAAGCTGCGGTATTCCCTCCCTGTGGACCTGAGGGGGGGAAACGGAAGAAAAGAAGACGAAAGAAAAGTAGAGTCAGACATAAAGCCTGAGTAAGTCTAGGAATATTCAGTCTATGAATAAAGAACTGGGTATGATAAATATAAACTAGAAATGAGAAAGCATCATAAACCAAGTTAAGTTGTCTAGGGTCGAATATATTATCGTACCCCATATTAATCTCTGTACCCATATAAACTAGTTCCCAACAGGCACCCCATAATCAGGGTGAAGTGATCCATTTTATGATGATCGGCTCCTACTCGCATAGTTACATGTGTCTTACGGCCCCCGATGTTGTAGTTACCTATGCTGGTCCCACCATGGGGTGTATCAAGTCCCATGGTGGCGGCCCGACACAACCCTAGGATGCACAGGTATGCTACTGGTGCCCAGTGCCTTATTTTTCTGCGCCGGAGTGTGTGCACGCCCGCACCCCGTTAGAACCTACACTGCTACACCACCGCCGTCGATTTGACCTCTTACAGTCAGCCCAGTAATCGTGCCCCACCCTGCCTAGTTTCAGGGTATCATGATACCTTGTAGGGTTACTGCTGAAAAGGGTCCCCCGCTACTAGGTTTTCTATTTCTAGCCAACATGCTAAGTTGGTTAAGTGTTTTATAAACCTAACCGCCAATCAATCTGTCCAGTTTAGCATGTTCCATTTTGATTAAGTATTAATATAATTTACTTAATCCTATCAACCCTGACTCAGCCTTAATTGTCTTATTAAAGCCTTGACCTCTCACATTAGACAGGTATTGTTGTGGCTGCCTGTTGCCGGTCGGGTCCGGGCAGTCTTACGCCACAACTCAGTCTAACCTCGGGTCCTTATTGGGCTCCGTGTTTAACCACCCACATTGGATAGGTATTGTTGTGACTACTGGACAGCCGGGCGGTTCCGGGCAGGTTTACATCACAACTCAATCCAACCTCGGGTTAAACACATCGTATTTTCTACATTTACATATTTTGTCTCTTTTCTTTTTATATGTAAATATTTGCAGCCCATTATTCAAATTCATCTTTATTGGTTAAGATTTATTTATGCCACTTAATTGTTTTTCAAGGTTGTTGGCATGCGTCAAACATGCCAACACATATGTTCTATATTTTAGCCCAAACGTCATTACCCCCGTTTTATACGTTCGCTCCAATGTAAGGTGTGTTGGGTTTAATACTTAAACCCAATTTAGCCATATGAAAAGGGGAGGCTATAACATGGTGTTTATAAGGTAACATAAAAAGGGGAGTGTGAACGCATGAACTTGCAACATAACGATTCAATTAGCATAAGGTAGGCACATGTGAACTTGCAATTGTAACAACACATAATATAAGCAATACTTAAGCATAAATCATTCTATTCACATAATCATGGTATAAACAAAACATGAATCATTCTATTCATGTAGTCATGGCATAAATAGTACTTAAACATGAACCATTCTAATCATATAATTATGGCATAATCATAATTGAACATGAGTCCTTCTATTCATGTAGTCATGGCATAAACATAACTGAACATGAATCCTACTATTCATATAATCATAGCATAAACATAATTGAACATGAATCCTACTATTCATATAACCATGGTTTTTATCCTATCTATGTAACTTGTAAGTGGGATGTAATTCTAGTGTAATTTCTAATGTAACTTATGTGCCAAATATATTATCATATGATTATGATAACAACATAAGCCTAGAAACATGTTTTCAACTAGGCATAATAACAAACATAGTTTAGTCATGTTCATAAAATTAATACAAGCTTACAAAGACGCTTGCTTTTGTCACTATTACAAAATCATGATTTTTTTATACTTGAACTATGATGCCAATTCCAACATAACCTTCATATGAATCATAATACTTAAGTGGATCAAATTACACTAAAGATGACCATAGAATTATACATCATGTTGGCATAAAAATAAATCATATACTTGCATGAATTTCAATTAAACTATTACAACATATAGTTGTTATTTCAACATGAATCTTATACTTGCAATTATCAAAAGGGTGTTTTAAATAACTACCACAAACATGTAGTTTCCAATATGAATCATATGCTTGCATGAATCCCAATCAAAATTCCACAACATGTGGTTGTCAACATAAACCATATACTTGTATGAATCAAACCATAGCATTGCCAAATCATTTAGAATCAAAATAACATACAAATATAAGTCATTATCGCCACAATTCCATTTCGTTTCCAACGCAAATCGCGTACTTGCAAATATCCAATCGTATACCATAATATTCCCAAATCGTTTAGCATCAAAGCAACATACAAATATAGATTATTATCGCCACAATTCCATTTCTTACTTTACACAAATCAACACAATTATTTAATTCACAACGGAATAGCACTCTACTTACAACGTATGACGAAATCTTCAATTCAGGAATCTGAATTCTGAAATTGGAGATGCTATCCTTTGTTGTAGGCGTTGTTTTGATTGATTTGACGTTGCTTTAAGTTTTTGATTTATCTCCTAATTGTCTCTCTATTTTCTGACGGCTATCCTCAGTCTCTCCTCAGCAGCATGACGGTCTCATCTCCATTTTAGTTTATGTGAATTAGGGTTAGTCTTAGGTCCTTTTTATAGAGTTTCTGAGTTGATTTAGACCGTCGATGGAGCTTGGTTTAATAATAGTCGTTCGTTCAAAGAAGAGACCAACCAGGAGCTGACACCTAGCCCTAGTGACAAGGCAAGGCTTAGAAAATCGACCAAACACAGACTAGGCCAGCCAGGGTGGGCTGGGTTCGACCTGGCTCAGGGGCCAGGTCGACTCCCCAGTCGACCCCCAGGTCGACTCTAGAGTCGACCTGCCTTGGCGAGTCGACACCTAGGTCGACTCCCAAGTCGACCTGGCCTGGCAGGTCGACCCCCAGGTCGAACTGGTGGGTTTGGGCGGGAATTTTCCCGCCTACTCTGATTGGGCTGAAATTAAATTCTGTTTTCGAAATTTAAATTTTCTGAAACTTCGTCGGGCCATAATTTGGTCATACGGGCTCCGTTTTTCGAAAACTCGGACTCTATTTCGCGTATTTTTCCGAGACGAACGCAATGGCATATCCCGTTTCCCTTAATACTTTGATATGAAATTTATTATACTTTAATTTGTGAATTTCACAGTTATAGAATACACGGGGTGTTACATTCTCCCCCACTTAAAAGGATTTCGTCCCGAAATCTTCAAGTTCATGAAGAATGTACATCCTAACATCCAAACATCCATCTACTCATCCATCAAACACGAGCATCCATTGTCCTTAAAAGACTTCTAATGCTTCATGATAATATGCGAAGTGTGTGTACATGTACTTATCTAATGCAAAATCAGGCGGTCTACTGATTCAGTTGACCTCCTTAATGCGAATTATGTAAGTGCTATGAATCCATTATGTATGCAAATCCTCCTATTCATGATTCTACATGAGTGCACAATCATTCATACAAATGCAACATCCATATGACAACACATTAAAGTTCAACCATATACGAATGCAAACATATATTCATATGCAATATGAAGTGATTGAGCCGATCTAAAACCTAGATTGTGTGTGTATATGCAACCACGAGCAACCACTAGCAATCACTTGCAACCACTTGCAACCATCATCCATAACATGTTTCAATTACATGTTTCCATCCAAAGGGTTTCTTCCTAAAAGATAAGGTCGAGGAGATATACCTAAAAAGATAGATAAAAGCGCAACTTAAGGAAAAAGGAAAGATCAAAGATGTACCCTCGAAAAGAAAAGGGTAGGCTGCGCGTACTTTAGCTTCAGTTTCCCAAGTTGCATCTCCTTCGGCGTCGCTCCACTAAACTTTGACGAGCTTGACTTCGCGGTTGCGTAGCTTCTTCACTTCCGTTCCTAATATGTGGGTTGGAACTTTCCTTAGCGTTGCTTCGCGTTCCACTTCAGCTTCTTCTAGGATATTTGGCTCTACCACTTCAGCAGACTCATGTAGACATTTTCGGAGATGTGAAACGTGAAAGACGTTGTGAACTCCGGCCAATTTTTCGGGTAGCTCTAATCTATAGGCCATTTCCCAATTTTCTCAATGATAGGGAATGGCCCTACGAACCTCGGTGCTAGCTTTCCTGTGGTTCCAAAACGAACAACGTTCCTTAGCGGAGATACCTTAAGAAAAACTCTGTCCCCAACCTCAAATTCAAGGTCGGTCCTCCTCTTGTCGGCGTAGGACTTTTGTCTGTCTTGGGCCGTCTTCATCCTTCTTTGTATTAAGTCTACTTTCTCTGAAGTCTCTCGGATCATATCTGGTCCAAGTATGAGCTTATCAGTAGACTCCCACCAACAAGTGGGCGATCGGCACGGTCTTCCATATAAAGCTTCGAAGGGCGCCATTCCGATGGTTGCTTGATAGCTGTTGTTGTAGGCAAATTCTACCAAAGGAAGATGGTCTTCCCACGTCCCTCCGAAGTCAAGGATGCACAGTCTTAAAAGGTCCTCCAAAACTCTGTTCACTCTTTCTGTTTGGTCGTCGGTTTAGGGATGATAGGCTGTGCTCAAGCATAACTGTGTGCCTACCGCTTCTTGCAGACTCCGCCAAAACTCACTGGTGAAGATAGGGTCTCGGTCGCTAACAATGCTGGATGGTATTCCATGGAGTCGAACGATTTCCTTGAGGTAATGAGATGCTAGGGATGAGGCAGTTCTTTTACTTTTGACGGGTAAAAAGTGGGCGCTTTTAGTAAGCCTATCCACTATTACCCAAATGCTAGTGTTGCCACTCCTAGACCTAGGCAGCCCATCGATGAAGTCCATTGAGATGCTATCCCACTTCCACTGCGGGACCTCTAGAGGATGTAGCAGACCGCCAGGCTTTTTCTGTTCCGCCTTAACCTGTTGGCACACCATACACTTAGAGACGAATTCTTCCACGTCCTTCTTCATGCCGTTCCAAAAGAAAGTTCTTTTTATGTCCTTGTACATTTTATCGCCGCCTGGGTGTATCGTCATCTTGGAGTGATGTGCTTCCTCGAGAACCTTCTTTACTAAATCCCTTGTCTGTGGGACGCATAGCCTTCCGTCTAGCCTTAGCCAACCCTTATCGTCGATGGAGTATCTATTGAGGTGACTTGAAGTCTCACCCCTAATTAGCCTATCAATCATATCCACAAGCTAAGGGTCCTCGCGTTGTGTTGTCCCTATCGAGTCCACTAAAGTCGGGCGTACTTCGAGAGATGCTAGCAAGCCTGGTACAAAATCGGAGGAAGGCCTAAAGTCGAAGCTGGCTATAAACTCTAGGCTTTGTCTTTCAACAAACAGCGGGCTTAGGGTCAGTTTCTTTCGGCTCAACGCGTCTGCCACTACGTTGCCTTTGCCCGGAGTATAGGAGATCTCGAAATCATACGAGGCAAGAAACTCCATCCATCTCTGTTGCCTCAAGTTAAGGTCTTTCTGCGAGAAAAGATATTTCAACGATTTATGGTCAGTGTAAAGTTCAAACTTCTCACCTAGGAGATAGTGTCGCCAAGACTTGAGTGCAAAGACGATGGCGGCTAATTCAAGATCGTGGGTCGGGTAGTTCTTTTCGTGCACTTTCAACTGCCTCCCGCCATAAGCAACTACCCTTCCTTCTTGCATTAAGACGGCGCCTAGCCCTGTCCCACATGCATATGTATAAACAGTGAACATCTTGCTTCCATCTGGCAACGTCAAAACTGGGGCTGTTGTAAGAGCCCTTTTCAGTCGCTGGAAAGCAAACTCGCAGTCCAAGTCCCAATTGAACACTAGATTCTTCTTGGTCAACTTCGTGAGCGGAGCTGAGATTTTCGCAAAATCCCTTATGAACTTTCGATAGAAACCTGCTAGTCCTAGAAAACTTCGGACCTCAGTTGCATTCCTTGGTGTCTTCCAATCTTGTACCGCCACTACCTTAGCAGGGTCCACTGCTAACCCTTGTTTGGATACTATGTGCCCAAGGAACCTCACTTCTTCTCTCCAAAAGTGGCATTTGGAGAATTTGGCTTTTAGCTGATGGACTCGCAGAGTTTCCATGATTGCCCTTAAGTGTTGAGCATGTTTCTCTTCACTCTTTGAGAAGATAAGGATATCGTCTACGAAGACCACTACGAACTTATTGAGGAAATCTCTGAATACCCTACTCATCAGGTCCACGAAGTAAGCAGGTGCATTTGTCAAGCCGAAAGGCATGACAAGCCATTCAAAGAAGCCATCTGGGGTTCTGAATGCCGTTTTATCGATACTATCTTCAGCCACCCTTAGCTGATGAAAACCGGTCGCTAAATCGAGTTGGGAGAAAACAGACGCTCCTACAAGCTGATCAAACAAATCGTCAATTCTAGGGAGAGGGTGCCTATTATTTTTCGTTAGCTTGTTGAGCTCCCTTTAGTCAACACATAGACGGAGTGAACCATCCGCCTTTGTAGCGAACACCACTGGAGCGCCCCATTCTGAAATGCTCCTCCTATTGAACCCCTTTTCTAGAAGCTCTTTAATCTGTTTACTGAGCTCTTTCCTTTCCCGTGGAGCCATGTGTCTAACGGGCAACGCAACGGGCTTTGCATTATCTACAAGATATATGCGGAAGTCTATCTCCCGCTTCGGAGGCAAGCCCTTCACCTCTTCGAAGACATCCGGATATTCCCGGACCACTCTAACCGATTGCAAATTTTCAACGGAGGCATCAAGCGATTCAAGGTAACTAAGCATAACCGCATACGAGGGATTACAAGAAATCTCCAAAGTATTACCGAGCTGGGTTAGGAGCCTAACAACCCTTTTCTCACAATCAAGGATGGCCCCATTACTGGATAGCCAATCCATGCCCAAAATCAAACCATATCCCGAAAAGCCCAAAACAAAGGCACTACATTGAAATTCTAGGCTTAGAATAGAAATTTTCAATCCCAAACAGATCATAGACAAATGAGCTGGGCCCCCAATTGGGTTTGAAACAATTAAGGGGTCCTCTACCATACTAGTTTTTAGGTGCAGAGATTCTACTAAAGCAGACGAGATAAAGGAGTGTGATGCGCCAGAATCAAATAAAGTGCGAACGGGGTGATCATAGAGATAAACTACACTTTCTACAGAAGTATTTATACCTCGCTGTTGCAGAGGTGGCGCCTCTAGCACATGAACTTGTGCCCCTGAGGTGGATCCAGCCCTCTGCCCCTGTCCTCGTTTCTTTGGGCAGTCCTTAGCCATGTGGCCTGTCTCACCGCAAGAAAAGCACCCACCATTCATCTTGGCCTTCTTTTTTCGGCAATCTTTCACTAAGTGCCCCACTTTGCCACAGAAATTACACTTCCTCTTCTCTTTGTTGCCTTTCCCGCCCTTCTTAAAGTCTGTCTTCTTAGGCTGCAAACCTTCTTTCTTCCCTTGAGAGTTTTCTTCCTTTGTCTCCTTCTTGCCCTTATCCTCTTCGTTCAGCAATGCCATCTGTACCAACCTTTCATACGTAGCTCCCATGGGTATATCTGTCATGGCCAAACTGTGTAATGGCTCATTCAACCCTTTGACAAAACGGAGAGCTTTCTTGTGCGGGGTGTTGACTAGGTCCAGTCCAAACCTAGCCAGCTCATTAAACTGATTAACATACTCTTTGACTGTCTTGTTCCCTTGCTTAAGAAATAAGCATTTCTCCAACTGCAAACTTCTTTCCGCGTCTGAGAGAAATTTAGCCTCAAACATTGCCCCAAAGTCCTCCCATGTTTCCACTGGTCTTTCTGCATTAGTGACTTCCCACCAGTAGGAAGCCTCGACTTTAAGTAGCCATACTGCCAGTTGTACTTTCTGTCTATCCTCTACCTCAAAGATGATGAATAAGTCCTCGGTTTCTTTCAGCCAATTTCTAGCTGCCACGAAGGACTCAGTTCCATAAAAATCCTTTCCTCCCATAGCTTTAAAATATTTACATATCTTAGCAAAGGTGTTTCCCCGCGGGGGAGGTGGAGGAAGAGGTGCTGCTGCAGCTGGATGCTTTCCTGCAGCTGGGGGAGGAGGAACGGTAGGACCTGGCTGAGTGGCCCTTGCTTCTAAGAACCGTCTAAACCAACCTGGTATTGGTACACCCTCTGGCAAGTTAATTTCTTCGGACATGCTGAAACAAAAAGGATAGATTCAAAATGAAGGATAAGAGATAGTTCCTATGGCTTTGGGGGGACTTTGCCTTTTAAAATAAAATAATATTTTATCTTAAAAATGCTTCTTTAAATTTCTTTTTGAAAAATAAGTTTTCAAAACTTTTTATCTTATCTGGTAAACCTATGCTCTGATACCAAGTGAAACACCCCACCTCCGTTAGGGTCACTCTCAAAGGGGATGCCCTAATTTTGGTGGAGGTTTATAAGTATTAATCACAGATATACAAGACAGATATAATAACACATATTTTTGAACAGCGGAAAACAACAACTTTTATTTCATTCAAATACGTGTTACACCAACCATACCATAATTGTCTTACAATACTTCCAAAAACATAACATCTTCATAACTGTCTTGATTACATTATTTAAAGAAGCATAAAGAAAATCATAAATAAACTGCAAAAGTCCCATAATTGCTGTCCAAAGCTATAGTCCAAAACGAAAAGATCCAAGCAATACATTATTTCTCTTCAAGCTGGATGTGAAGGCTGGTCAAGCTGCGGTATTCCCTCCCTGTGGACCTGGGGGGGGGGGAACGGAAGAAAAGAAGACGAAAGAAAAGTAGAGTCAGACATAAAGCCTGAGTAAGTCTAGGACTATTCAGTCTATGAATAAAGAACTGGGTATGATAAGTATAAACTAGAAATGGGAAAGCATCATAAACCAAGTTAAGTTGTCTAGGGTCGAATATATTATCATACCCCATATTAATCTCTGTACCCATATAAACTAGTTCCCAACAGGCACCCCATAATCAGGGTGAAGTAATCCATTTTATGATGATCGGCTCCTACTCGCATAGTTACATGTGTCTTACGGCCCCCGATGCTGTAGTTACCTATGCTGGTCCCACCATGGGGTGTATCAAGTCCCATGGTGGCGGCCCGACACAACCCTAGGATGCACAGGTATGCTACTGGTGCCCAGTGCCTTATTTTTCTGCGCCGGAGTGTGTGCACGCCCGCATCCCGTTAGAACCTACACTGCTACACCACCGCCGTCGATTTGACCTGTTACAGTCAGCCCAGTAATCGTGCCCCACCCTGCCTAGTTTCAGGGTATCATGATACCTTGTAGGGTTACTACTGAAAAGGGTCCCCCGCAACTAGGTTTTCTATTTCTAGCCAACATGCTAAGTTGGTTAAGTGTTTTATAAACCTAACCCCAAATCAATCTGTCCAGTTTAGCATGTTCCATTTTGATTAAGTATTAATATAATTTACTTAACCCTATCAACCCTGACTCAGCCTTAATTGTCTTATTAAAGCCTTGACCTCTCACATTAGACAAGTATTGTTGTGGCTGCCTGTTGCCGGTTGGGTCCGGGCAGTCTTACGCCACAACTCAGTCTAACCTCGGGTCCTTATTAGGCTCCGTGTTTAACCACCCACATTGGATAGGTATTGTTGTGACTACTGGACAGCCGAGCGGTTCCGGGCAGGTTTACATCACAACTCAATCCAACCTCGGGTTAAACACATCGTATTTTCTACATTTACATATTTTGTCTCTTTTCTTTTTATATGTAAATATTTGCGGCCCATTATTCAAATTCATCTTTATTGGTTAAGATTTATTTATGCCACTTAATTGTTTTTCAAGGTTGTTGGCGTGCGTCAAACATGCCCACACATATGTTCTATATTTTAGCCCAAACGTCATTACCCCCGTTTTATACGTTCGCTCCAATGTTAAGGTGTGTTGGGTTTAATACTTAAACCCAATTTAGCCATATGAAAAGGGGAGGCTATAACATGGTGTTTATAAGGTAACATAAAAAGGGGAGTGTGAACGCATGAACTTGCAACATAACGATTCAATTAGCATAAGGTAGGCACATGTGAACTTGCAATTGTAACAACATATAATATAAGCAATACTTAAGCATAAATCATTCTATTCACATAATCATGGTATAAACAAAATATGAATCATTCTATTCATGTAGTCATGGCATAAATAGTACTTAAACATGAACCATTCTAATCATATAATTATGGCATAATCATAATTGAACATGAGTCCTTCTATTCATATAGTCATGGCATAAACATAATTGAACATGAATCCTACTATTCATATAATCATGGCATAAACATAATTGAACATGAATCCTACTATTCATATAACCATGGTTTTTATCCTATCTATGTAACTTGTAAGTGGGATGTAGTTCTAGTGTAATTTCTAATGTAACTTATGTGCCAAATATATTATCATATGATTATGATAACAACATAAGCCTAGAAACATGTTTTTAACTAGGCATAATAACAAACATAGTTTAGTCATGTTCATAAAATTAATACAAGCTTACAAAGACGCTTGCTTTTGTCACTATTACAAAATCATGATTTTTTTATACTTGAACTATGATGCCAATTCCAACATAACCTTCATATGAATCATAATACTTAAGTGGATCAAATTACACTAAAGATGACCATATAATTATACATCATGTTGGCATAAAAATAAATCATATACTTGCATGAATTTCAATTAAACTATTACAACATATAGTTGTTATTTCAACATGAATCTTATACTTGCAATTATCAAAAGGGTGTTTTAAATAACTACCACAAACATGTAGTTTCCAATATGAATCATATGCTTGCATGAATCCCAATCAAAATTCCACAACATATGGTTGTCAACATAAACAATATACTTGTATGAATCAAACCATAGCATTGCCAAATCGTTTAGAATCAAAATAACATACAAATATAAGTCATTATCGCCACAATTCCATTTCGTTTCCAACGCAAATCGCGTACTTGCAAATATCCAATCGTATACCATAATATTCCCAAATTGTTTAGCATCAAAGCAACATACAAATATAGATTATTATCGCCACAATTCTATTTCTTACTTTACACAAATAAACACAATTATTTAATTCACATCGGAATAGCACTCTACTTACAACGTATGACGAAATCTTTAATTCAGGAATCTGAATTCTGAAATTAGAGATGCTATCCTTTGTTGTAGGCGTTGTTTTGATTGATTTGACGTTGCTTTAAGCTTTTGATTTATCTCCTAATTGTCTCTCTATTTTCTGACGGCTATCCTCAGTCTCTCCTCAGCAGCATGACGGTCTCATCTCCATTTTAGTTTATGTGAATTAGGGTTAGTCTTAGGTCCTTTTTATAGAGTTTCTGAGTTGATTTAGACCGTTGATGGAGCTTGGTTTAATAATAGCCGTTCGTTCAAAGAAGAGACCAACCGGGAGCTGACACCTAGCCCTAGTGATAAGGCAAGGCTCAGAAAATCGACCAAACACAGACTAGGCTAGCCAGGGTGGGCTGGGTTCGACCTGGCTCAGGGGCCAGGTCGACTCCCCAGTCGACCCCCAGGTCAACTCTAGAGTCGACCTGCCTGGGCAGGTCGACACCTAGGTCGACTCCCAGGTCGACCTGGCCTGGCAGGTCGACCCTAGGGTCGACCCCCAGGTCGACCTGGTGGGTTTGGGCGGGAATTTTCCCGCCTACTCTGATTGGGCTGAAATTAAATTCTGTTTTCGAAATTTAAATTTTCTGAAACTTCGTCGGGCCATAATTTGGTCATACGGGCTCCGTTTTTCGAAAACTCGGACTCTATTTCGCGTATTTTTCCGAGACGAACGCAATGGAATATCCCGTTTCCCTTAATACTTTGATTTGAAATTTATTATACTTTAATTTGTGAATTTCACAGTTATAGAATACACGGGGTGTTACAAGATCTGAATACATAATTCTCCTAGGCTTACATTTTAATTTCAGAATTGATTTAAGAAGAGAGAGAGCCATGACAGAGCTCCAGCATAGCTGCCGAATTATGATGTTTAGGTTTAGGTCTAAGGTTTTATTTATATGTGTATGGAGCAACCAAGACCCTCAGATTTGACCAAAAGCCATATGAACCGTCAAAATATCAGAAAACCCTTATCTGCCAAAATCTTCCGCCGGGGGTCTACCACCCCTTCAGGTGGGTCGACCTATGGGTCGACCCCCTCTTGAAGGGGTCGACCCCCATGGGTCCGAAGGCCGAAAATTGTTCTGGGCGCACCTAGGAGATGCTCAAGTGCAAAAATGACCTGGCGCAGTTGCCAAGTGCGCCAGTTATTCTGGCATGCTTCCTGGTTTTCCTGAGAATCTACTGTCGCCCTTAACTTCTTCATATGATGTTTGTTTTACGCAAACTCGGGCTCTATCTGAACCAGAATTCCAAGACGAATGGAATTACAGTCCGTTTTACTTAATTCTGATTATTTAATTAAGTTATACTTATTTATTATCTTACACTAAAAATACGGGGTGTTACATTCTCCTACCCTTAGGAAATTTCATCCCCGAAATTTGATAAGGGTAAAATAAAATAACCCCTCGCATAATATACATCCATCATGTGTGCATCCAATTTTTGCAAACATCGTGCACTTATGAAAAGTGAAGTACAACATAATAATGCATGCATGCCTAAGCGGTACATCCTATGTGTATGCAAGCTTTTCAAAAATCCTTTTAAAATATGATGCTCACATCCTAAATATACTGGCAGTTCTACATGAATGCAATATTTTGAAAATCAAAAAGCTTTTTCATCCAAATTTTCCTACACTTTTACTAAGTAAGAGCATAGTTCATCCAATTGTTGCATCCATAATTGTAATAACCCGGAAATCCGAGCTAATTTAAAAATTTTATTTTGGCTATATTAATGAATTTTGGATATTTAAAATGAATTATTTTAAATAATAACGACGAGAAATTTATTTTGAATAGAATTAGAACTTATATATTTATTTGAATCGATGTTAGAAAATAAATATTTATTTTAAATTATATAAGGAATTGAAAAAGGCGCGGTAGTTTGAAAATTCGATTTCAAATTTCAAATGAATGTACAGGATTCAAAATAAACCGGATTTTAGAGAAACCAAAAATATTTGAATCTATTTGAGAATATCTTTCCATCGAATCCGAAAAACTGAAATTTCATAGCGGGAATCAAAAGTTATGTCCAGTTGAAAATTCAGAATAGTCGCTCTGGAATTCTAGCCCTTAAAAAATGGAAATTTCGCAAACGACCTCGGTTTTCGACGAAACCACTTTTTTGGATCCGGGATGCCAAGTTATTGCTAGATTCCAAAATTCATAATTTTCTGAATCAATATGTGAGTGTGGCAAAGTTAAACGTGTTTTAACTGTTTCAGTCAATTTCGATCGACCAGAAAATGGCCATTTTTCAAACAGTCTCAGAATTTGACGAAATTAGTTTTGTTAGTACCGTATCGTCAATACGAAGCTAGAAAATATTTTTTGGGAATTTTTACAGTCCGTATGTGGCCCCGGTGAATTGAAATGTGCGTTCAAATTCAATATATAGAATTATATTTTGATTTTGATGAAAACTGATCGAAACAGCCGAATTGGCTTACGAAACATATCCCATTGTGTTCGGAATGGGGGTAATTACACTACAACAATATGACCCTATTACAACGGTGGAACACCGTTGTAACATACATTTTACAACGGTGGGCTAACCGTCGTGTATTTAGAAGTTGTAATAGACTAAAATCTTTTACAACTTTTTTGCACCGTTGTAATATGTATATTTTACAACATTTATCCACTGTTGTAATAAACTTTATTACAACAGTTATGCACCATTGTAACAATATCTACTACAACTGTTATGCACCATTGTGATTGACATTTGGATTTTAAAAAAATAGTCATCTTTTGCAACTGAAAAGAACAATACTCCATAAGCAAATCAGATATTACGGTTATTTGCAAACTAATTTATTAAAATACTCAAACAATATGTTTTAAACAACATTTTGTGCATTATTACATACTTGACCATTACAAAGCAACTTAGTACAAGCACAAGTTATCCACAAAAATTGCATATCCTACGGGAGTACACTAGTCGAAGACACCGAAATCTTTACGCCATTTATCTTTTTGGTGCAAGTTCACTGCAGTTATTAAACCTGTTGCATAAAAATGTGTCTGCTGTTAGAAAAAAGAACAAAAGGTATTTTTTTAAGCTGACAATAACAAACTTAATACCATCAAATATAACTAGTATTATATACACAAGCTACAACACACACTCAAAACTTTGATTCCACAATCCTACATATCAAATACCCATTAGATACAGAGCCAAACACTTAGCAAAATCACCTTAACTTAAGACGGTAAACGTATAAAAAGGTGAAAACAAAGCAACAAACTCCGAAGCTTATTATTTTTCGAATACGTTGAAAGTTGCATCTTTCACAAAATATGGACATTCTAAAGTTCCAAATTTTGTTTGAACAAAGATAAGACAATGGCATTCGTTAAATTAAAATTAAAAATGGGCACTCTGAGTTTGAAATAAACAAACAAAAAATTGTTCATATATGAACTGAATGAGCATGAACTCAAGTAAGACTAAAACGGGAATAATTTTTCAAATTATTAAATAAATTATTTTTCATTCACGGCATAAGGATTTGCTGATGTAACATGTTATAAGTCAAATGGGATTAAAGAAAAAAGAATACATGTGGTTAAAGGTGTAACACAAAACACCAACTGCAAAATATAAATTGCTAATGATATAGTGCTATAATTGTTACTACTTTAATGATGTGTAACCTTTGGGATATGACAAGTAAGTTTACCTTCGTAAGTGGACATGTTGATTGGCATGCATGGATACATTGCAACCAATCCAGCTTGGTACGGTTACACACTTCAAGATGGCTCATAAGTTTCGTCAGTAATGGAGGTACTTGCATGCAATGAACATTACAAAATCCAAGTCAGATGGGAAATAATTTGAGAATTTGTACTGTTATGACAAATGTGGGTTTGCAATCAGGAGTGGCACAACTGCAAATGGCAAAGTTGGGTCACCAGCAGGCATATGAATATGAAGTTCATTAGTACAATATTTGACACTCTTCGTATTCAGTTTAAACCTCAAACCATTATTCAAGAAAAAAGGTTCTTGACATGTTTGCAAAAGTACAATCGATCTGGTCAAACAGAGTCTACATCTTCAATACAGCCATAATCAGAACCTTCAGCTCTATTATTTTTCATTCTTGATCAAAATCCAAAACGTCAATCGAAAATTATGAAAAGTAAAAGCCTGATGGGAATACTCGAAATCTCAGATGACCAAACCAAAATCTAAAACCTTGGTATATATACAAGTTGTTTATATAATTTTATACCATTAAATAATTAAACAATCACTTGAAGTGCTAAAAGGGAATACCCACATTTTTTTTAGTATACCATAATATATTACAATAACACACCGATACTAACCCAACATTATCAAAATATGCATATGGTCCTCGATTGATATTTAAAGGTAATGATGAGCTCTAATTTGAAAACGGTAAAAGTTAGCCTTTCATGAATTAAAGAACTGAAGTTTCACGTTGGTGAACTTGCCATTTTAGACACTTGTGATTTACTTAAAACTTCAAATTAACCCCTTGACATTTATTAATGGATCAATACAATTGGCACTTCCGATTGGGAGAAAAGTATTTTGAATCCTACAGATCTCAGATTCTCAGCCTGGAACTTACTTTAGAGAGATTCACAAGATGAAATATCAAGTGACATTGATTTCGGCCACGATTCCAAGCATATGTGATCTCACGGGAGATCGCAGTTGTTGTATCCGGGATCATACATAATGAAATATGTCTGAGTCTTTGAATGATGGGTGATTTTAATAAAAAGATGCATATTTGCCATTCCTTTAAATGATTTGAAGTAAAACTTTGAAAACTGATATGGATGGTTAATAAAAATTTACCTCCGTTTGAACTGCTTGCGCCTTAGAGGTGCCAAAATATAAATCAGAAACCTAAGCTAATACAAGAACAGGTGCCAAAATATAAATCAAAGCCAAAAAAAACTTAGTTAGATTCCAAAATAGAGACCTTATCACCAAAGCATTTGACCTGGCTAGTGTAAAATACTCCGTATCCCACAAAAGAAAAATTGAACGCCAGAAGGAAACACCCAACTTCAGTCGTAGCCTAAACAACCACGCAGCCCCATTCAATAAATGAACAACCTAAACCACAAAAAAACACAGCAAACACCATAAACAGAAATGAAACCAAATCCGACTCCTAGCTTGGTCGAGCTACATTGATCTAAAACAAGAACCAAGACTCAAGAGGTCATTGTGAATACAGGGCAGCACACATGGAGAGGTATGGGAAAGCTACTAAGTGGACTCAAGCAGTTGGATCTGAAATAGCAGAATGATTGAAAGAGGATGGAGGATTTGAGCAAGTGGAAGAAAAAGGCGGAGCTGTGTTGGAGAAACCGAGAAAATTGGGCACTTGGATAAATAAGATGGTGGAGGCGAAAAGCCTGGGTAAGAGAAGAAACGCTGGTGCTTTGGTCGAGATGTGGTGTTTTTCTCCTGAATGACGTTGTGTGGTTTGCAAAGATTCTATCTGAATGTAATTTGGGATTTACGTTGGTGGGAATTTACTGTGATGTAATTAGGAAATTAGGGTTGCATAGAAGAAGATAAGAGGGAATTGAAAATTAAAACGAAACGACCTAGCGGGAAACAGAATTTTGGGGCGAGGAGGAGCGGGAAGCTAAGTAACGCTGTTACCCTTTAATTATTTTATGGAAAGCATGTAAGCAACGAAATATTAGGGAAAAGAAGTTATTTCTAAATTCAAGGAGAGCGTCTAAATTCACTTTCTGTTAATTATTTTATTTAGCATCTAAATTCACATTATATCAATTATTTTATTTAGTAGTGGTTATTGATGATTATTTGTTAATTATCAATTATTAATTAAATATTCAATATTTATTTATTATTAATTTCAACAATGGCAGCCGAAAGTTTTAACATTTGAATAGGTGTGTGCAGACATGTTTTGGCGTTGGAGCCAGAACTTTCAGCAATGGCGCAAATTTTTTAAGATTTGGTGAAATATTTTTGAAAGTGGTTTAATATGATAACGTAATTAAATACTATTTTTAGGATATATCATTTTGAAAGCCATTTAATATGGTAAGTTAAATGATATATAATAACTACTAATTAATTTATGATTTTCCTTTTCTACATTTTTCTTTAAAAATTATATTAAAACATTATATAAAAGTAGCTTGAAATTTTTTGTTACAATATTAAATATTACCTTTTAATTAACTAATATTACTTCTTAATTATTAGTTATCACTTCTTACTAGTAATTCTATAATTTTACATAATCGTTTTTAATTTCAAATTATTACTTTATTATTAATATTAGTTATTGCGTGTTTTCAAATTAATTATTATTAGATAGTAATGATTATTTATTAATAATTTTATTAATTGTTTAATAATTGACTATTAAGTATTGTTATTTAATAATTATAATTATCAATGTACTATTTAAATAGAAAAAGGAAAATATCACCTATTGCAAAATATGCATTTTTTACAACTGACAAGGAAGAAATGTTGTTAATTATATTAAAATATAGTCATATATTACAACAGTCAAAAAATAAAGGTTGTGATAGGCTTTTATTACAACTGTCAAAATAATACAGTTGTTAAAAATAAGTTTATTACAACTTTTCTGGAAAAAAGTTGTAAAAAAACATTTATTACAACGGTGCTTTTACCACCGTTGCAAAATTAAAGTTGTAATATGGTGTTTTTGTTGTAGCGTTAGCTAGAGGCGACAGACGCTGGGTCTCGTTTGGAGGTCGAATAAAAAAGGTTGACTTTTTGGGAAAAAGAAAATTTAAAATAATTATTTAAACACCCTCCCCACCCCCTCTTCTCTTTCTCTCTCCCCGACACTTCTGATTAAAAAAGAAAAAAAACCTAAGACCTAAAAACCGCGATGGAACCCTAGCCGGCACCGAGATCGATGTCGCCCCCTCCCCTCCCCTCGTTGGTCAACGTCGCTCCCTTTAGCGCCGTAGACCCCCCTCTCCAATGATCCTCCGCCTTCTATGCCCTCTCTCCCTCTTCTATAACAAAAACCGCCCCCATAGCACCACCTGTAGGCCGTCGCCATCCCCTGAGACTACCGCCGTGCCACTGGCCGCTCCCCTACCCTTGACGAAGCCACGCATCCCCCCCTCGACAAAGATTCGATTTTTGGCTAAAAGATGAGTTTTTATTTATTCTTATTTAATGTAATCAGTTTTATAAATAGATAAGAATCAGTTTTATGTAGAGTAGCATTGTAAAAATCTGAAATATATATATATATATTGTTGTTTTAAAGATTTGAAACTTTTATATATGTTGTAGAGAATAAAAATTTGATTTTTATACAAGAAGGGATGCAATAAAAATATGATATTTATATTTATAGAGTAATAAAAATATGATTTTTATATAATAGAGAATATAAAAATATAATTTTTATATATGTAAAGAAATAAAAATATGATTTTTATGTATGAAGTAACAGTATAAAAATTTGGTTTTTAATAATCAACTGCATGAAACAGATGACGATGGATCAGACTAAGGTCAAAACGAAGTCCGAATCGTTCAGAAATAAAGAATGGCGGAGTGGAACCATCGATGAGAACTCCTCACTTTTATTTTAATTTCTAGTTTGAAATATACACTAGGTTGCAGATGGTGCTTAGCAGCACCCGACACCCGTCGTCCACAGACCATGGATGACTTATTTGTTTGATTGATGTGTTGTGAAAAAATTGATTATGTGATGTGGATTGAATAAATATTTTATAGTTAAAAATATAATTTTTAACGTGTAAATAAAATAAATATTTATAAACAAATCGGACGATTTGTTTATATACACTGATTTGACTGATATTGATTGGGACGATAAATATTACACATCGCCCAACTGCACAAATAAAACCTGTGTTTGATTGTTTGAAAACCCCATACGGGTGTTGGGATGAAATTGGACATACACTAGTCCCAATAATTAGTTGTATGTCGATCGATTGATTGTCAGGCTGTTATAAGTGTTAAATATTTATATTTGATGCTTATGCAGTGTAGAATGCACTTTGGGTGATGGTTGACTGTGTTTGATTGTGGTAGTGTACATGTGTGTATGAAATCCATATAATTAACATTATATGGTAATTGATTGGGCCTCATTCCAAGTAGGAAAATAAAAAGAAATATTCATGTGTTGAATATAATAAATATTCATGTGTTGAATAAAATTAAATATTCATGTGTTGAATAAAATAAATATTCATGTGTTGAATAAAATAAATATTCATGTGTTGAATAAAATTAATATTCATGTGTTGAATAGAATAAACATTCATGTGTTGAATAAAAGCCGTGTTGATTAAATGACGCCATTTTGACGTGAAGGATATTTATATCAATTTTATTCTTTTTTATACTGAATATCGAAAAGTAAGTGATTTCAAAATGTAACGTTTTGAAAATATTATCATTTATATATCGATGATATGGAATATTCAATTTTGATTTGAGATTGAATATGAAGTTGAATCGTTTAAAAAACAAATTTAAAACGATTTATAAAATACGTTTTAAAAGGAAATCGACGAAATATATAATATATATATTATATATATAATGGCCTGAATAGAACGCGCCGCGCCGCGGCAGTTCGCGAATTTCGACCATTGACTTCGAATGGACATTTTGGGAGATCTGACCGTCGGATTCTCCTAAAACAGGAACCGTTGGGCTCGTATCGAAAAGTGATTTCTAACGAATATTAGAGATTTGAAATCTAATGGTTGGATTTGGAATTATGTCCAAATCAAATTTGGAAAAGGTCGTTGTAAGTGCAGTTCGATGGCCGTTGGTGGAAATCGACTGTACGGGACTTGATAAAATTATTAAAAATAGTAATAATTTGTGTAGAATCATAAGAAATGATTTGGAAAGAATTGAGATGAAAAATTCCATATTTGAAAAGATAAAAATAGATTTTTATCGAAATGAACTAGTTTTGAACTAGAATTATAATCCCATTTATTTTTAAAATAAATAAAGTGGATTTGAAATGGTTTTGAAAATAAACAGAGTTTCCAATATATAAAGTGGAAATGGATTTGAATCGAAATTGTCTTTGGAATATTTTGATGTTGGATTTTGTGATTATACAAATATTGTTATGGAAATTTGAAAGATATATTTATATCGTTATTTCCAATACGATATTTGTTGGTCGTAGAATTTGATATTGAATAAAAGCCGATATATTTTCTATTCAGAGCCTTGTATTTAATATCAAATGGGATTTGGGTTTGTCGTGAATGGTGTCTTCATTAACACTGTTCTTAAGCCTAGTTCAGAAAAAGATTAAATCTTTTTATTTAGATTTAATGAAATATACCAATTAAATGATATTTAATTGGAATTGAATTTGAACTGATTTTTGGGTTTATCATGAACCGTGTTTTAAATGACATTGGTTCTTTAACCCAGTTAAAGACAGGATATGGTTTCCCAAGTTAAACAATCATTGATATGATTTTTGGGAAGATTAAAACCAAGTGGAGTTCTAATGAATCTTTAATTAGATTGAGATGATCAAGAATAGAGTATCACCAGTTTTGCTCCAGGCGATAGTTAAATCCTTAATTAGATTTGAACGTGAAATGAGAATTGAATTTACCGATAACACCGTGGTGTTAGATATGAAGTGTTACCAGTTTTACTTCATGGGATGAATAGGTTGGGATTGGGAAATTAAAACAAATGATTACTTCGGTAATGATCGTTAATCCCGACTAGTTTGGATAAACCATATATAATTTGCTTTGAATTGATATTCAAAAGAAGTTCAAATAATAAATTTAAAGAATTTATCTTTGATAAAATTAATGGGAACCTTTCCCAAAGTATAATAATATTTGAATAAAAGAATATTTTGAATTGGAATAAGGCGTATGTTGTGGTTGGGTAACACTTGTTTATTATATACGCGGGTTATTCAGAAAGGCCGAGTTTATCCCATTCTGAATAACTGATTCGACAATGTGTTGAGGATGAAGAGGGTGGTCGAAGACCGGAGGTCTTCACATCGTTTGGGTGATTACTGATGATCTTGATTGGGCTGTACACCCAAGAGAAGGGAATCAGTTGGTGATCGTCCAGACGTACTTGGAGATTGATGGATATGCGAGGTACAAGTTGCCTCCGGTTTCGTTCAGACCCGGAACGAACTTGTAAATGGACTGTGTGTCTGACATTGGATTTTATTCTGTGTGATTGATTTCTATTAAATATATATCTGTTTGGCGGCGGAGAATTTATTCTCTTGCTTAACGCCCTTCTCTGAGACGTACGAGCTCAGGGGTTATATATTGATGGATATCAATCGCATGGAGTGAATTGCCTGTGTGGCATGCGTAAGTGGCAAATGATCAAGACTTTTGTTGAAAAGCAAAGTCTTGTGGGCGATGGTCAAAGCACCGCCTGTGTGGCATAGCTTTGTGTAACGTTTATTCGCGAGCCTCACACCCCGGTTGTGAACCAGAAACGGGAGAGGACCTCAGGGAGGGCATGCGTTTCCTTCTAGCTAGGGTGGTGTCAGTGACCTACCATCCCTGACATTTATATTATTTTCACCTGTGTGGTTGTTGGATTGCGAGGCGCCTCAGATAGATCGGTGACTATGTGGAGCCGATGGAGTCATTTGGCTCATTTACGCCCCAAAGGGCGGGGAAACGCAGTGTTCAGGCATTTTAATCCAAATCGGTGGATCGGCCCTGACGATCTAAGGGTCACTCGAGCTCTGATCCTGAGGCTCGGGCTAGAGAGTCTCGAATCGGTGAGGATTATCTTTTGCCTCGGTTCACAGATGGAAACCCAACTTCCAATACGTGACTTTGCGGTTTTGATTGTAGAACTTATATATGGCGACATAGTGGTATGGGGCACTTATGTCGTCTATGATTGAAATTGTTTTGACACTATACACTTATAGTAATAATAAAAGATGAAATTTAGCGTATCAAGCATTCTTTGGCTATTATAAGGTAAAACCCTATCCTCCGGCTTATGTTGCATTGTGTGATGGGACCTGGGTCTTATAATAGCTTCATTGTTCTTTATTTTAGCATTGCGCTATTGTTTTATGCACTGGTATTCTTGAGAGGAAACCTGTTCCAGGTTATACGGCGTGGTCCCTTGATTTACCTAACTTTAAAATTAAGATTAATAACTGTTTTAGTTCTCACACCAGTCACATGACTGACCTGGAGTTTATTGTTTTAACCTAAACTCTGGGTGCCCTTATTTTGACACGGGCAGCTAGTAGTATTGGACTTGCAGATTTATATTCACAGGATCCTGGTTTATAGCTGGAACAATACTCGGAAAGCTCTGTATCCGTGTATTACTTTCAGTTGTGTTTTGTATTATTTTTCCGCTGCTATGTATTTAAATGTAATTAAAATCTCTGATATTTTCTGTGTAATATTTATTCATACTCTGTATATTCTTGTATTCTGATGGAATTGTTGTAAGATACAATGGAATGTTCTTCTGTTTGCGTTCTGATTTGTCGTGTTCTCAAAACAATCATGGGATTTGAATGGTCTTGGTCGGTTTAGCGATCGATTCAGATCGAGCGAAATTCCTTGTCGTTACATTTGGTATCAGAGCTTTGGTTTACAGAGCTCGGAGAATAAGACACATTAGAACCGAACGAAATAATTCATCAGAGATTGGATTAGTAATATCCAATGGGAATTACTCGTTAGAGATAGGATCAGTAGTGTCCTAGAACGAGTGTGAAGAGTATAATTTTAAAATGAAAACAAATTTTGTTTCGAAAATTTAAACCTTATTCAACGTATTTGAATATTTATTTGTACTGATTTGGACAATCCAGTATATAAAGATTTTGCATATACGTCTGATCCGCGTATATTTGAAGTTTTAATATACTGGATAGATATAGAATCACACTCTAGTCGCCTGGGGATGATATTGGTAATTGTGATCACTTTACCAGTATTTATGTTCGAGTTTCGAAAGTGGGATGTTTATATATTTCCATTAGACTGGTGTGAGAACCAAAACTAGATAGGGCTTATTGTTGTGAATTGGCATCAAAAATCTAATTTTTGGACTATGTATCAAAGTTACGAATTTGAAAAGCTAATCAACTAATTGATTGCTGATTGTGTTGTTTGATTATTGTTTTGATTAATTAAAATGTTGAACCTTTAGCCAAATTGAACCAAATAGTGAATTGTATTGAAAATTGTCGCATTTGCATACATATATATGTACTTACATTGAACAGGTCATAGCAAGGAGGCTAGAGAAGAGGAATAAAATTGTTTGCCCGACAAATAGGTACATGTTTATTGTATTTCTGGGGTTTTTGATGATTTTATGAGCCGATTGGCTAGCCACTTGGCTGTTTCTTTTTCTTTTTGGATTGGTCAGGGCCATGGAAGGCTATTTGAAATATCCTGAAGCTCCCGGTGCAGGGGAGGTTATGGCGAAATTTTTCGAAAATTTAGGGTGTTAGCCAAATTTTTGAAAAATTTGAAAAGTTCTTAGAAACTGAAAAGCTGAAGAACTTAAGTCATAATGAAAATAATGGAAGTTGAGTTGGTTAGTTAAACAACTTTCAGCTTCGTTCCTTTTCGGGGACGAAAATTTTTAAGTGGGGGAGATTGTAATAACCCGGAAATCCGAGCCAATTTAAAAAATTTATTTTGGCTATTTTAATGAATTTTGGATATTTAAAATGAATTATTTCAAATAATAATGACGAGAAATTTATTTTGAATAGAATTAGAACGTATATATTTATTTGAATCGACGTTAGAAAATAAATATTTATTTTAAATTATATAAGGAATTGAAAAAGGCGCGGTAGTTTGAAAATTCGATTTAAAATTTCAAATGAATGTCCAGGATTCAAAATAAACCGGATTTTAGCAAAACCATAAAATATTAGAATCTAATTGAGAATATCTTTCCAACGAATCCGAAAAATTGAAATTTCATAGCGGGAATCAAAAGTTATGTCCAGTTGAAAATTCAGAATAGTCGCTGTGGAATTCTAGCCCTTAAAAAATGGAAAATTTTCAAACGACCTCGATTTTCGACGTAACCACTTTTGTTGGATCTGGGATGTCAAGTTATTGCTAGATTCCAAAATTCATAATTTTCTGAATCAATATGTGAGCATGGAAAAGTTAAACGTGTTTTGACAGTTTCAGTCAATTTCGATCGACCAGAAAATGGCCATTTTTCAAATGGTCTCAAAATTTTACGAAATTAGTTTTGTTAGGACCGTATCGTCAATACGAAGCTAGAAAATATTTTTTGGGAATTTTTAGAGTCTGTATGTGACCCCGGTGAATTGAAATATGCATTCAAATTCAATATATAGAGTTATATTTTTATTTTAACGAAAACTGATCGAAACAACTGAACTGGCTTACGATATATATCCCATTGTGTTTGGAATGGGGGTAATTAGCTAGAGGCGCCAGTCGCTGGGGCTCATTTGGAGGTCGAATAAAAAAGGTTGACTTTTTGGGAAAAAGAAAATTTAAAATAATTATTTATTTAAACACCCTCCCCACCCCCTCTTCTCTTTCTCTCTCCCCATAACTTCTGATTAAAACAGAAAAAAAAACCTAAGACCTAAAAACCGCGATGGAACCCTAGCCGCCACCGGGATCGATGTCCCCCCCCCCCCGGCGCAGGTCACCGTCGCTCCCTCTAGCGCCGTAAACCCCCCTCTCCAATGATCCTCCGCCCTCCACGCCCTCTCTCCCTCTTCTACAACAAAAACCACCCCCATAGCACCACCTGTAGGCCGTCGCCATCCCCTGAGACCGCCGCCGTGCCGCTGGCCGCTCCACCTACCCCTGACGAAGCCACGCATCCCCCCCCCCTCGACAAAGATTCGATTTTTAGCTAAAAGGTGAGTTTTTATTTAATTTTATTTAATGTAATCAGTTTTATAAATAGATAAAAAAATCAGTTTTATGTAGAGTAGCATTGTAAAAATCTGAAATATATATATATATATATATGTTGTTGTTTTGAAGAATTGAAACTTTTATATATGTAGTAGAGAATAAAAATTTGATTTTTATACAAGAAGGGATGTAATACAAATATGATTTTTATATTTGTAGAGTAATAAAAATATGATTTTTATGTAATAGAGAGTATAAAAATATAATTTTTATACATGTAAGGAAATAAAAATACGATTTTTATGTATGAAGTAATAGTATAAAAATTTGGTTTTTAATAATCAACTGCGTGAAACAGATGACGATGGATCAGACTGAGGTCAAAACGAAGTCTGAACCGTTCAAAAATAAAGAATGGTGGGGTGGAACCATTGGTGAGAACTCCTCACTTTTATTTTAATTTCTAGTTTGAAATATATATTAGGATGCAGACGGTGCTTAGCAGCACCCGACACCTGTCGTCCACAGACCATGGACGACTTATTTGTTTGATTGATGTGTTAAGAAAAATTGATTGTGTGATGTGGAATGAATAAATATTTTATAGTTAAAAATATAATTTTTAATGTGTATATAAAATAAATATTTATAAACAAATCGGACGATTTGTTTATATACACTGATTTGACTGATATTGATTGGGACAATAAATTTTACACATCGCCCAACCGTACAAATAAAACCTGTGTTTGATTGTTTGAAAAACCCATACGGGTGTTGGGATGAAATTGGCCATACACTAGTCCCAATAATTAGCTTTATGTCGATCGATTGATTGACAGGCTGTTATAAGTGTTAAATATTTATATTTGATGCTTATGCAGTGTAGAATGCACTTTGGGTGATGGTTGACTGTGTTTGATTGTGGTAGTGTACGTGTGTGTATTAAATCCATATAATTAACATTATACGGTAATTGATTGGGCCTCATTCCAAATTGGAAAATAAAAAGAAATATTTATGTGCTGAATAGAATAAATACTCATGTGTTGAATAAATAAAATATTCATGTGTTGAATAAAATAAATATTCATGTGTTGAATAAAATAAATATTCATGTGTTGAATAGAATAAACATTCATGTGTTGAATAAAAGTCATGTTGATTAGATGATGCCATTTTGACATGAAGGATATTTATATCGATTTTATTCATTTTTATAATGAATATTTGAAAAGTAAGTGATTTCAAAATATAACGTTTTGAAAATATTATCATTTATATATCGATGATATGGAATATTCAATTTTGATTTGAGATTGAATATGAAGTTGAAATCGTTTAGAAAACATTTTATAAAATACGTTTTAAAAGGAAATCGAAGAAATATATATAATATCTATATTATATATATATAATGGCCTGAATAGAACGCGCCGCGCCGCGGCAGTTCGCGAATTTCGACCATTGACTTCGAATGGACATTACGGGAGATTTGACCGTCGGATTCTCCTAAAACCGGAACTGTTGGGTTCGTATCGAAAAGAGCTTTCTAACAAATACTAGCGATTTAAAATCTAACGGTAGGATTTGGAATTATGTCCAAATCAAATTTGGAAAAGGTCGCTGTAAGTGCAGTTCGATGGCCGTTAGTGGAAATCGATTGTACGGGACTTGATAAAATTATTAAAAATAGTAATAATTTGTGTAAAATCATAAGAAATGATTTGGAAAGAATTGAGATGAAAAATTCCATATTTGAAAAGATAAAAATAGATTTTCATCGAAATGAACTAGTTTTGAACTAGAATTATAATCCCATTTATTTTTAAAATAAATAAAGTGGATTTGAAATGGTTTTGAAAATAACCAGAATTTCCAATATATAAAGTGGAAATGGATTTGAATCAAAATTGTCTTTGGAATATTTCGATGTTGGATTTCGTGATTATACAGATATTGTTATGGAAATTTGAAAGATATAATTATATCGTTATTTCCAATACGATATTTGTTGGTCATAGAATTTGATATTGAATATAAGCCGATATATTTTCTATTCAGAGCCTTGTATTTAATGTCAAATGGGATTTGGGTTTGTCGTGAATGGTGTCTTCATTAACACTGTTCTTAAACCTAGTTGAGAAAAAGATTAAATCTTTTTATTTAGATTTAATGAAATATACCAATTAAATGATATTTAATTGGAATTGAATTTGAATTGATTTTTGGGTTTATCGTGAACCGTGTTTTAAATGACATTGGTTCTTTAACCCAGTTAAAGAAGGATATGGTTTCCCAAGTTAAACAATCATTGATATTATTTTTGGGAAGATTAAAACCAAGTGGAGTTTTAATGAATCTTTAATTAGATTGAGAAGATTGAGAATGGAGTATCACCAGTTTTGCTCCAGGCGATAGTTAAATATTTAATTAGATTTGAACGTGAAATGGTAATTGAATTTACCGATAACACCGTGGTGTTAGATATGAAGTATTACCAGTTTTACTTTATGAGATGAATAGGTTGGGATTGAGAAATTAAAACAAATGATTACTTCGGTAAGGTTCGTTAATCCCGAATAGTTTGGATAAACCATAATTTGGTTTGAGTTGATATTCAAAAGAAGATTAAAGAATAAATTTAAAGAATTTATCTTTGATAAAATTAATGGGAACCTTTCCCAAATTTTAAGAATATTCGAATAAAAGAATATTCTGAATTGGAATGAGGCGTATGTTGTGTTTGTGTTACACTTGTTTATTATATACGCGGGTTATTCAGAAAGACCGAGTTTATCCCATTCTGAATAACTGATTCGACGATGTGTCGAGGATGAAGACGGTGGTCGAAGACCGGAGGTCTTTACATCGTTTGGGTGATTACTAATGATCTTGATTGGGCTGTATACCCAAGAAGAGGGAATCAGTTGGTGATCGTCCAGACGTACTTGGAGATCGATGGATATGCGAGGTACAAGGTGCCTCCGGTTTCGTTCAGACCCAGAACGAACTTGTAAATGGACTGTGTGTCTGACATTGGATTTTATTATGTGTGATTGATTTCTATTAAATATATATCTGTTTGGCGGTGGAGAATTTATTCTCTTGCTTAACGCCCTTCTCTGAGACGTACGAGCTCAGGGGTTATATATTGATGGATATCAATCACATGGAGTGAATTGCCTGTGTGGCATGCCTAAGTGGCAAATGATCAAGGTTTTTGTTGGAAACCAAAGTCTTATGGGTGATAATCAAAGCACCGCCTATGTGGCATAGCTTTGTGTAACGTTAATTCGCGAGCCTCACGCCCCGGTTGTGAACCAGAAACGGGAGAGGACCTCAGGGAGGGCATGCGTTTCCTTCTAGCTTGGGCAGTGTCAATGACCTACCAGCCCTGACATTTATATTATTTTCACATGTGTGGTTGTTTGATTGCGAGGCACCTCAGACAGATCGGTGATTATGTAGAGCCGATGGAGTCATTTGGCCCATTTACGCCCCAAAGGGCGGGGAAACGCAGTGTTCAGGCATTTTAATCCACATCGGTGGAATGGCCCTGACGATCCAAGGGTCACTCGAGTTCTGATCCTGAGGCCCGGGCTAGAGAGTCTCGAATCGGTGAGGACTATCTTTTGCCTCGGTTCACAGATGAAAACCCAACTTCCAATACATGACTTTGCGGTTTTGATTGTAGAACCTATATATGGCGACATAGTGGTATGGGGCACTTATGTCGTCTATGATTGAAATTGTTTTGACACTATACACTTATAGTAATAATAAAAGATGAAATTTAGCGTATCAAGCATTCTTTGGCTATTATAAGGTAAAACCCTATCCTCCGGCTTGTGTTGCATTGTGTGATGGGACCTGGGTCTTATAATAGCTTCATTGTTCTTTATTTTAGCATTGCGCTGTTGTTTTATGCACTGGTATTCTTGTGAGGAAACCTGTTCCATGTTATACGGCGTGGTCCCTTGATTTACCTAACTTTGAAATAAAGATTAATAACTGTTTTAGTTCTCACACCAGTCACATGACTGACCTGGAGTTTATTGTTTTAGCCTAAACTCTGGGTGCCCTTATTTTGACATGGGCAGCTAGTAGTTTTGGTTTTGCAGATTTATATTCACAGGATCCTGGTTTATAGCTGGAACAATATTCGGAAAGCTCTGTATCCGTGTATTACTTTCAGTTGTGTTTTATATTATTTTTCCGCTGCTATGTATTTAAATGTAATTTAAATCTCTGATATTTTCTATGTAATATTTATTCATACTCTATATATTCTTGTATTCTGATGGAATTGTTGTAAGATACAATGGAATGTTCTTCTGTTTGTGTTCTGATTTGTCGTGTTCTCAAAACAATCAGGGGTTTCGAACGGTCTTGGTCGGTTTAGCGATCGATTCGGATCGAGCGAAATTCCTTGTCGTTACTATAATCCTACCAACCAACTTTATTTTTTGAATTTCAGAAAAATCTTATTTTCTAAATTCGATTTCTTATGTTATAAAAAGGTGGAAAATGTATAAATTTGCATCTTCCATTTTTTCAACCTCTTTCTAACCGTACTTGGATTTTAGGAAACTATTGTAAAGATTCTCCTATTTTCCTATCCAAGCACAACCCACATAAGAAAAATTTTCTTTTGTTATTGATTTTCTTTTTCATCTTAGCTTGGAAATTTTTACCTTTATCCTTCTTTTCTCATAACTTATTTAATTATCTTTTCTTAACTTATTTAATTATCTGGTCTTAGTTTAAATTTAAATAAGCCTTCTAGTCTTTAAACTGAAACAGGAGAACATACACCTTACACAGCTACTACTAAGGGCCAAGAATCACGGAACTATGCCCTCTCCAGAAAAGTCCGAACTATGGGATACACGATAGGTTTAGGTGTTACCCTAACTACCTAACAAGAACAAAATAAGGGAACGATCCCAACAAGAGTGTAGTAACGGGTTTTGCCCCTAACATGACAATTAGTAACAAGATCTAAACACTTACTTGCCCTTTTCTATCTAGTAGTCACTACAAACTCTAGCTGTGTACCAATAATTATTTCAAGCAACATCCTAGGCTTTCAATGCTTACGCATTCTACGGGAACTCACTATTATTGCAAGATAATTCTCGCTATCTGCTTCATAGCCTCAAAACTTTTCCCGTCCTCCCTAGGTGCTAATCCTTACCCACTCCACACTTTTAAAACATGGTTTGGACCTTTTTCATTTAAATTTCCTTCCAAAAATTTAAAAATGTCACAACTTTATTTTCCTTATGAAAACTTTCTTTTGCCAAACCATAAAAACATGTCATCTTAAAAAAATGTAAATCATCATCATTTTTTTTTCAAATCACAAAAACTGGAGTAGATACGGACAACTGTTTTCTCAATCGGGTTTATAACTTGTTCTTGCTTATAAGGTCGGTTTAGTCTCTTACTACAAGGTGCCAGCATCCACTCTATTCTTATATTCTACAACTTGTTTTGTCCACCCACAAAATTATCTTAAAATAATTCATCAAAAAGAGTTGTCATAAGAATAGAGACTTAAAATCTTTCTTTATTAAAAATTCTTTTATGAAATATAACAAGAAAATTAGCGAGCTATACATGCTCTATAACATGCACCTTTTATTGAGAGAATTTTTCTTTAGATAATTTTTTTGCAAGAAACCACTCTTTGCAAAATATACCCCATTGTACTTCAAAACCCAATATGTAAAACTACAACTTTTAAGATTAAAACTTGAAAATACCATAAACTATTTTCCCAAAACTTTTACAATTTCAAGTTCTTAAAAGTTCACAATAGGGTTAGACTCAAAGCGGGTTTCCAATTTTCTAAGCTTTCCTAGACACTCCTCCAAGGTCAATTCTCTCAACTATATATATTCCTAATCCATTTTTATCTTTTTAACCTTTTCCAATTATAAAGTTTTCAATCCCACTAACTCAAAATACTAATCATATGGGATTCACTTTCTTTCCATATAAAGTACATTGCACACTCTCCACCCAAATTACGTAAGGGTCTCAGATTTCCTTATTCATTCTTTTAGTGTACAAAACAAACATCCCAATTTTTACCATATTATACTCTTTCTATTTAGTGGCTTCCTCTATGGATCTAGTTATATATATAATATATTTATATATATTTTTAAATAAAAATACATTCACACACTATTTATACAGGAATCCTAAACCTAAGCTCTGATACCAGATGTGACAACCCAAATTCCGACAAATCGAATTCTTTTTCAAAATTTCAGTCTATTGAAACTCGGATTGGTTTGCTCTGGTTTCCCGCAAAAAAGACAGAGACATAAAATATGTCAGAACCCGGAAAATATCTCACAACGGAATGGATAAAATATAATATAAATCAAAGTATAGCCTTACCGTATTAATAATACTGCCTAACCAGTATCCAAAGCTATACTGTCTCATGTCTCTGCCACGAATCTAACCTGCGAGTATGTTATAAGGAGGGGGTTAGAATACAAGTTCTGTTGACTGAATTTAAACTATACACTTTGGATAATCCTACATATACCGTTCAAACATATTTTCTTACTTATTAGGTTACTTGGGTTAACAGCACACAAGGCTTACACACACGTCGTACCCATTTACTTCCCAGTGGATTAACCTAATAGAGTATATATGTAGCTACCCCCAAAATCGACGTACACCCCATGGTACCCCACTCGCACGGTCTCCACCATAACACCATCGAAATATATGCCGTCCCTCATCCTACACCGTAGTGACGTACGGGTAACAATATTACGCTTCGCATATATCTGTCATTACTATGCTACGCAAACGTACGGACTGCCACCTTTGTTCGAATCAGAATTCATACCGGAGTAATGCCCTCAAGTCTACGATACACTACCCAGAGCTGACATGCATGTATCTAGACTGTCCACCATACGTATCTTCAATTTTATCTCGATGCCTCAAATGCACGTCCTCTAATGTGTACCGAGTTCCATGGCAGGGCGATACAAGAAACAAGGAACTCGGTCGGGAACTTTTCCATAGCTGTACAGGCCCGCCTTTAAGAGCCTCCAAATACAGATATCCCTAGGGTCTGTTTTCACGGTGGCTATGGCCCCTCCCTCAACTAGTAAAGACTACAAGAGCTAAGTGACGCCCCTAACAACAAACAATCTAAACATCCATTTGGCGTCTCCCCTCAACCCCTTACCCCGATAACAAAAGGTGGATGATATCTTAGGTTTAGCGCTAGTCTTTTCGCATCCCTCTGGCTACTGATGACGAGTATCCAACGATCCACTATCTTTGTTGGTCCTGACCACCTAACTCCCCGTTGAGGCAACCGTCGAATCACCCTCGTGTCACCGCATCATACCATTCTGACTGCATAGCTACTTTTGCAGTCAAGGCCCACCCACCTAGTAGCTACGCACAGACCCAACCTCTGCGGGCCAGCCTAAGACATCTATCACCGCACAAAGGACTACTAAGATCACCTTACGTACCTTAGGAAGCCGCATGCTTCCCCTTCCAGTCCTTTGGAGCTGTCATAACAATCAGATGAATGTGCACTTCCCTCGTGCCTTATAACACCTCGATGGTCTACCCCATTTGGTTTTTCACCCTCAACTGTACGGATTGGTCTAAGCGCCTTACTTTAGCATGTTGTTAGACCCTATGTCTAAGCATTCTTTTACACGCTTGCGTCACCTCATCAGGTTTCCAGTTACTTGGTTATTCCTATTCATATTGAATTCTTATTCAAATTACTAAATGTCTCTTGCTTATTAATTTCAGTCATATAACTTAACACATTTAAGTTTATTAATAAGCCCACTACATGTTATTCTCTAGATTATGGCCCAAGATCTGCAATCCACAATTCTTTTTTATATTCTTGTTGATTTCATCATTACAATAACATGTTTTACTTAATATGTAATTAAGTATATCTGATTCACATGTTTTCTAATTAACATGTCATTTACCATTAATGATTAGATATAACTTATTTCATTTCATAAGTTTTTTCTTATTCTTTCCCGTTTAATCATAATTCCATTTTACATTGTCAATACAACTTATCGTTGTTTACTTATTAACTTAGTTCTATTAACTAAAGCTCATTAATAAGTTTCTCTACCCGTTTATTGTAACCTATGTTATAGTTTCCTCTTGTCCCTAGGACAAGCCTAAACATTCTTATCAACGGGTTTCAGACTTCCAAGCGTACATATTACTTAATTTATAATTAAGTACAACTTCCTATGTTTCATATATTTTCCTCCTTTTCTTAACTGGTTTCCGGCTTTTCCCCATTTACTACTTACTTAAATTATAATTAAGTGTCCCTTAACTCATTTCGCCAGCTATCCCATTTCCTTATTAGTTTATTATAACCTAAGTTATAAACTTCACTTGTCCCTAGAACAAGTCTACCTATTATACGGCATTTTCATTAATGTTATTTATTTATAGTAGGTGATTATCATTTCTACAAGTTATGCTTACCCTAAAAGGTGTCTTTAATTACATAACCTTATTATTTCTACCGGTTATGTATACCACTAGGTGTCTTTAATTACATAACCTTATCGGGCTAGGTTCGCGGGCCTATATGTAAATATTACCCACCCCCTTAGATTTGCCTAGCCAACCCACTGTCCAACCAATTTTTACTTAACCCTAACTTTAGTTCATATTCATACAATCCCTATGGATTAGATTAGGTTAAGTAGTCCAATTCTTTATCATGTCCATTTATGGTTTATAATGGGCTAGACCTCCCGCATTAGGCCTACAACTTGTGGATGTTGGATATGCCGGTCGGGTCCGGGCAGACTTCTTCCATAAGTTGGGTATAACCTCGTGTCATAGCCCTTCTCGTATTTGCGCACATAGAACTCTCACATTAGGTTCAACATTAGTGGCTGCTGGATATGCCAGTCGGGTCCAGGCAGACTTCCACCACTAATGCAACCTAACCTCGTGTCATAAGTGCAATTACAATTTCTATTATAATCCTAAGCGTTATTTAAACCTATGCTTTTATAGGTGTTAATGCCCATTTACCCGATTATATTCATAATGGGTTATATGTTTAAATTCATATTATTCGAATTATGCCAATTCATATTTTACATATGATCCCATTTGCGCCCAATTCATTTTTCTATATTTATGATCCAATTTAAGATCTTTAAACATAATTTGGTCGATGCCCCAAATCCATATTTATTCGATTCTACGTTAACATGAATCCATATAGTCATAATCTTACTCCAATTATTCCCTGTATATAATTGGGACAAATGTAAACTTTTTAGCACTCCAACAAACCCAATATATGAATTTTTCCCATATGTTCAAATTAATATTATAACCTGTAAACATTCCAACATTTCAACTGATTCAATATATGAATTATTCATATTAACAATTTTACGTTATATCATGCTAATCATTCCCCCAATTTAATAGATTCAACATATGAATTTCCTGATCTATTCATATTAACGTCTCAACTTGTTATAACAGCAATTTATAATTAAACTGACAATTTCATAATTCATTAAAAGGGGAATGCTAAACGATAGAGGTACTATTATTCAAAAAGTATATTTTAAACCCACTCACCTTTCATGCTTTTCCCAAATTTTGGATCCGGTCCGTTCTATCATCCATGGTTTCCTTTTTCCCTTTAATTTGCTTCACAACCTAACGACCATAGATTTATTATTTCATGAAAAGAGAAATAATTTAAATAGATTGGTTCTTAGAAGTTTACCTTGCTTTCATGATTCAATAATCTTTTTAGTAACATTGATTCCCTCTTCCAATTCTAAATCCATAATTCTCCTAGGCTAACATTTTAATTTCAGAATAGATTTGAGAAGAGAGAGAGAAAGAGCAATGGCAGAGCTCTAGCGTAGATACCGAATTATGATGTTTAGGGTTAGGTCTAGGGTCTTATTTATAGGTGTATGGAGCAACCAGGACCCTCAGATTTGACCAAAAGCCATTTGAACCGTCAAAATATCAGAAAGCCCTAATCTACCCAAATGTGCCTTCGAGGGTCGACCCCCCTTCAGGTAGGTCGACCCCCCCTTGAAGGGGTCGACCCCTATAGGTTCGGAGGCCGAAAATTGTTCTGGGCGCACCTGCGAGGTGCGCCATTGCAGAAATGGCCTGGCGCACTTGCCAAGTGCGCCAGTTGTTCTGTCCTGCTTCCTGATTTTTCTGACAAACTTCTGCCGCCCATAACTTCTTCAAACGATGTCCGTTTTACGCAAACTCAGACTCTATCTAAACCAGAATTCTGAGACGAATGCAAAGGAACAGTCCATTTTACTTAATTATGATTATTTAATTAAGTTATTCTTATTTTATTATCTTACACTAAAAATATGAGCTGTTACAACTGTGTTATCGGTAAATTCAATTACCATTTCACGTCCAAATCTAATTAAAAATTTAACTATCGTATAGAGTGTAACTGGTGGTACTCCATTCTCGATCACTTTCTTGAATTCGATAAATTTAATTATCTCATTCCAATCTAATTAAAGATTTATTAAATCTCCACTTAGTTTTAATCTTCCAAAAATCATTACTTAATGATCATTTTAATTTAGGAAATAAACCCTTTCTTTACTGGGTTAAAGAACGAGTGTCATTTAAAACAAGTTCACAATAAACCCAAATTCATCTTCCATTAAAGTGGAATCTATATGGAAATCATAACAGTGTATAATCGATATAAATTCAAGTATCAAATCAATACTATAAATGGAATAACGACAAAACCTTTTAAATTCCATATATAGTAACGATCTTCCTTTACAGAAGCTCATCTCGATTATTACCAAATCGAATTCCATTCAATTCCAATTTAAAATATTAAATTGGAAATCTTTACTTTGGAAAATTCCAATAATCTTAATTAAAAGATTATAAACTCCCAATCATATACATCACTGTTAATTGGGTTAAAGAACCAATGTTATATAAAATAACGTTCACGATAAACCCAAAAATCCAATTCTTTTATTCAATTCCAATTAAATATTAATTAATTGGAAAACTTCACTAAATCTTAATTTAAAAATTTGTTCTTTTCTCAACTAGGTTTAAGAATAGTGTTATTTAAGACACCATTCACGACAAACCCAGAGTCTAATTTGATATTAATATAAGGCTCTGAATAGAAATTATATCGGCCTATATTCAATATCAAATTCTGAAACCAATGGATATCGTATTGGGAATAACGATATCTGTATCTTCCAAATTCCTCTACAATATTCATATAATCACGAAATCCAATATCGAAATATTCCGCAGATTATTTCCATTCCAATTTATTCATTAGAAATTCTGGTTATTTTAAAACCATTTTCAAATCCAATTTATTTATTTCTACAAATAATAGGATTATTATTCTAGTTATTAACTAGTTTATTTCGATAAAAATATATTTTTATCTTTTCAAATATGGAATATTTCATCCAAAATCTTTCCAAAACCCTTATTATTAATTTACATAATTTTTCCATATTTTTAATAATTTTAATATCGCCCGTACAGTCGGTTTTCAATATCGACCATTGAACTACATCCATAGCGACCTTTTCTGAAATCGATTTGGACATAATTTGAAATCCAACCGTTCAAATTTAAATCTCTTATATTCATTGGAAAGATCTTTTCGATATGAACCCAACGGTTCCAATTTTAGGAGAATCCGATGGTCGGATCTCCCGCTACATCAATTTGAAGTTAATGGTCGAAATTCGCGAACGATCGCTGCGCGGCGCGTTCTATTCAGGCCATTAATATACATACATACATACATACATACATACATATATATATATATATATATCATCGATTTCCGTTCAAAACTTATTTTAAAATATCTATAAATTCGTTTAAAAAGAGATTCCAACTTCTTTTTCAATTATAAATAAAAATTGAATATTCCATATCATTATAATTTTAAAATAATAATATTTTCGAAATATCGGTTTTTGAAATCACTTTTCGATATTCATTATAAAATGAATAAAATCGATAGAAAATCCCATTCGTGTTAAAATGACATTTAACTACTTAACACGGGTTCACATTTCAATATTTTCGTGTCCATCCAAAATCGGACATCAAAATCACATTTTGATTATTCACTGAATATTATTTTAAAATATTCGTTAATTCTGAATTGGAATCAGACTCGATCAATTTCCATATAATTTCAGTTATATGGATTTCATATATCGCATGTATATGACAATAATGATAAAAAAGTATTAATAATTCGTACAACATCCAGAGTGCATTTTACAACCGTATAAGCATTAAAATAAATAAATAATGCTTATACTGTCTGTCAACCCATCGATTGACATATGACTAAACAATTGGGATTAGTGTATGTCAAATATCATACCTATACCCGTATGGGGTTTCAACTAACAAATACTGTTTATTATTTGTGCAGTTGGGCGATGTGTAAAATATTATTGTCTCAATCAATGTCAGTTAAATGGGTGTATATAAACAAACCGTCCGATTTGTTTATGAATATTTATTCCCATTTATGTTCAATTTATAAATGAATATTTATAATTTAATTTCAATTACCACAATAATACTAACATTATTTTTAATATGTTAAACATTCCAACATCGCAAACAAAACATAATACAGTCAATTAAATCGTCCATGGTCTGTGGACGAGGGAGATGAACAGGCACCGTATACAATTTATAATGATTAAAACTGTTAAAAATCTATACTAGCAATTCTATATATTTTTATACATAAATACTATAACATGATGAAATATAATTTAGTGAGAAGGAGTTCTCACATTGATCGGTTTCAGAAATCGATAATGATTATTTTAACCAAATTAAACAGGACGTCTAATTTGATCAAAAATATCAACTACCTCCAAAATCCTTCTGGTTAGTTCCAAGCGGTATAGTTCTGCTTCACGATTCCAATGCATTTTGTTTCGTGTGATTCTGACATTGTTTGAGAAAGTTATGATAATTTATACCTTAATCACAATATTAATTAACTTAAAATATAATTATTTAATAATTAATATAATATAATTACTCCATCTTCTTCGTCGGCTCCAGGCCTTCACGATACACCGAACCCATATCTCAAAATTAGGGTTAATGGTAGCACCTTCCACTGATGATCGAGTCATGATCGGATGGGGCCACGACATTACCAGCAACAATCTCCACCTCCTCCTGGAAAGGCATGCCCTTCGGTAGCCCCCACGGCTAGAGAAATCTGTTTGAACATTAGAGCTTTCAGATCGAAAATCGCCCCCTTCAGATAATGATATCCGATCTTACTGGTACCAATTCAAAGATTAGAAGAAGCTTAACGATTTTCCCTTTCAAACCTCGATCTAATTCACTGTGTTTATAGAGAAATCAAGGGGAAAAGAATTGTGCAATTTGGGGCTTTTATTTCAAAATGACGGCGCTAAGTTGGAATTAGGGTTTCAAGAGATATTGGGGCTATTTATATTACTTTAAATTAATATTTTATTCTACTTTTTGCTTCGCTATGAAATTTAATGCCTCTAATCCAAACGTATCCCAACGACTATCGCCCCTAGCCAGATACCCCCATCCGAACACAATAGGACATGTTTAGTAAGCCAATTCGACCGTTCGATTAGTTTTTGTCAAAATATAAAATATAAATATATATTGAACTTGAACGTATATTTTAATTTACCGGGGCCACATACTTACTCCAAAAATTACTAGAAAAATGAATCTAGCTATGTTTTGACGATACGGCCTAATAAAACTAATTTCGTCGAATTTGGAGACCGTTTGAAAAATGATCTTTTCTAGTCGACTAAATTTAAACTGAATTTACAAAACACGTTAAATTTACCACGCTCACATATTCCAAAATTTATGAAATTTTAAACCTGACTATAATTTGACATTCCGGATCCAATAAATGTAGTTTCGTCGAAAACGGAGATCGTTTGTAAAATGGCTATTTTTAAGGGCTATATATTATATTAAAATATATATAAATTCCATAGCGACTATTTTTAAATTTTAAACTAGACATAACTTATAATTTATAAAGTGAAATCTCAGTTTTTTACATTTGTTAGAAAGATATAATTAAACAGATTCAAATATTTCTTGTTTTACTGAAATCCAATTTATTTTGAATTCTATACATTCATTTGAAATTTAAAATCGAATTTTCAAACTACCACGCTATTTCGAGTTCGTTATATAATTAAAATAAATATACACGTTCTAACTTTGATTTAAATAAATTTTGAATCATTATTATTTAAATAAATCATTTTAAATATTCAAAATCCATTAAAATAGCTGAAAAAAAATTAAATTGGTTCAGAATTCTAGGTTGTTACAAAATCGTTTTGAATTTAATTTACAAACGTTTATAAAACACGTTTTGAATGGAAATCTGTTGTATATAATATAATGGCTTGATATGAAGCAAATTGATTTCGAAGAGAATGATCGAAATAAAATTTCAAATGTTAGTTGTGAATAATTTATAATATTTATAAATTATTTTGAAAACGTTTCGATATTATATTTTAATTATAAATCGAATTCGGACATGAATAGAACGTGTCGCGTTGCAATAGTTTGCGAATGTCAGCCCGTAACTTCGAATTGACGCAACGGGAGGTCTGGCCGTCAGATTCTCCTAAAACTGGAACCGTTGGGTTCGTATTAAAATGAAAATTTTTAAATCCAATGGTTTGATTTTAAGATAAGTCCAAACTAGTTTTTGAAAAGGTCGCTTTGGATGCAGTGAAGTGGCCGATATCGGAAACCTACTGTAAGGGCCTTAATAAAATTATCAAAAATATGAATAAGTTATGTAAAATCATAATAAATGATTCGAAAAGATTTTAGATTAAATATTCCAGTTTTGAAAAGATAAATGATCTTTTTATCTGAATGAACTAGTTAACAACTAGGGAAATAATCCAATGGTTTAAAATTAATAAATTGGATTAAGAATGGCTTTGATATAACCAGAATTTTCCAACGTTTGAATTGGATAGGATTTGAACAGAAATTATCTTCGGATGTTTTGGTATTGGATTCCGTAATTATACAGATATTGTTGAGGAATTTGTAAGATATAGATATTGTTATTCCCAATACGATATCTGTTGGTTTGAGAATTTGATGTTGAATATAAGACGATATGATTTCTATTCAGAGCCTTGTATTTAATATCAAATTGGATTTTGGGTTTGTTTTGAATGGTGTCTTTAATAACAATGTTCTTAAACCCAGTTGAGAAAGGAATAAATCTTTTAATTATGATTAATGAAGGTTTCCAATTAACAAATATAATTGGAATTAAATGGAATTGGATTTTCGGTTTATCGTGAGCGATGTTTTAAATAATATTCATTCTTTAACCCAATTAATAGTGAAGTTATGATTTGGAAATTGTAAATCTTTTAATTAAGATTTAATGGAATTTTTTGAAAGTAAAGTTTTCCAATTTAAATACATAAAATTGCAATTGAGTGGAATTCGATTTATGAACAATCGAGGCAAGTCTCTGTAAAGGAAAACCATTACTATTTACGGAATTTAAAAGTCTTTCTTGCTCTTCCCCTTATAGTATTAGTTTGATACGGAAATTTATATCAATTATAAACTGTTCAGATTTCCATGAAGATTCCATATTAAATGAAAGATGATTTTGGGTTTATCATGGACTGTGTTTTAAATGACATTGGTTCTTTAACCCAGTTAAACACAGGATTAATCTCCTAAAGTACAATAATCATTTAATAATGACTTTTGAGATTAAAAGTAAAGTTGGAGTTTTAATGAATCTTTAATTAGATTGAAATGTTAATAAGGTAATTAAATTTACCGAATTCAAGAAATGTTCGAAATGGAGTACCACCAGTTTTACTCCATGCGATAGTTAAATATTTAATTAGATTTGAACATTAAATGGTAATTAATTTTACCGATAACACAATGGGTGTTAGATATGGAGTACTACCAGTTTTTCTCCATGGGATGGATAGGTTAGGATTGGGATGATAAAATTATGATTACTTCAGTAAGGCTTGATAACCCCGACTAGTCGATAAACCTTAATTTTGTTTAAGTTGTGAAAAGATATTACAAAATCTTTTGAAATGATTTCCAAGGAATGGATTAAACAATAAGTGTAAAGAGATAATCTTTGATAAAATTAATGGGAAACTTTCCTAAAGATAAGAATATTTGGATAAAAGAATATTCTGAATTGGAATGAGGAGCATGATGTGTTTTTATATCACTTGATTATAAGATACTCGAGCTATTCGGAAAGACCGGGTTTAACCCATTCTGAATAACTGATACGACAATTGAAAGTCGAAGAAATGAAGATGGTGGTTGAAGACCGGAGATCTTCACATCGTTTGGATTATTGCTGATGTATCAATTGGGGTGAACGACCCAAGACAAGGGTATAAGTGGTTATCGTCCAGACGTACTTGGAGATTGACCGGATATGCGAGGGTCTCTCACCTATATTGGCCCTATGGGACGAGGAATAAGGAGCCTACGGTTTCGTTCAAACCCAGAATGGACTTGCAAATGGATTGTATGTTTGATTTTGTATTCTATACTGTATTCGTTGATCTTTGCTAAATATGTATCCGTTTGGTGGCAGAGAATTTATTCTCTTGCTTAACACCCTTCTCTAAGACGTACGAGCTTAGAGGTTATATATCAGTTGAAATCAATGGTATGGTATATATTGACAATGTGACATGCTGAGTGTTGCGGGAAGATAGATCGAAGCTTTTATTGAAAAGAAGAGCTTGGTGGAGGAGGTTCATAGCATAGCTTTAGTATAGCACAACTTCGTGCAGCGTTAATTCGCAAGACTCACACACCGGTATGATGGTGAGCTAATGGTTAGATCTGTATACTTTCGAGATGACGATGAGAAACCTACGGGTCGAGATTTGACAACTTTTAGGGTTATCACGGATTCAGTCAACCGAGATGAGCTGGTTATGGTCGCTCCACACCTAGAAAGGATAGGGCTTATACCTGATTCCTAGAAGCATAGAGTAAGCGGTGTTTTCCAAAGACCTGGACGTAAGCCGCAGCAATACTTGTAATACTGGATATAGTGTGGACGTGTATTATGGCGTTTTCCGAAGCCCTGGATGTAAGCCATGAAAATACACCTCGTGAGTAATCTTTCGCATTAGTAGCCATCGTTATGGAAATCCAACTTTTAAATACGAAACTTTACTGTTTTTGTTGTAAACCTATATGGCGACATAGTAGGATGGGGTACTATGCCGTCTAAGATTGATACATTTATATTCGAAATTGATTTCTACACTAAGCACTTATAGTGATAAAAGATAAATTTTATGTATCATGCATATTTGGCTATTATAGGGTAAGACTCTATCCTCCGGCTTGCGTCGCATTTTATGATGGGACCTAAGTTTTATAATAGTTTCAATGTTCTTTTATTTAGCATTGCAAGTTTTTTTTTATGGTATTCAAGGGAGGAAAGACGTTTCGTGTCATACGGTGTAGTCCCGTGATTTACCCAACTTTAAAATAAAGTTTAATAACTATTATTAGTTCTCACACCAGTTCCATGACTGATCTGGAGTTTATTGTCTTCACCTAAACTCTGGGTGCCCATATTTTTATATGAGTAGCTAGTAGTTTTGGTTTTTGCAGATATTTTTAAACAGGATCCTGAATTATGGCTGGAGCTATGCTCTGGATTATTCGGAGTCTTCCACTATATATATTTATATTTCTGCTGCATTGTAATTTAAACTCTCTGATATTATTTTTCCGCTGTGTATCGATTATTGTACTCAGATATATTCTATACTCTGATGTAAAATTGTTGTAATAGCAATGAAATGTTATTTTGTGTTCTGTTTTGATGTGTTGTATACGATGCGAGGAATTCTGTCTTTTGGATCAGAACTGTATGGTTTATGGTCGATTCGAAGGGCGGCGATTTTTGGGTCTCTATAAATGGCTTTAGGAGGAAATAAATTTAGAGAAGAAACTATGGTTGAACATGGGTTTGGGTATGTGGTATTGGGCCAACATGAAATGGGTGAGGCCTATGTAATTAAAAATTTAAGCTGTATATTAAACTAAATTATTTATAGACTTGTTAATATCATATCTCTATCGTACATTATCATATTTTCGAACGGTTGGTCTCGTTGGAACTGCAGGAATGGAGGCTACGAAAAGGAACTAGTCTGGTTAAGATTAGAAGCAACCGTAATTATTAATTAAATTAAAAGCCAGTTTAATTTTATTAAAAACAAGCGTTTTAGCGACCGAATTAAATCAAAGTGAGTATAACTCACTCAGTTCTCTCACTTATAATTATTATAAGTCGAGTTTAATGTTTGTTTGCTAATTGTTGGTTGATTTGATGTTTGTTAAATATTTTTATATTTATTATTTAAATTAAATGTTTGTTTAATTTAAGCGAAATGAAATCTTTATTTTAACGATTATTTCCATTTGAGGTAAATTACCTTATTGGTTACGTTTATAAAAATATAAACGTATTAAATTTAATTGGATGCTTAATTTGTTATTATTAGCTGTCTGTTATCAGTTGAACCAATTATTTATGTCTATAATATATTATTGTATTGAATGGATTGTTTTATATGAGGTAAGCTATTTGGGTGCAGGGAAAAACAGGTTGGAGGGATCCAACAAGATTCCTCAAATTTATTGTTTATTTTCATATTATCATTATATGAACTGTTTAACGAATATGATTGGATTGTTGAATTGGTCATTGAGTGTTGAATCCAAAATCAATTTTTTTTATTAGTAACCAATGATTAGTAATATTGGTTTAAAAATTGACATTTGATGGCCTAATAAGACATCGTTTTGTAAAGTTGATTTATCGCCAGGTAAATCGATGGAAATGAAGTTATAAAATTTATTTTATGACTGAAGATAGAATTTGAACTATATTATTTTGAACGAGAATTTATAAAAGGAAATAAATATTTTTATTTATTATTTAAGTTCATAAGTAATTTTTATTAAATGATTTTATAAAGCTAATTCTTACATAATAAGATTAATAAGCAAGTGAGCAGAAATTAACGTAACGATTAATAACCGAGATTAGTTGTTTTTAAGAAACAATTAAAACGGGATTGGATTGAGATTGATTATTATTTATATAATAATAATCAAAGAAAATGGGATATTTAAATTAATTATATTGTTAATTAATTTAAAGGAATTAATGGGGATTGATTAGCAAGTTAATCATGTTTTAAGCTGACTAAGTCAACTATTTGACTGGAACTGATTATTAAATTAGTTGTGAAATTTGACGGGACTTGTTAATGATGAAGAAAACTATTTTTATTTTTAATAATGTTGAAGTTAATTATTTTAAAATAATCAAAGTAAATAAATTCATTTATGAAGGTTTATAAAACGACAAGCCCATATTTATCATTAAATGAAGTTTAAGAGAAAATTATATTAATAGTAATATAAGTTAAGTTTAAATTAAATTCTTATTGAAATTCTATTTAATCGGATTTTATTAAATCCAAGATTTGACGAAGTTATAAAACCCAAGTTTTATTGAATATATTATTTAAACGAGTTATTTAAAATGGATTATGATTAAATAAAAGCTTAAGATATGAAATTGAGGAATTGGAAGCTAACTGGAGATTAGTTGAGTTAAATGGTTTTCTAAGTATTGATCTAATGTTGGTTTCGGCCTTTGGGGTTGATATTTAGGGAATTATTTTCTTACTGATTTATGGTTAGGGACTTATGAAGGTATGAAATGGAAATTAAAATGGAAGCCCAAATTTTAATTAAAATGGTTATGAGGGACAAGTTATAGAGATGCAATCTAAATTCACTATATTAAATTAGAGATGAGATTTTATCGAGATATAACTAAAATGGGTTTAAAATAAACTTATCAGAAGTTTTAAAACGGATTCTATTTATAATAGAATGTAGATTTGTATATATATGTTTTAAAAGATGATAAAAGATAATATAAAAAAATTAAATAATAATTTACTAATTATTTAGTAAATGGGCATAAGATTGTAATAAGGTTTCCAAAGAAAAAGTATGGTATTATAAAATATAATTCGAAATTTTGAAGTTGAATGAGATGATTTTGATTATAATCTTATTTTTGAAATAAGAAGTAAAATTTGTGTTTCAAATATTGGAAGATTTAAAAGATTTGGATTAACGAATGGAAATTTAAAAATTCCAAGTGACGCTGTGTAATAAACCAATAGATTCATTTTTTTTATGATTATTTATTTTGATAGCTAAATAACCGACTATCAAAATCATGGCCTAATTCGTTGTTGGTATGGAAAGACCAGATGTTCTAAAAAGTAAACGTGAATGTGGCTAGATGTTTATACTGACTATTCAAAGTGAATGTGGCCAAATGTTCTAAGAAGAAGTTTATAACCTCAAGCCTCATCGATCGGGAAATGACAAAAATCGAGCAGGCAGCATGACCAAGTGGGTCGCTCCTAATTAGAGTGTATTGTCACCATCTAGAGAAATTTCTATTTGTTCTTCTTTCGCTTCTATATCTCCCAGGAATGGTTATGTTGGTATACCAACCGTGAGATGACAATATATTCGCAACATTCAAGCGAAATGAATGGTCGGTCATGTGTGGACGAGTTGCAAGATGTTCTTGTTAAACTCCAGTGTATCCTCTCTAGAGTACAGTAATCGGAAGGTGGTTCCATACCTTGTCATAATCGGAATCCATTATCTAGTAAGACCCCACAGTTTTGATTGTATAGTATGTATGTAGAGCGTGAGATGCAAGCGTTCTAATAGATAGTTATTTATTTGACATAGACATTATTATAATATCAAAAAAAGATATGATTTCAAAATGTTTTGGGTTATCATAATGTAAAAACCGTCCGTATATATGTATGGATTGGTCTTACGATTATCCTTTCTTTTGAAGAGATTTTAACTTTAAAATCAAGTTGGATGATACCTATAAACTTAGTGAGTTTTCTCACACTGGTTCACTTGACTGATACTGGCGTTTGCAATGCTTGGGTCAGATCGAGTTTTACAGGTTCAAGTTTTCGAATGTTATAAAGTCCAGAGATGAGCTGGAGGCGCTCAAACATATGATATTATATAGTTATTATTCCGCTGTGTATTGTATATGAGGACAAATTATTATAATTGTCCAGATGTGTTGATATACTTTGATGATTGTAAGTTTTATTATAACCTCTCAATAAAGACTTAACTCTATATTATATTTTGTTCCACTGCGGTGTGAGACTCTAATTCTGTGTTGGTTCTTCTTCTTATTCTTCTATTCTAACTTTATTTCTTATCTCACCCTCTTATTTCTTTCTTTTAGCTTTCTGGCTTTTCGGTACTTTAGTTTCGGTACTTTAGTTTATATACTCTGATGGTAATTTTCCGGACGCTACATATTCATTATAGCAGGCAATTAGCAAAAACTAGTGCTTGTTACATAACAAATCTATTTATTGTTTATAATTTACAGTCGTTTGATACAGTATTAGAGTAATCCCACGAAACGGTTTGTTAGACAGTGATAATAAAGTTGTAGGAAAGAGAAAGAACAGATAAAATGTAGAAAGAATTAAAAGAGATGTTTATGTCAATCTGTTAAGGTAATTTTCTTTAATACTATACTTCACTGAATCGATAGTATAAAACCTAGGTGATGATTTCTTTGGAGATCATCATTTCTTCTCTTCTAGTTTTTTTGTTGATAGGGACAAACTTAAGGAGTCATTAATATGGGTGCATAAAGAGTTTATTTGGGAATTAAAGGTAGAATTTGGGTCGAAGTAACCACCATGTAGATTAGAAGTAAAGAATGTACTTTATGTTTTGATGAACGAAAACAAATTATACCTATAACTCATGCCAAATACAGTAAACATCAAGAATGTCTTAATTCCTAATTATGCTACATTTTAATCATTTTTCTTACTATACTAAAATATAATTTTATTACCCACATTGTTAAACTATTTCTTCCCTGTAATTTGAGCCTCACACCAGGAAATGAATTCCAAAAATCATATGGACCAAAGCATGGTTGTTTGTTGTCATTCTCTATTATGTTAAAAATGAATTTTGATAGAAATGTTGTGTTATTGATTTGAAATGATCACCATAAGCATATGTTATATAAAATGGAATAATATAATGATGGTATTACTATAGTAATCAAAGATTTATGGGTGTTATATTCCAAACTTATGCTTTTTTGGTCAAAAATAAGCTTTATAGTTGTTTATTTTTTATATTGTAATTCAGGTATAATTACGATGCTATTTGTCAAATATATTTGTTCACCACTTACACATGGAAGAATTCTTCCACAAAATGAATAACTTCAATTGTCTACTAAATTGAATTACATTCAAAGTTGGTTTTTTTGATAGCAAAAGGTGGAAATTTTATGAGGTATTACATGGTTCATGTATGTTCAAATATAGCATATTTTTCAAGTATGCAAGGGTCATGTATTCGGTATCAAGAAAAAATATATTTTAAAGATATTCTTCTTTGTATGTAAATATACCAAAACACAGTTATAGCAAAACCTGTAACGCACTAAATATGATTACATTGTTTTGCAAGTTGTTTTTCGTAGCAGTTGTAACTTTTATGGTTTAGGTAAAATAGATGTTAGTGTACGATGATATTTTTAAGAAAGAAACTAGCATGTTCATCACTATGTCCCATATTTGCTTGTTGTTGCTTCCACCATCTAAGTTGAAACTACATTTCATTTTGCCACTCTAGTGCCAAATCAATCAGGAAATTCAAAATGTTACTTTCCAGAAATACAGAGGGATAAGGAACAAGACGTTTCATGTGTTCAATTTATAATCGGCATCAACACAGTTATGGCAAGAATCAAATTTAACATTTCAAGCAAAAAAGGAAACATGTGAAATTAGACCAAAACTTTTACGCGTGAAATCAGATATTTGAATGGTTTTTAATCCTATATTAACACCGTTTTACATCACTGGCATAGGATCGAATCCTCACAACAACAACAACAACAACAACAACAACTACAAGCATAGAATTAATTCAGAGAACTCACAATTTTATAGGAATTTGATCTACACCAAATTGGATCGAGTAAGACAGAGAAAGAAACGGTGTAATCGTCGAAGACAAGGAGAATCATTTCCAGAAGTAATTCATCACAACGCCGATCTGATTTGCGGAGAAAGCAAGAAACCCTAGTTTCAGATTAGCCGCCACCATTTTCAAGTAAAGAGGAGCAAACGGGCAAACGGAATAACAAGTGGGTCGGCCAAGTTTTCCAATTGAAAAGGGGATGACCCTTATATTTTAAATCCTAGGGTTTAGCTTGTTTTTATTTTATTTTGTATTGTTTTTTAATTCTGTCTTCTTTATAAACCATTCAAATAGTTTCTGGGTCTGTAAAATCTAGGAAACCAGTTAGAGTGTTAACTGGCAGTTTACTAGAGTCTGTAAAATCTAGAGTTATTGGTTACAGGTCCGTAATTAGGGGAAATCTGATCTAGGGATTTAGATCAGTCTACGGTTTTGAGCGTAGGGTTAGGACAAGAGCAGACGTTGCGAGTTTACATGAGATTGTAAGCGGGATTTGTTTATAACACCTAGTAGAAACCTTATGAATGCAGCAGTAAGAAGGATTTTGCCGATGCTGGGTATATCTTGTGTCATTTACTTTCTGCATTTTTATTTCTGTTGCATTCTGTATTCTATGAATTTTTAATATCTCATAAAAACTGTGATAAACCCTATTCACCCCCCCTTCTAGGGTTAATCTAGATCCAACAAGTGGTATCAGAGCAGGTATTTTTAACTCTAGAGTCATGGTTAACCCTAGTTGTCAGTCTAGCGAGAGTTAGTCCAGTTCATCTCCAACTATTTTCACTGGAACATATTTTTAAACTGGAAATCCAAAATGGAATTTTATTTAAAATCTATTAATATTAAATGTTGGGATGTTGTTATCAATGGGTACGATATGGTAGATAAAGTTTTTAATTCTTGTGCTACATATATTCTTTATTCTTATTTTGATGATGATTAATACAATCTGATCTCCCATTGTTTAATTGCGCAGGAGATCTGGACAGCTCTCAATACGAAGTATGGACAAATTAACAACAGCTGCTCAAAATCCCGAAATGTCAACTCAGATTCAGATCTATGCTTGAAAGGAGAAACAGATAGATTAAACGATGGAGATTCAACAGATGGTGAAACAGAAAATTTCTCTTATGAAGATTTGGTTTATATGTGTAATGATTTAGCTAAATCTGTTGATAAGCTCCAATGTAAAAACAAAACTCTAAAATCTAGAAATCTTGAGGTGGTCCGCAAAATTAATGATTTACTTGAATATTTTCAAAATTCTTCAAATTCGGATTGCAAAAATTATTTAAATTAAAAATTGATCTCGTTCATCTCAATATAAATATTCAAAAACTTGAAAATGAAATTCGAATCTTAATAAAGAATGAGATTGAGTTATTAAGTTCAAACGATTCTCTGCATAAGGAATTTGAAAATTTTAAGACAATTGAAATTTCCAAAAGTGATTTTGTTGAAAAACAAAACTTGTTGAAAACTGAATCAATTCTGAATGAACTTGAAAATGGAATTGAGGATTTCAAAATCTTTGAGGTTGAAAAACAAAAACAGTTTGATTTTGAGATCTCTGAAAGTAAAGCCAAAACTGAGAAACTTCTAAATGAGAATAATTTTCTGAAATCTAAAATCAACAATCTTGAGTTGAGTTTGAAACATTTTTCAACCAGTGAAAAATCTTTGAATATGTTGTTGAAAATCAGTTTTCTTCTGGTAATAGGAATGGTCTCGGTTTTAGGAAAACTAATGGTTTTGATAATTTGAATTTTTGTGATTTTGAAAATTCCTCAAGTTGTGTTACAAGCAATCGTTTTGGAAATTTGAATTTTGAAAATTTCAAAGGATTTTTAAATCACAACCGAGATGAGAATTTGTTTGGTTACAATTCATTTAAACAATCCTGGACCCCAAAAAGAAATAAAAATGATTTTGGAAAAACTAAACGAATTTGGGTCCCTAAGGGTGCAAAGGTAGATTTTGATGGATTGTTATACAAACAAGTCTGGGTACCAAAACATACGTATACAAATGTGAGTGGTTTTACTAATTTTGTTAGACCACTCGATCCCCTAAATTATTAGGTACCAGAGGTGGCTGAGGAACTACTGTACTGAAAAGAGAAACTGAATTCAAACTGCTTCATATCATTGAATATCCACAGTTCCTTAGCCAAGCTTGCTAAATTAGAGATTCTTTCGCTTACATAATTTTCAGGTATGATCTCTAAACTCACAATTTCCTTTGTATACTCTCTGTTTTTACTATTCCTTTTTTTTCTTATTCCCCTTCTTTTTTTATTTTTCTAATTTCATTTGTCACCGTCGTATCATTGTAACTTATTCTGGGCTTTCTTAACTTCCAATTGCAGTACTCATGATCTTCTGGAAATTCGATTTATTTGAATAGAACTCTGTTGTTTTAATAATTTCCGGATCTTGAATTCAAACTGTAAATTTCTGCAATTATTTTGAAGTTTATTTTGTTCTTGAATTCCTAACAGTTTTTATGTATTCTTATCATATCTTGAACACTATTGATTTGAATTCTAAATTTTTGAAGATCTGAAAGTTTAATGGAATTTCACACACTTCTGCTGTTTTGAGGCTCTTCTAATTCATTTTGGAAAGTCTTGAAAATTTATACTTATTACAGCACTCTGTTATTTATCAGTTGTGATAATTTCAGAAATTTTCAGATTGGCTTGAATATTTTAAACTGTCATGTTTCAGTGATACATCTTGAAATTCATCTTTATTCATGATCATTACGTTTGAAATTGGTTTGTTTGAAATCCTCTGAAATTCTTGATATTCTGAATATCACACACCTCTTAAATTTGAAATTATCAATCTTGTGTGACTGATTCATTATATCTCAAATCTTGACAATGATTCAAGTGATTACAAATAAATTATTTCTAATTTCCTAGATCATGAATATCACTCAAGTTTGATGTAAATGATCTGAAATTATTCTTGGCTTGTCATAAATATTTTGGAAAATTCCTTTGAAAATCTGGTCTTGAAATTTACTCTTATTTCATGATTATTTGATTTAAATATTTGTTTGTTTAAAATCATTTGAAATTATTGATTTATTGAATCTCACACATATCTTGAATCTGAAATTAATAATCTGGTGTGATAAATTCATTGAATTTAGAGTTTTTCATATTCCTTAAATGATTTCAAATAAACGGTAATTTTAATCTTCTATCATGAATCATCTTTAGATGACCATCATCCTCTGACGAGTCTGTTGTGCTATTGGTTTCTGTGCTGCTCTGATACTGTTTTTGAAAAATATTTAAAAAATCTGCTTGGTTTTGACTGCTGCTATGATAAATGAAATTAATTTGCTTGTCTTGTCTGCTTAGGCCTTATGATTGAATTTCTATTTGTATCTAATATCCTCGTTTGTCTCCAGTGCCTATTTACAATCCTTATTAATTGAGACACCAATTGGTATCAAAAGTGCTAATTTTTTTTAATATATTTTTCCTATTCCCTCTTGCTTTGTACAGAACTTTTCAATTTCGTCTTGTAATTGATTTTCAAGTTTAAAATTTTTTGTTGGTTATTCATTCAGAAATTGAAATCAATATCCAAACTGAACTGTATTTATAATTCATCAAAATTATTATCAATTTTTGAAATTGTGATAAATTGTGACTGCGGTTTATTTCATAACAAGAGGAGATTTTATTTAGATTTTCATGATGGTTGAACATTTATTATAATATCTTTGAATTGGCGATTATTTCACAACCATATTCTTTATCTACCATTATTCTGTCACTCATCATGTCTTTTATATTAATGTGGAGAGTTTAATATTTTTCAAAAAAAAATCTTCTTAAATAAATAGTGGAAATATTCATGATAGAAATTGGACTATGTTATTATTCAGAATTAGTGATAATTGAAAATTTTCAACAATCCCGGTAAAGTCAAGCATTTCATAATATAATTAATTTAGAAATTTATTTCATAGAACATTTCTGTACCTATCACATTTCTATCATCCATTTTGGTTTTATATACTGAGGAGTTCTTCATTTTGAAACTGAAAATAATAAATATATAATTAATATATAAGTGTGTCTCTAACCTCATTTAAAAATCCAAGCTCTGGTCATGCATGGTTAAGAGACAACTTATAATTTAAGCTGCGACTGGTCTCATTTAAAAATCCAAGCTCTGGTTATGTGTGGTCAGTGTGCTCTTAAATAAAATAAAAATAAAAAGGAAATAATGCACTATAAATTAAAATTAATATGAAATTCTCCTTGGTGTTTAAAAACCAGCCTATCAATCCATCTTTCTAATCTGTGAAATGTGTTGAAATCTTATGAAATAGCATGTTTTGTTGGTTGATAGCTATTGGGATTTAAGATTACTTGATTTTGTCACTTAAGTTGAAATTATAATTACAGTCCAAATCCATCACTATTTTGTGCTCATTTTTACAAAATTCTTTTGAAAATAATTAGAAATCATATTTTTGTAACTCTCTTCATTTTATATAAAACTTATCGTAAATCCGTCATTCTCTACAATGTGAAATATGCCACCTGTTCTCAGAATATTATGATTTTTGTTTGACTGATTTAGATTTATGATGACCGTTCTTCCTCTTAAGTTGATATTGTATTTGTTAGTCATTTTTCATCTATATTTTAAAATATATATCCTTTTGATGATAACAAAAGGGGGAGAATGGGTTGTGATTTTGATTTATGAGTAAATATTTTATAAATATTTTAATTTTGAAAATTCCAATTCATTTTCACATTATTTGCACTCATGCACAGTTATTGGGGGAGTTTCTGTTGTAGGGGAGCATTCAAATAGGGGGAGTTCTGTTCTTTACTGGCAAGACAGAGAAAGCAACGATGTAATCGTCAAAGACAAGGAGAATCATTTCCAGAAGTAATTCATCACAACGCCGATATGATTTGTAGAGAAAGCAAGAAACCCTAGTTTCAGATTAGCCGCTACCATTTTCAAGTAAAGAGGGCAAACGGGCAAAGGGAATAACAATTGGGCCGGCCAAGTTTTCCAATTGAAAAGGGGATGACCCTTCTATTTTAAATCCTAGGGTTTAGCTTGTTTTTATTTTATTTTGTATTGTTTTTTAATTTTGTCTTCTTTGTAAACCATTCAAACAGTTTCTAGGTCTGTAAAATCTAGGAAACCAGTTAGGGTGTTAACTGGCTGTTTACTAGAGTCTGTAAAATCTAGGGTTACTGATTACAAGGCTGTAATTAGGGAAATCTGATCTAGGGGTTTAGATCAGTCTACGTTTTTGAGCGTAGGGTTAGGACAGGAGCAGGCGCTGCGAGTTTACATGGGATTGTAAGCGGGATCTGTTTATAACACCTAGTAGAAACCTTAGGAATGCAGCAGTAGGCAGGATTTTGCCGAAGCTGGGTATATCTTGTGTCATTTACTTTCTGCTTTTTTATTTCTCCTGCATTCTGTATTCTGTGAATTTTTAATATCTCGTAAAAACTGTGATAAACACATTTATTGTGCTCAAAATATTAGTATTTGTTTGTCATCATCAAAAGAGGGAGATTATTGTATATAACGTTGTTGTATACACAATTATATGATTATTGTTTGATGATAACAAAAAAAAATATTATTAAATGTGTTTGTTACTATACTATTTCATATATACATCACAGACATAAATATAATATTTATATTTAAATAGAATATGACTGTACGGAAATTTAAATATTCAGACAGTATTTTATTTAAATATATATTTTATTTCAATATTCAAACAGTACAACTTTCACAAACTCCACTATTTGTACATTTTTCACTGATTTACATTTCATTCATTTTCTGTACATAAGCTCCTCACTACAACACTCAACACTTTGTCACTCAGTTTACAGATTCACTCATATACAGATATTCTTTTATACATTTCTCTGTCATCTTCAGTCTTCTGTCTTCACAGCATCTTCTCAGTCAGTCCAGTCATCATCTTCGTATCTCTCACATGAAACACACACACAATACACTGCAACAGAAATAATATTCTAAATTCTAGCGAATATATTTTTTATTTTGAAAATTTATTTGCCTTAGAATTTCGGTGTGTTGCTCATCATTTTTCTGACTCGATCTGATTTTTCCGACTGTGTCTAGACAGCTAGTGATATTCACAGTGATACACTGTAATTACCACAAGGCAGTCAGTGTATATATGTATATATAATATTTCAGTGCAGGAACAAGAAAATCATTCTGAAGGTTGCATATACACACGTGTATAAATATACCCGTGTGCACTGCCTCGCCAATCAGCGAGCAACTGAGGAGTAGCAACGTGGACCATCTCAACCTAGTGCACACGAACATGGTCGAGAGCATGAACCAAATCACATTGCTCGGCACACATGTGCATAGCATACATGTACAAGTGTATAAGGCAAACTCAATTTAGGATTCACATGCAGATTAAAGCCAGAGCAACATGACAATGGTCTGTGAACAAGTAATGTGTTCAGCACATGTAACTGTGTAAACGAGACACAAGTATGAAAACAACATGGTTGAGTCAGTATAGACAAAGTGGTCGAGCTCAACATGCATGAAACAAATGGTGACATATACTACAGCATAATGGCTCGGTGGCAAAACAGAATGTAGTTTCAACTTAGATGGTGGAAGCAGCAACAAGCAAATATGGGACATAGTGATGAACATGCTAGTTTCTTTCTTAATGTTCAAGCATGGTCAAAATGGCGCAAAGCACAACAATACAGGAGAAGTACAAGATAATGCAGAACAGGCCAAAGAAGAACATCACAAATTCAGCAAAATCCAAATGCATGATGCAAACTGAAATTGCATAAGTGTAGGAAAATATCAAGAATTTCAACAAGCAGTTTTTTACAAGACTGATCAAAGGTTTTCAGCAATACATACATGGCAAGAAATTAGTTAATTTTTTTTATTATTTCCAAAAAATCAGAGCAACCATTTTTGAGCAAAAACAATTTTTACTGTGTTTCCAAAATTCTACAGACAATATTTTTGGCAAGAAGAAAATCAGAGAGATCATATTTGGCAAGTGTTAATTGTAGAAAATCAGCAAGCATTTGTTTGTCAATTTTTTTAAGGGGGACAACACATGAAATAATTTTCCAGAATTGCCATATCCCATCAAAGCCGAGGGATTTTTAATCCAAAGGAAAAATCTGTTTGAAGGCCAAAATCATGTCCAGGTTCATCAATTTGAATTCACACAAGTGCCAAATCAATCAAGAAATTACAAATGTTACTTTCCAGAAATACAGAGGATAAGGAGCAAGACGTTTCATGTGTACAATTTATAATCAGCATCAACACAGTTATGGCAAGAATCAAATTTAACATTTCAGGCAAAAGAGGAAACATGTGAAATCAGACCAAATCTTTTACCCGTGAAATCAGAGATTTAAACAATTTTTAATCCTATATTAACACTGGTTTACATCCTTGGCATAGGATCGAATCCACACAACAACAACTACAAGCATAGAATTAATTCAGAGAACTCACAATTTTCTAGGAATTCGATCAGCACTAAATTGGATCGAGCAAGACAGAGAAAGCAACGGTGTAATCGTAGAAGATAAGGAGAATCATTTCCAGAAGTAATTCATCACAACGCTGATCTGATTTGTGGAGAAAGCAAGAAACCCTAGTTTCAGATTAGTCGCCACCATTTTCAAGTAAAGAGGAGCAAACAGGCAAAGGGAATAACAAGTGGGCCGGCCAAGTTTTCCAATTGAAAAGGGGATGACCCTTCTATTTTAAATCCTAGCATTTAGCTTGTTTTTATTTTATTTTGTATTGTTTTTTAATTCTTTCTTCTTTGTAAACCATTCAAACAGTTTCTAGGTCTGTAAAATCTAGGAAACCAGTTAGGGTGTTAACCGGCAGTTTACTAGAGTCTGTAAAATCTAGGGTTACTGATTACAAGGCTGTAATTAGGGAAATCTGATCTAGGGGTTTAGATCAGTCTACGGTTTTGAGCGTAGGGTTAGGACAGGAGCAGACGCTGCGAGTTTACATGGGATTGTAAGCGGGATCTGTTTATAACACCTAGTAGAAACCTTAGGAATGTAGCAGTAGGCAAAATTTTTCCGAAGCTGGGTATATCTTGTGTCATTTACTTTCTGCATTTTTATTTCTGCTGTATTCTGTATTCTGTGAATTTTTAATATCTCGTTAAACTATGATGAACCCTATTCACCCCCCACCCCCTCTAGGGTTAATCTAGATCCAGCAAATACCCCTAATGAGAATGACCCACTTGGCCATGCTGCCTGCCCGATTTCTGTCATTTCCCGATTGATGAGGCTTGAGGTCACAATTGCCTTTTAGAATTGCACATTCCATCTTTGAATGTCGTATCATCAGATCTGTCAAATCACTAATTGACGTCCACAATTACACTTTGGGTGTTAAGGTAAGAGAATAGATTTCCCACCACCAAACTTGGTATATTTGTAAAAAATCAATGTACGTGATCATTTGGAAATACTCTATCAGACATTTGTCCATACAAGTTGTCATGGGATTGGACAAACCGAAGGCACTATTCTATTAATCCATCTTGGGCAATTTCTACCTAGGATTAACAGGATGCCCTTAAACTTTATTCTTTCTTCAATCATCTTCAGCATAAGTTGATTCGTAACACTTATGCCAATATGGAGTGGTTTTCAAATAATAAACATGATCTCGATCTCTCTGTACTGACAACGGAAGTATAAAATAGACCAAAACATTGATAACCGATTATTTAACTATCAAAGGAAACATTCATACAACCAACGATCCTATTTCCAAATAGAAACTCTATCGATCAATCATCAAGCAACACTGGCCCCTTTTTAAATCCATTTCTTAGTAAATTGTCATTTCCCAATTTCACAAACTTTTTATTTCTCATATTCCAGAAAATGTACGTCGTTAAAGTCAGAAAACATTTTCATCTCTTCACATCTGTTATTTCCTATATTTTAGAAAATATAAGTTATTAACATTGGGAAACATTTAAAATTTCCATTTCTAAACTTTTAATTAACTAAGTCATTTTATTTTCTATACTTAGAAAATATCTTTGGTTTTATTTGGAAAACGTTCCCAAATTCTTTTTATTTGATTAAACGGATGTTATATACGACATCGTTATTATACTCAAACTATTGATCTTTCATTAACTAACCGTGTTACTACCCAATTTTTGCTACCGAACCTTAATCATTTCTCAATCAATCATGAAGTCAATCAAGTTGGGATATAGTTACCTCTCAGAACTTAACTGAACAACATTCTCAACTTCGAAATAAACAAGGCTCACAACTTAAATCTTAACAAACATTGCTTACACAACTCTCAGATTCAATTTAAGAATCCTCTTCTTTCGTGGAAAACATTGGTTATAACGATAGCGTTATAATATCTTCTTACAAATATTAAAATTTAAAATATAACTTTAATTCATTAATTTGAATAAATAAATAGTGTAATTAATAGATAAATGAATAAATAGATCTTGTTTAAAAACAGAAAGTAAAAAGTACTTTCCTGAATTTGATATAGTCAAATTTCAGTAAAAGAACTCTCCTTTTCGAATAATCTATATTCGATTAATATTTCGAACTTCGGAATAAATTTACCATTTTAGGTAAACTCAAATTGTATTATAATTAATTTCATTCACAAAAAATTTGCTTTTAAATCGTTATTCACTTTCATTCGTGAATTTTTTTTTATATATAATCATATCCATTTGATTTCATCACCTCAAAATCCAAATTCCATTTATAACTTTTATTTAAAATTATTCACAGAAAATCCCATTTTTTTATTTATAAACATTTATAATCTCGTTCAAAATTTCCTTTATAATTGTTAGGTTCAAATCCAATTTTAAATATCTATTTCAAAATCGATTTCCACTTTTCTATATAAATTCAAACTTAAATTTATATTTTAATTTATCTCAAGATAAATATTTTACAAAATACATAAACATCATTTATAATCAAATCCTTATTTTATTCATTTAGAACAAGTTTCTATTTCCAAATCTATTCGAACTTCAATTCCTATTTTGGAAATAAAATTCCTTTTTAAATCTCAAATTCCTTTTTATACATACGAAAATAATTTACGTTATTTGAATACCAAAATTCTCGGGCTACTGTAAATAAAATACAATATAATCAATCACATATTATATAACACTTCATATATCGCAATAAATGAAAAACGGTAATATAAATGTTAAAGAATCCAGTTGGATCCCACCAAACTGTTTCTCTGCATCCACGGATGTTAATCAACACAAATAATATCAATTTCATTTCAATATGAAATATCATGGTAATTGGAATCAATATTTAATCAACGATTAATATATATAACTGTATTAATCATTTCAACCAATTTTATCAACCATTCATCCAAACAACCATCACCCAGTATAAAATTTCTATATAATAATTTAAAACTCGTTTATACAAAAATATAAACGACTCAGAGTTAGTGAGTTTACTCACATTGTTTGCAGTTGACGATTCTGCTTTTATTTCGTTTAAAATCAAACAGGCATTTGATATTTCGTTGAAATCCCAGTTGCTTTTGTTTCAGTCGTCCTAGTGCCATAACATAGATTTCTTTGTTACAATCCCAACATAACCAGTTTCATACGATTCTGATAACATATGAGTAAGTTACCACTATTACAATTTATAACAATGTAAATTCTCATTAACGAGTTATAATTAAGGAATTAATTACCCTTAATTTATTTTAATCCCTTCCAAACCAGTCCCCTCTGCATGCCCGATTACCCAGCAAAATAGACGAACCTTCATTTAGCTTTTATTCGAGCAGCTTCCTTCGAACTGCTCCTCTATGCCTTATTGAAACCCCACACAGCTTTGTGCACAAATTTCATCAAGTCATTAACATTAATTCTCCCCCTTTTTTTAACTCACGTATTAGTGCCTCCCTTCCCCTTAAATACTTTGATATTGTTATTGACACTTCAAATATTGTTAAGGGGGGACATTTTTTTTTAAAAAAAAAATTGTTAAGGGGAGTACCAATGAGGAAAGTACACTACACCAAAACAGGTGATTGCCAACGAGTATATTCGTCGCAAAAAATTTCGGCAACACTTATTAGTGTTGCTATGAAGGCATGGCAATTTATTTCAAATGCATATAACTGTTGGTAGATTTTCTTTCGCAACACTTATAAGCTTTGGCGGATTTTCTGTTTCAACGCTTATAAGTGTTGGTATATTTTTCTTTGAACGGTTATAAACGTTGTTAGATTTTCTTTCGCAACACATATAAACATTGGTAGATTTTCTTTGCCAACGATTATAAACGTTGGCAGATTTTCATATGGATAGTCAATTATTAACATTAAAAGTCAATCACATGACAATTAATAACTAACATGATTATAATATAGAAGATATTTAATATGAATCCAAAACTAATATTATTCCCAATTTAAAAAGTATAACTCTACGAATATTAATAAACAACATTCATAATCAAGTAACGACATAGAATACCAGTTAACTACAAACAAATACAATACATAATTAAGTTGCTAAATTCAATACATAATTAAATTGCTAAATTCAATACATAAATAAAATTCTATAAATACCGAATACGAAACTCCGGTCAAATAATGAAGCCTCCATATGAAAATTCACATAACTCGTACGTTCCATTTTGAGGGCCATCATAAATTGGTTCATCCGGTTCAACATTCAAGAACCTCAACCACCCAAATTACTTTCTCTACATTCGGTATAACCTTCCTAAAAAGACAAATGGTTTGTGTTCCAATTTCCTCTTTTCTTCTGCTTCCTCTATAAGTGCCTACATTCATTTATTGAAATTTTCAGTTTCTTGCTAAAAACTAATTCAGTTTAAACTAAACATCCATGTACACTATTGGTTCTTATATACACGTTTTTATTGACTACGATCAAGCATTATGGAAATGTTTTTATTCTTCTTTAAGCTTATGTATAGATATATATATTTCAGTGAGCACAAGCTACTTAGGTTTATTCTACTTTGTAAATCCGGTAAACTTTTCAATGGTAAAATCGAAATGCATCATAAAATAGTCAATTTTGAAATTCCGACAAGGGACTAGGCACTTATTAGCCCCATGTGCATCAACAAGTCATTGAAATAACAATTTTTTTTACAAAATATAAATTTATCTTTGAGATCGAAGCCTCTCTGCTAGATTTGAAGCTTCTCCATATATATCATCCAATCTGTGTAGAACAATAAGAAATGAATGTCATACTTATAGAAAGGTGTTCTTTCTAGTTCCAAATTCAAACCAGTTTTTTCCGATATACTTATAAAAGGGTTCTCTTAACATCTGCAAGTTGCCAAACTATAATATTAAATTGCAACCAGAAGCAACACACACATAATGATGGCGAGTCATCCAATTTTACTTCATTTGATCTGTGTTCATATATCTCTCTAATAGAATTTTAACTTTGCATTTGCATATATCTTTTATGAGAAATATCATATGCATTGGCATAGTAATGCATCACTAATTCATCTTTGTATCCTACTGTCAGTTTGTCCTTGTTGAATTATAATATAAATTTAATGTAACCTTACTACATTTAGAAGCTATTACAAGTTTGACACTTTGGAATTTTTTTACCACCATACCAGTAGGTTTTTAGTTGCATTCATATCTACTGTATGCTCTAATTTTAGTTATTTCCCCTTTTGCAATTGTGTCGTCTAAACATGGTTTAAAGGCATGCATTACATTACCCACTATTACTATTTTGTTTCTATGAGAGAAAACATGCAAGATACTTAAAAGTAGTAATCAATGCACCTATCCACTTAGAAATCAGACCCAATGTCTCTTTATGTGTAACTCTCCACCTCGCATTCCGAGGGAAGTCATTAATCTCCAACTCTGCTTGATAATGTTCAGGCATGGCATCGGCTTGAATCTTTCCTAACTTCTGTTGTAAATTCATAGCAGCATGTAGAGCATTTTCCATAGCTGCATCATTGGCCAAAATAGTAGTTGGAAGAGACGGGACATTTGGTATATTAATCACGCCAGGTAGAGATACAACAGGTAAAGAGGCTGATGTAGCAACTCTAGTGGCTGCAGCTATAGCAGCTACTTGAGCAATAGCAGAAGTAGAAGCAAGTTCCCCTCCTGCTTTTTGAATTCCTTCATCTTCAGATTCAGATTCAGACTTGTATTCCTCAAACCCATACTCTCTTGCATGTTCATTCTTCACTGCTTTTCTTGCCTCCTCTTCTTCCTCGTTGAATTTGAAACCAGACCCACCATACCCAGTACCATGAACCTGCTCCATTCCTTGGTTCACTTTAGCCATGATGTATCAGCAAGAGCTTTTAAATCTGCAGGTATGGCTTGTTCGGATAATTCTAAGGCTTTTCTTACAAGGTCAGGTGCATATCTTGCATCGTCTTCTGATATAAATGTGACTGCACAGCCTTTCTTACCTGCTCAACCTGTGAGGCCCACACTATGTACATAGTCCTCGTAGTGATTAGGAACATCAAAAATTTACAACGAGTTCAAGCTCTTTAACATCCAAACCTCGTGTTGCAATGTTAGTGGCTATCAAAATGTTGCTAACATTGCTTTTAAAATCATCAATGGTTAATTCACGGTCCGTTTGATCTTTACCACCATGAAGTGACACACATGCATAACCAACTTTAAGCAACTCTTTGAATAGTGTATCATACTTATCTTGTGAATGAACAAAAATCAAGATATTTCCCTTCTCATACAACTCCACAAGGAGCTCCAGGAGTCTTAAGAATCTTTCGTTTTCTGGTCTAACTTCAACCAACTGAGCAATGTCACTATTTACCACTCCTTCAACCTACTTGTATTTCAACAGGTTTGTTCAAAACTTTTCTAGCTAGGACCTCAACTTGTCTAGGAAAAGTAGCAAAAAATAGAATAGTCTGCCTGTCTGGATGTGTATTTTGAACTATTCTAGTGATTTGAGGTTTTAATTCCATATCAAACATTCTATCAGCCTCGTCCATTACAAAATAAGTAACTCTTTGAAGATTGGTAATTTTACCAGCATTAGTGCAAAGAATGTCAATCATTCTACCAGGAGTGCATACTACAATTTCAGTCCCTCGCTTTAAGTCACTAATTTGTTGAGCAACACCCGACCCTCCATAAACTGGCACACAATTAATACCCATAACTTTTGAAAATTTCTTGATATCACCGTGAATTTGTTGAACAAGTTCTTGAGTAGGGGCCATTATATGTGCAATAGGACCATCACCAGGCATTACAAGAGGTTGATCTTTTATATGTCTAAGCATTGGTAATACAAAAGCTAGAGTCTTACCAGAACTAGTCTCCGCAATTCCAACAGAGTCACGGCCACTCATAACAATAGGCAGAGCTTGAGCTTGAATGGGCATAGGCATCTCAAAATTGAGTTATTTAATAATGTCCAAAACCTTACTAGTTAGCCCAGTCTGATACCAAGTTTTAGTAGGCTTCGGCACATCTTTTCCATGGATCTTCAATTCTGGCTCTTTTCTTTAAACAACAACCTCATCTGAAGTCATTTTTGAAATCTCTTTCACCTCAATATAGAAAAAAAAAATTGAAATCTCTTTCACCTCAATATAGAAATTTTTCCTGAATGGTGGATACTGAATCTTCGTATCTTCAACAATTGACAACTTTTCAGCTTTCATTTTCTAGACTCGCTTCAAAAATTCATCATCGTCTTCATCTTCCAATCCAGCTTCATCATCTTCATCCTCCTCTTCATAATCAGACCCAGAATCTTTGCCTTGGATAATTCTTCCCGTTACTTATTTTTCTGTTAATGCAGTAAATGTGAGAGTATCATGTCCAATTCCACTCTTTGACCCTGTTAATGTAGTTGCATGCAAATTGCAGGTTGAAGTTGCTTGCATGTTTGCAATGCAACCTAAAATCCTACAACTAGCTTGCAGGCTTGCAACCTGCTAGCAACCAATACAAACTTGCAGGATTTGCATACTACAAGCAACTGCAAGCCTGCAGGCTTGCAACTTACAAGCATGTTGCAAATTATGAAAGTTGCATGCTTGCAACTACAGGCTTGCAGGTGCTTGCAACTTGCAAAGTTGCAAGCATGCTTGCAAGTACAAACTTGCAGTTTGCTGCAAGTTGCAATGTTGCAGCGGCTTGCAATTTGCGAGCATGATGGTTACTGCTTGCAAGCTTGCACTTGTCCGTTTGATCTACTACAGGCTTTTATCATGTTTCTTTAAAAAAAGAAACAAAAATGAATAACGAAGCTATCTATTCACAAATTTGCTTACTAAAACTTAAAAATATAAGTAAACAAAAACATACCTTGTGCGAATGGTCTATGTATGAAACCGATGCATTGTTTTTAAGCTCACCATTATTACCTATAAAAAGAAGAAGAATTGGATAATTATATGAAATAAATACCCCATTTAACCAGAACTTTACAACATGGCTAATGCTAGATAAAATTTGAATACACTAAAAAATTCATACACTAAAGTATACTTATAAACTTAAATATATTAAACAATTCATAAAATAGTGCATTCAGTCTTAATATACTGCATATTTAATATGACAGGTATAATTATATTGCAAATGATAAGTATAATTTGTATCATGTATGATAAGTATAATGTGAGATACATATTTATCATGACAAGCATCTAATCCAACCACACACACGCTGCTACAACTCAATTTTATCATGACAAGCATCTAATCCAACCACATACACGCTGCTATAGCTCATGTGAAATACATATTTATCATGATAAGTGCCATCTATCTCCCACCTTACATGAAAATTGATTCCCTCGTATCATCGGTTTAGACAATGTTTCAAAGTTATGAACATTGGTAATGCATTTTACAAAACAACCAGTTAACAAGCTATCAAAACAACTAGAAGATATTTCATATAACTAGTTGGCTTGTATGATAGATTTAGAGCAAAATACATATGAGTATTTCTCAAAGAATAAAAGATGGCGTGCTTAGATTTAAGGGAAGTTGGGTCTAAGATTTTCGAGCAGTAGGCGATGAGGAGATAATAGTTGTCGTGGTGATGCGGCGGATCGAGATAGGCACACCAATGTCAGGATTAGGAAACGAGTGCAGCAAATGATGAATAGAACTTTTATTCAAGATCAAGTTTACTGATATTTATGTATACATATATAAACTTTTTTTTTTGAGAAATACGTGGAACCATAAGATCACAGCATACATTGACGCTCACTTAAATAAACCCCGCACCGTGTGTCTACCCCGCTTTGTATAGATACATATATAAACTTTAACCAACAAAAAGCAATAAAATCGACTTATTCTTAATTTCATACTTGAACTACTTTTCATATTGTGTTTAGTATACGAATTATTCAGCGAGCATATTGGAAATCTGTAGCTAGGGGATTATTACGTGTACATCTGAAAGTGATTTTTTATACTGTAATATACCCTAAAATAAAATTGGATTGAAGTAAGCAAAAATCTAAATATGAGCTTCACAGTTCATGGGATAAAATTCACAAGAAATTGTCAAATGAGGTATATTGAAACAATGAGAAAAGTTTTAGAAGCTTTATAAATATAACCAGAGTATGATCAATTATTTTATCAAATTGAGGTTTTGTTGAAAAAAGTAATAACAATGAAAAAAAACCTTTAAACTTACCAAAAATTGTCCTAATCAGTAGTACTGAAACCATAGTGAAGCAATTCAGTTACGAATTGAAAGAGCCATAGCCTTTTTATCTTGGAATTCCTCAAAATGGTACTCACTTGATCGATAATAGTATGATAACAGAAAAGTTATAGTTACCGCGACATCGGGCTTAACATAGTCAATATTCCCACTATTACCAAAGAAAAAGGTAATTGTGCAAGCAAATCCAAGAAATTAAGTAATAACACTTGCATTAACGTTAAATATTACGCACACAAGCATACAACCGTTTTTTTGCTTAGCTAAACAGCACTAGCTCAATTTGAGGCTGGACATTAGTGTGTTTATCTCTTTAATAACAAGCAATCTAGCAGTTTGAGGAAGACTACTGAAACGACCCGCTGCGAAGAAGAGGGGGGGGGAGAAGAGGTCGTCGGCGGCTTCAGCGTCGCCAGCGAGGGGGGGGAAAGCTTCGTCGGCGGCGTTCGCTCGAGGGGGGCTGGCGAATTGAAGGAGGAGGAGGGCGGTGGCTTCCAGGGGGCTCGCGATGGTGTTCGTCGGCGTCAAGGTCGGGGGCGGCAGCGATTCGATTGCTAGGGTTTTTTTTTCTTTTTTCTTTTTCCTGGTTGTAATCGAATGAACGGGGGGGCCAAGCAGGAGATAAGGAGGGAAAGTATATTTTTTTTTATTTAATTATTAAATTTCGCAAAAGGTTGACTTTTACATATGACCTCGAAACGAAGCCCACCGCCTGTCGTCCATAGCGTTTAACCCCCATTCCGAACACAATGGGATATGTATCGCAAGCTGATGTGATCGTTACAATCAGTTTCTGTTGAATTTACATTTAAATCATTATATTGAATTTTAAACGTACATTTCAAATTACCGGGGTCACATACTAACTAGAAAAATTACAGAAAAATATTTTCTAGCTTCGTATTGACAATACGGTCCTAACAAAACTAGTTTCGTCGAATTCTGAGACCGTTTGAAAAATGGCCAATTTCCAGTCGATTAAAATCAACAGAAACTGGTCAAACGCGTTTTCTTTTGCCACGCTCACATATTGATTCGAAAAATTATGAAATTTGAAACCTAACAATAACTTGACACTGCGGATCCAACAAAAGTGGTTTCGTCGAAATCCGAGGTCGTTTGCAAAATGTCCATTTTTAAGGGCCTGAATTCCATAGCGACTATTCAGAATTTTCAACTGGACATATCTTTTGATTCCTGATATGAAATCTTGATTGTTCGGATTCGTTGGAAAGATATTATCAATTGGATCCTATCGTTTTTGGTTTCACTAAAATCCGGATTGTTTTGCACCCGGTACATTCAATTGAAGTTTGAAATCGAATTATCGAACTACCGCGCCATTTTCAATTCCATTTATAAATATAAATAAATATATATATTCTAACGACGACGTATATAATATATACGTTCGAATTCTATTCAAAATAAATTTCTCGTCGATTTTATTTAAAATAATTCATTTTAAATAATCAAAATTCGCTAAAATTGCCAAAATAAAAATTTTAAACTGGCCCAGATTTTGCGGGTTATTACAATCTCCCCCACTTAAAACTTTTCGTCCCCGAAAAGGAACAAAGTCGAAAGTGGTTTGATTAATCAACTCTACGCTCGATCAGGCTTCCATTCTCTAACTTTTCAGTTTCTGAGAATTTTCTAAAATTTCAAAAATTTGGCTTACACCCTAAATTTTTGAAAAATTTCGCCATAACCTCCCCTGCACCGGGAGCATCGGGGAATTTCAAATAGCTTCCCCGGTCCTTCAGATCTCAAAAAGAAAAAGAAAAAGCCAAGCGGCTAGCCAATAGGCTCACAAAATCATCATCACCCAAACAAAACAGGAAATTATGTAGTAAACATGTACCTATTTGTCGGGCAAACAAATTTTATTCTCTGGCTCTAGCCTCCTTGCTATGACCTGTTCAATATAAGTACATATATGCAAGCAAATGCGACCAATTTTCAATATAATCCAATATTTGATGCTATTAGGCAAAATGGTTCAAAATTAACAAACAAATAGGCAAACAACACAAACATCAATCAATTAGTGAATTAGAGTTTCAAATTCATAATTTTGATACATACGCAAAAATCACATTTTTGATGCCAAATCACAACAATAGGCCCTACTAATTTTTGGTTCTCACACCAGTCAATAGGAAGTATATAGAAATCCCACCTTCGAAACACGAACATAAGTTCTGATGATGATCGATCAATCATCAGAACCATCTCCGGGTGTCTAGAGTGTAATTCTATGTAACGACACGGATTTCGCCCGGACCTAATCGATCGCTAAACCGACCAAGACCGTTCGAATCCCGCATACGCTAACTTTGGGTATACAACACATCAGAACAAATAACAGAAGACTTCAATAAACATCATAATAATGTTACATCAGAGTACAGAATATCAGAGTATATCGAAAATAATACACAACGGAAGATAAATTTACATAAATGTAAAACAGTGCACAGCGGAAATATAAACTACACAGCGGAAGACTGTAAATGCCTGGACACAGCTTAAAGCTTCAATCCAGAATCCTGCTCAATACATCTGCAAAATAAAACTACTCGACTGCCCGTGTGGAAAATAGGGGCACCCGAGTTCGCAAGGGAAAAGCAAACTACGAGTCAGTCATGGGACTGGTGTGAGAACTCAAAAACAGTTGTTAACTTTGTTCAAAAATAAGGCAAATCACGGGACCACGCCACTTTCGCGGAACGGGTTTACCCCCATGAAAGCCAGTGTATAAACAACAATCAATATAGATATATGGATCTACTATGCATCAATCAACATGCAATATCCCTATCTACCCATTTAGATTAATCACCACTCTTAGATTTTCCAAATCCAATTCAATTTACAGAAATTATTCCTTTGGATTTTATTCCCGATTTCTTATTTCAAATCATTTGAAATACATATCTAACTTTCTATATCAAAGTAGATTTCACTTCGGGATCTCAAATCAAATCATTTGGAAATGTGAATTCCAAAACATAACAATGCATACAAACAAGTATGCAACCAAATATCGTGCTCCCCATCGACAAGGCAAAGGGTACGCACCTCGCAACTCGATATATATATGTGCACCTACCCCACATAGGAGTAGGCTACACCGACGATGCACCTCCCACTCAGGGGAGCATACACCGCCCTCTCACCCATACTTTTAGTCTCAGGGTTACCCGAATCTTTAGTCACATACTAAATCATTTCATATCCCGAAGTAGGGAAAATCATTTCACAACATAATAATCACAATGTAACATATAATACATTTCTAAATCACTTTAGAAATCATCGGGTTTTGGGCCTCGAAATCCTTTCTGTTTTATAAAACATTTTTATAAAACATTCCCTGTCCAAAATCGGGAATACATTTCTTTTCACTTAAGGAAAATATCATTTCACAATCATTCGTTAAATTTGAAATGAACACAACATCGCTAAACACCTTATCGTCAAATCGTGAAGTCTTTCACAAGGCGTTAGCACACAGATATTTTCAACCCAACCCAATGCTAAATGTAAAAGCATATTCTGCTCATAAACTGGTCGAGCACAATCCAAACCATCAATCAATCAAATTTAACATACGCCTCATTCCAATTCATTAGTCACTAACCGTAAATTAATCAAGAGAATAATTCCCCAAATATTAACCCCGAAGGCCGAAACCAACATCAGATCAATATCCAGAAAACCATTCTGCTTGGCTAACCGACAGTTAGTTTCTAAATTTCACGTTCAAATCTAATTAAAGATTTAACTATCGCCTGGAGCAAAACTGGTGATACTCCATTCTCGATCTTTTCAATCTAATTAAAGATTCATTAAAAATCCACTTAGTTTTAATCTGTGACTGGGTTAAAGAATCAGTGTCATCTAAAAACACGGTTCGCGATAAACCCAAAGTCACATTCCATTAATTATCGGGTTAAAGAACGAGTGTTATTTAAAACACTGTTCACGATAAACCCAAAAATCATTCCATTAATTATCGGGTTAAAGAACGAGTGTTATTTAAAACACTGTTCACGATAAACCCAAAAATCAATATCAATTCAATTCCAATTAAATATCATTTAATTGGTACACTTCATTAAATCTAAATAAAAAGATTTAATCTTTTCTCAACTGGGTTCAAGAACAGTGTTAGTGAAGACACCATTCACGACAAACCCAAATCACATTCGATATTCAATACAAGGCTCTGAATAGAAAATATATCGGCTTATATTCAATATCGAGTTCTACGACTAACAGATGTCGTATGGGAAATAACGATATAAATATATATATCTTTCAAATTTCCATAACAACACCTGTATAATCACGAATCCCAACATCGAAATATTCCGAAGACAATTTCGATTCAAATCCACTCCAATGCAATCATTGGAATTTTGGTTATTTTTAAAACCCTTTTCGAATTCAATTTATTTATTTAAAAATAAATAGAATTATAATCCTAGTTCAAAACTAGTTCATTTCGATAAAAATCTATTTTTATCTTTTCAAATATGGAGTTTTTCATCCCAATTCTTCCCAAATCATTTCTTATGATTTTACACAAATTATTACTATTTTTAATAATTTTATCAAGGCCTGTACGGTCGATTTCCATCAATGGCCATCGAACTGCACTTACAGCGACCTTTTCCGAATTTGATTTGGACGTATCTCCAAATCCAACCGTTAGATTTCAAACTTCTAATATTCCTTAGAAAGCTCTTTTCGATACGAACCCAACGGTTCTGATTTCAGGAGAATCCGACGGTCGGATCTCCCGTAATGTCCGTTCGAAGTCAATGGTCGAAATTCGCGAACTGCCGCAGCGCGGCGCGTTCTATTCAGGCCATTTATTATATATATAATATATATAATATATATTTCGTCGATTTCTATTTAAAACGAATTATATAAATAGTTTTGAATTCGTTTCAAAAACATTTTCAACTTCCTTTTCAATTCAAATCACAATTGAATTCTTCTTTATAGATTCGTTTTAAAATTCATTTCTATTCAATTCAAATTTCAATTCAATTTGAATTCGTTTTCAATTCAATTCATTTCGAATTCGTTTTCTATTCAATTCAATTCGAATTCATTTTCTAGTCAATTCAATTCGAATTCGTTTTCTATTCAATTCAATTCGAATTCGTTTTCTATTCAATTCAATATATTCAATTCAATTCGAATTCGTTTTCTATTCAATTCAATTCGAATTCGTTTTCTATTCAATTCAATTCGAATTCGTTTTCTATTCAATTCAATTCAAATTCGTTTTCTATTCAATTCAATTCGAATTCGTTTTCTATTCAATTCAATTCGAATTCGTTTTCTATTCAATTCAATTCGAATTCGTTTTCTATTCAATTCAATTCGAATTCGTTTTCTATTCAATTCAGTTCGAATATTTCATATGCATCGTTTTCATTTCGAATATTTCATATACATCGTTTTCAATTCATATATATATTTCATATACATCGTTTTCAATTCATATATATATATATATATATTCACCTTTCACTATATACGATATTTTCATTTTCAATACATACGATATATTCCTTTTCAATATATACGATATATTCATTTTCAATATATTCGATATTTTCACTTTCAATATATATATTTCATACACTTCTAATATATATAATATTTTCACTTTCAATATATTCAATATTTTCACTTTCGATATATTCGATATTTTCACTTTCAATATATATATCGTTTTCACTTCATATATATATATATATCGTTTTCAATTCGAATATTTCATATACATTGTTTTCATTTCATACATATATATATATCGTTTTCAATTCGAATATTTCATATACATTGTTTTCATTTCATACATATATATATATCGTTTTCAATTCGAATATTTCATATACATTGTTTTCATTTCATACATATATATATATCGTTTTCAATTCGAATATTTCATATACATTGTTTTCATTTCATACATATATATATATCGTTTTCAATTCGAATATTTCATATACATTGTTTTCAATTCGAATATTTTCACTTTCAATATATTCGATATTTTCACTTTCAATATATTCGATATTCACTTCGCTATATATATATAAATTTCACTCTTCATATATATGTTATTTCACTTCGCTATCAATCAATTTTCACAACAATTTCAACCAATAAATATCGTCCATGGTTTGTGGACGAGGGGCGTATATATATATATATATATATAGATATTTGTATATAGCAATTCACTTCCACTTTCAACACATATATATAAAATTATAAAAAGAAATTGAAGAGTGAGAAATCCTCACCAATAGCTATCCACTCACACGACTCTTCCTTTATGGAAATCTTCGTCTATTTCGTCTTCTTGTCGCTTTCGTTTCCCGTATTCTCTACATAAGTAAAAATCGAATTTTTACTATGTTATTCAATATATAAAAATCGAATTTTTACTTCGACTTTCACTAAATAAAAATATGATTTTTTTTTTTACTTCGCTACAAATCTGATCTTTATTTCAAAATCAGTTTTTATTTTTATAAAATTCAGTTTTTATCTCTTTTAAAAATTCAGTTTTAAAATCTTTGAAAAGAAAAAAAACAGTTTTTCTCTTTTTAAAAATTTCAGTTTTAAAATCTTTAAAATCAGTTTTATATTTTTAACAAAATCAGTTTTATATTCCTATAAAAAAAACAGTTTTTAATACTGTTTTTAAAAATTTCAGTTTTAAAAATCTTTATAAAATCAGTTTAACCTTTTTATAAAATCTGTTTTTAACTTTTAAAAACCAGTTTTCAATTCTTTTTAAAAAAAATCAAAATCAGTTTTTATAATTTCTATTTAACATCAGTTTTTTTTCTTTAAACCTATTAAAAAATGGATCAGTTTTACAGATAAAATAAAAAAGAAAATAAATGAAAAAAAGGAAAACGCTCACCTATGTAGCTGCGAAGGGGGTGAGGCGTCGTCGGCGGTGGCTCAGGCGGCGTTCGGAGGTTCAGGGAGGCATCGCGGCGGTGGTTTCGGGAGGGGCTCGATTGGATGTAGCGATGTCTGGTGGGAGGAGGTTGCGAGGGTGGTGGGCGGCGACCTGGCGTGGGCTTCGTCGGCGGCTCGAGCGTCGGGGCGGCGCGATTTAGGGTTAGGTCTTCTTTTTTTTTTTTTTATTTCGTTTTAGTATAATGAATCGGGGGGGGCCAACGAAGGAGAAAAGGGGGAAAAGTTTATTTTTTTATTATTTTATTTTATTATTTAAATTATTTAAATTTGTACTAGGGTTGACTTTCATATCCGACCTCGAAACGAGGCCCACCGCCTGTCGTCCATAGCGTTTTACCCCCATTCCGAACACAATGGGATATGTATCGTAAGCCGGTTTGATCGTTACAATCAGTTTCCGTTGAATTTACATTTAAATCCTTATATTGAATTTTAAACGTACATTTCAAATTACCGGGGTCACATACTAACTAGAAAAATTCCCGAAAAATATTTTCTAGCTTCGTATTGGCGATACGGTCCTAACAAAACTAGTTTCGTCGAATTCTGAGACCGTTTGAAAAATGGCCAATTTCCAGTCGATTAAATTCAATAGAAACTGGTCAAACGCGTTTTCTTTTTGCCACGCTCACATATTGATTCGAAAAATTATGAAATTTGAAACCTAGCAATAGTTTGACATCCCGGACCCAACAAAAGTGGTTTCGTCGAATTCCGAGGTCATTTGCAAAATGTCCATTTTTTAAGGGCCTGAATTCCATAGCGACTATTCAGAATTTTCAACTGGACATATCTTTTGATTCCCGATATGAAATCTTGATTTTTCGGATTCGTTGGAAAGATATTCACTATTAGATTCCATTATTTTTGGTTTCACTAAAATCCGGATTGTTTTGCACCCGGTACATTCAATTGAAGTTTGAAATCGAATTATCGAACTACCGCGCCATTTTCAATTCTATTTATAATTATATATAAATATTTATATTCTAACGACGACGCGCATAATATATACGTTCGAATTATATTCAAAATAAATTTCTCGTCGATATTATTTAAAATAATTCATATTAAATAATCAGAATTCGCTAAAATTGCCAAAATAAAAAATTTCAAACTGGCTCGCATTTTACGGGTTGTTACAATCTCCCCCACTTAAAACTTTTCGTCCCCGAAAAGGAACAAAGTCGAAAGTGGTTTGATTATTCAACTCTACGTTCGATCTGGCTTCCATTCTCCAACTCTTTAGTTTCTGAGAATTTTCAAAATTTCAAAAATTTGGCTAACACCCTAAATTTTTGAAAAATTTCGCCATAACCTCCCCTGCACCGGGAGCATCGGGGAATTTCAAATAGCTTCCCCGGTCCTTCAGATCTCAAAAAGAAAAAGAAAAAGCCAAGCGGCTAGCCAATAGGCTCACAAAATCATCATCACCCAAACAAAACAGTAAATTATGTAGTAAACATGTACCTATTTGTCGGGCAAACAAATTTTATTCTCTGCTCTAGCCTCCTTGCTATGACCTGTTCAATGTAAGTATATGTATATGCAAGCAAATGCGACCAATTTTCAATACCGTTCAATATTTGGTTCTATTAGGCATAATGGTTCAAAATTAGCAAACAAATAAACAAACAACACAAACATCAATCAATTAATTGATTATATTTTCAAATATATAATTTTATATATTTAAAATCATATTTTCTAAAATCAGATTATATATATAATCACAGATACGTTATTTATAAACAAATAACTCTCGACTCATTCTAGGGCATTTCTAACCCCATCTCTAACGAGTCACTCATCCTAGAATGCTACTGATTCTATCTCTAATGAGGATTCTTTTATAGGACATTACTAATCCTACCTCTGATGAGTCTTTTATTCTGTTCTAACGAGTTGTACCCCAAAGATTTGAGTTTAACCAAAGCTCCGATACCACGTTGTAACGACACGGATTTCGCCCGGACCTAATCGATCGCTAAACCGACCAAGACCGTTCGAATCCCGCATACGCTAACTTTGGGTATACAACACATCAGAACAAATAACAGAAGACTTCAATAAACATCATAATAATGTTACATCAGAGTACAGAATATCAGAGTATATCGAAAATAATACACAGCGGAAGATAAATTTACATAAATGTAAAACAGTGCACAGCGGAAATATAAACTACACAGCGGAAGACTGTAAATGCCTGGACACAGCTTAAAGCTTCAATCCAGAATCCTGCTCAATACATCTGCAAAATAAAACTACTCGACTGCCCGTGTGGAAAATAGGGGCACCCGAGTTCGCAAGGGAAAAGCAAACTACGAGTCAGTCATGGGACTGGTGTGAGAACTCAAAAACAGTTGTTAACTTTGTTCAAAAATAAGGCAAATCACGGGACCACGCCACTTTCACGGAACGGGTTTACCCCCATGAAAGCCAGTGTATAAACAACAATCAATATAGATATATGGATCTACTATGCATCAATCAACATGCAATATCCCTATCTACCCATTTAGATTAATCACCACTCTTAGATTTTCCAAATCCAATTCAATTTACAGAAATTATTCCTTTGGATTTTATTCCCGATTTCTTATTTCAAATCATTTGAAATACATATCTAACTTTCTATATCAAAGTAGATTTCACTTCGGGATCTCAAATCAAATCATTTGGAAATGTGAATTCCAAAACATAACAATGCATACAAACAAGTATGCAACCAAATATCGTGCTCCCCATCGACAAGGCAAAGGGTACGCACCTCGCAACTCGATATATATATGTGCACCTACCCCACATAGGAGTAGGCTACACCGACGATGCACCTCCCACTCAGGGGAGCATACACCGCCCTCTCACCCATACTTTTAGTCTCAGGGTTACCCGAATCTTTAGTCACATACTAAATCATTTCATATCCCGAAGTAGGGAAAATCATTTCACAACATAATAATCACAATGTAACATATAATACATTTCTAAATCACTTTAGAAATCATCGGGTTTTGGGCCTCGAAATCCTTTCTGTTTTATAAAACATTTTTATAAAACATTCCCTGTCCAAAATCGGGAATACATTTCTTTTCACTTAAGGAAAATATCATTTCACAATCATTCGTTAAATTTGAAATGAACACAACATCGCTAAACACCTTATCGTCAAATCGTGAAGTCTTTCACAAGGCGTTAGCACACAGATATTTTCAACCCAACCCAATGCTAAATGTAAAAGCATATTCTGCTCATAAACTGGTCGAGCACAATCCAAACCATCAATCAATCAAATTTAACATACGCCTCATTCCAATTCATTAGTCACTAACCGTAAATTAATCAAGAGAATAATTCCCCAAATATTAACCCCGAAGGCCGAAACCAACATCAGATCAATATCCAGAAAACCATTCTGCTTGGCTAACCGACAGTTAGTTTCTAAATTTCACGTTCAAATCTAATTAAAGATTTAACTATCGCCTGGAGCAAAACTGGTGATACTCCATTCTCGATCTTTTCAATCTAATTAAAGATTCATTAAAAATCCACTTAGTTTTAATCTGTGACTGGGTTAAAGAATCAGTGTCATCTAAAAACACGGTTCGCGATAAACCCAAAGTCACATTCCATTAATTATCGGGTTAAAGAACGAGTGTTATTTAAAACACTGTTCACGATAAACCCAAAAATCATTCCATTAATTATCGGGTTAAAGAACGAGTGTTATTTAAAACACTGTTCACGATAAACCCAAAAATCAATATCAATTCAATTCCAATTAAATATCATTTAATTGGTACACTTCATTAAATCTAAATAAAAAGATTTAATCTTTTCTCAACTGGGTTCAAGAACAGTGTTAGTGAAGACACCATTCACGACAAACCCAAATCACATTCGATATTCAATACAAGGCTCTGAATAGAAAATATATCGGCTTATATTCAATATCGAGTTCTACGACTAACAGATGTCGTATGGGAAATAACGATATAAATATATATATCTTTCAAATTTCCATAACAACACCTGTATAATCACGAATCCCAACATCGAAATATTCCGAAGACAATTTCGATTCAAATCCACTCCAATGCAATCATTGGAATTTTGGTTATTTTTAAAACCCTTTTCGAATTCAATTTATTTATTTAAAAATAAATAGAATTATAATCCTAGTTCAAAACTAGTTCATTTCGATAAAAATCTATTTTTATCTTTTCAAATATGGAGTTTTTCATCCCAATTCTTCCCAAATCATTTCTTATGATTTTACACAAATTATTACTATTTTTAATAATTTTATCAAGGCCTGTACGGTCGATTTCCATCAATGGCCATCGAACTGCACTTACAGCGACCTTTTCCGAATTTGATTTGGACGTATCTCCAAATCCAACCGTTAGATTTCAAACTTCTAATATTCCTTAGAAAGCTCTTTTCGATACGAACCCAACGGTTCTGATTTCAGGAGAATCCGACGGTCGGATCTCCCGTAATGTCCGTTCGAAGTCAATGGTCGAAATTCGCGAACTGCCGCAGCGCGGCGCGTTCTATTCAGGCCATTTATTATATATATAATATATATAATATATATTTCGTCGATTTCTATTTAAAACGAATTATATAAATAGTTTTGAATTCGTTTCAAAAACATTTTCAACTTCCTTTTCAATTCAAATCACAATTGAATTCTTCTTTATAGATTCGTTTTAAAATTCATTTCTATTCAATTCAAATTTCAATTCAATTTGAATTCGTTTTCAATTCAATTCATTTCGAATTCGTTTTCTATTCAATTCAATTCGAATTCATTTTCTAGTCAATTCAATTCGAATTCGTTTTCTATTCAATTCAATTCGAATTCGTTTTCTATTCAATTCAATATATTCAATTCAATTCGAATTCGTTTTCTATTCAATTCAATTCGAATTCGTTTTCTATTCAATTCAATTCGAATTCGTTTTCTATTCAATTCAATTCGAATTCGTTTTCTATTCAATTCAATTCGAATTCGTTTTCTATTCAATTCAATTCGAATTCGTTTTCTATTCAATTCAATTCGAATTCGTTTTCTATTCAATTCAATTCGAATTCGTTTTCTATTCAATTCAGTTCGAATATTTCATATGCATCGTTTTCATTTCGAATATTTCATATACATCGTTTTCAATTCATATATATATTTCATATACATCGTTTTCAATTCATATATATATATATATATATTCACCTTTCACTATATACGATATTTTCATTTTCAATACATACGATATATTCCTTTTCAATATATACGATATATTCATTTTCAATATATTCGATATTTTCACTTTCAATATATATATTTCATACACTTCTAATATATATAATATTTTCACTTTCAATATATTCAATATTTTCACTTTCGATATATTCGATATTTTCACTTTCAATATATATATCGTTTTCACTTCATATATATATATATCGTTTTCAATTCGAATATTTCATATACATTGTTTTCATTTCATACATATATATATATCGTTTTCAATTCGAATATTTCATATACATTGTTTTCATTTCATACATATATATATATCGTTTTCAATTCGAATATTTCATATACATTGTTTTCATTTCATACATATATATATATCGTTTTCAATTCGAATATTTCATATACATTGTTTTCATTTCATACATATATATATATCGTTTTCAATTCGAATATTTCATATACATTGTTTTCAATTCGAATATTTTCACTTTCAATATATTCGATATTTTCACTTTCAATATATTCGATATTCACTTCGCTATATATATATAAATTTCACTCTTCATATATATGTTATTTCACTTCGCTATCAATCAATTTTCACAACAATTTCAACCAATAAATATCGTCCATGGTTTGTGGACGAGGGGCGTATATATATATATATATATATAGATATTTGTATATAGCAATTCACTTCCACTTTCAACACATATATATAAAATTATAAAAAGAAATTGAAGAGTGAGAAATCCTCACCAATAGCTATCCACTCACACGACTCTTCCTTTATGGAAATCTTCGTCTATTTCGTCTTCTTGTCGCTTTCGTTTCCCGTATTCTCTACATAAGTAAAAATCGAATTTTTACTATGTTATTCAATATATAAAAATCGAATTTTTACTTCGACTTTCACTAAATAAAAATATGATTTTTTTTTTTTACTTCGCTACAAATCTGATCTTTATTTCAAAATCAGTTTTTATTTTTATAAAATTCAGTTTTTATCTCTTTTAAAAATTCAGTTTTAAAATCTTTGAAAAGAAAAAAAACAGTTTTTCTCTTTTTAAAAATTTCAGTTTTAAAATCTTTAAAATCAGTTTTATATTTTTAACAAAATCAGTTTTATATTCCTATAAAAAAAACAGTTTTTAATACTGTTTTTAAAAATTTCAGTTTTAAAAATCTTTATAAAATCAGTTTAACCTTTTTATAAAATCTGTTTTTAACTTTTAAAAACCAGTTTTCAATTCTTTTTAAAAAAAATCAAAATCAGTTTTTATAATTTCTATTTAACATCAGTTTTTTTTCTTTAAACCTATTAAAAAATGGATCAGTTTTACAGATAAAATAAAAAAGAAAATAAATGAAAAAAAGGAAAACGCTCACCTATGTAGCTGCGAAGGGGGTGAGGCGTCGTCGGCGGTGGCTCAGGCGGCGTTCGGAGGTTCAGGGAGGCATCGCGGCGGTGGTTTCGGGAGGGGCTCGATTGGATGTAGCGATGTCTGGTGGGAGGAGGTTGCGAGGGTGGTGGGCGGCGACCTGGCGTGGGCTTCGTCGGCGGCTCGAGCGTCGGGGCGGCGCGATTTAGGGTTAGGTCTTCTTTTTTTTTTTTTTTTTATTTCGTTTTAGTATAATGAATCGGGGGGGGGGGCAACGAAGGAGAAAAGGGGGAAAAGTTTATTTTTTTATTATTTTATTTTATTATTTAAATTATTTAAATTTGTACTAGGGTTGACTTTCATATCCGACCTCGAAACGAGGCCCACCGCCTGTCGTCCATAGCGTTTTACCCCCATTCCGAACACAATGGGATATGTATCGTAAGCCGGTTTGATCGTTACAATCAGTTTCCGTTGAATTTACATTTAAATCCTTATATTGAATTTTAAACGTACATTTCAAATTACCGGGGTCACATACTAATTAGAAAAATTCCCGAAAAATATTTTCTAGCTTCGTATTGGCGATACGGTCCTAACAAAACTAGTTTCGTCGAATTCTGAGACCGTTTGAAAAATGGCCAATTTCCAGTCGATTAAATTCAATAGAAACTGGTCAAACGCGTTTTCTTTTTGCCACGCTCACATATTGATTCGAAAAATTATGAAATTTGAAACCTAGCAATAGTTTGACATCCCGGACCCAACAAAAGTGGTTTCGTCGAATTCCGAGGTCATTTGCAAAATGTCCATTTTTTAAGGGCCTGAATTCCATAGCGACTATTCAGAATTTTCAACTGGACATATCTTTTGATTCCCGATATGAAATCTTGATTTTTCGGATTCGTTGGAAAGATATTCACTATTAGATTCCATTATTTTTGGTTTCACTAAAATCCGGATTGTTTTGCACCCGGTACATTCAATTGAAGTTTGAAATCGAATTATCGAACTACCGCGCCATTTTCAATTCTATTTATAATTATATATAAATATTTATATTCTAACGACGACGCGCATAATATATACGTTCGAATTATATTCAAAATAAATTTCTCGTCGATATTATTTAAAATAATTCATATTAAATAATCAGAATTCGCTAAAATTGCCAAAATAAAAAAAATTCAAACTGGCTCGCATTTTACGGGTTGTTACATTCTATATCTATCCAATATATTAAAACTTCGAATACACGCGGATCAGACGTATACGCAAAATCTATATATACTGGACTGTCCAACTCAATATAAATAGATAATCAAATACGAATAATTGATTTAAATTTTCAAAACAAAAATTGTTTTCATTTGAAAAATATACTCTTCACACTCGTTCTAGGATACTACTGATCCTATCTCTAACGAGTCATTCCCATTGGATATTACTAATCCAATATCTGATGAATTCTTTCGTATGTTTCTAATGTGTCTTGTTCTCTGAGCTTTGTAAACCAAAGCTCTGATACCAAATGAAACGACCCGCTGCGAAGAAGAGGGGGGGGGGAAAGAAGAGGTCGTCGGCGGCTTCAGCGTCGCCAGCGAGGGGGGGGAAAGCTTCGTCGGCGGCGTTCGCTCGAGGGGGGCTGGCGAATTGAAGGAGGAGGAGGGCGGTGGCTTCCAGGGGGCTCGCGATGGTGTTCGTCGGCGTCAAGGTCGGGGGCGGCAGCGATTCGATTGCTAGGGTTTTTTTTTTCTTTTTTTTTTCCTGGTTGTAATCGAATGAACGGGGGGGCCAAGCAGGAGATAAGGAGGGAAAGTATATTTTTTTTTTATTTAATTATTAAATTTCGCAAAAGGTTGACTTTTACATATGACCTCGAAACGAAGCCCACCGCCTGTCGTCCATAGCGTTTAACCCCCATTCCGAACACAATGGGATATGTATCGCAAGCTGATGTGATCGTTACAATCAGTTTCTGTTGAATTTACATTTAAATCATTATATTGAATTTTAAACGTACATTTCAAATTACCGGGGTCACATACTAACTAGAAAAATTACAGAAAAATATTTTCTAGCTTCGTATTGACAATACGGTCCTAACAAAACTAGTTTCGTCGAATTCTGAGACCGTTTGAAAAATGGCCAATTTCCAGTCGATTAAAATCAACAGAAACTGGTCAAACGCGTTTTCTTTTGCCACGCTCACATATTGATTCGAAAAATTATGAAATTTGAAACCTAACAATAACTTGACACTACGGATCCAACAAAAGTGGTTTCGTCGAAATCCGAGGTCGTTTGCAAAATGTCCATTTTTAAGGGCCTGAATTCCATAGCGACTATTCAGAATTTTCAACTGGACATATCTTTTGATTCCTGATATGAAATCTTGATTGTTCGGATTCGTTGGAAAGATATTATCAATTGGATCCTATCGTTTTTGGTTTCACTAAAATCCGGATTGTTTTGCACCCGGTACATTCAATTGAAGTTTGAAATCGAATTATCGAACTACCGCGCCATTTTCAATTCCATTTATAAATATAAATAAATATTTATATTCTAACGACGACGTATATAATATATACGTTCGAATTCTATTCAAAATAAATTTCTCGTCGATTTTATTTAAAATAATTCATTTTAAATAATCAAAATTCGCTAAAATTGCCAAAATAAAAATTTTAAACTGGCCCAGATTTTGCGGGTTATTACAACTACAGCAAACAAAAAGGAAAAGAAAAACATATATAGCATAAATGAGAAAAACAGATATAGCATAAAAAGATCTAGCAGTTTGAGGCTGCACTTTCGTTATTACGTATAATGCATCACAACAACAGATTTAATATTGCCAAAATCTTCGCCAACATCATACCTAATAGTGCCCAAACTTCAAAACATACCCAATATTTCCAAAATCATCATCGTCGATGATATGCTGTGGGTTGGAAGCCGTTCACTTGAAGGAGAAGCAAAAGCCGATTTACTCGAAAACACCATCGAATCGCCTCAGAAGCAGATTCAGTTGAAGTCGATTCGGTCGTCTGAATGAGTGACAGATGATGTTTGATTGAAGGAGAATTGCTTGCATATTTCATTTTTTTTTCTTTTTAGGGCTGTCTACTTTGATTTTGGGCATTGTTATTTACACTCCATTTTCTGTTAAAAGGGGCCAAATTTCAAGGACACTCCACTTTTTAAAAAAAATTAAGGGGGGTCAATGTAGGTGATTATTATTTTTTACTTCTCACGCTTTTACCCTTCTAAAAATTATTCACCGTAAAATCATCAGTCACCTAAATCATAAAATCTGTAAATCGTTTCAACTGCAAACTTACATCAGGGCAAAATCAAAGAAAAATGGTGAGAATGAAGAAAACATCACTATCACCTTTGTGAATTCATACTATATCTCGGATTGCTGGAATTCGGCTTTGGTTGAATTAGTCAACAACGAAACAAACGTTGCCATAATATCTTTGGGATCGGATATAAAGAAAATTGTCATGACTCCCAATTTAACATGTGGTTTAAGGATTAAATGGTAGCCAACAACTCCAATTTTATCACCGATTTGCTGGAATTTTTGTAAGAACGATTTGAGTAGCAAATGTAGAATAAGAAAACTTTCATTTACATCTAGCAACAGCGTAGATGCAAATCGTTGTATCAAGAAACCATCTCCCTAATTGGCATAAATAATGAAAACGAATTAGTTGTTGCAATCATATACACCCAAAGATTATACTCGATACTCTCTCTCCCTCTCTCTCTCTCTCTCTCTCTCTCTCTCTCTCTCTCTATATATATATATATATATATATATATATATGGGAGCGGCTATTTAGAAACAAAATTAAACACAAATCAAAGAACACAGAGTATTAGCCGTTGGATCATTTTTGTCTTTATGTAGAGAGGTGGAAATCATGGGGATCCAATGGTGGAAATGCATTGTGTCACCAAATGTGTCTATATTTTGTGTTCAAATAGAATTTCCATATATATATATAGTCATGGTTGGAAGTTATAACTCAATAGTAAAAATATATCTAATTAAATTTAAGGTGTGTATATAATTTTAGTATGTACTTTAATTGCAATTTTAAATTATACTGAAATAATAATAATAATAATAATAAAACAATTAAACATTGTGTATGTATGTATAATAAACATGTATTAATAATATGTATGTGTGTGATTACGTTTTTTGTGTGTGTTTACGTTTTTATATGTATGTGTGTGTATATAGATACATACATACATATATATATATATATATATATATATATATATATATATATATATATATATATAAAGTCTACTTAGACACAAAAATTTGACAAAAAATCATAGGCTTATATGAGGACAAACAATCCAATTACTGATGATTTGTTTTAAACCCCACAATAACGCTCGTTCTTCTATGTCAATATCATATTGCCTAATTTCTTCATTTTTTTGGGGTTAAGGTTAAATTTCTCCACAGCTAATAGTGTTGATTAACTATTAAAATAGATTAATGAACATAATAGTGAAATTAGGCTAAATGGGTAATAAGGTAAACTATATTTATTTGTTAAGGGGCTATTTTCCTCATTGGTTCTCCCCTTAACAATATTTTTAAAAACGAAAAATTGGCATTCCCTTTATAATATTTGGAATGTCAATAACAATGCTCTTGATTTTTTGCGGTCGATGAATGGAAAAGGATTTACAAGCGTTGAGGAGTTGGAAATTGGGGTTACATACGGCCTTTTACATTTTCGCCCCCAAGAATTTCTGCTCAATCAAATTTAGCAACCCAAATATGCGTTGGTATACAAAAAATTTACGGATATGCATTTTCAGTAACACTTTTTTAATTTAGCAACACTTATTTTGGTGATTAATCTATTATGCGAATAAGTTTTGGCATAAATAATGAAAACGAATTAGCTGTTGCAATCATACACACCCAAAGATTATACTCGATACTCTCTCTCTCTCTCTCTCTATATATATATATATATATATATATATATATATATATATATAGGAGCGGCTATTTAGACACAAAATTAAACACAAATCAAGAAACACAGAGTATTAGCCATTGAATCATTTTTGTCTTTATGTGGAGAGGTGGAAATCATGGGGATCCAATGGTGGAAATGCATTGTGTCACCAAATGTGTCTATATTTTGTGTTCAAATAGAATATATATATATATATATATATATATATATATATAAAGTCATGGTTGGAAGTTATAACTCAATAGTAAAAATATATCTAATTAAATTTAAGGTGCGTATATAATTTTAGTATGTATTTTAATTGCAATTTTAAATTATACTGAAATAATAATAATAAAACAATTAAACATTGTGCATGTATGTATAATAAACATGTATTAATAATATGTATGTGTGTGATTACGTTTTTTGTGTGTGTTTACGTTTTTATATGTATGTGTGTGTATATATATACATATACATACATACATACATATATATATATATATATATATATATATATATATATATATATATATATATATAAAGTCTACTTAGACACAAAAATTTGACAAAAAATCATAGGCTTATATGAGGACAAACAATCCAATTACTGATGATTTGTTTTAAACCCCACAATAACGCTCGTTCTTCTATGTCAATATCATATTGCCTAATTTCTTCATTTTTTTGGGGTTAAGGTTAAATTTCTCCACAGCTAATAGTGTTGATTAACTATTAAAATAGATTAATGAACATAATAGTGAAATTAGGCTAAATGGGTAATAAGGTAAACTATATTTATTTGTTAAGGGGCTATTTTCCTCATTGGTCCTCCCCTTAACAATATTTTTAAAAACGAAAAATTGGCATTCCCTTTATAATATTTGGAATGTCAATAACAATGCTCTTGATTTTTTGCGGCCGATGAATGGAAAAGGATTTACAAGCGTTGAGGAGTTGGAAATTGGGGTTACATACGGCCTTTTACATTTTCGCCCCCAAGAATTTCTGCTCAATCAAATTTAGCAACCCAAATATGCGTTGGTATACAAAAAATTTACGAAGATGTATTTTCAGTAACACTTTTTTAATTTAGCAACACTTATTTTGGTGATTAATCTATTATGCGAATAAGTTTTGGCATCTTAAAAAAATAAGTGTTACCAAATTACTATTTTGGTGTAGTGATAGCCCCTTAACGAATGAAGGTAATTTTACCTTATTACCTATTTAGCTTCTTAACAATTAAAGGTAATTTTACCTTAACAAATATTGTAAGGGCCGTAGTAATTTTTTTCGATTTGCATATATTGATTTTTTTTTTTTAAAAAAACCTAAAGAATAGGCGTTTTTGGAGGAATAGGATCGAACTATTCTTTTTGTCAACATAAATATGCCGAATTTTATAATTATGAAGTCAATGCACCGAAATAATTATTAATTTTCGACATATCAGTGTTGAATATATATATAATTGATTATGTGCTGCATTCAGTGCAGTGGTGGTGAACTACGTATTTAAATTCGGTTTCCGTTGCCGAATAAGCTTTTTTAATCTAATTTGAAGAGGCAATTCAGGAATATTGAATAGTGTAAAATAATATGTTTGTGTAGCCCCTTAATAATTTTTCAAAAAATGGAATGTTTTTAAAAAATGGCTCCCTTAACAATAGTTGGAGTCCCAAATAGAAGTTCCAAGCATACTGCAATTTTATATCGCCTCCATATGTGATCGTTCTTCACGCAGCTCCGAAATAGAATGTTTTAGCCAAACAGTCCTCCACCCAACATCTACCGCAACCCACATTGCAGAACAAGATCATGCTACTTCTTCTAACGCACAGGAATGGCCGACTCTTCTCATCATCCCCCACGCATCAAATTCTTCACCAAACTGAAACCTGACTTAACCAAACCAGTCTCCTCCTCGAGGTCTCCAATTCCATACCCCGATTGAAGAACTCGGCCTCCCCTTCATTGTTGTGGCCTCGAATACCCAGTCACGGCTACAGAATTGTCTCGACACAAAAACGTGCCGAACACCACCAAAAAATCCCAGCGAGTAACACTCTGCTCCACGAGCTCGGAAACGAGCTTCAAATTTCCTGATTCTCCTTGTATCATCCGCTTTCCTGAACCCTAGTTTTATAGTAAACTGTTAAACTTCTAAGATAGTGCTCGCGACTTCATAAATTGGTATAGGATTGAAGCTTATGCGAAAACGAGGTGGAGGAAATAAACGATTTCAGGTTTCGTTTAGTATGGGATTTACTTTTTATTTTCTCTCGAAATTAGGAAGGCACGGCTTCATTTTTAGGGAAGATTTTTTCGTGTTAGCCGAAGGAAATCAGTCAGCATGAAGAAAGAAACGAGAAACAGCAACAAGACTGGGAATCAACGATTTATTTTATTTTTTAACTAGGTTTAGAAGGCATGTTTTGTATCCTTTTCCCTTTCCTAGAAGTGGGATTGTAAATTGAACGAAGAATGAGAATCGATGTATATAAAAGAAGGCAGGCAAATTCTATTCAAATTCAACTAATTCCTCAGTAGCCCTCCAAAAATATGAAAAAACCAGCATACCCCCAATTTTACTGAGTAGCCCCCCCATGAAATTAAAAAAAAAAAAAACCGAAAATACCCTCTCTCGTACGAGTTTTACATGGTTCGTAAGGAAACCACGTAGGAGCACTACGTGGTATGTTACAAAACCACGTAAGGGCCCTACGTGGTTTTGTAGTGTATCACGTAGTGCTACTACGTGGTTTTCTTACAAACCACGCAGAGCCCCTACGAGGTAGGCTGAAAGTTTAAAAAAAAAAATATAATTGAAAATGACAGTTTCGTCTTTGAATTTTTTCATAAAAACGGGGGGCTACTAAGAAATTAACTGGGTTTGAATAGAATTTGCCAAAAAGGAATTGGCTTCGCAAAAGATTTTAATTGGAAATGTTTTAATACGTGCAAACCTCGTTTTAAATTTAATTATATGTTCAAACATCGTTTTTAATAAATAAATTCCTTGTGAAAATCCTTTTAAATTATCAATACAGTAATTAAAACAATTTTTTTTAAAAAAAATTTAACGACTAAAAATCTGAGTCGTTACACATTGCGAACCATGTTTATGAAGTGTCCAAACTTTACCATTGACATTATAAATGCCATCGGTGAATTTCATATACTTTAACATTGAAGGTATTATTCTTTGATCAATTAGCAGCCCTTTTAATCCAATTATATCCATGTTGTGCTTCTTAATATTCCAGTTTAGTCTTCTACATGCTTTGGGATAGTTTTTCCCTCTTATATTCCCAAAAACAACATTTTGAGAATTTGTATTATGCAAAATATGTGATACTTTGTTGAATTTAGGAGAAGGATTATTAAATGAAAGGTGTGATGTTACACCAACTTTTGGTAAAATATTATGGTACTCAAATTGCATATTTTTTATTAAATCATTTGATGGTGTTTCTAAAATTTCTTCATTTTTCCATTGCATTTGAGTAAGTATGCATAATGTTCTCCCATCAAGTATCATCCTATAAAAATGGTTAAAAAAAAAATTAATGAAAATTAAAGTAGCTAAGTGGCACTAGATTCAAAATAGACAAATTATATTCAAACATCAAGAAATATTATACCTACACTAAGCTCTTAAAAAATCATTCTACACCAACATCTATTTTACCTATAGCATAAAATTTACAACTTCTAGGAAAGATAACTTCCAGGCCATCGTCATCATACTTAGTACACATATAGGTTTTGCTACAAGCGCAATTTAATATTTTTACATTTGACGAAGCAGATCCTTTTTTTTTTTTTTTTTTTTTTTTGTGATAACGGAAATGCACGAGTCTTGCATACTTGAAAAATATGTTATATTTGAACATACATGAACCATGTGATAGCCCAAAAAGTTTCCATCTTTTGCGATCAAAGATAGCAACTTTGAATATATTTCAATTTAGTAGTCAACTAGTGTTGTTCATTTTCTAAAAGAATGCTTCCATGCATAAGTATGCACGATTATATTAAAATAAATTGATCCATAATTATTTCTGAATTACAGTATGAAGGTTATTTTGTACCATTATAACAAAGCAACGATCACATGCCCATTATAACAAAGCAACGATCACAAAAAAGAAAACAACTATGAAGGTTATTTTGTACCATAACAGCATACAACACCCAAAGTATCTTTCATTACTATAGTAACAACATGATAATGTTATTCTATTTTATATGATAACATGGCCATAGTAACCAGTTCAAATTAGCAATATGGCATCCTATCTAATTTCATTTTTAGCAGAATAGAGAATAGCAACTAAAAATCATGCTTTGGTTTCCTCAAATGTGACTTTTGGGATTCATACCTCGGTGTGAGACTAAAGAATTATAGTGAAGAAACAATTTAACAATGTGTGTAATATAGTTATATTTTGAGTAGAGTACGAAAAATAATAAAAATGTGACAAAATTAAAGGTTAAGACGTCCTTAATGTTTATCACATTTAGCATGAGTGAGAGAAAAGGAAAATTAAGATGAAACAACAGTTTATTATTGAAGAATTGTAATACAAGATGATACAAATTGTATAGGGGAGTCCTCTATTTATAATACAAGAAATAAATGTAAATAGGATTGAATAATGGGCTTGTGATCGTTGCTTTGTTATAATGGGCATGTGATCGCTGCATTGTTATAATGGGCATGTGACCATTGGTTTGTTATAATAGGCATGTGGCTGTTGCTTTGTTATAATGGGCATGTGACCGTTACATTGTTATAATGGGCATGTGAACGTTGCTTTCCCATTATTCTTTCTTTCCTTTATTACCGCCCCTAAAATTAGGGTAAGGGTTTGCAACCCTAATTTACCATTTTGTGGAATGACGTTGGTAAAGAGTAAGCAATTTCAGTCCTTCGTGTTATTAGTGAAGATACAAGTAAGATCCAGGTATGAAAGTTTCATCTTTTACTTGGTATTTCTTTGTAACTCTTCAATTGCATCTCTGTATCTATGGAAATTTTTGGCTGAGAGTGATTTTGTAAGCATGTCAGCTCTCTGATAGTAAGTTGGAATATGATTCACTTGTAAAATTTTCTTTTGAACTTGCTCTCGAGCAAAATAGATATCGATTTCTATGTGTTTGGTTCGATTATGCTGAATACGATCGGTTGTCATGTAGATTGTGCTCAAATTGTCACACCAAATTATAGGATTTTTGTTAGACGATAGTTTTAGCTCCATTTACAATGAATGTAGCCATAAAATTTCAGCTGTAGTACTAGCAACACTCCTATATTCCGCTTCTATGCTTGATCTCAAGATGGTTATTTTCATTTTAGAGCACCAAGAAATAAGACTTTCTCCTATATAAATGCAATAACCAGAAATTGATTTTCTATCATATATGTCTGTAGCCCAGTCTACATCTGAATAAGCTGTCATGTTTAAGTCTTTGCTCCCTTTTAATGATAAGCCAAAGTTGATTGTTGATTTCAAGTATCTGAGTATTCTGGGTTCCTGCGAATATTGAGATACTTTGTTAACACTGAAAGAAATATCAAGTCGTGTTATAGTAGCATATTGTAATGCTACTACAACAATCCTGTATTGTTTGATATTTGAGATAGCTTCCCCCTGTTCTTTGACAAATGTTGGTTTGATATCATAGGAGTTGGTTGGCTATATGCTTCAATAATGTTTGTCTTGTTTAAAAGCTCTGTAATTTACTTTCTTTGGAAAAGATGAATTTCTTAATCAGATTTTCTTGTAACGTCTATTCTAAGGAAATAAGATAATTCACCCAAATCTTTTATTGAGAATTGATTGTTCAAATAATTTGCTAATTTTCTGATTTTAGTTTCACTGTTGCCTGTGTAATTAAATCTTCCAGACATATTAATATATAAGTGGTAGATGATTTACTGATTTTTGTGAATAGGGATGTGTCAGGTCTAGTAAGTGAATAGCCAAGTGTTGCCAAACTTACTTTAAGTCTTTCAAACCACACTCTGGGTGCTTGCTTCAGACCATAGATTGCTTTATTCAGTTTACATACCAGTGTTGGGTCTTGTGTATAACCTTGTGGTTGTTGCATAAAAATCTCTTCATGTAGGTTCCCATTTTAGAATGCATTATTGACATCTAACTACTTGATTTTCCAGTTATTGCTTGATGTTATATTCAATATAAGTTTAATAGTTGAGGGTTTTACCAATGGTGAGAAAGTTTCATTATAATCAAAACTGAATTCTTGTGTGAATCCTTTTGCAATAAGTCTTGCTTTATATCTATTAATCGATCCATCTGGATTCTTTTTCAGTCTGTATACCCGCTTGCATCCAATTATATTCTTGGTGTTTGGTGGACTCACTAATTCCCATGTACAATTGTTCAACGATGCTTGATATTCTTTATCTATTGCTTTTCTCCATTATTTGTGTTTAACTGCTTGTTGATAACTATTTGGCTCTTCTTCAGTAATGACCGCAGTATAAGTCTTTGGTTTGAATATACCTCTTTTTATTCTGGTTATCATTGGATGTCCATTTCGATGCTGTTATGGTTGAGTTGGTGAGTCATTTTGTTTGCTGGTAGAGTTTTGATTGCTATCGTTGTTGTTTTCTTCTGATTATCTGCAACTTGATTCTGTAAGTGATTGAATGGCTTGGCTAGTTTTCTCCTGCAGATCATCATTAGTTTCATTATCACTGTAGTGGCCTTCAGAGTTACTAGCAGCCTTGTCACCATTCTCTTAATGCCATGTGTCAACAATGTTATGCAGATCAGGTATATTAACCTTTGGATTATATTTTTTGCCTGTGGTTTGTATATCTAATCTACTTTAAGGGAAAATATTTTCTTCAAAAATAACATGTTTGCTTGTAACTATTCTACCAGACTTGTCTATACATCTAAATCCTTTTTGATTAATGCAGTAAACTATGAAAGTGCAGGTTTTAGATCTATAGTCAGGTTTGTGATTATTATCAGGTCTTAAATAAGGAAAACACATGCAACCAAATGTTTTTAGACTGTTGTAATTAGGTTTGACATTAAATAGCTTTTTTAGAGGTGTTCTATCTTTCAGTACTTCAATGGGCATTTTATTTATTAGATGCACGGTAGTACTGAAAGCATCAGCCAAAATTTAAGTGGCAAAGATGCTTGAGCTAACAAAGTTAAACCTGATTCAACTATGTGTCTATGTTTCCTCTCAACTATACCATTCTATTCAGAAGTATAGGGACATGTTATTCTATGTATAATACCCTTACTTTTAAAATAATCAGTCAAGAGTTTATATTCTAATCCTCCATCTGATTACATGACTTTAATTCAACAGTTCATTTAGTTTTCAAACATATTGATAAAACTAATGACAACACTTCTAGTATCAGATTTATCTTTTAAGAAGTATATCCAAGAATACCTAGTGTAAGCATCAACAAATGATATGTAGTATTTGTATCCATAATCAGAAAATATAGGAGATGGACCATAAATATCAGTGGTAATTAATTGACCAGGTTCGGAACACACAATTAATGAATCAAAGAATGGTAATCTGTGGCTTTTTTCCATCTGGTAATAAATATATACATAAAGTAATTTTGCAGGAATAAATTTTATTTTATTATCATTAAGAATTTTTGTTACAATGCCAGCACTAGGATGTCCTAACTTATAATGCCATAAGTCAAAAGCACTTCTAGTTTGAACTTCATCAGTTATATCGGTCAGATTACAATGTGGGTGATTATTGATAGTAGTATTTGTTATGTAACGGTGGTCGGAACAAAGCCCCTTTCCTTGCACGCATATGAGCTGGCACACAACTCCCATATAACAAAAGGAATCCCTGATGTTACGTACCTACCAGCTCATATTTGTACACAATTCCTTCAATATATTTCATGATGTGGGGCTATTGTATCCAAACCATCATTCTCCTTAATAACATGCGAGACAATCCTAACAGTCTCCCTTTTGACTCGCATCCTACGAGTATCTTTTGAGAGCACTGCCTTGCCTACATGGCCCAGTCCGAACCTTCAACTCTGATACCACTGTTATGTAACAACGGTCGGAACAAAGCCCCTCTTCCTTGCACGCATATGAGCTGACACACAACTCTCATATAACAAAAGGAATCCCTGATGTTACGTGCCTACCAGCTCATATTTGTACACAATTCCTTTAATATATTTCATGATGTGGGGCTATTGTATCCAAACCATCATTCATCCTTAACAACATGCGAGACAATCCTAACAGTATTGTGGTTGCTAAGATTGAATTCATAGAGTCCCATCACGGCATCACCCCGAAGAAGAATTTCCCAAGGTACTATGTCTCTAACTACACTGTGTATACATTATTATATTTAGGGATAAATTAGTTTTTTTTTAATAGTTGGTACTCTTAGTAAATTATGCAAAAATAACTGCCTATTACCAGTGATACTACCAGTGCCAGTATGAAAGATTTTAACACACTTACCATTGCCCATGCTTATAGTTTGATTGTCTTTATATTCTTTGTTTCCAAGATTCAGGTTGTTCAGATTGTTAGTGATATGATGGCTAGCTCTTGAGTTTGGGTGCCATGATTCGTCTTAAAAATGATCATTTTTGGCTTGTTCATTGTGATTCCTTGTGTTGTCAGTATGATTAGTTTCATTTCCCTGTCCTTGTGCTAAATTGGCAGCGAAATTGGTGTTTCTTTGACTATTGCTGCTGACATGGCCTGCTAATCAGTTTGAATTGTAACTGAAATAGCACTTGTAACAGTATGGCCAATCTTATCATATATTTGATACTTTAGTCGATTGTTGTTGTTGTTGTTACTTCATCGTCCTCTTCCTCTACTACCTTTGCCTCTGGTGGCAGGGTTGCCCCTTTGAAAAGTTTTCTCATTTATGTAATTATTACTTATCTAATTTTTGTTATTGTCGTTACTTTTATTAACTACATAGTTAATAGAGAAGTCACTTTCTTGAGCTTTCTTTCCTTCAGGCATAGATTCATGTGCTAATAAAATAGAGTGAACATTATCAAGAGATGAGAATTTGTTGGAAATGTTTTACAAACATTAAGTGAATTATTAAAAATGTTGAATAAGTGTATAAATGGCTCCTATGTGTGAATAGTCCCACATCATGGGATTATATGGAAGAGGCAAGGATTTATACTTGTTTCTAAGAAATCATGTTGGGGCCTTTGGCTCCCAATACATGCTTTGTTGTGAGGAGGGAGACCATGCATCATGAAAACCACACACGCGCGCGACCGACCGACCGACTCGACTCGACCCGACCCGGCCCGGTCTGGTTCAGGCTCGGGCTTGGGCTTGGTGGTGTAGACACTTATATTTTTGGACCATAAAAATTTGCAGTTTGCGAACTGTTTTTTTATGGAAAATTATTTTCTGCACCGATAATTTTTTTTGCAACGGTAAAAATTTTGTCCCTCGAAATTTTAGCAGATCCGATTTTTTCTCCGAAACCCTAATTCTCGTTCTATATATACTTTTTATCTGCAGACACAAAAGAACATCGAATTCTACTTTCTTTTAGCCTCCGCCATTAAATCTTTCTTTCAGAAAAATCGAGCAATATTATTTTCGAAAGTGCAAATCTGCACTGATTTGTTGTGCAAGCAAATCGGTTATCCTTTTTAGAGGCTGTTTTATCCCAGAGGTGGCGGCGAAGGAACGGACTGGTTTCCACCTCTGACCAGATCGCCGAATCATCTTCAAGAAAGCGACCTAGTCCGCGACTCAGCCATTGTTTTCCAACAAATTGAAGACGGATTTGAAACAATGGCTTCGAACTCAACCATAGACGATGCTGCTCCACCCTCTGCTTTCCAGAACCCTCTTGTGACTGCTGCTCCATTCAAATTCGAAGGCTTGCATTTCAAGCGATGGCGTCAGAAGATGGAGTTCTTCCTCACGATCAGAAAAGTTGTGGCTACGCTGACTGCTGAAAAACCGCAGCTATCAGATAAACCTGACGAGGCTGACGCAGCGAAGATGGCATCATGGACTGAACAGTCAAAGCAACTGCAGACTTGGACTGAACAAGATTATCTATGCAAGAACTTTATTCTAAATGGACTTAGCGATGATCTATATGATTACTATAACTCAGATGAGAAGATAGCAAAGGAGATCTGGGAAGCACTGAAAAAGAAGTATGATACAGAGGAGGCAGGGGCAAAGAAATATGCTGTAAGTCGCTACCTAAAGTATCAGATGACTGACGACTGATTAGTTGAGATGCAGTCTCATGAGCTGCAAAAAATAGCTCATGAGATCATCTCCGAAGGTATGGCACTGGACGAACAATTTCAAATTGCTGTTATCATTGAGAAATTACCCCCTAGCTAGAAAGATTTTAAAAATGTTTTACGTCATAAGACTAAGGAATTTTCCTTAGAAAGCTTGATCACGCGCCTCCGTATTGAGGAGGAGGCACGCAAACTGGACCGGAAAGAAGAGGTGTTGATTGTCAATAACAACAACACTAAAAATACCACACCCGCTGTTCTGAAACCAAATCAGAAATCTTTTAAGAATCAGAATAGGCGCAACAAACAGAATGGGAATCCGCAAGGAAACCCAAAAGGACAGCAGAAACCAGCCCAAAAGAATGATTCTAGACAGTTGTTTCTATGCTACAACTGTGGAAAACCAGGTCATATAGCACGAAAGTGTCGGAACGGGCCAAGCTCTGCACCGCAGGCTAACCTGACTGAAGAGCCTCTTACGGCTATGATTACTGAGATTCACCTTGTTGGTGGATCAGAGGGTTGGTGGGTAGACACTGGTGCCTCTCGCCATGTTTGCTATGATCGTGGCTTGTTCTCTACATACACGGCTGCTGAAAATCAGAAAGTATTGTTGGGAGATTCTCACACCACTAAAGTTGCAGGGATTGGCAATGTGGAAATTAAGTTTACCTCTGGAAAGACTGTAATTCTGAAAGATGTTATGCATACTCCAGAGATTAGAAAGAATCTGGTGTCTGGCTTTCTCCTTAATAAGGCTGGTTTTACTCAAGTTATTGGGGCTGATATGTATACCCTAACTTATAAGGGAACTTTTGTGGGAAAGGGTTATGCTTGTGAGGGTATGTTTAAACTGAATGTTGAAACTAATAAAGTGACTACTTCTGCTTATATGTTGTGTGACTTTAATATTTGGCACTCTAAATTATGTCATGTTAATAAACGAATAATTCACAACATGAGCACCCTAGATATGATTCCTAAATTGACAGAATCTGAACTTGAGAAATGTGAATTTTGTACACAAGAAAAAATCACAAAGAAACCTCATATATCTGTTGATACAGTTTCTGAACCCTTAGACTTGATTCATTCTGACATATATGAACTTGATGGTACTTTGACTAGACAAGGACATCGTTATTTTATCACTTTTATTGATGACTGTTCTGATTTCACATATGTATACCTTATGAAAAATAAAAGTGATGCTTCTGACATGTTTAAAACATTTAAAACTGAGATTGGGAATCAAGAAAATAGGAAAATTAAGAGACTTCGTAGTGATAGAGGTACGGAATATGAATCCACTTCAATTCTGGAATTCTATAAACAACATGGTATAGTACATGAAAGAACTACACCCTATTCTCCTGAGATGAACGGTAAAGCTGAAAGGAAAAATAGGACATTTACCGAACTTGTAGTTGCCATAATACTAAATTCTGGTGCAGCAAAACATTGGTGGGGGGATATTTTATTGACTGTATGCTATGTTCTGAATAGAATCCCTAAATCTAAGAATAAAATTTCGCCTTATGAAATTTTAAAGAATCATAAACCAAATGTCTCATATTTTAGAACTTGGGGTTGCTTAGCATATATTCGCATTCCAGACCCTAAGAGAATAAAATTGGTTAGTAGAGCATATGATTGTGTATTTATAGGCTATGCTATTAATAGCAAAGCATACAGATTTTATGACCTTAGTGCACATAATATAATTGAATCAAATGATGCCGATTTTTATGAAACTAAATTTCATTTTAAATTAAGTAATAGTGGGGGCACTTCAAGTATGCCTATTAGAACAGAACTTAATGAAAATTCTGAAGTTGAACCTAGAAGAAGTAAAAGAGCAAGAACCATAAAAGATTTTGGTTCAGATTTTTGTGCTTTTACTATTGAGGAGGATCCCATAAACCTCCAAGAGGCCTTATCTTCCTTAGATGCTGATTTCTGGCAAGAGGCTATAAATGATGAGATGGATTCTTTAGAATCCAATAAGACTTGGCATTTGGTAGATTTACCTCCTGGTTGTAAGTCTATAGGCTGTAAATGGGTACTTAAAAAGAAATTAAAACCTGATGGCACTATTGATAAATATAAAGCACAACTAGTAGCCAAAGGTTTTAAACAAAAAGAAAACATAGAATTCTTCGACACTTTTTCACCTGTTACTAGAATAACATCCATTCGGGTATTAGTCTCACTTGCCTCTATTCATAATTTGTTAATACACCAAATGGATGTGAAAACCGCATTTTTGAATGGTGAATTAGACAAAGAAATATATATGGACCAGCCTGAAGGATTTGTGGTACATGGTCAAGAACATAAAGTATGCAAATTAGGTAAATCATTATATGGTTTAAAAGAACAATGGCATGAAAAATTTGATAACTTAATCATTTCACATGGTTTTAAAGTTAATGAAAGTGACAAATGCATTTATTACAAATCTGAAAATGACATTTGCACTATTATATGCCTTTATGTAGATGACCTACTCATTTTTGGGTCAAACATTCATGCCATAAACTCCGTCAAATCCTTATTAAGTGCCAATTTTGATATGAAAGATCTAGGTGAGGAGAGTGTAATCCTTGGTATTAAAATTACTAGGTCAGAAAAGGGAATTTCTTTGGATCAATCTCATTACATTGAGAAGATCCTAAAGAAATATAATTACTTTGACTGTAAACCTGCAAGTACACCATATGATCACAGTGTAAAGTTATTTAAGAACACTGGTGAAGGTGTAAGACAGTCTGATTATGCGAGCATCGTTGGCAGCCTTTGGTATACCACTGATTGTACTAGACCCGACATTGCATATGTCGTGGGATTATTGTGCAGATTTACCAGTAGACCTAGTATAGAGCACTGACATGCTATTGAAAGGGCGATGAGATACCTTAAACGAACCATGAACCTTGGATTACATTATGAAAGGTTTCCAGCTGTACTTGAAGGATATTCTGATGCAGACTGGAATACCTTATCTAATGATTCTAAAGCGACCAGTGGCTATATATTTAGCATCGCTGGAGGAGTTGTTTCTTGGAAATCCAAGAAACAGACTATTTTGGCTCAGTCTACTATGTAGTCTGAGATGATAGCACTAGCCATAGCTAGTGAAGAGGCAGAGTATTTGAGAAACCTGCTAGCTGAGATTCCCTTATGGGAAAAACCGATATCGGCTGTGTTGATACATTGCGATAGTACCGAGGCTATTGCAAAAGTTCAGAACCGTTAATGTAACGGTAAGAGACGACAAATACGTCGTAAGCACAACACGGTTAGAGAACTGCTTTCCATAGGTACCATTAGAGTGGATTACGTACGTAGTGATGAAAATTTGGCAGATCCTTTGACGAAAGGACTATCAAGAGAGAAAGTCCATAATTCTTCTAAAAGAATGGGACTATTGCCCTTAGAATGTTGGGTCAAGCACAATGGTAACCCGACCTAAATGACTGGAGATCCCAAGAACTAGGTTCAATGGGTAAAAACAAGTTGTGTAGTGATAGTAGTTGAGCATGCTATTTAATAAACCAAGAAGCATGTATTCCTGAAGTGATTAGAGGATGAGTTAATAGAAACTCTTAATGAGATCTATACTCTATTTGGAGTGGAGTACCTACCATCAGGAGTACTCTTGATAGACTCACCTTTGTGAATGTGGAAATGTGGCCGTTTCCAATGGAGTTTTGGGCAAAACTTCTAGAGCATTCACTAAACTAGGATAGACGTGCATGGCCATAAATGCACGGGCTTAATTGATTGCACTATAGAAAAGGTTGTGTGTGGTTTGATGTCAGGAATAGAGTTCAAGACTACGTGTCACTCTAGTAAAAACTGAATCTTACTCACTATGCGAAGGTTCAAGTCGGATGACACCTTTGTTTATGCACAATCTTATGGTTTCAGAAATTGCTCGAAAATATTTTTAAAAATTCAAGTGGGGGAATGTTGGAAATGTTTTACAAACATTAAATGAATTATTAAAAATGTTGAATAAGTGTATGAATGGCTCCTATGTGTGAATAGTCCCACATCATGGGATTATATGGAAGTGGCAAGGATTTATACTTGTTTCTAAGAAATCATGTTGGGTCCTTGGGATCCCAATACATGCTTTGTTGTGAGGAGGGAGACCATGCATCATGAACACCACACACGCGCGCGACCGACCGACCGACTCGACTCGACCCGACCCGGCCCAGTCCGGTTCGGGCTTGGGCTTGGGCTTGGGCTTGGTGGTGTAGACACTTATATTTTTGGACCATAAAAATTTGCAGTTTTCGAACCATTTTTTTTATGGAAAATTATTTTCTGCACCGATAATTTTTTCTGCAACGGTAAAAACTTTATCCCCCGAAATTTTAGCAGATCCGATTTTTTCTCCCAAACCCTAATTCTCATTCTATATATACTTTTTATCTGTAGACACAAAAGAACATCGAATTCTACTTTCTTCTAGCCTCCACCATTAAATCTTTCTTTCAGAAAAATCGAGCAATATTATTTTCGAAAGTGCAAATCTGCACTGATTTATTGTGCAAGCAAATAGGTTATCCTTTTTAGAGGCTGTTTTATCCTAGAGGCGGCAGCGAAGGAACAGACTGGTTTGCACCTCTGACCAGATCGCTGAATCGTCTTCAAGAAAGCGACCTAGTCCGCGACTCAGCCATTGTTTTCCAACAGAATTCCTTTTGTAAGGAAATTATGGCTTCTACAGCCTTATATTCTTCGCTTAAGCCATTGAGAATAGTCAAGATTTATTCAGAATCTTGCACTTTATTGCCAGTAACTTCTAACATGTCACAAACAGATTTAATTTTGCTCAAGTACTCTCTTATGGTAATGTTGTCCTTTTTTATTTTTTGCAATTGTATTTAATAAAATATGACTTTAGTAGCTGACTGGTTATTGAAGGTTTTTTCTATTGTTTTCCATATCTCGTTAGCACTTTTGCAGTCAATCGCTTGAGGTAATAAACATTGATGGATAGAGGATAGTAGCCATGAATTGATTAAACGATCTTGCCTGTGGTATTTCATGTATTCTTCATTACTGACTATTTTATTCTCTTGATCAGTAATGAATTTTGGTGCAACTGATAAAGTTCCTATGATGAAGCCTTCAAGGCCATAACCTTGGATTGTAGTCTCGATCTGAAGTTTCCAAAGCAAGTAATTGTTTTCATCCAATTGCACTGTAATTATTTGTGATTGAGGACTAATTACAGTTTTGGTGAGTTTGTCAACAACAATGAGGCTTTCAATCATTCCAGTGCCATTGTCAGAAGCTGATGAAGCAGTATCATTGGCCATGATGACCAAACGATGAATAATCAGATGGTTGTTAAGCCTTAATGTAACTCTGATACCATGGTAAAAAAGCAAAATCGAGATGAAACAACAGTTTATTTTTGAAGAATTGTAATACAAGATGATATAAATTGTATAGGGGAGTCCTCTATTTATAATACAAGAAATAATGTAAATAGGCTTGAATAATGGGCATGTGACCATTGCTTTGTTATAATGGGTATGTGACCGTTGCATTGTTATAATGGACATGTGACCATTGCATTGTTATAATGGACATGTGATCGTTGCTTTGTTATAATGGGAATGTGACCGTTGCATTTTTATAATGGGCATGTGACCGTTGCTTTCCCATTATTCCTTCTTTCGTTTATTAATGAGTTACATATATAATTTGTTTTTGTATATAAATACATATAGTACTTACTTTACTTCCAATTTGCATGGTGTCTACTTCAACCCAAATTATACCTTTAATTCCCGCATTAACTATTTATGATACTGTAGTGATAACTCCTATATCTTGTCCTATTAAAAAAATAGAGAATAGAAGCAATGATAATATCCAAAACATTCATCACTTAGCTGTTATATTACAGATTTAACGAAGCATGGTATTAAAGAAAATTTCCTAAAGGATATGACATAAGCATCTCTTTAAAATCTTTCTGTGTGCATATTGTTGTATTTGCAAATGTTTCTTAGTTCTTTCTCTCACCAACAATTTTATTTTCTTGATTTCAAGAACTATTTTTTGATTATGCCCTGAAAATAAATCAGATGACTATAATTGTAAATAAAAAATAAATGTACTACATCATTGCTATCATGTATCTGATTGTTTTTCGTGACATTTCATTTGTCATATGATATGCCAATACACTTTGGTCTTGAAATATCATCAAAGAACCTTAATCGACATCTAATTTTGGTTTTTCATTTTAATTTTTCAAGCATGCATACTTTCACACCATACATTCCCTTAATTTTCTTACCATCACATGCACAGATGTAATCATTTTTCCCATTTATGTTTTAGAGTTGAGGCAATTTATATACTTGTAAAAGAGATAGCATGCAAAACAACGTCATAAAATTTAGTATATTTGTATTTTTTTTGTAAGCGCATTCCAGTATATTTATGTATAAAGAAGATTATTTTTCAAAGATTATTTTTTCATGATACTAAAAATACATATCCCTTACATAGTTGAAGAATATGTTATGTTTGAACCATGTGATAGCTTGGAAAATTTCTATCTTTTGCTATCAAAGTGAGTGACTTTGAATGTAATTTTCAATTTAGAATCCAACCAATGATGTTCATTATATGAAAGAGTGCTTGCATGCATAAGTGGTGTGAAATCATATGAAGATAAATATCTCTCTGATTAAATCTATATTACAGTATCCGAAAACAAATTAGTAAACAACTATGAAGGTTATTTTAAACTATTAAAAAAATAAGTTTGAAATCTCAACATCCATAATATATTTGATTACATTTATTGAATTATTATGTGGAATGATTTATCCTTTATATTCAAACATAGTTCCTAAAAGATAATTCTTAAAAATGATTTAATAAAATACACATTACTGAACCAAAAAAAATACATTATTTAATTAGACTATATGTTACTAGATATTTTATTTCTATTAATAATGTAAATATCTAAAATCTCGACCATTACGCACGACTTCATAAGTAGTCTATAAGTTTCCATATTTATTTTAATATAAAAATAGATGATATTGGAACAAACTTTAATTTAAAAAAATTCGAAGTTGTTAAAAATTTTGATTTTTCTTAAGAAACCAAATCTAATCCATTTAGGCTTATATAAACGAATGCCAATGAAGCCAAAATAAGTAACATAATTTTTTTTGGCCAATGTTTGAGCAAATAATATATGGATATAACTAAGTGATAAGTAGTAAGAAACTCCCCACATAAGAATAAATGAACTTAACCTAGATATTCTTATACCAGTTTACCGATTATTCATGTAATTGTATTATTTTCCAGAAAATTTGATATGGTATTTCCTTTGAAATTAATTTATTATTTAAATTTTACAAAATTAAACTAGCATATTTACTCACTGATTAATTCAAAAAAAATTCTTACTAATTTGTTTTTTCTTTACTCTTAATTTTGATTAATTCATAATTCCTTAGCCTTGATTGTTTCATATCATATATATATGTATGTATGTATGTATGTATGTATGTATGTATGTATGTATGTATGTGTATATATATAATGCTTACATTGTTTCTATGGTCCTAACATGTCTATGAACATCATATTTGTATCGCCTTAGCTTCCAGTTTGAACAGAGAAAATTTATGTTTTTTGAAGTTTCTAAAAAGTAGAGTTGTATCTTATTTCTTTAAATTTAGATACCATCTGTTCATACAATTTCTATTTCATAATTCAATATAGATTAGCTTAAAGCATCATATATAGTCATTAGAGCATTATACAATTATTAGAGAAGCCACGCTCATTAACTCTCCAGCCAAAGATCCCAACTCCTCTCATGTCCCATATTTCCCATAAAATCATATGTTCAAGTTAGCCTTTGATTTTTACTTATTGGGATATAGAACTACGTTGCATATCAAACTGTAACAACTCATATTTAATGTATTTGATGGACGTAAAATAATTCTTTTAATTTATTTGAGATTATATAACCTTAATATTTTAGAATATCACTATTAGGGATAATTTGTATATCTAGAATTTTGGTTGAATTTCTACACTGTGCAGTTAAAGCGCTCAGTAGATTCAATGTGGCAGAGATGTAAAATGTTGTAGCGGGATATAGCGAGGAAATAAAGGTATATAGAGGTTGACTCTTAAATAACATGTAAAACTCGTACTTAGTACTTTTACTAATATATAAATGATAATAAATGAAAATTAAACATTCAATTTAATTATAATTAGTATATTCTTAATTTTAAATAAAATATGGGCAAAGACATGTAAATAAGTGTAAACTTTTATTTAGCTTAATCAAATTTAATAGAATATTATAGTATTATTTATTTCAAAAGATATATGCTAAAAAATATATTAGAAAATTAATTTTAGAAATTTTATGGTGTATAAATATCATTTTTTAATTTATTTCTTGGTAGACGATATAGCGCGAATAGCGAAATATAGCTGAAATAGTGGGATATATCGGAAATATTTGGTTATAGCTAGGCTTAAAGCGGAAAGCCTATTTCAGATGCTATTTAGAAATAGCGTAGCGATAGAAATCTGCAATAAGATATGGTGGGGATGTAGCGGGGTTATATGGGACATTAACTACATAGTTTCAACATGACCATTTTACCCTTGAGAATTATATCTCGACTATAGCTTTTGATAGGAGCAGATTTAGATGCTCTATCCTAATTTTTGCTTAAAGATGGTGGTTTCTCATTTTGTAGAATGGTCATAAAGAAAAATCGAATAAGCAATCAGAATGTTATGGCAAGTTTAAGTTTAAAAGTCATCTCAAATCGTCTCTAACTTCGAAATAAAGGCTATATCAACATCAGTTGGCTAGATTTAACTATTTTGGTTGCATTTACATTCAATTTTTGGTTCTTGGATTAGCTCAACTCTTGGTTTGTCCAAACTTTGCGATTTTGCAAGTGGTAGTGATCAGTCACTTGCCTATCATGGATTATGGGTCATTTCATGTTAACGTTATCTAATTTACCCTAAAATTGATTGGATACAAATAATTTTAAATTTTGAAACCCCATGCATATAACTATCAAATTGGTTATATCTAGTGTAATTAATATATGCTCATGCAAGTTTTATGCTAGACCTATGTCTATGAATGATAGATTTTATGTTGGAATGAAGCTCATAATTGGATGAAATTGCATGCAATTTGTTGTTTGAACAATTCTTATCCTTAAGATCTTAGATTATATCTAATCATAACTCATACTAAAGAGCAACTGAAGATTTAACAAGCTTAATAGGTTTACGATATCAGAGCCTTGTGTGAGGGACTAGTTTGCTTTTGCTTTAAAAGCCCTTGAGGGAAGGCATTATAGCTATTTTATTGTTGCAAATTACTATTCACTATTATTATAGCAAATTCTCCAAATATAGTTAATCAAACTATTGACATTTTGATTCTATCTAATAAATCTCGGTACTTTAATTTATTTTTTGCCATCGAAACCCAAGATATGTCCTTAAGTTGCGCTGCTGTGTTATTCCCATTTTTCCACAAATAAACGTTTATTAGGGAAATTTTAGCATAAATTGTTGATAGTGATAAGGTAAACAATATGAAAGACTATCTAGAGATTTACCTTTTAGAAACAATAATAACAATTGTCTGGATAATCTAGACAGGAAAATTCTCTTGAAAAACAAAGAAATAATTGTAAACAAAGATTTAGAACCTAGTTTAAATAAGTGGAATATACCGGCTTATTCTCCTTCAAAAAATTATAAGGAAACTGGAAGTTTCATAGAAAAATAATATATAATCAAAACAATTGAACAAGAAGTCCATTTATCATAAGGATATAGTTCATTAGATTTATTTTTAAAGAAACTATTAAATTTATCAGAAGGTGTTATAATTTATCACAATTTAGATGGTATGAAGATGTATTTTTCTCGAAGTTATTCACCGGAGTTAATAGTAGATATGTAATAACCCAGATTTTTAATACATAAATATTTAATTAGTATAAATATTAAAAACGATCAGTTTTGGAATATAATGATTTAAATTAAATTTGAGTGAGAAATTGAATGACGAATCAACTTGAAATTTTATTCTTGAGTTTAAAACGAAATCTAGTTGATTTGAACTTATATAAAATTCAAATTTTATGTGAGTATTAATAATAAATTGTTAACAATGAATTAGAGTGTATGGAGATCTACTTGGTTTTCATTAACACGTAAAAATAATCACTTTGCAAGTAGTTTCAAAATTTGATGTGATAACCTCAAACTTCCATAGTACGAAAGCAAGGATAATCATTGCAATATAACACATAAACAATAATAGTAGAACATAAATATAAAATTACAGCAGATAATGTATATCAAATTACACTGGTAATAATATATCATCAGAGTTACACAACATAATAGAATCATACTTAGTACATAATACAGTTTTAAACTTAATATAAAATGTCTGCAGCGGAATCAAACATAATATACTAAATGAAGTCTGAACAACATAATAGAAATGATAGGATCCATCTTCAGCTCCATAGCTATTCAGAATGAATCTGCTAAAACCTGTATACAAGGCTGCCCGTGTGGAAAAGAGGGCACCCGAGTTTGCAAAGTGAAACAAACTACGAGTCAGTCATGGGACAGGTATGAGAATCGTATTTAACCTATTTAATAATAAGGCTAATCACATGACCACGCCGCTAACGCGAAACAGGTTTACTCCATTGGATTGCCAGTGCATACATAAAGTGTAACACCCCGTATTTTCTATGAACATAAAAGTAACAAAACAAAGTATAATTAATTTTTAAAAGAAGAATTAAGGAAAATAGGTTGGGCCATTACGTTCGTCTCGGAATTCTGCTTGGGATAGAGTCCGAGTTTGCGTAAATCGGACTCCGAATGAAGAAGTTATGGCACTTAGAAGTTTCAGGGATTTAGAATAAAAACCAGCCCGAATTCAAAATTCAAAGTTCGAAATCCAAAACATACACCCGGGCTGGGCGGGAAAATTCCCGCCCAGGACCCAGGTCGATCAGGGGGTCGATCTGGGGGTCGACCTGGCTAGAACAGGTCGTCCTGGGGGTCGACCTCCTCCTATTTCCAGATCCGTGGACAGATTCGTTTTTCTGTATTTGGACGCCCATTCTGACCAGATTCGTTGCTCCTAAGCTATTTAAACACCTCCAAACCTCACTTTCTCTCCACACAATTTCATGATGCCTATACTCTGCCCTAATTCATATTAAAATAAATCATTGGCGTCGCTACTCTGCTGAAACCTAAGCTAGAACAAGTGCTCCTTCTTCTTCCAATCTGAATAGGATTAAAAGAGAACAACTACAACCCCCTTTTTCTTTTAGAATCCAACCAAGGTGAGTACAGTTATTTTCAGATATGAAATTTAATTATGATTTTGACATGATTATAAATCTGAATTGGAGATTATGTATATTTTTGTTTATCAGATCTGTTTTTCAGTGTAGATCTATCTTATTCCTGTTTATCAGATCTGCTTTTCTGTGAAGATCTATCTTATTAATATTATTGTAACTATTCTGTATCTCTTCCTTCCTTCTGTTCTATAGCCAGACTACCACGAGCCTGAGCCAAATCTCATAAGAGATTGACGCACAAACACTAAATTTGGGGAAAGTTGTGAATAGTTGGATATGACTGATTTGTGACTAATTTGAGAAAAGAATTGTAACAACCCGTATTTCGATAACATGATTAAAGACGAGAATCAAGACAGAATTTAATTTTAAATTCTGAATCAAGTGAAATGGGCTATGCCATTGCGTTCGTCTCAGAAAAATACGCGAAATAGAGTCCGAGTTTTCGAAAATCGGAGTCCGTATGACCCGGTTAAGGCCCAAAGAAGTTTTCGGGAAATTTGAATTTCGAAACATGCAGAAATGGGGCCAGGCGGGAAAATTCCCGCCCAGACAAGTCGACAGGGCTGTCGACTTGCAAGTCGACAGGCATGTCGACAGGCAAGTCGACAGGGCTGTCGACTTGCCCTGTCGGCTGATTCTGGCCTGGTGCACCTATTTTCTATCTTGGCTAGGTTTTTGGGCCTGGTTTGAAATCTGACGGTTCAGGTTGGTCCTAGGGTTAATCTAAGGGCCTAAAACTATCCTAATCTCTATAAAAAGACCCTAAACCTACCCCTAAACCCTCATTATTCACTCATGTAACTAAACTATGGCCAAATTTCTACTCTCATGGCCTCCATCTCAAATCCCTAGAGCCTATGCATTCAAATCGGGTTCAAATCAAAAGGTGCAAGCTTGCTACACCAAATAGAGGCCAAATCAACATTGCTATGCGAGTTTCATGAAGGTTCTTCTTCAAAGGAGCCACCTTTCTTCGTCAAGATGATGCATGACCCCTTTTCTAAGCCTTGCCTATGTAAGTTCTAGCTACTTTTAGATGGAAACGGTAGTTTTGATAATGACATGGGATAAAATGAGGCTAAACATGATTATGCGAACCTATATGAACCTTACCTTGCCTCTTGTGTTCATGTTTATGATTTTAGGCCATGTGAGTGACTTAATCATGCCTCTCATGCTATGCATAACCTAGTTTAACTTGCAAGTTTGGATCTTTATGCATGAAATGCTAGCATGAACCTTTAGGAACCACTTTACTTGTGAAACATTGGCTAAGACAAGATTTTGGGGCTTATGCATGTTTATGAACCCAAACCCCTTATGCTAACATGCAAGTTTGTGGCCAAATCCTATATGATAGTATGCATGCTTATGGTCAATCCCTATATGACTCTATCATGCATGTTTTAAGGCCAAACCCCCTTATGACGCCATGCATGTTTGGAGCCAATCCCTTTTGTGGCATCGTGCATGTTTTGGGGTCTACATGTAGCCATAGTATACCTACTATGTTGACTCACTTTTACTTAAGAGAAAATACGATTTTGGGTAGTTAGATAAACATGAACATGTCGCAAAATCTTAACTTGAATATGACATGTGTTTATACTTGAAAATATGACTTGAAAGATAACATGGAAGTTGACATGTAAGTATGCATAAAAACATGAGCTTGGGAATTTACCTATTAAGTTAGGTCTACCCTTTGGGAATTTACCTATTAAGTTAGGTCTACCCAAATGCTTGAAAACTTGTAACATGTTTTGGAAACATGATGAACTTAGATAATATAAGTGTGGCCAACTCGAGGTTGGGTTGAGTTTGCAACGTAAAACTACCCGGAACCGACCGGCCTAACTAGTAGTTGCAAACAATAGGACCCAATGTGAGAAGTTGGTCATGTCGCGCTTAAGACCCGAGGTTAGACTAGGTTGTGGTGTAAATCTACCCGGACCCGCCCGGCTTAACTAGTAACCACAACAAGGTCTAATGTGAGAGGTTAAGAGTGCATTAATTAAATTAATGCCACATGATAAGGTTAAGTAAATTTGACTAATGACACTTAACCGATATGACACGAATGGGTAGGTTAAGTGGGACCGGGCTTGATTTCCTTAATGACACTTAACCATGCAAGATGATTAGGGGATGGGGTTAAGTAATTTACACTTAACTAATCCGACTGGGTAATTAGATGAGGTTAAGTAATTAAGACTTAACTAACCTAACCACGGTAATTAGATGGGGTTAAGTAATCCACACTTAACTAATCTAAACACGGTAATTCGATGGGGTTAAGTTAAACACTTAACCAATTTAAACTTGGTAATTCGATGAGGGTAAGTAACCAATACTTAACCAACTTAACGTGATAATTTAATGGGGTTAAGCAACTTATACTTAACCAATTATACATGAAGATTTGATGTGGTTAAGTGACCTAAACTTAACCAATCTAACTCGTTAATTTGATGTGGTTAAGTGACCTAAACTTAACCAATCTAACTCGATAATTTGATGTGGTTAAGTAAACTAAACTTAACCAATCTAACTCGTTAGTTTGATGTGGTTAAGTGACCTATACTTAACCAATCTAACGTGAAAACATGATAAGGCTAAGTCACGAATCACTTGAATACGCTTGACCGATTTGACTCGGTAATTTGACAAGGTCAAGTTAATTTATATAATTAACCAATCTAAAATGATAATTAGACGAGGTTAAGTTATGGATTGCTTAATATACTAGCCAACTTGACACATGGTTTGTAGGGTTAAGTCTTGGACTTGGATACTTAGCCAATTTTGACATGGTTTGTAGACGGGCTAAGTTATGAACTTAAGTGACACTTAACCCATTAGATAAACTCTAATTCGGAGGATTAGGTAAATAACCATAGTTAACAAGGATTATGGGAATAAGGCTAAGTGGTAAACCTTAGTTAAGGGAAACTAAGTAATAATTCTTAGTCAAGGAAATTTGGACCATTTCTTAGATAGATTAGTAACCCGATACGTTAGGTCAACGTTTAAGTATGCGTGTAGGAGCAGGCTATCTGATTTAGATAAAGGCTCCAACGAACTGGGTAACGAAGCAGCGGCTTCGGGGAACGTGAGGATATTCTTGGGATCCCTCTGTGAGCTGCCAGGTCATTATACTAGGCTCACGAGAGGTTGAGGTCTGCGGTAGAAGAACCAAGAATATGCCTTGGTTGCTATGCGAGTGACCTAAAGACTGGGGTGGATAGCAGTGAGTCGACGAATACATAAGGTGCCCGAGATAGCAAGTTCGTCGATCATCTACCATCTTAAGTCAAGCGTGTACGTACGGAAAGGCAGGGAACACCCAACAGACCATAATTGCTATCTAATTATGGGTGAGGTAGGCCGTAGGATGTGGGCTGGCCGGAGTGTAGTTCTCATGCAAGATTTTCTCTTGTGTTGCCTTTCACTAGTTGAGGGAGGGGTCTCGTGGGACCATAGCCACGTGTAGAAAAGCAGACCTTAGTATCTGCATCGGCAGATAAATCTAAAGCTCCCGACCGAGTCCTGTATTTCTTGTTTTGCCCTGTGACAGGACTCGGATGGCACGATGTGATACATGTGCATACAGTTATAGAAAAACGATTCATGATGAATGCGTGGGGAAAAGGGCGCGGTTGAAGGTTAGCGTAATCCCTAGTGGCCTAGGTGGTTTAACCCAAACCGAAATACGAAAGCGTGCAATAGGTAAGCGTAATCCCTAGTGGTGCTAGGTGGCGTAAGTCCTAGTAGTTCAAACGATGATTCATATGGAAGGGCCTAGCTAGAACAAGGGTGACAGTCCAAACGACTTCAAGGATAAAACGTTTACATGAGAAAGCCCGTACGGCCTACGGCAAAGGACTGATCTTATACATGGGAAGAAATATATGAGTGGGAAAACCTACATATGCTACATATTAGGTTGACATGGACCATTACATGACATTGGGCAAGGGACATTCATGGTTAACACGTGACGCGGGTTGGGATACTAGTACGAGAGGTGCAGAGAAAATATACATGTTAGAACTAGGAAGAATATACATAATAGATACCGTGGGATGTTAGACGGGGCAGATACCTTGGGATAATGTACTCGATAGAAATCTGACGATGTGATACCTTGACTTATCATAACACCGTAGTTTATCATGATACCTTAGTTTACCTTGCCACAGTAGTTCAACCGGCTACCCTGGTTTAGTTCATCTATCTTGTAGTTATCCTTATGTTTACTTTCAGTTTATGCATGTCATGTTACCTTTACCTGTTTTTATACTGGAAGTAGATAGGACTTACTCAGTCTTTTTGACTGACCCGTTTTGTTTCGCCTCTTTTCTTCCGTTTCCCCCCCCAGGTTACAGGGAGGAAACAATGCTGTTTAGTTCGGACTTCTTCGGCTTGAAGGTCATCTTGGATGGCTTGGACTTTCCTTGGCTACGGCTACTCTACTGTTTTAATTGGGGAATAATTTATGAAAAAGGTTTCATGCTTCTTTATTTCAGCAAGACAGGTTTTGATGTACTCTGATGTAAAAAGGCTTTTGATCTCATTTATTAATGTTATGAAAGTTTGTTTTTACTTCCGCTATTTTTATATGTTCTGTCTTGTGATATTTCTGTGGATGTTTACCAATAATGCCCCACTAAAGCTAGTGCATTCCCTTGCGAGTGACCCTAGCGGAGGCGGGGTGTTACATTTGGTATCAGAGCAGAAGGTTACTAGATTGGGCAAAAGTTTTTAAAGACCTTCTGAAAATTATTTGAAAAACCGTTTACAAAGAAGCATTTTTCAAGAAAATTTTCTTTTAAAAAGAAAAAGGCTATTCCCCAAAGGCCATTAGCATTATCCTTGTTTCCTTGATTGAATCTCTTTTCCTTTCTTTCCTCCATCTGTAGTCACAGTAGTTTTAACTGCGACTAGTCTTTTCTATCTACGAAAGTGCTTTCCATACGATGGAGGTGGTTCTCGAGAGACCAGTGGCCGCGTTATAAGAAAGGATCGTGAGAAAGAAGGATAAAGGATACGAGCTTAAGGATGAGCAACTTGTTGGTATGGCTTAGTCCTCAAAGGAGGGAGAAAGATGAACAATGAAACCCATGACGAGAGAGTACCTTTGGCATGGTGAAACGGGACGGATAGTTAAGTATCATGGAACAGGGACAAGATCATTCGGAGGGCAATAGTATGCTCTCATTTCTAGGGTACCTCAGAAGGAGGGTAACGATCTTGTTAAAGGTTTAGCTTTTCTTCTCTATCATCCTGTCGGGACTTTGTTTTGATCACCGCATCTTTTAAGTCCGCTTCGATAGTTGAGTCTCTGCACCTTAGTACTAGCGTAGTAGAGGATCCCGTTTTTGTCTCAAGTCCTATTGGAAGATCGGTCCATTTACTCATGGCTTGTTTGGATTTGAGAATGTCTATATCAAGTGTTGAGCTTGGAAATAATGCTTATGTTTATAAGTTGTGGATGGATTCTAGGGATGAAGTGGTTATCTAGTAAGGGGTGCCACTCTCGGTTTTAGAAGGAGGGTAGTTAGACTCTTGGCTTGCTTTGGTAATACCCTTGAAGTATCGCGTAACCTTTTGGGTTCTGTCATGATTAGTTACTTAGAATCCCTAGATGCCTTTGTTGGAAATTAGAAACCCGATCGAGTGGTGTTTGCTAGTAGGACGGATGGTCTACTTCACTTATGTATGGGTTATGGGAATTACCCTAGTAAGTGCGCATGGTAACCTGTTTACTTTCAAGGGAAGGTTTTTCTATGTGGAATACCTTGTGGTGCAAGGTTCAGGATTCACAAGTAAATTTTGGAAAGCTCGCATGGAATCATGAGTACGCAGTCCTGTTTGCACCAAGTATTCTAGAAGGAGAATAAGTACAAGTAGAACGGGAGGCGACGAGGAAATGAGTTCCAACTCATGTTATGGAAACAGGAAATAAGAAGCTGCGAAATTGTGAAGTTAAAGGACGGTCAAGGCACGATGGAACTAAGCTCAAGAAAATGCGACTCAGAAGGATGAAGACTAGATGAGCGCATGATATCTCTTTTTAAGAGTATATCCTCGATCCCTGTTTTCTGCTGAGCTTGCTTGTAGGCTATCTTTTATGGATATCCCCTCGGTCCTATTTCTGTTACAAATCCCGTACGGAGTTTGTTTTGTTTATCTTCTCGACCCTGTTTCAGGGAATCTTAGGTAGAACCCTATGGATGTAAACATGTATTTGAAACATGTTATGATTGATATGGTTGCAAGTGGTTGCTCGTGGATGCGCGAATACACATTAGATGCTAGCTCGACTCGGTCACATTTCATATTGCGTATGCACGAGTATTTATACTTGTTTATGGATGAAATTGAATGTGTTATAATGCGGTTGTTGCATATGAATGAATGATTGTGCACGCATATAGTATCTATATGACTAGGACTATTTGCATACATGTTGGATTCATGGCACTATACATATTTTTGCATTAGAAAGATTATTCAGGCCTGATCATTAGCATTAGCTAAGGAACATGTACACACACGTTTTGCATATACTCATATAGCATTAGAAATCATCTAAGGACAATGGTTGCTTGTGGATGATGTTTTGAGTAGATGGATGATGGATGGTAGGATAGGTTCTTCCTAACTTGGAGATTTCGGGGACGAAATCCTAAAAGGTGGGGAGAATGTAACAACCTGTATTTCGATAACATGATTAAAGACGAGAATCAAGACAGAATTTAATTTTAAATTCTGAATCAAGTGAAATGGGCTATGCGATTGCATTCGTCTCGGAAAAATACGCGAAATAGAGTCCGAGTTTTCGAAAATCGGAGTCCGTATGACCCGGTTAAGGCCCAAAGAAGTTTTCGGGAAATTTGAATTTCGAAACATGCAGAAATGGGGCCAGGCGGGAAAATTCCCGCCCAGACAAGTCGACTGGGCTGTCGACAGGGCTGTCGACTTGCAAGTCGACAGGCATGTCGACAGGCAAGTCGACAGGGCTGTCGACTTGCCCTGTCGGCTGATTCTGGCCTGGTGCACCTATTTTCTATCTTGGCTAGGTTTTTGGGCCTGGTTTGAAATCTGACGGTTCAGGTTGGTCCTAGGGTTAATCTAAGGGCCTAAAACTATCCTAATCTCTATAAAAAGACCCTAAACCTACCCCTAAACCCTCATTATTCACTCATGTAACTAAACTATGGCCAAATTTCTACTCTCATGGCCTCCATCTCAAATCCCTAGAGCCTATGCATTCAAATCGGGTTCAAATCAAAAGGTGCAAGCTTGCTACACCAAATAGAGGCCAAATCAACATTGCTATGCGAGTTTCATGAAGGTTCTTCTTCAAAGGAGCCACCTTTCTTCGTCAAGATGATGCATGACCCCTTTTCTAAGCCTTGCCTATGTAAGTTCTAGCTACTTTTAGATGGAAACGGTAGTTTTGATAATGACATGGGATAAAATGAGGCTAAACATGATTATGCGAACCTATATGAACCTTACCTTGCCTCTTGTGTTCATGTTTATGATTTTAGGCCATGTGAGTGACTTAATCATGCCTCTCATGCTATGCATAACCTAGTTTAACTTGCAAGTTTGGATCTTTATGCATGAAATGCTAGCATGAACCTTTAGGAACCACTTTACTTGTGAAACATTGGCTAAGACAAGATTTTGGGGCTTATGCATGTTTATGAACCCAAACCCCTTATGCTAACATGCAAGTTTGTGGCCAAATCCTATATGATAGTATACATGCTTATGGTCAATCCCTATATGACTCTATCATGCATGTTTTAAGGCCAAACCCCCTTATGACGCCATGCATGTTTGGAGCCAATCCCTTTTGTGGCATCGTGCATGTTTTGGGGTCTACATGTAGCCATAGTATACCTACTATGTTGACTCACTTTTACTTAAGAGAAAATACGATTTTGGGTAGTTAGATAAACATGAACATGTCGCGAAATCTTAACTTGAATATGACATGTGTTTATACTTGAAAATATGACTTGAAAGATAACATGGAAGTTGACATGTAAGTATGCATAAAAACATGAGCTTGGGAATTTACCTATTAAGTTAGGTCTACCCTTTGGGAATTTACCTATTAAGTTAGGTCTACCCAAATGCTTGAAAACTTGTAACATGTTTTGGAAACATGATGAACTTAGATAATATAAGTGTGGCCAACTCGAGGTTGGGTTGAGTTTGCAACGTAAAACTACCCGGAACCGACCGGCCTAACTAGTAGTTGCAAACAATAGGACCCAATGTGAGAAGTTGGTCATGTCGCGCTTAAGACCCGAGGTTAGACTAGGTTGTGGTGTAAATCTACCTGGACCCGCCCGGCTTAACTAGTAACCACAACAAGGTCTAATGTGAGAGCTTAAGAGTGCATTAATTAAATTAATGCCACATGATAAGGTTAAGTAAATTTGACTAATGACACTTAACCGATATGACACGAATGGGTAGGTTAAGTGGGACCGGGCTTGATTTCCTTAATGACACTTAACCATGCAAGATGATTAGGGGATGGGGTTAAGTAATTTACACTTAACTAATCCGACTGGGTAATTAGATGAGGTTAAGTAATTAAGACTTAACTAACCTAACCACGGTAATTAGATGGGGTTAAGTAATCCACACTTAACTAATCTAAACACGGTAATTCGATGGGGTTAAGTTAAACACTTAACCAATTTAAACTTGGTAATTCGATGAGGGTAAGTAACCAATACTTAACCAACTTAACGTGATAATTTAATGGGGTTAAGCAACTTATACTTAACCAATTATACATGAAGATTTGATGTGGTTAAGTGACCTAAACTTAACCAATCTAACTCGTTAATTTGATGTGGTTAAGTGACCTAAACTTAACCAATCTAACTCGATAATTTGATGTGGTTAAGTAAACTAAACTTAACCAATCTAACTCGTTAGTTTGATGTGGTTAAGTGACCTATACTTAACCAATCTAACGTGAAAACATGATAAGGCTAAGTCACGAATCACTTGAATACGCTTGACCGATTTGACTCGGTAATTTGACAAGGTCAAGTTAATTTATATAATTAACCAATCTAAAATGATAATTAGACGAGGTTAAGTTATGGATTGCTTAATATACTTAGCCAACTTGACACATGGTTTGTAGGGTTAAGTCTTGGACTTGGATACTTAGCCAATTTTGACATGGTTTGTAGACGGGCTAAGTTATGAACTTAAGTGACACTTAACCCATTAGATAAACCCTAATTCGGAGGATTAGGTAAATAACCATAGTTAACAAGGATTATGGGAATAAGGCTAAGTGGTAAACCTTAGTTAAGGGAAACTAAGTAATAATTCTTAGTCAAGGAAATTTGGACCATTTCTTAGATAGATTAGTAACCCGATACGTTAGGTCAACGTTTAAGTATGCGTGTAGGAGCAGGCTATCTGATTTAGATAAAGGCTCCAACGAACTGGGTAACGAAGCAGCGGCTTCGGGGAACGTGAGGATATTCTTGGGATCCCTCTGTGAGCTGCCAGGTCATTATACTAGGCTCACGAGAGGTTGAGGTCTGCGGTAGAAGAACCAAGAATATGCCTTGGTTGCTATGCGAGCGACCTAAAGACTGGGGTGGATAGCAGTGAGTCGACGAATACATAAGGTGCCCGAGATAGCAAGTTCGTCGATCATCTACCATCTTAAGTCAAGCGTGTACGTACGGAAAGGCAGGGAACACCCAACAAACCATAATTGCTATCTAATTATGGGTGAGGTAGGCCGTAGGATGTGGGCTGGCCGGAGTGTAGTTCTCATGCAAGATTTTCTCTTGTGTTGCCTTTCACTAGTTGAGGGAGGGGTCTCGTGGGACCATAGCCACGTGTAGAAAAGCAGACCTTAGTATCTGCATCGGCAGATAAATCTAAAGCTCCCGACCGAGTCCTGTATTTCTTGTTTTGCCCTGTGACAGGACTCGGATGGCACGATGTGATACATGTGCATACAGTTATAGAAAAACGATTCACGATGAATGCGTGGGAAAAAGGGCGCGGTTGAGGGTTAGCGTAATCCCTAGTGGCCTAGGTGGTTTAACCCAAACCGAAATACGAAAGCGTGCAATAGGTAAGCGTAATCCCTAGTGGTGCTAGGTGGCGTAAGTCCTAGTAGTTCAAACGATGATTCATATGGAAGGGCCTAGCTAGAACAAGGGTGACAGTCCAAACGACTTCAAGGATAAAACGTTTACATGAGAAAGCCCGTACGGCCTACGGCAAAGGACTGATCTTATACATGGGAAGAAATATATGAGTGGGAAAACCTACATATGCTACATATTAGGTTGACATGGACCATTACATGACATTGGGCAAGGGACATTCATGGTTAACACGTGACGCGGGTTGGGATACTAGTACGAGAGGTGCAGAGCAAATATACATGTTAGAACTAGGAAGAATATACATAATAGATACCGTGGGATGTTAGACGGGGCAGATACCTTGGGATAATGTACTCGATAGAAATCTGACGATGTGATACCTTGACTTATCATAACACCGTAGTTTATCATGATACCTTAGTTTACCTTGCCACAGTAGTTCAACCGGCTACCCTGGTTTAGTTCATCTATCTTGTAGTTATCCTTATGTTTACTTTCAGTTTATGCATGTCATGTTACCTTTACCTGTTTTTATACTGGAAGTAGATAGGACTTACTCAGTCTTTTTGACTGACCCGTTTTGTTTCGCCTCTTTTCTTCCGTTTCCCCCCCAGGTTACAGGGAGGAAACAATGCTGTTTAGTTCGGACTTCTTCGGCTTGAAGGTCATCTTGGATGGCTTGGACTTTCCTTGGCTATGGCTACTCTACTGTTTTAATTGGGGAATAATTTATGAAAAAGGTTTCATGCTTCTTTATTTCAGCAAGACAGGTTTTGATGTACTCTGATGTAAAAAGGCTTTTGATCTCATTTATTAATGTTATGAAAGTTTGTTTTTACTTCCGCTATTTTTATATGTTCTGTCTTGTGATATTTCTGTGGATGTTTACCAATAATGCCCCTCTAAAGCTAGTGCATTCCCTTGCGAGTGACCCTAGCGGAGGCGGGGTGTTACAAGAATATATGTTGTAATTTAAGATCTAAATCTGGGCATACTATATATGATAGTCTGTGATTTGGAAGTGGGAGAATTATTTTGTATATGACTTAGGCGCAAAGATCTATATTAAAATAGGATAACTATTAAATGTGAACTCGCCTAAATGGGGATTTTTGGACATTTGACATATGCTGAAATAAAAGGCTATAATTTGGCATAATTCGTATTGTATATCGTGATTTGAGGTTTTTGGAGAATATGTTGTACCGTGTAAATTTAACAAAAATTTGGGACATTTGTTATATTGTGAATTATGACCATAATTTGGGCATGTAAAATTAGGCTTAGTTTTATGATTAGGCGAGGTATGTCAATCGAATTTTAATGGATGATTAAATCGGTTAAATTGCCTAATCTGCTAAATCTGTTGAAACTGAATATGGTAATTTGGGGTATGAAAATCTGTAGGCTCGATCTAAAATTGAGCAAAACATGTTAATAGAATTTTGGATGATCTGCTGTAACTTGTAAAGAAGTTAATTTGTTGAATTGGCATAATTAGTCTGATATTGGCATAATCTGTGAATGAATACTTTAGCAAAAAATAAGAATGCTGAGACATGAGGTTAGACTCTGTTTGCGGTAGAAGCCTGTCCGGACCCAACCGGCTTAACCAGCAACCACAAACTGTCAGTCTAATGTGAGAGGTCGTAGGCATAAAGATGCTTAGACACAAGGTTAGGTCTCGCTTGTGGCAGAAGTCTGCCCGGAACCGCCCGACACATCCAGCGGCCACAAGGTACCGACCTAATGTGAGAGGTCTATGCATTAATATTTAATTAATGCAAATCTAGGATAAATATGACGCCTAAAAACGTATTGGGTGGATAAGGTTAAATCAACTGGACTGATGAATCTAATAAACCCATTTGAAAATCTGTAGGCCCAATACAAGGTTAGGTGAAACAATCTGTAAGTTTGTTAATCTGTATATCTGATCCGTTAGTCTGAAAACTTGTTAATCTGTATATCTGATCTGTTAGTCTGAAAACTTATTAACCTGTATCTCTGATTTGAGAACTAGTTAATCTGGACTTTGTGGATCTGAAGTTTATAAGCAAGTTAATCTGAAATCTGTTAGTCTGGGGACACAAGGTTAGGAGGGGTAATTACTTGTGCCATCTGTTGTTTGGGACCCATATTAGTCAGTAATCCTTTATGGTGTCAAAATTATGACCCAAAACTAGGTAGGGGTCCAGGGCATGCTTACTGAACTAATCCTAAGAGATTCACTTTTATAATGGCGAGGGGTATTGATGGCGCATTCCAACCGGGTCATGTGTGTGCATGGTTTCGGTCTGCTCTGAGGATGTAAGACATCGTGACATCTGTAAATAGGTCTGTGTTTATAGGTTGTCACTTTAGGGAGTGATACACCCTTCTGTGGGGCCGGCACAGGGTATTTATGTATTAGGGAGCCGATCGCTTGGGTAGAATTTAGGGTACACTTAGTTCTGTCTGTTTCTGTTGGTGTACCATCTGTTTCTGTTGGGGTGGTAACACCTGTCTGTTTCTTTATGTACCGTCTGTTGGGGGTGGTAAAGGCCCATTACTAGTGTACACCTAATTCTGGTATTCCGTTTCCGTAGGGATTATTCTGTTTCTGTCTCTGATTTCGTTCCTGCTTCTGTTTCTGTATGTATGTCTCTGTTAGGGTGGTAAAGGCCCATTACTAGCATTCTGTTTCTGAACGTCTGTCTCTGTTAGGGTGGTAAAGGCCCATTTCTAGCATCCTGTTTCTAAAGAGATCATTCTGTTTTCTGTTTAGACATTAGGACAACACCCAATTCTGTTATACTAGTATTAGTGCAGAGAAGTGAAAACCAAGTAAGCATCTTAGTTTAGCCTATATCATTCTGTCTCTTCTGTTAACCTGCTACTCCTGTTATGGTTATCTCTCATCCAGTTTTATTTACATGTCATGATACTGTTATCTGTTTATATGCTGAAAGTCACTGGACTCACCAGACTTATGTCAGACCTAGTTTGTTTCGCCTCTTTTCTTCCGTTTTCCTCCCGAGGTTCTCAAGGTGGAAACATAAGAGCTTGATTTAGGTTCCAACTGCTTGAAGTGCTAGAAGTGCCTGAAATATTGCTTGGCTTTGATTCTACCTATTTATGGCATTCTCTGTTGGGGATTATGGCTTTAAAATTATGCATTCTGAAGGATTTTATATAAGACTGATGTTTGTGTACTTGGGTTTTGGTATTGTGATGTAACCAAACTTATTTCTGTTTCTGCTATAATAAAGTTATAAAATTTTCAAGTACTACTTTGCATATCTGTCTTGTAAATTTCTGTTTTGTTTACTTATAACGTTCCACCGAAGTTAAGGCATTCCCTTTGTGAGTGACCTTAATGGAAGTGGGGTGTTACAACTGGTATCAGAGCTGAAGGTTACCAGATTTGATAAAAAGTTTTTGAAAACTATTTTCGAAAAAGTTTTAAATAGAAAGTATTTTCAAAAGTAGAGTTTATTTTGAAAAATATAATCCCCAAAAGCCATATATCTATCTTTCGATTCTCCGTTTTGAATCTCTTCCTTTTTCTTTTCAGCATGTCTGGGGTACCCGAGATACCCGAGGGCATACCCATACCAACTTGGTTCAGAAGGTATCTGGAGGCAAGGGCCACCGCCGTAGGCCCAGCAGACGTTCCTCCTCCTCCTCCCCTCCCCCTGTTGATATTTTTTCGAAGATATGCAAGGACTTTCGGGCAATGCGCAGGAAACCTTTTCACGGGTCAGAGATGTTTGTTGAAGCTCGAAAATGGCTTAAGGAGGTGGAAGATTTGTTTGGTATCTTCGAGATAGAAGATGGAAGGAAGGTCCAATTAGCTGCTTGGTTAATGAAGCACGAAGCCTCGTTTTGGTGGGAGGTCACGAATGAAGAGCATCCGGTAGAGACATGGATGGATTTCAGGCATAGATTCAAGATGAAATTCCTCTCACGAGTAGAAGAGAATTTATACATAGAGATGTTATTAGCATTGAAGCAAGGGAATTCATCAGTGAAGAAGTACGTTAACAAGTTCAATCAGTTGGCGAGATTCGGCTTAGACTTGGTGAACATACCAGAGAAGAAGGCCCTGAGATTCGTTAAAGGTTTGAATGAGCTGCTACATGGGTTGGCTATGACCCACATTCCTATGGGGACTACCTTCGAGAATTTGGTTGATATGGCGTTAATGCATGAAGAGGAAGCCAAAAGTAAGAAGAAAGAAGAAAAGCTCGAAGGACCATAGAACAAGAAAGAGTGGCCCAAAAAGGAAACACAAAAGAAGAATGAAAAGTCTGAAGATAAGAAGGAGAAAGTGCTTTACATATGGAAGCTTGACTCATCTGAACAAGGATTGCAGAAAGAGGAAGGGCGCTTGCTTCAACTGTGGAGAAATGGGACACTTCACTAGGGACTGCCCGAAGAAACGTGGGCAAAGGCAGAGGGCAGAAACTACTTCTGGAGGGCAGGCGAATGCTCTCGTGACTGGTGGATAGGGTAGAGATAGGAAAATTTATATAGAAGGTTTAATTTCCTTATCTGATTATTAAGTTAAAACTCTTTTTGATTCTGGCATTTTGATTCTATAATTGACACTCTGCACTTTAATGCTAGCCTTGTTTCTGATCCTGCTATAGTCTCAAACCCCACAAGGGTTATGACTCATCTGTTTGTGATAAGTTGGGGGTATCTGTGTTGGGCGTTAAGTTGACTATGACGCATACATTCTGGGTTTTGATAATCTGATCTATACCAGTAGTCTGTAAGTATCTAAATATTTCTGAAAAGGATAGGGGTTTTTTCTCGAAGCGTGAAGTAGATTTCCAGTTTTGACATTGTTTAATGGGAGTAATTCTCTGAGTGTCAATCTGATGTTGATTTCGGTCTTTTTGGTTGATACTTAGGGATTTATTCTCTTAACCGATGTCTAATGGGAACAGAACTTTTGTCTTAGTTGTACTTGCTTCTATGACTCGGCCGTATCCTATCGATCGAGTGTTCGACCTTTAGATAGAAACTAATGGGTGTAAACATGTGTTTGAGACATGTTATGTTTGATGGTTGCAAGAGGATGCAAGTGGTTGCTCGTGGATGCATACACACACACTAGGCACTAGATCGACTCGAAAACACACTACTACAAAACAGGTCATTTGCGACCGTTGTTTAAGCTTATTTGCGACTGTTTTACAACCGTCGCATATGCGACTGTCGCAACATCTATAAACTTATTGCGAAGGTTTTAAAACTGTTGCAATATACAGTTTCTTGTGACGGGTATTCTAAAATAACAGTCGTTGTAGGCTAGTTCATTAGCGACAGTTTGTTTTATGCCAGTAGCAAAAAACCGATATTTAACTTCAAAACTTCGACCTTGTGCGACAGACTTTAAAATAACTGACGCGATAAGTTTAGCATTTGCGACCGTGTTTTTTTTACAACAGTAGCAAATAACTTCTGAATTCAAAAGGTCTAATGCAACCGCATTTCATCTCAGCCTTTATGATTGTCAGTTATCAAATACAGTTCAACCTTTCCTAGCTTATAAGCAATTCACAAAATATATGAACACAAGAAATACATACACAATTCACAAAATCTTATATCATTTGAAAAGAAAACACTAACACTGATAACCATACAACAAAATTAGTTTGCATGAGTCATAGCTACTCATATGCTAAGCTCCAACCAATACGTGTAAATACTTACATATTACTTATTTCATCAGAAATTAACATTCTTCACATGACTACAAAAGAACAAAATGGATCATCCAGCTTAAAACTAAAAATAGCACAATTTATCTTCATGATTGTCGATTTAAACCAGCATCTGCAAAAAAAACCAACATAGCATTATTTTGATTGCAATTGAAAATATATCAAACATAGTATCCAGACTGTGAATTGGATACTAAAAAATATGCAAACAAGGAACTGATCATAAACTACAAAATAGTGACATTAAAAGTACCGTGTTTTTCTCCTATAGGTTGTAATGTGATCTGAACGTAAATAGTTTGTAGTTTTTCTCCTCCAGGTTGAGCAAAGCAGAAAGCTGATAAAGGAGAGAACACAAATATATTAATAAGCAAGTAAGATGATGCAATTAGTTTGTAAATAGAACACAAGTATATTAGTGGAGTGTAAATAGAATTCACGCAATACTGTAAATAGAACACAAGTAATACTGTACTACTGTAAACGGTATTCACGCAATACAATTGTAAAGGAAAAAAGCCAATTGTTCCACTCTTAAAGACTGCAAATACAATTGTTCCACTCCCCCCCTTCATTTCAAAGCAACTCCATATTCAATTCCATTCACCAAACAACCAGCACTCCTCAAACAATACACAACCAACCTCATTTAACAATATAAAAAACAACCTCATTTACTAATATAAAACACATAACTTTTGGTCCACCTCACAATATAAAGGATTGTACTAAACACTAATCGCATGGCTACATAAAATAGGCTGTGTATGCTATTTTAATGCATAGGCACAACAAACACTGCCATTTGAATAATCTATCATTTACCAATGCAAGCATTTTTTTTATTGTTTTGTATTCAGTTTGTGACTAGTTCCGTTCCATACATTGTGGTTGGGAACTGATCAGCACCCAAGCAATAATTTAAATCAATCAACTAAAAGTAACATATATTTCAAAAAAAAAAACGACCTGAAAACATATTGTATGGTAACTGCACATAAGTTGTGATGAAATGAGTGCCAGTATCAATCATGTAGGGCCATGAAAATAATAGGAAAATGCAGATTTAATTTTATAAAAGTATATGAATGCACATCAGAATTTAATATAATTGATTTCATTATTTATGGTGGCCCAGACCACGCCAGGAGCATCCTTTTTTCTTGTTTAAATGAACTATGGATAATGCGTTTACGTCTTTAGTAAGAAGGGTTAGTAATTTTGATCTTCGGACCCCGTAATATTTAATTTTCTCTTTGTAAGTTGTTGCTCATATTATATCTGTTACTAATATTTTATTATATATGTTATAATGGACATTGTATGTCAAGCCTTGGTCATATGTCGGATACTCGTTAGCATTTCAATCGTGAACCGTTGGATTTAAGAAAACTCTAATAGAACATAAAATACTAACGCAAAATTAGATATACTCAACCATTAGATCTCCCGTTGAATTCCACTATTTACATAACGACACAGAAATTCAATGGCCCTAACTTATATACATCTAATTTTATGTATGATTTTTTGTTCTAATGTCATTTCTGTTAAAAAATATAAAAATAAATAAAGAGGGTTTAACATATACAAGTTGAAGCCATTTGACGTCACTGCGGAGCTAGCAATATTTTGGGCTACAAGTCTCGTAGGGGCACACTTAAATACTCATCGTCATAATTGACCAATTAATAGGTTAACCTCTTAAAAAAAGAAATTCAATGTTATGTGGATAAAATTAAATCTGCATATTCATAATATTGTTCGTCCAACTAATGAATACAAATCAGAATGATTTCTTTTAGAAAAGCATAATCAAAATTAATTTTTTACATAATATTCGTAGAACTTTAGTTGTGATGAAATGATTGCCAGTATCAATCATGTAGGCCATGAAAATAATAGGAAAATATTGCTAAACAGTGAATCGGAAAGACAAAGCGATGATAAAAAATGCATAATCAAGTAATCGATTAAAAAATCACAACTATGGTACACCAATATCAATTTTGTATTATCATAAAATAATCGACTTGCAATTAGGGTATAGTTTATAATCGCATCAGAAGGGTAAATCATTACTGTAAATGAAATGAATACCTCAAAATTGTGTGAATTTCTTCTGGATCTCGTTGGATTATAATCATGTCAACTGAAAATCTAAGCAGAACTAACATGAAATAGAGAATGACATACTTCAAGTCTACCCTAATTGTGCGTTGAATGATATGAAACTCATATTGGAGGGAAAAGTAGAATGACATACTTTAAGTGTTGATATAGCTGCTTCATTGCAAAGTAACTTAATATCAGCACCAGTGTAGCCTTCAGTAAGCTGGGCCCGTTCTTTCATACTGATATCAGCAAGACATGGAATATTCTTAGTAAAAATGCAGAATATTTCTTCTCTGGCGGCTTAACATCTATTAGCCTATCAAATCATCCTGCTCAAACATAAAATAGTCCTTAATCTAAAGTAAAGATCCAACATTCAGATGCAACAAATAACTTAGAGAACAGATGGATAAAATAATAATTAAACTCAATTTCGTACCTGGTCTTAAAAGAGCATCATCAATTTTGTCTAGACGATTGGTAGCTGCAATGACTGTAACACCATATCTTTGTTCCAAACCTACATAGACACACTTAATTTCAGCAAGCAAGCTAATCATGATAATTATATCAAGGCTGTTACATTCAACGTTCAAGCAATCATTTATCTATATTATAAATCAGAAGCACAAATATTTCAACATAAAGCACAAATAATTCAACACGGTACAACACATAGGTAGGACTCAAACCCGACTCAAACATGATACAACAAACAAATAAATAGAAGGTGGCCTGCCAAGAATATATTGTAAAATAAACATTTAAAATAACAATTCAACAATTAAAGGTGTTACCCGGTCTTTGGACCCGACAATGGCAGAGCAACTGACAATTGATAAGATTCGACAAAACGACAATGCGGTGGACTTGAATTCAAGACATAGAACATATGGATCCAGATCGGCCTTGCCCGGAACCTGATCCGGTTTGCCCCGATCAAGACACATGAACGTCAACTCCAAGATCAAAGCTATCTTTAAAGCATATTTATCATTCAGGACGACTGAGTTAAAGTAAAATATGGGGTTTAGTAAAAAATGTCTACTTTAGTCTCATCCTTGGTTCATGAGAGGACTTATCCGCGTAGCATAACCACTGGACAATGGAAAATACAGAGAATGTTAGCCAGCACTAAACAAAAAACTTCTATCACTGTTTAGTTGGAAGAGAATAATGTGCAAACCAATTAAAGGTGTAAGTATATAAGCAAGGGCATTGAATATTCAATTAAAGAACATCATGAGTTATGTATTGCTGCATGCAACTAAAGCCGTCTTTGCGGCAAGCATTTCTAGATTAATAAATTGTAGAATTCACACATTACCATACGTTTATGTACTACTTGAGTGTTAAGGACTTATATTATACACTAGTATGATAGGATTTGAATCGTTGTATACTTCCCATGGGAAGAAATATTTCTTGAAAATATTCTTTGTTGATTCACCGAGAAGGTTCCGCTCCAATAAACTGTGAAGGATAATGATACTTTATATGAAATAATATGAAAAAAAAAGAAAAAAAAAACTGGCAGACCATTATATATTATATCAATAACCGATGAAGTCTCTTTAACTCAAGGGTACATTCATATATCCAAGGGGTGTATATTTGAATCTAACATACAACTGCAACAATTAAACACATGCCTATTTATGTTACGAGAAAGGAATGACCAGCTTAATTCATTGAATATTTCAAGAAAGATGCCGAGGGGAAAAAGCCAATGTACTCAATTGGTAATAACTGCCTTGCAGCATAGTTATGTGCATAATCAAAAATAACTACCTGATAAATCTTATATCTTTAATGATAGTTTTTAAATAGTTATAATACATCTGCTATTCCACATTTTAGTGTAAATGCAAACTTCCGAAAATGTCTTTGTTCTCTATAGACAAAAAATTAAGCTGGTCATTCATTTTGGCTCAGTTAGTTAAACTAAGCCGAAAGGCTCAGTTTTACCGAGCCATTCGGCTCTGTTATAACTTATAACTGTGCCGAAAGGCTCAGTATAACCAAGCCATTCGGCTCAGTAATACTGAGCCGAAAGGCTCGGTTAAACAGAGCCTAATGACTCAGTTTTACCGAGCCATTCGGCTCAGTTATAACTGAGCCGAAAGGCTTAGTATAACCGAGCCATTCGGCTAAGTAATACTGAGCCAAAAGGCTCAGTTTTACTGAGCCGAAACAGCTCAGTTTTACCGAGCCGAAACTACACAGTTTTACCGAACTGAAACAACTCAGTTTTACTAAGCCATTCGCTTAGTTATACCGATCTTTATGGCTTAGTTTTATATTAATAGTTGATTCTTATATGTATACATACATGCATGCATGAAGGCACACACATAACATTTATTTGTATATATGTACACGTTGTATGTCAGCAAAAGTAGCAATGATTAATAAAATGGCAACTCAAACTCATATAGACAATGTTATATATGCATAATGTCTACCCATATATATCAGAAACACTCCATGATGCATGAGGACAAAACAAATTGGATTCACATGGTTTTCATTGTTTGGCTCCCTATATTGGCTTTAAATCAGAATTATTAATCACTTATACATCAGAATTTTGGCTACTACTCGTCAAACGAAGAAATCAAGTTCAGTAATATTGCTAAAATTGCAAGTTAAAATCTAGAACTAATGCAATGTCTTCAATTTGAACACATCTAAAATAAAATGCTTACATAAAATAAATATCATGGTTTACAATCAACTGAAATTGAAATACTATAACATACAGCAAAATTAAAATCCTTGCTTGTGATACCTTATCTACAAGCACAGTTGAAATATGGAACAACTTCTTGTAAAATCGCTACAAAATTTATCAAAATAGCACGATAGGAAATAATATACTATAAAAGGCACGAATGGACATCTAATGTAATCTATAACCTTGTATTTAATATCATTATGAAGCATTGTATACTAAGGACAAACTGAGTTATGTTTCTTGGAAAATTCAAATAACACAAAAACAATATGAACACTTTATCAGGACACAATTTGTGAGGCCAAATGACGAAGGACTTGCATGAAAAAATTTACACTATTGGCAGTGTTATGTTTTCCCACATATACACAAGTGATTTATGACTTACGTTTTAAACAACTTAAATCTGTTAATGAACCTCAAAATTTTAATGAACATAAATATGCACTAACATGAGCCAATAGACAGAGGAATATCTTCCTCCAGTTACTTGACAAAACGTTAGAAGATCCAATGGAATGCAAGATCCTCCAGTTCTTGATAAAATAAGAATAAGTTCGATTAAAAGCAATTAACACCTTAGAGAACTGATGCAGATTTCTTTCGCATAAATTGACAAACACATCTTCGGGCATAATAGCATTTCCGGAAAAAAATGTACTCACAGACTTGGAGATAGATAACATACCTTCAAAATTTTGACCTATCAGACCTTTCAGCTTCCAGTATATCGACCTTTAAGCGGTACACTTCAATTCAGCTTGAACTGTGATAGACATGTATGTATACTCATTAAAAAAGGTAGTGCAGCAATGGCCTTTTATTTCTAGCTGGGTTCAAATCATGAACTTCGTTGATAAACAAGAAATCGAAGCTTACATACGTTTTCCTTTGAATTTTACTATTATTAGCTATTTTACATTTGAACCTCTCTTGCTGCTTCACCATGCCACTGAACAATAATAAGTCATACATGAAATGAACTTACATTCATTCATCTTTTTTTATTTTACTATTTCCACTTTTTCATTCCATTAGTTATCATATAAATATTTTATTTACTTGCATTTTCTAATGCCTTAATTATTTTTTAGTGTCTTAGTGTAATAGACATGTGTAAATATTTTAGTTCTGACCATTTTGAGCAGTAAATTCATAATTACTCATACTCTCTTATACTGTCTTTTTACTATATCTGTTTCAGTTACCAGCATGCATCCTCTATTTTGTACGATTTATATTAACTATTTTTCCTGAAATATCCTTTAATCACCATCAAGCATATGTTTATAAGCTAAAAAACTTTTCACTCAACATCGTAACTATTTCCATGCCTAATGATAACATTTTTGTGTGGATACGGATAAACGAGTACCAACAAAATTGTTTAATACATAATCTATAATAAAATCTAATATAATCAGTAAAAGACTTAATTTATATACACTTCAATTCAGTAAATGATTAGTTTCCTTAGTTTGTATTTACTTATTTATTTTGGTAACCCAACCTCACATGCAATCGCACATGCAATGGAAGTATATAAATATGAACATATACAGTACCCTCAACTTAAGATACATATGGCGGCTACTAAGTGTACAAATTTGGATACTTAGTTTTTTTTTTCATCCTTGAATTTTTATTTTCCTAATGTAATAGGGAAAAAATTCTTAATCTAATATATTAGGCAGCTGCTTGTTTCTTTTCATGAAACCATTCTCGCTTTTACATCAGTTTTGTCTTTGACTATTAAATATGATGACTCCTAAATACACTGTCAAGTTTAAATAATCCCACGCCACGACTACCAATGGGTGAAACTAATTTATCATAGGACAATACCAATGCAGCCTTTGTAATAACACTGGGAATCAAAAATTCGAAGTCTACCCAAGAGATAAATAGGGAAAAACAAGTAATTGCCTTTGTAATACCACCAGTCATCTCTACATGTCTAGTTAATACGATACTCCAAATCTCCAATCAGAAGAAACCAGTAGCAGGAATGAATGAATCGTAAAACAAGAAACAAAATGAAGGAATCACTTACAAGAAACAAAATGGGGTTGGAGACTGATGTTTAGATCGAAACCGAGGCGACGGAACTGGAGAGAGGCGCGTTTTCTTCTTCTGAGTGGATCGAAACCAAGTGGAGATCTGGAGGCGGGATTTGATCGAAATATGGAGGGGTTTTGTTTAGTTTTTGTTTTTTTTGGTCAACACGGTAGGAATGCGGGGGTATGTATGCGATAGAAAGGTCGTCACGTGAAAATGCCATGTGCGACTATTTTATATTTAATAGTCGCACAAGGACACTTTACTATTTCCAACCTCTTACTATTCACTACGGTTTTAAATATAACAGTCGCAAATTGTAAATATTTGCTATTGTTTTTCTATAAAACAGTCACAAATTTGTCTTCTACTGTTTTTCCCTGACAACCTGCTACGGTTTTAACTAAAACCATCGCACATAATAATAAATGCTACTGTTTTTAGATAAACCGTCGCAAATAAGGGGACGCAAATAGGCTGTTTTGTACTAGTGACACTCTCATACTGCATATGGATGTGTGTGCATTTTTCAATTTTTGTGGATGCAAAATGATTGACTCATCACATGGATGTTGCATTTGGATGAATTGTTATGCACTCATATAGAAATGATGTGTATCAAGTAGGATTTCTTGCATACATAATTGGACTCATGGCATTAACATAATTCGCATTAAGGAGGTCAACTGAATCAGTAGACTGCCTGATCTTTGCATTAGATAAGAGACATATACACACACTTTTGCATATGTTCATACAACATTAAAAGTTTTCTAAGGAAAATGGATGATTGTGGATGATGGTTGAGTAGATGAGTGATTGGATGGTAGGACACATTCTTCTTAACTTGAAGATTTCGGGGACGAAATCCTTTAAGGAGGGGCGAATGCAACACCCCGTATTTTCTGTGAATTTAAAAGTAACAAAACGAATTATAATTAATTTTCAAAAGGAGAATTAAGGAAAACGGGTTACGCCATTGCATTCGTCTTGGAATTCTGATTGAGATAGAGTCCGAGTTTGCGTAACTCAGACTCCGTATGAAGAAGTTATGGCACTTAGAAGTTTCAGGGATTTAGAATAAAAACCAGCCCGAATTCAAAATTCAAAGTTCGAAATTCAAAACACACCCGGGTTAGGCGGGAAAATTCCCGCCCAGGACCCAGGTCGACCAGGGGGTCGACCTGGGTAGAACAGGTCGACCATGGGGTCGACCTGGGGGTCGACCTCCCCCCTATTTCCAGATCCGTGGACAGATTCAAAGGTCGGCCTCCCCCTATTTACAGATCCGCGGACAGATTCGTTTTTCTGTATTTAGACGCCCGTTCTGACCAGATTCGTTGCTCCTAAGCTATTTAAACACCCCCAAACCTCACTTTCTCTCCACACAATTTCATTACGCCTATACTCTGCCCTAATTCATAATAAAATAAATCAATGGCGTTGCTACTCTGCTAAAAACCTAAGTTAGAACAAGTGCTCCTTCTTCTTCCAATCTGAATAGGATTAAAAGAGAACAACTCCAACCCCCTTTTTCTTTTAGAATCCAACCAAGGCAAGTAAAGTTGTTTTCAGATATGAAATTTAATTATGATTTTGACATGGTTATAAATCTGAATTGGAGATTATGTATATTTTTGTTTATCAGATCTTTTTTTAAGTGTAGATCTATCTTATTACTGTTTATCAGATCTGCTTTTCTGTGAAGATCTATCTTATTAATATTATTGTAACTATTCTGTATCTCTTCCTTCCTTCTATTCTATAGCCAGGCTACCACCAGCCTGAGCCAAATCTCATAAGAGATCGATGCGCAAACGCTAAATTTGGGGAAAGTTGTGAATAGTTGGATATGACTGATTTGTGACTAATTTGAGAAAAGAATATATGTTGTAATTTAATATCAAGAACTGGGCTTACTAAATATGATAGTCTGTGATTTGGAAGAGGGAGAATTATTTTGTATATGACTTAGGCACAAAGATCTATATTAAAATAGGATAACTATTAAACGTGAACTCGCCTAAATGGGGATTTTTGGAAATTTGACATATGTTGAAATAAAAGGCTATAATTTGGCATAATTCGTATTGTATTTCATAATTTGGGGTTTTTGGAGAATACTTTATACTGTGTAAATTTAACTAAAATTTGGGACATTTGTTATATTGTGAATTATGATCATAATTTGGGCATGTAAAATTAGGCTTAATTTTATTATTAGGCGAGGTATGTCAATGGAATTTTAAGGGATGATTAAATCGGTTAAATTGCCTAATTTGTTGAAACTAAATATGGTAATTTGGGGTACGAAAATCTGTAGGCTCGATCTAAAATTGAGAAAAACATGTTAATAGAACTTTGGATAATCTGTTGTAACTTGTAAAGAAGTTAATTTGTTGAATTGGAATAATTAGTCTGATATTGGCATAATCTGTGAATGAATACTTTAGCTAAAAATAAGAATGCTGAGACACGAGGTTCGCCTCTGTTTGCGGTAGAAGCTTGCCGGGACCCAACCGGCTTAACCAGCAACCGCAAACTGTCAGTCTAATGTGAGAGGTCGTAGGCATAAAGATGCTTAGACACGAGGTTAGGTTTGGCTTGTGGCAAAAGCCTGCCCGGAACTGCCCGGCACATCCAGCGGCCACAAGATACCGACCTAATGTGAGAGGTCTGTGCCTTAATATTTAATTAATGCAAATCTAGGATAAATATGATGCCTAAATACATGTTGGGTGGATAAGGTTAAATCAATTGGAGTGACGAATCTAATAAACCCATTTGAAAATCTGTAGGCCCAATACAAGGTTAGGTGAAACAATCTGTAAGTCTGTTAATCTGTATATCTGATCCGTTAGTCTGAAAACTTGTTAATTTGTATATCTGATTCGTTAGTCTGAAAACTTGTTAATCTGTATGTCTGATCTGAGAACTAGTTAATCTGGACTTTGTGCATCTGAAGTTTATAAGCAAGTTAATCTGAAATCTGTTAGTCTGGGGACACAAGGTTAGGAGGGGTAATTACTTGTGCCATCTGTTGTTTGGGACCCATATTAGTCAGTAATCCTTTCTGGTGTCAAAATTATGACCCAAAACTAGGTAGGGGTCCAGGGCATGCTTACTGAACTAATCCTAAGAGGTTCACTTTTATAATGGCGAGGGGTATTGATGGCGCATTCCAACCGGGTCATGTGTGTGCATGGTTCCGGTCTGCTCTGAGGATGTAAGACACCGTGACATCTGTAAATAGGTCTGTGTTTATAGGTTGTCACTTTAGGGAGTGATACACCCTTCTGTGGGGCCGGCACAGGGTATTTATGTATTAGGGAGCCGATCGCTTGGGGTAGAATTTAGGGTACACTTAGTTCTGTCTGTTTCTGTGGGGGTACCGTCTGTTTCTGTTAGGGTGGTAACACCTGTCTGTTTCTGTGTGGTACCGTCTGTTAGGGTAGTAAATGCCCATTACTAGTGTACACCTAATTCTAATATTCCGTTTCCGTAGGGATTATTCTATTTCTGTCTCTGATTTCTTTCCTGCTTTTGTTTCTGTACGTCTGTCTCTGTTAGGGTGGTAAAGGCCCTTTACTAGCATTCTGTATCTGAACGTCTGTCTCTGTTAGGGTGGTAAAGGCCCATTTCTAGCATCGTGTTTCTAAAGAGATCATTCTGTTTTCTGTTTAGACATTAGGACAACACCTAATTCTGTTATACTAGTATTAGTGCAGAGAAGTGAAAACCAAGTAAGAAGCTTAGTTTATCCTATATCATTTTGTCTCTTCTGTTAGCCTGCTACTCCTATTATGGTTATCTCTCATCCAGTTTTATTTACATGTCATGATACTGTTATCTGTTTATATGCTGAAAGTCATTGGACTCACTAAACTTATGTCTGACCTAGTTTGTTTCGCCTCTTTTCTTCCGTTCCCCCCCAAAGGTTTTTAGGGTGGAAACATAGGAGCTTGATTCAGGTTCCAACTACTTGAAGTGCTAGAAGTGCCTGAAATAAAGCTTGGCTTTGATTCTACCTATTTACCGCATTCTCTGTTGAGGATTATGGCTTTAAAATTATGCATTCTGAAGGATTTTTTATAAGACTGATGTTTGTGTACTTGGGTTTTGGTATTGTGATGTAACCAAACTTATTTCTGTTTCTGCTATAATAAAGTTATAAATTTTTCAAGTACTACTTTGCATATCTGTCTTGTAAATTTCTGTTCTGTTTACTTATAACGTTCCACCGAAGTTAAGGCATCCCCTTTGTGAGTGACCTTAACGGAAGTGGGGTGTTACATAAAGTAAATCATTAAACAACGCAACGCTTTTTAGAAAAATGAAACCATTATAAGACTCAAGTCCCATCACACAATGCAATGCAAATCGAAAGATAGAGTTTTACCTTATAATGTTCAAAAATGCTTGATACGATAAATTGGATTTGATATTTTTATTAGTGTATATGTTTCAAAAACATTTCAATCATAATGTATTAATCATAGACGGCATAGCTACCATATACGATGTCGCCAAATATAGGTTTACAATCAAAACCGTATGGAGTCGTATTAGAAGTTGGATTTCCATCATGAACCAAGACAAGGGATCGTCCTTACTGAATTCGAGACAATCTAGCCCATGTCTTAGGACAAGTACTCAGTCAAGCCCTTTGGATCACCAGGGTCGGTCCACACATATGTTAGTGGATTAGTTATGCGTGAACAATACGTCTCCCCGCCTTATGGGGCGTAAATAGAGCCACTATGGACTCAATATCTGAGGTACCTCGCTTTCCATCATCCACATAAGTAAAAATATCTGGGCTTGTAAAACCCAGACACCACTTCTAGCTATAAAGAAACGCATTTTCTCCCTGGGGTCTTTCTCCCGTTTCTGGTTCATACAGAGGTGTGAGGCTCGCGAAGTAACGCTATACACAAAGCTATGCTAAATAAAGTTGTGCTTTGATCATCAACCACAAGGCTCTGCTTTTCAACAATAAGCCTTGATCATTTGCATCTTGGCATGCCACACTGACAATTCACGCCATGCGACCGATATCTATCGATATATAACCTCTGAGCTCGTACGTCCCAGAGAAGGATGTTAAGCAAGAGAATAAATTCTCCGCCACCAACAGATATATATTAAATAGAAATCAATTGGCACAGAATAAAATCCAGTGTTAGACTACATCCATTTATAAGTCCATTCTGGGTCTGAATGAAACCGGAGACACCTTATTCATCGTCCCATATGTCCAATACGGAAGAGAGGTGCTCGCTAATACGGACAATCAACAAGTACGTCCGGACAACTACCACTGTAACCCTTTCAAGGCAGCAACTCCAATCAAAGGCATCAGTAGTCATCCATTCGATGTAAAGATAGCCGGTCTTCAATCACCGTCTTCATATCTTTGACTTCCAATCATCGTATAATTATTTGAAATGAGATTTAACTCGAACTTTTCAAATAATTCTCGACTATATACAATTTAAATCAATTATTTTCATTCCATATTGTTTATAATATTTAATAACGATTTATCACTATTCTAATTTATTTGAAAAAATAGCCATTTTCAATTTAACGACGCTTCGGGTCATTACATGGCCCTGGCGCTGTTTTCACCAAAATTTGATTTACACATTTCTCAAAATCTAACCATTGGATCTTAGCAAACTTTATATCGTTGGAAAGATCTTTCCAAAACGAACCCAACAGTTCCGGTTTTGGGAAAAATCCAACGATCGGATCTTTCAGTATAATCGTTTGAATTTACGATTTCAAAACATGAATTACAGCAGCGCGATTCGTTTAATTTTAATTTATATTTATATATAAATATATAAATATAAATCGTTCAACGATTTCAAACCATTTTCAATTTAACATTGATTTCTTTTATATATGAAATCATATATTACATTATAAATGAATTTTTTAATGTTAATACAACTTGCAACATTGAATCTTTTATATGATTCATATATATTACATAAAAATGTAATTTTTTTATCATTCACCTATAACATTAAAATTGTAATCCTTTATTTCAATATATTATTACATTGAAAAATGTAATCTTTTATTTCAATATATTATTACATTGAAAAATGTAATCTTTTATTTCTTTCGTAAAATAAATGTAAGTTTTAATGTTTCATTTACATCAGAAATGATATTTTCAATGTAAACATTTTTATTGTTGAAATGGCTATTTTTAATGTTTCATATACATTAAAATGAAAAATCCAGTGTGAATACATTTTTATTTAACAATGTTATTTTTAATGTTTCCTTCACTAAAAATGTATATTTCAATATAAACACATTTCTCTTTAACAATGTCTATTTGTAATCTTGCATTACATTAAAAACGTATATTTCAAAGTAAAGACATTTTTATATAATAATGGTCATTTTTAATGTTTTATTTACATTAAAATGTAAATTTCAAAGGAAACATATTTTATATAGCACTGGACAATTTTAATGTCTCATTTATAGTGAAATGTAAATTTCAATTGTAATACATTTTTATTTTCAAAATGTTTATTTTTAATGTTGCATTTACATTTAAAATGTATATGTTAATGCCAATACATTTTTATTTATCAATGTTATTTTTAATGTTTCCTTACATTAAAATGTAAATTTCCAATGCAAATACATTTCTATATCAAAATGTTTTATTTTAATGTTTCATATACATTAAAATGTAAATTTCCAATGTAAGTACATTTTTATATCAAAATGTTTATTTTAATGTTGCATTTACGTTTAAAATGTAAAATCCAATATCAAAACATTTTTACTTCAAAATGTTTATTTTTTTAATGTTGCATTTACATTAGAAATGTAATGCAATGTAAATACATTTTATATTACAATGTTTATTTTTAATGTTTTATTTACATTAAAAATGTGAATTTCAAATGTAGATACATTTTTATTTAACAAATGACAATATTTGATTGACAACAAAAATATGAATTTCATGTTGATATATAATGATCATTTTCATTTTCACATATATATACATATATATATTAAAAATCTAATTTTCATATTATTCAAATAATTAATATGTAATAACATGAATATTTTAAAACACAAGGGTATTTCAGAAAATTTCGGCAGCATAATGACAGGGCAATTAAAACCGGCACCATCCCGATGTACGGCTCCTCGTACTACCTTAGGCCTCGCGGCGTTTACAAGGGGTTTAATTTCCTAATACATTTTTCTATGTAATCTATTGCCACAATATCTATCAATTTCATTTCAACCACAATCAAACACCAAGAATTAACCAATTCCACATCATAATACAATCAAGTCGTCCATGGTCTGTGGACGACGGGTGTCGGGAGTTTCTAAACTCCGTCTGCATCCTAATATAATTTTATTTAATTAATTAATTTGAATTCAGAAATTTCACTTTGCTATTTCTTTCTTCTAAAATTGTAGAAGGCCCCAAAAATTCTAACGTCTCTTCTGAAATGTGGATCTCGAATTTACGATTCCAATGTTTCCTGTTTCATCAGATTTCGATTTCGTATGAGAAAGATATGAAATTACGAAGGTCGCTAACATTTTAAAATTAAATAATAAATTAATTAATAAATAAAAACCTCCTTCTTCCTTAATTTGAACAAGCCGTAGGTTTTACCAATTGCTCAGATCTAGGTTTTGGTTTTGCCTCTAACTCGAACAGCTAGGCGTCGCTCCGGATCCACCACGACAAGGGGCTACATGCGGCGCGCCTCCAGCCAGGAGAAGGGCGAATCTGTGGTGAACCCCGACCAGATATCGAGATGCGAGTGGCGGTCTTCACGCCCAAATCCTGATCGATACGCGCAACTCTAGGGGATTTCAGCCGTTAGATTTGCAGAACATTCCTACCTCTTCAATTATTGTTCAGAAATTATTGAAATCCATTGTGGGATTACAGAGATCGAACGGGTTTTCTCTGGTGCGATTTATCGCATTGACAAGGAGAGAGAGGTGAATGAGAAGAATACAATTTGGGTTTATATGCTATACGCGTATTTATACGTATTCCTATTTTATTTTTTAGTTTATTTAAATTCATTTAATTTCAATATAATTTCTACATCGCTCCTAACTCCAAATCAAACCCAACGAGTTTCACCCCTAGCTAAATACCCCCATTCCGGACACAATGGGATATGTCCCATAAGCCAATTCAATTGTTTGATAGGTTTTTCTTTAAATTTAAATATAAAACATTTAATTATTTATTTCGATCGTACATTTTAATTTACCGGGCGCACAGACTGACTCCAAAAATTCCCGAAAAATAAATCTAGCTATGTTTTGACAATATGGTCCTAACAAAATTAATTTTGTCAAATTTGGAGACCGTTTGGAAAATGGCCATTTTCTGGTCGATCCAAATTGATTGAAATTGACAAAACACATTTTCTTTTTCCACGCTTACATATAAATTCCAAAAATTATGAAAATTGGAATCCTACAATAATTTGACATTCTGGATCCAAGCAGGGTGGTTTCGTCGAAAACGGAGGTTGTTTTCAAAATGGCATTATACGGGATATATATTATATTAAATTCCACAGCGACTATTCTGAATATTCAACTGGCCCTAACTTTTAATTCCCACTATGAAATTTCAATTTTTTAGATTCTTTGGAAAGATATTATTAAACAGATTCTAATATTTTTGGTTTCACTAAAGTCCAATTTATTTTGAATCTTGTACGCTCAGTCAAAGTTCGAATTCAAATTTTCAAACTATCGTGCTATTTCCAACTCCTTTTAAAATTAAAATAAATATATTCGTTCAAACTTCGATTTAAATAAATTTTTGATCTTTATTATTCAAAATAAATTATTTTAACTATTCAAATTTAATAAAATAGCCAAAATAAAATTTTTAAATTGGTTCTGATTTTCCGGGTTGTTACAATCTACCCCACTTAAAAACTTTTCGTCGCCGAAAAGGAAACAACAATAAAGTAGGAAACAAAACGGAAAATGTAAAATATTGTAAATATACCTTGCACCAGAGCAAATCAGAGATATCCACTCTGCACTGGGGATAAGCCTGTTTGATCCTATCATCGGTCTCCCATGTACAGTCTCTAGGATCTCTGCTCCACTGCACTTTGACTAGATGGATTCTTTTAGTCCTCAGAACTCGGGTTTCTTTGCCAATGATCTTTACCGGCTCCCTTCTTGCTGCTAAGCTCGGGGTAATCTCCAAAGCTTATTGTGCTGCTTCTTCTACAACCAAGTCTGGATCATGCACATGCTTCCGAAGTTGAAACACATGGAATACATCATGTACCCCTGGCAACCAGTCAGGCAACTGAACCTTGAAAGCGAGAGTTACAATCCTTTCTAGAATAGGGAATGGACTAATGAATCTAGGAGCCAACTTCCCAGTTTTCCCAAAACGAACTACTCCTCTTAATGGAGAAACTCTCAAGTATACATAGTCGCCAACAACAAATTCCAAATCCTTTCTTCTCGAATCTGCATAACTTTTCTGTCGGCTTTGAGCAGCTAGTAATCGCTTCTTAATAAAATCAACTTTATCTGAAGCTTCGCGAATCATGTCGGGACCCAATACTAGTCTATTGCCTGGTTCATCCCAACATGCAGGAGATCTACATGGCCTGCCATACAATGCTTCGAATGGCGACATTTGCAAGCTTGCCTGGTAATTGTTATTATAAGAGAACTCAACCAAGTGCAAGTGATCTTCCTATGATCCGCAGAAATCAAGAATACATGCCTGCAACAAGTCTTCAAGTATACGGTTCACCCACTCAGTCTGGCCATCTGTTTGAGGATGATAAGAGGTGCTCAGATTTAATGTTGTCCCCAGCTCCTCTTGGAATGCTTCCCAGAATTTACTCGCGAATATCAGATCACGGTCACTAACAATGCTACTGGGAACTCCATGTAGTCGGACAATTTCTTTGAAATAAATTTTTGCCAGACATTGAGCTATTCTGGTTGATCTGATAGGAATAAAATGGGCAGACTTCGTGAATCGGTCTACGATCACCCAAATACTGCCATTACCTTTTCTGGTTCGGGGCAAGCCATCAATGAAATTCATGGAAATTTGATCCCACTTCCAACTTGGAAACTCTAGTGTTTATAACAATCCGGCAGGTTTTTGTTGATCACTCTTGACTTGCTGGCAAGTAGAACACTTGCTGACATATATAGAGATGTCTCTTTTCATAGATTTCCACCAGAACATGCGCTTGAGATCATGATACATTTTACTCACCCCTGGATGAATACAAAGCTTGGATTTATGACATTCATCCATTACTTCTCTTCTGAGCTCAGGAATATTCGGGACACAAATTCGACCTTTTAACCTTAGAACTCCCTTGTTATCAATTTGGAAACTCGATGGTTTGCCTTCCCGAACTCTTTTACTAATTCTCTAGATAAATTCATCATCTTTCTGAATAGCAGAGATTTTGTCAATCAATGTAGGTGTAATGATGAGATTGGCGATGATAAGATTGGCGACGACTGTATTCTTCCTGCTGAGCGCATCGGCTACAACATTGGCTTTCCCTGCATTATACAAGATGTCCAGATCATAGGCCGCAAGAAATTCTAACCAATGTTGCTGTCTCAAATTCAAGTCCCTTTGCATGAACAAATACTTCAAGGATTTATGATCTGTATATAATTCGAACTTCTCACCCAAAAGATAGTGCCTCCATATCTTTAAAGCAAATATGATGGCCAACAACTCAAGATCATGAGTAGGATATCTCTTCTCATGTGGCTTCAATTGACAGCTAGCATAAGCAACTACTTTGTCTCTTTGCATTAATACCGTACTAATACCTTCAATAAAAGCATCTGTCCAAACTTTCAAATCTTGATTGCCATCAATAATAGTCAACACAGGAGAAGTGGTCAACCTCAATTTCAGCTCTTGGAAAGCTGCCTCACATTCAAGTATCCAATTAAACTTTGTATGCTTATTTGTAAGCTTTGTCAATGCAAAAGATAGTTTTGAAAAATCTTTAATGAATTTCCGATAATCGCCAACCAATTCTAGGAAACTTCTGACTTCGGTAGGAGTTCTAGGCTGCTTCCAATCCTGAATAGCTGTGATTTTACTGGGATCCACTGAAATTCCTTCCTTCAATACTACATGACTGAGGAACTTCACTTCTTCTTGCCAGAATATGCATTTAGAAAATCTGGCCTTTAAAACATTCTTTCTCGGAATTTCCAAAACTTATTCCAGATGTTTTTCATGCTCGGCAGTCGACTTGGAGAAGATTAAGATGTCATCAACGAAAACCAGCACAAATTTATTTAGGACATCGTGAAATACTTGATTCATTAAATCGACAAAATAAGCAGGAGCGTTGCATAAGCTGAACGACATTATTAACCATTCATAAAATATGTATGGACCTCTGAAAACTGTCAAAGGAACACACTCTTCGGCAATATGAAGTTGATGGAACCAGTAGCTAGGTCCATTTTAGAAAATACTTTAGCTCCATTCAAACGATCTAATAAATTATCTATACGAGGCAATGGGTATTTATTCTTGAGTGTCCGCTTATTTAATTCTCAGTAATCCATACACAGTCTGAGAGTACCGTCTGACTTTGGAACAAACACTACTGCTGCACCCCAATTTGAAAAGCTAGGCCAGATCAGACCTTTCCATAAAAGCTGTTTAGTCTGATTACCCAGTTCTTCTTTCTCTTTTCATGTCATTCTTCGAATAGGATGCACCATTGGCCTTGCGTTCGAAAATAAATCAATCCTGAAGTCAATTTCTCTATGTGGAGGTAAGCTGTCAACTTCTTCAAACACATCCGCATAATTTTTAACAACAGGGATATCTTCAATAGCAGTAGGAGACACATCAAGAGCAGACCAAAATTATTTTCTATCTGAATTCGGACCTATGCATGGTATCGTTATAAATTTTTTAAACTTGGTCTTTGCCTTAACGATTCTTTTTGCACATTTAACCTCGGCTTCATATTTGGTTAACCAGTCCAGCCCAAGAATGATGTCAAATTCAGATAAATCCATGACGATCAAATCAAAAGAAAACCGGTAATGGAAAAAGGAAACTAGCACTCTACAATACACACCGAGAATAAGAGAACCTCCTATCAGATTATGAACTTTAACTGATTCCTTAAGGTTTCTTAGTTATAATTTCAACTTCTTAACTGTATGGCTTGAGATAAAGCTTTGTGACGTGCCAATATCAAATAATACTTTAACTGGAATATTGTTGACAGCGAGGGTGCCTTCTAAAACATCTAGCCTTTGCTAACTAGCTGGGGGTGTTGGAGTTTCTGCTATTTCATTTACATGAGCTACTACAGACTCCTTTGATAGCTGGAAATTCTTCGCAATATGACCAGACTGATGGCACTTATGGCATTTTTTGCTCTCTTGCAACTTCTTATTGGATTTGGATTCAACATTCCTTTTCCTCTTCGAAGATTTGCAATTCCTTAGCAAATGCCCTGGCTTATTACAGTTATTGCATATGGCAGTCATTAACGGTTCTTCTTTAGATTCAACCTTTTTCATATCAGCTTTAGGCTTCTTACTGGCCTAGGGCTTTGTGCTTGACTCCGGACTATCAATTTCAAACTTCCTTTTGCTGCTAGAGCTGCCTTCTTCTTCATCTTCCCAACCATGTTGCTTATCAATATACTCATAACGGTAAGCCATTTGTATAATTTCAGAGAATGGGAGATTCACATGAGCAAGTACTCTACCTTCGTATTTCTTTTGTAGTCCTTTGATAAATATCAGATTCTTCCTTGTAGGATCTCGAACTAGTTCTGGGGCAAAGCGAGAAAGTTCATTGAATTTATTCTGATATTCTTGGATGGTCGTATCTCCTTGTTTCAGATTGTAAAACTCATCATATAGTTGCTCAGTTGCTTCTGGAGGGATAAATCTTTCTTTTAAAATTTCTTTAAATCTATCCTAGGTAATATTACCTTTTGGATTTTCCTCAGTAAAAGTTTCCCACTAGATTAGAGCTTCGTCTTTGAGTGCCCAAGATGTCAGTAATCTTTTCTGATCATCTCTCAGCTTTAAGCCTTGAAATATTTTCTCAGAAGAATGCATCCACGCTTGTGTTTCAATAACGGTTTCTTTACCCGAGAATTGTACTCCACCCAGATTCTGATACTTCATTACTAGAGCTTCTAGATCCGGTTCTGGTTTTGAGAGCACGATTGGCTCATTAGATTGTCGAACCATAGCATTACTTCTTCTGTTTCTGCCACTAATTTTCTATTATGTCTGCAAATAGCAGACAAAGAGTCAACCAACAGAATAGATATTATAAAACATAGAGATATGTTTTTAAATGTAAATGAATCTATGGGGGTGTGTTTTATTCAGCCGTGCTCATTCTAGGACATTACTAGTCCTATCTATAATGAGTTATTTGTTTTAGAATACTGCTGATTCTACTTCTGTCCGGTTTATTTATATGTCATATTCCGAGGTAAATTTAACCTAAGCTCTAATACCAACTGGGATAACCCCAAACTCCCGTAGTACGAAAGAAAGGATAATCATTGAAATATAACACATAAACAATAACAGCAAAACAGAAATATAAAATTACAGCAGATAATGTACATCAAATTACACTAGGAATAACATATCATCAGAGTTACACAGCATAATAGGATCATACTTAGTACATAATACAGTTTTCAACATAACATAAAATGTCTGCAGCGGAATCAAACATAATATACTAAATGAAGTCTGAACAGCATAATAGAAATGATAGGATCCATCTTCAACTCCATAGCTATCCAGAATGAATCTGCTAAAACCCGTATACAAGGCTGCCCGGCGGAAAAGAGGGCACCCTAGTTTGCAAAGTGAAACGAACTATGAGTCAGTCATGGGACTGGTATGAGAAATCTTATTTAACCTATTTAATAATAAGGCTAATCGCAGGACCACGCCGCTAACGCGGAACGGGTTTACTCCATTGGATTGCCAGTGCATGCATAAAGTAAATCGTTAAACAACGCAATGCTTTTTAGAAAAATGAAACCATTATAAGACCCAAGTCCCATCACACAATGCAACGCAGACCGGAGGACAGAGTTTTACCTTATAATGGTCAAAAATGTTTTATACGATAAATCAGATTTGATATTATTGTTAGTGTATATGTTTCAAAAACATTTTAATCATAATGTATCGATCATAGACGGCATAGCTACCATATACTATGTCGCCAAATACAGGTTTTCAATCAAAACCGTATGGTGTTGTATTGGAAGTTGGATTTCCATCATGAACCAAGGCAAGGATCGTTCTTACCGAATTCGAGACAATTTAGCCCATGTCCCAGGACAAGTACCCAGTCAAGCCCTTAAGATCGCCAGGGTTGGTCCACACATATGTTAGTGGATTAGTTATGCCTGAACAGTACGTCTTCCCTCCCTATGGGGCGTAAATAGTGCCACTAGGGACTCAATATCCGAGGTACCTCGCTTTCCATCATCTACATAAGTAAAAATATCTGGGCTTGTAAAACCCAAACACCACTTCTAGCAAGAAAGAAACGCATGTTCTCCCTGGGGTCCTTCTCCTGATTCTAGTTCATACCGGGGGTGTGAGGCTCGTGAAGTAACCCTATACACAAGGATATGCTAAATAAAGCTGTGCTTTGATCATCAACCACAAGGCTCTGCTTTTCAACAATAAGCCTTGATCATTTGCATCTTGGTATGCCACACTGACAATTCACGCCACGCGACTGATATCTATCAATATATAACCTCTGAGCTCGTACGTCACAGAGAAGGGTGTTAAGCAAGAGAATAAATTCTCCACCACCAAGAGATATATATTATATAGAAATCAATCAGCACAGAATAAAATCCAATATTAGACATATATCCATTTACAAGCCCATTCTAGGTCTGAACGAAACCAGAGACACCTTATTCCTCGTCCCATATGTCCAATACGGAAGAGAGGTGCTCGCTAATCCAGACAATCAACAAGTACGTTTGGACGACTACCACTGTAACCCTTTCAAGGCAGCAAGTCCAATCAAAGGCATCGGTAGTCATCCATTCGATGTGAAGATCGTCAGTCTTTAATCACCGTCTTCAAATCTTCGACTTCTAATCGTCGTATAATTATTTGAAATGAGATTTAACTTAGAGTTTTCAAATAATTCTTGAATATATATAATTTAAATCAATTCTTTTCATTCCATATTGTTTATAATATTTTATAACGATTTATCACTATTTTAATTTATTTAAAAAAATAGTCATTTTCAATTTAACGACGCTACGGGTCATTACATGGACCTGGTGCTGTTTTCTCCAAAATTTGATTTACACATTTCTCAAAATCTAACCATTTGATCTTAGCAAACTTTATATCGTTGGAAAGATCTTTCCAAAACGAACCCGACAGTTCCAGTTTTGGGAAAATCTGATGGTTGGATCTTTCGGTATAATCGTTTGAAGTTACAATTTCAAAACGCGAACTACAACAACGCTATTTGTTTTATTTTAATTTATATTTATATATAAATATAAATCGTTCAACGATTTCAAACCATTTTCAATTTAACATTGATTACTTTTATATATGAAATCATATATTACATTAAAAATGAAATTTTTAATGCTAATACAATTTCTTCCAACATTGAATCTTTTATATGATTCATATATATTACATAAAAATGTAATTTGTTTTATCATTCACCCATAACATTAAAATTGTAATCTTTTATTTCAATATATTATTACATTGAAAAATGTAATCTTTTATTTCAATATATTATTACATTTAAAAATGTAATCTTTTAATTCAATATATTATTACACTGAAAAATGTTATCTTTTATTTCTTTCATAAAAGAAATGTAAGTTTTAATGTTTCATTTACATCAGAAATGATATTTTCAATGTGAACATTTTTATTGTTGAAATGGCTATTTTAATTTTCATATACATTAAAATGAAAAATCCAGTGTGAATACATTTTTATTTAACAATGTTATTTTTAATGTTTCCTTACATTAAAAATGTATATTTCAATTTAAACACATTTCTCTTTAACAATGTCTATTTTTATTCTTGCATAACATTAAAAATGTATATTTCAAAGTAAAGACATTTATAACAATGGTCATTTTTAATGTTTTATTTACATTAAAATGTAAATTTCAAAGGAAACATATTTTATATAGCACTGGACAATTTTAATGTCTCATTTATAGTAAAATGTAAATTTCAATGCCAATACATTTTTATTTTCAAAATGTTTATTTTTAATGTTGCATTTACATTTAAAATGTATATGTCAATGCCAATACATTTTTATTTATTAATGTTATTTTTAATGTTTCCATACATTAAAAATGTAAATTTCAATATAAACACATTACTCTTTAACAATGTCTATTTTTAATGTTGCATTACATTAAAAATGTATATTTCAATATAAATACATTTCTCTTTAATAATTGACTATTTTTAATCTTGCATTACATTAAAAATGTATATTTCAAAGTAAAGACATTTTTATATAACAATGGTCATTTTTAATGTTTTATTTACATTAAAATGTAAATTTCAAAGGAAACATATTTTATATAGCATTAGACTATTTTAATGTCTCATTTACAGTAAAATGTAAATTTCAATGGCAATACATTTTTATTTTCAAATTGTTTATTTTTAATGTTGCATTTACATTAAAAATGTATATGTCAATGCCAATACATTTTTATTTATCAATGTTATTTTTAATGTTTCCTTACATTAAAATGTAAATTTCCAATGCAAATACATTTCTATATCGAAATGTTTTATTTTAATGTTTCATATACATTAAAATGTAAATTTCCAATGTAAGTACATTTTTATATCAAAATGTTTATTTTAATGTTGCATTTACATTTAAAATGTAAAATCCAATATAAAAACATTTTTATTTCAAAATGTTTATTTTTTAATGTTGCATTTACATTAAAAATTGTAATGCAATGTAAATACATTTTATATTACAATGTTTATTTTTAATGTTTTATTTACATTAAAAATGTAAATTTCAAATCTAAATACATTTTTATTTAACAAATGACTATGTTTGATTTACAACAAAAATATGAATTTTATGTTGATATATAATGATCATTTTCATATTCATATATATATATTAAAAATATGATTTTTATATTATTCAAACAATTAATATATAATAACATGAATATTTTAAAACACAGGGATATTTCAGAAAATTTCGTCAGCATAACGGCAGGGTAATTAAAATCGACACCGTCCCGATGTACGGCTCCTCGCACTACCTTAGGCCTCGCGGCGTTTACAAGGGGTTTAATTTCCTAATACAATTTTCTAGGCTATCTATTGCTACAATATCAACCAATTTCATTTCAACCACAGTCAAACACCAAAAATCAACCAATTCCACATCATAATATAACCAAGTCGTCCATGGTCTATGGACGACGGGTGTCGGGAGTTTCTAAACTCCGTCTGCATCCTAATATAATTTTATTTGATTAATTTGAATTCAGAAATATCACTTTGCTGTTTATTTCTTCTAAAATTGTAGAAGCCTCCAAAAATTCTGCGGTCTCTTCTGAAATGTGGATCTCGAATTTACGGTTCCAATGTTTCCTGTCTCATCAAATTTCGATTTCGTACGAGAAAGATATGAAATTATGAAGGTCGCTAACATTTTAAAATTAATTATTAATTAAAAACCTCCTTCTTCCTCAATTTGAACAAGCTGTCGGTTTTACCAATTGCTTAGATCTAGGTTTTGGTTTTGCCTCTAACTCGAATAGCTAGGCGTCGATCTGGATCCACCACGACAATGGGCTACGTGCTACGCGCCTCTGGCCAGGTGATGGACGAACTCGATGGTGAACCCAGACCAGAAATCAAGGTGCGAGCGGCGGTCTTCACGCCAAATCCTGATCGATACGCGCAACTCCCGGGGATTTCAGCTGTTATATTTGTAGAACACTCCTTCCTCTTCAATTATTGTTCAGAAATTATTGGAATCCATTGTGGGATTACGGAGATCGAACGGGTTTACTCTGGTGCAATTTATTACGTTGACAAGGTGAGAGAGGCGGCTGTGTAGAATACGATTTGGGTTTGTACGCTGTGCGTGTATTTATACGTATTCCTATTTTATTTTTTAGTTTATTTAAATCCATTTAATTTCAATATAATTTCTATATCGCTCCTAACTCCAATTCAAACCCAACGAGGGTCGCCACTAGCTAAATTCCCCCATTCCCCCAGCATCCAACATTTTTTGGTTTGTGGAAATTCAACTCCGTTTGCCTGGACACGTTTGTAATTGGAAAAAAAAGCGCAAAATGTTTTGTTATGTATATATTTTTTCATAGCATGCATGTATCCTTAGTGTGTTAGTATTTATTATCATATTGAATTTGAATAGGTGTATTGAATCTGTAGGGACATATGTATTAAATTTTTAATCAACAACTCTGTAACGTCTTCCTACATAAATAAAATATCACTTTTCTTTATTCTCATACTATTTTCTCAGAACTCTTACATCCCCTATCTCTTTTTCTTTCTGAATCAAGATCTCAAATTTTTCAAATCAAAATCTATGAAAAAAATTCTTCAAATCTATTTGCAACGGAAATCAATACAAATCAACATGATATAGCAAATTCCCTTTCCTCCTTTCTTTTTCTCTAACACACAAAATGTAACAACCGGGAAATCTTAGCCAATTTAAATTTTTTATTGAATTTTGAATATTTAAAATGAATTATTTTAAATAATGACGACGAGAAATTTATTTTGAATAGAATTAGAACATATATATTTATTTGAATCATCATTAGAATATAAATATATATTTTAAATTATAAATGGAATTGAAAATGGCGCGGTAGTGCGAAAATTCGATTTCAAATTTCAAATGAATGTACAGGATTCAAAATAAACCGGATTTTAGCGAAACCAAAAATATTAGAATCTATTTGAAAATATCTTTGCAACGAATCCGAAAAATTGAAATTTCATAGCGGGAATAAAAAGTTATGTCCAATTGGAAATTCAGAATAGTCACAATGGAATTTTTGCCTTAAAAATGGAAATTTTGCAAACGACTTCTGTTTTTGACGAAACCACTTTTGTTGGATCAAGTTATTGCTAGATTCCAAAATTCATAATTTTTTGAATCAATATGTGAGCATGACGAAGTAAAACGTGTTTTAACAGTTTCAGTCAATCTCGATCGACTAGAAAATTGCCATTTTCCAAACAGCCTTCAAATTTGATGAAATTAGTTTTGTTAGGACCGTATCGTCAATACGAAGCTAGAAGTAATTTTTCTGGAACTTTCAGAGTTAGTATGCGGCCCCGGTAAATTGAAAAGTGCGTTTAAATTGAATATATACTGATTTATACTTTAATTTAAAGGAAAACTGATCGTAAGAGTCGAGTTGGCTTACTAGACATATCCCATTCTGTTCGGAATGAGGGTATTTAGCTAGGGACATCAGTCTTTGGGTTTGATTTGGAGATTGGAGTGATAATCGAAATAAAACATGAATTAAATAATATTATAAAATTATATATAAGGGCAAATTAGTCCAAACCTAACTGTTTTCCAACCTGTGGTCAAATAAAAGTCGCGCCTCTCTCTCTCTTCTGTAAACGAACGACAGCGAAACTTGCTCCTCCGTTACCTCCCATTTATCTTCCAAACCACGGCGAATTAGAATAGGATTCTTCCGGGGAAACCGAAGTACTCCTCCCCCTCTTTAAATCCATACCCCTCTCAACATTTATCATGGAGCAAATGGAGAGATTTTTGGGCTGAAATCCGCTCGATTTCGTGGTAAATTCAGGCGAGGATGGGGGTTCGAACTGGCAGCGCTTCCAGGCGCTGGTGGAGGGTCGAATGGCAGTCTCTTGGTGCTACTCCGATCGAAGACAGATAGCCTCTGGCCTCCTGTAGTGGAAGTGTTCTCGATGAAGACTGGAGCGGGGGGGGGGGTTAACAGAGAAAGGTTCATTTATTTATTTATAATTTTAAGTTATTTAAAGTTTTAGTTTTTTTATATATAAACTTTGCCCTTAAAATTGTTTTTATAAACTATATGTATAAAGTTATTTTTATTAAATATGATCAAAATAAAATTCGCTTTGATTTTCAAAATAAAATTCGCTTTGATTTTCAAAATAAAATTCGCTTTGTTTTTCAAAATATAATTCGCTTTGTTTATCAAAATAAAAATATAGCAATAAAAGTATAATCTTTTATATACATAGAGCAGAATAAAAATACGATCTTTTTATATAGATATAGCGACCTTTAAATATATAGACATCATATTAAAAATGTGATTTTTAATACGAACAGCGTGAAAATGAAGTTGGAAATTTGGGCAAATCCAAACTGGTTATAAATTTAGAAACAAAAATGGAGGAGTGGATCCCAAAGGTGAGAACTTCTCACTTTTAATTTGTTTTCTAGTTGAGATATATACTAGGATGCAGACGGCGCTTAGCAGCACCCGACACTCATTGTCCACAGACCATGGACGACTTGTTTGTTTATTGTTTGTGGTGTGAATATTGATTGTGTGATGTGGAATGGAATTAATTATTTTATGGTTAAAAATATAATTTTTAACGTGTATATAAAATAAGTATTTATAAACAAATCAGATGATTTGTTTATACACACACATTTGACTGATATTGATTGGGACGATAAATTTTACACATCGCCCAACTGCACAAATAAAACTTGTGTTTGATTGTTTGAAACCCCACAAGGGTATTGGGATGATATTGGACATACACTAATCCCAATAGTTAGTTGTATGTCGATCGATTAATTGACAGGCTGTTATAAGCGTTTAATATTTATATTTGATGCTTATACAGTGTAGAATGCACTCTGGATGATGTATTGTTGTTTTCATTGTGTTTATACACATTTGTTGTGTGAAATCCATATAAATCACATTATATGGTAATTGACTATGTCTGATTCCAGTTCAGAAAGAATGAATATTTTAAAATAACGATTATTTTAAAATAACGAATAATTTCAAACAATATTCAGAAAAGAATCAAAATAGGATTTTGATGTCCGATTTGGGATGGGCACGAATATATTTAAATATATATAGCCGTATTGATTATATTGACACCATTTTGACATGAACGATATTTATATTGATTTTATTCATTTATATAATGAATACTGAAAAGGAAACGATTTCGAAATATAATGTTTTGAAAGTATTATCATTTGTATATCGATGATATGGAATATTCAATTTTGATTTGAAATTGAATAGAAAGTTGAAATCGTTTTGAAAACGAATTTAAAACAATTTATAAAAAAACGTTTTAAAAGGAAATCGACGAAATATATATTATATATATAATATAATGGCCTGACTAGAACGCGCCGCACAGCGGCAGTTTGCGAATTTCAACCATTGACTTCGAACGGATATTATGGGAGATCCGACCGTTGGACTCTCCTAAAACCAGAACCGTTAGGTTCGTATCGAAAAGAGCTTTTTAACGAATATTAGAGATTTGAAATCTAACGGTTGGATTTGGAATTATGTCCAAATCAAATTTGGAAAAGGTCATTGTAAGTGCAGTTCGATGGCCATTTATGGAAATCGACTGTACGGGCCTTGATAAAATTATTAAAAATAGTGATAATTTGTGTAAAATCATAAGAAATGATTTGGAAAGAATTAGGATGAAAAATTCCATTTTTGAAAAGATAAAAATAGATTTTTATCGAAATGAACTAGTTTTGAACTAGAATTATAATCCATTTATTTTTGAAATAAATAAATTGGATTTGAAAGGGTTTTAAAAGTAACCAGAATTTCCAATAATTGAATTGGAATGGACTTGAATCGAAATTGTCTTTGGAATATTTCGATGTTGGATTTCGTGATTATACAGATATTGTTATGGAAATTTGAAAGATATACTGATACCGTTATTTCCAATACGATATTTGTTGGTCCTAGAATTTGATATTGAATATAAGCCGATATGTTTTCTATTCAGAGCCTTGTATTTAATATCAAATGGGATTTGGGTTTATCGTGAATGGTGTCTTCATTAACACTGTTCTTAAACCGAATTGAGAAAAAGATTAAATCTTTTTATTTAGATTTAATGAAGTATACCAATTAAACGGTATTTAATTGGAATTGAATTTGAATTGATTTTTGGGTTTATCGTGAACGGTGTTTTAAATAACACTTGTTCTTCAACCCGATAATTAACGGAATGTGAATTGGGTTTATCGTGAACTGTGTTTTAACGACATTCGTTCTTTAACCCGATTTACAATGAAATGGGATTTGGAATTTATAAATCTTTTTGATGAGATTTAAAGGAGATTTTCCAAAGTAAAGTTTTCCAATTTAATAAAATAAATTGGAATGGAATTCGATTTGGTAATAAGAATTTGTGTGGAGGAAGACTGCTAATATATCTGGAATTTAAAAGGCTTAGCCGTTATTCCATTTATATTATTAGTCGGATATGGAAGTTTATATCGATTATATATCGATTTGTTTTCCATGAAGAATCCATCGTTAATGGAATGTGATTTTGGGTTGTCGTGAATGGTATCTTTAATAATACCGTTCTTAGACCCAACGGAGTTAAGAAAATCAGAAACTAACAAGAGATTAGTTAAGTTGAATGGTTTCTTGGGTATTGATCTGATGTTGGTTTCGGCCTTCGGGGTTAACACTTAGGGAATTCTTCACTAGCTAATTTACGGTTAAAGGCTGATGGAATGGAATGTGATTTCGGTTTTATCGTGAACCGTGTTTTAAATGACATTGGTTCTTTAACCCAGTTAAATACAGGATATGGTTTCTCAAGTTAAACAATCATTAATATTGATTTTTGGGAAGATTAAAACCAAGTGGAGTTTTAATGAATCTTTAATTAGATTGAAATGATCGAGAATGAAGTATCACCAGTTTTGCTCCAGGCGGTAGTTAAATCTTTAATTAGATTTGAACGTGAAACGGTAATTGAATTTACCGATAACACCGTGGTATTAGCAATGAAGTATTACCAGTTTTACTTCATGGGATGAATAGGTTGGGATTGGGAAATTAAACAAATGATTACTTCGGTAAGGTTCGTTAATCCGGACTAGTTTGGAAAACCATAATTTGGTTTGAATTGATATTCAAATGAAGATTAAAGAATAAATTTAAGAAATTTATCTTTGATAAAATTAATGGGAACCTTTTCCAAAGTATAAGAATATTTGAATAAAAGAATATTCTGAATTGGAATGAGGCGTATGTTGTGTTTGTGTAACACTTGTTTATTTTATACACGAGTTATTCAGAATGACCGGGTTTATCCCATTCTAAATAGCTGATTCGACGATGTGTCGAGGATGAAAATGGTGGTCGAAGACCGGAGGTCTTCACATCGTTTTGATAATTACTGATGATCTTGATTGGGCTATACACCCAAGAGGAGGGAATCAGTTGGTGATCGCCCAGACGTACTTGGAGATCGATGGATATGCCAGGTACAAGGTGCCTCCGGTTTCGTTCAGAACCAGAACGGACTTGTAAATGGACTGTCTGTCTAACATTGGATATCATTCTGTGTGATTGATGGATATCGGTTGCATGGATTGGTTTGCCTGTGTGGCATGCTAAGATGCAAATGATCAAGGCTTCTGTTGAAAAGCAGAGTCTTGTGGTTGATGATCAAAGCACCGCCTGTGTGGCACAGCTTTGTGTAGCGTTAATTCGCGAGCCTCACACCCCGGTTGTGAACCAGAAACGGGAGAGGACATCAGGGAGGGCATGCGTTTCTTTCTAGTTATGGTGGTGTCAGTGACCTACCAGCCCTGTCATTTATATTATTTTCACCTGTGTGGTTGTTGGATTGCGAGGCGCCTCGGATATATTGGTGACCTTGTGGAGCCGATGGAGTCATTTGGCTCATTTACGCCGCAAAGGGCGGGGAAACGCAGTGTTCAGGCATTTTAATCCATATTGGTGGTCCAGCCCTAACGATCCAAGGCTTGTCTGCGCGCTTGCCTGAGGCTCGGGCTAGAGAGTCTCGAAGCGGGGAGGACGATCCATTGCCTCGGTTCATAGATGGAAATCCAACTTCCAATACGTGACTTTGCGGTTTCGATTGTAGAACCTATATATGGCAACATAGTGGTATGGGGCACTTATGCCGTCTATGATTGATACTTATGATTGAAATTGTTTTGACACTACACACTTATAGTAATAATAAAACATGAAATTTCACGTCCCAAGCATTCTTGGCTATTATGAGGTAAAAACCATATCCTCCAGCTTGTGTTGCATTGTGTGATGGGACCTGGATCTTATAATAGTTTCATTGTTCTTTATTTAGCATTGTGCTGTTGTTTTATGCACTGGTATCCTTGGGAGGAAACCCGTTCCGTGTTATACGGTGTGGTCCCTGGATTTACCTAACTTTAAAATAAAGATTAATAGCTGTTTTAGTTCTCACACCAGTCACATGACTGACCTGGAGTTTATTGTTTTAACCTAAACTCTGGGTGCCCTTATTTTCGGTACGGGCAGCTAGTAGTTTTGGTTTTGATGATTTATATTCACAGGATCCTGGTTTACAGCTAGAATGAAATTCGGAAAGCCCTGTATCCATATATTCTTTTTAGTTGTGTTTTGTATTATTTTCCGCTGCAGTAATGTATTTAAATCTCTGATATTTTCTGTTGTATTTTATTTATTCATATTCTGATGAAATTGTTGTAATAAGCAATGTAATGTTCTTCGGTTTGTGTTCTGATGTGGCTTGTCCTCAACTCAATCCGGGTTTTCCTTCACGGGGAAGTTCGGGTCGTGTCAGCTTGGTACCAGAGCTTTGGTTTACAGAGCTCACAGAACAAGACACGTTAGAACCAAACGAAAGAATTCATCAGAGATTGGATTAGTGATATCCAATGAGAATGACTCGTTAGTGATGGGATTAGCAGTATCCTAGAATGAGTCGGAAGAGTGATAATTTTTCAAAATGAAAATTGAAAACAAATTTTGTTTTGAAAATTCAAATCAATTATTCGTATTTGATTATTTGTTTTATATTGAATTTGGACAATCCAGTATAAAAAGATTTTGCGTATACGTCTGATCCACGTATATTCAAAGTTTTAATATACTGGATAGATATAGAATCACACTCTAGTCACTCGGACATGATTCTGATGATTGACGCGTCATCATCAGAATTAATTTTCGTGTTTCGAAAGTGGGATTTCTATATGATTCCAGTTGACTGGTGTGAGAACCAAAATTAGATAGGGTCTATTGTTGTGATTTGGCATCAAAAATGTGATTTTTGGACTATGTATCAATGTTATGAATTTGAAAGGTTAATCAACTAATTGATTGCTGATTGTGTTGTTTGATTATTGGTTGATTAATTAAAATTTGGACCATTTAACCAAATTGATCAAATAGTGAGTTGTATTGAAAATTAGTCGCATTTGCATGCATGTACTTACATTGAACAGGTCATAGCAAGGAGGCTAGAGAAGAGGAATAAAATTGTTTGCCCGACAAATAGGTACATGTTTACTGTATTTCTTGGGGTTTTCGATGATTTTATGAGCCGATTGGCTGGCCGCTTGGCTGTTTCTTTTTCTTTTTGGATTGGAGAGGCCTGTATGGCAATTTCGGGATTTTCCCAGTGCTCCCGTGCAGGGCAGGTTATGGAGAAATTTTTCGAAAATTTAGGGTGTTAGCCAAATTTTTGAAAAATTTGAAAAGTCCTTAGAAACTGAAAAGTTGAAGAACTTAAGCCATAATGAAAATAATGAAAGTTGAGTTGGTTTGTAAAACAACTTTCAGCTTCATTCCTTTTCAGGGACGAAAAGTTTCAAGTGGAGGAGATTGTAATAACCCGGAAATGTGAGCCAATTTAAAATTTTTATTTTGGCAATTTTAGTGAATTTTGAATATTTAAAATGAATTATTTTAAATAATGACGACGAGAAATTTATTTTAAATAGAATTAGAATGTATATATTTATTTGAATCGTCGTTAGAATATAAATATATATTTTAAATTATAAAAGGAATTGAAAATGGCGCGGTAGTTCGAAAATTCGATTTCATATTTCAAATGAATGTACAGGATTCAAAATAAACCGGATTTTAGCGAAACCAAAAATATTAGAATCTATTTGAAAATATCTTTCCAACGAATCCGAAAAATTGAAATTTCATAGCAGGAATAAAAAGTTATGTCCAATTGAAAATTTAGAATAGTCGCTATGGAATTTTGGCCCTTAAAAATAGAAATTTTGCAAATGACCTTTTTTTTTGACGAAACCACTTTTGTTGGATCCGAGATGTCAAGTTATTGCTAGATTCCAAAATTCATAAATTTCTGAATCAATATGTGAGCGTGGCGAAGTAAAACGTGTTTTAACAGTTTTAGTCAATCTCGATCGACCAGAAAATGGCCATTTTTTAAACGGCCTTCAAATTTGATGAAATTAGTTTTGTTAGGACCATATCGTCAATACAAAACTAGAAATAATTTTTCTGGAATTTTCAGAGTTAGTATGTGGCCATGGTAAATTGAAAAGTGCTTTTAAATTGAATATATACTGATTTATACTTTAATTTAAAGGAAAACTGATCGTAAGAGTCGAATTGGCTTACCAGACATATCCCATTATGTTCGTAGTGAGGGTATTTAGCAGGGGACATCAGTCGTTGGGTTTGATTTGGAGATTGAGCGATAAACGAAATAAAACTTGAACTAAATAATATTATAAAATTATATATAAGGGCAAATTAGTCAAAACCTAACTGTTTTCCAACCAATGGTCAAATAAAAGTCGCGCCTCTCTCTCTTCTGTAAACGAACGACGGCGGAACTTGCTCCTACGTTCCCTCCCATTTATCTTCCAAACCACGGCGAATTAGAATAGGATTCTTCAGGGGAAACCGAAGTATTCCTCCCCCTCTTTAAATCCATACCCCTATCAGCATTTATCATGGAGAAAATGGAGAGATTTTTGGGCTGAAACCCCTCGATTTCGTGGCAAATTCAGGTGAGGATGGGGGTTCGAACTGGCAGTGCTTCCAGGCGCTGGCGGAGGGTCAAACGGCGGTCTCTTGGTGCTGCTCCAATCGAAGACAGATGGCCTCTGGCCTCCTGTAGCGGCGGTGTTCTCGATGAAGACTGGAACGGGGGGGGGGGGGGGGGGGGGGTTAACAGAGAAAGGTTCATTTTTTTATTATTTTACGTTATTTAAGTTTTTAGTTTTTTATATATAAACTTTGCCCTTAAAATTGTTTTTATAACTATATGTATATAGTTATTTTTATAAAATATGATCAAAATAAAATTCGCTTTGTATTTCTAAATAAAAATATAGCAATAAAAGTATAATCTTTTATATACATAGAGCAGAATAAAAATACGATCTTTTTATATAGATATATCGATCTTTAAATATATAGACATCATATTAAAAATGTGATTTTCAATACGAACAGCATGAAAATGAAGTCGGAAATTCAGGCAAATCCAAACTGGTTAGAAATTCAGAAAGAAAAATGGAGGAGTGGATCCCAAAGGTGAGAATTTCTCACTTTTAATTTGTTTTCTAGTTGAAATATATACTAGGTTGCAGACGGTGCTTAGCAGCACCTGACACCCGTTGTCCACAGACCATGGACGACTTGTTTGTTTGTTGTTTTGGTGTTAATATTGATTGTGTGATGTGGAATGGAATAAATTATTTTATGGTTAAAAATATAATTTTTAACGTGTATATAAAATAAATATTTATAAACAAATTGGACGATTTGTTTATATACACACATTTGACTGATATTGATTGGGACGATAAATTTTACACATCGCCCAACTGCACAAATAAAACCTGTGTTTGATTGTTTGAAACCCCACATGGGTATTGGGATGATATTGGACATACAATAATCCCAATAGTTAGTTGTATGTCGATCGACTGATTGACAAGATGTTATAAGCGTTAAATATTTATATTTGATGCTTATACAGTGTAGAATGCACTTTGGATGATGGATTGTTATTTTCATTGTAGCTATACACATTTGTTGTGTGAAATCCATATAAATCACATTATATGGTAATTGACTGTGTCTGATTCCAGTTCAAAAGGAATGAATATTTTAAAATAATAATTATTTTAAAATAATGAATATTTTCAAACAATATTCAGAAAAGAATCAAAAGAGGATTTTGATGTCCGATTTGGGATGGGCATGAATATATTAAAATATATAAAGCCGTGTTGATTAGATTGAAGCCATTTTGACGCGAATGATATTTATATCGATTTTATTCATTTATATAATGAATACCGAAAAGGAAATAATTTCGAAATATAATGTTTTGAAAATATTATCATTTGTATATCGATGATATGGAATATTCAATTTTGATTCGAAATTGAATAGGAAGTTGAAATCGTTTTGAAAACGAGTTTAAAACGATTTATAAAATACGTTTTAAAAGGAAATCGACGAAATATATATTATATTTATAATATAATGGCCTGAATAGAACGCGCCGTGCAGCGGTAGTTCGCAAATTTCGACCATTGACTTCGAACGGATATTACGGGAGATCCGACCGTCGGATTCTCCTAAAACCGGAATCATTGGGTTCGTATCGAAAAGAGATTTTTAACGAATATTAGAGATTTGAAATCTAACTGTTGCATTTAGAACTATGTCCAAATCAAATTTGGAAAAGGTCCCTGTAAGTGCAGTTCGATGGCCGTTTATGGAAATCGACTGTACGGGCCTTGATAAATTTATTAAAAATAGTAATAATTTGTGTAAAATAATAAGAAATGATTTGGAAAGAATTGGGATGAAAAATTCCATATTTGAAAATATAAAAACAGATTTTTATCGAAATGAACTAGTTTTGAACTAGAATTATAATCCATTTATTTTTGAAATAAATAAATTGGATTTGAAAGGGTTTTAAAATTAACCAGAATTTCCAATAATTGAATTGGAATGGATTTGAATCGAAATTGTCTTTGGAATATTTCGATGTTGGATTTCGTGATTATACAGATATTGTTATGGAAATTTAAAAGATATACTGATATCGTTATTTCCAATACGATATTTGTTGGTCGTAGAATTTTATATTGAATATAAGTCGATATGTTTTCTATTCAGATCCTTGTATTTAATATCAAATGGGATTTGGGTTTGTCGTGAATGGTGTCTTCATTAACACTGTTCTTAAACCCAGTTTAGAAAAAGATTAAATCTTTTTATTTAGATTTAATGAAGTATACCAATTAAATGTTATTTAATTGGAATTGAATTTGAATTTGAATTGATTTTTAGGTTTATCGTGAACGTTGTTTTAAATAACACTTGTTCTTCAACCCGATAATTAATGGAATGTGAAGTGGGTTTATCGTGAACTGTGTTTTAATGACATTCTTTCTTTAACCCGATTTACAGTGAAATGAGATTTGGAATTTATAAATCTTTTTGATGAGATTTAAAGGAGATTTTCCAAAGTAAAGTTTTCCAATTTAATAAAATAAATTGGAATGGAATAGAATTCGATTTGGTAATAAGAATTTATGTGGAGGAAGACTGCTAATATATCTGGAATTTAAAAGGCGTTGCCGTTATTCCATTTATATTATTAGTCGGATATGGAAGTTTATATCGATTATATATATCGATTTGTTTTCCATGAAGATTCCATCGTTAATGGAATGTTATTTTGGGTTGTCGTGAATGGTATCTTTAATAATACCGTTCTTAGACCCAACGGGGTTAAGAAAATCAGAAACTAACTGGATATTAGTTAAGCTGAATGGTTTCTTGGGTATTGATCCGATGTTGGTTTCGGCCTTCGGGGTTAATACTTAGGGAATTGTTCACTTGCTAATTTACGGTTAAAGGCTGATGGAATGGAATGTAATTTCGGGTTTATCGTGAAGCGTGTTTTAAATGACAATGGTTCTTTAACCCAGTTAAAATATAGAATATGGTTTCTTAAGTTAAACAATCATTAATATTGATTTTTGGGAAGATTATAACCAAGTGGAGTTTTATTGAATCTTTAATTAGACTGAAATGATCGAGAATGGAGTTTCACCAGTTTTGCTCCAGGCGATAGTTAAATCTTTAATTAGATTTGAACATGAAATGGTAATTGAATTTACCGATAACACCATGGTGTTAGATATGAAGTATTACCAGTGTTACTTCATGGGATGAATAGGTTGGGATTGGGAAATTAAAACAAATGATTAATTCGGTAAGGTTCGTTAATCCCGACTAATTTGGATAAGCCATAATTTGGTTTGAATTGATATTCAAAGGAAGATTAAAGAATAAATTTAAGGAATTTATCTTTGATAAAATTAATGTGAACCTTTCCCAAAGTATAAGAATATTTGAATAAAAGAATATTCTGAATTGGAATGAGGCATATGTTGTGTTTGTGTAACACTTGTTTATTATATACGCGAGTTATTCAGAAAGACCGGGTTTATCCCATTCTGAATAACTGATTCGACGATGTGTCGAGGATGAAAACGGTGGTCGAAGACCGGAGGTCTTCACATCGTTTGGATAATTACTGATGATCTTGATTGAGTTGTACAACCAAGAGGAGGGAATCAGTTGGTGATCGTCCAGGCGTACTTGGAGATCGATGGATATGCGAGGTACAAGGTGCCTCCGGTTTCGTTCAGACCTAGAACGGACTTGTAAATGGACTGTCTCTCTAACATTGGATATCATTCTGTGTGATTGATGGATATCGGTTGCATGGAGTGGTTTGCCTGTGTGGCATGATAAGATGCAAATGATCAAGGCTTCTGCTGAAAAGCAGAGTCTTGTGGTTGATGATCAAAGCACTGCCTGTGTGGCACAGCTTTGTGTAGCTTTAATTCGCGAGCCTCACACCCCGGTTGTGAACCAGAAACGGGAGAGGACATCAGGGTGGGCATGCGTTTCTTTCTAGCTAGGGTGGTATCAGTGACCTACCAGCCCTAGCATTTATATTATTTTCGCTTGTGTGGTTGTTGGATTGCGAGGCGCCTCGGATATATCGGTGACTTTGTGGAGCCGATGGAGTCATTTGGCTCATTTACGCCCCCAAAGGGCGGGGAAACGCAGTGTTCAGGCATTTTAATCCACATCGGTGGACCGGCCCTGACGATCCAAGGCTTGTCTGCGCGCTTGCCTAAGGCTCGGGCTAGAGAGTCTCGAAGCGGTGAGGACGATCCCTTGCCTCGGTTCACAGATGGAAATCCAACTTCCAATACGTCAATTTGCAGTTTTGATTGTGGAACCTATATATGGTGACATAGTGGTATGAGGCACTTATGCCGTCTATGATTGATACTTATGATTGAAATTATTTTGACACTATACACTTATATAATAATAAAACATGAAATTTCACGTACCAAGCATTCTTGGCTATTATAAGGTAAAAACCCTATCCTCCGGCTTGTGTTGCATTGTGTGATGGGACCTGGGTCTTATGATAGCTTCATTGTTCTTTATTTAGCATTGCGTTGTTCTTTTATGCACTGGTATCCTTGGGAGGAAACCCATTCCGTGTTATACGACATGGTCCCTTGATTTACCTAACTTTAAAATAAAGATTAATAACTGTTTTAGTTCTCACACCAGTCACATGACTGACCTGGAGTTTATTGTTTTAACCTAAACTTTGGGTGCCCTTATTTTCGGCATGGGTAGCTAGTAGTTTTGGTTTTGCAGATTTATATTCACAGGATCCTGGTTTACAACTGGAATGATATTCGGAAAGCTCTGTATCCGTATATTCTTTTCAGTTGTGTTTTGTATTATTTTCCGCTGCAGTAATGTATTTAAATCTCTGATATTTTCTGTTGTATTTTATTCATTCATATTCTGATGAAATTGTTGTAATAAGCAATGTAATGTTCTTCGATTTGTGTTCCGATGTGGCTTGTCCTCAACTCAATCCGGGTTTTCCTTAATGGGGAAGTTCGGGTCGTGTCACAAAACTTATCCTCTATCTTCCCAAACCACTCGCGCAGCCTGCCTCACCCAGCGGCATACCTGATCGACCATTTTTATATGTATGACTTTTTCAAATTTAGAGATCTATTGGTCCTAAATTTAATCCAAAGTTACCAAAATTTTGTTTAGTTTTTGTAAATGTGAAAATTAGGCTCACATCCCTAAAACATTTCAAAACATAGCGCACGTCCAACTAAAGTTTTGATGCATATCCGGTCCCTATTTTAAGGTGCTGCCCAAATTTTTTGCTCACTTCTGCTTCCTGCCACATCCCCCTTTGCCTTTCCACCTTTCTGACCCAAAAAATTGCGCCGTCCACTAAAAAAAAAGAAAAAAAATTCCAAAAAATAGGAAATATTCCCAGAAGCTCTCGCAAAAAAACAAAAAAAAGATGCATACTTCTGTGCAAATATTGCCAATAGTAGCCGCTACATACATGCATATATTTATATATAGTGTATTTCTGTTGAAAATTGGACCAATATATGCATACATGTATGCAACTATTGGCAAATAACTGCATACATGTATGCATACAAAGTTGAACTGGGATTCATGTGTTACGAAAAGTTGCATACATGAATGCAATTATTCTGTATATATGCATGCATGTATGCAACAAATTTAAAAGGGAAGTTGAACAGAGATTCACGTATTATGAAAAGTTGCATACATGAATGCAACTATTCTGTATATATGCATGCATGTGTGCAACAAATTTAAAAGCGATGACGGCTTCTGAATATACGCATGAATGCATGCATGTATTCTATACAAGAGCATAAATGTGTGCAACAATGTCTGAAAAAGGCGAATGCTTGCAAAAACATGTTAAATTTGAATATATGCACAAAGGATGTGTGTAATGCTGTTTAGCTGCATACGTATATGCATTTATACTGCAGTTTGGCGCAACACTGAAATATTAGCATGAATGTATGCAACTATTTACGAATAGGTGCATCTTTTGATGAAAATCCTGTTGTTTTACTGATTTTGTGTTATTTTGGGTTTTGATGTGGTTTTTGATTGTTTTTCCACCTTAATTTTTGGTGTGAACATGTTTTATTTAATAATGAATTTTCGTGATTTTTTTTTACCTATTTTCGAAAAATAGGGACCTAGTTTACATGAAAAGTTGGATTAGATGTGAGCCTAATTTTGAAACTTAATAGGGACCTGTGAAAAACGGACCCTTTGTAAATTTTGGTAAAAATCTAAATCCATCCTCCTTGCCTACCCCTTGCCGGTTGTGTCAAGTTATGTGCTTGTGTAGGTGAAGTTAATTTAGAAGTTTGAATGTATGTGTGTGTGTGTTGAGTCTGAAACAAAAATAAATGTGTAGTGTAGTGGTAGTGCGTAGAGATGACAAACATGAGGTTGGGTTTTCAATCTTGAGTGTGGTTAGTTGGAAATATATTTTTTTACAGTATTTTATACAAATGTATATATATTTTTCATCACATGAATATATATATATATATATGTAATAAAAAAATATGTAATAAAATAATAGAGAGTGTAGATTTGGAATGTGTGATTTTAGCTTGGGTTGATTCAAGTAAGTGATTCAATTCTTTGATTAGATCGTGTTGAATCATCTTTTGTGTCAGCTTCCATTTCTGTTTCAACCTATGCCATCTAGTTCTATTTTGCTACGCAAGATGAGAATCCTCAATCATGATTAACATTTTCAATATACAAATTAATATTGGCTGAAATGACATATGAAATGTTAAGATTGCTTTAGAAACCTAGTTTTTTTTCTTGCGCACATGTGACACTGTTAGCTAAACGAATATTCTATTAAATTAGAAAACCATTAACACGAAATATCGTGATAATACCGCAAGCGCACGGCGTACAATCGTAGTACGTGGCGAATACGGGTCGATCCATAGGGAAAGAGTTAATTCTAAAATTACTCAATCAAATTAAACCGCAAGTGAGTGAGAATGTTAACTAACTAGCTAAAAATTAGCAAAATCTTACAAACTATTAACTACAAACGTTGGTTGAAAAATAAGAGATCAAAAGACAACTTAGGAGCAAATTCACTCTCAAAATCACATGAATCAATATAAAATGAAACCATGATCTCTCTTTTTGGTCAATAGTTAATTTAATTGATGTGACTATTCTAAGTATGACCTATTTGTGCTATTGATTAGCCCAAGATAAGCCATCAAATTTTGTCACACCTCTTAAACAACTTTACTAATTTTATGAAAAATGATAACAAGTTGAAATTGAATCATACTTTAAGCATGGCCTATCCCCTATTAATTAGGAGTATAAACCATCAAATTTAAATTTCAATCTCCACTTAATTATCATAATCATATGTAGATGAAGAGGTAATTAGTGAGCATACGAACAAGCATAGCCTATGTGGTGTCAACACTATAGGCTATCAAACTCAATAATGAACACAAAAACCATAACCATCAATATGAATTAAAGCACAAAAAGAGATCTTGAATAAACAAGTATATTGAAACTAAATGAATAAAGAGAGCTTCATTATCCATAAGTTGTAGGGATTTAGCCTCTCATGTTTGTTATTTTAACAGCAAATGTAGTTTGCAACATGAAAGAATTAAAAGAAAATGCAAGCTAAATAACTAAAACTACAACTATTCTACTAGCATAAAAGAAAATAAAATATAAATAAAAGACGACAAATTAAGATTGCATTAAAACGAGAATTACAAAAACAAATGGCTAAGAAGGTATGGAAGAAAAATAGAGGTTTTTATTTCAGCCTCCACTCTAAACTAAAAATCCAAGATGATCTTTACATTATCATACATGGGTTATTTATACATGAGTGAAACCCTAAATTGACTTTTAGCGTGCTACCCAGAATGCCCCCTCTATTAACTTCATTTTGTCCTCAGCAATAATGATTCATGAAGCCCTTTTATTATCTCTACTAAAGAAGGAGGGAGAATGGGTGGGGTCCTCCATTAATTCTCTATTTGAATTGATTCCCTCTCCATTGATTGATTTCTCTTTCATTTTTTTGGGCAAGGCATTGATTTCCTCCTTTTGAATTGATTCCCTTTCCATTGATTGATTTCCTTTTTTTCCTTTATATGCATATATGTATTTATGAAGTCCTTTTATACATGCATCCAATTTGTGCAAAAATATGAAAAATGTCCAAGTAAACATTCTCAAAATAATACAAGCACAAAAATGACAATTTTCTCCCTATATGATGATAAATGCATGATGTTTTGAAATCAATTCTATTATTGTTTAAACATGATAAAATACCCATATATGACATTTGTTAGCACTAAAGAAGAATAAATATGTGAATATAAATGTGCATTTTTACGTGCACATCAAATTACCCCACACTTATCTTTTTATTCGTCCTCGAATAAAGTAAAAACTAAGCTAAACCCATTTTCGTAGGGAACACGATTGCATTGAGCGTATGCAAAAAGCCGTTAAACCTTTGGGTGTCCCCAGTAGGACGAGTGTTGTCTCGTGAGGGTTTTCAGCGGATACTACCCACAAAATCCAAAAGTTAAATGCATTATAAAATGCATGATTCGAAAATATTTACAATATGAATGCAAGCTTTTAAAGGAATGTTTACAACTGGATAATTTACTTTTAAATATTACACAAATGAGTTAACACAAATTTGGGTCGTCACTACGAAATTTGAGTCCGTTACTAATCAAAACTTCAAACAAAATTCATGTTATCATCACAAATTCTTCCTGCTTGGCCTGTTGTTTTGGTTGAAACATAGTGCAAATATGAAGTGAATTCTATAATCGATATCAACAATCGTAAAACGACATCTCAACTTCCTTTTTGTTAACAAGTTAGGTCGAATAAGTGAAGAGTATGCTTGGATTTTAAGTGCTAACTCTCTCTTTATTTTGAAAATTATTTACATTATTATTATTATTATTATTTTTTACAAACACCTAACTAAAAAGACCAAGGTATACCACCCATGCACTGCCTCGTGGACTGACGTGAGAGTTTGGGACTGTAACGTCCCACCTTTTTGACCGCTTCAAATTATTTACATTATTATTATTATTTACAAACACCTAACAAAAAAGACCAAGGTATACCACCCATGCACTGCCTCGTTGACTGACGTGAGAGTTTGGGACTGTAACATCCCGACTTTTTGACCGCTTCAAATTGGTATTTAAACCCATTTAAAACATTCAAATTGACAGATCATTATTAGCTTACAAAGTAAAAAAAACAGAATCAACACAGAAACATAGAATAAATAAATAACAGAGTATTGAACAGCAAAATAACTTTTATATATAATCGGAATTTTTGAATACAAGAATTTTTCTTTATACAGCGGAAAGAAAATACAGTTTGAAAACAAAGAAATATTTACTGTTTTAAAAATCTTCAGAGTGCGCGTCTCTTGGGAATCCCCAGCTCTGCCAGTCTTCGCATCGTAAGCTGAAATATTTAACTCTGTATTGCTCGGGTCTAACCCGAGCGTTCCATGCAAAACATAAAACACTCGAGTCAGGATTAATCATAGTTCAAGTAAATTAACTTCAATAGAAACTGAAATATAACAGTTAATCCAACATAACCACTTAGGACGAACACGTCAGTACGACATATGGGTTTATATATATGTATGCTAATGACATATATATACACATACAATAATATGTATATACATGTGTACATCGGCCACTACATATACTTGCAAAAAAAATACGTAAATGTCCGAGTATATCAAAGATAATACCCGTGCATATCAATTTTCAATCAAGTGCTATCTGCCCAAACCAGCCTTATTATTATTAATTTGGGTTGAACGGTTACGGGAGCTTGCACGTACACACGTACATATATACATATATACGTGTATACTGCCACAACATCCCAATCCGAATACAAGAAAATAGCCTAGGTCAGTTCGGAAGCTTGCATATACCCGATTAAAACCCCTATTAGTATCAAGTAAATACATGATTCAAACACTAACATTTTCAGCTAACTATTTAGTTAGTTTAAGCAGTTTAATAATGCTTTGAGCATATGAACTATCGGAAATCAGAATATATGAGGGTAACAAAAGACACCATTTATATAAATCCCATTTCATGCTTGAGAAAGTAAACATCAGTACAAGGGCTTCCATAAATAGGGGAATTTCAGCAACTCATATGATAGAAATTTAAACAGGAATGTTAATCCAACCGTGCAAAACATCCCTTTCCAGTGTAAATATGAGGTTCATCTAACCAAGTATCTAAGTCTGCCAGTCACTGGTTAAACAAAATCAAGTATACATGTTCACTTGCATGTAACCATCTACAGTCCCATTTTAAATGCAATAGGTCCAAAATGGAGCGTTCATATAAAAAAAACATGCAGGTTCACAATACACCCGATATGGCATTGTTACAAGTAATTAGCGTACAAGTTTTTCGGTGTAATAAGATTTCATAGTTGTTCATAAAGGAAGTATGGCATTGAAACAAAATAGTCAACTGACAAAAGGGTAGGAAAATATGCAATATCTAAGTTTAATGAGTAACGGCAAACAACAGACACAAAAGTCCAGACCATTACCAACACATAATACAAAACCCGCATGCACATATACTATTCCAACACTGCGCCATCCTATCTTTCCACTCTACTACTTCCTCCCTTCAAATTCCCCTCACACGTGAATATACCAAACCCCACTAGAAGCCTAACATTTTTTCCCATCATGTTCATGTACAGACAAATATTTTGAACAAAATGCTATACATTTGAGGCATATACCATATATAACATAAGTTTAACCATTATAATAAAGACTTAATGGTTTAAGAAATTGTACAATAATCTTGCAGAAATATTTATTTCCTTCTAGATGGCTTGACTCCAAATCGATCACAACATATGAAAAAATTTTGCCGCAGTGTTATATATGGCATGGCGGAAAATAGAACTAAGCTAAGCATTTTAAAAATAACATATCAAATTTGATTTGGAAAATACCAAGACGATAAACATATTTAAAAACGCTATCATTTTAGCTTATGTAAAAAAAATATTCATAAGTGGCGTATATCCGCATGCAACGTCAAATAATACAAATCAGTGGACACATAGTAAGCATGTAGTTATCAGAAGTCGACATACAGCTGCAACCAAAATGTCAATCGACTCATCATCCAAACATGTTCAAGTTATCACATTCAGGTTATCAATGTTAAACGGTATTCGGGTTATTAAATTCAATTTCTAAATGTTCAAACAATATTCATGTTAAATTTAAATTTAATTGAACAATTTACCATTATCTAAAATGCTCGTTTATAGTTATATTAAAACATTGATCTTCGTTGATAATGCAGCAGCGCAAACCCTAGAGTATTTCCCCGTAGTAATGATGTAAATTGTTGTGTTGCTTTTGCTTACTTAGTGAACTATGAATATAGCAAATCATAGTCTCATGTTAGACTTTGATGGATTAGTAACCTATAGTTTCAAAGCAAAATTTTTTTTTCAGAATAAGAGCTATGCAAATCTCTACAGGAAAAATAGATATTCTTGGCTAAACTGATGCTCAATGGACAAAATATTGTGGACAAATATTGGCAGAAATATAAAAGAACTTGTCTGTTGCAAGAGACATTTTCTTACGAATATTTCTGCCTTACCATTTTAATTTTCTAAGTTGATTTACACAATATGAATGTTAATCTTTGAAGTACCAACAGCAAGATAGAGCTTGCCAATAAGGCAACATACATATGGCATACAAAAGTACCACCCAGGTGATAGATGGTCAGAATTAATCATAACGCAATGGTGGACATTTGCGACACCCTTTTTTTCTTAGAATTTAAACCAATCCAAGGTAAACCAACAAAAATTCAAAATCAACAAGTATATTCCAATTAAAATAAGTTGAAATCTAATTGGACTTACGATTAATCGAGAGTGATAACTCACCTTAAACAGTAAGAGAAGGCGCAGCAGTGCTTGGTGGCATAGTGAAAGCGAAGGCGAAGCGACGAGTTAGTCCTCTATTCGGTGACGCAGGCGAAACGATCTGACCGTGGTAACAACAGGCAGGTGGCTCCAGCGAAGAGGAAACAGTGCTAGGGGGTTTGCGATCTCGATTAGGTGAAGGCCAAGTGGCGATCTGATCTCGACTTCGATGGGGAACGCTTGAAATTGAAGGCAACGACAAGGTGGGAGCTTCGATATTTGATTTGGGGAGAAAAGTAAATTAGGAGGCTTCGGCCATTAAAAGAAAGAAGAAACAATTTCTTTGGAGGAAATGGAAGGACTGATTTCGGCCATTAGAAACAAGAATGAATGATTTTTTTTTGGCTTTTCCTGCTAAAAGAACTGATCGAGGAATGGTTTTATAAAAGGAGATGAAAGGGGATAACAACAACGTCCCATCGTAGGTTATAGGAGGATGGCGCGTTTCAAGGGGGAGGTCTGCGCAATGTTCATCTGATGTAGGTTATATCTGGGTAGGTTAAATTTAAGTATACCTTATTGATAATACTACTGTGAATACTATAGAACATCCCAAATTGGTACTCCCAATATCATCTTCAAATGTGACAAAGATTATACGTACCCATTTGCCCTCGCATTCTGAATCAAATAAAATTAATCTGGCTATACCCTAACTCTATTTATATGCAACGATATTTTTATTTCTAAATTATTTATCAGTTCACTGATTTAATTCCGTTCGCTCACCAACAATTCCGTCTCATCTGTAAATTGAAACGTTAAATTAAAACACCCGTATCTAAGTCGATTTTCCATATATTTCGACAAATATAATCTCCATATTTATTTAACGTTATTCATTAATAACGTTTTATTTTTAATTCCAACTGTTTATATTTTCAAATCGAATTTCACTTCTAATACGAATATCTAGCCAAATTCAATTTAACTATTCAACAATAAATATTTGATTCTAAATCAACCATTCTGAATCAAACTCATATACGAAACCATATATTCGAACTTGAATTTCTAATCCAAGTCTCAATATAACATTAATTATTAATAGTTAAATCTCCAATTATTCCATACTCCATTTGTCGAAATTCCTGGGACGTTACATTCTTCCCTCCTTTAAAAATTTTCGTCCTCGAAAAGGAGAGATCTTTAGAGTCGTGTCACTATAGACTTCAAAATTTTCCATTCTTGTGTAATTTCCTTAACTAATTAAATATCAATTATTTAACTTTCTTTTTATCCATCATATTCAATTTATTCGAAAAATCAAAGTTTCTTCCTTACAGTTGGAGATCAATTTTGATCAAGCACGATTTTCTTAATCTTCCGAACTGGATTTTACTTCCACGCTTTTCAACTATATTCAATTTTCTTAGACTAATTTCTATCTCAAATTATTTTGAGATATTTCCCCATTTCTCATTCTGTCTCATTTTCCAAGTGATTCGAAATCATACAATTTCTTTTTGAACCCACTCTTGTTTTAAATTCCAATTTCTGTAAAGACTGGGTTTAGATATCTCAGCTTTTTTTTTGAAATTTTTGTATAAACCTCATCTGTCAGTATTTACTTATTCATTGTTACACTGTAATGGGTCTAGGCTTTGTAATCATCAACTCAATCTCCTTACATTCAATTCATTTAATTTTTCCCAATACTCATTGAAGAGTAAATAACACCTCCATTTTCAAGTCACAATTTGTCGACTAGAAAATCCTCAAAATCTGAAATATTTGTATTATTATTCCAAAATTTTCTTTCTTAACTTATTAAACTAGATAAATTTTGATTTCAAACCTTTTATTTAAAAATATTTGATAACTCAAAGTTTGACAAGTTTATTGTTGTTCTCACTGATGTTAGGCATACGCTGGCCAAGCGTACGACTAAAATCTCCAAGTCCTAAATATCCTTGCTTCAACACCCAGTGAAAAATATTTCGAAATTTCCTTTTAAAAATAGATACGGAAAGTACCAATGTGATACTGATATGTTGATTGTTCATGAATCGCAGATACACAATGGTTTCGTCTGGATCCCCCAGAAAACATCCGTATCTGTAAAAAATCACTTCCCTGCGAATTTCGCATGAACAAATCAACAAATGATATTTAAGAGTCAAGAGAAAATCTGAGGTCATTGAGCGTTGACTGCTCTATCTCAGGGTCACGAAATCAAAATCATGAAAAATAAATCAAGACACGAGGATCAATCAAGTCACATAGACGAATCAAGTCACAACGACAAATCATGTCCTGAAGACACAGTGCTGCATCAAATAGGTGGCTCACCATTACTAAGATATCTCACACATTGCATGGCTCCATTCTACCTTTAGTAACTCTAGTGGTTACATCTCTTTCACGTGTAGATATGCCATGTGGACCGCAGGTACACAATGGTTACGCCTGATTCCCTCAGGAAACATCCTTACCCGTAAGCTTTCACAGCTCTACGGATTACGCCCATATCACGACTGTAGATCGCAGCAGACACAATGGTTACGCTTGGTTCCCCCAAGAAACATCTACACGATCGTGTTTATTTAGACAACTCGAGTTTTATGTCCGGACAACCTACTACCACCAGCAACACATCTCAACTAAGCTCAAAATTCAAAGAAGAAGGAAGGTACTTTCCCTATTTTGCTTTGAAAACATATAATACTGTATATAGTCTTCATTTCATAATCAGCATAAATCATACTTATGTCAACTTACATAAGATTTACTTTCCAAATCATATTCAAACATCTCGTTCTTATATAAATTCCATTATATAAGATTTTATTTCGAATCGATTATCTTCCAAATCAATAATTTCCAATTTCACCAAATTCTTACATAAGTTTTCGGAACTTCTATTTCCAATATCTAAAATCGAATATTCTCAAAATTCATTCCGATTTCAAAATTTTAGTTTTGATCTCTTAACCACTTCAGATACTTGATATCCTTTCCATCTCGGATTTATAAATATGTTGGCTATAAACCAATTTTTCTTCCAAATTTCCAATTATTATGTTTACCACCTAAATCTTCATGCTCTCAAAATTCCAGAATTTTTCTTCTTATCACAAATTTTCCTTCACGCATTATCACTCTTTCACATTCACATTCTTTGACCGTAAGCGAACAACTCCCTAAGCATCAATCCCGAAGGCTGAAACCAACATCAGATCAATACTCATGAAATTATTCAACTTAACTAATCATCAGTCATTTTTTTATATTCCTTAACCTCATTTCTTAATTTTTTTTCCAGAGAAATTCTTACACAACTTCGAATTCAGTTTGCAAATTCATTTCTCTTACGCACTGCCACCCTTCATTTTCGTCGTGCGGCTTTTTGTTCTTCAGTTCTTGCCATTCCGACTTACGTTAGCCTGTCATGATCTTTTGAAAAACATTTCAAATTATCACTTTCTTTCTTTTTCAATCCTAGAAAATTTCTTATTATCACCAGAAAACATTTCCATATATTCACAAAATCTTTATTTTCTATCGAAAATATATTTCATTCTCGGGGGGAACATATCTAAGTTCGTTATTTGGATTAAAACAGATGTTAAATAAAACATCGCTATTCTCACTCAGCCGTTGACACTTAGTAACTTTGTAACACCCCACCTCCGTTAAGGTCACTCACAAAGGGAATGCCTTAACTTTGATGGAGCATTTTAGTAAACAGAACAGAATATTACAAGACAGATATAAAAATAATACTTGAAAAACTTTATAACTTTATTGCAGCGGACAGAAATCAGTTTGGTTACAACTTTACCAAAACTCAAGTACATATATATCAGCTTTGTTCAAAAGCCATCAGAGTACAAAACTTTAAAATCATAATCCCCACAGAACGGAAGCTATACAGAGCCAAACCATACTTTAAGCACTTCAAGCAGAAGGAATCCGGATCAAGCTAAAGTATTCCCTCCTTGGATAACCTGGGGGGGAAACGGAAGAAAAAGGGGCGAAAGCAAGGAAGGTCAGACACAAAGTCTGGCATGCCCAGTGATTTTCAGTTACGAACAGATAATAATAACATGACATGAACATAAAATTGGATAAGAGATAACTATAACAGGTGTAGCGGATATAACAGAAGAACATAATGACATAAGTTATTTCTTTACACTTCTCTGCACTAATACTAGTATAACAGAATTAGGTGTCACCCTAATGTCTAAACAGAAACAGAAACGGGTACAGAATAATTTCCACAGAAGAGAGTGCTAGTAATGGGCCTTTACCACCCGAACAGAAACAAACAGAAACAGAAACAGATTAATCCCTACGGAAACAGAATGTAGAATTAGGTGTACACTAGTGATTGGGCCTTTACTACCCGAACAGACGGTACCACGCAGAAACAGACGGGTGTTGCCACCCAACAGAGACAGACGGTACCAACAGAAACAGACAGAACTAAGTGTACCCTAAAACCCTACCCCCAAGCGATCGGCTCCCTAATACATAAATACCCTGTGTCGGCCCAACAGTAGGGTGTATCACTCCCTAAAGTGACAACCAATTGGCACAAGCCTATTTACAGATGTCACAGCGTCTTACATCCTCATAGGCAGACCGGGATCCTTGCACGCACATGACCCAGTTGGAACGTACCATCAACACCCCTCGCCATTATCAGAATGAACCGCTTATAATTAGTTCAGTAAGCGTGCCCGGACCCTACCTACTGTTGGGTCAAAGTTTTGATACCAGAAAGGGTTACTGACTAATATGGGTCCCAAACAACAGATGATACAAGTAATTCCCCTCCTAACCTTGTGTCCCCAGACTAACAGATTTTAGATTAACTTGTTTACAAGTTTTCAGACATACAGAGTTTAGATCAACTAGTTCACAGATTAACAGACTTACAGATTTACTGGTTACAAATTAATCAGTTACAGATTGTCTAACTTTGTATTGGGCCTACAGATTCACTAAACGGGTTTATTAGATTCATTGGTCCAATTGGTTTAACCTTACCCACCCAACACATTTTAGACATCATATTTATCTCAGATTTTCATTAATTAAATATTAATGCCCATACCTCTCACATTAGACTGACAGTTTGCGGCTACTGGTTAGGCCGGTTGGTTCCGGGCAGATTTCTGTCGCAAACTGAGTCTAACCTCGGGTTTCAAGCACGTTATGACCAACTTCTCACATTAGAACCTATTGTTTGCGGCCACTAGAATATGCCGGGCGGTTCCGGGCAGAATTACGCCGCAAACTCATTCTAACCTCGAGTTAGCCATGTTTTATCTTTGCGGCCAATTAATTAATGATTTACCATTTATACCCACGCCTAATATACATGTCAATTACTCATAACTAATTCAGATTATGTCAATAACAGACTGAATATATCAACTTAACAGATATAGCAGATAACAGGTTTAGGCGACTTGACGGATTCAGCAGATTAAGCAAACTAGCAGATTTAGCAGATAACAGATTAGGCATCTCAACGGATTTAGTTTAGCAGATTTGGCATTTTCAACAGACTTAGCAGATGACAGATTTGGCAGATGAACAGATCTAGCAGACTAGGTAGTAGAGCAGAACTAATTAGATTAAGCAATATAACAGAACTAGCAGATGGCAATATAACAGAACTAGCAGATTAGGCAAATATAGCAGAACTAGCAAATTAGGCAAATATAACAGATTTAATCATTCCTTAAAGTTTTACAAACATATCTTGCCTAATTATAAATCTTGCCTAAGTTCACATGCATAAATAATAGTCATGATTCACAATATGATCATATACCCCATGTTTGCATTAAATTTACATAGCATAAATTATGGTCATAATTTACCATATATCATATATTTCAATTTTTATTAAACTTGCATAGTACAGAAGATCCATATATAAATTATAACAAATATAGCCATCGATTACTATGCATGTCATATATCCCAAAGATCCCTTACTTAGGTGTTTATTTACATTAATAGATATCCTACTTTTATGTAAATCTTTATACCTAAGCCATATCCTCTTTATCTCAAATCATATGTTCAATACAGTCTATATTTATGTCTAATTTTGTGTCCTCAAATTTATGTTCTATCTACAGTCCATATTCTTTCCTCAAATCAGTCACCTATTCGTCATGCCCAATTTATGCATCATTTATTTTACTGTCCCAAACATTTTGGCGTATATTAATCTCTTATGAGATTGGCTCAGACTCGTGGTAGCCTGGCTATAGAACAGAAAGCAGAAAGAAATACTGAATAAGGTAGATCTAAACAGAGCAGAACAGATATAATCTCAGATTCAGATTTACAATTCATATCATAGTCAGAATTAACGTTTATATCGGAAAATAACTGCACTTGCCTTGATTGGATTAAAGAAAGAACTTTAGTTATTGTAGAATCGTTGCAAAAGCTTTAATCTCTAATTTGAATTGAGTTGCTTAGGTTTATGTTGATTAGCTTCTAGTTTTGATTTCAGCAGAGCAGCGACGCCATTTTTATTTTTATTTAGAATGGAGGCAGAGAAGAAGCAGAATAGAATTGTGTGTAGAGAAGGCTAGGGTTTGGGGCTGTTTAAATAGGGTCAAGTCAATGAATCTAGACAGAAAACGGACCAGATACATAAGATTGCACCCAGGCTCAAAACCAGGTTCGGAGACCAGGTCGACCCCCAGGTCGACTGCCCAGTCGACCTGGTCGAGGGGGGGGGGGTCGACTGCCCAGTCGACCTGGGTACTGGGGGTTGACTACCCAGTCGACTCCCCAGTCGACCTGGGTCCTGGGCGGGAAATTTTCCGCCCAGCCCGCTTCTGGATTTGTATTCGAATTTTGAATTCGAATTTCGAGCTGTTTTCGATTCTGAAAATTTCTGAAACTTCGGAGGGTCGTATCTCCCTCATACGGACTCCGATTCTTGCAAACTCGGACTCATTTCCAAGCAGAATCCCGAGACGAACGCAGTGGAGCAACCCGTTTCCTTTGATTCTTATTTTAAAAATTAATTATCCTCTGATTTGTTACTTATACGTTCACAGAAAATACGGGGTGTTACATTCTCCCCTCCTTAAAGGATTTCGTCCCCGAAATCTTCAAGTTAAGAAGAATGTGTCCTACCATCCATCTACTCAATCATCAGTCACTAGCGTCCATTGTCCTTAGAAAATTCTAATGTTGTATGAACATATGCAAAAGTGTGTGTATATGTTTCTTATCTAATGCAAAGATCAGGCGGTCCACTAATTCAGTTGACCTCCTTAATGCGAATTATGCCAGTGCCATGAGTCCAACATGTATGAAAATTTTCCTATTTGATACATATCATTTCTATATGAGTGCACAACCATTCAGTCATATGCAACATCCATGTGCTGAGTCAATCATTTTGCATCCACAAAAATTGAAAATGCTCCCACATCCATATGCAGTATGAGAGTGTTTTCGAGCCGATCTAGTGCCTAGTGTGTGTATATGCATCCATGAGCAACCAATAGCAACCACTTGCATCCACTTGCAACCATCAAACATAACATGTCTCAAACACATGTTTACACCCATTAGTTTCTACCTAAAGTTCGAAGATTCGATCGATAGGATACAGTCGAATGATGGAAGCGAGTACAGATAAAACAAAAACTTGGTTCCCATTAGACATGGGACCTAAGTATCGGCCCCGAAGACCAACATCAAATTGACACACAGAGGATTACCCTCTTTAGATAATGCCAAAACTGGAAATCTTATCCTTATCGGAAGTATTCAGATATTTACAGATTACTGGTACAGATCATGTTACTGAACTAAGCATGATAAAACCCAGAATGTATGCGTCCTACTTGACGCCTAACACAGATATCTCTCAAACCCCAATCTATCACAACAGATGAGTCATAACCCTTATGGGTCTGAGTCTACAGCGGAATCAGAAATAATACTAGTATTAAAGTGCAGAGTATCGATTACAAAATCAAAATACCAGAATCAGAAAGAGTCTTAACTCCATAATCAGATAAAGAAATTAAACCTACTATAGGAATTTTCCTATTTCTATCCTAGCCACTAGCCTCAAGAGTGTTCGCCTGCCCTCCTTGCCCTCGTCTCTTCGGGCAGTCCCTAGTGAAGTGTCCCATCTCACCACAGTTGAAGCAAGTGCCCTTCCTTTTTCTACAATCCTTGTTCAGATAAGTCGAGCTTCCACAAGTAAAGCACTTTTTTCCCCTTCTTATCTTCAGACTTCTCATCCTTCCTTTGTGTTTCCTTTTTGGGCCCTGCTTTCTTATTCTGTGGTTCTTTCTTCTTTGTCTCTTTCGGGCCCTTATCTTCCTCGTGCAGTAGTGCCATGTCCACCAATTTCTCGTAAGTCGCTCCCATGGGTACATGGGTCATGGCTAGGCTGTGCAGTGGCTCGTTCAATCCTTTAACAAAGCGGAGAGCCTTCTTATGCTGAGTGTTGACTAAATCCAATCCGAACCTAGCCAGTTGGTTGAACTGGTTGACGTATTCCTTGACCGTCATACTTCCTTGCTTAAGAGATAAGAATTTTTCCAATTGTAGACTTCGTTCAGCTTGCGAGAGGAATTTTGTCTCAAACCTTGTTCTGAAATCCATCCATGTTTCAACTGGCCTCTCGGTGTTAGTGACTTCCCACCAATAGGAAGCTTCGTCTTTGAGCAGCCATACCGCCAACTGTACCTTCTGCCTATCGTCCACCTCGAAGATAACGAATAGATCCTCAGTTTCTTTGAGCCAGTTCCTTGCTTCTACGAATGATTCAGTTCCCTTGAAATCCTTCCCACCCATGGCCCTAAAATCTCTACAGATCTTTGAGAAAGAAATTGCACGAGGAAGTGGTGGAGGAGGGGGATCATTTGCTGGACCTGCGGCGGCGGTCCTAACCTCAAGATATTGACGAAACCAACCGAGTACATGAACACCCTCTGGTATCTCAGATGCTTCAGACATGCTGAAATGAAAAAGGAAAGATTCAACACAAAAAGGACTGAAGGGAAGATATATGGCTCTTGGGGATCATGCTTTTCAAAATAAACTTTTTTTTTTTAAAATACTTCCTTTCAAAACCTTTTTGGAAATAGTTTTCAAAAACTTTACCCAATCTGGTAACCTTCAGCTCTGATACCAAGTATAACACCCCACCTCCGTTAAGGTCACTCACAAAGGGAATGCATTAACTTTGATGGAGCATTTTAGTAAACAGAATAGAATATTACAAGACAGATATAAAAATAGTACTTGAAAAACTTTATAACTTTATTGCAGCGGACAGAAATCAGTTTGGTTACAACTTTACCAAAACTCAAGTACATATATATCAGCCTTGTTCAAAAGCCATCAGAGTACAAAACTTTAAAATCATAATCCCCACAGAACGGAAGCTATGCAGAGCCAAGCCATACTTTAAGCACTTCAAGCAGAAGGAATCCGGATCAAGCTAAAGTGTTCCCTCCTTGGATAACCTGGGGGGGAAACGGAAGAAAAAGGGGCGAAAGCAAGCAAGGTCAGACACAAAGTCTGGCAAGTCCAGTGATTTTCAGTTATGAACAGATAATAATAACATGACATGAACATAAAATTGGATGAGAGATAACTGTAACAGGTGTAGCGGATATAACAGAAGAACAAAATGACATAAGCTATTTCTTTACACTTCTCTGCACTAATACTAGTATAACAGAATTAGGTGTCACCCTAATGTATAAACAGAAACAGAAACGGGTACAGAATATTTTCCACAGAAGAGAGTGCTAGTAATGGGCCTTTACCACCCGAACAGAAACAGAAACAGATTAATCCCTATGGAAACAGAATGTAGAATTAGGTGCACACTAGTGATTGGGCCTTTACTACCCGAACAGACGGTACCACGCAGAAACAGACGGGTGTTGCCACCCAACAGAGACATACGGTACCAACAGAAACAGACAGAACTAAGTGTACCCTAAAACCCTACCCCCCAAGCGATCGGCTCCCTAATACATAAATACCCTGTGTCGGACCCACAGTAGGGTGTATCACTCCCTAAAGTGAAACCAATTGGCACAGGCCTATTTACAGATGTCACGGCGTCTTACATCCTTAGAGGCAGACTGGGATCCACGCACGCACATGACCCGGTTGGAATGCACCATCAACACCCCTCGCCATTATCAGAATGAACCGCTTATAATTAGTTCAGTAAGCGTGCCAGGACCCTACCTACTGTTGGGTCAAAGTTTTGATACCAGAAAGGGTTACTGACTAATATGGGTCCCAAACAACAGATGACATAAGTAATTCCCCTCCTAACGTTGTGTCCCCAGACTAACAGATTTCAGATTAACTTGTTTACAAGTTTTTAGACATACAGAGTTTAGATCAACTAGTTTACAGATTAACAGACTTACAGATTTACTGGTTACAGATTAACCGGTTACAGATTGTCTAACTTTGTATTGGGCCTACAGATTCACGAAACGGGTTTATCATATTCATTGGTCCAATTGGTTTAACCTTACCCTCCCAACACGTTTTAGACATCATATTTATCTCAGATTTTCATTAATTAAATATTAATGCCCATACCTCTCACATTAGACTGACAATTTGCGGCTACTGGTTAGGCAGGTTGGTTCCGGGCAGATTTCTGTCGCAAACTGAGTCTAACCTCGGGTTTCAAGCAAGTTATGACTAACTTCTCACATTAGAACCTATTGTTTGCGGCCACTGGAATATGCCGGGTGGTTCCGGGCAGAATTACGCCGCAAACTCATTCTAACCTCGAGTTAGCCATGTTTTATCTTTGCGGCCAATTAATTAATGATTTACCATTTATACCCATGCCTAATATACATGTCAATTATTCCTAACTAATTCAGATTATGTCAATAACAGACTGAATATATCAACTTAACAGATATAGCAGATAACAGGTTTAGGCGACTTGACGGATTCAGCAGATTAAGCAAACTAGCAGATTTAGCAGATAACAGATTAGGCATCTCAACGGATTTAGTTTAGCAGATTTGGCATTTTCAACAGACTTAGCAGATGACAGATTTGGCAGATGAACAGATCTAGCAGACTAGGCAGTAGAGCAGAACTAATCAGATTAAGCAATATAACAGAACTAGCAGATGGCAATATAACAGAACTAGCAGATTAGGCAAATATAGCAGAACTAGCAAATTAGGCAAATATAACAGATTTAATCATTCCTTAAAGTTTCACAAACATATCTTGCCTAATTATAAATCTTCCCTAAGTTCACATGCATAAATAATAGTCATGATTCACAATATGATCATATACCCCATGTTTGCATTAAATTTACATAGCATAGATTATGGTCATAATTTACCATATATCATATATTTCAATTTTTATTAAACTTGCATAGTACAGAAGATCCATATATAAATTATACCAAATATAGCCATCGATTACTATGCATGTCATATATTCAAAAGATCCCTTACTTAGGTGTTTATTTACATTAATAGATATCCTACTTTTATGTAAATCTTTATACCTAAGCCATATCCTCTTTATCTCAAATCATATGTTCAATACAGTCTATATTTATGTCCAATTTTGTGTCCTCAAATTCATGTTCTATCTACAGTCCATGTTCTTTCCTCAAATCAGTCACCTATTGGTCATGCCCAATTTATGCATCATTTATTTTACTGTCCCAAACATTTTAGCGTATGTTAATCTCTTATGAGATTGGCTCAGACTCGTGGTAGCCTGGCTATAGGAGAGAAAGCAGAAAGAAATATAGAGTAAGGTAGATCTAAACAGAACATATATAATCTCAGATTCAGATTTACAATTCATGTCATAGTCAGAATTAACGTTTATATCGGAAAATAACTGCACTTGCCTTGATTGGATTAAAGAAAGAACTTTAGTTATTGTAGAATCGTTGCAGAAGCTTTAATCTCTAATTTGAATTGAGTTGCTTAGGTTGATGTTGATTAGCTTCTAGTTTTGATTCCAGCAGAGTAGCGACGCCATTTTTATTTTTATTTAGAACGGAGGCAGAGAAGAAGCAGAATAGAATTGTGTGTAGAGAAGGCTAGGGTTTGGGGCTGTTTAAATAGGGTCAAGTCAACGAATCTAGATAGAAATCGGACCAGATACATAAGATTGCACCCAGGCTCAAAACCAGGTTCGGAGACCAGGTCGACTGCCCAGTCGACCTGGTCGGGGGGGGGGGGGGGGTCGACTACCCAGTCGACCTGGGTACTGGGGGTCGACTACTCAGTCGACTCCCCAGTCGACCTGGGTCCTGGGCGGGAAATTTCCCGCCCAGCCCGCTTCTGGATTTGAATTCGAATTTCGAGCTGTTTTCGATTCTGAAAATTTCTGAAACTTCGGAGGGTCATATCTCCCTCATACGGACTCCGATTCTTACAAACTCGGACTCGTTTCCAAGCAGAATCCCGAGACGAACGCAATGGCGTAGCCCGTTTCCTTTGATTCTTATTTTAAAAATTAATTGTCCTCTGATTTGTTACTTATACGTTCACAGAAAATACGGGGTGTTACAAACTTCACTTACTTCACTTGACCACTGTTGTTATCAAACCTTATCCATTTCTTAGTCAACAATAAGTCAACCAAATTGGGTATATTTTTCTTTCAGACCTTAACTGAACAACATTATTAACTTTGCAATAGATCAAATTCACAACTTCAAACACCAACAAAACATTTACTCTTGAAATTTTTGACTTTAAGTTAAGAATTTATTTCTTTTACGAATATCGCTTATCAATTTACGCCTTTGAAAATATGTATCTTTAAATTGTACTTTATTCATTAATCTGAACAATTAATCTAACATATTAAATTTTTAATTAAAACAAAAAATAAATAACATTTTTCTGAAATTCAACACAATTGACTTCACATATACCCTCCTTTTGAATAATCTCGTAATTGATAACATATTCCAAACTTCGGAAAAATCATAATTTATATTCTGGACTTCGAGATAATCTTACCATACAGTTCAACTCCATTTCCAACCCTTTTTGCTTTCAAACGTTATTTACTTCTAAAAAGAAAATATTATTTCTTTGATAGGAATCTAGATTCGTCACATCAAACTAGTTTTAATTTCATTCGAATATTGCTTCAAATCTCCTAAAAATCTTCCTTCCTATTTCACTTCATTCATATTTGCTTAATTTACGATTCTCGTTTACCATTCCCTTCTTGCAAATAAATTAACAAGTTCATATTTACTATCGAATTTACATACTCGATCATACATTATTGGTTATAAACCAATTATAAATCATCTTGCCACGTTCTAAACAAATTAATCAAATTTAACACAGTCATATTCCGACTATACCCCCTTTTTTATTGATTTTATTTTCGTTAACGTATATTTCGAATACCGAAATTAAATTCCATCGTTTCATTTTTGAAACGATTTCAATTTTCTCTTTTCCATTACATTCCTATCGGAATTCTCATCTTCAATAAATTTTTGGTCGTCTTTTATCGCTAAAACACACAATTGTTTCATTGATTCTTTTGTACTCATCTTCCTTAGATACCATTCAATGATGGATTCTAGATTCAAATCTAAGGGGATCTTATTGAAGAATAATTCTTGCGAACCTGGATTCGAAGACTTCCGAAGACTGGGGAATCCGAACAGAATTTTAACTTTCAAAATTAAATTTTTGTTTCCGCTATATTCATTTTAAAATAATATTTCCATAATAATATTTTCTTTCAAAATCAATTTTAAAATTATTGTTCTTTCAAAATTTTATATTTCAAAACCTTTTAATTTTTTTCAAGATCCATTTTTAAACCCAATAAGCTACGCTTTGAAAAAACCAAAGCTCTGATACCACTGTAACGTCCCGCCTTTTTGACCGCTTCAAATTGGTATTTAAACCCATTTAAAACGTTCAAATTGGCAGATCGTTGTTAGCTTACAGAGTAAAAAAACAAAATCAACACAGAAACATAGAATAAATAAATAACAAAGTATTGAACAGCGAAATAGCTTTTATATATAATCGGAATTTTTGAATATAAGAATTTTTCTTTATACAGCGGAAAGAAAATACGGTTTGAAAACAAATAAATATTTACTGTTTTAAAAATCTTCAGAGTGCGCATCTCTTGGGAATCCCCGGATCTGCCAGTCTTAGCATCGTAAGCTGAAATCTTTAACTCTGTATTGCTCGGGTCTGACCCGAGCGTTCCATGCAAAACATAAAATACTCGAGTCATGATTAATCATAGTTCATGTAAATTAACTTCAATAGAAACTGAAATATAACAGTTAATCCAACATAACCACTTAGGACGAACACGTCAGTACGACATATGGGTTTATATATATGTATGCTGATGACATATATATACACATACAATAATATGTATATACATGTGTACATCGGCCACTACATATACTTGCAAAAAAAAATATACGTAAATGTCCGAGTATACCAAATATAATACCCGTGCATATCAATTTTCAATCAAGTGCTATCTACCCAAACTAGCCTTATTATTATTATTATTATTATTTTGGGACGAACGGTTACGGGAGCTTGCATGTACACACGTACATCTATATGTGTATACTGCCACAACATCCCGATCCGAATATAAGAAAATAGCCTAGGTCAGTTCGGAAGCTTGCATATACCCGATTAAAACCCCCATTAGTATCAAGTAAATATATGATTCAAACATTAACATTTTTAGTTAACTATTTTGTTAATTTAAGCAGTTTAATAATTCTTTGAGCATATCAACTATCGGAAATCAGAATATATGAGGGTAACAAAAGACAGCATTTATATAAATCCCATTTCATGCTTGAGAAAGTAAACATCAGTACAAGGGCTTCCATAAAGAGGGGAATTTCAGCAACTCATATGATAGAAATTTAAACAGGAATGTTAATCCAACTGTGCAAAACAGCCCTTTCCGGTGTAAATATGAGGTTCATCTAACCAAGTATCTAAGTCTGCCAGTCACTGGTTAAACAAAATCAAGAATATATGTTCACTTGCACGTAACCATCTACAGTCCCATTTTAAATGCAATAGGTCCAAAATGTAGCGTTTATATAAAAAAAACATGCAGGTTCATAATACACCCGATAGGCTTTGTTACAAGTAATTAGCGTACAAGTTTTCTGGTGTAATAAGATTTCATAGTTGTTCATAAAGGAAGTGTGGCATTGAAACAAAATAGTTAACTGACAAAAGGGTAGGAAAATATGCAATATCTAAGTTTAGTGAGTAACGGCAAACAACAGACACAAAAGTCCCGACCATTACCCACACATAATACAAAACCCACCTGCACATATACTATTCCAACACTGAGCCATCCTATCTTTCCACTCTACTACTTCCTCCCTTCAAATTCCCCTCACACATGAATATACCAAACCCCACTAGAAGCCTAACATTTTTTTCCCATCATGTTCATGTACAGACAAATATTTTGAACAAAATGCTATACATTTGAGGCATATACCATATATAACATAAGTTTAACCATTATAATAAAGACTTAATGGTTTAAGAACTTATACACTAATCTTGCAGAAATATTTATTTCCTTCTAGATGGCTTGACTCCAAATCGATCACAACATATGTAAAATTTTAGCCGCAGAGTTATATATGGCATGGCGGAAAATAGAACTAAGCTAAGCATTTTAAAAATAACATATCAAGTTTGATTTGGAAAATACCAAGACGATAAACATATTTAAAAACGTTAACATTTTAGCTTATGTAAAAAAAATATTCATAAGTGGCGTATATCCGCATGCAACGTCAAATAATACAAATCGGTGGACACATAGTAAGCATGTAGTTTTCAGAAGTTGACATACAGCTGCAACCAAAATGTCAATCGACTCATCATCCAAACATGTTCAAGTTATCACATTCAGGTTATCAATGTTAAACGGTATTCGGGTTATTAAATTCAATTTCTAAATGTTCAAACAATATTCATGTTAAATTTAAATTTAATTAAACAATTTATTATTATCTAAAATGCTTGTTTATAGTCATATTAAAACATTGATCTTCGTTGATAATGCAGTAGCGCAAACCCTAGAGTATTTCCCCGTAGTAATGATGTAAATTGTTGTGTTGCTTTTGCTTACTTAGTGAACTATGAATATAGCAAATCATAGTCTCAGGTTAGACTTTGATGGATTAGTAACCTATAGTTTCAAAGCAAACTTTTTTTCAGAATAAGAGCTATGCAAATCTCTAGAGGAAAAATATATATTCTTGGCTAAACTGATGCTCAATGGACAAAATATTATGGACAAATATTGGCAGAAATATAAAAGAACTTGTCTGTTGTAAGAGACATTTTCTTACGAATATTTCCGCCTTACCATTTTAATTGTCTAAGTTGATTTACACAATATGAATGTTAATCTTTGAAGTACCAATAACAAGACAGAGCTTGCTAATAAGGCAACATACATATGGCATACAAAAGTACCACCCAGGTGATAGATGGTCAGAATTAATCATAAGGCAATGGTGGACATTTGCAGCACCCTTTTTTTCTTAGAATTTAAACCAATCCAAGGCAAACCAACAAAAATTCAAAATCACCAATTATATTCCAATTAAAACGAGTTGAAATCTACTTGGACTTATGATTAATCGAGAGTGATAACTCACCTTAAGCAGTAAGAGAAGGCGCAGCAGTGCTCGGTGGCACAGTGAAAGCAAAGGCGAAGCGACGAGTTGGTCCTCTATTCGGTGACGCAGGCGAAACAATCTGACCGTGGTAACAACAGGAAGGTGGCTCCAGCGAAGAGGAAACAGTGCTAGGGGGTTTGCGGTCTCGATTAGGTGAAGGCCAAGTGGCGATCCGATCTCGACTTCGATGGGGAACGCTTGAAATTGAAGGCGACGACAAGGTGGGAGCTTCGATATTTGATTTGGGGAGAAAAGTAAATTAGGAGGCTTCGGCCATTAAAAGAAAGAAGAAATAATTTCTTTGGAGGGAATGGAAGGACTGATTTCGGCCATTAGAAACAAGAATGAATGATTTTTTTTTGCTTTTCCTGCTAAAATAACTGAGCGAGGAATGGTTTTATAAAAGGAGATGAAAGGGGATAACAACAACGTCCCATCGTAGGTTATAGGAGGATGGTGCGTTTCAAGGGGGTGGTCTGCGCAATGTTCATCTGATGTAGGTTATATCTGGGTAGGTTAAATTTAAGTATACCTTATTGATAATACTACTGTGAATACTATAGAACGTCCCAAATTGGTACTCCCAATATCATCTTCAAATGTGACAAAGATTATACGTACCCATTTGCCCTCGCGTTCTGAATCTAATAAAATTAATATGGCTATACCCTAACTCTATTAAAATACAACGGTATTTTTATTTCTAAATTATTTATCAGTTCACTGATTTAATTCCGTTCGTTACCAACAATTCCGTCTCATCCGTAAATTGAAACGTTAAATTAAAACACCCGTATCTAAGTCGATTTTCCATATATTTCGACAAATATAATCTCCATATTTATTTAACGTTATTCATTAATAACGTTTTATTTTTAATTCCAACCGTTTATATTTTCAACTCGAATTTCACTTCTAATTCAAATATCTAGCCAAACTCAATTTAACTATTCAACAGTAAATATTTGATTCTAAATCAACCATTCTGAATCAAACTCATATACGAAACCATATATTTGAACTTGAATTTCTAATCCAAGTCTCAATATAAAATTAATTATTAATAGTTAAATCTCCAATTATTCAATACTCCATTTGTCGAAATTCCTGGAATGTAACAGGGACATAGCTTGGCGGATTGTGTAGACCAACGCTGACTTTGTCAACAAGATGTTGGTAATCCTTAGGTGTCCAACTCATAAAATGAGATCAAGATATACCGACGCTGACTTTGTCAACAAGGTGTCGGAAAGAGCTTGGCGGGTTTGCACACCAACGCCAGATGTACCAGCAATATCGGATACCCTTGGATTATTATATATGTAAATTTTTTTTCTTTTTTCTTTTTTTTCGCATAAGAGAGAGAGTTATGCAAGAATATCTTAGCATAACTTCACTTAAAAGATCTAAAATGTTATTGCAAGTAGTCAAAATCAACTATTCATTTAATCAGACTATAATTTAGAAAACATTTCATATTCATCACCTACGAATTTCCCAATATACCAGTTACACCAAATTTGCTCATAATTCAAACTTTCCTTTCGTTATCCGCTAAGAGAAGTAAATTTCCAAATATTTAAATCGAACGACCAAAATTATATGCTAACTCCATTATGTCTTATTTAAAAGTAAATAGAAGTGCGAATTTTTTTTAAGAAAAAGAAAAAAAGCAAAAAGAGAAAGGAAAAAAAATGCTAACTTAAACTATGCAAAACAGAATGAAAAGGAACCCCCCCCCCCCATACACACACACACACTTGATTTCGACTGTGTCCCCACCGTCAAGTGAAAGGAGAAAAAGAAAATAAAATTTCGAAAATATGCCCTATATTTACAAAAAAGGAAAAACAAAATATTTACAAAGTATCAGAAAATATATTGATAAGAAGTAAATGAAACGACCTTCTAAAGACCGATTCACTTGTCTCTTTAAGTATGAGAGACACAGCTTAATCACAGAAAACCAAATCATAAAAAAAATTAAATCACGTTTCAGATTTGGAAAAATAAATTTTATTTTTTCAAAAGTTTGAGTTGCTAACTTTAAAATTTTGAGCTTACAATTGATCCTAAAATCAAATTGAATTTTTGTAGCAACTAAAGAGAGGTCAGTGGGTCGGGGTTCAGTAAAAGTTTCAAAAACAAAATTTGATTTATTCAGATGATGTATAAATTGAGAGACGTGTGCATCATTCTTACCCCCACACTTGTTTTGAGAAATATTGTTCATTTTTGCTATGATGTTTGAAATTTTGTTGACTAAAGGTTCATTCATAAACCTAAAGTAGAAACCAAACAAATGAATTTTCAGTAAATTTCAAATTCGTGTTTTCTCAAAAACAGTGTTATTCCAGAAAGAGTTCATATTCAGAAATTTATCATTGAAAAACAAGTGATCACAGTGAGGTTTAGTTGAAATGATTAATTCGCAAGGCATTTCAATAGTTTCAGAAAAATCGTTATTGTGCTTAAGATCACATTAAGCAGTTTCGTTGTTTTCAACCTCAAGAATTTCAAAGTTTTCAAAATTTTCACTTTCAGTTTCAGACCCAACAACATTATCGTCAATCAGTTCAAGAAGTTTTCGCTCATCAAAGTCGTCCTCATCTAAATAGTTGTTAACAACTTCATCATTTTTGTCATGTTGACAATCTAAAGTTGCTAAATTTACAAAAATTTCAAAATCTGAGAGAGGAAGAACGAATTGAAGATTGACGTCTTTGTTTTCAAGAGTATTCAAATTTAGATCAATTACAGAGCTTTCAACAACTTCATTAAGATTTTCATCAATTTCAAAAGTTGTTATTTGAAAATCGTCGATTGTGGACAAAGGTGGATTTTTATTCGAATCGTCACAAGTTTGGATTCGATTTTGCTTCTCACGAAACTTCAAATAATCGTCAAGTACATTCGTTTGCTCAACAAAATCAAATTTATAATTATTTACATAAGAATTTTCAATTTGAAATTGTTGAGAACAAAAGTTTTCAGTTGCACCACAATTGAAATTATTCCCATTGCCAAAACCATTTGAAAAGTTATTCACATTTCCATTTTGAATTTGCAATTCATTTTGGAGTTCGAAATTGGATTCACAAGGGTTATAATCAAAATAATTTGAAGTTAAAGTTGAATTTGAATTTTGATTATTTTGAAAACTTTGATTTGAATTGTTGCACATTAATTCCCTTAATCTTTGACTTGATTCATTAAATCTTTGACTTTTTTCAAGTAAAGCTTGAATGCTTATTTCAAGACTTGAGGGTTGATCATCATTTTGAAAATTTGGTGGTGTAAAAGATGGATTATTTTGAAAGTTATCTGTACAATAGTTGTTATTAAAATATCCATATGAATTTGGTTTAAAATTATATGGATTATATTGATTTTCACAACTATCATTAAATCCACAGGAATAGGGAAATTGGGACATTTTCAAGATATTTTTTAAGATTTTGGATTTTTTTGTTTTTTTTTTGTTTTTTTATATGTGCATGAACCTACTGCAACTATATGAATGCAAATTACATATTTACAGTTTTTCTAAAATTATATAATGACGGTTTGATTAATTTCAACAAAAGACTTCTCAGCCAGTTAACGGACATGAGTTATTGGTGCACCAGGAATCACCCTAGCAATGCAGCCGAAGGTTTAAGTACCTTCAGAGGAACAACCGCTATAATATTTACTAATCACCGTAATATTTATAAATGATTATTACTCTGCCGTAGTCTTGACACCGAGAAATAATCCGTTAGAAATAAACCAGTTTGTCATAATATAATGAAGTCCTTAGAAAATAAAAACAAAACTAAGATGGATGCAATTTTTTTTTTTTGAATATTTTAATCAATCACAGAACGAACAATTTCAGAACAGTCAAAGAATATCAGTTACAGAACAATAAACTGCAGAAATAAATTTTTTTTTACAAGCAAGCCGCACCAGCACCTGCACAAAAATCTTTACAAGCAATTTTATATTTTTTTTCAAGCAGCAGCAGCAGGCCCTGTAGAGTTTAGAAAATTCTCACCTAGATCGGCAGTCCGTCCAGCGCGATTGAGTAGCGCAAGCGTGTTCACACCCTATTTGATGTGCAACCGCTCCAACAATTTAACTTCTGCAATTTGCTTGACTTTGCTCGCTGAATTTCTTTGTTTGTTAATTGAATTCTGTCCTTTCGCTTTTCGTTGGCCTTTTTTTTGAGAGAAGAAAAAAAAAAAAAAAAAGGAAAAAGTAAGCTAAAATCAAAGTCAATGGAAAATCAAAGCAAAAGAAAGAGAAATCCTTTTTTTGGAAGAAAACAACTGAGTCTAAATTGTAAAAACAAAAGAAAATTTTGGACACAATTACATGCTCTGGTCCACGAAAAGATTACAAGCCCAATCCCAATTTTTTTTAAATACTCTCTCAGTCCCAAAACAAAAATAGGCCCACAAAACTAAGTCTAAATCAAAAGACGATCGGTGTGTTTATTCCCTCAACACGCAATTCCCATTTCAAATTGAAATCCACCGATTTAGAATAGAAAACAAGATTGTTTTTTTTCTTTTTTTTCTTTTGAATTTGCAAAATTTATTCTTTTCTCAAAATCGAATGAGCAGGTTTGGATTCGAATTGAATTTCCAGACTTGGGATCTAGGTATTTTGATTTGGGTTTCTGAAGTGTGCGAATTCGACCTTGGCGATTTTGGGGTTCGGAGGTGTGGACTTGGTTTGAGCGGTGGTTGGGCTGTTTTGATGATCGTTGTGGAAGGTTTTAGTTGTGAAGATGGTGAGGACCGCTGGCTGATGTTGCGTGAAGAACGGTGCTGTTTGGACAAGGGAACGATGTAGATGGAGCTGTTGAACTTTGGTGATACGGTCTGAGGTTATGGGAATTTAATGGTGTATTTATGTTGATCTGAAGGAGGTTGCAAGGAGGAATTGACGGTCAGGATTTGCGGTTTGGTGATTTATTGATGAGGAGAGTTTTGTGGAGAAGTAGATGAGTATGAAAGGGGGAGTTTTGTGTTTGAGTATGAAAGGGGAAGTATATGAGTAGTGGTGACAGAGGAGTGATTTGGTTTATGTAGTTGAAGTGGAAGGAGGGGACTGATTTATAAAGGATGGTTAACAGAAGGCAATTAGTAAGACAAACAAAGAAAGAAAATTATAGAGGAAGTACAAGAAAAGGAAAGCAATAAATTGTTTTTATTGTTTTTTTATTTATTTATTATCTGTAAAGAACGGAAAGAATTGTGGAGAAGATTTGGAAAGAAATAAAAGAGAGAGAACAAATGGAAAGATAAATTTTTTTTACTTGTAAGAATAGAAAATGGAGAAAAATAAATGAGAGAGATATAAAGGGAAAGAAATAAAGAAAATTGAAAACACAAAAAATGGGAAAGAGACTGAACAAAAGGCAGGTGTTTATTATTATTATTATTATTTTAGTTTTTCTAATAACTGGAACAAAAATGATAAGATTTTTTTAAGAAAAAACACACACACAAAACAAACACTAACCACAAATGCAAATCACACAACTAAATACAAAATGGAACAATTTTTTTTAAAGAACACAAATGAGAAAATTAATTCGAAGAAAAAAAATTAAAACTAATTTCTTCCCCTGGCAACGGCACCAATAACTTGTTCGCTAAATGGATATTCTATTAAATTAGAAAAACGTTAACACGAAATATCGTGATAATACCGCAAGCGCACAGCGTACAATCGTAGTACGTGGCGAATACGGGTCGATCCACAGGGAAAGAGTTAATTCTAAAATTACTCAATCAAATTAAACCGAAAGCGAGTGTGAATGTTAACTAACTAGCTAAAAATTAGAAAAATCTAACAAACTATTAACTATAAACGTTGGTTGAAAAATAAGAGACCAAAAGACAACTTAGGAGCAAATTCACTCTCAAGATCACATGAATCAATATAAAATGAAACCATGATCTCTCTTTTTGGTCAATAGTTAATTTAATTGATGTGACTATTCTAAGTATGACCTATTTGTGCTATTGATTAGCCAAACATAAGCCATCAAATTTTGTCACACCTCTTAAACAACTTTACTAATTTTATAAAAATGATAACAAGTTGAAATTGAATCATACTTTAAGCATGGCCTATCCCCTATTAATTAGGAGTATAAACCATCAAATTTAAATTTCAATCTCCACTTAATTATCATAATCATATGTAGATGAAGAGGTAATTAGTGAGCATATGACCAAGCATATCCTATGTGGTGTCAACACTATAGGCTATCGAACTCAATAATGAACACAAAAACCATAACCATCAATATGAATTAAAGCACAAAAAGAGATCATGAATAAACAAGTATATTGAAACTACATGAATAAAGAGAGCTTCATTATCCCTAAGTTGTAGGGATTTAGCCTCTCATGTTTGTTATTATAACAACAAATGTAGTTTGCAACATGAAAGAAATAAAAGAAAATGCAGGCTAAATAACTGAAACTACAACTAATCTACTAGCATAAAAGAAAATAAAATATATATAAAAGATGACAAATTAAGATTGCATTAAAACGAGAATTACAAAAACAAATGGCTAAGAAGCCATAGAAGAAAAATAGAGGTTTTTATTTTAGCCTCCACTCTAAACTAAAAATCCAAGATAATCTTTACATTATCATACATGGGTTATTTATACATGAGTGAAACCCTAAATTGACTTTTAGCGTGCTACCCAGAATGCCCCCTCTATTAACTTCATTTTGTCCTCAGCAATAATGATTCATGAAGCCCTTTTATTATCTCTACTAAAGAAGGAGGGAGAATGGGTAGGATCCTCCAATAATTCACTATTTGAATTGATTCCCTCACCATTGATTGATTTCCCTTTCAATTTTTTTGGCAAGGCATTGATTTCCTCCTTTTGAATTGATTCCCTTTCCATTGATTGATTTCCCTTTTTTCCTTTGTATGCATATATGTCTTTATGAAGTCCTTTTCTACATGCATCCAATTTCTGCAAAAATATGAAAAATGTCCAAGTAAACATTCTCAAAATAATACAAGCACAAAAATGACAATTTTCCCCCTATATGATGATAAATGCATGATGTTTTGAAATCAAATCAATTATTGTTTAAACATGATAAAATACCCATCTATGACATTTATTAGCACTAAACAAGAACAAATATGTGAATATAAATGTGCATTTTTACATGCACATCAGGCACACACATTTATGACATATACAACACAAAATTGATTCTGATGATTTGTGATGATGTAAACGATTCATTTGAAATGTTATATCATTTGTTCTTATACTTCATATTCACCGTAGATTTGAAAACCATTATGGGTTGAAATGGTACATACCCGAAATATTGTATAGATTTAGGAATGAAAACTAAAATGATATATACGCATACCACTTGGCCTAGGTAGAGAATTATGTATACAAACACCGTTAGTCCATTTTGAAATTTATTTTCTGATTTTATAAAAAAATTCTAATTTGACAGAAGTATTTTAAAATTTTAATTTAGAATATAATTTAAACTTATATTTTGATAATCTATTAAACCTTTAAATTTTGTTTTTTAAAAATAAAATTATATATTATAAGTTTCTAATATATATATATATATAAGTTGATATATGTTTTAAAAATAAATTTTAGGATTTAAATCGTAACATTATTAGTTTTAAAAATGAAAAATATAAATTATTTTATAAGTAAATTAATAAATATTTTAATATAGTGAAATATTATTTAAATTTTAAAAATATATATGAGTATAGACTTCTTATAAAATATATATAAACAAAAGTTTGAAGAGAAGATAGAAATTTACGATAACTTGATTTGTTTAAATGACTTAATTAAGATGAAATTATAAAGTTATGTTTACTGATCTTTTAAATGTGAGTTGGAGAATAATGAAATGGGTTATTTGAATTTGTGTTATGATTATAAAACTTAATAAATTAATTTGATAATAATTTATTTAGTAAATGTTTGAATCTAAATGTAACACCCCACGTCCATTAATGTCACTCACAAGGGGAATGCATTAACTTCCATGGAGGTTATAAGTGAATATAGAACAGTAAAATTACAACAAGACAGATATAAGATAGTACTTGGAAATTAAAAACTTTATTTTATTGCAGCAGAAGTCAAAACATGTTTGAATACATCTTAATACCATAAATCAGAGTCAAGTACAATATCCATCTTGATAAAACAAATACATAATCCCATTACACAAATAACCATTATAAAAAAAGATAACAAGCTGGACTTTACTTCAGCAGTCCTAGCTTTCCGAAAGAGATACGCAATCCAATCTGACTCCACTAGAGCTGGGTCCAACCTGAGGATCTGGAGGGAGAAAAATATGGAAAAGAGGGGGGTCAGACATAAAGTCTGGCGAGTATGATAATTCTACAATACTATTATCAAAATAACTAGACTAAGGCATAAACTGTGAAAACCCGTAACTTCCCCGTAGAGGAAAGCGTCGGATAGTTCGAGAACAAGCCACAACAGAACGCATATAAAAGAACATTTCACTATATATCACAACAGTGCATCAGATTACAAGAATATACAGAGTATAAATGAATATTACACAGAAATATCAGAGATTTAAATTACATTTAAATACATCGCAGCGGAAAATAATACAATACACAACTAGAAGGAGATATACGGATACAAAGCTTTCCGGATCTCGTTCCAGCTGTAAACCAGGATCCTGTGAATATAAATCTGCAAAACCCAAAACTACTAGCTGCCCATGTCAAAATAAGGGCACCCAGAGTTTAGGTTAAAACAATAAACTCCAGGTCAGTCATGGGACTGGTGTGAGAACTAAAACAGTTATAAATCTTTATTTTAAAGTTAGGTAAATCAAGGGACCACGCCGTATAACACGGAACGGGTTTCCTCCCAAGAACACCAGTGCATAAAACAAACAGCGCGATGCTAAATAAAGAAAAATGAAGCTGTTATAAGACCCAGGTCCTATCACACAATGCAACGCAAGCCGGGGGATAGGGTTTTTACCTTATAACAGCCAAAGAATGCTTGATACGTTTAAAACAAATCATTTGATACTATTATAAGTGCATAGTGTATAAAACAACTTCAAATCATAAGTATCAATCATAGGCGGCATGAGCGCCCCATCCCACTATGTCACCATATATAGGTTTACAAATAAAACCGCAAAGTCACGTATTTGGAAATTGGATTTCCGTCTATGAACCGAGGCAAAAGATAGTCCTCAACCGATTCGAGACGCTCTAGCCCGCCCCTCAGGCAAGTACTCAGTCAAGCCTTTGGATCGTCAGGGCCGGTCCACCGATGTGGATTAAAATTCCTGAACACTACGTTTCCCCACCCTATGGGGTGTAAGTCTGGTCCGTCAGCCGACCAGAATGCATCGGCCGAAACCGATATAACCGAGGCGCCTCGCAAAAGCAACAACCACATAAGTCAAACTCGTCAGGGCGTGTAAAACCACTGACGCCACTTCTAGCTAGAAAGAAACGCAAGTCCTCCCTGAGGTCCGTCTCCCGTTTTTGGTTCATACCTGGTGTGAAACACGCGAGGTAAACGTTACACAAAGCTACGCCACAAAGGCCGTGCTTTGATCATCACCACAAGACTTTGCTTTTCAACAGAAGCCTTGATCATTTGCATCTTAGCATGCCACACAGGCAAACCATCCTATGCAACCGATATCAGTCACACAGAATGAAATCCGATGTCAGACACACAGTCCATTTACAAGTCCGTTCTGGGTCTGAACGAAACCGGAGGCACCTAGTACCCCGCATATCCATCGATCTCCAAGTACGTCTGGACGATCACCAACTGTTTCCATCTTCTTGGGTGTACAGCCCAATCAAGATCATCAGTTATCACCCAAACGACGTGAAGACCTCCGGTCTTCGACCATCGTCTTCATCTTCGACTTATCGTCGTATCAGTTATTCAGAATGGGATAAACCCGGTCTTTCCGAATAACTCGCGTATATATTATAAAAGTGTTACACAAACACAACATACGCCTCATTCCAACTCATTAGTCATTAACCGTAAATTAATCAAGAGAATAATTCCCCAAATATTAACCCCGAAGGCCGAAACCAACATCAGATCAATATCCAGAAAACCATTCTACTTAGCTAACCGACAGTTAGTTTCTAAATTTCACGTTCAAATCTAATTAAAGATTTAACTATCGCCTGGAGCAAAACTGGTGATACTCCATTCTCGATCTTTTCAATCTAATTAAAGATTCATTAAAACTCCACTTAGTTTTAATCTGTGACTGGGTTAAAGAATCAGTGTCATTTAAAACACGGTTCACGATAAACCCAAAGTCACATCCCATTAATTATCGGGTTAAAGAACAAGTGTTATTTAAAACACTGTTCACGATAAACCCAAAAATCAATATCCATTCAATTCCAATTAAATATTATTTAATTGGTACACTTCATTAAATCTAAATAAAAAGATTTAATCTTTTCTCAACTGGGTTCAAGAACAGTGTTAGTGAAGACACCATTCACGACAAACCCAAATCACATTCATTAATTATCGGGTTAAAGAACAAGTGTTATTTAAAACACTGTTCACGATAAACCCAAAAATCAATATCAATTCAATTCCAATTAAATATTATTTAATTGGTACACTTCATTAAATCTAAATAAAAAGATTTAATCATTTCTCAACTGGGTTCAAGAACAGTGTTAGTGAAGACACCATTCACGACAAACCCAAATCACATTCGATATTCAATACAAGGCTCTGAATAGAAAATATATCGGCTTATATTCAATATCAAATTCTACGACTAACAAATGTCGTATTGGAAATAACGATATAAATATATATCTTCCAAATTTCCATATCAACATCTGTATAATCACGAATCCCAACATCGAAATATTCCGAAGACAATTTCGATTTAAATCCATTCCAATGCAATCATTGGAAATTTTGGTTATTTTTAAAACCCTTTTCGAATTCAATTTATTTATTTAAAAATAAATAGAATTATAATTCTAGTTCAAAACTAGTTCATTTCGATAAAAATCAATTTTTATCTTTTCAAATATGGAGTTTTTCATCCCAATTCTTTCACAAATCATTTCTTATGATTTTACACAAATTATTGCTATTTTTAATAATTTTATCAAGGCCCGTACAGTCGATTTCCATCAATGGCCATCGAACTGCACTTACAGCGACCTTTTTCGAATTTGATTTGGACGTATCTCCAAATCCAACCGTTAGATTTCAAATTTCTAATATTCGTTAGAAAGCTCTTTTCGATACGAACTCAACGGTTCCGGTTTTAGGAGAATCCGACGGTCGGATCTCCCGCAATGTCCGTTTGAAATAAATGGTCGAAATTCACGAACTGCCGCGGCGCGGCGCGTTCTATTCAGGCCATTATATTATATATATAATATATATAATATATACTTCGTCGATTCCTATTTAAAACGAATTATATAAATAGTTTTAAATTCGTTTCAAAATTCATTTCTATTCAATTCAATTTGAATTCATTTCAATTCGTTTTCAATTCAATTCATTTCGAAATCGTTTTCAATTCAATTTGAATTCGTTTTCAATTCATTTCATTTCGAAATCGTTTTCAATTCAATTTGAATTCGTTTTCAATTCATTTCATTTCGAAAATCGTTTTCAATTCAATTCATCTCGAAATCGTTTTCAATTCAATTCATTTCGAAACCGTTTTCAATTCAATTCATTTCGAAATCGTTTTCAATTCAATTCATTTCGAAATCGTTTTCAATTCAATTTGAATTCGTTTTCAATTCATTTCATTTCGAAATCTTTTTCAATTCAATTCATTTCGAAATCGTTTTCAATTCAATTTGAATTCGTTTTCAATTCATTTCATTTCGAAATCTTTTTCAATTCAATTCATTTCGAAATCGTTTTCAATTCAATTCATTTCGAAATCGTTTTCAATTCAATTCATTTCGAAATCTTTTTCAATTCAATTTGAATTCGTTTTCAATTCATTTCATTTCGAAATCTTTTTCAATATCGTTCACGTCAAAATGGCGTCAATCTAACCAACACGGCTTCATAAATTTCTATTTTCAAATATTCTATTTCAAATATTTCTTTTTCAAAATAGTTGTTATTATCAAAATATTTCGTTCAACACATGACCAATCTCAATGAATGAGTACTGTCAACACATGAACTTTTATTTTATATCGATAAAGATGTAAATTTTAATATTAAAATATTTCGTTCAACACATGACCAATCTCAATGAATGAGTACTGTCAACACATGAACTTTTATTTTATATCGATAAAGATGTAAATTTTAATATTAAAATATTTCATTCAACACATGACCAATCTCAATGAATGAGTACTGTCAACACATGAACTTTTATTTTATAATATTATTTATTTTTCAAATTGGAATGAGGCCCAATCAATTACCATATAAAGTTAATTATATGGATTTTCATACAACACATGTATATCATAGCATTGAAAAATAATCAACCATCAACCAAAGTGCACTACACTGTATAAGCATCAAATATAGATACTCAACGCTTATAACAGCCTGTCAATCAATCGATCGACATATTCAATCAATCAGGATGAGTGAACTTCAGATTTCATCCCAACACCCGTGTGGGGTTTCAAACAATCAAACACCTATTTTATTTGTGCTGTTGGGCGATGTGTAAAATTTATCGTCCCAATCAATGTCATTCAAATAGGTGTACATAAACAAACCGTCCGGTTTATAAATGAATATTTTATTTTATTCACTTCACGTTAAAAATTATATTTTTAACGATAAAACATTTTATTTTAACCTATGAATTTCTATTCAATTCATTTATCCAATAAAATGATATTTTTATTTTTCTAACTTATTTTAGAAAATTTCGGCGGCATAACGGCACGATACTAGAAACGGGACAAGGCCTAGCCTAATCCCCGGTCTAGTGAAGGCCCACGCCATTCACACATCAATCAAATTCACTTTCGTTATGCAAACCACCAAATTTGGAGTAAGAGTCTAACCTAGCCTTACTCCTTCGCCTTATAACGGCGCACGTCTAATCCTAACCAATTTATCGATTCGATTTTTCACATCACAAACCACATTCAAACCAATATCGCAATCAATCACCAAACAATCAAACAAACAAGTCCATGGTCTGTGGACGATTGTGTCGGGTGCTACTAAGCACCGTCTGCATCCTAGTATATATATATATAACTAGAAAAGTAAATTGAAAGGTGAGAAATTCTCACCTATAGCTGTCCTAGCTCCACGGCACTTCATTTGCAGAAGTCTTCGTCGTTTCGCCTTTTTGTCACCTTCGCCCGTATTCTCTACATATGTAAAAATCGAATTTTTACTACGCTATTCAATATATAAAAATCGAATTTTTACTTCGATGTCCAATATATAAAAATTCTATTTTTCTATCGAAGTTCAATATATAAAAAAAAAATTCTATTTTTCTATCGAAGTTCAATATATAAAAATTCTATTTTTCTATCGAAGTTCAATATATAAAAATATTATTTTTATTGCGATGCCATATAGATAAAAATTCCATTTCAAAAATATAGACTTCGCCTTTTCTAATAAAAAGTTTTCGCCTTTTCTAATAAAAAGTTTTCCTTTTTTTTTCTAATAAAGATCAGATCTTTTTCCCTTTAAAGTTAACCTTTTCCTATTTTAAAGTTAAAACCTTTTTCCTATATTAGACCTTAAAATAAAATTCAGTTTTATACTAAAATAAAATTCAGTTTTAACTTAAAATAAAATTCAGTTTTATCTAAAAATAAAATTCAGTTTTAACTTAAAATAAAATTCAGTTTTTTCTTAAAATATAAATCAGTTTTAACTTAAAATAAAATTCAGTTTTTTCTTAAAATATAAATCAGTTTTTATACTTAATAAATATAAATCAGTTTTTATACTTAATAAATATAAATCAGTTTTTATACTTAATAAATATCATTTTTAATCCAATGTTATTCAAATAAAATCTGAAAATAAAATCAATTAAAATTTATTTAAAACACTTGCTATTTTTAAACCAATGCTCTTCACGTAAAACTTGATTTTCAAACAAATGATTTTCATATATAAATAAAAAAAAACTGATTTTTTATTTCAATGTTATTCACTTCAAAAATTAATTACTTCAATCATTAATTAAGCAATGTATAAGTTAAACAGGAAATGAAAAAGAGAAACCTTCCTCTGTAGAACTCGTCCTCGCCGTTCAAAGCACTGTTCAGAGTTAGGGTTTGAAATTGCGGGCCCCACCATGCCCTAGAAGATGATCGGAGTGCTCCACGTCCATGCCTGCCATGCCAGCTCCTCGCGCGTGCCACCCATGATGAACTCGCCGCCTCCGAATAGTCGGAAAATGGCCTCGAACGGCTCGATTGGAGAAGAAAAAATTGCGCCCGAGGCTCCACGATAGAAGATCAGTTCGGTAGGGATGGAGAGGAGAGAGAGAGGGATGGCGGAGGGGGAATCTGGCGAGGCGTACGGCGGTGGATAGGGAGGTGGGCGGAGGGACGATCTCGTTTTTTTTTTTTTTTTTTTTGTTATTTCTGATTAATGAAAACGGGGGGGGGGGCCAGGAAGATGATAAAGGAGGGAAGAGGTTTTTTTTTTATTATTATTTAATTATTAAATTTCGCAAAAAGGTTGACTTTCATCCACGACCTCGAAACGAGGCCCACCGCCTGTCGTCCATAGCGTTTAACCCCCATTCCGAACACAATGGGATATGTATCGCAAGCTGATTTGATCGTTTCGATTAATTTCCGTTGAATTTACATTTAAATCACTATATTGAATTTTAAACGTACATTTCAAATTACAGGGGTCACATACGAACTTTAAAAATGGCAGAAAAATATTTTCTAGCTTCGTATTGACGATACGGTCCTAACAAAACTAGTTTCGTCGAATTCTGAGACCGTTAGAAAAATGGCCAATTTCCAGTCGATTAAAATCAACTGAAACTGGTCAAACGCGTTTTCCTTTGCCACGCTCACATATTGATTCGAAAAATTATGAAATTTAAAACCTAGCAATAATTTGACACTGCGGACCCAGCAAAACTGGTTTCGTCGAAATCCGAGGTCGTTTGCAAAATTTCCATTTTTAAGGGCCTGAATTCCATAGCGACTATTCAGAATTTTCAACTGGACATATCTTTTGATTCTTGCTACTAAATTTTGATTTTTCGGATTCGTTGGAAAGATATTCACAATTAGATCCCATTATTTTTGGTTTCACTAAAATCCGGATTGTTTTGCACCCGGTACATTCAATTGAAGTTTGAAATCGAATTATCGAACTACCGCGCCATTTTCAATTCTATTTATAATTATATATAAATATTTATATTCTAACGACGACGTATATAATATATACGTCGAATTATATTCGAAATAAATTTCTCCTCGATATTATTTAAAATAATCTATTTTAAATATTCAAAATTCGCTAAAATTGCCAAAATAAAAATTTTAAACTGGCCCAGATTTTCCGGGTTGTTACAATCTCCCCCACTTAAAACTTTTCGTCCCCGAAAAGGAACAAAGTCGAAAGTGGTTTGATTATTCAACTCTACTTCCAATTTGGCTTCCATTCTCCAACTTTTCAGTTTCTGAGAATTTTCAAAATTTAAAAAATTTGGCTAACACCCTAAATTTTTGAAAAATTTCTCCATAACCTCCCCTGCACCGGGAGCATCGGGAAATTTCAAATAGCTTCCCCGGTCCTTCAGATCTCAAAAAGAAAAAGAAAAAGCCAAGCGGCTAGCCAATAGGCTCACAAAATCATCATCACCCAAACAAAACAGGAAATTAGGTAGTAAACATGTACCTATTTGTCGGGCAAACAAATTTTATTCTCGGCTCTAGCCTGCTTGCTATGACCTGTTCAATGATATACATGTATATGCAAGCAAATGCAACCAATTTTCAATACAGTTCAATATTTGATTCAATTAGGCCAAATGGTTCAAAATTATCAAACAATTAAACAAACAACACAAACATCAATCAATTAGTGCCTTAGAGTTTCAAATTCATAATTTTGATACATATACAAAAATCATGTTTTTGATGCCAATTCACAACAATGTGTTCCTAACTATATAAGTTTTGGTTCTCACACCAGTCTAATGGAAATATATAGATATCACACCTTCGTTACTCGAACATGAATACTAATGACGACTAGTCAATCATCAGAATCATCTTCGGGCCACTAGAGTATGATTCTATATCTATCCAGTATATTAAAAATTCGAATACACGCGGATCAGACGTATACGCAAAATCTGTATATACTGGATTGTCCACATCAATATAAATAGATAATCAAATATGAATAATTGATTTTAAATTTTCAAAACAAAATTGTTTTCATTTGAAAAATATACTTTTCACACTCGTTCTAGGATACTACTGATCCTATCTCTAACGAGTCATTCCCATTGGATATTACTAATCCAATATCTGATGAATTCTTTCGTATGGTTCTAATGTGACTTGTTCTCTAGCTTTGTAAACCAAAGCTCTGATACCAACTGTGAAAACCCGTAACTTCCCCGTAGAGGAAAGCGTCGGATAGTTCGAGAACAAGCCACAACAGAACGCATATAAAAGAACATTTCACTATATATCACAACAGTGCATCAGATTACAAGAATATACAGAGTATAAATGAATATTACACAGAAATATCAGAGATTTAAATTACATTTAAATACATCGCAGCGGAAAATAATACAATACACAACTAGAAGGAGATATACGGATACAAAGCTTTCCGGATCTCGTTCCAGCTGTAAACCAGGATCCTGTGAATATAAATCTGCAAAACCCAAAACTACTAGTTGCCCATGTCAAAATAAGGGCACCCAGAGTTTAGGTTAAAACAATAAACTCCAGGTCAGTCATGGGACTGGTGTGAGAACTAAAACAGTTATAAATCTTTATTTTAAAGTTAGGTAAATCAAGGGACCACGCCGTATAACACGGAACGGGTTTCCTCCCAAGAACACCAGTGCATAAAACAAACAGCGCGATGCTAAATAAAGAAAAATGAAGCTGTTATAAGACCCAGGTCCTATCACACAATGCAACGCAAGCCGGGGGATAGGGTTTTTACCTTATAACAACCAAAGAATGCTTGATACGTTTAAAACAAATCATTTGATACTATTATAAGTGCATAGTGTATAAAACAACTTCAAATCATAAGTATCAATCATAGGCGGCATGAGCGCCCCATCCCACTATGTCACCATATATAGGTTTACAAATAAAACCGTAAAGTCACGTATTTGGAAATTGGATTTCCGTCTATGAACCGAGGCAAAAGATAGTCCTCAACCGATTCGAGACGCTCTAGCCCGCCCCTCAGGCAAGTACTCAGTCAAGCCTTTGGATCGTCAGGGCCGGTCCACCGATGTGGATTAAAATTCCTGAACACTACGTTTCCCCACCCTATGGGGTGTAAGTCTGGTCCGTCAGCCGACCAGAATGCATCGGCCGAAACCGATATAACCGAGGCGCCTCGCAAAAGCAACAACCACATAAGTCAAACTCGTCAGGGCGTGTAAAACCACTGACGCCACTTCTAGCTAGAAAGAAACGCAAGTCCTCCCTGAGGTCCGTCTCCCGTTTTTGGTTCATACCTGGTGTGAAACACGCGAGGTAAACGTTACACAAAGCTACGCCACAAAGGCCGTGCTTTGATCATCACCACAAGACTTTGCTTTTCAACAGAAGCCTTGATCATTTGCATCTTAGCATGCCACACAGGCAAACCATCCTATGCAACCGATATCAGTCACACAGAATGAAATCCGATGTCAGACACACAGTCCATTTACAAGTCCGTTCTGGGTCTGAACGAAACCGGAGGCACCTAGTACCCCGCATATCCATCGATCTCCAAGTACGTCTGGACGATCACCAACTGTTTCCATCTTCTTGGGTGTACAGCCCAATCAAGATCATCAGTTATCACCCAAACGACGTGAAGACCTCCGGTCTTCGACCATCGTCTTCATCTTCGACTTATCGTCGTATCAGTTATTCAGAATGGGATAAACCCGGTCTTTCCGAATAACTCGCGTATATATTATAAAAGTGTTACACAAACACAACATACGCCTCATTCCAACTCATTAGTCATTAACCGTAAATTAATCAAGAGAATAATTCCCCAAATATTAACCCCGAAGGCCGAAACCAACATCAGATCAATATCCAGAAAACCATTCTACTTAGCTAACCGACAGTTAGTTTCTAAATTTCACGTTCAAATCTAATTAAAGATTTAACTATCGCCTGGAGCAAAACTGGTGATACTCCATTCTCGATCTTTTCAATCTAATTAAAGATTCATTAAAACTCCACTTAGTTTTAATCTGTGACTGGGTTAAAAAATCAGTGTCATTTAAAACACGGTTCACGATAAACCCAAAGTCACATCCCATTAATTATCGGGTTAAAGAACAAGTGTTATTTAAAACACTGTTCACGATAAACCCAAAAATCAATATCCATTCAATTCCAATTAAATATTATTTAATTGGTACACTTCATTAAATCTAAATAAAAAGATTTAATCTTTTCTCAACTGGGTTCAAGAACAGTGTTAGTGAAGACACCATTCACGACAAACCCAAATCACATTCATTAATTATCGGGTTAAAGAACAAGTGTTATTTAAAACACTGTTCACGATAAACCCAAAAATCAATATCAATTCAATTCCAATTAAATATTATTTAATTGGTACACTTCATTAAATCTAAATAAAAAGATTTAATCATTTCTCAACTGGGTTCAAGAACAGTGTTAGTGAAGACACCATTCACGACAAACCCAAATCACATTCGATATTCAATACAAGGCTCTGAATAGAAAATATATCGGCTTATATTCAATATCAAATTCTACGACTAACAAATGTCGTATTGGAAATAACGATATAAATATATATCTTCCAAATTTCCATATCAACATCTGTATAATCACGAATCCCAACATCGAAATATTCCGAAGACAATTTCGATTTAAATCCATTCCAATGCAATCATTGGAAATTTTGGTTATTTTTAAAACCCTTTTCGAATTCAATTTATTTATTTAAAAATAAATAGAATTATAATTCTAGTTCAAAACTAGTTCATTTCGATAAAAATCCATTTTTATCTTTTCAAATATGGAGTTTTTCATCCCAATTCTTTCACAAATCATTTCTTATGATTTTACACAAATTATTGCTATTTTTAATAATTTTATCAAGGCCCGTACAGTCGATTTCCATCAATGGCCATCGAACTGCACTTACAGCGACCTTTTTCGAATTTGATTTGGACGTATCTCCAAATCCAACCGTTAGATTTCAAATTTCTAATATTCGTTAGAAAGCTCTTTTCGATACGAACTCAACGGTTCCGGTTTTAGGAGAATCCGACGGTCGGATCTCCCGCAATGTCCGTTTGAAATAAATGGTCGAAATTCACGAACTGCCGCGGCGCGGCGCGTTCTATTCAGGCCATTATATTATATATATAATATATATAATATATACTTCGTCGATTCCTATTTAAAACGAATTATATAAATAGTTTTAAATTCGTTTCAAAATTCATTTCTATTCAATTCAAATTTCAATTCAATTTGAATTCATTTCAATTCGTTTTCAATTCAATTCATTTCGAAATCGTTTTCAATTCAATTTGAATTCGTTTTCAATTCATTTCATTTCGAAATCGTTTTCAATTCAATTTGAATTCGTTTTCAATTCATTTCATTTCGAAAATCGTTTTCAATTCAATTCATCTCGAAATCGTTTTCAATTCAATTCATTTCGAAACCGTTTTCAATTCAATTCATTTCGAAATCGTTTTCAATTCAATTCATTTCGAAATCGTTTTCAATTCAATTTGAATTCGTTTTCAATTCATTTCATTTCGAAATCTTTTTCAATTCAATTCATTTCGAAATCGTTTTCAATTCAATTTGAATTCGTTTTCAATTCATTTCATTTCGAAATCTTTTTCAATTCAATTCATTTCGAAATCGTTTTCAATTCAATTCATTTCGAAATCGTTTTCAATTCAATTCATTTCGAAATCTTTTTCAATTCAATTTGAATTCGTTTTCAATTCATTTCATTTCGAAATCTTTTTCAATATCGTTCACGTCAAAATGGCGTCAATCTAACCAACACGGCTTCATAAATTTCTATTTTCAAATATTCTATTTCAAATATTTCTTTTTCAAAATAGTTGTTATTATCAAAATATTTCGTTCAACACATGACCAATCTCAATGAATGAGTACTGTCAACACATGAACTTTTATTTTATATCGATAAAGATGTAAATTTTAATATTAAAATATTTCGTTCAACACATGACCAATCTCAATGAATGAGTACTGTCAACACATGAACTTTTATTTTATATCGATAAAGATGTAAATTTTAATATTAAAATATTTCATTCAACACATGACCAATCTCAATGAATGAGTACTGTCAACACATGAACTTTTATTTTATAATATTATTTATTTTTCAAATTGGAATGAGGCCCAATCAATTACCATATAAAGTTAATTATATGGATTTTCATACAACACATGTATATCATAGCATTGAAAAATAATCAACCATCAACCAAAGTGCACTACACTGTATAAGCATCAAATATAGATACTCAACGCTTATAACAGCCTGTCAATCAATCGATCGACATATTCAATCAATCAGGATGAGTGAACTTCAGATTTCATCCCAACACCCGTGTGGGGTTTCAAACAATCAAACACCTATTTTATTTGTGCTGTTGGGCGATGTGTAAAATTTATCGTCCCAATCAATGTCATTCAAATAGGTGTACATAAACAAACCGTCCGGTTTATAAATGAATATTTTATTTTATTCACTTCACGTTAAAAATTATATTTTTAACGATAAAACATTTTATTTTAACCTATGAATTTCTATTCAATTCATTTATCCAATAAAATGATATTTTTATTTTTCTAACTTATTTTAGAAAATTTCGGCGGCATAACGGCACGATACTAGAAACGGGACAAGGCCTAGCCTAATCCCCGGTCTAGTGAAGGCCCACGCCATTCACACATCAATCAAATTCACTTTCGTTATGCAAACCACCAAATTTGGAGTAAGAGTCTAACCTAGCCTTACTCCTTCGCCTTATAACGGCGCACGTCTAATCCTAACCAATTTATCGATTCGATTTTTCACATCACAAACCACATTCAAACCAATATCGCAATCAATCACCAAACAATCAAACAAACAAGTCCATGGTCTGTGGACGATTGTGTCGGGTGCTACTAAGCACCGTCTGCATCCTAGTATATATATATATAACTAGAAAAGTAAATTGAAAGGTGAGAAATTCTCACCTATAGCTGTCCTAGCTCCACGGCACTTCATTTGCAGAAGTCTTCGTCGTTTCGCCTTTTTGTCACCTTCGCCCGTATTCTCTACATATGTAAAAATCGAATTTTTACTACGCTATTCAATATATAAAAATCGAATTTTTACTTCGATGTCCAATATATAAAAATTCTATTTTTCTATCGAAGTTCAATATATAAAAAAAAATTCTATTTTTCTATCGAAGTTCAATATATAAAAATTCTATTTTTCTATCGAAGTTCAATATATAAAAATATTATTTTTATTGCGATGCCATATAGATAAAAATTCCATTTCAAAAATATAGACTTCGCCTTTTCTAATAAAAAGTTTTCGCCTTTTCTAATAAAAAGTTTTCCTTTTTTTTTCTAATAAAGATCAGATCTTTTTCCCTTTAAAGTTAACCTTTTCCTATTTTAAAGTTAAAACCTTTTTCCTATATTAGACCTTAAAATAAAATTCAGTTTTATACTAAAATAAAATTCAGTTTTAACTTAAAATAAAATTCAGTTTTATCTAAAAATAAAATTCGGTTTTAACTTAAAATAAAATTCAGTTTTTTCTTAAAATATAAATCAGTTTTAACTTAAAATAAAATTCAGTTTTTTCTTAAAATATAAATCAGTTTTTATACTTAATAAATATAAATCAGTTTTTATACTTAATAAATATAAATCAGTTTTTATACTTAATAAATATCATTTTTAATCCAATGTTATTCAAATAAAATCTGAAAATAAAATCAATTAAAATTTATTTAAAACACTTGCTATTTTTAAACCAATGCTCTTCACGTAAAACTTGATTTTCAAACAAATGATTTTCATATATAAATAAAAAAAACTGATTTTTTATTTCAATGTTATTCACTTCAAAAATTAATTACTTCAATCATTAATTAAGCAATGTATAAGTTAAACAGGAAATGAAAAAGAGAAACCTTCCTCTGTAGAACTCGTCCTCGCCGTTCAAAGCACTGTTCAGAGTTAGGGTTTGAAATTGCGGGCCCCACCATGCCCTAGAAGATGATCGGAGTGCTCCACGTCCATGCCTGCCATGCCAGCTCCTCGCGCGTGCCACCCATGATGAACTCGCCGCCTCCGAATAGTCGGAAAATGGCCTCGAACGGCTCGATTGGAGAAGAAAAAATTGCGCCCGAGGCTCCACGATAGAAGATCAGTTCGGTAGGGATGGAGTGGAGAGAGAGAGGGATGGCGGAGGGGGAATCTGGCGAGGCGTACGGCGGTGGATAGGGAGGTGGGCGGAGGGACGATCTCGTTTTTTTTTTTTTTTTTTTTTGTTATTACTGATTAATGAAAACGGGGGGGGGGGGCCAGGAAGATGATAAAGGAGGGAAGAGGTTTTTTTTTATTATTATTATTTAATTATTAAATTACGCAAAAAGGTTGACTTTCATCCACGACCTCGAAACGAGGCCCACCGCCTGTCGTCCATAGCGTTTAACCCCCATTCCGAACACAATGGGATATGTATCGCAAGCTGATTTGATCGTTTCGATTAATTTCCGTTGAATTTACATTTAAATCACTATATTGAATTTTAAACGTACATTTCAAATTACAGGGGTCACATACGAACTTTAAAAATGGCAGAAAAATATTTTCTAGCTTCGTATTGACGATACGGTCCTAACAAAACTAGTTTCGTCGAATTCTGAGACCGTTAGAAAAATGGCCAATTTCCAGTCGATTAAAATCAACTGAAACTGGTCAAACGCGTTTTCCTTTGCCACGCTCACATATTGATTCGAAAAATTATGAAATTTAAAACCTAGCAATAATTTGACACTGCGGACCCAACAAAACTGGTTTCGTCGAAATCCGAGGTCGTTTGCAAAATTTCCATTTTTAAGGGCCTGAATTCCATAGCGACTATTCAGAATTTTCAACTGGACATATCTTTTGATTCTTGCTACTAAATTTTGATTTTTCGGATTCGTTGGAAAGATATTCACAATTAGATCCCATTATTTTTGGTTTCACTAAAATCCGGATTGTTTTGCACCCGGTACATTCAATTGAAGTTTGAAATCGAATTATCGAACTACCGCGCCATTTTCAATTCTATTTATAATTATATATAAATATTTATATTCTAACGACGACGTATATAATATATACGTCGAATTATATTCGAAATAAATTTCTCCTCGATATTATTTAAAATAATCTATTTTAAATATTCAAAATTCGCTAAAATTGCCAAAATAAAAATTTTAAACTGGCCCAGATTTTCCGGGTTGTTACAGGAAAACAAGGAAATGTCTATGAAAGAGCAGATAAAGGACATAGACAATCGCTAAAGGCAACTTTTTAGGCGCTCCTTAATTACTAAAGGATAATTATTACACTGCACCACACTGGTCTGCTAACACTGATATTACTGGCGCTTGCTAATCAATATAGGATAATTATTATATTCTACTGTACTGTACCGTTCTGTACTGTACTAACACTAACTGCACCCATACTAGTCGCTCTAGAAACTTGATCCCTCTTGGTTAAATAGAATGATGATAGCTTCGTGTACTACTAGATGTACCCGCTATCCTCCTCGTTTAACAGTATATCTCTAGCTGCTACCATAGGTAACCAACGTGTACCTATCCCCTCTAGATGTACCCCCTTAAATGGTAATTCCATGTACTCCTAGCTGACGTCATAGGTGCCGCCTGCTCCTATCTCCACTAGGTGTACCCCCTTAGTAATTAAATGATAGTGGTAGCTCTATATACCCCTAGCTAACTACATAGGGCCGCCTGCTCCTATCTCCACTAGGTGTGTCCACTACCCTGCCCCATTCGATCGGCTCCCTAACTCGTAGATACCCGTGCTGGCCCCACAGTGGGGTGTATCACTCCCCTAAAGTGGCAACCCAATACAACGGAGATGCACGGCTTATACCTACATGATGCAACGTCTTACCTACCAGCCCGGGGCCACGCACGCACGTGAACCCGTTGGACTTGCGTTGCCACCGCTAACCCGCTTTGGCCTCTAACAATCAGGCCCAGTAGGCGTGTCCCGTCCTCGACTTGGGTCGAGCTTACAAAGATACGAAATGGGCTACTGGTCTGAAAAGGGCCCCCACCAAGCTTCCCACCTAGGCTTGGTCCCCTCTAGTATATCCCACTTAACCCCTCCATGTCTACTTACATGTCCGAATTTGGTTAAGGGTTCTTATAGTAATTCCACCTGCCACCCAAGGCACCCACTTAACCCCCATGTCCCACTTACATATTTACTTTGGTTAAGTGTTACTAATCATATTTTCTTATGCCACCCAAGGCACTTACTTAACCCTTTAGTCATGTTCATTTACATGTGTGTTTGGTTAAGTCTTTACTAATCGTATTTCAAATGCCACTAAGGGCAACCACTAGATTCCTCATGCCACCCAAGGCACCTACTTAACCCTCATGTCCCACCTTACATGATTATCTGGTTAAGTATTTCTTAATTCATTAAGGACATAACCTCATAAAGACCTCTCACATTAGACTGGCATTTATGGCAGCTGGATTTGCCGGGCGGGTCCGGGCAGTCTTACACCATAAAAGAGTCTAACCTCGTGTCTTTACAACTGCTATGCTTTAGTTTGGGCTAGGACCTCTCACATTGGGCCGACATTTGTAACTACTGGATTTGTCGGGCGGGTCCGGGCAGGTTTACGTCACAAACGAGTCCAACCTCGTGTCCTAAGCATTGATTATTATTAATAATCCATTTCTCCCTAATTTTAATAATTCCCTATTTGAATTATTAATTAATTTCCAGTTTTAACGATGTCCATAATTGACTCAATTATGGCCATCCATTTATGGTATGCAAAATCATACCAAATTTCATCACAAGTTCATTATATGCCATTAAAGGCATTCTAATTCAAGTTAATCCATAATTAGATTATGTCCATTACTCCACATTAATTTTCCAATTAATGTCTTAATTAAAATTTCCACCTTTTAAGGCAATTTCTTAACATCTCAATTTTGTTATATGCCTTTTTAAGGCTATCTCATGCAAATTCTCAATATTAAATCTTTTAATATTATTCCAACCCCGCGTTGTACGTTTCGTTCATTAAACGTAAAATATACGTTAGACTCGAATAGTCTAACTCATAGCATAAAAGAAATTATCACAGCAACCACAATGTAATAACCCGAAAATTCTGAGCCAGTTTAAAAATTTTATTTTGGCAATTTTAGCGAATTTTGAATATTTAAAATAGATTATTTTAAATAATATCGACGAGAAATTTATTTTGAATATATTTCGAACGTATATATTATACGCGTCGTCGTTAGAATATAAATAATTATATATAATTATAAATAGAGTTGAAAATGGCGCGGTAGTTCGATAATTCGATTTCAAACTTCAATTGAATGTACCGGGTGCAAAACAATCCGGATTTTAGTGAAACCAAAAACATTAGGATCTATTTGATGATATCTTTCCAACGAATCCGAAAAATCAAATTTTCATAGCGGGAATCAAAAGATATGTCCAGTTGAAAATTCTGAATAGTCGCTATGGAATTCAGGCCCTTAAAAATGGAAATTTTGCAAACGACCTCGGATTTCGACGAAACCACTTTTGTTGGATCCGTGATGTCAAATTATTGCTAGATTCCAAATTTCATAATTTTTCGAATCAATATGTGAGCGTGGCAAAGGAAAACGCGTTTGACCAGTTTTAGTTGATTTTAATCGACTGGAAAATGGCCATTTTTCCAACGGTCTCAGAATTCGACGAAACTAGTTTTGTTAGGACCGTATCGTCAATAGGAAGCTAGAAAATATTTTTATGGGATTTATAGAGTTAGTAAGTGACCCTGGTAAATTGAAATGCGCGTTCAAATTCAATATATAGAGTTATATGTTGATTTTAACGGAAACTGATCGAAACGGTCGAAACAACTTACGATACATATCCCATTGTGTTCGAAATGGGGGTAAAACGCTATGGACGACAGGCGGTGAGCCTCGTTTAGAGGTCGTATGTAAAAGTCAACTTTTTGCAAAATAAAATAATTAAATAATAAATTAAAAACTTCTCTCTCTCCTAACCCCCTTTAAACCCGTTGGCCCCTCTCTTCTTCAAAATCGATTTTTAACAGAAAAAATATATATATATAAAACCCCATCGTCGATCGCTCCTGAACCCCGTCGCCCCCTCGCCTTCGCCACCCTCGTAGCCACCGGATCCGCACCGCACATCACCAGCCATGCCCCCATCGACCTCAGCCCCTCCTCGAGACCGCGAGAGCCACACCCCTCTTCCCCCAAAACCCTAGAAACCATCTCCAGTCCCCCCCAATTCACCGCCGAAGGCCTGAAGATCGCCACCCCAACCAGAAGAGGCCCCACCTCCGTTCGAACATCAGACCCTCCCTCCGCCTGAGCGCTGTGAGCAGCCCCCTTCCATTTTGACTGTAAGCTTTGATTTTGTTTTGCTTTCTCCTTATTTAATGTAATTAGATTTGAAAATGTAGATTAGTTTTATTTATGATTTATATGAAATCAGATTTTATTTATTTATTTATTAATATAAAGTTATTATTTTTATGATAATAAAGTTTAGATTTTTCTGGTAATAAAAAGTATTACATTTTTCCTTACATAAAAAATAGATTTTTCGCTATGTCAAGATTAGATTTTTGTTAAAACATGTAAAGATAATATTTTTCAACGTGAAAGGATTATATTTTCATTTATGAAAAGATTGGATTTTTATCATCATGAAAACAAAGTAAACATACGATCTTTATAAACATAAGAGCGACATAATAACGTGATTTTTATTATTGAGATAGCGACATAAAAATTGGATTTTTACAATGCAAAGTTGTAATTTTTATTAAAGAAAGAGGATTTTTATGTAGGTAGCAACATAATAAAAATATGATTTTTATATAAGGCATGTAATAAAAATATGATTTTTATTATATGAGACGTGAAGTAAAAATATAATCTTTACAGTATGAGAAGTGAAATGAAAATATAAACATATGGTTTTTAAGAATAAAAATATAATTTTTAACTGTAAAAAGATTTGATTCTGTTTATATAACAAAGAATATAAAAATATGATTTTTACATATGTAGAGAATACGGGCAACGAAGATGACAAAAAGGCGAGAACGATGAAGATTTCTATAAATGAAGAGTCAAGATGATTGGATAGCTATTGGTGAGAATTTCTCACCTTTCAATTTCATTTTCTAATTATATATATATACTAGGATGCAGACGGTGCTTAGTAGCACCCGACACAATCGTCCACAGACCATGGACTTGTTTGTTTGATTGCATAAATTAGTTAGATGATTAGATTTGAAATTGATTGTTTGGTGAAATGGAATGGATTGATTGATGTGTGAATGGTGTGGGCCTTCACTAGACCGAGGATAAGGCTAGGCCTCGTCCCGTTTCTATTATCGTGTCGTTATGCCGCCGAAATTTTCTAAAATATGTTAGAAAAATAAAAATATCATTTTTATTGTGTAAACGAACTGAATAGAAATCCATGTGTTGAAATAAAATATTTTATCGTTAAAAATATAATTTTTAACGTGAATGTGAATAAAATAAAATATTCATTTACAAACCGGACGGTTTGTTTATGTACACCTATTTGAAGGACATTGATTGGGACGATAAATTTTACACCTCCCAACTGCACAAATAAAATATGTGTTTGATTGTTTGAAACCCCACACGGGTGTTGGGATGAAATATGAAGTTCACTCATCCTGATTTATTAAATATGTCGATCGATTGATTGACAGGATGTTATAAGCGTTAGATATCTATATTTGATGCTTATACAGTGTAGTGCACTTTGGTTGATGGTTGATTATTTCTCAATGCTATTATATACATGTGTTGTATGAAAATCCATATAATTAAGATTATATGGTAATTGATTGGGCCTCATTCCAATTTAGAAAATAAAGAATATTATAAAATAAAGGTTCATGTGTTGACTGTACTCATCCGTTGAGATTAGTCATGTGTTGAACGAAATATTTTAATAATAAAATTTACATCTTTATCAATATAAAGTAAAGGTTCATGTGTTGACTGTACTCATCCGTTGAGATTAGTCATGTGTTGAACGAAATATTTTAATAATAAAATTTACATCTTTATCAATATAAAATAAAGGTTCATGTGTTGACTGTACTCATCCGTTGAGATTAGTCATGTGTTGAACGAAATATTTTGATAATAAAAAATATTTTGATAATAGGAAATATTTGAAATAGAATATTTGAAAATAGAAATACATTAAGCCGTGTTGATTAGATTGACTCCATTTTGACGTGAACGATATTTATATCGATTTTATCGATTTCGAAATGAATTGAATATAAAACGATTTCGAAATGAATTGAATATAAAACGATTTCGAAATGAATTGAATTGAAAACGATTTCGAAATGAATTGAATATAAAACGATTTCGAAATGAATGGAATATAAAACGATTTCGAAATGAATTGAATATAAAACGATTTCGAAATGAATTGAATATTAAACGATTTCGAAATGAATTGAATTGAAAACGATTTCGAAATGAATTGAATTGAAAACGATTTCGAAATGAATTGAATATAAAACGATTTCGAAATGAATTGAATATAAAACGATTTCGAAATGAATTGAATATAAAACGATTTCGAAATGAATTGAATTGAAAACGATTTCGAAATGAATTGAATATAAAACGATTTCGAAATGAATTGAATATAAAACGATTTCGAAATGAATTGAATATAAAACGATTTCGAAATGAATTGAATATAAAACGATTTCGAAATGAATTGAATATAAAACGATTTCGAAATGAATTGAATATAAAACGATTTCGAAATGAATTGAATTGAAAATGATTTCGAAATGAATTGAATAGAAAACGAATTTGATTTCAATTGAATATATAACAAATTTGATTTGAATAGAAAAACGAATTTGATTTCAATTGAATATATAACGAATTTGATTTGAATAGAAAACGAATTTGATTTGAATATATAACGAATTTGATTTCAATGGAATATATAACGAATTTGATTCGAATAGAAAACCAATTTGAATTGAATCGAATAGAAAACCAATTTGAATTGAATCGAATAGAAAACCAATTTAAATTGAATCGAATAGAAAACGACTTTGGAATTGAAGTGAATTGAAAACAAATTCAAATTGAATTGAAAGCGAATTGAAATGAATTCAAATTGAATTGAAATTTGAATTGAATGGAAATAAATCTTAAAACGAATTTATAAAGAAGAATTCAATTTTGATTTGAATTGAAATGGAAGTTGAAATTGCTTTTGAAACGAATTTAAAACTATTTATATAATTCGTTTTAAATAGAAATCGACGAAATATATATTATATATACTATATATATAATATAATGGCCTGAATCAAACGCGTCGCGCCGCGGCAGTTCATGAATTTCGACCATTTATTTCAAACGGAAATTACGGGAGATCCGACCGTCGGATTCTCCTAAAACCGGAACCGTTGGGTTCGTATCGAAAAGAGCTTTCTAATGAATATTTGAAATTCAAAATCTAACGGTTGGATTTGGAGATACGTCCAAATCAAATTTGAAAAAGGTCGCTGTAAGTGCAGTTCGATGGCCATTGATGGAAATCGACTGTACGGGCCTTGATAAAATTATTAAAAATAGTAATAATTTGTGTAAAGTCATAAGAAGTGATTTGAGAAAAATTGGGGTGAAAAACTCCATATTTGAAAAGATAAAAATAGATTTTTATCGAAATGAACTAGTTTTGAACTAAATTTAAAACCCAATTATTTTTAAATAAATAAATTAGATTTAAAAAGGGGTTTTAAATAATCGGAATTTTTAATATATTTGATTGGATTTGAAATGGGTTTATCGTGAACGGTGTTTTAAATAACACCTAGTTCTTTAACCCGATAACAAATAGAATGTGATTTGGGTTTGTCGTGAACTGTGTTTTAAATAACACCTAGTTCTTTAACCCAGTAAAAGGAGTTCTAACGAATCTGCAATTAGATTGAAATGTGAATCTATAATCTAAATTATCAAATTTAGAAATGAGCGAGAATGGAGTATTACCAGTTTTGCTCCAAAGCGATAGTTAAATCTTTAATTAGATTTGAACGTGAAATGGTAATTAATTTTACCGATAACACCACGGTGTTAGATATGGAGTATTACCAGTTTTGCTTCATGGGATGAATAGGTTGGGATTGGGAAATAAAATAAATAATTACTTCGGTGTAGTTCGCTAATCTCGACTAGTTTGGAAAACCATAATTTGGTTTGAAATGACATCCAAAGGAAGATTAAAGAACAAATTTTAAAGAATTTATCTTGGATAAAATTAATGGGAACCTTTCCCTAAGAATGTGGAATTGGAATGAGGCGTATGTTGTGTTTGTGTAACATTTGTTTTTAATATACGCGGGTTGTTCGGAAAGTCCGGGTTTATACCCATTCTGAATAACCGATTCGACGATATGTCGAAGATGAAGACGGTGGTCGAAGACCGGAAGTCTTCACATCGTTTGGGTAATTACTGACGATCCTGATTGGGCTGTACACCCAAGAGGATGGAAATAGTTGGTGGTCGTCCAGACGTACTTGGAGATGGATGGATATGCGAGGAAAGTGCCTCCGGTTTCGTTCAGACCCAGAACGGACTTGTAAATGGATTGTGTGTCTGACATTGGATTTTATTCTGTGTTGATTGATTTCTATTAAATATACATCTGTTTGGCGGCGGAGAATTTATTCTTTTGCTTAACGCCCTTCTCTGAGACGTACGAGCTCAGAGGTTGTATATCGATGGACATCAGTCGCATGGCATGAATTGCCTGTGTGGCACGCTAAGATGCAATGATCAAGGCTTTTGTTGAAAAGCAGAGTCGTGTGGTTGATGATCAAAGCACGGCCTACATGGCAGCTTTGTGTATAACGTGAATTCGCGAGCCTCACACCTCGGTATGAGTCAAAAACGGGATACGGACTGCAGGGAGAGCACGACGTTTCTTTCTAGCTTTGGTGGTGTCAGTGACTTACCAGCCCTGACATTTATATACTTTTCACCTTTGTGGTTGTTGGAATGCGAGGCGTCTCGATTATAGGTCTGTAAGGACCGGGAAACGTGTGTTCAGGAATAAATAATCCTCTAACGTAAGTGAGGACCGGCCCTGAAGATCCAGGGGTTGCCCAGAGTGCGTAGCCCTGGGACATTTGCTAGAGTGTCTCGAAAGCGGAGAGGAGCTTTCCCCTTGCCTCGACTCATGATGGAAATCCAATTTCCAATACGTGTATTGCGGTTTTAATTGTAGAACTAGTATGGCGACATGATATATGGTACCCATGCCGTCTATGATTTATATTTATGATTGAAATTGTTTTGACACTATACACCTATTATAGTATCAAATGATTTGTTTTAAACGTACCAAGCATGTTTGGCTATTATAAGGGAAAACCCTATCCTCCGGCTTGCGTTGCATTGTGTGATGGGACCTGGGTCTTATAATAGCTTCATTTTTCGAAAAAGCATTGCGTTGTTTATTGATATGCACTGGTATTCTTGGGAGGAAACCCGTTCCGTGTTATACGGCGTGGTCCCTTGAATTTCTCTCTTTTAAAGTAAAGTTAAATAACTGTTTTAGTTCTCACACCAGTCACATGACTGACCTGGAGTTTATTGTTTTAACCTAAACTCTGGGTGCCCCTATTTTCCACACGGGCAGCTTGTAGTTTTGGTTTTGCAGATTTTATTCACAGGATCCTGGTTTACAGCTGGAATGATATCCGGAAAGCTCTGTATCCGTATATCACCTTCAGTTGTGCTTTGTATTATTTTTCCGCTGCTATGTAATTTATTGTAATCTCTGATATTTATCGAATGTAATTTATTCATTTATACTCTGTATATTCTTGTATCTGATGCATTGTTGTAATATACAATGAAATGTTCTTCTGTTTGTGTTCTGATTTGTCCTGTTCTCAAACGATCAGGGGTTTCGAACGGTCTAGATCGGTTTAACGACTGATTCGGATCGAGCAAAATTCCTTGCCGTCACATTTGGTATCAGAGCTTTGGTTTACAGAGCTCGAGAACAAGACACATTAGAACCATACGAAAGAATTCATCAGATGTTGGATTAGTAATATCCAATTAGAATGACTCGTTAGAGATAGGATCAGTAGTATCCTAGAACGAGTGTGAAGAGTATATTTTTCAAATGAAAACAATTTTGTTTTGAAAATTTAAATCGTTTTACACGTATTTGAATAATTTATTTATATTGATTTGGACAATCGAGTATATATAGATTTTGCATATACGCCTCATGAACGTATATTCGAAGTTTTAATATATTAGATAGATATAGAATCACACTCTAGTCGCACGGGCCTGATTCTGATGATTGACGCGTCATCATCAGTAATTATTTTCGTGTTTCGAAGGTATGATATCTATATATTTCCATTAGACTGGTGTGAGAACCAAAACTTATATAGCTAGAACACTTTGTTGTGAATTGGGATCAAAAACATGATTTTTTGTATATATATCAAATTTATGAATTTGAAACGTAAATTCACTAATTGATTGATGTTTGTGTTGTTTGCTTATTTGCTTGATAATTTTGAACCATTTATACCTAATTGCATCAAATTTTGAATTGTAATGAAAATTGGTCGCATTTGCTTGCATATACATATTCTTACATTGAACAGGTCATAGCAAGGAGGCTAGAGCCAGAGAATAAAATTTGTTTGCCCGACAAATAGGTACATGTTTACTACATAATTTACCGTTTTGTTTGGGTGATGATGATTTTATGAGCCTATTGGCTAGCCGCTTGGCCTTTTCTTTTTCTTTTTGAGATCAGAAGGCCTATATGGCAATTTCGGGATTTTCCCGTGGCTCCCGGTGCAGGGGAGGTTATGGCGAAATTTTTCGAAAATTTAGGGTGTTAGCAAAATTTTTGAAAATTTGAAAATTCTCAGAAACTGAAAAGTTGGAGAATGAAAGCCAGATCGAACGCAGAGTTGAATAATCAAACCACTTTCGACTTTGTTCCTTTTCGGGGACGAAAAGTTTTAAGTGGGGGAGATTGTAATAACCCGAAAATTCTGAGCCAGTTTAAAATTTTTATTTTGGCAATTTTAGCGAATTTTGAATATTTAAAATAGATTATTTTAAATAATATCGACGAGAAATTTATTTTGAATATATTTCGAACGTATATATTATACGCGTCATCGTTAGAATATAAATAATCATATATAATTATAAATAGAGTTGAAAATGGCGCGGTAGTTCGATAATTCGATTTCAAACTTCAATTGAATGTACCGGGTGCAAAACAATCCGGATTTTAGTGAAACCAAAAACATTAGGATCTATTTGATGATATCTTTCCAACGAATCCGAAAAATCAAATTTTCATAGCGGGAATCAAAAGATATGTCCAGTTGAAAATTCTGAATAGTCGCTATGGAATTCAGGCCCTTAAAAATGGAAATTTTGCAAATGACCTCGGATTTCGACGAAACCACTTCTGTTGGATCCGTGATGTCAAATTATTGCTAGATTCCAAATTTCATAATTTTTCGAATCAATATGTGAGTGTGGCAAAGGAAAACGCATTTGACCAGTTTTAGTTGATTTTAATCGACTGGAAAATGGCCATTTTTCCAACGGTCTCAGAATTCGACGAAACTAGTTTTGTTAGGACCGTATCGTCAATAGGAAGCTAGAAAATATTTTTATGGGATTTATAGAGTTAGTAAGTGACCCCGGTAAATTGAAATGCGCGTTCAAATTCAATATATAGAGTTATATGTTGATTTTAACGGAAACTGATCGAAACGGTCGAAACAACTTACGATACATATCCCATTGTGTTCGAAATGGGGTAAAACGCTATGGACGACAGGCGGTGGGCCTCGTTTAGAGGTCGTATGTAAAAGTCAACTTTTTGCAAAATAAAATAATTAAATAATAAATTAAAAACTTCTCTCTCTCCTAACCCCATTTAAACCCGTTGGCCCCTCTCTTCTTCAAAATCGATTTTTAACAGAAAAAAAATATATATATAAAACCCCATCGTCGATCGCTCCTGAACCCCGTCGCCCCCTCGCCTTCGCCACCCTCGTAGCCACCGGATCCGCACCGCACATCACCAGCCACGCCCCATCGACCTCAGCCCCTCCTCGAGACCGCGAGAGCCACACCCCTCTTCCCCCAAAACCCTAGAAACCATCTCCAGTTCCACCCAATTTGCCGCCGAAGGCCTGAAGATCACCACCCCAACCAGAAGAGGCCCCACCCCGTTCGAACATCAGACCCTCCCTCCGCCTGAGCGCTGTGAGCAGCCCCCTTCCATTTTGACTATAAGCTTTGATTTTGTTTTGCTTTCTCCTTATTTAATGTAATTAGATTTGAAAATGTAGATTAGTTTTATTTCTGATTTATATGAAATCAGATTTTATTTATTTATTTATTAATATAAAGTTATTATTTTTATGATAATAAAGTTTAGATTTTTCTGGTAATAAAAAGTATTACATTTTTCCTTACATAAAAATTAGATTTTTCGCTATGTCAAGATTAGATTTTTGTTAAAACATGTAAAGATAATATTTTTCAACGTGAAAGGATTATATTTTCATTTATGAAAAGATTGGATTTTTATCATCATGAAAACGAAGTAAACATACGATCTTTATAAACATAAGAGCGACATAATAACGTGATTTTTATTATTGAGATAGCGACATAAAAATTGGATTTTTACAATGCAAAGTTGTAATTTTTATTAAAGAAAGAGGATTTTTATGTAGGTAGCAACATAATAAAAATATGATTTTTATATAAGGCATGTAATAAAAATATGATTTTTATTATATGAGACGTGAAGTAAAAATATAATCTTTACAGTATGAGAAGTGAAATGAAAATATAAACATATGGTTTTTAAGAATAAAAATATAATTTTTAACTATAAAAAGATTTGATTCTGTTTATATAACAAAGAATATAAAAATATGATTTTTACATATGTAGAGAATACGGGCAACGAAGATGACAAAAAGGCGAGAACGATGAAGATTTCTATAAATGAAGAGTCAATATGATTGGATAGCTATTGGTGAGAATTTCTCACCTTTCAATTTCATTTTCTAATTATATATATATATACTAGGATGCAGACGGTGCTTAGTAGCACCCGACACAATCGTCCATAGACCATGGACTTGTTTGTTTGATTGCATAAATTAGTTAGATGATTAGATTTGAAATTGATTGTTTGGTGAAATGGAATGGATTGATTGATGTGTGAATGGCGTGGGCCTTCACTAGACCGGGGATAAGGCTAGGCCTCGTCCCGTTTCTAGTATCGTGCCGTTATACCGTCGAAATTTTCTAAAATATGTTAGAAAAATAAAAATATCATTTTTATTGTGTAAACGAACTGAATAGAAATCCATGTGTTGAAATAAAATACTTTATCGTTAAAAATATAATTTTTAACGTGAATGTGAATAAAATAAAATATTCATTTACAAACCGGACGGTTTGTTTATGTACACCTATTTGAAGGACATTGATTGGGACGATAAATTTTACACATCTCCCAACTGCACAAATAAAATATGTGTTTGATTGTTTGAAACCCCACACGGGTGTTGGGATGAAATATGAAGTTCACTCATCCTGATTTATTAAATATGTCGATCGATTGATTGACAGGCTGTTATAAGCGTTAGATATCTATATTTGATGCTTATACAGTGTAGTGCACTTTGGTTGATGGTTGATTATTTCTCAATGCTATTATATACATGTGTTGTATGAAAATCCATATAATTAAGATTATATGGTAATTGATTGGGCCTCATTCCAATTTAGAAAATAAAGAATATTATAAAATAAAGGTTCATGTGTTGACTGTACTCATCCGTTGAGATTAGTCATGTGTTGAACGAAATATTTTAATAATAAAATTTACATCTTTATCAATATAAAGTAAAGGTTCATGTGTTGACTGTACTCATCCGTTGAGATTAGTCATGTGTTGAACGAAATATTTTGATAATAAAATTTACATCTTTATCAATATAAAATAAAGGTTCATGTGTTGACTGTACTCATCCGTTGAGATTAGTCATGTGTTGAACGAAATATTTTGATAATAACAAATATTTTGATAATAGGAAATATTTGAAATAGAATATTTGAAAATAGAAATACATTAAGCCGTGTTGATTAGATTGACGCCATTTTGACGTGAACGATATTTATATCGATTTTATCGATTTCGAAATGAATTGAATATAAAACGATTTCGAAATGAATTGAATATAAAACGATTTCGAAATGAATTGAATTGAAAATGATTTCGAAATGAATTGAATATAAAACGACTTCGAAATGAATTGAATATAAAACGATTTCGAAATGAATTGAATATAAAACGATTTCGAAATGAATTGAATATAAAACGATTTCGAAATGAATTGAATATAAAACGATTTCGAAATGAATTGAATATAAAACGATTTCGAAATGAATTGAATTGAAAACGATTTCGAAATGAATTGAATTGAAAACGATTTCGAAATGAATTGAATATAAAACGATTTCGAAATGAATTGAATATAAAACGATTTCGAAATGAATTAAATATAAAACGATTTCGAAATGAATTGAATTGAAAACGATTTCGAAATGAATTGAATATAAAACGATTTCGAAACGAATTGAATATAAAACGATTTCGAAATGAATTGAATATAAAACGATTTCGAAATGAATTGAATATAAAACGATTTCGAAATGAATTGAATATAAAACGATTTCGAAATGAATTGAATATAAAACGATTTCGAAATGAATTGAATTGAAAACGATTTCGAAATGAATTGAATAGAAAACGAATTTGATTTCAATTGAATATATAACGAATTTGATTTGAATAGAAAACGAATTTGATTTCAATTGAATATATAACGAATTTGATTTGAATAGAAAACGAATTTGATTTGATTTGAATATAAAACGAATTTGATTTCAATTGAATATATAATGAATTTGATTTGAATAGAAAACGAATTTGATTTGATTTGAATATATAACGAATTTGATTTCAATGGAATATGTAACGAATTTGATTCGAATAGAAAACCAATTTGAATTGAATCGAATAGAAAACCAATTTGAATTGAATCGAATAGAAAACCAATTTGAATTGAATCGAATAGAAAACGACTTTGGAATTGAAGTGAATTGAAAACAAATTCAAATTGAATTGAAAGCGAATTGAATTCAAATTGAATTGAAATTTGAATTGAATGAAAATAAATCTTAAAACGAATTTATAAAGAAGAATTCAATTTTGTTGAAATTGCTTTTGAAACGAATTTAAAACTATTTATATAATTCGTTTTAAATAGAAATCGACGAAATATATATTATATATATAATATAATGGCCTGAATAGAACGCGTCGCGCCGCGGCAGTTCGTGAATTTCGACCATTTATTTCAAACGGACATTACGGGAGATCCGACCGTCGGATTCTCCTAAAACCGGAACCGTTGGGTTCGTATCGAAAAGAGCTTTCTAACGAATATTTGAAATTCAAAATCTAACGGTTGGATTTGGAGATACGTCCAAATCAAATTTGAAAAAGGTCGTTGTAAGTGCAGTTCGATGGCCATTGATGGAAATCGACTGTACGGGCCTTGATAAAATTATTAAAAATAGTAATAATTTGTGTAAAATCATAAGAAGTGATTTGAGAAAAATTGGGGTGAAAAACTCCATATTTTAAAAGATAAAAATAGATTTTTATCGAAATGAACTAGTTTTGAACTAAATTTAAAACCCAATTATTTTTAAATAAATAAATTAGATTTAAAAAGGGGTTTTAAATAATCGGAATTTTTAATATATTTGATTGGATTTGAAATGGGTTTATCGTGAACGGTGTTTTAAATAACACCTAGTTCTTTAACCCGATAACAAATAGAATGTGATTTGGGTTTGTCGTGAACTGTGTTTTAAATAACACCTAGTTCTTTAACCCAGTAAAAGGAGTTCTAACGAATCTGCAATTAGATTGAAATGTGAATCTATAATCTAAATTATCAAATTTAGAAATGAGCGAGAATGGAGTATTACCAGTTTTGCTCCAAAGCGATAGTTAAATCTTTAATTAGATTTGAACGTGAAATGGTAATTAATTTTACCGATAACACCACGGTGTTAGATATGGAGTATTACCAGTTTTGCTTCATGGGATGAATAGGTTGGGATTGGGAAATAAAATAAATAATTACTTCGGTGTAGTTCGCTAATCTCGACTAGTTTGGAAAACCATAATTTGGTTTGAAATGACATCCAAAGGAAGATTAAAGAATAAATTTTAAAGAATTTATCTTGGATAAAATTAATGGGAACCTTTCCCTAAGAATGTGGAATTGGAATGAGGCGTATGTTGTGTTTGTGTAACATTTGTTTTTAATATACGCGGGTTGTTCGGAAAGTCCGGGTTTATACCCATTCTGAATAACCGATTCGACGATATGTCGAAGATGAAGACGGTGGTCGAAGACCGGAAGTCTTCACATCGTTTGGGTAATTACTGACGATCCTGATTGGGCTGTACACCCAAGAGGATGGAAATAGTTGGTGGTCGTCCAGACGTACTTGGAGATGGATGGATATGCGAGGAAAGTGCCTCCGGTTTCGTTCAGACCCAGAACGGACTTGTAAATGGATTGTGTGTCTGACATTGGATTTTATTCTGTGTTGATTGATTTCTATTAAATATACATCTGTTTGGCGGCGGAGAATTTATTCTTTTGCTTAACGCCCTTCTCTGAGACGTACGAGCTTAGAGGTTGTATATCGATGGACATCAGTCGCATGGCATGAATTGCTTGTGTGGCACGCTAAGATGCAATGATCAAGGCTTTTGTTGAAAAGCAGAGTCTTGTGGTTGATGATCAAAGCACGGCCTACGTGGCAGTTTTGTGTATAACGTGAATTCGCGAGCCTCACACCTCGGTATGAGTCAAAAACGGGATACGGACTGCAGGGAGAGCACGACGTTTCTTTCTAGCTTTGGTGGTGTCAGTGACTTACCAGCCCTGACATTTATATACTTTTCACCTTTGTGGTTGTTGGAATGCGAGGCGCCTCGATTATAGGTCTATAAGGACCGGGAAACGTGTGTTCAGGAATAAATAATCCTCTAACGTAAGTGAGGACCGACCCTGAAGATCCAGGGGTTGCCCAGAGTGCGTAGCCATGGGACATTTGCTAGAGTGTCTCGAAAGCGGAGAGGAGCTTGCCCCTTGCCTCGACTCATGACGGAAATCCAATTTCCAATACGTGTATTGCGGTTTTAATTGTAGAACTAGTATGGCGACATGATATATGGTACCCATGCCGTCTATGATTTATATTTATGATTGAAATTGTTTTGACACTATACACCTATTATAGTATCAAATGATTTGTTTTAAACGTACCAAGCATGTTTGGCTATTATAAGGGAAAACCCTATCCTCCGGCTTGCGTTGAATTGTGTGATGGGACCTGGGTCTTATAATAGCTTCATTTTTCGAAAAAGCATTGCGTTGTTTATTGATATGCACTGGTATTCTTGGGAGGAAACCCGTTCTATGTTATACGGCGCGGTCCCTTGAATTTCTCTCTTTTAAAGTAAAGTTAAATAACTGTTTTAGTTCTCACACCAGTCACATGGCTGACCTGGAGTTTATTGTTTTAACCTAAACTCTGGGTGCCCCTATTTTCCACACGGGCAGCTTGTAGTTTTGGTTTTGCAGATTTATATTCACAGGATCCTGGTTTACAGCTGGAATGATATCCGGAAAGCTCTGTATCCGTATATCACCTTCAGTTATGCTTTGTATTATTTTTCCGCTGCTATTTAATTTATTGTAATCTCTGATATTTATCGAATGTAATTTATTCATTTATACTCTGTATATTCTTGTATCTGATGCATTGTTGTAATATACAATGAAATGTTCTTCTGTTTGTGTTCTGATTTGTCCTGTTCTCAAACGATCAGGGGTTTCGAACGATCTAGATCGGTTTAACGACTGATTCGGATCGAGCGAAATTCCTTGCCGTCACACACAACATATACATGTGACAAAAAAGATCTAGTCATAAAAAGGGTGAAACTTGCATATATGTCCAAAATACAACTTGCATAAGAATTATACATGTCATTGATCTAAAGGTGTCAACTTGTTCATGATTCACATAATATGATCTTAATCCAATTTCATAAACTTGCACAGGTACATGTGTGAATCAACATCATCTAACTTAACAATATGGTTTTATATGGATACACCTAACTTAATAGGCAAATTTCCATAATCAAGTTTCATTTAATCATAGATTCATGTTTATGGGTACACCTAACTCAATAGGCAAATTCCCATAATCAAGATCCATTAAATTATAGATTCATGTATATGGGTACACCTAACTTAATAGGCAAATTCCCATAATCATGATCCATTTAATTTTTAGAAGAAAAACATAAACTTTAAAACATGATCCAATTCGCATAAATAACAACATCATGATTTTACAACTTGTACGATTCAACACAACTTAGCATGATATCATAATCATATAACTTATGGATTTCCAGCATGTGTGATAATATGAGATCTACAACATATATAAGATTTACAACATAACATAGCATGGTTTACAACATAGCATAGCATGATAGCATAACGTTGCATAACATGATTTACATCATAGCATAACATAGCATAGGAGCCTTTACAACATATAATTCACAACAACATATGACAGCATAATAGAATAACAAGAGATCCACAATATAGAATTTACAATTACAATTCATATCACTTTCTTGTGATCCATTCATAACTTAATCAAATTATTTTATAATATCATTGTGGGAATCATCATACTCACAATTTTAAGACGAGAAAGAGAAAGAGTCTTTTGATTTGATTTGTTGTTGAGTAGATTTAGTTTGTAGGTTAGGCTTTCTTCTTCTTCTTTAATTTGCGACGGCTACGCTGAACTCCATGGCAACGGCATGACGGTGGCTCTCCAATTTTCAAGTGATTTAGGGTTAGAGTCTACCCACTTATTTATAGATGTTAGGATGCATTTAGGCCATTAGATTTACCCTAGAATAGATTAGAGCCATTAGATTTCGTCCAGCCCTCAAAACACAGCCCGAAAACCCAACCAGATGCACCCAGGTCGCCTGGGCTCGACCAGGGAGGTCGACACCCAGGTCGACTCTAGTGTCGACCTGGCCCCCCCAGGTCGACTCCCAAGTCGACCCCCAGGTCGACCTGGTCTGGGCGGGATTTTTCCCGCCTGCCTCCATTTCTGCGTTTTTGAAATCTGTTTTAAAATTTGAATTTTTCGTGAAACTTCTCGAGGCCATATCTCGGTCATACGAACTCCGATTTACAAAATTTCGGACTCTATTTCGCGTATTTTTCCGAGACGAACACAATGGCGCAGCCCGTTTCCCAATATTCTTATATTTGAAATTAATTATTCTTTCATTTGTGAATATTAGTATTAACTGATTTACGGGGTGTTACACTAAATATCATTAAAGTTGAGGTTTTAAAATCAATTAAATTGAAAATTATATTTAATTGATATGAACTTTTTTAGAAGGTGATTTGAACATAATTGAATCCTTAAGAATAAAATTGAATAACCTAACTTGAATAACATTTTGAAATGGACTGAAATTAAGAATTTATTGTTTTAAGTTTAAATGGATTTGAAGTAAAAAAATTGGATTTGAAATAAAAAATTTGAAATTGAAATTGTTTAAATAAAGATTTTTGAAATAATGACACTTGAGATATATGAATATAAAACCAAAATGTAAGTTTGTAAATAAACCATTTTGTAAATATGAAAATCTAAATCTTGAACTTAATCCAAAAATGAATTAATTGATTTGTGAATTATGGATTTAATCTAATTATGGATTGATTTGAATTATGACTTATGACATTGAAATATTTGAACGTAATTATTGAATATAAACCAATATTGTTATTATTTAATTTATGATATTTTGAAATATGATTTTTGAATATGAATGACCATGGTGTAAAACAAATGTTTAGTTATTAAAGAGATCGGGGTTGGATATTGTCATGCTCTCTACTAGTACCGGGAACCACCATAACGACTGTGAATGTTGTGGAGAATCTAGAATGAAGTAGGCTGGTTTAGCGAACGCTATTGGAATTAAGTAAGAGAATGATGGTAGATAGCCTTGACCTTTGGGTCATAATTAAAATGACTAAAATGGGAGCTATACAGTGATTAAATTAGGTCGCACCACCTATCAAACACACTTCATTAATACCATCTCTATTGCTTTATGATTGATTTAGGGGACCCTTTGATTATGGAGTGTGTATCGAAGTGGGCGATAGTTACAGGTATGCATTACCATCGGTCCGAGAGTGCAACAAGTAGAATCCTACCATTGCCTCACATGTCTTGTAATTTTATCCTGATCGAGCCCCCAACGATTTTGATTTAATGTTGCCGTATAGATGCACATCCCTATCCACCGACCATTTAATTGGTGTTTTATATGCAATATTTACGAGAATGCTATAAATGATGTAAGGGTAATAATGGTAATCTCGCTAATGCGATTTTCAATAGTATACTTAAACATAGACACTATTATAATAGCATATTGTATTATGTAATGTCTAGTTTAACATATCCTTAAAGAATGGAACCTCAAACATTCTTTAAGTTACTTGTGCATTTCACCCGATGTTGATTTATTATTGAACATATTAATCCTGATTTGAGTGTTTTGTTTAATTTTTTGACTTGATGCTTGAGTCAGACTGAGGAGTTCAGCCTTAGCGATTCATCCTTTAAGTATTGGAGATCCATAAGAGATTTAGGATATTATCTGTCTGCTACTGATATTTTGGTGATTCAGTATTCCATTTCCACCACTTGCTTATGTTCTAAGCATTGATGTATCTGAAATTTTCTAATGTATTAAATTACGGCTTCAATATTTTATGGAATTTATTTGCGATTTTGTAAATAGTAGCATCATGAACTACTAAGTCATTTATTCCGCTGTGAGTTGTTCTGCTATTTTGAATCTGAAATTTACCTGTGTTGCGTGATTTGATTTTATTGGACCCCGTAGTTAAAAACAATCTGCTTTTTCAAATGATTTGAGTTGGTTTTATCATCGACTTAAATGGTAAGAAAAACCGGTTGTCGCGGATATAATACAAACACAATGTTAATTTATTGTACATTATTATTATACATTTCAGTTCAACATTTATGCTGCTAGGATATTTCGAGGAATATGATATATTATCTATTATATACTACTCAAAGATGGATCAACCAATCTCTTCTCCACGAAATGAATTTAGCTTTGAGCTCAGTAAGCATGGAATAATACATCATAAAGCCTTCGATTTTGTATTTATGATTCGAGATCACAAATGAATCTCATTGTAAAGAAATTCAAACTAATCAAAGATTAAAGAGAGAATGCAATGAAGAAAAAGATTGAAAGTGTACATTGTAGGTTTCACACTTAATCCAAATATACTCTTTGTTTGGGAAACAAAACTTAATTTTGTTACAAGGTCCTAATAATGGCTTATAAAAATAAACTGCTTATAAGAAACAATTCGCTAAACCATATGATGTGGAATTTGTAGGACTTGCAGTTTCTAAATTAACATTTAATATATCTAAAGATTGGAAGAAAATTCACCTAATAAAACATCAGCATTACAATTTTAGTTATTTTAATAAGCAAAGAAGGAATCCATTACCATCATAATTGCATGTCAAGATACTGATGGAAGCATATTTTATTCATGAAGAGGTCCAACGCACCTTAACTCACTCTATTCGGAAGGTGCAGATAACGTGAAAGCAATGGAAACATATGTGTTAAATTTTAGTATGATAATAAGTGTAAAAAGCATGATGATCTGTATCCAATCCAATTCAAATTTAGCAAATAAGATTATTTCCTTACGTATAAATTAATCGGGACCAACTGTAAAAAATAAGGAAGAGAAGATGAATTGTTAAAAGGTGAAATGTCAGGTTAATGGAAGTGGAGCACCATACTTCAAATGTTGAAGACTTCTAAAAGTCAAATGGCAGAAGGTGGTTATTCAATTATGAACATTCTGATCTTCCTCGGTGTATTATTGTTCATCAAAGACACCATTAAAAGATTGATAAATCAATTACTGTGAACACATCACAAATTTTGGTTTGTGCTCAGCATTCAGTAAGAATATGGTGGGACGTCATATGGCCATGCACTTTTAGAGGTAAGAAGAATAAAAATTGGATAATGTCATTTATTTCCTGTCCACTTATTATACAATCCTGCTTTACAAATGTACATGCATTTAAGTTTTAACTTCAATATAAGCAATTTTCGCTCATAGCTTATTCTCCCCATTTCACCTTGCCCTGAGGGACCTTAGGTTCACCATAGAAAAATGGCACAATAACCTACCAAAACTCAAAATTAATTCTTCTACAAAGCTCTAATGTTATGTATGTTAATTATCAGTTTATTTTGGTACGAGGGTAATGTAGTCATCATTATTGACTATAAATTTAATTACTTCTAGTTCAGAATTGTTGAAATTGGTGATACGCAAATCACAATTTTGGGCAACGAATAATCTTACATATTTTATGGAGAGATTTGTTGCTAGATTTGGTGCTAGATTTGATGAAGAGATTTGGTGCCAGATTTATTGAAGAGATTTGGTGCTAGATTTTATGGAGAGTTATTGGTTGCTATATTTGTGGACATTTATTGCAAGGATATTTGGTGTTTATCCAAATAGTTTTATAACATATATGAAGATAATTTGGATGCCATGTTTTCTTGGGCATGAAGCAATTCTCTCAATAAAAAGGGCCAGCTAACATCTTCATTAGGTGTGGGTGAGAGCCACCATGTGGGTGAGAGCCACCAAGAGTGATCATTCTAACTCTTCCAAATTGAGTGTTCTCCTTCAAATTATTTAGCCATTAGATATTCTCTACCTATTTCTCAATAAGGTTATTGGTTCAAGTTGTAATTGTTTGTAACGATAGTTAAGAACGATTGTAAACAATTTTTTATTGGTGAATTAATAAAGAGGGTGGTTGGGTGGAATATCGTGTGCTCATATTTTCAATATTTTTTGTGTTGTTGTTTATTTCTCAATCAAATTCATCTTCAAGTGACTGGGTGATAAAGATCCTATTTTTCTTGGCATTTTGTCAAGCTTCTGCTGCGCACATGTAACATCCTGAATTTTCTAAGAATACTAAAATTAACAAATTCAAGAACACTTAATTTTTATAAGAAGAATTAAGTGAAATGGGTTGCGCTATTACGTTCGTCTCAAAATTTTGGTCAAGATAGACATTTGGTTTGCATAAAACGGATATCTTATGAAGAAGTTATTAAGCCTTGAAGTTTGTATGCATATGAGAAAAATATATATAGATATATATAAAAATTAAATAAATAAATATGCAAAAAAGTCCTAAACAGCGAATCGGGAGGGGGAATAACCGAACTGGCCCATTTTTGAGGGCGTCCCGACCCCGCTGGATCGACTAGGGGTTGATTCAGGGTGTTTGGTTGTCAACCCGTGGGCCGATTCGCTCTAAGGCAGATGTGGCATCTGATTGGTTTTGATGGACTCCTTGCTAAGTCATTAGGGCTGATGTGGCTATTCTATCTTGTCTGAATGGCTTTGATTTGCTCTAGGTTAATCTGACAGTTTCTATTGAATCAAACTTCTATATAAGCAACCTAATACCTCAACCCTAAATCATACTAAAAATCAAACCAAGAGCCGTCATGCTGCCATTGGACAACCTCGAGTAGCTGCCGTTCAACTTGAAGCAAATTAAAAGAGACAAACAAAATCAAATCAAAATTAAACTAAAACAACGATTGTCTATATCAAAGGCGAGCATTTCAACTTCAGAATACAGATTCCAGAAATCAAGATTGTCTTTTGTAAGTGTATTTATCTTTTAGATGTAAATAAATTTAAGACGTGATTTGATATAAAGTGAAAAATAGAATTATACCATGTTGTGTAATATTGACGATGTTAATTCATGTTTGTTTCTTGTGATGATTTATCATGAATTGTCTTGGAATGTTTGTGGCTTATTGGACTTGGTGTTGGATCTATTAAAGATTGAGAATGAAACTATCAATATCATATGCAAGTTATATGTTTCATGTTAAGATCTACATATATATGTTTATATGGTTAATGCAAGTTGTATGTATTATGTTAAATCCAAGTCAAGATCTACATATATATATATATTCATATGCTTTATGTTAGATCCATATGTATATATGTTCATATAGGCATATGCAAGTTACAAGTTTTATGTTGGATCCATGTCAAGATCTATCTAGGTTCATATGATTAATGCAAGTTATATGTTTTATGATAGATCCAAGTCACGATCTAATTATACATATGTTCATATGCAAGTTACATGTTAGATCCAAAACTAGATCTATATTTATATGCATGTTTGTAAAGTGGACTTATGCAACACCTTGTTAGATCTAGTTCACACCTATATGTTAATGTTAAAATTATACATGCCTTGGGATTGGACATGTCATGATTATGTGATGTGCTAGTTTATAATTGAGTTTATGTTCACATATGCCTAGATATACATATTAACACGTTTTAGGCTTATGATTATTGAAACACCCCACCTCCGTTAAGGTCACTCGCAAAGGGAATGCCTTAACTTTGGTGGAGCATTTTAGTAAAAAGAACAGAAACTTACAAGACAGATAAAACAGTACTTGAAATTTTTTAACTTTATTACAACGGAAACAGAAATCAATATGGTTACATCCTTTCAAATCTCAGAATTCAAGTACAAAATATCAGTCTTGTACAAAAGCCTTCAAAATGCATGGTTTAAAATCATAATCCCCATAGAACGGAAGCTATACAGAGCCAAGCCATACTTTAAGCATTTCAAGCAAAGAGAAATCCGGATCAAGCTAAAGTATTCCCTTCTTGGATAACCTGGGGGGGAACGGAAGAAAGGAGGCGAAACAACAAGGGTCAGACAAAAAGTCTGGCAAGTCCAGTGACTTTCAGCATATGAACAGATAATAATAATAATATGACATGAACATAAAACTGGATGAGGGATAACTGTAACAGGTGTAGCAGATATAACAGAAGAACAGAATGACATAAACTATTGCTTTACACTTCTCTGCACCAATACTAGTATAACAGAATTAGGTGTCACCCTAATGTCTAAACTGAAACAGAAACGGGTACAGAATAATTTAATAGAAACAGATTGCTAATAATGGGCCTTTACTACCCGATCAGAAACAGACAGAAGCAGAAACAGATTAATCCCTATGGAAACAGAATGTAGAATTAGGTGTACACTAGTAATGGGCCTTTATCACCCGAACAGACGGTACCACACAGAAACAGACAGGTGTTACCACCCAACAGAAACAGACGGTACCAACAGAAACAGATAGAACTAAGTGTACCCTAAAACCCTACCCCAAGCGATCGGCTCCCTAATACATAAATATCCTGTGTCGGCCCCACAGTAGGGTGTATCACTCCCTAAAGTGACAACCAATTGGCACAGACCTATTTACAGATGTCATGGCGTCTTACATCCTCAGAGGCAGACCGGGATCCATGCACGCACATGACCCGGTTGGAACGCACCATCAACACCCCTCGCCATTATCAGAATGAACCGCTTATAATTAGTTCAGTAAGCGTGCCCGGACCCTACCTACTGTTGGGTCAAAGTTTTGATACCAGAAAGGGTTACTGACTAATATGGGTCCCAAACAACAGATGACACAAGTAACTCCCCTCCTAACCTTGTGTCCCCAGACTAACAGATTTCAGATTAACTTGTTTAGAAGTTCAGACATACAGAGTTTAGATCAACTAGTTCATAGATCAGACAAACAAGTTAACCGGTTTTCAGACTAACGAATCAGATGTTCGGATTAACAGGCTTACAGATTAACTGGTTACAGACTTACGGATTAACTGGTTACAGATTATCTAACTTTGTATTGGGCCTACGGATTCACGAAACGGGTTTATCAGATTCATTGGTCCAATTGGTTTAACCTTACCCACCCAACACGTTTTAGACACCATATTTATCTCAGATTTTCATTAATTAAATATTAATGCCCAAAACCTCTCACATTAGACTGACAGTTTGCGGCTACTGGTTAGGCCAGTTGGTTCCGGGCAGATTTCTGTCGCAAACTGAGTCTAACCTCGGGTTTTCAAGCACGTTATGACTAACTTCTCACATTAGAACCTATTGTTTGCGACCACTGGAATATGCCGGGCGGTTCCGGGCAGAATTACGCCGCAAACTCATTCTAACCTCGAGTTAGCCATGTTTATCTTTGCGGCCAATTAATTAATGATTTCCCATTTATACCCATGCCTAATATACATGTCAATTATTCATAACTATAGCCAATTCAGATTATGTCAATAGCGGACTAATTATATCAACTCAACAGATATAGCAGATAACAGATTTCTCAGACTAGGCGACTTAGCAGATTAAGCAAACTAGCAGATTTAGCATTTTCAACAGACTTAGCAGATGGCAGATGAACAAATCTAGCAGACTAGATAGTAGAGCAAAACTAGCAGATTAAGCAATATAACAGAACTAGCAGATTAGGCAATGTAACAAAACTAACAAATTAGGCAAATATAACAGATTTACTCACTTCTTAAAGTTTCACAAATATATCTTGCCTAATTATAAATCTTGCCTAAGTTCACATGCATAAATAATAGTCGTGATGCACAATATAATCATATACCCCATGTTTGCATTACATTTACATAGCATAGATTATGGTCATAATTTACCATATATCATATGTTTCAATTTTTATTAAACTTGCATAGTACAGAAGATCCATATATAAATTATACCAAATATAGCCATAGATTACTATGCATGTCATATATCCCAAAGATCCCCTACTTAGGTGTTTATTTACATAATGGATATCCTACTTCCATGTAAGTCTTTATACCTAAGCCATATTCCCTTTATCTCAAATTATATGTTCAATACAGTCTACATTTATGTCCAATTATATACCTTTTTATGTCGTGTCCACAAATCATATGTTCAATATCTTTTTATGTTATAAACATAACATGTCAAATCATCTCAGATTTATGTTCTAGCTACAGCCCATGTTCTTTCCTCAAATCAGTCACCTATTGGCCATGCAAAATTCATGCATCATTCATTTTACTGTCCCAAACAATTTATCGTAGGTTAATCTCTTATGAGATTGGCTCAGGCTCGTGGTAGCCTGGCTATAAAACAGAAAGAGGAAAGAGGTACAGAATAAGATAAATCAAATTAGAACAGAATAGATATAACCCCAGATTCAGATTTAGAATTCATGTCACAATCAAAATTAACGTTTATAGCGGAAAATAACTGTACTTGCCTTAATTGGATTAAAGAAAGAACTTTAGTTGTTGCAGAATTGTTGCAGAAGCTTTAATCTCTAATTTGAATTGAGTTGCTTAGGTTGATGTTGATTAGCTTCTAGTTTTGATTTCAGCAGAGTAGCGACGCCATTTTTATTTTTATTTTTATTAGAACAGAGGCAGAGAAGAAGCAGAATAGAATTGTGTGCAGAGAAGGCTGGGTTTGGGGCTGTTTAAATAGGTTTAGGCAGACGAATCTAGACAGAAAACGAGACCAGATACATCAGAACGCACCCAGGCAGAAAAGCAGATTCGGAGGCAGGTCGACCCCCAGGTCGACACTAGGGTCGACTCTAGGGTCGACCCCCTGGGGGCAGGTCGACTCTAGGGTCGACTCTACGGTCGACTCTAGGGTCGACCCCCTGGGGGCAGGTCGACTCTAGGGTCGACCCCCTGGGGGCAGGTCGACTCTAGGGTCGACTCCCCAGTCGACCTGGTCTGTGCTGTTTAATTTTTGTCTGAACTTTGGAAGGCCGTAACTTGGTCATATGGACTCCGATTTACGAAATTTCGGACTCTATTTCGCGTATTTTTCCGAGACGAACGCAATGGCACAGCCCGTTTCCCTTGATTCTGATGTTATATTTTAATTATACTCAGATTTGTAATTCTTAAGTTCACAGAAAATACGGGGTGTTACATTCTCCCCTCCTTAAAGGATTTTGTCCCCGAAATCTTCAAGTTAGGAAGAATGTGTCCTACCATCCAATCACTCATCTACTCAGTCATCATCCACAAGCATCCATTGTCCTTAGAAATTTCTAGTGCTGTATGAACATTTGCAAAAGTGTGTGTATATGTTCCTTATCTAATGCAAAGATCAGGCGGTCTACTGATTCAGTTGACCTCCTTAATGCGAATTATGTCAGTGCCATGAGTCCAATATGTATGCAATTTTCCTATTTGATACATATCATTTCTATATGAGTGCACAACCATCCACTCATATGCAACATCCATGTGCTGATTCAACCATTTTGCATCCATAAAAATTTAAAATGCTCACACATCCATATGCAATATGAGAGTGTTTTCGAGCCGATCTAGTGCCTAGTTTGTGTATATGCGTCCACGAGCAACCACTAGCAACCACTTGCATCCACTTGCAACCATCAAACATAACATGTCTCAAACACATGTTTACACCCATTAGGATTCCTATCTATAAGTTGAACACTCGGTCGATAGGATACAGTCGAGTGATGGAAGCGAGTACAGATAGAACAAAAACTTGATTCCTATCAGACATTGGTTGAGAAAATAATTCCCCCTAAGGGTCAACCCCGAAGACTGAAATCAACATAAGATTGACACCCAGAGGGTTACCCTCTTTAGACAATGTCAAAACTGGAAATCTTATCAGAAGTATTCAGATATTTACAGACTACTGGTACAGATCAGGTTCCCTAATGATTCTTCGAAAGCTAAGCATGATAAAAATCATATCCCACAAAAACTCAAAATGTATGCGTCATACTTGACGTCTAACACAAATATCCCTCAAACCCCAATCTCAAACAGATGAGCCATAACCCTTATGGGTCTGAGTCTACAGCGGAATTCAGAAATAATACTAGTATTAAAGTGCAGAGTATCGATTACAAAATTAAAATACCAGAATCAGAAAAAGTCTTATCTTCATAATCAGATAAAGAAATTAAACCTACTATAGAAATTTTCCTATTTCTATCCTAGCCACTAGACTCGAGAGTGTTTGCCTGCCCTCCTTGCCCTCGTCTCTTCGGGCAGTCCCTAGTGAAGTGCCCCATCTCTCCACAGTTGAAGCAAGTGCCTTTCCTTTTTCTACAATCCTTGTTCAGATGAGTCGAGCTCCCACAAGTAAAGCACTTTTTCCCTTTCTTATCTTCAGTCTTTTCATCCTTCTTTTGTGTTTCCTTTTTGGGCCCCGCTTTCTTATTCTGTGGTTCTTCCTTCTTTGTCTCTTTCGGGCCCTTGTCTTCCTCGTGCAGTAGTGCCATGTCCACCAATTTCTCGTAAGTCGCTCCCATGGGTACGTGGGTCATGGCTAGGCTGTGCAGTGGCTCGTTCAATCCTTTAACAAAGCGGAGGGCCTTTTTATGCTAAGTGTTGACTAAATCCAATCCGAACCTAGCTAGTTGGTTGAACTGGTTGACGTATTCCTTGACCGTCATACTTCCTTGCTTAAGAGATAAGAACTTTTCCAGTTGTAAACTCCGTTCAGCTTGAGAGAGAAATTTTGTCTCAAACCTTGTTCTGAAATCCATCCATGTCTCAACCAGCCTCTCGGCGTTAGTGACTTCCCACCAGTAGGAAGCTTCGTCTTTGAGCAGCTATACCGCCAACTGTACCTTCTGCCTATCGTCCACCTCGAAGATATCGAAAAGATCCTCAGTTTCTTTGAGCCAATTCCTCGCTTCTACGAATGATTCAGTTCCTTTGAAATCCTTCCCACCCATGGCCCTAAAATCTCTACAGATCTTTGAGAAAGCAATGGCATGAGGAGGGGGTGGGGGAGGGGGATCATTTGCTGTACCTGCAGCGGCGGTCCTAGCCTCAAGATATTGACGAAACCAACCGGGTACATGAACACCCTCTGGTATCTCAGATGCTTCAGACATGCTGAAACGAAAAAGGAAATGTTCAATACAAAAAGGACTGAAAGAAAGATATATGGCTCTTGGGGATTATGTTTTTCAAAATAAGCTTTATTTTTGAAAATACTTCCTTTCAAAACCTTTTTTGAAAACAGTTTTCAAAAACTTTACCCAATCTGGTAACCTTCAGCTCTAATACCAAGTGTAACACCCCACCTCCGTTAAGGTCACTCACAAAGGGAATGCCTTAACTTTGGTGGAGCATTTTAGTAAAAAGAACAGAAACTTACAAGACAGATAAAACAGTACTTGAAATTTTTTAACTTTATTACAGCGGAAACAGAAATCAATATGGTTACATCCTTTCAAATCTCAGAATTCAAGTACAAAATATCAGTCTTGTACAAAAGCCTTCAAAATGCATGGTTTAAAATCATAATCCCCATAGAACGGAAGCTATACAGAGCCAAGCCATACTTTAAGCATTTCAAGCAAAGAGAAATCCGGATCAAGCTAAAGTATTCTCTCCTTGGATAACCTGGGGGGGAAACGGAAGAAAGGATGCGAAACAACAAGGGTCAGACAAAAAGTCTGGCAAGTCCAGTGACTTTCAGCATATGAACAGATAATAATAATAATATGACATGAACATAAACTGGATGAGGGATAACTGTAACAGGTGTAGCAGATATAACAGAATGACATAAACTATTGCTTTACACTTCTCTGCACCAATACTAGTATAACAGAATTAGGTGTCACCCTAATGTCTAAACTGAAACAGAAACGGGTACAGAATAATTTAACAGAAACAGATTGCTAATAATGGGCCTTTACTACCCGATCAGAAACAGATAGAAGCAGAAACAGATTAATCCCTATGGAAACAGAATGTAGAATTAGGTGTACACTAGTAATGGGCCTTTACCACCCGAACAGACGGTACCACACAGAAACAGACAGGTGTTACCACCCAACAGAAACAGACGGTACTAACAGAAACAGACAGAACTAAGTGTACCCTAAAACCCTACCCCAAGCGATCAGCTCCCTAATACATAAATATCCTGTGTCGGCCCCACAGTAGGGTGTATCACTCCCTAAAGTGACAACCAATTGGCACAGACCTATTTACAGATGTCACGGCGTCTTACATCCTCAGAGGCAGACCGGGATCCATGCACGCACATGACCCGGTTGGAACGCACCATCAACACCCCTCGCCATTATCAGAATGAACCGCTTATAATTAGTTCAGTAAGCGTGCCCGGACCCTACCTACTGTTGGGTCAAAGTTTTGATACCAGAAAGGGTTACTGACTAATATGGGTCCAAAACAACAGATGACACAAGTAACTCCCCTCCTAACCTTGTGTCCCCAGACTAACAGATTTCAGATTAACTTGTTTAGAAGTTCAGACATACAGAGTTTAGATCAACTAGTTCATAGATCAGAAAAACAAGTTAACCGGTTTTCAGACTAATGAATCAGATGTTCGGATTAACAGGCTAACAGATTAACTGGTTACAGACTTACGGATTAACTGGTTACAGATTATCCAACTTTGTATTGGGCCTACGGATTCACGAAACGGGTTTATCAGATTCATTGGTCCAATTGGTTTAACCTTACCCACCCAACACGTTTTAGACATCATATTTATCTCAGATTTTCATTAATTAAATATTAATGCCCAAAACCTCTCACATTAGACTGACAGTTTGCGGCTACTGGTTAGGCCGGTTGGTTCCGGGCAGATTTCTGTCGCAAATTGAGTCTAACCTCGGGTTTTCAAGCACGTTATGACTAACTTCTCACATTAGAACCTATTGTTTGCGACCACTGGAATATGCCGGGCGGTTCCGGGCAGAATTACGCCGCAAACTCATTCTAACCTCGAGTTAGCCATGTTTATCTTTGCGGCCAATTAATTAATGATTTCCCATTTATACCCATGCCTAATATACATGTCAATTATTCATAACTATAGCCAATTCAGATTATGTCAATAGCGGACTAATTATATCAACTCAACAGATATAGCAGATAACAGATTTCTCAGACTAGGCGACTTAGCAGATTAAGCAAACTAGCAGATTTAGCATTTTTAACAGACTTAGCAGATGGCAGATGAACAAATCTAGCAGACTAGATAGTAGAGCAGAACTAGCAGATTAAGCAATATAACAGAACTAGCAGATTAGGCAATGTAACAAAACTAACAAATTAGGCAAATATAACAGATTTACTCACTTCTTAAAGTTTCACAAATATATCTTGCCTAATTATAAATCTTGCCTAAATTCACATGCATAAATAATAGTCGTGATGCACAATATAATCATATACCCCATGTTTGCATTACATTTACATAGCATAGATTATGGTCATAATTTACCACATATCATATGTTTCAATTTTTATTAAACTTGCATAGTACAGAAGATCCATATATAAATTATACCAAATATAGACATAGATTACTATGCATGTCATATATCCCAAAGATCCCCTACTTAGGTGTTTATTTACATAATGGATATCCTACTTCCATGTAAGTCTTTATACCTAAGCCATATTCCCTTTATCTCAAATTATATGTTCAATACAGTCTACATTTATGTCCAATTATATACCTTTTTATGTCGTGTCCACAAATCATATGTTCAATATCTTTTTATGTTATAAACATAACATGTCAAATCATCTCAGATTTATGTTCTAGCTACAATCCATGTTCTTTCCTCAAATCAGTCACCTATTGGCCATGCAAAATTCATGCATCATTCATTTTACTATCCCAAACAATTTAGCGTAGGTTAATCTCTTATGATATTGGCTCAGGCTCGTGGTAGCCTGGCTATAAAACAGAAAGAGGAAAGAGGTACAGAATAAAATAAATCAAATTAGAACAGAACAGATATAACCTCAGATTCAGATTTAGAATTCATGTCACAATCAAAATTAACGTTTATAGCGGAAAATAACTGTACTTGCCTTAATTGGATTAAAGAAAGAACTTTAGTTGTTGCAGAATTGTTGCAGAAGCTTTAATCTCTAATTTGAATTGAGTTGCTTAGGTTGATGTTGATTAGCTTCTAGTTTTGATTTCAGCAGAGTAGCGACGCCATTTTTATTTTTATTAGAACAGAGGCAGAGAAGAAGCAGAATAGAATTGTGTGCAGAGAAGGCTGGGTTTGGGGCTGTTTAAATAGGTTTAGGCAGACGAATCTAGACAGAAAACGAGACCAGATACATCAGAACGCACCCAGGCAGAAAAGCAGATTCGGAGGCAGGTCGACCCCTAGGTCGACACTAGGGTCGACTCTAGGGTCGACCCCCTGGGGGCAGGTCGACTCTAGGGTCGACCCCCTGGGGGCAGGTCGACTCTAGGGTCGACCCCCTGGGGGCAGGTCGACTCTAGGGTCGACTCCCCAGTCGACCTGGTCTGTGCTGTTTAATTTTTTTCTGAACTTTGGAAGGCCGTAACTTGGTCATATGGACTCCGATTTATGAAATTTCGGACTCTATTTCGCGTATTTTTCCGAGACGAACGCAATGGCACAGCCCGTTTCCCTTGATTCTGATTTTATATTTTAATTATACTCAGATTTGTAATTCTTAAGTTCAAAGAAAATACGGGGTGTTACAATTATCTAAGTCTAAATTATACGCAAGTTCATGTGACATGTTAAATTATATGAATAAAGTTTTATGCAAAATTTACATGTTTGGTTAAATCTATATTATGCATGTTCCCTTCTTTACCTCTTGTTTATAAATTGGGCTAATATGCGGGCCCAATGACTTTATGTGATTAATGCAAATGAACAAACAGGGGTAACGTTGGGATAGTTATTACATCAAAACATGTTAATAATGTAGGTGGGCCCAAAACCATGTAAATGGTTAAGGCCATGAATGGTATAATTTATACCATTAGTCTTGAACATAACTAAAATATGTGACATGAAACACTTGTAGAAAATTCACATATATAAAATGGTTAAGCCCAGAAAGACCCGAGGTTAGACTGAGTTGTGGTGTAAAACTGCCCGGAACCGATCGGCACATCCAGTAACCACAACAATACCTGTCTAATGTGAGTGGTTGGTGCTTTAATTAATTAATTAATTAATTAAAGCTCATGAACAATCAACCTAGAAATGGTGAGGTTAAGTAATTAAGGGAACACTTAACCAACTTAGCATGTTAACAAGACAAGATTGGTGGGGTTAAGTAATTGAGGAAACACTTAAACAACTTAACATGTTAACTAGACAAGATTGATAGGGGTTAAGTTAAACCAAGGACACTTAATCAATTTGGCATGTTGACTAGAAAAACCCTAGTAACGGGGACACGTTTCAGCAGTAACCCACATGGATGTATCAAGGTACCCTGAACTAGGCAGGGTGGGGCACGATTACTGGGTTGAATATAAGTGGTCAAAAGGGCGGCGGTTAGGTGCGTCAGTGTAGGTTCCAACGGAGTACGGGCGTGCACAGGCTCCAGAGTGGACAAAGCATGCACTGGGCACCAGGCATACACTTGTGCATCTTTGAATCGTGTCAGGGTTGCCATTATAGGACTTGATACACCCTATACTGGAACCAGCACAAGTACTTAAAAATCACGTGGGGCCGTATGACACCAGGAATACATGAATGTGAGTAGGAGCCGATCAATACATGAATGGGATCACTTTATCATGAACTTACATTGCTTGTTAAACATCTCTTAGTGGGTGCAGAGAAGTAAAAGTGGGTGCGATAGCCAAATCTAGTTAAATCTTACTTTACCTTGTTTTAGGACTACCCTATCCTTGTGGTATCATTCTAAGTTCAGTTTATTCATGTCATAGTCTTTTACTTGTTTACATGCTATTATATAACTGGGCTTACCAGACTTATGTCTGACCCATTTTCCTTTCGCTTCTTTTCTTCCGTTCCCCTCCCTCCCCCCAGGTCCGCAGGGAGGAAACACTTCTGCTTAGTCCAGGTTAGCCAAAGCTTGAAGACAGTAGATGTAAGGCATGGACTTTCCTTTTTGAGCTATGGCCATGGTCAAGCACTTATTGGGGATTTATGTCATTTTATTTTCAGTATTGCTTCTTAATGTTTTCAAGACAGATGAAAAGTTATAATACTTTGGAAGATTGAAACAGTTGTTGAATTGTTGTGTTGAACAAGTATTTATGAAATAATATTGATCTTTTTCCGCTGCATAAATTTTCTGTCTTGTAAATTATTAGTATCTTGTACCTTAAAACGCTCCACCAAAGTTAAGGCATTCCCTTTGAGTGTGACCTTAAAGGAGGTGGGGTGTTACACTTGGTATCAGAGCTAAAGGTTACCAGATCGGATAAAATTTTTGAAACTATTTTTCAAAAAGAAGTCTTAAAGAAGCATTTTCAAGAAAAAGTGTTAATTTAAAAAGGCATAATCCTTAAAGCCATATGCACTATCTTTCTATCCTTCGTTTTGAATCTTTTCGTTTTGTTTCAGCATGTTTGGGGATCTTAACCTTCCAGAGGGTGTACTAATACCTGGCTGGTTCAGGAGATACCTTGAAGCTAGGGCCAATGACGAGGGCCCAGCAGACATTCCTCCTCCCCCAGCTGTTGTTGCTCCTCCTCCTCCGAGAGGAAATTCTTTCTCAAAGATCTGTAGAGACTTTAAATCCATGGGTGGAAAAAACTTTAAAGGGAGCGAATCATTCGTGGAAGCCAGAAACTGGCTCAAGGAGACTGAGGACTTATTCGTTATCTTTGAAGTAGATGAGAGGAAGAAACTACAGTTGGTGGTTTGGTTACTCAAAGACGAGGCCACCTTCTGGTGGGATGTCACTAATGCTGAAAGACCGATAGAGACTTGGGAGGACTTCAGGGCGAGATTTGAAATGAAGTTCCTCTCACAAGCTGAGCAGAGTCTGCAAATGAAGAAGTTACTATCAATTAAATAGGGCAGCTTGTCGGTCAAAGAATACGTCAATAAATTCAACCAGCTTGCTCGATTTGGACTGGAGTTAGTAAACACTCCACACAAGAAGGCTCTCCGCTTTGCTAAAGGACTGAATGAGCCACTGCAAGGTTTGGCAATGTCGCATATACCTATGGGAGTGACTTATGAGAGACTGGTGGACATGGCTCTGTTGCAAGAGGAGAACAAAGATGGCGAGAAGGAGGTGAAGAAGGAAGAGCCTCAAAACAAGAAAGGAAATGGATCTCAGAACAAGAAGATGGACCCCAAGAAAGGCGGGAAGGATAATAAATCCTGTAAGAAGATGAAGTGCAATTTCTGTGGGATACCTGGACACTTGGCTAGGGACTTGTTAGCCTACTTTGTGAACTAGGCTACACAAAGAGCAAACAGCAAGAAGGTCACCAACCGGTCCGGATCGGAAGGAGGTAGCGCAGGAAAGAAGCAAAGATTGAAGACGCAAACATCACATCGGTTCGGATCGGAGAAACACTTCAACGACATCAGAAGAGAGCAAGTAATTCCGTCGGTTCGGATCGGAGGAGTACGTCAGCAACATCAAGGGATACCAAGTTGCCTCACCGGATCGGAGGCCTCGATTCGAACCCCTTTTTCCCCTTGAAAACCGTTGCTGCGCATATCTCCTAAAGACTCGGACCAGGCCTGACCATTTTTCCCATGATCTCCCACTAAATCAATGCTCTGTCACCATCTTGAAGCCTCCGAACCCGACTCTCAAGGGATGGGTGCCATGCAATTCCAAACCGGAGCCACTTCAAAGAAATTTTTCTCTTATAAATACACCATCTAGAGGCATTTGAAAGGATCTTTTGGCAAATTCTCAGTTCTTACTTCCTCCATAACCGAATTCTACAATCATATTCAAATAAAAATCATCTCTTAAAGTTCATTTTTGAGAGATTTGAGTGAGTTTATGCATTGTGTTTGTGAAGTTGAGTGAGAATCATTGCTGTATTTGTATCCAAATCATCAATTAAAAGAAAACAAAGTGGACGTAGGCTCCATAATGCCAAACCAATATAAATCGTGTGTTCTTTACTGCTTTTTGATTCTACTTCATTGAAATCATAGCTAATTTGGGTGTTAGAACCATTTTTTGGTCTAACATTTTGGTGCTTTCACTGAGAAATCTTTGAATTCTCAGCCTTTTCGGGATTATCATTCTACTATTTGGACCTTCAAGTTCAAAGAAGTTAATCCCTTCTCTCTGACATCTTTCAGTACTTGTTGACTAACCGTTGAAGAATCGAGTATCATGGCTAAGACCAAAGGGGAAGAAGTGCAAGGCGCTAGGGGAAATGATGCTAGAGAAGATCGGCAAGCCATCGTGATAACAAGGTTGCGCGCTCAAAGCTCTGGAGCAGACCACTCCAACCAGGAGGATCCGAACCGGATCGGAGGTGCCGATCCGAACCGGGTGGAAGGCACCGATCCGATCCGATCTGATGAGGACGGGGGCAATCACTCTTTCCATCTGAACCGCCCCGACCAGGCTGTTGTGAACCGATCCGATCCGAACCAGAACGAAGCTGGAACTTCTACTCGAGCTCCTTCCAATGCTCCGATTCCAGCCACGATGACTAATGTTCAGCCTGATCCATCTGCACCCATTACTTAGGGAGATTTTTCACGTTTTCTTGACATGCTTCCGAGAACTAAAGAAGCATTGGAAGCCCAAAGGCGTGACAACCTTCGCATGCAGGAAGACATGATCACCATGGGTAGAGAACTACAGGAGCTCCGGAGGCAGAGGACTCCTTCCCCACCACGCCGCATTGCTACAGATGATTCGTCTTCTTCAGAGGAGGAACGTCCTCGCAAGAGAAGGCCAATTGAACGACCTCAGAACCTCGATCAACTGACTTTTGGATCTTTAGGATCCCGAGAAGATGTTGCTCGTGTATTTCGCCTTGATGACCCGAGTCTGCAATAGCCTATGTTGCTACCTATGCGCGGATCCCACGTCTTACCCAGGGACCCTAATATTACTAACCCCACACAACAACAACTTCTCCAACCTCTACCTCCAGAGATCGACCGGGAGCACAGAGAGCAACGTAGAGCGGCTGCCGCCAGAAACAGAAGGGTATCCCCTAATCAGAAACCGAGGGGTAATCCGAACATCAGATCTAGAGAGCCTGTGCAGAAATTAACCAACGCTGATGTATGGGCAATGGTGCGCCAGATTATGTCTGAAAGCCGGCGGTACACTAATGAAGATTGGGGCATTAAGCGAAGTCATACCCCTTTCATAGGTGACATACTGAATTTCCAGTTCCCCCGGCGATTTAACTTGCCTCAGATGGATCGATATTCAGGAAGAATGGACCTAGGGCAGCATCTGATGAGATATGCATGGTTCATGAATGCAACGGCAGCTCCAGATGCCGTAAAATGCAAATCTTTTCCCATCTATCTTGAAGACGTAGCCTTAATGTGGTTCACCCGACTCTCTCCTCGGTCGGTGTCAAATTTCACATAATTGAGTGAGCGCTTCATGAATCAATTCTGACTCCATTCCCAAAAGTCCAAGACCGTCATAGAATTGTCACGGATTAAATAGGGCCCAGGAGAATCTTTGAAGTCATATTTGGATCGCTTCAACCTGGCCGTCACTGAAGCCACTGATCCCCATGAGCCCACTATCCTGATGTCCTTGATAGAAGGAGTAGATCCTGACACAGAGTTCGGGGATTACTTGGCTGGAAAACCACCTTCTACAAGAGAATTGTTTTATGAAAAGGCTAATGTCCGCCTAAGGCGAGAAGAAGCTAAGGCAAATCGGAAGAGAAAGTCCGAAGGGGCCTCGAAGGATGGTGTCCAGAGTAATGTCGCTGTGAAACAGTCTGGTGACAGTTCAGGAAAAGTGGAAGTAAATGTTGGCAACCAGAGTGGTGGTAATAGCAATAGAAATGGGAACGGCAATAGAAGGAACAGAAACCGAGGGAATAGCTCTAATAAAAGACCCAGATTCCAGAGTTTTGAAAATTACACGCCGTTAAATGATACGTTGCAGAACATTTATTTAGATATATACAGCATATTGCAGTACAAAAAATCACCACCCAGAGATTCTACTGAGAAAGAGATTGAAATAGGAATGTTTTGCTTGTTTCATGGTACATATGGTCATTCCACCAATGAGTGCCGTCATTTGAGGGATATCGTCGAAAAGTTGCTGCGAGAAGGGAAGTTGGATGAGTACAAGGTCGCCCCACGGGACCGGGGGCAAGGGGGACAAGCCCCGGACTCAAACCCGTCTACCTCGAAACCTACAGCCCAGCAAATAGGCAAGAGGATCGTCATTAATACTATTATAGGTGGACCTCACCTAGTTGGCCGTAGTTTTAAAGCAATGGATCAGTACGTCAACGCCGCCAAGCATTTTGATGTTGGAGAGTGCAGCAGCCTCGATGATGTCACTCCAATAAAACAATAAAAGACGATGTCAGACGACGTCGTATTCCGCAATAGAGATGATTCCGGAGTTCAATCTCCAACCGACGATCCGCTAGTAATCACCACAACAATTGGCCCTACTTTAGTCCATAAAGTGTTAGTGGACAATGGAAGCTCGGTCAATATCCTTTTCAAGAAAGCCTTCAAACAGATGAAGCTTGAGGCAAAAGACTTAAAGCCATGTCAAGGATGGATTCGTGGCTTTAACGGAGTATCTACAGCTTCGATGGGTTTTATGGAATTACCGGTCACACTAGGGCAGGGAGATCGCCAGAGAGTAAGGATCCTACCGTTTGTAGTTTTGGATTTGGAGTCGCCTTACAATGCCTTCCTAGGCTGACCGGCCCTTGCCGAATTTAGGGCATGTATTGCTCCCTGGTGCTTACTGCTTAAATTCCCGACTGACTCAGGAGTTGGGGTGATGAGGGGCGACCAAGCAACGGGACGAGCTTGTTACATGGCAGAATTAAAGATGTTAATGAAGGGGCTGAATATAGATGCTAAGGATGATTCCACCCCTCTAAGGGAGGCCTTAGCATAGCAATTAAGGGGTCCTGCCACAAGAGAGTCGCCCTCAGACGTTCTCGATGACATAGATCCCAGAGAGGATAGAGAACCTGGGGACATGAAGGCAACTCCCAACGAAATAACAATCGACGTACCTATTGATGAAATGGATCCAACAAAAGTACTAAAGATCGGCTCGCAACTGGATCCAGTTAGAGCGAGGGAATTGGCTGATTTCTTAAGGGCAAATCTGGATGTGTTTGCCTGGACTCACACTGACATGTGTGGGATTTCGCCTACCATCATGAGCCACTCTTTGTGTATCAACCCAAAGCACCCACCAGTCAAGCAGAAGAGACGGATGTTAGGCCCAAAGCGGTCAGCAGCTTTGAAAGAAGAAGTAGAAAAATTAAAAGGTAATGGGTTCATTAAGGATTCAAAATATCCTGACTGGATATCGAATCCTGTCCTGGTCAAAAAGTCAAATGGGAAATGGAGAACGTGCATTGACTTTTCTGATTTGAACAAAGCTTGCCCGAAGGATAGCTTTCCTCTCCCCAGAATTGATCAACTAGTAGATTCAACTGCCGGGCATGAACTTTTATCCTTTATGGACGCCTATTCCGGGTACAATCAAATTCCCGTGCACATACCAGATCAAGAGCATACAAGCTTTATCACAGACTTGGGATTGTATTGTTACGTGGTAATGCCATTTGGGTTGAAAAATGCGGGAGCCACGTATCAGCGCCTAGTCAACCGCATGTTTTACAATCAAATCAGGAAAACCATGGAAGTTTACGTGGATGATATGCTTGTGAAGTCCAAGCAATCTCCCGATCATATGAAGGACTTGGCAGAAATGTTCGGCATACTACGAAGGTATGGGATGAAGTTGAACCCTTTGAAGTGTTCTTTTGGAGTGGCATCAGGCAAGTTCTTTGGCTTTATCGTGAGTTCCAGAGGAATTGAAATCAATCCGGACCAAATAGCAGCAATCCGGGATATAGAGGAGCTGCGGAAGATCAGGGATGTTCAAAGCTTAGCTGGGAAGGTTGCAGCACTGGGCAGGTTCATCTCCAAGGCAACAAACAAGTGTGAACCTTTCTTTGATCTTATAAAATGGGGAAAGCAAAATTTTGAGTGGACTCCCGACTATGTGGAGGCATTCCAGAATCTATTAGATTTCCTAGAAAAGCCTCCAATATTATCAAAGCCCGTAGAACATGAGGATTTGTTCGTCTACTTGGCAGTATCATCTCACGTCGTCAGCACAGCATTAGTACGTGAAGAGAATAAAGTCCAGAAACCTGTGTATTACGTAAGTAAAAAGCTAGCTGCTGCAGAACGTAACTATCCGAAGATAGAGAAGCTTGCTTATAGCCTCCTGATTGCCTCCTGCAAACTCCGCCATTATTTCAAGGCACACCCGATAATTGTATATACCGATCAATCTTTGAGACAAGTGCTGCAGAAACCCGAAGCATCGGGGCGGTTACTCAAATGGAATACCGAGCTGAGTCAGTTTGATCTGAACTTTCAGCCACGAAGATCAATAAGGGGGCAGGCCTTGGTTGACTTCATAGCTGAATTTACAATTTCTGAAGAAGAAACGGTGGGTGACAAGATAGTTACTTTGGATCAAGAGTTGGAGCTTAGTCCGTGGAGACTATATACGGACGGAGCCAAGAACGATAGAAAGTCCGGCACCGGAGTTGTTTTAATAACTCCTGAAGGACGATCTATTTATTATGCATTACGGTTGGAATTTACTGCTACTAACAACGATTCTGAGTATGAATCCCTGATTGCCGGGCTGAAACTTGCCAAAGATTTGGGAGTGAAGACACTAGATATATACTGCGATTCCAAGATAGTTGTATGTCAAGTTCGGGAAGAATTTGCTGCTAAAGGACCTCGACTCAGTGCTTATCTCAAAAAGGTAAAGGAGTTATTGGAAGGTTTGGAGCATTATAGCATAACACACATTCCAGGAACGGAAAATCAGAAAGTAGATCGACTGGCGAAGCAAGCAAGTTCCGATAATCCTAAAGAAACCTAAATGGTTCCAATAGAGGTGTTGGAATCACCGAGTTTCGACCTAATGGAAGCAGAACTAGCCTTGGAAGTCGAACCAGAAAAAGAATCCTGGATGACATCAATTAAGAATTTTCTCAAGGACGGAACCCTCCCGTTAAAAAAGAGCGAAAGACGAGCTGTAATACGCAAGGCTGCAAGATACGTGTTACAGGACGACGTCCTTTATCGTCAAGGGTTTTCAATGCCCCTATTACGGTGTATCGCACACGACGACATTAAACGTGTACTGCGAGAAGCGCATGAAGATGAGTGTGGAGATCACACTGGGGGACAAACCCTGGCAAAGAAAATATTACGGTACAGATATTTCTGGCCTACCGTGAATAAAGACGTGGCTGATTATTCACGATGTTGCGATAGATGTCAAAGATATTCCAAAGTTCCCAGAGCGCCTCCGACTCAGCTCAAGTCGATGGTAAGTCCGTGGCCGTTTTCCATGTAGGGGATTGACATTACTGGAGTGCTACCTATTGCCAGAGGAGGAGCTAAGTATGCGACCGTTTCCGTGGACTACTTCACAAAGTGGGTGGAAGCTGAACCTCTAACAACCATCACGGCAAGGAAAGTGATCAGTTTTGTGGTGAGAAACATTATTTGTCTATTTGGGATGCCGAAGACCATCATAACTGATAATGGGACGCAGTTTGACAGCATTGAGTTCAGAAACTTTTGCCAGAAATACAAGATTGATAAACGATACACTGCAGTAGCTCACCCGCAATCAAATGGCCAGGTCGAAGCCATAAACAAAGTCATTAAATCAATTTTGAAGAAGCGGTTGGAGCGGGCCAAAGCTAGATGGGTAGACGAGTTACCATTAGCTCTATGGGCCTACAGGAAATCCTTTAAGACGGCTACCGGCAATACTCCCTATTCACTTTCCTTTGGGTCAGAAGCAGTGATCCCGGTAGAGTTAGAAGTCCCTTCTCATCGAGTGGCGTATTACGATCCGATGACAAATAAAGCACTCCTCCTAGAATCTCTTGATATGATCGAAGAAAAAAGAGATGTAGCCGACTTGCATGCCTCGAGACATCGACATCAAGTAGCACGTTATTATGACCAAAAAGTTCACTTCAAAACCTTTGTACTAAAACGAGTCTTCCCGCCGTCAACCCAATTGGGTCCAAAATGGGAAGGGTCATTCACCATCCAACGGAAGCTTGATACAAGAGCATTCAAGCTAATGACCGTGGACGGTGAAGAGATTCCTAGAGCTTGGAACGCTCAGCACCTACGATGATATCTGAGCTAAATATGAAATGTCATTTCTTTTGTTTTCATAAGCTATGTAAAAAGGCACGACTTGCCTTAAAAAGTCTGTTTATGTGAGCAAAGGATTATAAAGTAGATGTAGGCTACGACTTAGCTGAACCACTATAAAAATATCATGTGCCATTTACTTTTCTGCATTATTTATACATTCGACAATTATTCTATCGTAGCTATGAAACACGAAATGTTAAATTAAATTTAGAAAGACGGGGATGACCCATGTGCAGGAGTAAATAAGATGACTATCTGTTCGACAAAATACAGAAGAATGGGAAGACGGCATTCTTAACTCTAACTCTCAAGAATCGAGAGAGAGTATAAAGGACGGGAAGACGACGTCCCCTGAGGCGTGAAGGTGCACCCAGATGAGAGACCGCCTCAACGAAACTCTAACCTGGTTATGAGACAGGAGAGTATAAAGATGCCAGAAAGAATAGGCATCAATGACAAAAGGAATATAGCCCCATCAGAGAATCGAGGACCATTAGATTTTTCAATACAGTCAATCTTGAATAATTCTGGCTTAGTTATCCAAGATTAACTGGAGGCATATACGTGCATATATATTCCCCTCAACAATGACTTTATTGTATAACTTTGATATGACATACTTTTGTATTTTCACTTAAGTGCTGGACTAACGACTATCAGACATTGCAGGAAATAAATTATTTTTATTTACAAACATGTAAGTTTGTACAAGGAAAGCAAGCAAAAAAGAAGATGCGAGGGCCGCACTTGTTGCAACAATCGCCGGCCAATCAAATGCTAAAATAAAACAAAGCACTTCATCACTTGGGCTTTGGAGTGGACTTGGATTTTTTAGCAGCCTTCTGAGCATCCTTCGCCTCTTTTTCAGCATCAGTCAAAATGCTCTTTGGCTTTTTCCTCCCTGCGACCGAAGTGCTAGAATCGGTTGATTTTTTCCCAGGAGTCGGAACACTGGAATCAAGAGAAGACTTTTTAGCAAGCTCTTCTGTAATAGACCTAGTTGAAAGCTTAACAACTAACCTTGACCCAGCATCCACCACTGCAAGAGGCTTAAGGCTTTTGTGGTCCAGGTCTTCAACTTTTAGCTGCATACGTTTGTCTTGTTCGGCTTTCAATGCAGCGAAAGTGATGTCATCAGCGCTTTTTGAATCCCCAACTATAGCCACTTCAGGGTCTTCCTCATGTCCCTCGTTACCGCCATCGTCTTTCAAGGCATCTATCATCTCGTCATCGTGAGGAGAATCAGCCTTAGACAGTTCAGCTCCTTCTCCTGAATCTGTAATGACAGCCTTATCCTTTTCTCCTTGAGCTTTCTCCGCGGATTTTGTTCCGGTGGTGGTTCCCTGAGGCCCGCCAGCCTTCTCGGTCGTTTCAACACCTACAGAATGAGAAGCAACAGTTATCAACTTAGGAGAAAATAAAGGATCCTCCGTCGATTGCCCAATTATGTGATGGAAAGTGGAGACAGCCTTGACGAATTGGGGTGAAAAGGTAGAAATACCTTCCGATGATTTCTCAGCTGGTGCGGCTGCCGTCTCTAACGCCGTTTCGGGTATGGGGGATAAAAGAGATGCCTGAGGGATCCCGGAGTTTTCGGGATCATATCCCTCGACTTCAGAAGTTTCAGCGGTAGTAGAAGAAGAACTAGCCTCAGGGATATTCTTTTGTTTGGCCATCCGCTTCTCCTCCTCCACAGCAGCGGCGATAAGGCGACGCCCCTCGGCCAGACGTGCCCGCTTATCATCTCTTAGATATTTTTCCATAAGCTTGTCTTCGTCGATGGAGTCTACCTTGAGTTCCTCTTTCTCCCATTCGACAATTTGACTCCATACGTGAACCAAGGTAGTTGGATAATCTTCAATCCAAGAGATGTTTCGGCGATGAATTATATGCGTGAAGAATTCAATCAGTAATTCGCCGAAACCGTGCACTTCTTCCTGAGCCTCTGAGAGCGGCTTGCGGGTCTCTTCGGCGGACTTAATAACATTTTCCATGTTCCCCTCCGCTAGGGCAGCCCTATTCTCGGCCTCCATCAACTTGGATTCCAAGTCAGCATTTCGCTTCTCTAATTCAGCATTTTTTCTCGCTAACTCGGCTTTTTCTTACTCAAGAGTATTGCAAGCTAGTTGCTTTTTGGCGTTATCCAACTTAGCATCTTCTGCTTGTTTCTTCAACTCCAAGCGCTCTTAACTATGAGATTCGAGAAAGTCATGGTAACGCTTCTGTAACTCTTCAAATTGCTGTTTAAAGTTAGCAGCGTCTCGTTAAGCGAGGACAAGTTAGGCCTGTGTGCCCTCAAGGTCCTTGTCCAAATTTTTCAAGGCCTTCGCGTCGGCATCTGCAGTCCTTTTCATCGAATTAACATCTGTAATTAAAGTTCGAATGATTCTGGAGAGGTTACGTGAATACTTGAACATCTCCAATATTGCTTATCGACTGCGTCAATCTTCGCTTTGGCCTCGTCTGCCCACTTTGAGGAAATAGGCTCGAGGGCAGGTAAGAAAGTTAGATTTTCAAAATAGTGATCGGGGAACTGCTTCTCTAGATATGCCCGCTTAACTTTAGATTCAGCACTCAGTGGTGGAGGTTCGCAGTATGTTAGCTCAGTATCCTTATGTTTAGCGGGCACGATGGCTGCATCACTCTTTCCAGACCGTTTATCAGAAACCTTATGTTTGCCTCGTGAGCCGGTATCTTTTGGCGAGCTTCTTTCCCGATTGTGTTTGTCCTGAGGAGAAGTTCGGTCTTTCGGCTGCAATGTGTCTTCTCCTCGACGACTCTGATAGATTTTATGTCAGTTTGGATCCGACCGGACGGGGGAGCGAGAGCGCGAGGTGCGCGACTGATAAGAATCATGAGGCCTTCTATCCTCTCTACCCCGGCTTTTATGACGATCATGCTCAACATCGGAAGGGGGCCTAGTCATGCTGCGATGTATTTTCCTGATGTCATAGTAAGCACGAGACATTGTACCTGCGCAACAATATAAGTAGAATTCAGAATCAATATTCTCATGAGAAGTAAGTGCTGTGAAGTGTGGTGCTATCGTGTTAAGTGCATCCTAAGTGGTGTTCCCCCCGACAAACCCGAGTCTGAAGCCAGACCTGTGCGAGTGGGCTCTTTGGCCTTAACGGGAGTAGTCTCCTCTGAAGAAGTGAAAACTAAAGGATTTGTGCTAAAATCCTCTGAAGTGTAGATGGTTTCGGGTAGGGGGAGATCTCCTAAACCTTGAAATGTGGAATCATCGGTAGTGGGGACATCTCCTTGAGAAGCGTCTATTGGTAGTTCTTTAGGAGACGTTGACTTTTTAGGAGAGATAGCATCATCAGGGATGACGTACCCTTCTCTGTGCTTTTCGGCTATGTTGGCCAATTCGTCGTCCTGAGTTGAAGATGGAGAAGGTGAAGTCCGAAGAGGTATCGCTGGATCTCTCGAACCCTCGCCCGTTTCAGGAATAACGTCTACAGGGGGAATATATACATATGGGCCCGACCCATGACCTATGCTACGGGTAATGGATAGTAACCCGTGATGATGTAGATACTCATCCTTACGAACTTCATCGATGGTCAGAAATTTTTGATCGCCATCGAGGAGCCGATGCATCCAATCAAAGTACACTTGACCCGATATTTGTTTTGGGTTATCAACTGCAAACAAAAGAGAAAGCAGGTTAATGTGTTGAAACGAACATTCAGAATGGAGGTCTAGAAACCGATGCCTTACATGATTTTGTCCATCTCCTGGCGCACCCCGGCTGCTGCCTGATATAAAACCATTCTAGCTTAGAATCGCCGACCTTGCTACTAAATGGAGCTGAAATAATTTTCCTTTTTGTGACTGATTCGAAATAAGAGAAGGAAGGAGTTTCTCGAGTCCGATGCTTGAAATTATAAAAAAAAGTGGACGTCGTCGAAAGTGAGCTCTGTACCTAAAATCTCTCTGTATGTTATATATAAGGTGTATAAGTAAGCATAGGAGTTGGGATGCAACTGCATGGGGGCAATCCGCATCTGTCTTAGAAAGTCGACAACAAAAGGTGGAAATGGTGGAATATCCCCAACCATACACATCAATCGGGTAATTGCCATAAATCCTTTTTAGTATCCCGTGATTTAAGCATATTCGAACAAGTCTGTCGTTGTCAATCGTCGATTCAACAGAATCTTGAGGTAATTCCAATATGATGGCGGACTCAAATTCATCAGGAGCTCGATTATCTCCAATCCCTCCTTCCTCTTCCATACCCAAAGAAATTTCATTGTCCGAAGGTGTTTCGTTGTTATGCACTCCCATTTCATATTCTGGGCCCTCATCGTCCCATTCAGGGTCTGAAGACGAAGATATGTCATCAATGGTAACTTTCTTAGAAGTTTCTGCAACTTCCATCTTCTTTGCTAACCTAGATGATCGTCTCTCGGCCATGATCACTAGACTATCGAAGAAATAATAACAAGGATTAGAGTAAAGTTGCCCGTTTCCCCCATGTGTGTATGTGAACTAAAGTGTGTGCCACGTGTAACAAAGATGCAAAATAAACACATGCAAGCGTGATGTAAATATTGATGATCAAATGACAATGTTTCAGAATAGTTCTTGATGTTTGTTATGTTCATAAGGTGTTATCCTAACTGTTCGTCAAGTTGAAGGTTATCCCAAGCATTGATTAAGATAGTTGGATAAGTTCTCGTGCATTGAGTTGGACTATTTCAGTTCGGTTCGGGTATGTGCATTGGGGTTGGATCGGAGGGCAAAATGATGTGTCGATTTGAAGCAGAAATTTACACCTAGTAAGTAAAACCAGATCGGTTTGGATATAGGCCACCGGATCGGTTCGGATTGATTTGAATAATGATGCCTCTTTTCCTCCTTGTCTTTTACTCCGATCTGACCCGATCAAGAAGCTTTGTTTTTCCTTTTTTGTTCTTTCTTTTGCTCCGACCCGATCCGACCTTGTAAACATCTCCCCCTTTCCTTTCTCCCAACGCTTCTCCACCCAAACCGATCCCAGTTCCTCTCCTCTTCTTCATCTTCCCCATTTTTCACCTCGCCTAACCAACACCAAACCCAACTCAATTTCACAAAACCCAATTAAACTAAGCACTTACGTGCTCAACTATCCATTGAGTTCCTAATTCTCTCTCCGCGCCTCAAGGTGGCGATAGAACCACCAACGACGACTGCGAGGAGGGAGGAGGCCCAGGCGTTGAGGCCATGGCCAAATCGTTCAAAATTGACCACTAATTATTTCGGAAATCGATTAGAGCAAAGTAATTCGAGCTTTTAACCTACCAAGATGTTTAATTTGAAGAAGAAAGAGAAAATTTCAGAGCTTTTAAAGTTTTTGGGTTTTGATGCAAGGTGAGTTGAACGAGAGTAATAAAAGAAGAAGGGGAAGAAGAAGACAGAAGGAAGATTTATAAGCCTCGTGTGACCACTCGTATTCCCAATCCAATTCACCCGTTCGGTCCGGAATTCAGGCCCACGGAGGTGCTCTGGCCCATTAGTCTGCAATTAAGCAATGCAGGTGGGAGTTCTATTCGGATCGGGGTCCGAACCAAAAGGGACCACATACACAGATTTGCCACATAGGGTGAATTCAAAGAAAAGTAAAGAAAAGGCTCACCTGAAAGAATCATTGGACATTAAAAGAAGCTTTCAAAAATTGTTTAAAGATGAAGAAAGTAATTCATATGGATTGTGGATATATATATAAACAACAAAAGCCTCGACTTTATGAAATGACATGACACTACAAGTGAATGGAAGCGGTCATTCAATGGTTCTAGTTCAAAGGATGTTTCGTGACCTACTTCGAAGCACACTTTATCTTGAATAAGAGTGTACTTCGAGGGGGCAAAATGTTAGCCTACTTTGTGAACTAGGCTACACAAAGAGCAAACAGCAAGAAGGTCACCAACCGGTCCGGATCGGAAGGAGGTAGCGCAGGAAAGAAGCAAAGATCGAAGACGCAAACATCACATTGGTTCGGATCGGAGAAACACTTCAACGGCATCAGAAGAGAGCAAGTAATCCAATCGGTTCGGATCAGAGGAGTACGTCAGCAACATCAAGGGATAGCAAGTTGCCTCACCGGATCGGATCGGAGGCCCCGATCCGAACCCCTTTTTCCCCTTGAACCTGTAACCGTTGCTGCGCATATCTCCGGAAGACTCGGACCAGGCCTGACCATTTCTCCCACGATCTCCCACTAAATCAATGCACTGTCACCATCTTGAAACCTCCGAACCCGACTCACAAGGGATGGGTGCCACGCAATTCCGAACCGGAGCCACTTCGAAGAGATTTTTAACCTATAAATACACCATCTAGAGGCATTTGAAAGGATCTTTTGGCAAATTCTCAGTTCTTACTTCCTCCATAGCCGAATTCTACAATCATATTTAGATAAAAATCATCTCTTAAAGTTCAATTTTGAGAGATTTGAGTGAGTTTATGCATTGTGTTTGTGAAGTTGAGTGAGAATCATTGTTGTATTTGTATCCAAATCATCAATTAAAAGAAAAGAAAGTGGGCGTAGGCTCCTTAATGCCGAACCACTATAAATCGTGTGTTCTTTACTGCTTTTTGATTATATTTTATTGAAATCATAGCTAATTTGGGTGTTAGAACCATTTTTTGGTCTAACAGGACTGTAGAAAGAAAAAGAGGAAATTGGGTGCTTGTTTCTAGTGCGGGGATACTGGACACTTGTCTAAGGACTGCCCAAAAAGGCAAGGGCAGGGACAGAGGACTGGATCATCTTCTGGAGGGTAGGATCATGCTCTCGTTGCACCTCTGCAGGAACAAGGTAGACATATTTCTGTTGAGAGTTTAGTTTATCTGTTTGATATTCCTATTCGTACTCTCTTTGATTCTGGCGCATCGCACTCTTTTATATCTACTGCTTTAGTTGAATCTCTGCACCTAGACACCCATATAGTAGAGGATCCCTTGGTTGTTTCAAATTCAATTGGGGGCTCAGTTTATTTGTCAATGATTTGTTTGGATTTGGAAATCTCTATTTCAAGCGTTGGTTTTAAATGTAATGCTTATGTTTTGGGCATCACGGGCTATGGGCTGATTCTAGGCATGGACTGGCTATCCAGTAATGGTACCGTCCTCGATTATGAAAAGAGAGTGGTTAGACTCATGACTCGCCTCCGTAACACTGTTGAAATCTCTTGTAATCCCATGAGTTCTGTTATGCTAAGTTATCTGGAATCTCTTGATGCGTCTGTTGAGAATTTACAGTATGTTAGAGTGGTCCGTGAATACTCGGATGTGTTTGAAGAGGTAAACGGCTTACCTCTGAAGCGGGAGATAAACTTCCGCATATACCTCATTGACAATGCAAAACCCGTTGCTTTACCCGTTAGATACATGGCTCCAAGGGAGAGAAAATAACTCAGCAAGAAAGTTAAAGAGCTGCTTGAAAAGGGGTTCATAAGACGGAGTATTTCTGAAATGGGTGCTCCAGTAGTGTTCACGACCAAAGCCGATGGTTCACTCCGCCTATACGTGGATTATAGGGAGCTGAACAAGCTGACCAAGAAGAATAGGCACCCACTCCCAAGAATTGACGATCTGTTTGATCAGCTCGTAGGTGCATCTGTTTTCTCCCAACTAGATCTGGCTACCGGGTTTCATCAACTAAAAGTGGCTGAGGATAGCATTGACAAGACCGCATTTAGGACCCCGGATGGTTTCTTCGAGTGGCTTGTCATGCCTTTCGACTTGACAAACGCACCTGCCTATTTCGTGGACTTGATGAGCAGGGTGTTCCGGGAATTCCTCAATAAGTTTGTGGTGGTCTTCATGGACGATATTTTGATCTTCTCGAAGAGTGAGGAAGAGCATGCTCAGCACTTAAGGGAAGTCATGGATACTCCTCGTGCACAGCAGTTGAAAGCCAAATTCTCCAAATGCCATTTCTGGGAGAAGAAGTTAGATTCCTTGGACATGTGGTGTCCAAAGAGGGGTTAGCCGTGGACCCCGCAAAAGTGGTTGCTATGCAAGATTGGAAGATTTCAAGAAACGCAACTGAAGTCCGAAGCTTTCTCGGGCTAGCAGGCTTTTACCGGAAGTTCATCAAAGACTTTGCGAAAATGTCAGCTCCACTTACAAGGTTGACGAAGAAGAACCTAGTTTTCGCTTGGGATTCGGATTGCGATATTGCTTTCCAACGCTTGAAAAGGGCTCTAACAACAGCCCCAGTTCTGACATTGCTTGATGGGAGCAAGATGTTTACCGTATACATGGATGCATGCAGTACAGGATTAGGCGCTGTCTTGATGCAAGAAGGGAAGGTAGTAGCTTATGGTGGAAGGTAGTTGAAAGTACATGAGAAAAACTACCCAACCCATGACCTAGAATTGGTGGCCATCGTTTTCACTCTTAAGTCTTGGTTCCATTATCTCCTAGGTGAGAAGCTTGAATTGTTTACTGACCATAAATCGTTGAAGTACCTTTTCTCACAGAAAGATCCCAACTTGAGGCAGCAAAGATGGATGGAGTTTCTTGCCTCATATGATTTTGAGATTTCCTATACTCCTGGCAAGGGCAATGTGGTAGCAGACGCTCTGAGTAGAAAGAAGCTGACCTTAAGCCCTCTTTTTGTAGAAAGGAAAAGCTTGGAGTACATAGCCAACTTTGACTTTAGACCCTCCTCTGAATTTGTACCTGGCTTGTTAGCAACACTAGAAGTGCGGCCTACACTATTTGACTCAATAGGAACCGCACAACGTGAAGATCCTCAGCTAGTAGATGTGATAGATAAGCTGATTAGGGGTGAGACTTCAAGTCGCCTCAATAGATACTGTAACACCCCACCTCCGTTAAGGTCACTCGCAAAGGGAATGCCTTAACTTTGGTGGAGCGTTTTTAGTAGAAAGAATAGAAATTTACAAGACAGGAAATAAGTTTGGTTACATCTTTCAAAATCACAATTTCGGAATTCAAGTACATAAATATCGGTCTTGTACAAAAGCCTTCAGAATGCATAGTTTTTAAAGCCATAATCCCCAATATAAACAGCCATGGAAAGATAGAGCCAAAGCCAAGCAATACTTCAAACACTTCAAGTAGGGAGAATCTGAATCAAGCTCCTATGTTTCCACCCTGAAATCCTTGGGGGGGGGGGGGAACGGAAAGAAAAGAGGCGAAACAAACTAGGTCAGACATAAGTCTGGTGAGTCCAGTGACTTTCAGCATATAAACAGATAATAGTATCATGACATGTAAATAAAACTGGATGAGAGATAACCGTAACAGGAATAGCAGGTTAACAGAAGAAACAGAATGATATAAGCTAAGCTAAGCTTCTTACTTAGTTTTCACTTCTCTGCACTAAAACTAGTATAACAGGATTAGGTGTTACCCTAATGTCTAAACTGAAACAGAAACGGAAATAGAAATAATCTCTACAGAAACATAATGCTAGTAATGGGCCTTTACCACCCAAACAGACAAAAGGTACAGAAGCAGAATACTAATAATGGGCCTTTACCACCCAACTAATGGGCCTTTACCACCCCAACAGACAGAAGGTACGGAAACAGAATAGGAAGCAGAATCAGAGATGGAAACAGAATAATCCCTACGGAAACATAATGTTAGAATTAGGTGTACACTGATAATGGGCCTTTACCACCCCAACAGACGGTACTACGCAGAAACATACAGGTGTTACCACCTAGCAGAAATAGACGGTACGAATAGAAACAGACAGAACTAAGTGTACCCTAAATCCTACCCCAAGCGAACGACTCACTAATACATAAATACCCTGTGTCGGCCCCACAGTAGGGTGTATAACTACCTAAAGTGGCAACCTATTGGAACAGACCTATTTACAGATGTCATGGTGTCTTACATCCTTAGAGCAGACCGGATCCATGCACGCACATGGCCCGGTTGGAACGCGCCATCAACACCCCTCACAATTATCAGAATGAACCGCTTATAATTAGTTCAGTAAGCGTGCCCGGACCCCTACATAGCGTGCGGTCAAAGTTTTTATACCATAAAGGGTTACTGACTAATATGGGTTCCACACAATAGATGACACAAGTAATTCTCCTCCTAACCTTGTGTCCCCAGACTAACAGATTTCAGATTAACTTGTTTACAGATTTCAGACAGAGTTCAGATTACTAGTTCACATATCAGACAATCATGTTAACAAGTTTTCAGATTAACAGATCAGATGTACAGATTTAACAGACTTGTAGATTGTCTAACTTTGTATTGGGCCTACAGATTCACGAAACGGGTTTATTAGATACATCAGTCCAGTTGGTTTAACCCTATCCACCCAACACGTTTTTAGACACCACATTTCTCTTAAATTTTCATTAATTAAATATTAATGCATAGACCTCTCACATTAGGTCGGTAGCTTGTGGTCGCTGGATGTGCCGGGCCATTCTGGGCAGAATTCTGCCACAAGCCATACCTAACCTCGTGTCATAGCCAATTTGTTCCATTACAGAAAATATCAGCCTAATTATGTCCATTTAACAGATTTAACTTCTTTACAAGTTATGGCAGATTATCCAAAGTTCTGTTAACATGTTTTTCTCAATTTTAGATCGAGCCTACAGATTACAACTATTCAGCTTTCAACAGATTAGGCAATTCAAGAGATAACAAATCTAGCAGATTAGGCGAGTCAACAGATTTAGCAAATAACAGGTTTAGCAGATTAGTCAATTCAACAAATTTAGCAAATAACAGATTTAGGCAATTCAACAAATTTAGCAGATTAGGCAATTCAACAGATTTAGCAGATAACAGATTAGGCAATTCAACAGATTAATCATTTCTAAAATTCTGTTTACATATCTTGCCTAAGCATAAATTAAGCCTAAACTTACATGCCTAAATCATGGTCATAATTCATAATACAATATATGCCCCCAAATTTTAGTTTAAACTTTTCACAGTACAGAATATTCTCTACAAGCCCCAAATCATGATATGCTATATGAATTATGCCAAATTATAGCTTTTAATGCCAAATATCCAAAAATCTACTTTTAGACATATTTATATTGATAGTTTTCCTATAATATAGGTCTCTACGCCTAAGTCACATATTCCTTTTTCATGTCATGAATCCAAAAATTATAGATCTTTAAATTATATACTCTCAAAATCAGATCTTAACTTTTATATGCATTATGTCCCCAAGTTTCAAGTCATATGTTATCATTCAATGATTCTTCTTCTTCCAAATTACAGAATATGCACAGATCTAGATCTAATTTACAACATATGTCCATTTCTCAAATCAATCAAAGATCTGTCATGTCCAATTATGCATTATCCATTATTTGTCCCAAAATTTAGCGTTCTTGCGCTAATCTTTATGAGATTTGGCGCAGGCTCGTGGTAGCCTGGCTATAAACAAAAAGGAAGAAAAGAGGGAATAGATACAGAACAATCACAATAATATTAACAAGATAGATCCACAGAAAAGTATGCATAACCTCAGATCCAGATTCACAAAAATGTAATGATAATTATTAAATTTCATATCTTAAAATAACTGTACTCGCAATCAAAAAGGGAAATCTTGATTTCTGGGATCTGTATTCTGACACTAAATATCGCTCCTTTGGCGTAGACTATCGATTAGATTAGAAAATAGTTGTTCTCTTTTAACTCTATTCAAATTGGAAGAAGATGCACTAGTTCTAGTTTTGATTCTAGCAGAGTAGCGACGCCATTTTTACTGTTAATTAGAATAGAGGCAGTGTATAGGCAGAATGAAATTGTGCGGAGAAAAAGCTAGGTTTGGGGGTGTTTAAATAGGTTAGAGCTCACGAATCTGGTCAGAAAGGCGTCCAGGTGCAGAAAAATGGAGCTGTCTCCATATCTGGAAAGGGGGAGAGGTCGACGCTAGTGTCGTCCTGGGTCCTGGACGGGAATTTTCCCGCGCAGCCCAGGTGTCTATTTTGAATTTCGAAATCTGAATTTTGAATTTCGGGCTTGTTTTTTTTGAAACTTCTGTATGCCATATCTTCTTCATACGGAGTCCGATTTACGCAAACTTGGACTCTATTCCAAGCAGAATTTCGAGACGAACATAATGGCATAACCCATTTCCCTTAATTATTCTGTTACAATTAATTATTCTATGGTTTGTCATTCTTATGTTCACATAAAATACGGGGTGTTACATTCTCCCCTCCTTAAAGGATTTCGTCCCTGAAATCAAGTTAAGAAGAATGTGTCCTACCATCCAATCACCCATCTACTCAACCATCATCCACAAGCATCCATTGTCCTTAGAAACTTCTAATGTTGTATGAACATATGCAAAAGTGTATGTATATGTTCCTTATCTAATGCAAAGATCAGGCGGTCTACTGATTCAGTTGACCTCCTTAATGTGAATTATGTCAGTGCCATGAGTCCAACATGTATGCAATTTTCCTATTTGATATATATCATTTCTATATGAGTGCACAACCTTTCATTTATATGCAACATCCATGTGCTGAATCAACCATTTTGCATCCATAAAAAATTTAAAAATGCACACACATCCATATGCAGTATGAGAGTGTTTTGAGCCGATCTAGTGCCTAGTGTGTGTATATGCATCCACGAGCAACCGCTAGCAACCACTTGCATCCACTTGCAACCATCAAACATAACATGTTTCAAACACATGTTTACACCCATTAGTTTCTACTTAAAGGTCGAAGATTCAGTCGATAGGATACAGCCGAGTGATAGAAGCAAGTACAATTAAAACAAAAGCTTTGTTCCTATCAGACATCGGTTTAAGAGAATAACCCCCTAAGTATCAACCCTGAAGACCGAAATCAACATCAGATTGATACTCAGAGAATCACTCCCACTAAACAAATGCCCAACTGGAAATCTACTTCACGCTTCGAGTAAAAACCCCTATCCTTTTCTGAAATATTCAGATACTTACAAACTACTGGTACATATCAGATTATCAAATGATTCTTAGGAAACTAAGCATGATAAAACCCCACCATATCCCACAAAAACCAGAATGTATGCGTCATAATCAACTTATTGATTAACGCCCAACACAGATACCCTCAAACCCCAACTTATCACAAACAGATGAGTCATAACCCTTATAGGTATGAGTCTACAACGGGATTAGAAACAAGACTAGTATTAAAGTGTAGAGTTTCAATTACAGAATCAAAAATGCCAGAATCAGAAAGAGTTTTAACTCCACAATCAGATAAGGAAATTAAAACTTCTACATAAATTTTCTTATTTCTTTCCTATCCATCAGCCTCACGAGCATTCGCCTGCACTCCAAAAGTAGGTTCTACCCTCTGCCCTTATCCTCATTTCTTTGGACAGTCCCTAGTGAAGTGCCCCTTTTCTCCACAGTTGAATCAAGTGCCCTTCCTCTTTCTGCAATCCTTGTTCAGATGGGTCGAGCTTCGACAAGTAAAGCACTTCTTCTCCTTCTTATCTTTAGACTTCTCATCCTTTTTTTGTGTTTCCTTTTTGGGTCCCGCCTCTTTGTTCTGTGGTCCTTCGGGCTTTTCTTCTTTCTTCTCACTTTTGGTTTCCTCTTCATGCATCAATGCCATGCCAACTAATTTCTTGAAGGTGGCCCCCATAGGAATGTGGGACATTGCCAATCCGTGTAGCGGCTCGTTCAAACCTTTAGCAAATCTTAGTGCCTTCTTATGCGGTGTATTTACCAAATCTAAGCCGAATCTCGCCAACTGATTAAACTTGTTGACGTACTCTCTCACTGATAAATTCCCCTGCTTCAACGCCAAGAACCTCTCTACGTATAGACTCTCTTCCGCTCGTGAGAGAAATTTCATCTCGAACCTATGCCTGAAATCCGTCCATGTCTCTACCGAACGCTCTCCATTTGTGACCTCCCACCAAAAAGAAGCTTCGTCCTTAAGCAACCATACCGCCAAATGTATCTTCTGCCTATCGTCCAACTCAAAGATGATGAACAAATCCTCAGTTTCTTTGAGCAAGTTCCTTACCTCCACTAAGGATTCAGTTCCATTAAAGTTCTTCCCACCCATGGCTCAAAAGTCTCTACATATCTTCGGGAAAGTATTCACGCACGGAGGAGGAGGAGGAACCGCTGCAGCTAGGGGAGGAGGGGCGTCTGCTGGGCCCGCATTATTAGCCCTAGCTTCTAGGTACCTCCTGAACCAGCTAGGTATCGGTACACCCTCCGGAAGGTTAAGATCCCCAGAAATGCTAAAACGAAAGAAAAGGAAAGGTTCAAAACAAAGGATAGAAAGACAGTCATATGGCTTTGGGGACTACGTTTTTCAAAATAAACTCTAGTTTTGAAAATACTTCCTTTTTTAAACCTTTTTGAAAATAGTTTTCAAAAACTTTTTATCAAATCTGGTAACCTTCAGCTCTGATACCAAGTGTAACACCCCACCTCCGTTAAGGTCACTCGCAAAGGGAATGCCTTAACTTTGGTGGAGCGTTTTTAGTAGACAGAACAGAAATTTACAAGACAAATAAAGTAGTACTTGAAAATTTTATAACTTTATTTCAATAGAAACATAAATAAGTTTGGTTACATCTTTCAAAATCACAATATCGGAATTCAAGTATATAAATATCGGTCTTATACAAAAGCCTTCAGAATGCATAGTTTTTAAAGCCATAATCCCCAATATAAACTGCCATGGAAAGATAGAGCCAAAGCCAAGCAATACATCAAACACTTCAAGTAGAGAGAATCTGAATCCAGCTCCTATGTTTCCACCCTGAAAACCTGAGGGGGGAACGGAAAGAAAAGAGGCGAACCAAACTAGGTCAGACATAAGTCTGGTGAGTCTAGTGACTTTCAGCATATAAACAGATAATAGTATCATGACATGTAAATAAAACTAGATGAGAGATAACAGTAACAGGAATAGCAGGTTAACAGAAGAAACGGAATGATATAAGCTAAGCTAAGCTTCTTACTTAGTTTTCACTTCTCTGCACTAATACTAGTATAATAGGATTAGGTGTTACCTAATGTCTAAAGTGAAACAGAAACGGAAACAGAAATGGAAACAGAATAATCTCTACAGAAACAGAATGCTAGTAATGGGCCTTTACCACCCAAACAGACAAAAGGTACAGAAGCAGAATACTAATAATGGGCCATTACCACCTAACTAATCGGCCTTTACCACCCCAACAGACAAAAGGTACGGAAACAAAATCGAAAACAAAATCAGAGACGGAAACAAAATAATCCCTACGGAAACAGAATGTTAGAATTAGGTGTACACTAGTAATGGGCCTTTATCACCCCAAAGACGGTACCACGTAGAAACAGACAGGTGTTACCACCCAATAGAAACATACGGTACCAACAGAAACAGAGAGAACTAAGTGTACCCTATATTCTACCCCAAGCGATCAGCTCCCTAATACATAAATACCCTGTGTCGTCCCTACAGTAAGGTGTATCACTCCCTAAAGTGGCAACCTATTGGCACAGACCTATTTACAGATGTCACGATGTATTACATCCTTAAAGCAGACCGGATCCATGCACGCACATGACCCAGTTGGAACGCGCCATCAACACCCCTCGCCATTATCAGAATGAACCACTTATAATTAGTTCAGTAAGCGTGCCCGGACCCCTACATAGCGTAGGGTCAAAGTTTTGATACCAGAAAGGGTTACTGACTAATATGGGTTCCACACAACAAATGACACAAGTAATTCCCCTCCTAACCTTGTGTCCCCAGACTAACAGATTTCAGGTTAACTTGTTTACAGATTTCAGACAGAGTTCAGATTACTAGTTCACAGATCAGACAATCAAGTTAACAAGTTTTCAGATTAACAGATCAGATGTACGGATTTAACAGACTTAAAGATTGTCTAACTTTGTATTGGGCCTACAGATTTACGAAACGGGTTTATTAGATTCATCAGTCCAGTTGGTTTAACCCTATCCACCCAACACGTTTTTAGACACCACATTTCTCTTAAATTTGCGTTAATTAAATATTAATGCATAGACCTCTCACATTAGATCGGTAGCTTGTGGTCGGTGGATGTGTCGGGCGGTTCCGGCCAGACTTCTGCCACAAGCCAGAACTAACCTCGTGTCTAAGCATATTTTAGTTATGCCTACGACCTCTCACATTAGACTGAAAATTTGCGGTTGTTTGTTAAGCCGGTTGGTTCCGGGCAGACTTCTACCGCAAACGGAGTCTAACCTCGTGTCATATCCAATTTATTCCATTACAGAAAATATCAGCCTAATTATGTCCATTTAACAGATTTAACTTCTTTACAAGTTAGGGCAGGTTATCCAAAGTTCTGTTAACATGTTTTTCTCAATTTTAGATCGAGCCTACAGATTACAATTATTCATCTTTCAACAGATTAAGCAATTCAATAGGTAACAGATCTTGCAGATTAGGCGATTCAATAGATTTAGCAGATAACAGGTTTAACAGATTAGTCAATTCAACAGATTTAGCAAATAACAGATTTAGGTAATTCAACAGATTTAGCAGATAACAGATTTAGCAGATTAGGCAATTCAACAGATTTAGCAGATAACAGATTTGGCAGATTAGGCAATTCAACAGATTAATCATTTCTAAAATTCTATTTACATATCTTGCCTAAGCATAAATTAAGCCTAAACTTACATGCCTAAATCATGGTCATAATTCATAATACAATATATGCCCCCAAATTTTAGTTTAAACTTCGCATAGTACAGAATATTCTCTACAAGCCCCAAATCATGATATGCTATACGAATTATGCCAAATTATAGCTTTTAATGCCAAATATCCAAAAATCTACTTTTAGACGTATTTACATTGATAGTTATCCTATAATATAGGTCTCTACGCCTAAGTCACATAATCCTTTTTCAAGTCATGAATCCAAAAATTCTAGATCTTTAAATTATATCCTCTCAAAATCAGATCTTAACTTTTATATGCATTATGTCCCCAAGTTTCAAGTCATATGTTATCATTCAATGATTCTTCTTCTTCCAAATTACAGAGTATGCACAGATCTAGATCTAATTTACAACATATGTCCATTTCTCAAATCAGTCAAAGATCTGTCATGTCCAATTTTCCATTATCCATTATTTGTCCCCAAATTTAGCGTTCGTGCGTTAATCTTTATAAGATTTGTCGTAGGCTCGTGGTAGCCTGGCTATAAACAAAAAGGAAGAAAAGAGGGAACAGATACAGAACAGTCACAATAATATTAACAAGATAGATCCACAGAAAAGTATGCATAACCTCAGATCCAGATTCACAAAAATGTCAAGATAATTATTAAATTTCATATCTGAAAATAACTGTACTCGCAATCAAAAAGGAAAATCTTGATTTCTGGGATTTGTATTCTGACACTGAATAGCGCTCCTTTGGCGTAGACTATCGATTAGATTAGAAAATAGTTGTTCTCTTTTAACTCTATTCAGATTGGAAGAAGATGCACTAGTTCTAGTTTTGATTCTAGCAGAGTAGCGACGCCATTTTTACTGTTAATTAGAATAGAGACAGTGTATAGGCAGAATGAAATTGTGTGGAGAGAAAGATAGGTTTGGGGTGTTTAAATAGGTTAGAGCTCACGAATCTGGTCAGAAAGGCGTCCAGGTGAAGAAAAATGGATCTGTCTCTAGATCTGGAAGGGGGGGAGGGGGAGGTCGACCCTAGTGTCGACCTGTTTACCCAGGTTGACCCTAGTGTCGACCTAGGTCCTGAGCAGGAATATTCCCGCCCAGCCCGGGGGTCTATTTTGAATTTCGAAATCTGAATTTTGAATTTCGGGCTGGTTTTTATTGAAACTTCTGAAGGCCATATCTTCTTCATACGGAGTATGATTTACACAAACTTGGACTCTATTCCAAGCAGAATTTCGAGATGAACGCAATGGCGTAACCCGTTTCCCTTAATTATTCTGTTATAATTTAATTATGCTCGGGTTTGTCATTCTTATGTTCACAGAAAATACAGGGTGTTACATATTCCATCGATGATATGGGATGGTTGAGACGGGATGGAAGGCTATGCGTCCCATAAGTAAGAGATTTAGCGAAAACGGTTCTAGAAGAAGCACACCATTCAAAGCTGACCATACACCCAGGTGGAGACAAAATGTATAAAGACATCAAAAGAGTTTTCTTTTGGAATGGCATGAAGAGGGACGTAGCTGAATTCTTTTTTAAGTGCATGATATGCCAGCAGGTCAAGGCAGAGCAGAAGAAGCCTGGTGGTTTGCTTCATCCTCTAGAGGTCCCACAGTGGAAATGGGATAGCATTTCGATGGACATTATTGATGGGTTTCCTAGGTCAAGAAGGGGCAATACCAGTATTTGGGTAATAGTGGACCGGCTCACAAAAAGCGCTCACTTTATACCTGTCAAAAGTAGAAGGATTGCCTCATCTCTAGCATCTATATATCTTAAAGAGATAGTTCGACTGCATGGGATACCTTCCAGCGTAGTAAGCGATCGAGACCCTATCTTTACAAGCGAGTTCTGGAAGAGTTTGCAAGAGGTTGTAGGCACACAACTATGTTTAAGCACGACCTACCACCCCCAAACCGATGGACAAACGGAAATGGTGAACAAAGTCTTAGAAGACCTCTTCAAATTGTGTGTTCTTGACTTTGGAGGGACATGGGAAGATCATCTTCCTCTGGTGGAGTTCGCCTACAACAATAGCTACCAAGCTACAATAGGCATGGCACCCTTCGAAGCCTTATACGGGAGACCGTGTCGATCACCAACCTGTTGGTGGGAATCCATAGATAAGCTTATACTTGGGCCAGACATGATTAGGGAAACCTCAGAAAAGGTGGACCTAATAAGAAGACGAATGAAGACTGCTCAAGATAGACAGAAGTCCTATACAGATAAAAGAAGGACCGACCTTGAGTTTGAGGTTGGAGACAGAGTGTTCCTTAAAGTATCTCCTTTGAGGAATGTTGTTCGCTTTGGATCCAAAGGGAAATTGGCATCTAGATTCATAGGACCATTTCCTATCATTGAAAGAATTGGGATGATGGCCTACAGATTAGAGCTACCTGAAAAGTTGGCTGGAGTTCACAATGTCTTTCATATTTCTCACATACAGAAGAGGTAGAAGTGGAACGAGAAGCAACAGTGAGAAGAATCCCAACTCGTATCTTGGGAACGGAAGTCAAAAAGCTACGCAACCGTGAAGTCAAGCTTGTTAAAGTACAATGGAATGACAATGAATAAGACGTGACTTGGGAGACCGAAAGCAAGATATGCGCAGCCTACCCTTATCTTTTTGAGGGTACATCTTTGATCTCTCCTTTATCATAAGTTTATTCATGCTTAGTTATCTTCTCGGTCCTAATTCTTGATCCTTAGTAGAAATCAATGGATGTAAACATGTATTTGAAACATGTTATGGTTGATGGTTGCAAAGTGGTTGCAAGTGGTTGCTAGTGATTGCTTGTGGATGCATATGCACATACACATTAGGTTCTAGATCGTCTCAATCACTTTCATATTGCATTTGCATATGAACGCATGAAATTGTATGTGGATTGAAACTTGATGTGTTATCATTTGAACGTTGCATTTGTATGAATGATTGTGCACTCATGTAGAATTATGAATAGGAAAAATTGCATACATAATGGACTCATGGCACTCTCATGATTTGCATTAAGGAGGTCAACTGGATCAGTAGACCGCCTGATTTTGCACTAGATAAGAGACATATACACACACTCAGCATATGTTCATATGGCATTAGAAGTCTTTTAAGGACAGTGGATGTTGTGGATGATGGATGAGTAGATGGATGATTGGATGTTAAGATGCATTCTTCTTAACTTGAAGATTTTGGAGATGAAATCCTTTAAGTAGGGGAGAATGTAACACCCCGTATTTTTTGAGAATATTAAAATTAACAAATTCAAGAACACTTAATTTTTATAAGAAGAATTAAGTGAAATGGGTTGCGCTATTACGTTCATCTCAAAATTTTGGTCAAGATAGACATTTGGTTTGCATAAAACGGATAACTTATGAAGAAGTTATTAAGCCTTGAAGTTTGTATGCATATGAGAAAAATATATATATAGATATATATATAAATTAAATAAATAAATATGCAAAAAAGTTCAAAACAGCGAATCGGGAGGGGGAATAACCGAACCAACCCATTTTTGAGGTCGATCTGAGCCCCGCTAGGTCGACTAGGGGTTGATTCAGGGTGTTTGGCTGTCAACCCGTGGGCCGATTCGCTCTAAGGAAGATGTGGCATCTGATTGGTTCTGATGGACTCCTTGCTGAGACATTAGGGTTGATGTGGCTATTCTATCTTGTCTAAATGGCTTTGATTTGCTCTAGGTTAATCTGACGGTTCCTATTAAATCAAACTTCTATATAAGCAACCTAATACCTCAACCCTAAATCATATTAAAAATCAAACCAAGAGCCGTCATGTTGCCATTGGACAACCTCGAGTAGCCGCCGTTCAACTTGAAGCAAATTAAAAGAGACAAACCAAATCAAATCAAAATTAAACTAAAACAACGATTGTCTACATCAAAGGTGAGCATTTCAACTTCAGAATACAGATTCCAGAAATCAAGATTGTCTTTTGTAAGTGTAGTTATCTTTTAGATGTAAATAAATTTAAGACGTGATTTGATATAAAGTGGAAAATAGAATTATACCATGTTGTATAATATTGACGATGTTAATTCATGTTTGTTTCTTGAGATGATTTTATCATGAATTGTCTTGGAATATTTGTGGCTTATTGGACTTGGTGTTGGATCTATTAAAGATCGAGATTGAAACTATCAGTATCATATGAAAGTTATATGTTTCATGTTAAGATCTATATACATATGTTTATATGATTAATGCAAGTTGTATGTATTATGTTAGATCCAAGTCAAGATCTACGTATATATATTCATATGCTTTATGTTAGATCCATAGGCCTATATATATGTTCATATGTTCGTATGCAAGTTACAAGTTTTATGTTGGATCCATGTCAAGATCTATCTAGGTTCATATGATTAATTCAAGTTATATGTTTTATGATAGATCCAAGTCATGATTTAATTATACATATGTTCATATACAAGTTACATGTTAGATCCAAAACTAAATCTATATTTATATGCATGTTTGTAAAGTGGACTTATACAAGTTCACCTTGTTAGATCTAGTTCACACCTATAAGTTAATGTTAAAATTATACATGCCTTGGGATTGGACATGTCATGATTATGTCATATGCTAGTTTATAATTGGGGTTATGTTCACATATGCCTAGATCTACATATTAACATGTTTTAGGCTTATGATTATCTAAGTCTAAATTATATGCAAGTTCATGTGACATGTTAAATTATATGAATAAAGTTTTATGAAAAATTTACATGTTTTGTAACACCCCGAATTTCGGTTAATGCTAAAATTCACTAATTACAGAATAAATAATCTCAGATGTGAGAATTGGGGGAAACGGGCTACGTCGTTGCGTTCGTCTCGGAAAAATACGCGAAATAGAGTCCGAGTTTTCGAAAATCGGAGTCCGTATGGCCCAGTTATGGCCCGATGAAGTTTGCAGAAAATTCAAAACTAAAACAGATTTAATAAATTCAAATATTCAGATTTGGGATGGGCCAGGCGGGGTCAGGCGGGAAGCTTCCCGCCTAACCCATGTCGACAGGGCTGTCGACAGGCCTGTCGACAGGGGTGTCGACATGCCTGTCGACTTGCCTGTCGACAGGGTGGCACGTCCAGTGAACCTGGGTGCACCAGGTTGCACCAGGTTGGGTCTTGGCTGGCTTGGAGGGCTGGTTCTGGAAGCTTCTTGGATCTGATGGTCCTAAATTAATCTAGGGTTAATCTAAGGGTCTAAAATGCAACCTAATCCTATAAATAACACCCTAACCCTACCCTAATTCATTCATAATTAAACCTAGTAACTAAACTATGGCAAAATGAAACTTGGTCATGGCCTCCACAAATCAATGAAGAGGAAAGCAAGCTCTAATCAATCTCTAATCCATTCTAAGTATCTTAATCTTCTTCATTAGCTTGCTAATTGTGTTTTGGTGAGTTTCTATGGCTTTAATAATCAATTGTTAAATTGATTATGGTAGGATGTGATAAGAAATGGTTATGTTTGTGGATAAGTGAGTTATATGCAAGTTGTATGATATGTGAATTGCAAGTTTTATGCCATATGCAAGTTTATTTCCATGTTTTATGATGTAAAATATTATGTTGAATATTTATGCATATGTAACATGTTATGCAAACTATATGTGAGAATATATGCAAGTATATGTAACATGATATGCAAGTTATGCATGTGATTTTATGCATGCTAAGTGTTTGGGTTTATGCAAGTTAAGTGGTATGTTTATGCATAATAAGAAATTGGTTCTATGCATGCTAAGTATATGATATTATGCAAGTTTAGTATGTGATTCTATGCATGCTAAGTATATGATATTATGCAAGTTTAGTATGTGATTGTATGCATGCTAAGTATATGATATTATGCAAGTTTAGTATGTGGTTCTATGCATGCTAAGTATATGCTATGCAAGTTACATGTATGATAATATATGCTATGCAAGTTACATGTATGTTAATATGCAAGATATGCTATGCAAGTTACATGTTTGTTAATATGCAAGTTACATGTATGTTAATATGCAAGATATGCTATGCAAGTTACATGTTTGTTAATATGCAAGTTACATGTATGTTAATATGCAAGATATGTTATGCAAGTTGTGAGAATGCTTATATGCAAGTTCAACATGTCATGCAAGTTAGGT